>CM059585.1:75127500-76443333 GCA_030407085.1 Trichopria drosophilae
CCATACACTGCTTGCGCAACTGTACTAGTCGTGCGTTCCTTATTATTCCGCACCGCGTGCACCGATGCATTTATTAAAAAAAATGCTCTGCGAAACGACCACGCATATATGCACGCATATTTATATATATAAATATATATATATATATATGCACATCGGAGCTTTTCGCCGTCCCGTCGGGCGCTCGCAGCACGCGCGACGATTTCGAATTTCCATTGCCGTATACATATACGGGATATATTGCGCCGACGTCCCCCGAGGGCCGAACCTCGATAAAAAACGACTTGGGAAAGAGCGAGAGAGAAGGAGAAAAAGTCGCTTACGTGGAAAGTTGAAAGGTGCCGATTCCGGGTCCAGCACCACGTGTGCGCTCTGCGTGAAAGGCAAGAGACCGCGACAAAGAAGCTCCTGCCTGGCATACATACGACACTGACTGCCGGGCCGAAAGTTTTCCCCCGCGCCCGGCAAAGTTTTAGCCGCCGAAGTCTGCTGGTGTAAGTGTGCCTTTAAGTCGGCGTGTATACACGTATGTGGGTGGGACGAGACGCGTCGGTCGCTTTTCCATGAACGGCGACGTCGGATGAGATCTTCCATCCTTTTCCAGCATCTTCGTCTCCTGGTTTTCTACTTCTTCCTTTTCTCGCTTCTTTAATCGTGCCGTTAAACTCGTCTGAAATTCGACGTCGCCGGTCGGTCGAAGCCGATGCGGGCGCGCGGGTGGCCCACACGTCGTCGTCGGCCCCTGGGGGATGGCAGGATTCGCGGGGCCGGGGAGAAGGTCGGGGGAGGCCGAGGCGGCGCACCACGTGCATGCGTGTGAACGACACGACGACGAGTCGCCGCGAGGGGAGACGAGGATGAGGAGGAGGACGAAGAGACTGTGGGAGTCGTCGTCGGGGCTTTTAACGGGGAGGACAATGCAGATATCATATGCGCTCGAGCGAGCCAAATCAAGGGGGATGAATGAGTTTGGAAAAATTCGAGAAGAAATTCGATTTGATTGATTCACCTTTTTTTTAGGACATATCTTGTAAACTAGTTACAGCTGCGCGCATTCAAGGTAGGTGCGACTTGCACGAATTTGTGAAAGTGTCAAGAAAGAAGAGACGATAAATGTCTGGTTGCACGCACTTCCGGTTATTGGTGGCAGGCTAAGGGTAGTCTGAAGGGGATCCGATCGGGTTTTTTAACGATCGCATTAATGGCATTGAAATTTAACGGTTAAGAAATATTTATATCTGCCCCGTCCAACAAATTTCAAATTGCAGATTTCCTGCCTTATATCTGTACAGCAGTTTTTGTCCTAACAGCTTTAACAGCTTTAATCTTCGCCGGTCACTGCAGGTCCACCCCACGATGAATTTAAAGGTAAATAATTCTCTTTATTAGTTTTAATTTGGAAATATTGGAACAAAAGTACCACCAATAAATTTCTGGTAATGCCGTTGTCTGACAAATGTCAGTGTACTCGTATTACGTTACAGAAGTTAGTCGATTTCGTGGCGGGGTCCAGCGACCCCAGTGTGACTACGGTGTATACTTTATAGCTTTTATTTCACGATTCGTGCAGTACAAATAGTCGAAATAACACGGTAAATATGCGTATTTTACATCTATTATTGATTGTCAATAATATTATGAGACATATATTATTTATAGTTTTAGAGAAGGCTTACAATCTAAGAGTTCGTAATATTCGTAAGCAATTAGAAAAGATTGAGGAAGATGAAACTATTGGAAGTGATGCTTCAGAAATTTGCGATTATCAGGATGTAAATTACTTTATTTGTTCAGTTATATATCTTATATTCAAAAATTATTTATAAATAAACAAAGTAATTGGTACAAATTATGTGTTTTATTTTTTAAAGATTATGCATTTCATTCATCTAAATTATTACCTTTTTTAAATTGTACATCAATAGACTACAAAGTACGTGCAGAAAATTTCATTAAAAAATATTGATAATATAATAAGTTATGATTTTTTCAGTAAATAAAGTAATTTTCTCCACTTTTTTTTATTTGTAATTTTCTTTACTATGTTAGATGCAATCTTATGCAAATTGAACAATGGGGTCATAATTTGGGATGGCTGAACAACGTCTCAGAATTTTTGTAACCTGCTACGGCTTACTCTTCTAATACAGGAACGATTGTAAGCAGTGGGGTCCGGTAGACCCCGTGTGCCTTTCTTAGTTTTTTAGGATGTGTGACCGGCGAAGGTTAAGGTGTTTCCCCGTCCTAAGTTAAAAGGTTTCTTTATCCAAAGCTATCATATTATTTTCCCCTTCTTCTCTGCCACATCGTTCCAATACGCTTCATTTTCTCGCAATATCCGTCAAGGCTCAACAAAATTCAAAATCGGTTAGACATGCACTTGCGACGAACGTAAAGGAACGTTCGCGGGAGCATTGAGGGATATAACTTATGACAAACTTCAGTAATTTTGATAGAATCTATAGTATAAGTTCCTTCTTTTAAGTTTGTAGGGACAACCATCCATTTTTTCTATGTAAAAATGCTCAAATGAATGGCCATTATTTTTGTCTGATCTACAAAAGTAATTAGTTGTTTATTACCTTAGAATCTCGCTGAAGAGACACCTTCTCAAGATGACATTTTACTAAAACGAATTTAATTATTTCCTGCTATCCCCACTATTGCTGATTCTCTCAGTCAAAGGATACTTTACCCTATGAAACACTACCGGATGGTATGTAAACAAGAGTAGAGAAGGATTAGATTCTCTTGCATTACCGAACTTCATCTAGAAGGGTTGAGGGAAAAGGTGACAACAGACCACGTATTCTTGCGACTGTTTTGTTTAGGCTTATGTCTTTTAATATGTCTAAGTTCAAACCGTCTGGCTCGAAAACAATGAATTGTTTGACTCGTGAAGTTGTTATTTAAATTTTATAAAATAATATAATTTCTATATACACCCTGATAAACAATTGTTTGTTGACTATGCAATATTGGCATAGTACATATCTAGAAATCTACCTTTCATCTGTTGAATAATTTGATGTTATTAGATCGTTTTAAATGCTTACTATGATCGAATCTTAAGTAAAAATAATTAAAGAACTGAATTTAAAACTGAACCGTTACAAAGTATAGACATAAAAAAGAGAACATCCTTCTAGTTTCAAAATCCATATATAACAGCATAGAAAAAATTAAACCATTTAAAGATAGATTACCAATATTTTAAAATCATCTAATATAGTCTATCAGATTGGATGATTCCACTGCAATAAAACATACATTGGTCAAACGGAACGCTGATTAGAAACTAGATTAAGAGAATATAAAAATAATTTACATAGACCAGAAGCACGATATACAGCATTAACTCTACATTGTTTAGATACAAGACACGATTTTGACTATCAAAATACAATAATTTTACCAATTGAAAAAAATCACATGAAATGAAAAGAGTTAGAGAATTACTTTATTAAAAAAAATGTTGAAACTGCAGATAATATTGTATTTGAGAAATCTAAATTACCCGATGTTTATGATATTTTATTTATAGAGTCTAATAAATAACAGTTTCATTTTCAAGATTTAAACACCTCACTAAATAAATGATAAAGTTAATGCAATTATTAATCATATCCAAAAGTATTTTGGAAATTATTTAATACTGATTACAGAGATAATAAATGGTACTTTACGCGTTATACAATCAATTGTTTTAATTTAAAAAAAAGCATCTAAACGAACAATTTTTCCTCATTGGGTGGATGGGTGATTGTTATGAATAGGAGGAACAAGTGCTCCTCTGTAAAACAATTGATTGTATAATTATCATACTTAAATAATTTTTTACCAAAAAATGATTTCAGTTTGTTTTCCATTTTTCTTATTTTTCTGAAGAGGGTTTATCGTATTAGAGTGTCTATCGTATTTGAACCGAAAACGTTAAAATTAATGTTTTGATATTATAAAATGTATTTCTCTCCCCTTCCCCCTTTTTTTAAGTTTGCCTTCCGTTTAATCCTTTTATTTCTTTTATTAGTATAGTGACCGCTAAAACCATGATGTTATAATTTAATTAGTTACAGAGGTTGGTAAAACCAAGAAACCGTCAATAATTTTACGAAGGTTGTAAAGTACTGAATCCAAATCTAACCTTAGGCCAGATAGGTGCTATATAGTTTCAAAAACAACAAAGTAAAAACGCGTGCTTTTTCAAAATGGTTTCAAAATGGAGTCAATATTTTGATTTTTGTAACCTGACTTTAGAATCGTTTTCAGACAAAACTCCCAAGCACCAATTTTCAAGACATCCTGATGAATTTATTAAATAATACTTTCAAACATATACCGAAAAGTATGTATGAAGTATAAACCATTAATAATTATATTTCTAATTATAATGATGATGGTTAGATATAACCGTCATCGGTCTCCGATATATGTTGTCATTATTATCAGACATTTCATACAAACATTATTCGTCTTTGTTTTTCGTTCTCTATCTTCTTGCTATTCTTCAATCACCACTGCCTACAAAACATTCAGTCAATATAATAACCTTCTGATTGTGAATAGAATCTAGCAACAATAAGCAATATACAGTCTATGAACTTGTTAAGCTGATTAGATTGAAAATTCCATGTATACATTATATACATCTATCATGAAATGAAATTTAGTGTTATAAACTGAGAAGTAGAAATCAGTACTAGATACCACTATTTTCATTGGGATGCGGCAAACGAAGGCCGTTTGGTTTCTGTGACCATTCTAGCAGATGTATAGCATCTGGTCTGTCAAGATTATTCTGAAACTCACCACTCCGAACATTAGCTAATGAAATCGCAAAAACCTCGTGCCCCTAACCACTACGATAAACCAGACAAATATTAATTTCAGAATCTGGTGTTAAAATTGCAGCTTTTTTCACAAACCCCATCTTGTCACAGGTCAGTTACCATTTCGTTGGGTTGTGGATTTTATCATTACGGTTCTTTAATAGACTTTCCACTATTGGCAAAATTTCAATTGGTGTCAGAAAAACTTATCGATATTTGATTGTATGTCAGTCGGATTATGTTACTGAGGTTATTTAATAAGTTTTAATTTACCTCAAGAGACACTTTTAGGCACTGTAAACTTGATCATAATTTGTTCACCAGGTGGAGCTTTTCATACAGACGTATTGGTCATCCAATGGCTACATATTTTTGTTTCGAGAATCTTTTCGATCTAAAGTACGGTTCGCGATGTACTTGAAGTTCAATTATATACATCGAAGTCGAATGTCATGATATACAAAAAATTGCTAGTTTTTATATGTTTATTATTAACGCAAAAAAAACATTGTAAAATATAATACACATTCAAAATGGTACGGTTAATTGGTCGATAAATAAACGTCACAACATTACTATGTAGAATGGTACAATTTTCAACAAATTCTATGATGCCAGAGAAAGCGTCAGCGTTTCATAATGATAAATATGTGTTTTCATAAATGTACATCTTTAGAAGCTTCCATCCTATATTCTCTCCTTTTCTCCACCCTCTCTCTTTTTATTATAAGATTACGTTTTTTTATTTTAAGTTTCAATATATTTTTTTTAGGTAGATTATAAAAGTTAATGAACGTGAACATGTAATTTACGAAGCCGGAAACTGGATCTTGACACTTGAAAACTGCGAATTCCAGTCGTGAGACTTAAGTTGTTTCTTTGTAAAGTCTTACTTATATCGGAACCTTAAGCCGCCCTGTTCGTTTCATAATCGTAAATTGAGATTAATTTACGACTACGTAAACCTAATCTAAACCTAAAGTAAAAAATTAGTGTATGCAATGCCCACTCATACACGCATGTGTACGCCATATATTACGTCGTGATCATTTGAAGAGTCAAGTTCTTTGAATATTTTTCTTTTTAACTATAAATATATCGTCGATAACAATTATATTAGGTTCTTTTGTTCCGAAAAAATAAGTATTTATATTCTAATTTTCAAATATGTATTTTATATTTTATTTAAAAGAAATAAAATATAAAAATGTTGACACTCACTTTTCATTCAGATCGATCAATGTTCTTAAATGCATATAAATAAAAAACGCATTAAAGGCATATAATTTGGAATTTTAGCTTACTATATTTTTTTTTGTCACACCTGCACAAATTCGTGTTCTGTACGTATCGGCGAAGTAGTCAGAAAGTTGTCTTTTGGCCGCTGGCCATCGTAACCAGGTGTTGCGCATGTGCAAAGGGTTCAAGATTTTTTTGTCGACCGCAGGGTTATTCTTTTTTAGAGTCGCCGGGTTTTGTACAGGTGTCACAAAAAACGAACATTTATTATTTTCAACATGCTATTATTTTCCAATATGATAGGCGCTGACGTCGATTACGATCGAATTGTTTAAAAATATTTATATACATTCTAACGATACTTGCGATTTGCATCGTATAGTGTACTAATTGTAAGTATAACAATTTAAAAATTGTCTTCTATTCTATTAATAGCATGTAATAGTATTTATTAGAATTTCATCATGCCAGAAATATTCTAATTTCGTTTGAGAATTCGTCTATATTTATGTTGTGTTGAAAACCCCATACTTTTTGATATCAGAAAGTTTACTATTAGATATGTATTTTATATAAATTGAAGATTTTTCATTTAAACTCTCTATTACTGACAATTTTTTTCTTCATGCTGATCATTGCGAGGTAAAAAATATTAAATTCCTTGATTCACGACAGTTCTGCAATCACTGAAAATTACATTACCGACATTGAATATTTCATGTTTAAGAATCACTTGAATAAACTATGTTTTAAATTATTTAATTATAGCTTTACATCTAAAATGTTTATTGACAACAAAAATGAAACGATAATACCAGTTAGTCGTTAGAATCTCGTAATTTCATGACAAATAGAAAATTACTTATTACGCTCCTGAATTAAATCACCGACTAGGGTGGCTGAATGTTCATAAATCCCAGCCATAAATTTTAACGAACCAACTCACATTATACTGTTTACTAAGAAAAATTTCAATAATTAATGTTGATCCACGAGGAAAGTAAAATGGTAAAACTCTTTCATCATTTTTTTGATTATATATTGTCGGAGATTTGAGTGAAGGGGGGACCAAACCATCATTTCCTGTTGCTATATAGCATGAATTATTCACTGCCATCGGCAGACAATAGAAATCGAACCGTTTCTTTCGGTGAATTTTACGACTTGGGCTTGGTCGATGACTAAAAATCGATATTAGTTAGATTCAAGTTTCTCTTCATCTTTTTTCATTATTACCTTCCAACAATGACCGCGCAACTCACGTACACAAAAAAGGTCCTCGTTGAAACAAAATTATTTCAGAACCTGTGCTTGTAAATTAAATTTATGTGAGCGTCTCAGGAATCTGTTCCTTTGTTTTGTTGAATTCTAAACCGAATTAGTCCAAATATATTTTCTGTTTCGTACAATGACTGGTATTCAGGGTACGTAAAATCTTAAGAATAATTTCCAACATCATTTTTTCGCATTTTCTTATAAAAGCATGTAATATGGCTGAGGGCAATATTAATATTTTATCTACTTGTTGCCGATTTTGCTGGTAAGTATACAAAATGAAACAGCAAAGTATATAAGTTCTAAGAATCCTTTCCTATTAATTTAATCAACATTTTATGGATTTTAATTGTAAGATTATTTATAATACTTATCATATTTTTCGAAGTATTAAGTAAGTTGATACCTTGCAGCCAAATGACTAAATTGACAGTTTCCTGCAGTAAAATATCCATTAGCAGTTCCATAAAATTAATAATAAAAACTTCTGTAATGTAACTTAAATGAAGTGCCGCAGAGAGGCAGTACAAGACAATTTCCCAAGTTGGTGACATTCGCCAGAAACTGAATACACTCCACAATTTAAACTTAAGTGTACAAGAGTATATACTTGCGTATAGAGAGACAGAAATGCACCGAAATAGAGGTAGCAAAGACGAGAGAGAGAGAGAGAGAGAGAGAGAGAGAGAGAGAGGGAAAGAAGGGGGAGGGGAAGAGATACAAGAGAGCAACAGACAGGTAGAAAGCAAGTAGATATGACACAGGTCTTCTCTGTAATTAAAAAAAAACAGTACCACAATATATAGAGAAGCAGTAGTAATGGTCAAGTTATTTAATATATATATCACTTAATTTAAGAAACAGTATTAATGGTTTGAAGCAAAACTACTTTCATCAAAAATGTTGTATGTGTCAATGGAAATACAGATGCATCTTTAATACACCTATGCCAAAACTTGGTCAATGGTATTAACATTGACGTTTTCAAAGTCATTGTTTGTATTGAATGAAATTCGATACCGTGAAGAAATCGCGAAGCGTTTCGAAGTTTATAAGAGTGAGGACGGCACGCAAGAATTTAAAGACAGTATCGAACGATGGAGTGAGGACGATAAAAAGAAAAAGACGGAGAAAGAGAAATTTCATTAAAAGTGAAAGAGTACAGAGATATTTGAACAAAGGGAAAATACAGGAATGTAGAGAAGTTACAGAGGGAGTTCGTTACAGTGAAAGATATTGGGGAGGAAAGAAGACAAACATGACAGACTTGGACAATAGGTGGAACTTATAGATACGTGTTGACGTATAGAGCAGGAGGGATGCGAAGTAATGGAAGCGAAATCTCGAGGGAATTTTTGGAGAATTTCTGGTAACGAATCTAAAGATTCATCTAGGATTAGACAAAAATTAATTCCAGCTTGAATTATTACGGATTACGTGCATACACACCATGCATATTAATATAATAACATGATTGAAGTTAATATGAAGAAGCTAAAAATTGCGAGTTTTTTATTTGTAACATTCAAAAATAATATTTAATAAACTAACTAATTTTCTAAATTACGGGGCGAAAACCACGCAGAGAACAAGAAGTTGGTAATATTAACAAATATAATGTTAACGTTTCTAACATTGTTATGGTTATAATCATTTTGGTAAATTTATTATATTTTTACATTCGACGCTGTCTTATTGAATATGATCCAAATCTTGCGAAAGCATTTGTTTTTTCTTATATAGTATTTTTTCGACACACACAAAGCTCCAAAGAAGGTTAGGATGTCATAACTAATACCGGGTGTTAGGTTAGGTTAGTTTAGATTAGGTTAGGTTAGGGGGTGTTCTCCTGTACCTCTGTAAGTACGGCTTCAATTTTTAGATCTCACAATCTTAACTAAAAATGTTTTCTTCGGTTAATTCCAAAGGCATGAACATCGAATGGTGAAATCCGAACTTAATTTTCAGCGTAAAGGAGTCAGATTTAAATATATAGGTGTTTTATTCCAATTGTTAACTGATATATCTCTTAATTAGGGGATGATATTAACTGTTTGCTTCATAGGATTCAAATCGTACTAAAAGGATTAAAATATGTTTACTACTGTTTGTTGCACAGAGGAAGTTAATTCAGTCGTTTTGGAATCAATGGATGGTTTAAACAAAATCCCATAAAATTTGTATTAATATAAAAAAAGTGTACATTTATAAAGTAAATTCATCCTAAATATAGCAGATGTATACTATTCGCCTGCAGACAATATGGTTTTAAAAGGGTTACGGAAACATAGTGCATAAACCAATGCGCTAACCCATGAACTGCAACCAGCATAACAAATAACAAGTAACAACAACAAATTACGTACGCAAATACAATTGTTCCAATTTGCTTTTTTTTGACAAACATAAAAAAGTTATACATTTTCGAAAAAGTCCTTATATGATATGAGCACAAAAATATATTTGACACAAAAAACATTTCTTTTAAGTCAATGAAATATTTATTTGTGGGATTTCAAATAAATGTTTACTTACATTTACATATTTTGTATAGCTGAAGCTATTCGTAGGCAACCTGGTAGTTCTTGTGACAGATAAACAAACCGAAGTGAGTGGACGGATTCTAAAACACGTCGAGCGCGGTATAAGTACCGTTTTTTTGTCAGACACTTGGTAAAAAGTAAATGTGTCAAAATGCAGAATAAAAAATATGACCTTGTAGAACTTATTGAATCACATATTTTTTGTATTTAACATTTTCTTCTACAATTTGTAGTATTCAAGATAAAAAATGAACAGCACAACGATTTGCAGTATCGAAATCAATAAAGTTTTTAACATAACTCGCCGTAGTTCGGTGAAAAATACACCAAATCACTTGAAATTTGTATGGTACAATCATTACACATATTTGAAGCCTACAAGTTAATTCCCGTGATTACAAATATCAATTGTTTATTAATATCGAATAACAAATTGCCGTGCGCATGAAATTGTATCTTTCACTTTTGACGGAAAAAAGTGTGTTACAAAGTTTAAGTTTGCAAAAACTGCTAGTGACAAAGTTGTTCATGAGGGGTTGAAGAAGTTTTCTAGAAAATTTCAATTCAATCGAATCACAAATTTTGATTCTATGATATTTAAAAAGAAAGCGTTCGGCGCCTGCGTTATTGCCTTACGGCTCTATCTGGAACTTTAAACACAGGCATTGTTCGCTATTTGTTTTATTTATTATCTTATATATTTTATGTGCATTTACATTATTTTATATGTCAATCAATGATGAATGCTTTATTAATGAATTTTTTAATTTATTATCCACTATTGTTTTGTTCACAAAAATATTTGGTCCATATAAATTACTAGCATTTTTAATATTCTAGTTTAATTGTATACAGTAAATAATTTCTTAAAACTTCTTAAAAGTTAGTATCTGTGTAATTCTTTGACTAATTCCGTAAAGAAAAATTTGAAATAGTTTTGCACTCGCAATTTGATTAAATCTTTTCGGGAATGATAAGACTTCCTCTTTTCAAAAATGAACACTTTTCTTAAAAAGACTTGAAATTCTAACGATTTTGAGTTATGCCAGAAAATATTTTTAATAAAAATATTCAGAAACAGAGTTTAACGCCAAACAGAATTTTATCAGCTACCATTTTTTCTTCACTTTCTGAAAAATAACACCTGTTCCTTAGGCGCAAGTACAATCAGCGAATATAAAGTGAATATTCGTGTACTATTTAGTTTTAATTCTTATTGAATTTCTTTTAAGAATACAATTACAATTTAGTGGTAAAAATGCCTTCTCGGAAAAGCAAATTTCATTTGGTTTGAACTAGATACAACTGAATTAACTGTGGCATTATGTATAATTTGTAATTTTTTACTATATCTTTGCGCAATATTTCCAGAATATTTTAAAATTATTATGAAAATTTGAGAATAACAATCAATGTCGTGTAATTTCATCACACTTGAAAATAATTCGGGAGTAACTACTCGATTTTTGTTTTCAATTTTACGCGTTGCTCGTTTAAACTTAATTAATCAAATGTCATTTATGATAATTATTGCAGTGCCATTAGGGACTTCTATATACTTATTAATAATACGTAAATATAAGATTCATTAACGTATAAAATATTATATAGAGACCACATACACTCATTTTAACAATTAAGTTCAACCAAACAATCAATCATATCATAACCTGACATTTTTTTAAGACACACCCACGATTCTAGGCAAAATTAATCAGTGAGCTGTACATATGACGTTCATCAAAATCTTGTTGATTATACACTGAACTACCTAGAACGGAATTCTTATTAGTAATTATCAAAAGTTATATCCAAAAGAATGACTAAGAATTTTATATATATTGAAAATTGTCTAACAACAAGGGCATATTGGTTTTTTTTTCTCAAATTGGCAGTATTAACTTTAAATCTGTAAAATCGAAACTTCAGTAACGTTTCCTGATATAATTAAGCATAACAAATTATTCAACTGAAAATAACTCCTATAATAATAAACAGTAAGATTTTTATTATTTTAATCAAGAAAATTGTTCTTGATATATGTTGGAAGGACTGGATAATTTATTAGATTAAACTACGGTGCAAAATGAATTTGCGTTTTCTATATGTTTAAAGTTTACTACTAAAAACGAAATTAAATATGTATGTAATACATTACCTGCTGATATTAACATAATAATATACTTCCGTAAGAATGTATTATTATTATGCAGCATGAAATTTTGATTGCCTCTAAGCAGAAAATCTGTGCATGAATGCATTATTATTGCATCAAGAAACAACGTATTAATTATTAATACCTTCTTTAAATAGGAGAAGAAAGAGTACACAAAAAGAGATACGTCGTATATATACCAGACTCTGATCTCTAAAAAGGGGTTTCAGTCGAGCAAAAACATCGGGAAATAAAGATGCGTGTGGATTTGCCGTCGTTTTCAGCTTGCAACTTACTATATTAATAAATTTGGCCGAAAAAACATCGCTTAAATATGATAATCCTATACAACGAAAATATAAAAAAATTTTATAATGTCAAAATTAAGTTTAATTTCTTAGAAAAACAAACGTTTGTTAAAATTAAACATATGTTTTATAAATGAAAGTAAGTTATTTACTTGCAAATATTCTAATGAACATTTACTTAAATACAGAAAAAAATGTTCAATGCATAAAATAGAATTTATTACAGAAAATATGTTGTTATATTTTCTTACAACATTACAAATTTTTTGTAACATTTAATTTTTTTAATCCTGTTTTTTTGATAAAAAATAGATGTATTAAACGTCGTCATAATGATTTTGTAATGCATTTGTTTTATTCATGAGATTGAGCATATACTAGTTTATCATGGTCTACTTTGCACAATATGACTTTTGAATGAAATAGCACATTGAGAGAATATTAACTATTTTTTAATTCATATATCGGTTTCATTCAGATCCGTATTTTAAATTATTGCATTTGATTGCAATGTCATAAAATTAATACATGAAATGTTGCATTTTTAAACGTATTTTTACATTCAGTGGATTGCATTATGAAGAAGAGAAATTGAGCAATTTTATAATACTTTATTTTGTTTATGTTACTCGTTACTTGATTTTGTATATTATGTAAATATCATCGTGAAAAAGTTTTCAGTTTACTAAAAATTAACTTAAGAACCCGAGGTAGAGTCTTGAAATATATTTCCATACACGCCTAAGAATAAATTGAAAGATAAATTGCCATGAATCATTTTTATCGTACTATGTGTAAGGGAAATGGTTCATTTTATTACTTGACGTGACGATTTTTTTAGTATTGAACAAACTATTTCATCTTTGGAATATTACAGATTTCCCTATCGTTGGTTATGATTATTCATTTAAAAGTACATAAAACGTATCGAATTGTCATATGTCCCATCTTAACCCTTTAACTTCCAGAATGCACGTTTCCCATGTACAACTTCCACGGCATATTTTAAACTAAAAATAATATACAGGCAGTTCAGAATGTGTCTTATTTACTATTTTCGAGGGTGTTCTTTCGAATGGTGGCTTCAAAATTTGAAAAATTTAGTATTTTCCTTTCATTTTTGCAAATGTATCATCTTATGAGATAGATAGTTTAGTTGAAAATTTATTTAAAATGCTATATTTCCATACTGCTAAAATTTTTTTAAAATTTCTTGGAATAAGCCACCATTTTGGATATTTCAATGTGAAATAAAAAATGCCTACCTGCATATCCGCTAAGTTCAAACACTTTATACACTTTTTATGTACTTTTCGGGTCATAGAAATTACGGTATCAACGTGAAAATTGAAATTGAAATTGAAATTGAAATTAAAAAAAAAGACCCTCAAAAATGAGTTTTTGTCACATACTTTTGCCAAAATCAAAGGAAAATACTCAACTTTTTCAAAATTTGAAGTCACCATTCGAAAGAGCACCCTCGAAAATAGTAAATAAGATACATTTCGAACTGCCTCTGTATTATTTTCAGTTTGAAATATAAGGTGGAAGTTGTACATGGGAAATGTGCATTCTGGACGTTAAGGGTTAAGTTGCAAAAGTACGCAAATTTTTTATGTGGAAATTTTCCAGTATTCCTATTTAAGTATTAGAATTTTAATAACTCTACCTAGGAGTATTACATAAATTCCATAGCGAAAGTTGTAGTATAAAACAGCTTAGTAGTAAAGTTTTAGTAAATTATACTTAATATACGCAGTAAAGAGGGCATTTTAGTAAAAACACTTGGGTTAATTGTACATAGTGTCAAGAACCAATAATATATTTGGAAGAAACGGTCAATCATTCAACAAATGAAATCAGTAATTATAACATTACAAAAACAAGTAATATTAAAACTTATGTTGATTTTCGTCTAAACAACATCATAAAATATAAATTATCGATAAAATAGTTTTTTGGCTGTCTGTTCGGTATAAGTTTATTATAAGGGGTATCCGAAGAATTTTCAATTAATATGCTCGTCAATTATTGATGTCATAACGAGTACCTGAGTGGTTGCGAATTGTGCTTATAGGCAATAATAGGACATGAAACGCCGAATGAAATTAGGGATTCAGGAGGAGGATTCTCCTGAAAGGTTCGACGGCCGAAAGCCGCGAGGGCGAAGCCCCAAGTCTCGTAATTTCTCCGGAATGATAAGTTGAATTTTTCATTGCTTCATTTTTAAATTAAAATGACAAGCTAATTTTAACATTAAGTTCGAAGAAAATATAAGAATTTAAAACACTAAAGAAAAAAGTACTTTAATTTTAATCTATAACGAAATATAAGTCGTCATAAAAGAATAAAAGTTTTACGAAGTAATTCTATAGTTATTACGTTCTTCCGCGTCGCTTTGATGCGTTATTCTCCGATAAACAGTGGTTTAATCCCATAATATAGTGCAATACTACGACACGATGAAACATGCATGATAAAATGCTCTCTTTTTCTATAAATTTAAGGACGCATCATGTACATTTATGTATCTTACGTACATTACTTAGAGTTGTAAAAAATGTGTACTTGTCATGAAAGACATGGAAATATCCTCTTTAATTTTCACGTTGTATGGTCAGAAATTCCACTTCAACAAATTAAAAGAGGAGAACAACACCGTGCGTGGGGAAAATATAATACGTACACATTCGGGGGAGAAATACTGAAATTGGATTATAATTTTATTAATAGGAAATTATGAAAATTATCTATTCATTCATTGCATGGAATTCTCAGATTATGGTTTGTTTTTAATCAACAAGGAAGTACATATTGCAATTTGTAACAAAACATATATTCGTTGTAATAAATGCTGATGAAAAATAAAAATTAGACAACTAAAAATCGAATTAAATTTGCCAGGAATAATTTATTGTTTATTTATTTATTTATTTATTTATTATTATTTTTTTGCCAGAATGTCCTTTGACTTTATACAAGAAGCTTAAATAACAATACAGAAATAAGATTTTGTCCATCCGCAAAATTCTGGTAATTTATTGCTTAACGATACATTTTAATCCTAGACTTTTTTCTTTCATTTGAAATGTTCCGCCTCCACTTTATTGAACCGTTTTGCAAAACAAATTGTTGCGATATACACACTCATTATTTTGTGAGTGTTGAAACTTGCGTTTATCTTAAAATGAAACGTAATGCGACTAAATAATTTGAAATTTTTAAATAAGAGCCATTTCTAGACATTGAACATTTTAAAAAGTATATCGTTCTAAAAATCATATATATTTGGTATTCGTCTGTTTATGAGACATTTAAGGCATCTTTACATTGATGTAATAGAATATGAAATACAAAACAAGACATCCACATCGTCTAGAACTCAGTTGAATTGGAAAACTTGAAATATGTATCTTCGTAGTGTTTTGAACCATGTCCTGAAAATGATGATCATGTATCATACAATGTAAAAAATAATGTCATTCTCGAATGTTATTCATGTATGCATATGATGCATACATGATCTTCTAAAAATGCAATACGAATACAATCAATATCAACATTAACGGTTTTGTGAAACATTTGTTTTAAAAACAGGACAAAATAGATTTAAACATACCAACTAATATCCAGTTACGATATATAGAGATTTTTTGGAAGTATTCGCAGTCCAAATCTTGTACAGATTCGGCAGTATTAAAAAAAGGCAAATGTATACAGATTATCGGTGTTTTAAAAATTCGCTTGATAGTGTATATTATAAAATGTTTGGACCAATATTCAATATATCAAGATAATCATATGGCTAATATATGATATTCAGTCCTGTCTCAATTAAGTAGCCCAATTAGGAATCGAATAAACTCATCAACGATGCTAATTATGATGAATGTTCGTAACTGTTGATGATTACAGATAATGATTGATGTATCTTGACGATCAGCAATGAATGCGAGTAATGATCTCGAATGTTATGGATCATGGTGCAGTTTAATGATGGAATATTATGATGGATTATTGGACCGTATACCATCATTCGTCGTCATCCGTGTCTTCATTTATTTTCATCCTTTCTATTTGTATGTTTTTAGTTTACTATTATTCAAGCAAGTAATGAAAAGTGCAATGAAAAAAAAATAGAATATTTTGGTGCAATACTGACCAGAAATGTCGCCTGGTTCCTTGTATATAGAATAATATACAAGTATTATATTCTGATAAAAAGGTATTAACAATAATATGCGTTTTCTAGCAAAATGAAGTTTCCAAATTATGTTAACATTAAACATTTTCAATTTATTACTCTACACTGGTTATTCAAGAAGAACAAAACAATTGCATACCATTTGATACACTAGTGATTATTAGGTTGATGACTTCCACGGACATAATACTCCGCTAAATCATCTCTCGTGGATTATGGAATGTCAAAAATCTCTCAAAGATCAAATATAAAAGATGTAAAACAGAGCACTCTACAAGGAGTGACAATTCATTGACGTGGATCAGTGTTCGCTCCATAAAGAATGAATCCTTCCCAGGAGGTAATTGAGTAAATCTGAATTGTACAAATGTAGTGAAAACATTACTGTTGATTTTTTAGATGTTTAATAGATTAAATTCAACATTGAAGTTACCAACTGTTGATATCGCCAGTCTCTCATGGAAGTGGATGTTGGTTGAGCAGTTGGTACTGAACAGCCAGAAGTTTAGAAAAATACTGTACGATATGGAGGCTGCATGTTATAGTAATTGGTGAACAATTAATATGTAACATATTTAATATTTGGCATATTTCGGGGTTTTACAAACAGATATGAATGGAAGAAATCTAGTAGATAAAAATGTATTGTTTGTTAAAAACCTTGGTAATGTAATAATTTCCTTATATATAATATTTTATGTGCCTGTATATTGATGGCTGATATGAAGAACCGAACATTTAATAATCTTGCCACCATGAATCGGACATTTCAAGATTTTCTGCAGTGATTTATTGTATTGTAGGAACTTTTAAAATGTCCGGTTCTTCGTCCCACACCCCTAAACGGTCGGGCTTTCGTGCCAAACTTTTAAAACGTCCGGTTTTTCGTCGCAACTACTAAAATGTCTGATTCTTCGTACTAAAACCGAGACGTTCGGCTTTTTACAAATAAATTATTTGTAAATAATATAAATTTCACGTAGTTGCATTTAAAATTTAATATAGTTAACGGCTTATACCTACAAATTGCATTAGATGTTAGAATGCTATAGTTTGACAATGTCTAAACATTTCAAACAACTTGCTTCGTAATCCCTCGGATTCTCAATACGCTAGGCCTTGTCGAAACATTTATAATCTCAACTAGTGATGAAATTAACAATGAAAAAGGTAAAAGAAAAAAAAAGAAAAATTATATTTATAAATATAAAGTTAATACAATTTATACAAGTTAGTAACTGTCAAATAAAAATTGTATTAACTTTATAGTTATGAATATAATTTTTCTTTTTCTTTTTTCTTTTTTTACTTTTTTCCTTATTCGTTGTTAATTTCATCACTAGTTGAGATTATAAATATTTTGACAAGGCCTAGCGTTTTGAGAATCCGAGCGATTACGACGCAAGGAGTCTGAAATGTTTAGAAATATTCAAACTGTAACATTTTAACATCTAATGCAATTGGTAGGTATAAGCCGTTAAATATATTAAAAATTATTTTTTTTAAATAAAACAATCTGATTCTATTCAACTGAACAATAGTGATTGATTAATCTTTTTCAGTCGTTTAATAATATATTTCTTAACTGATGAGAGTTCATTTCTTTCAAGGAAATTCCAGTAAAACAAAATGAATCAATAAATAATCAATATCTGTTCAGTATTAACAAATTTCTCGCATTATTATAAAATATAACCTGAAGTTATACGAAAAATTCGATTATTTAATTCAATCCAACATGCCCCGGTGCATTCGAATTCCGTATAGCAGACCACTGAGAGATGTATCGTGAGAATTTGCGAACGGAATTATTTCTTTCAATCTTCTCCGGGCGCCTTTAACAAACACGTCAGAGATATAAATGCGAAAAGTGTAGCAGCGCCAGAGGAAACGGAAGAAAATGAGAGCGGGATGGAAAAGGACGTGTTCGGGAGATTGCAAGAAAGAGTACGAAAGGGACGGATGTGGGAGTCCAAGGGGAATGAACACTGAAGACAGTACGGGTAGATGTAATATGACATAGCGAAACCGGGGAAACGGGATATAGCACGAAGTAGAAACGCATTGCAAAATAGGGTGCAGGAAAGGCTGAAGGAAAATCAAGTAAAAAGACACGCTTATAAAAAACGTCAAGAAATGCGAAGAATTCAATTAAATTAGTAGTTGTTAATTAGAAATGCTCATTAAATATCGTGCTCGTCGTGCGTTCGCTTATTGATTAAATCAGAGGGTTGATAAATTCGAAACCGCGGCACATCTTGAACCAGTCATACCCTCAGTATTCCATGATTAAAACAAATTCTATTATTGAGGCATTCGTTAATTACGGTATATTTCTCGAAAATTCCTCATTTTGATTTTGAACAAATTAAAAATAAAGTTCGTCGACAAAAGTTACGATTTCGAATTCGTAGTAAATGTGGTTCGTAACATTCTAATTTACAATACTACACCTGCGTCTGTTGTTGACAGGTACGAAAGCCCAAAATCGGTGAAACTACAAAAAGGAGTTAGCTTGCTAACCGTACGAATATGAAGTGTTCGAAACAAGTACAGTTGACTGCATGTGTAGTGTGCATTGCTGATAATTGGTCACGAAGTTATGTAAAATACCTGTACTAAATGCATATAGTTAATCGCTTATGTAGTCATGACTATATATGAGTGGTTCGCAAAGTCTGCAGTTGATAACGAAATCTCGAGCGTCGTTACCGCTTGGATAACCTGCAGTTCAGAGCGTCATCCAGTTTTGAGGACATTGCTCGTATACAATAAACTGAATATTGCTTCTTGAAGTAGAAAAACGTATGAAGTATGTAATATATGGCCGAATCTTTGAAAAATAAATCACTAAATCATTTATTAGATGTCAGTATAAAATAGGTATCTTTGAACGCGAAAAATATGTAAAATAGGCCAGGAAGTACTCTCTAAATTATCTGGAATTGGAACCTTCGAACTCTTTCAAAAGTTGACTTTCACACCAACAAGAGTCGAAGCTCATTGTTAAAAAGTGAGAAGGTAACTTCTGAGAAGGTTAAACACTATAGAATTACTTGGATTTCTCTCAAATATATTCAATGAAAATCACATCACGTTATATTTTCTAAGAAAAAGAAAGAAAAACACGATTGGATATAACTATGTTCTTTTTTTGACCGAAAAAGTAGTACAAAAAGTCGCATAGAATAGAATGGAGTCAAAAAACACTTATGATATTTAAAATTTAAAATTGTTTCTTTAATAATTTTAGTTCAATTTCAAAAATAGCATACATAGTAAATTTTGAAAAGTAATAATTAAATGGGTGATTTTGGATGTAGGATTCGGATTCTGCATAAAACAATCAACAAGATTCGTCTCCCTCCTTTTTGTGACAAAATTGATTGAAATTTTGCTGACCTGTGTTATTCTCGAGAATGTGCTAAACAAGGAACATTTCTAAGTCCTAAAATATAAAGTAAAATTTATAGTATGAAAAACATGTGAATAGGTTTAACTATAGAAATTATAGATTTCTGTTACCTGGTGAAAATTTCATGTGGACACTGCATTAAAAAATACTTTTGGATCCGTGTAGCTTTGATAGCCGCCATTGAGAAATTCCAAAGTTCTTTAATAGCCATTAGGTTCGACTGAAATCCAAGTTTTTAACGTTAACACTTATCTCGTTACCTGTTACACCAACAATTGAGTAAAAATCTTTAACTATTTCTAATTTATTCTCAATTTGATTATTCCTGAATAAGGGCAATATCAAAAACACTTCCTGAAATAATGCAATATTGGTCAATACTACGCGCATTGTATTGAAGATCCCTTTTAGACAAATTGTCTCAGCAGGCAGGAGCTTTCTGCTATGTTTGTTCCATGCTGGGCAGATAGACGAGTATAGCATTCCGGTAGCTACGCAGTAGTTCACTTTCTGAACGATCGAAACCTGTCCAAAATATAATACAGTAAGATGCATGCTTGCAGGGATAGTGTCCCAAGGCCGAAGGGGCGAATTATTCCCACTTTTCATTGAGAAATTCGAAAATTTATGTGCACTACCGAATGGGAACCCATAATAAAATCGACCTAATACAACGACTTAATACACCTTTTATTGGGGGGCCATTAGTACTAATGATATTACTCCACAACTGTGATTTATATTGCTTTTATTCACATTTATTAACGTTATTTTATATCGCGCTTGAAAGACGTGGAAATTGATAACTATCTTTATATTATTAGCAGGTATGTCCGTTTATAAATTTCATAATAGTTGTGCTTAATTTGTGCAACAATATGTTTCGAGGTACAAATTTACCTACTCCAGTGCCTGAAATGTACAGATGAATTTTTATGCATTAAAGATACTTTGAGTCCCAGAGGACATAAAATGAAAATTGCGGTTTTAATGTTTAAAATCATCTTTCTTATATATCCATATGCAGTAATTTTTCCAATTATCATAATATAAGATCAAGAAACGGTAACATTTATAAAATTGAAAATAGGTTCCCTCCATTATTTTGATGACTTATTTTATAAATTATTATTATTATAACTGATTAACATTTTTACAAAATAACGTTTATTCTTTGCTCATACAGTCATTATACATTTCTATTATATCGAATTGACGTCGTCTTTGAAAATTAGTCACCGAATAATCGGGTATGCTTAAACCAATAATATTCCCATGTATTTTTAACAGTCCAGAAACTTTAAAATTGATTAATGAGATTTGTTTTAAATGAATTTTATCCCTGGTAGAGATGTTGACGGGAATCTGGCCAGAATTATCCTAGATTTTTATGATCTGGCTAAAAACCAGCTCTATAATATTGGTAGAAATCCTACGAAAAATGACATGAATTTTAGCCGAAATCTACCGAGACGCGAGACATTGAGACAGCTAATATAGTTTAACGTGAGTGCGACAAGCTCCTACAACTTATCGACCTAGCCTCGATTCGAGAATCTCGAATACCTCTTGATCGAACTCCCAATATGGCGGCTTGCTCTCAGCTGATTCGCGCGCACAGCCTGTCGCGATTGTTTACAAAGCGTAAAGATCAAAAGTTTTACATTTACATCTGCTCGTTTTGTCGAATCGATTGATTCTTACCTATTATACAAATTTGATATGATATTTTCAGTTTGCAATTATTGCTGTATGTCACTTTAAATATATGTACTGATCTAGCGGGGTTTCATCTAGAATTCGTGCATATTTCTACCGAGATTCTACCGAACAGATCTAGCCAGCAGCTAGGATAATGGCTAGCTCAACCAGCCAAATCTCTATCAGGGATATTGGAACATTTGATTTAAATACATTAACTTTTTTTTTGGTTGCGTGAAATTAGCGCAGTACAATATAGGGTTTATTTGAGTGAGTCTAAAATATATGTAATGTGATGTCAGTAGCAGACATAAATTGGACGTTAATTTTATGTCCGATTCCTGGTAGAAATCGAAACCAGCCACGCTAGCACTAGACAAGAGCTAGCTATAAATGTCACGTTTTACCCAGGCACGACAGGTTTGGTGCAATACGAATGCGCGTCTAGACAAAACATGGCGATTCTCTGTCAGATCCTGTGTAGTATTAGTGTGGCTGATTTCGATTTCTACACTCAGAAAAAATAGTTAAAATAACCAGAAAAAATGATTAAATAGGCTCTTACGATTTTTTCTGGTTAAAATAACCAGAATTCTGTTTGGTTTAACCAGAAATATTGTTGGTTTAACTAGAGCTCTTGTTAAAACAATTATTTTTCTAATTAAAGTATCTAGAATTCTGGTTATTATAATCAGAAAAAATAGTAAGGTCGTATTTAACATTTAACAGAACATTTTTTTAGTGTACTAGGGATTGTACTCATGATCACGGATTGGATGACTATATTTTTAATGAATTCATGGTATCAAACGTGCTTTTTCATTATTTGCTTATATTAGCAGTCATACGCCACGTTGAAATTACCAAAAGTTGGCCGCCATATTGGGTTCGCCATTTTGGGTTTTAAAATTCTCGATCTATCGTGTTTACACTCACAGAACAGTATAGTTGAGAGGATCAAAACTATAGTCAGTTCTCTTCTTAAGAACCTGAAAGGTATAATCATCGAGCTCATAGTATACTTCTGATTCTTACAAGTACTCCGCTTCTAGCAGTGTAATGACCTCCAAAATCCTCAGATTTGAAATATTTATTCTGTAGAATACTCTGAAAAAGTAAAATATTATCAGAATGAGAAATTTTGATTTCGGAGATGTTGAACATTGATATGTTCGAATTTGATTATACTATACCTAAAAGAGAGTAAGACTCATTATTTCAATCACTTTAGTTCTATATAATTGCAAGTTTCTTAAAGTTAAATATATACTGAAATATCACTAAATATATGGTAAATTTCATAACAACTCCAATTTTCACTTTTCAACAATCCCAGCGAGAATAGATTTTTTTGTTGGTAATTATTCGTGTTTTTCTCGATAATCTTCTTATATTCTTTGGAATGTGCACTGTACACTTTCTAGAAATAACACAACATTTTCAAATAATAAAAGGCTGCTTTCAAATTACTATCTGAAATGGTCCAATTTCAAGTAAATTTTCACTATGTAAGAATTTTTACTCAACGTAGGCACCGTAGGTATTCCTTTACAAAATACTGATGTGCATTTATAATTTAATCAACTTTATATTATACTACTCACGAATCAACGTTTCGCACATTGCAATTTACTGTTAAAAAATGTATAATTTAAAGTAAATTATTTCAGATTCAAAATCTTGTTTAGGTGACTAGCTTTTAAAACTAATGTCTGGATAGATTTTTTAAAGTACATAGTATTAGAATATCTTTCAGCTAAGGAGTAGATATTTAGTACATGTTTAAGTGTTATTATATTAATACATGTGTATATATAATTGTTGTTATGCACAACTGTTAATGTATAAATAAAATTCCGCGTTTTGTTTGAGAGCAATTTTGAATCGTTTGAATGTAATTGTAAATCTTTTGAAAATTCATATTTTATTTTTGTATAATTCATATTTTTAACAATTTTATTAAAAATGTTTATGTTGAAATTTCGATTGGTCCCATTAAAAAATTCAAATGTATACGTGATCCTTCTCATCTAGAAGAAAACAACCTGCCAAATGTCAGGTTATTTCATTTCGTCGTTTCCAAGATCTCGTAAACATAAAATTTCCTGCAATACATACTTTGATATTCCGACTGGCGCCTACCAAAAACATTTTTTTTTCTCCATCGTAGGAACATAAAAATGGTCATAAGTCAATATTTTTACTGATAGGGGAGAAAGTGAACGATATTTTTTATTTACATTACATGTGTCACTTCTTCCAGCTACCACACGGTCCTTTGAGTTTGCTTGTAGGTAGGTATCTAATGTGGCCACTGGTTACTGGTACAAACTATTTCCGGTGAAAAAGTTTTCCGTGTTCAACGAATCGATAGACAAAACATTGGATTTGAGTGTCCATCTATGGCATATTATTATTCTTAAATACACTGATAAGATCAATTAGTTATTAGTATAATGTTAATTATTTAATATCAAAAACTGAATTTTTAATTTATATCAAGTAATATACCAAACTGTTAAGAATTGAAATTAACTGAAAATGATGTTAGAATTATAACGACAAATTCGCACAGAACGGGATGACATTCTTCTACAACTTCAAATGGTTAGAAGTAAAGTACTCGACAAAAATCGAGCAGTGAAATTCAGATGCAATAAATGAGCAAAAGTGTAGGCGTATGTAGAGAAATGGAGAAAAAGGATGGGATTTGCGCGGAAATGCAAACAAAAAATACGGACACGACGTGAAAATACAAGTGACGAAGATCGAAAGTGCTGCAATTAAACAGAGGCGCTGGAACGAATGAAGGAAATCCGTAAACCCGGAGAACTCACGAGGAAGAGAGACCAACAAAGACCAAGAGAAAGCGTGAGAATGAGAGAGTAATAAATAACATAAAGGGAGAGAACGCGAGAACGCGGATGAATGAACTGGTTTTAAACTAGCCAATGGCTATACTTTTATGTACAAATCACTCTTGACTAAAATATAGCCTTTGTATGATACTTATTACTACGAGGTCGAGTGCTTTAATTCGAGCTTGCTGTAGGGAAGAGGGCGAACGAGAATAAACGGGCGAGTAAGTGCATTAGCTTGGCGAACATTGCGATGCTTACGATTCAACAAAATCATACTTTTATTGGGCGACTGCGTAAAACAATTGGATAAGCATTCACAAAATTAAAGCATTCGAAACAGAAGGAAGCGGATGTTTCAGATTAGTATAATAGTGATCACTACGATATCTTGGATGTAAATTATTTCTATCTTACCTACTCTACGCATACTCTCTAAATCTGGTTTAGTAGACAGTTTACTTTTGCAGTTAGGAAAACAACACTTCACAACATTATTTACTGATCAGCAGTGTTCTTGGACGTGACTAAACCATTATTAGTTATATCAAGTGTGTCGAACATATGATTTGCAAATATTAAACTGATTTGCTAAATTTGGTTGCTAAAGTTATTTGCATTACTTTGAAAATGTTATGTCACACGTATTTATACTCTTTCTGTTGCTAGATGTGTTTACGACTAGCGCAGCCTTAAATTTCTCCACTGTTGCAAAAATTACTGCTTAAGAACACTTAAGCACGTAATAGTTATAGTATTTATTACATGAATATATTGCAAACGTACACCATATTAGTGTTGTTGTGTGAAATCGCCGTTACTGTTAAATTTAGTAATATGGTTTAACTTACCAAAAGAGGTTCAATTTTTCATAAGATCTATATTTCATTTTGAAATGTTTTAGCTCCATAAGATTCATGAAATAAAAATAATTGGGTTCACCTCACAACCCCGACAAGTCACAAAACAGACATTTCAAAAACCCGACATTCAAAAACGCGACATTTCAACACTAGACATTTAAAAAAAAGACTTCCAAATGTCTGCATTTTGAAATATCTGATTTTGAATGTCTGTATTTTCTAAATGTCTGCTTTTTGAATGTCGGGTTTTTGAAGTGTCTGTTTTATGATTTGTCGAGATTTTGTAGTGTACAAAATAATTAAAGTTGTAGGCCTACCGCCATTTTCTCGTTCGAAAAGGCCAATTTTAACATGCGCAGGACTTGTACCTACTCTAACAATTATATTTTGGTTCAAGTAAATCGTTGCAGAACAGTGAAAGAGATTCACTATATTTTTCTCAAATATTAATAATTTTCTTCTAACTCTTGGCAATACGTTTTTGTCTTTGGAAATTCTTTATACTTTGACTGAAAGTCATTAAACCATTGCCTCATCTGGACAAGGTTGCGTATCTTGCAATAGATTGTTTTCAATATAATTTATGGAAATTTTCCACGTGGGTATGATCAATTTTCATTCCAATATATGTGCGAGATATTTGTCATCATCCGTTTTTCAAAAGTGTTGACAGACAACATTTTTCGTTTGGAGCCCTACGTAGCGCCTTTTGAAGAAGATCCAATATTCGGAATTTTTATCTTTTTTATCTTTTTTCGATCCTCTTGCTTAAAGAATAAATACCGTACAATTACCAGACGTTTGCAAATACATTTTTAAAGTTATTTTTTACAGTGTAAACTATAAATTTAGAAAGCTGGTCAAAGGTACGTGAACACTTTGAATTTTTTAACATTATTATTAGCTTTTCAATCCATCGTTTCACGTTCCATGGGTTTTGATTTTGTAATGTTCAATAGTACATATTTGGATACGATATTAATCGAATCCAAATAAATGCCATTTTTGTAAAACATGAAGGATTAATATTTACTTTATAGTTGCTTGAATCATTTTAGTTTTGTGGATAGAAGAAGTTAATGATGAAAAAGTATATTTTTTAAAATAATTTAGCATCTTACATCAGCTTGAAGATAACCACATCACTGCTAACCGCGAAATAAGAATATTCATGTTCTGCACGAATTCTTGGCATTTTTCACGGTATTTGGACTCAATAAAAAAAAAACGATTTTAATGATCTTAATTTGCAGTATTATTTTAAAAAATGACCAACCTGGAAACGTAACAACCAAGAAAGAATAATGCACGATGTGAAAGGGAATGAACCAATTAGTATATTTCTTTTTGTATTTTTTAAGGTTTTCTTTGAATTTTCCGAGAAGATTCAGAGATCCGACACAATATGCAAAATGTTACTTGTCAAGACATATTTATGAAGATAAGAAAGTGTCTATAGTCTTCAAGTGCATCCCGATTTCAAAATATCATAAATCTATTCTTTAAACGCATAATGTCCAAATAGGTCCATCCAGTATTGGTAATGACAAGATTTGTATCCATTGATGCTGTGGAATTCATCCCGTGGCCTTAGCAGATTGGTGCTTTACGTAGTATTTGAAACATTTGGTAATTCAAAGTTGAACATTGGAGCTACTTGGATACTAATTCAATTTTGGATTAAAAGAAAAGAAAAATATGCATATATCAATTTATTCATTTAATTTCTCAAAAGTCGACAAAATTAATTCAAGCAACGCAATTTTTAAGTTATAAGGTTTGTGGTTCAGAACATATATTAATCCGTTGACATAAACATGTACCTGGATATTGAATTCAACGACGCTTTAAATGAAATAAAGTGAAGCGGTCTTCCTTTCAATATTTACATTCCTTTATTTGATATACTTTCAATACTGTTCTATTGTGTACATATTTTAAATTTAATTTTAATTTATTTCAAACATCTCTCTTAGATTAAAATTTTTTAATTTTATTATTCAATTTATTTTATTTTGTACAATGATAGAAGATTTAAAAAAGAAAAGAGGTGCTTTAAAAACTAAAATTATAGTTATTAAAAAGTTCTATGAAACTATCATAAATTTAAATCAAGATGCATCTGTTAAATTAAATAATGATACGTGTACGGAAGTTATGGCAAGATTGGAAAGAGCTCATGACATTTTTTAATTGCTCTCAATCAACAAATTCTCCCGAAAGTAATGATATGCTTGATCCCGTTCTGGCGCAAATATAAGCTCCTTTGCAAATAATTTTATTAACAGCAGACAAGCCTTATATTAAACGAACAACTGAGCTTCTCAATTTTTGTGGTGATTTATCGGAGTGGCTTTGTTTTAGGGACACGTTCGAATCTCTAATTCATAATACTATTTCAATTAATGTCTTCTACTCCCGCGCCAAAATATCACACTTTTTAAAGTTAGAATAAACAAATAAACGGGGACTGTGTGCGTTACTTATTACTATTGGTTAACAGACTTCATTTCTTGAAAGTGCCACGGTAGAAATGTTAAGTATCTGTGATTATAGCCGGATCTGTATAAGATTTAATAATTTAGGGAGTGATTGATTTGTTTCGGAAAAGAGGATATATACGATTATATTTAAATTTCACTCACGGGTAAGTTCATTTAATTGCATAATTGTATTACACGTCTCTTCCTCACAGATCACATGGTAGATGTTGAAACTTTCAACTGTCATATTCAATGGAAAAAGTAGAATTATAATTCTATATAGAATTATAATTATCAGTTAATTGTTTTATCAATATAAAAATTATTGTAATTGACCATTATATTAAAATAAATCATTGATATTTCACATTAAGCAATCTTAAGAATCCATAACGGCATTTTCAAAATCCATGATGGATCCTACGATCGTAAAATTTAGCAATGGTTTCAGATTTTTTCATCCATCCAGCTGCTTTTTTAATTCAGACAATTTTGACTCCGTTCTTCATTGTTAAAGAAGTCGACGCATGCCGTGTTCTGTGGCTTGAGAATATTGTCATATCTACACCTGTATTGGTCAAAACATCTTTAACCCACCGACTTAACGTTTAGGTTTTAACAGATGCATAGGGTTTTCTGAATGAACACTTCTTCGGCGAGTGATGACTCGATGGCCCGTGTATCGTCCCGATCGCCAATGGGGATAACTTTACTCATTAAGATCCTCTTTACGCCTAGCAGGCATGAAAGTCAACTGTACGCCCGCAAGAGGCGTAAAGACGTAAATTACGCGTACTGTGGCGAAATTATCTATTACGTTCTTGTAAATATTCCTTTTATTCAAAAGTTCCCGGAACTGCGACAACCAATGCACGCTTTTCCCACAAAAGATGAGGTTGCCTTCCGCAGAAGGAAGTAAGTTAATATCAGGGTTAAAAAATATTCTTCAGTCTTACCATAATAGCAAACAATAGAACCCATGTTTTTGATGGTAAAAAATGAACTATTACAATTCCGCTTGCGCCCTGTTTTTTAATTTTTTGTAGCATTCTTAAAAAGAAAGCAATTGAATGCCCGGGTTCAATAACGCCCAAGGCGCTCGAACCAGCGCATGGGGCAGTAAAAAAAGTCCGAAAAAATTTACAAAAATGGATTTTGAAAAGGCACCGCATGAAGATTTTGGGTCCAAAAATTATCGGGAAAAAGTTGAAGGTTAACCTCAAACATTTCGAAAGAATGTCTATTAATAATTTAATAATTCTGAAATAATTTGAAAATCATGACGAATGTTTCCCTACATGAATGTTGATTTGAATTGGTTCCCATCAGGAAGGTATTTTAAAACCTCTAATCTATGATAGGATAGTTTTACCGCAGGTTAAATTTGCCCAGACATTGTAAAAATTTGAGAGCATACCCGCAAATTTGCACACCTCGTTCATCGTTTCCTGTGTTGAAATTCCTGTTTCAGCTAGATTTCCGAGAATATTCTCGCTTTGACTGGTTGTTCGAATATGATGGTCTGAAGTTCCTGTTTGATACCGCTGACTTTAATCCGCTCGACGTTGATGGCATCAATTTATTTATTTCTTACGGAGCGGGGGTTCTCAAGTTTTTTCAATTGCTTCCTTGATAATCATGAGACATTTTTAGATTTTTATATAATTGTTTGGATATCTTTTGAGATTTTATATTCTCGTCCAAAGATTTTTCAAGTAAAAAATTCATGTGGTACGATTTTATTTAAGGTGTCTTTGTAAGAACGGTTTCAATTTGATAAATTAAATTTTTTCTTAAATTATTTTCGTCGTAAATTACACATAACTAATACCCTGCCAATATCACTTAAGTGTTCTACTAACTGTAAATTAACATATTTCATCTGAAGTAGATCGTTGAACGATTTTTCCAAAGCTTTTAAAGAGGACGTTATTTTTTTCGGTTTTTCCGCAATTCTATCGTCTTTTTTAATGACATTTTCTTATTTTATTTTTAAAATAGTTATAATTTCCGGATCCATTAAAAGGTAATACAGTTTTTAGATATAGTGCATTTTTTACACACACGTAATCTACCAATTTGGTTTTAGTGAAGCCTGTTTTAAAATGCCAGCAAAGTTGTAGCCTCACTGAAAATATTAAAGGTGTAACATGTTTTTGATGTATTTTGGCCAGGTGATTACAAAAACCGCAATAAAATTTGGCGGTCGGACGAATTGAAACTGCTATTTTAAAAAAAACGTTAAAACCCGTGATTTTGTTTGCATTTACGTTGAGAAGTGTGAGCCTGAATAAAAAAATGTCAAAAAAATAATGTACAGTCTGTAATTCTCTACAAAAAAGGTCGTATACATTTTAACAATGTTAACCCCGTAAAATAAGGATGAAACCCGGAGAACAGTGTGTAGCAACAAGTATCGTTCTTTGGTATTAAGAAGAAAATGCATCTGACCTTTTTTTCGGAGAATTACATGCTCTACATTATTTGTTTCACACATTTTTTCGTCAAACTCGTATTTTTCAAGATAAATGCAGAAAAACGCGAAAAGTCATGTGTTTTAGCAGTTTTTTGAAGATAGCGGCTTCAGTTCGTCCTGCCCCCACATTTTATTGCGATATTCGTAATCAGCAGCCAAAAATACATCTAAATCACTTTCAATAATTTATTTTTGGAGTGCGATAGTCTTTCTTCAACTTTATCAAAATACCTATCCAACAAATTGGGACCTGATTACTTATGGGCGCTGAAAATACATTTTCTTTAATGATACCGGGTCCAATTGCTTTTAAGATCATTTAAATTGTCGCCTTGCGAAGAATCATTCTCATCTATGTAGTGTATTTTACGTTCTCTACTAACAACTCTCGACGTCAACATATCTAACGTACACTATTAAAAATATCATGAAATTTAACTTTTATGTTTACCCTATACAGAATATATAGATATATAACATTCGTTGATATACTGTACATCAAATGTACATCAAATGTACATTATATCAACGAATGTTATATATCTATATATTCTGTATAGGGTAAACATAAAAGTTATCGGTCACTAAGTGCCAGAAAGTACCGTTTAACAATATAACAAAATTAGTTATTTTAATATATCATTTATTATAATAAAAATTTGTTATATAAAAAATGCATATGTTATAATAAAGAAAAAATCATAATAAGTTTGAAAAACTGTCAAAACAGATAGTAGTCGGCCAATTACAATTATTAATTTGGCAAAATTAACATCAAAAGCGCAACAAGCCTTATTTTTTCATCGGAATAAAATAATATTGGTCATGGAAGTGGTCCCAAGATAGTCGGCCACTTGAAGCATACAGTTATCGGCCACTTTTCAAAGTCTTACAAAACCTCTAAAAATTAATATTTCTTCATTATCTACGCTTATGCATACTTACTAAGACTCCCTAAACCTAAGTATAAAATAATCACACTTTCAATGTTTAAAAGGTATTATTACATACGAAAAGTAGCCAACTATTGTAAGGTGGCCGATTGCGGTCCTGTTTACCCTATATAGATTATTGTTGTGAAGAATTAATGTATAGGTGCTGGTTGGTGGCGCATGTAAGTTTTTGGCAGCATTTTTACAGTGTAAAAACTTAACCTGAAAGGGTTAAGAAACTCAACTTTACCAGTCTGTCATAGTAAACATATCAAGAAGTAATAACTTCATCTGATAGATGTGCATAACGTCTGCAGAAATAACTGCTTCATTCAGGTTATCGAACCTGAAGAGTGATCAATTTTTGTAAAATATTTAATATTTGCGCTAACAAAGGAAAGTCGTTATGCCCATTTTCTTATTGGCGGACCTTTTGGTAGTTGCGGATGATTTAAAATTGACGAACATTGCGCAAAATAGACTTTCAGGGTGCTCACGGATTATGGCGTTCCAGCAACAAATTTGGAAGAGATAGAATAAAGAGTAGATTCAGAATTACAGGGCCCTACGAAATGGGGCACCACCCGTATCCAGAACTTGCTGTTGGTACTCTGGTAATTCTCAAAGAAGACAACTTACCTCCTTGAAAATGGAAGTTAGGATGAGTACAAACTTATTGGAGACATGGCAACATTGTTAGAGTTGCGTCGATAATTACTGATTTGGAAACCGTCTCTAGCATGACGAAATTTCGTCCGTTACCAAGTGAATGATTTATTATGAGCATAAGAAATAAATAATGTCGCTAATTATTGCATATTATATTACGAAGCATTGCCTCCAGTGAAGTTCAGCATACAAAATTAAATAGCTGCCACAAAATGTTATTGTATGTATTCAAAATCAAACAGATTTCCTTCTAGATATGGATGTATTCAATGCAGCGACGGGTTAAACTGTTGTACTGAACTAGTATTGCACTAGAATAGCTCAAAGGAAATATTGAATGGTTTTAGAGGGATAATGGATTTAATAGAATCTTAGGATGAATCTACGGATAATATTGTAAACAGATTCTGAAGGAATCTAAATAAAGAATTTTTAGTAGTACAAAATTTTGGAAAGGAAAAAAATGACAAACATTAGAATGGCCCATAGAGGTCACTAAGGACTCATCATGTTTACTTAGTTTTTTCTGTTGGAATGCAAAGTATTTTATAATATTTACGGTAATACCATTATCATTTCAACAATATTGCAACAAAGCTATATAAATTATTAGAGGATGATGTTCATTTCTTCTGTCAGTTTCGATTGAATAATTCGTAATTATTTGGAGTCCACGTACTTAACCAAGTTACACGGTATGTGGTAATGGAGGAAACATTCAATTAGCTTCATCCTCGTTACTGCAAGTACCTTTAAATTAATTTAAGAAAAGACGACACGACGAAAGGTAGATTGACAGGAAAACAAGAAGAAGACAAAATGAGCTCTGGTGAAAAAGTACCAATGCAATGAATGTAATGAAAAAAGTTAACCGTAACTAACAGAATTGTGAAACCAAAATCCGATATAATTGTGAAGGAATCGCTAAATTGAAAATATACAGTTTCGCATTAAAAAATTGTTATGTATTAGTTAATTATTGCTCTTATTTCTTCGGGATGATTAATTTTTCCAATATTAGTATTTAATTACCTGTGATTATGTGCATTAAAAAAGGCAAACGTCTAATTTAAATGACGTCTTAATATTATAGTTTCATTAAAAAATTTGAATGTTTTTATTTGGATAATCACATTGCGATCTATCCGCTATAATATAAACCTAATTTATAATACAATTAACTTAAATTCGGTAAGTAAAAAACATACGAATGTCAGAAATAGTTTTCAACTGAAATATATTTTTAAATTCCGTAAGAGGTAATGCATATACTTCTAGCATGTTCCATTCTTTATAGATAGTTTTTAATGAATAAATTTTTCATATCTCTTTTCCTCTTGTGCCCTTGACAAACAGTTGTGGACTTTGTCACGCCATTCGATAATGTATACCAACCGTCCACTTATAAATATTCGGATAGTATACATACATATACGTGTACTAATATTGCGTTTAGTTTCTTAAACATTCTTTTTCAATACCCACAAAAGCTTGTAATATTCGGTTTTGAATTTTACACCCACAGTTAATATTGAGAAAAGAAAGGTGAATTATTAATGACAAATATACGTAAGTTTTAAGTGGAAAAGGTCGTAACCGATCAGCCATTAAAAATTCCAATTTCTTCAAATTTTTCAATATTAAGTTTCGTGTCCTCTGTGATGCTGTAGGTTTTAGGGAGATTGTATCTTGAACGATTCATTTTCCTCTTGCCTAAGGCACTTTTCCCTCCAACAGTGTTAATTCACGAGACACAATTTTAAAAGTTTAAATGAGTTCGATTTTCGATGCAATTATTAGTTCCGGAGTGTAGACAATACTTATACTCTTTCATATATCTTTAATCATTTATCTGTACGAATACAATATTTTTGTTTGTTGCAAAAACTTTATTAAAAGATTCTTTTTGTAAATTTTTGTTGGATAATTGCAGAATATAATGTGGAATTCAGTAGAGAAAACTAAACCAGTTGCTAAGATTGTAACCATTATCTACAGTTACTATCTACTTTGTAATCCTAACTATTTATTTGTTGGAGCACCCTACTCCTTTTCTGCGAGCAGTTTGACAATATGTGTTTTTCATCACATCAGTTTAAATACAGAAAACGTGTCTTGTCAGGTCTCATGTCGCGAATTAATCCAAAGTAAATCTTGAGAGTGGTTTTCTGTCCAGCTTTGTTGAGTTCAGTAAAAACTTATAACATTTCATGTAATTATTATTATATTAAGAAATGATTCAGTCATCATCATAATGAAAATGGAGTAAATTTTTGTACGTCCAATGATTGGAGGGTGCTGCTCAATTCTTGAAATTTAATATTGTCGATCCACAAGTTATTGCTGGAAATGCATCGCAAAATATACAGTGTACTCCCGTATAACAAAATGCGCCGGCGTTATTTCTCACTTTTTATTTTGCAAAAAATGTAGACCAGATAAAAGTGCACAGAATTTGTATAAGAATTTAGAGAACAAATGAATCACAGAAAACACAAAAAATCACAATCTTCACATTTTATTTCATAGCTGAGGAACCACATATTTGAATGGGCCAAAGTTAAATTGAAATACGTATGTCAAACTTTGTTATAATTTAGGTGGCCACTTCTACGACATAAAGTAATTATTTCAAGTTGAACGGTCCATATGTTTCGACGAGACGCAATTCAAAATTTTCATCACTTTACCACGATTTTCCCCGGTCTCTTCTGAGATATACCCCATATTTACGCACAGAATGCTATTTTCATTATTTACAATGTAAAAATTAATTTTTCATTTCAAAGTTTGGTGAATCAGCCATTACCTTCCATAATGAAAATTGGTCAATACGGATCTAATGTAAAAGTCCAGTAACTAATTCATACATTCTTAAAAAATGTGATATCCGATTATGTACCCCGGTACATACATAATATAACTGCATTGTTTGAAAATTAGAAAATTTTATATATACCATGTGAGAGACAGAGAACGGAACTTAGGGCAACCCGCATGTATAAGCTAGGGCTTTCCTGAATGGTCCATACAGCGGCAATCCCCAGCGTCATTGTTTAAAAATAAGACTACGCAACTCCTGATTTTTCCGTTTTGTCTCGAAAAGTACATTTTTGTAAAATCTGTAAAAATTATATGTTAAAATACATAGTTTTAAAATATGTTTTCAATTAATTTAAAGGTGACACTCTAAGAGAACATCAACAAAAAATTTTCCATAACAATTTGACAATTGTTGTATTTAATACTCTTATCTATGCCAACAACATACATTTTTTCCCTCCAGATCGGCTGTACCGCTTTCAAGAAAATTTACAGTTTTATTTTTCTTTCCCCCCATAATTCCTTGAAAAATGCATTTTTTTTTAATAATAGTTCTGGATTCTTTTTTTGGCACGCTAATACCTATTTTTAATGGTAGTTTGAGCATATTCTGAGGTGTGGGCACTTATCACATGCTTATCGCCATATGTCCTTTATTTTTGTTCTTAAAATCTCCACTGTACAGCACCATTATTGTCAGCCATACTGCTGAACATTCGGAGATTTATCAAATATACGCGCACGAAAAGAATATTTTTGTTACCTTATATCAAAAGCACAGTTAAACAGTTTTAGTTTGATATTGTACATCTGGTCGAGTCATTATGAAGTGATAGCGCACAGCAACGGCTGATGTAAATCGAGCGTCATCGAAACCTAATTCCACAAACTCTTAATATAACTGGACCCAAATATTTAAGAAATAGAATAGGGCTCCTCGAAATCGCAATTCAAGGAGCATATGAGGCGAAAATCACGTGAATTCAAGTGTATTTCCATCACTGGTGGTGGTGTTATCACAACCTCCACTTCTATAATTTTTAAGAAACCGACTTGACTTTCAAAATTGTATTGTCCGATCATTGTTGTCCAGGTTTTCAACCGGTTAAGATCTCGGAAGATCTTGAACCCTGAGATAGATATACTGCACTTAAGAGAATTCCACATTTCTTCTCACGCGCGACTTTCTGCGATTGTTTAATTCCTCGATTCGGGACCCCAGTTTGCACGATAGAATATTCCATAAAAAAAATTCCAAAATACCTTGCGAGTTATCACATGGGGTATCGAATCTCTTCACTCGTATACACCAGTCTACTACCTAGCTACCAGGAACCCAACCCAATAATTCAGAATAATTATAAAATTGTTACTTGAAAAACGTCACACTGTAAAATAAACTAATAATTAATGTTTTAAGATGCATGCTTTCGATGTTCCAAGCTGATGTTTAAAAAATCAGTGCTTTGAATGTTCTAACTTGAATATATAATAGCATGGAATTCAGTATAATTTTAATTTAAATCTCTTTCTTCTATTTTGGATGTAATATTATTGACGAAATGCTAATAAATTAATGTTACACTGACCCCTGAAGGATACGGATTGTGAGGGACCGAAGCCAAAGGCGGTGAGAGAGGCGTGAAGTGTTGAACGCGATTAATTTTGCGAGCGAAGCAAACCGGGGGTTCAGGAACTCTGATGTAGTAGTTGAAGGCTGAAGGCCGCATGGACAATGCGTATTTCAAAACTTTTTGTTTTAATAAAAAATAACGATTACAAATGTATGCGTCCAAATATAAACTACACGGACATCTTCTCAGCAATGATCACTAAAATTGTTTATGGTTATATAAGAAGAGTTTCACAAAAGTGTCCTCATTTTTTAAATCTCGTGTTATTTTTGTAGATATAGGGATAATCGAGATAATCGGGAGAATTGGTATTCCATGAATTTGTTTTGATTTTTTATTTGTTTGATTTAAATATGTCCGCAAAAATGTAAAGGACTTGTAAATGTGCACAAACAGAGTTACAATATAATGTACATAAAAGTTCGTCATAATGTATTTGAGAACAAATGCACAGAGGAAACAGAAATATATAAACACAAATGGAAATAATGTCTTCACGTTTTAGAATATTTTCTGAGACAGCTGTTTGGCCATCAGTGGGTATCCTCTGATGATAAAGTAGTGGGTCTACTGTATCGGTCTGGTGTTTCCGTAGTTTCCCAGACCCACGTGCAAAAGAGATGTAGAAGGGGTAAAGTCGTACTGTGGGGCGCAGTAGTGGGGGGACTCGCTCTGAGTGAGTGATGCCTTGTCTCTTGTCATGTATTGTATTGTCTCGTACGTATTGTAATTTGTCAGTGAATTCGACCTGATCTACCCGAGAACAGACCAACGAAAAGGCTAAAAAGTCATTAACGAGGGAGATAATTTATCATTACTACTAAAAATTATAGAAAGAAATTACTGAACCGAAAAATGATGTTGCTCCCTGTAAATAAAGTGTCCATTATCTATCGAATCGTTTATTAATGCTTACCTGTTATATAGATTACTTTTAAATGTACTGGAAATAAATATAAGTTGCTGAAATTCATGAAGTGAGAAAACTACAATATTTTTCTCTCTAGCAAGCTCATAAAAATAGTCATTCAACGACATGAAATTCTTTAATAAAAATGCTAATAAAATAGTAGATTATAGGAGTATTTCTGTTTTATATCATAAACTTGCTGACAGATTCTATTAAAAATAGGGTGAAAAAGGTGATAGAAGCTTCCCCTAAATCTAGACATACTTATTCATACAACTTCAAGAGACTTAAACTACAATCCAATATACGACTTTAGCTTAAGTATAACTCTTTAGCTCAATGTCTCTGTTTACCTTTCATGCACTCGCCAAGGTGTACTTTACATTAGGCATTCAGAGTATATTACTGATAAAGAATTTTTTCAAATATTTGCAAGAAGTTACGTCACTTAAAGAATTAGTTTCAAACTATTCTAGTATATCCTTTCCGTTATGTTAATAATATGTTACTAATTTTAAATACGTTTAAAACGATACGGGAATATTAATAACCAATCTTAAAACTTATACAACTTTTCATGTGTAAATTAAACAGCTAAGGCATAAAACAATTATTAACTAATAGAGAGATACATACCAATATAAGAAAAGTACTGTAATAAGAAATGCCATGTTTATATTTCATTAATTCATCCAAACAAATAATATTTTTATCTTCAATTGAACTTCCTTCGTTCTGTCGGTTTTATCGATTCGTAAAAATCGGATTTTTATTTTACCGTCATTCAGAAATAAGTGACCAACAAAACAAAGATATTATCGTTATCAAAATTTTGTGATTTACGTTATTTCGTAAATATAGTTAAATTTATTTTAAGTTTCTAGAATGCCAACTGACTTTATCTAATAGTAATTTTGCAATAGTTTACAATCATCTAAATTCTCTATCAAAAACAAGCCTTGGGAATGATTTGCTATAGTTCTCGGTACTTTACAAAACTCAACATTTTGCAGAACAGACTTATCTTTAGTGTCATAAATAGTATAAATCAGGATACTTTTATCCGGAACAAGTTCGACAAACCTTACGCTAATCCAGTTTCCAAATGAATCCAGTTTTCCTTGAATACCACAGTGACAATCCAGATTCCCACGTTCAAAGAGGAATGCAGAAAAAGTGTAGGATTTTAATACGCAAAAAAACGGACTATAGAATATATGTTATTTCGATATATTTCCATCTCCTGTATACGTGTACAATAATAACAATTAGCGGACGTAAAGTCGTAATGGCTTTAAATTGAATAAAATTTGATTTTGTCACCCATACACTTTGTAGTTTAGGGGTCGAGGCCGAGAAATTTTTACTTTATAGTGACCTCTTTATCCAAATTTAACACGAAATTGTTGATCAAAACAAAAAACTAGGGTGAAACCCCCCTACTTTTTATTAAATAATCGATCGCATCTTTTTTGAAACGCATTTTTTTTAATTTTAAGGTTAGAATGGAAAGTGTGATCTATTTCACGTTAGAAATGATAAGTCAAGAATTTGTTCAATGTTCATAACCCCATCAGAACTGGTAGCTGAAAAGTTCGAGAAGAATTCATTCTTTTGGGACTTAATGGGTTAACTTGAAAATAAATGTACGAAAATCTCGATAAATTTTTCTTTATTTGTGATTAGTTTGTGGATCTGCTGCTTCATTTATAATTAGAAAATAATAAGGTTGTAGCTGATGGCTTTGAAAACTTGAATTTAGCACCTCCAAAAATTACTAGTGTAAGCAGAATTCTTGCTATAATAATTGACAATGAATTCAGACATTACGAATCCGAATTCAGAAACATAGTCATAAATTCGATTCTATGTATGCCATTCTTAAGGCTTTGAAATGAATTAGTATTTATGATTACGAATTTTTCACTTCTGTATTAATCTTCATTTTCTGGGGCCCTATCATCACCGAAGAGAAGGACATTAGAACACTGGGAACACTATTCGATTTCCATGCCAATGCACTCTCGGCACTTGCGAATTCTCTTTCATATCAGCGATTGTTAAAGGTGGTATGCTCAAATTTTTTCATTGTAGCCAGCAATAATATATTATAATAACTTTGTTATTTTATAATTATAAACGATGCCGCAAATAAAATAAAACTAATTACCATATATTTCTTTTTAAACACGTTCATTTAATACCTATTAACATTTCAAATGATCGAGAATATAAAAAAGACCCTCTTTTTTAATAAAGGTACAGTAAAGGCACCGTCTTAACGACTTTTCTAAATAGAATAATATCATTGAACGAAAGTGCATACAATGCGAAATTAAATTTAAAGATGGAATAACAGCGCAAAATCGCCAATACTGTCAACTGTAGTCTTGTTAGTTTTTATTTTATCAAAATGAGGCGGCATGGTCAACCAGCAAGATATGCTCGTCAGCGTTCAAATTAAAAAAACTGTAAATCTGATAAACATTGTAGTAGTTTGAGTGATTATTCGCATGAACCTGCCTAAAAATTCTTTTTTTTTGTTGATAAAATTAGATTTTGAACCTGCACTAAATTTTTACTGAAATTTAAAAAATATTAAAATGACAAACCTCATTTTCCCGTGCACCTATAAAATATTAATATTAATTTGAAACGAATATCCTAGAGATATCATATATTTTCACTTGGGTTCGAATAAAGTCACGATATTTTAATTTCCTTTTTGTATATTTTAGATACTTATTTAATTATTTGTTATACGTCAGTCTATGTTTCGCCCAGTTTTCACTTGCAATTGACATTTTGCTGCACTTTCTCTAGGGCTAATATTTATTCAAGGAAAGTTCAATTTATACCCTGATTCGGTCTAATATTTGTACACGGATGTACGGGGACACCCATTGAACATCCGTTTGTTTTTCACCAGGATGAATATTTAAAGAAAGCCGAAAGAAAGTTGGGAAATACACGACACCCAACTGGTATTCAAAAAGTTCAAAGATTGGCCAGAGTTTTATAGAAAATACTCCAGCTATCATTAGAAACTTGTACCACATTATACAAAAGTCTTTTAGATGGATACTATAGTAGACAAATTACATTTAAACTCAGTTCATTCTCTGTAAAATGAAAGTACGATTTTATGTCTTTATATGTGTCGGTTCATTTATTTTTGTTCAAAAGCAATTGAAAAAGAAGCGTTGAAGAATCAAGGGTAGAAATTGCATTCAAAAATACAAGACTGAACTTATTGTTTTCCTCCGTAATGAGATTTCGTTCCTGTAAAAGTGAGATTTCAGCCGTTACGAGGACATTGACTATCTCATAAAAGTTTCTCAATTTTTAATCTGTAACAAATTTAAAGTACACGGAAAGAGAGAAACAGGACTGAGTGCTGTCTAGACTGGCTACTGCGTGGCTGGCTCGTAAACATTTTTTATTTCAAGTCGATATAACACAGTCCATTTTGCGAATTTTGAAACGAAAAAAAAATTGATCATTAGAGTTTTACAAGTAAGTACATACTCGATATATCTCAATAAACAATAAGTTTGTTATTTTTTTTGTACGCAACAACAAAATATACGTTAAGGCACTTAGTTATTAGAACTAACTTCGAGCACTCACAAAATTTTAAGTTTCAAAAAACAAGTTGTTCATTAAGGTATGTCCTGGCAATAAAAATATTTGTTATAAGGTGACTGTGAATTAGGCTTTTGTGTTTAGTTCTTGTTCTTAAAAGGACAACTTGGCTCTACCTGCCATGTGCACACCTTAATTTGGATTGAGAAAATCGGACGTAACCTTATAGATTTTTATCAATTTCTTGTTTTACCATTCATCGATGTATCTTTTTTATGGTGCATTTTGCTACTTTATGATATATAGTAGTCCCCCCTTAAGTCATCTTCCCTTAAGTCATATAACCCCTTCCCTAACGCATACATTTCTCTCCCTCTAAGTCATATTTATCGCCTGAGAGAAAGGCTCGCGCTGTACCATTGCATGTGTGTGTGTGCGCACGTGACAAGTAAAATTCAAGTGATGGGAGGTGAGGGGAAATATGATTTAAGGGAAGGCGCCGCTATCTTGTTTGCCTGAAGCATATGACAACCTGTACTAGAGTCGAGTATGTTTTTTTCCGACGAGGAAAGTTGTGAGTATTATTGTTAATTAACAAATTTAAATGAGGAAACGAAGTCCCATAACGATCGGTCATACGATGTGGTATGAATTCCTAATACAGTCAGATCTCCCTTGATGGGATGGGTCGGTTCTCGGCATCAACCTCATAATGGGACGCGTGAGGGAGGGTATCGTTCCCCTTCTACTGCGGCGTTTACCGCTGCGCCAGTGTACTACGCACATGCGCGACCTTACATATACACAGAGTGGGGGGGGGGGGGAGGGTCGGTTAGGCACGCGTTCGTCCAAACAGAGAACGGCATCTGGAGGTAACGGAATGGGAGAAGCAAAAAGACAATAAGGGAGTTCTCACATCAGAGAATAACGGGATCTGGACAATTGCTGAGGAGGTCAATGAGGGTCTGTACATTGAAATTGAGTGTGGATGAAGTTTTATGAACGCTGATCAGGATCTAAAATATTATAATTTCTATTTGCCAAGAATTTCAGGTCATTGATTATGAGGTTGTTGTCATAATGTTTTTTTTTTATAATTTTTTTAATAATCCAATGTTTGTTCATAATTTTATCCCTATACAACGTTCGTATGTACAGTAGAGTCTCGGTATAATTACCCACTCGGTTCCTCGCCTTCCCTCCCCCCGTCTGGTTATATTTTCTAAAGAAGGGGAGCCGCCGCACGGTCGTCATACGGAGCTGATTATCGGCAAAATTATTCGACGGCTAAATTCTTAACCGATTTTATTAATATTTTTTTAAATACTCGGGAACAATTGTACTATATCGTACACCCACAACATTTTTTATTTTGATCTTTGTTCATTAAGATCGTATTGATTAATTGATCAAATTAACTTAACCGCTTTAAAATATGATAGAAATTAACGTGATTTACTTTCGACCTGCCGAAAGAAGCTCTGATTAAGAATTTTTGTATTACCTGAATACAAATCTGAGGCCAAACGTTCTAAATTCAAAATATCGGATCCAATATGGCGAGTAGTGCCATGTTAACTTTTTTATTGATTAATCTAATTATACCAGGTGCGTTCTACAAGAGGAGGCATAGGGAAAGCTAGTTTTTAACTTTTGCGGTAGTAATGATGGGTGCACAGATCAAAATTTGGTTAGAATTGAGTTCGAACAAATATTTTTGAATGTAGGGAATAATTTTCCCCAATAAAATCCCCATTAATAATGCAAAATCAGCTGTTGTGTTCCTAAATAGATAATTCATCGAATGAATTGTGTGTTAAATCCTAAAACTCATATAAAGCATCGAGTTCGTCTGTCTTTTGCTTCTATTAATTAATTATTGACGCATATTTAGGTTAAACACGCACCCAAAAAAAAAGTCCATTTCATCAATTAATCAACACGATCTTAATGAACAAAGATAAAAATAAAAAATGCTGTGGGTGTACGATATAGTACAATCGTTCCCGAGTATTAAAAAAAAATATCTTTAAAATCGGTTAAGAATTCAGCCGTCGAATAATTCTGCCGATAATCAGCTCCGTATGACGACCTTGCGCCGCTTCTGCCACTTTCCTCAGTGAGCAGGCTCTTCCTGAGGCTCCAGCCCGCAAGGTGGGGGAACAAGAGAGCAGCGACAGGCAAATATAACATGACGGAATCGAGCAAATATGCTGTGAGGTAAATGTACCGAGAGGCAATTATATCGGGACTCTACTGTATTTGGTTTTTAAAATCCTAGGTACCAAATTTCAACCCGATAATTAAAAACTCATATTTTCAACGGCCATATTGGATCCGCCATTTTGAATTTTAAAAATCGAATAACGGATTAACGATCTAAATACAATGGAATACCGTGATCCATTAAATATCGTTGGCTATATCCTCCTCCGCACTTTTTGATAACTTTCTCATTTTAATAGTTTCATTCAACGGGTTAAAAACGTGACTTGAAGAATCCATTTTAACCCATTAGCGCATACGGCATACCAGTGGTGCGATTTTGGACACACGCGATTTTAACCTTTAGAATCAAACTTTTTCTTTCTGAAAACTATATACCGTATGGTTTTAAGGGTCGCTGATCAGAAATCCGAAGTTAGAATTGTAAAATTTAAAACAGCTGATCCAATATGGCGGTTCAAACATAGAAATAATGTTTTTGAACGAACCAGTTGGACAAATCAATCTTCCGAACGTTCGATATAAACGGCAGTTGGTTTCCGTATGTTTTTGGGGTCGCTGAATTTGATGTCAAAATTGCAAAATTCAAAATGGCTAATTCAAAATGGCTGACTCAAAATGGCGGACATAAAAAAGCTTACTGTTACACCGACAATCGGAATTTCACAAAAATCGATGCACATAAGTTTTCGAGGTCGCTGATTACGAATCTGAAGTCGGAACTCCAAAATTCAAAATGGCCGATTCATCGATTTTTATTTTCTCTATTATTTTGATTTCGGTGAAATTAATCACATGAAAATTTGGTTATTCGTCTCATGTATTATGTATTATGGACCTAGTAATGTGCACTTGTGGCTGGGTTAACGTAAATGATTAATTTTCGAAATATAAGTCGTTTTTAAAATGGCTATTTATGGCTGAGAATATTTCTTGTTGGATTCCAAAGGGAAGAACCGTAACTTTTACTGATGTAATACTACAATCTTTTCGTTTTAACGAAAGTGACCCATAGCCATTACCTTGCAATGCGGAAATTTACCATTTCGCATTTGGTTAAAGTTATTGACCCATTCCAACAGGCGTAAAAATTTCAATCCCAAGAGCCCTAGGATAAAGAGAACCTTCGAAATCACTCTGCAGGGGTTAAAGCGTAGGAAAATAGCGTTTCGCTCCGCGGAAATTCGCACTGCAACAAATTAAGAGCGTAATAGCCGAACTGCCCGAAAGTTTGATAAGACAATTTTTCCGAGTTTCTGGGAACTACCCCGAGACCAGGAGGGAAAACAGGTTCGAAGCGATCGAGCGAAACCAATTGCAGAGGAAGAATCGGAGAAACCTAGGGGAGACAAGAAGCCGAAGAACGGAGAACTGCGGAAGATGACGTAGGGATGAGGAATTTCGAGAAGTAAAGTCCCGTCGTAGAGAGAAGGCGAAAACCATAGGGAGTCGTAGGGAAGTCGAGGACGAGGCGAGGCCGCCGCAGGCGGAAGTCGCGGTGCCGAGTCGATCCGGACCGCAGCGGAGGGAGCCGATGGTTCAGCCGAAGGGTCGAGAAAAGGAAAGGGACCTTTGCTCGGTTCTCTTCCCTCTATATATATCGTAGGTTAGGTGCCATTGTAATCGATTGGAGATGCGGGGGTTCCCCCGACCTTCCCTCGACCCCCGACCGTACGTCAAGGGGAGAACGAAAGAGCGACCGACCGGGAGAGTGAGGGAATTGGAGTGAGCTACAGCCAGAGAGCGAGAGGGAGACCCGTTACTCATTGTCTGGCACCCTCGGACGGAGCGCACATAACTATATAGCTACATGTATAGCGGTAGGACACACGCTGCCGGCAAACACTACTCTCTCTCTCTCTCTCTCTCCAGCTATATATCTACCTACCGAATGCAACGTGCATGCGCCTACATCCTGCAGGAGACTCGTTAGGCTGCACTGCACGCACTTTGCGCGACGTGCTATAGCACGGTGCGCCGCTCCAACTGCACCCGCCTACTGAAAATGGCAGGTGACGCTTTACGACCAGCCTCCGGACGGGCAATGTTGTACGCTGGATGCCTGGAAGTGTCGGCCCGAGCGTTCGTCCGTCTTCCTGTCTGCCTATTCGAATGTCTGTTCCTCTGTCTGGCTGTCAGCTGGACGGCCCGCTCTCTCTCTCTCTCTCTCTCTCTCTCTCTCTCTCTCTCTCTCTCTCTCTCTCTCTCCCGCGACAGAGCTGAGCGAGCGCTTCTGCGGCCGATTGTTCATCGGAATGTTCATACGTCTTCTGCTTGACTTGTCTAAGTCCAACCGGATGATTGGCGGTTCATTCGTTAGAACACGTGCGTCTTGTTCGCTTATTTGGTCGGATGTTCATCTAACCGGTTGTCATTCATGGATCTGTTTGGCTGGTTCCCCTTTATACCGTAGGTGCGCGCTCAGTCGAAATAGATGGGTTTATTTGAGGATTTTAATTCAAACATCATAAATGCAAGTGTACACATCCAAGTAAATACTAGATGCAATAAGCGTTTCAAAATACGACCATTCTCGGTGACAATACCTTTTTACCCCCTGTATATTTAGGATTTTATTTCTGTATCATCGAGTTCTTAATCCATGGATAGCAAACATATTAATATTTCATGAGATACGGCCCTATAAAGTTAAATATTTCCCAGTATGGACCTTCGTTTCACACGGTCAAGCGTGTTCGCATTTCGAACACTGTGTGACTTCAACTTTAATCTCGACTTTGGAATATTTCATTTTTGCAATGAAAATTTGAAAAAAAAACTTAGCCAATGAAGACTCTTTCATCTTACACTGTAAAAAATTTCATGAATTTTAATAAATAAGTAGGAAGCAAATTTCATAAATGTTACTGAAAATTAAGAATTTTGTTACTTAACCCATTAACGCCCAATAGGACACAAATAAAAAATCAATCGAGCCCATTCCAAAAAAGTTATGCCTGGTTTTTTACAAAAAAATCAGATTTTTTCACTGACAAATATTTTTTATTCGGTATTTTCACATTGGACATGGTTAGGGAGATCACTGATCGGTGAAAATATCGCGTCCTCAATCCTTTAACTTTAAAATGTGCATGATAGCATTTTGAAAATAAAATTGGAAGCTATCAAAATGGCGGCTCAAACACGAAAAGAACAGCGAAAAGCTCCTGAATTTTTTATTCGAAAATGTTAGGCTTTCGGAGAAAATATCGCTAAACAAAAAGTTCTTAGAATTGATCAAAGAATACGCTCAAATTTTTTCAGAGTTTTTAAAACACTTTTCCTTCATTTTCAAAATTGCAAAATTTTGAAAAAATATGAAAAGTCATAGAAAAATTTCTATGTTTTGTGGTTTTCTTTGATCGATTCTAAGAACTTTTTGTTCCGTCACATTTTTTTGCGAAAGTCTATCATTTTCAAATAAAAAAAATCCTGTTTCCCTATGTTTTGAAAAGTTCACAAATTTAAATTTAATAACGCGTCATGAAAAGTGTTTAAGAATTGTCATGAACCACTTTTTTGTAACATTTATGAAATTTGCTTCCTACTTTTTTCTTAAAATTTCATCAAATATTTTTTACAGTGTAGTGAACATTTAGAATACATACCCTACTCAAAATTTAATGTTAAAGAGCAAAATTACTGGACCGAGCTGATCCCGTTTCCGTGAAAGGACAACGCAGAATAACATATTTCAATTTTATGTCCTTAGCGTATCGTTAGGGATTAGGCTTATAAGATTAATATTGAAGATCTTCCATTGTACTAAAATCTTATGATTTTAATTTAAGTAATCAACTACAACGATGGGAAACATAATTTATAACATTTATAAATGTCAATATGAATATGCTATAATTTACACAACTTGTGTTCAGAGATTCTAATTATTTCTTAGATTGTCGAACTTCAACGAGTGCGAAGTTTGTCGCCCGAACGAAGCAAGGGAGCGAAGATTCGGGACCCCGAATTTAGAAGTCCCGAGGTTCTTCTATACTTCAGGCATGATCAAGAAATTGTTGGTTTCGAGAACTGATTTTGAAATTTGTATGATAACTCAATTAAAAAAATTGCATTTTTCTAACATCCCTTGTCTTCAAGGAATGTCCAAACCTTGTGATATTCTCTATACCGATTAATTTTGTGTGCACAATATTGTTCCTAACTTTTTTTAAAAATATATACGGTTTTAATTCATACATGAAACTAAAACATAGTCATTCTGCTCTGGACTCTAAGTTCAATATAATATTGATCGGATATTGCTCATGTATATAATGAGAATAAAATCCATAGTTAAATTGACTATATCACATAGTTGGGAAAATAGTCAAAACTTCTATGAAAAATAGTTAAATTTACCACTTTTATAGTCGATTTTACTACAGTAATTTTTACACCAACTATTTTCTCATAGTTAAGAAATTAACTATGAAGAATGATTTAAATAAATATGACAAATATAGTTAAAATAACTATAATCTAGTGCAGTCCTCATTTCACGCTATGTCTCGTAGTAAATCTTTATATTTACTATTATTCATAGTTAAAGTTTGTATTTACTATGAATCCATAGTAAAGACTGCTTCACCCCGTGTGATTTAATGCCGCCAGGTGGCGACGCGGCGTTCGCAGCTTTTTTTCTTCTAGCCCGTGGCTCCCGTTATTGAAGTGGATTTTCATTTGGCCATAAGAAGGACCGTCGGGCGTCAAGATATGATAGTACATAATGCATGTCGTATACTTACGTGTATCTATAGACTAGTTACTCGACATTGAAATTTGTGTGTACGATGTCATTGCATAATACATTTTTTAACTGGCTAGAGTGTGACATTCACAAACTTAGCGCAGTATTCATTTTTTGTTTTTTCTCTTTGTTTCTTTGTTTATCTTAAACAAAGAACGAAGGGAGAAAAGTGGACTTTTCATATGCTATGATATATATAGTTTACAAATATTTTTAAAAAGTAAATATTAACGCCTTACGATATTTTTTATGACAATTTCTTATACCATTTCTCTCAGTGAAGGTAGTAATTTTCTGAAATGACTATTTCGAAATAGTTGAATCTATTTGTCGATTATAATAAGTAGCATTTTGAATCATGAAACAATAGTTAAACTTTTCTATTTTAGAATTGTTATTTTGAATATTACCATGCCTAGTCCTTATTTCACACTATGATTTATAGTAAAATGGTCTTATCAACTACTTTTTTTTCTAAGTGTAGATTACCAAATACATAGTTGCGATAACTAAACTGTAAGAATGATGGCTACTCTAACTACAAAAAGACTTCAGTGGATACATCTTTTGATAATCATTCAGTAAACATTTTTAATGAATTGAAACTTTTCTGAAAATTATGCAAATAGTTGGCTGAATGATATCTAACCCATGTTTCGGTAATTCTCATTGTGCAAAGATTTTCCGTGCACACATAATTCATATGGGTGATTGATAATATAGGTTGTAATTTTAGGATTTCAATGACTAATCATTATGAAGGAATTTTATCTCTAGTTAAGTAAGGTATTGTTGAAGACTCCAAATCATCTGTGAGACATAAACACTTGATTCAGGTACAGTTTTACAAATTAAAGAGGACAGAAGAATTGCACAGAGATTGGGAATTAAACCATTAATCATTAAATTTGAGAGTGGATTGATAGGGTATGATATAGAATACAAAACTAAGCAATTGGTGATAATATTATTACTAAAATTAAAAGATATATTTTCTGGTTACTTAAATTTGTAACAATTTTATAATAGATACATATTTTAGAAGAAGTGCTGAAAAAGATTAAAAGGTTTTTAATGGTCAAGTATTAAAAGAATACTAAAAATAACTTTAATAAACAACTTTTTATATAGTAAATAACTTTTTATATAAACCTGAAAATTAAAAAATGAAGTGAGCAGACATTCTCCTTTTTCACTGGTTTGGAGATATATTTACATTTACGCAAATTCAAATAAATGTAAATATATAGATTATTTTAAAATGCACCTTATTCGAACTCATGGTTGGAATTAAAAGAAGATTTTCAATCAGTTCTATTAATTTCCACTGTTAGATCCATTGTGCCTACTGGCACTGCTCATTGGCGCTGCCGGGAAACTACGGAATAGTGGTATTGATAAATGTGGGAAGGCAATATTAATTCCGCGCAATTGATCACTTGTGGCTATCCCAGCAGTGTCAGATAGATCAACTGTGCAGGACTCAGATGAACAATAGTTCTTACAGTGCAGTAGTTCTGTGGTGTAATTTTTTGTGCAAATGTCAACCACCAAATGTAGCAATATGTTCACAATAACTTTTCGTATTATATTCAAAGGGAATTTATTTGGTGTACATAAAAGTCGAAGAGATAAAAATGTTTCTCGCGAATTATTCAGTTCATTTTGTATTGCAAAGTTATCTTTAATGTTTTTAACAGATTCAATGTTGTGTTAAATCATTTCAAATTGAAGGGGGCAAAAGAAACGTTTGTCACAACCATGTTAGTGGTATAGACGCTTATCGCAATCCTAAAGTAGTTGCGGTGCTTTATTAGGTTTACTAACTATTTGATAGTTGTACCGATAGTTAAAGTACTTACTGTAACAAACTTACAACGTAATGTACGGCGGCTCTATAGAATTGGTTATTTTTTCAAATTCGTCGATAGCATTTTTTACAGTTTAATAACAGCAACACTGTATTTTTAGTATAGTAGTTATTGTGGAATTTTACTGCAATACTTAATAATACTTAAAGGATAATTAAATTGTGTATTACATTTTAGTATCCCTGGTACCTATTACCATTTACACGGAAAGTATAAATAATCTAGACAGAAACTAACCAAAAACTTAAGTAATTTTCTACAAGGGATGTCATTAATCGATTTTTACTGCAAAACTTTTTAATTTCCAAGATTTCCAATTTGCGCTTGAACAAAGGACTGCTCTTACAAATATTATAAGAATAGACAACATTGTGTTTAAATTATTTTTATATATTTTATCTATACATATACAACAAAATTTCCTGTTCTTATTTTATCACATCAATGCTCTGAATGTTCTTAAAGTCCTATATCTTTTTGAATTGTGTATACAAAACACCTTCGTTTCATTTTCTCAAACATGAGTAGAAAACTGCAGCAATTCAGAACTCAAGCTGTTTTGGTTTAGCAGCTGGAAGTAGTAGCTGCCAGTCTTTTCTTCTGTAGTAGACATCATCGTAATCTAGACCTAATAGATGCCTGTTTTACCGACGAGTCACCCTGCATCTCATTCTTACTGGGAATTCTGTCAATAAGCCGTGGGCAATATATGAAAGGTGTAGTTACTCCTTCTACCGTTAGTCGCAGTTACTATTATTTCACCCTTGCTTTTCGTAACAATTAGAAGAAAGCACATACATTATTATTTTCATATATTGCAACTTGTAGCAATTATTATGCTACACAATGCCGACATCTTATCAAAAAATATATTTAGTATTCATTGTATAGGTATGTTTTAATTGTAACATATTTCAAATTCCATACAAATATATTCCTACATAAATTTTATTCTTTGTGTAGATCAGCTCCCTCATATACAGTAACTAACTCTTACATTTTAGTTATCTACAAATTATATTCTAATTAAACTTAAACTTGTAATGATGTTTCCCTTTTTTTCAATTAGCAGATTTTTATAGTTAAAAAGATTATTATTTATGTTTATTACATCGATACACATGTTTAATAAAAACTTTTGTTTCATGGGATTTTAGGAAGGTCTTTCTTGATTCGGTATCTGTACAAATGCTGCTAAAAAAACACTTTTATACAGGCGTGACAAAACCCATTTATGTTCGTAACGCGGATATAAAGGCACTCATGAAATGGTCAAGGCTTTCCAAGAAGACGGTTGTGGCAATAAGGACCAAGGCTTTCAAAACGATGCAAGTCTCTTATCCGAAAAGCGTCGGTCTTTCTTTTATTCGTCATATACCCTTTCCTTGGGATATATCTGTAAGTTAAGGTCACAATTGGTGTAAAATCTGAAGTGATCTAAAGCTACATTTGTCTAAAACGGTCAGTCCCTTAAATATTCGAATCTGCTTCTGCACGTTTACAAAATTGCTAAAAATCAACTTGTACCACACTATAATCTAGTTACAATCTTTTCATTATTACCAGCGATTCTATTTATATCAGTTATAAAGACTTTTACCGTAGAATTCGCACATTATCGATCATGCCCGTATATATACCACGTCGTTCATTCGCACTGCTACAAGCTGGGTCAAAATTTCCAGGTATGAAAAAACGTGAAAAAAATTAAAATGGTTCATAATTTAACCAATTTTTTAAACTCAGAATGATTGCAAAATTGAGTCCACCTTATATAGCGTTTTCCAATATGAACAATCGAAAATGTTCCGGAGTTAGTCTTATCATTTGTTAAATTTAATGAAAAATGGAAAAGTCATCAAGGAAATAATTATTAGAGCTCTGAAATAGAATTTGTTTGAAACACATTTAAATACTTATTAAATATTAAACATTTACTATTCGCTAATATAGAATTAACTTGATATCATTTAATTCAAATTAGGCATTATTTTATTTACTTTCGTTTATTATTATTTGCTAAAAATACAAACAGTTCAACCCGACGCATTCAGCAACAAATATAATAAGAATATTTTCGTAAAACAAAGTTGTGTTGAAAGATATTCTTAATTTCTAAAACTTGGAGCAAAGCTTTCACCTATTTTTTTCTTTCCATCTCTTAACTTCAAAGCGCTCGCGGCTCCTCAAAACTATTAAAAGTTACATTTTTTTTCGTTGCGAACATTTCAAAATGAAGAATACGTAAAAATCACTGTTCTACCCCAAGGAATTCTTCATCTTACAACCCTTCTTCTACGACTGTAAGGGTATTAATCATTGAAACTTATTACGATAGGAAACATTTTTCTTTCATAATATAATCCATGTCTGATGAATATGCTCATGGTTTCACCGAATCTAAATTACTTAAAATTAAGAATATTACATTTTTTAAGTTAATGCCTCACTTTTTAATTGTATATTCTTCACGAAGTGAAGAAAGTAGCTGTTTTCCCTGAAATACATGGTAATAATTTTGAATTAGATATCCATGTATCCTGAATATTGCTGGATCTTACTGACGCTGCATTTAGTAATTCTAGAAGTTCAAATATGATGAGCACAGATTTTTAATCATTTTCATGTACTACTTGTAAAAAAGTAATTTATGAAAGCTATATACATATTAAAACCCCAGAATAAACAAATGTCAACAAAAACGACATTCTCATTTCTACAAATTTCGGAATATTTTGAACCGATTCAAGCAAAAGGCAAAGATTTTATTCCTTAATTAAATTTCGTCGAGAAGAAATGTAACATACGTCCTAAAATTTATATTTACTTAGTGAGTGAAAATAATAATAATATTTATGAATATAATAAACACGTGAATATAAGGAACCCTCCCCTACATCTAAATTTGAGATATTGACCACCCAGGATGCGCAGAAGCATCAATAATGTTCTCAGTTTTCGCCACGTTAACCAATTATGCACGACCTTTGTAATGTCGAATCAGCTGTTTTTCATCCCAAATTATGTTATACTGTAAATTTTCGAATGTACTATTTTTTTACTTACAAAATGAAAGATAAAATACAAAAATAGGTCAGCTGATAGTTGTATGTTTCTAAAGAAGGTACAAGTGTCCTTCAGTATAACCTTGTGCTTTATTGAGCATACAATCTAAGGTTGCATGATGACCTACTAGAAATACCTGCGTCTAACTTTTAAAAAATGGATACCTCTATCTCCGATCGTGCGATTACTAGTTCAAAATGATCGCTTGCAGGATTTCATTACTTCCAAAGTCCAACAAAAGGTGTACTTCGAATGATAAACATTTGAACTTGAAAAACAATTGTTAAACAAAAGAAGATTAATAAATATGAACAATTTTTTTAATTTGTTGAGTAAATTAGAATTTAATCTATATAGGTGTTTAATTTTAATTCTACTTTAGCAAGTTGAAATGTTTTCATTTCATTATTTACTTATAGTCACATATTATGTTTAGACATGAATCGGCATCTATATGTAGTCATCTCCCTAAAGGACATTTTATAATCGTGGGGACAGGTTCATTCAAGTGATCAGAGGAAGGAATAAGCGCAGTGCGGAGTTCAAAGTGAAACAGAATGATTCATCTGATGTATTTTAGAACATCGAAAGAATAATTGTTTCATATTTTAAGTGTTAAGATATCTATACTATACAGGAATGCATAAAATCTATAAATTCATTGAAGGCTCAGAAGTTTCTATTTTTAATCAGTATGTTCTTATTTAAATTAAAAAATTCGATGAATTAAACATTTTAAATTTATGTTTAGAAATATTCATCGCCTTTTCGGAATTAAAATCTCTGTTTCCTCTTGCTTCTACCTCGCACAATCTCCGCACCCACCATGTAAAATTAGAAAGACTTTTAAAATATTCGGAAGCATCGTTCTCTTATCGATATTGTGATGTAGCTTCCCTGCTTTAGAACGGTAGTGCCCCCTAAATGAGACAGACAGCTGCTGCATGAGTCGTGGCTCTGGCAAGAAAGGTGTGTTCGCCGTTGCTACATATTACCTACCTGCTCGCCCTAATATATCCCAATGTAGACATCACGTCGATATAACTTTAGAATAGTATAAAAAAAAGTCTTGAAAAAATCTTTTGATTTCAGCTCCTTTCTTACCAATAAAACTTTCGCATAGATTAAAATTTATCAAACAGTTTAAATAACATAATGTTATCAAGGTAAACGCAAATATGATAAAAACCAGTTTAGATTTACTAATCCCACGAGTCCTTCTTCAAACACATTTTCCAGTTTGTTCCTTAATAAATACGCCACACCTTGCAGTTCCTGATACTCGCAATGTGATCTAGACACATAAAGAAAAGAGATTTATAAATAGCTTTGTTTTTTTGGATTGTCAAAAGATGTTCCGCAACAAAGAAGTCCTATTACGGTCTATATAAAAGAGTTAGTTAGTGGAATGAAGGATATTTTACGAGAATTTTTCGGCAGTTTACGACTACGAAAATCGACGAATCTTATATTCTTAGAAAATAGATTTCAAAGAATGAACGCTTCCTATATAAATACAAAGTTACGATTCATCATTAGGATGAAAGCAGTTCTCCTTATAATAATAACAATCATTTCCGCATTTGCAGGAAAATGCATTAATAAAATTGATGAAATGAAAGGTAAATTCTTTTAATCTCTATGCAATCAGTGCGTCTTGTTTTAAATGGAAATGATTCACGATTCTCAATTTTTCAATTTTATTATATGAAATTAATTCACGTTTACTTTCCCACGATTTTTCTAGGTTGGTCATTAATAATGTAGAGTAACATAATAGGACGTAGAAATTCAGTTTCAGCGAAGTTTGAAGGGAGATCATTTTCATCATTCAATTTCTTTTATCTTTTACACAAATATTAACCAGTGTATTAAAACCGTTTCTCCACTAGAAATCTCTTACCAAACTTACATTCAAAACCGCTTCGAATACGAAAGTACTTTTGGAAGGAATTCCGTCACATATGAATGGAGTAACGTTTTTCATCAGTTCCTTTTTTGAAGCAGAAATGCATTTCGTATTAAGAATGAAAACTTCTCTTCAAAGACCTTAACGAGTGGAGTTTCCTTTTTCTCGACAGTTTTGAGATTTGAAAGCGAACGTTCCAGGAATCATTTAAAAACGACGATGTTGCGAAGAGGATCCGAAAAAGGGCGGATGCTCTCGAGTTTGAATGTTCGAAGGATATGAAGTTAGGATGTGGGGATGGTAATGGGACGAATTGCTTTTTGAGAGTATGAAATATGGAGGGTGTTGATCTCAAGTACCGAATGCGACTTGTACTTGAATTAGATCTGAAACGTCCCGTAATTCTGTCTCGAAGGTCTAAAGATTCGATATTTTTAAGCCAGCGATATATAAATGTGATTTAAAGTTCATTTATGTACGATCCATTATTCCCTCTGGACATAAGATTTCTATTTCCTCTACATGACATCAATCGAACTTATGAAATAGAAAAATAATTCATGATTTGTATCCACATACCGGGTGGTTTAGAAATAAATTCATATACGATGCTCGGACCATAGTCAGTCTTAAGAAACATAAATTCATTCACAAATTATCATGAAAATTTCTCACTAAAATCTGAATGTACCATTTTGTAAAAAAAAAACATGTATATATTTTGTGATAATTGAAGACAATGAATTTCAAACATTGTTACACAACTTGGAAATGATAATTGGTCACCATATACAACTAAAGTTTGGCATACATTTCTTATCGCATCTTTTGCCAAATTAATATAGATTACCTTCTTTTACGTTTAACGACATGTTTTAATTAGTGCTTATGTTTTAACTTTTTCATAGCACATTAGTAAATGTAAAAATGTATTATGGATATCAAATCCCAGAATTATTTCCCCTACAGAACTGTTTTAAATGACAAAATATTAAAATATTTTTAAAAAGTTCCAAATGCAATGTATATTCTTATAATTAAATTAACCTAATAATTTAATTAAACTAATAGAAACACCCTAAAAAATCATATACTTAAGTAGGTGATTTATAACCCGTGGATTGCAATTTCCAAAACCAATTTAAAACTGATTTAACGATTTTATTTGATATACAAGAAAATTAAAATGAAACATAATTCTAACCTGGCGGATGAGGCCATGCAGCCTCCGCACGGTACACCTTGGGTAATGCTAGCCGCGTCTCCCACTAAATGTCTTGGATTAGAAATTTAGCGATCCTATGATGATGATTTTAAGTTTTATTGTACTAATGTTTATTATTTCTAAAAATAAAATTGTTTCCATTCACTCGTTACCGAAGTTATATTTCAATCTTGGTGGAATGAAACATTTCACTCTTTTCATAGAGCAGCTCTGTTTATACTAAAAATATAAGAAAGTTCATTTTACGTTATCGACCGCTGCGCCTGGATGCATAATTTCTCATGTGGACAATACTACCTAGAAAGTGGATTAGGGTAGGTTAGGGTGGTATAAAAAAGGGATCTAGGTCGGTGCCCCCCCCCCTCCGAAATAGGCAATTCGGAATTATAATCCAGGGAGGAAAAGTCCCCCGGGCGTTCGTCACGGGGACTTCAAATATCACATGGGTGTCGTTTGGGTCACCGAAATCTGCATGTTAGGGTAGCATAACATAGGGGGTCAGGGGGCGGAGCCCTCATAACGTAGGTACCTTGGGCTCTACGCGCCTCCGCGATCTTAAGAGTTAAATTTTAAAAATAATTGCAAATATTTCTAATCGTGAAACCGTCCACTCTTTTCGTTCCCGACGTCAAAAATAAGGAGTTCCGCGGAAAAAGATCCGTCTAACCTTTGAAAGACCTTGACGGTCAAGGTTAAGGATATACGTATCATCACAATCTTTGATACGTCCGGAGGAAAAAATACATGAAAATGATCTACTGTAATGTTTTTTTTTTACCATGTCGTAGATTTCCCAACGGTTTATCAACCACAGATAATATTTGCTTCTCATTTACACAAAATTTACACAATAAAAACTACTTACCACATATGAACAAAGTGTAAATTGCTTAGAAAACTGGAACTCTCAAATTGGCCGAAAAAAATGTTATTTCAATCATTGTATTTATAATCATCTTAACCCTTAATCCCGACGCATGGGTCGTTTTCGACCCGTAGAAAATTCAAATTGTACTTTGTGAATTGAACAACTGTAAGCATTTTCAAACGGCAGGACATATTTGACCCAGGTAGTGGGAGGAAAAGGGTTTAAAATAGCCGCCGGAACTAAGGGTTAAAGGGCATGAAACCCCCTACAATTAAAAAAGTCCGATAGCGGGTTTTGCAACAAACTTATGAGGTCGGAAATTTTCAAATTAAATTTTCTTTAAATTTATCATGTCAGATGGATATTATTTTTTTTTATTATGGCAATTTTTATTAATGACAAATCCAAAGTTTTCCCGAATTGTTTAGTTTAATTTCGTTAAGAATCCGTCTCACGTTACATATTTTCATTATTATGAGGTGAGGGCGAGACAGAGCAAAAAGCACTGTAATTAATATCTTGAAAAGGTTAATCGTTAACAGCTGTTTATCATCAGATGATAATGTCGCTGTCTTCCTTGTCGAGTAAGATGTTCTTTGTTCTTCACACTTGGCAGTTCGGTGACAGCTGTCCTAATCCTAATCCTAATCTAATTAGTAGTGCTGGATTTTTGCAGCTAGCGACATTCAACATATTCCGTACAAAAGACTTTCCATCATGAAAAATTAAAGACGGCGTACGTGGTGGGTCTGCACCAACAAGCCTTGCTGATGATTCCATAGGCAAATCGGGATGAAACGCTAGAGATATCTCATTTTTCAATGAGGGGATTTTACTCAATTCGTCTGATGATAAAAAATAACCTTTTTAGTCAAAATTACAAAACAATCAATTTTCATTCTCGGGAATGCACGCGGGTCGGCTGAGAAGGGGAAACTTTGCATTTTTCATTAGTGAAAAATAATTAGTAAAGCTTAGATGTTCGTAATAAAGCGATGAAAAAATCATAAAAAAAAAACAACTTTGTAATGTTTAATAAACAAATGTCCCGGAATCCGCAATACCTGGAAAATTCGCAATATCTTTATTTATGTTATTTTTTACCTATTCCACAAAAATCGTTGCGTCAGAATACCTTTTATTTATCGTACAATTTTCTGGCAAAATTACTACACAATTGTTGTTTTATGTTTTCTATTTGTCCTGTTTACCAACAGCAATTTCCCTGTGGTCGGCGCGACGCGTAGTCGCTCTTTCACGTAAAGTATCCTAATTGGGGATCCATAATTGGAAGATGTCTGTTAAAATAAAAAAACAATCGTTGCGCCCGCTGCGGCAAAGATAGTCGGTCGATTGTTGAGTGGGAGACACAGCTGCTTTACTATCAGAGGGTAACCTCTGATGATAAAGTAGTTCGTCGACTGTATCTCTCTGGGTTTTCCGTAGTTTTCCCAGACCCCGTGCAAATGCGATACAGAGAGGTCAACACACTCTACGGGGTGCAGTAATGGGGGTACTGCCTCTGGGTCGGTGTTGCCTTGTATTGTCTATGTATTTGTCTTGTAATGTCTTCGATTGTCTGTCGAACCTATCCACCGGGGGATAATTCCTTTCCTTTATCCTATCATATCCTATACGTCCTGTAATTATTAAATAACAAACGCCATCATTTTAGGTTCGTTTACCTACACAGGTTTAAAAGTTTCAGCTTTAAACCATAGATTTAACAAAGCACTCAATTTTTTATATCTATACTTGATATCTTAATAATATATAGATATATAGTTGGTTATTGAAAAATGAACCATTTTAAATAAATCACGAAGAATAGAATTTTTTCTCGACCTTTTTGAAGGATAAACTACACTGAAATGGAAAAATATTAATTCTGAGGTGGATTGGCCTCTATATAGTTAGTATGGTTTTCCTAGACTATTAAAATCATGTTTCGTTTAGAAGTAAGAAACGAATACCTTTCTTGGTATATATGAAAAATACCAATTTACGTCAAAATACAAAATGTGACGACAGTGACTGGATATGGTAAAATTAAAATGTTCAACAATCTGTAATATGTTACTGTTATTTTACGAGTTTCTGTTGTTTGACGTTTTGCTTAAAGAAATGCAGTTGATAAATAAACAGTCTACTTACTAACCAAGTCTATAACTAGAATGCAACGACATAAGTAATATTAGTGCGATGGTAGAAGAAATTTCAATGTTTAATAAAATGAATGATTTTATAGTAAATTAATTTTCAAAAAATTTACATTAAATATATCGAACTGTCTTTAATTTGTATATTAATTCGTTATTAGAAATACATAAAATCTTATCAAAATTTGTTTCACGGTGAAACTGTTGATTGAGAATAAAACCTACTTCCCTGTACATCCAACTTTAATTCGCTTTCAGCGTTCGTTTCCAGTTATCCCCATCACTCGAATACTGTATAAACCGTCTAATGTTTAAACTTCCTTTTTTGTCTCGTGAAAACAGCTTTTATAGAATATTTAATTGAAATATATAAATTTTATTTAATTAAATAAGCCTAAAATGCATTTTTCGTATTTCGTCTAGGCCTAATGAAGTAATAATCCTCTCTGATCTTAATTATTTTTAATATTCTAACAACTACTTCTATAATATTGTAATTAATTCTACAAAAATATTTGTATACCATGCAAAATATTTGGAGTAATTGACGAGTGCTCGTAAGGATATTTGCTTATATTAAATAAATAAATTTAAACTTCCATTGGGGACTTTCATTGATTTTTGTTTACACTTTCAAAAAGTAAGTGATATATTTTACTATTCATTTATTTATATGAATTAGCCCCAAATAGCAACAACAATGATATTGTGTATTGTGGAAAGAATATTTCCCATTTCGTCATGCGACATTTAACAAAAACATCTGAGTATTATTATTTCACGTTTGATGATATCGATTTTTGTATTAATAATTATTAATGCTACAAAAATAAGTAATCACGAATACAGCTAATTTAACGACGGAAATAATTGGATTGTCTAATCGGTTAGAAATATATACTTTGACTTGATTAAAAATGATTTTTTTTAATTTTAATATAGTTCAGAAGAATTCTAAATTATCAATATTTATATAGTTCGTGGTTGTAGTAATTTAGTATTCATCCAATCACACTTTTTTCGAGAGGGATAAATCAATACAAATCGCTATATTTATATTTAATTATTTTATTAAATCCACTACTAAACAATTATGTTATTATTATATTAAATCAATTTTTTTTTAATATCCTAAACTCAAAAAAGTTATTTATAATAACTGTAATTTTATTATCTTGTTTCGTCCCGACACTGAATCAAGGTAATGTGCAAATTTTGTATTGGCATTAATTTATATTGGAGTTTTGTTAGTTCTGTTTTAGCGGATAAGTTGTTTAAAATTCCGCTAAAAATGTCATCTTTATTTTATTGTGAATGACGCGAATGAATATTGCACAAATTTCAAAGGTTTCCGACAAAATCTGTTGCGTAAAAAAATTTTATGGTGAGCTCCCACAGAGCGCAGACGCCCGTGTCGAATTTGCTCCATGGGCGCCAAAAAATTTACAAAGTTTCACTTCTTATGCGACATTATTACGATATCAAATTCATGTAAAACATCAGAAATTATTTTTTAAATGAACATTTATAAATACTAATTGTACTTGAATTAACAAAATAAACAGATTGGAATAAATTAAAAGCTGTGATCATGTTTGGGCCATATAAAATAAAAAATTTGGGAACAACTTGTATTCAAGTTCTATGTAAGTATTTTATGTTTAAAATTTGTTATTAATACGGTTTTGATTAAATGATCGACTGGAAGCGTATTCGACTAGATTAATCAATTTTAATTAATTTTCGCTGTACGGCAAGTTCCAATTTGCTAATCATAATAATAAATATTTATATATCGCCATAATAAATAGACGGTATCTTAATGATGTAGGCTGGTGGAACAATATGAAATCGTCAAAGCTTGAATGAATTATTGTAACAGCGTCGGTTTCTGTACTTTTTACCGTAAATCAAATGCCTGCAGTGAAAATAACAGCGAATTAATTCGTTTTATAGAAATATTAAATGCGGAGGTTAGTGATATACTGGTTTATTTATTCTCGAATTATTGGGTCGGACTTCGAAATTTGTTTTCCTTGGCCTCCCAAACCATGACCCAACCTGGTCATGTTCTGACCAGACAGTTGGAGTAAGAAGTGGTCAAGTTTTATATAAATAATGACTAAAGTACATCAATTTAAGTTTCGAATATTTTGAATAGTTTATCATCAGAAATTTTAGGTATACTTTAAGAAAGCACAGGGCGCTTGATCTTCATCCTCCAAACTGAAAACAATTTCTGCAACAGATCTTCGATACTTTGAAATGATATCAGATGTTTCGTATTACTCTGAAGTAAGGTTGCGATATACTCTGAACCTCGGATATATTGTACCCGCTTATATTGTAATCCAGATCATATTGTACGAATCATCTCGCTTGCATTATGTTCCATTGCGTCGATTCTCTTGGCCGTGTATGCAAATACATGATACGACATCGCAGTCTGACTCATGTACGCATGGTTCATCTTTGATAATTTCTTATACAGACTATATAATACAGGGTAGTATGAAAACCCATATGCAATATAATGCAAGATCAAACAAACCAGACCCCCAATATATTCACGAAAAATAAAATTCAATCAAATATCTTGGTCTAACTAGTGCAAAGGAATGTAGTTGGATAAAGTCAGATCCAGTTAGTTAGATCTAGATCAATGCCAACTAAAGAGACCTAATTTTTGCAGGTCTTATTTTGTCAGGTATTTTATTTTCTCCAAGCGGTCAGAAAATCGTTTGCAGATTGTCCTTCTTTCAATCTACAAATTTAACCGATGGACATAAAAATCTTAATTTTACGCAAAGTAATATAGATGCAAATAGCGGTGTTTAGTTGTGTCGTGAAATGTTCTTCTTTTTGGGTAGGTTGCTTTATTTCGAAGATCGAAGAGGCTTCCCTTCCCTTGGTTAATATCCTCCTTTCGCATGTCCATCACGAATCTTTTGACGGCGGCTGATTTCGATTGCCAAAGACATTTGAATTTCGTAAAATTATCGAAGCGTGGATCGTTCCCATTTTGAGTCGCGATGCAAGGAAATAATCTTTTGAAATGAAAGGAGGACAGGTACACGCGGATGAGGCAAAAAGAGAAATCCTTCTTTTTTTGAACATAAAGGGAGGCGCGCGTTAATCTTCAGGAATCCTCTCGATGGAGCCGCTCTGTTCGTTGGAGATTTTCGGGGGGCTCCGCCTTTCTCGCGTCCATAAAACTTTCGGGGTCGTATTTTTCTTCGCGTGCACTATGTCGCTACCTGGTCCACTTCGAGTCTGCGAAGGACCGACAAAGGATAAAGGGAAGCCCGTTTCAAAGTCGCGGCAGGACAATTAAGAGTCCTGGGGTTTCGAAAAGGAGGAAAAAGCGAATACGATTTTGCCTTTCCGCCAGCGGTCCGGGAAATTGTCCCGTATATGTCCTGGGCGCCGAGTCAACGGAGTCTTGAATAGGTGCTTAAAAACCGGCGCTCGGATTTCATTCAAATCGACGTATTATTCGGCGAGGGAACATTGAACGTGCATCTAACGCGGAAATCGCAATAATTCTCTTCCATGTTACAAAAAAACTGAATTTTTGTTAGGCGTACATATAGCATGAAAGATTGTTCAGACATCCGCTTCGGAACTAATTTTACTCGAAATTCCAGAAACATGAATTGGATATCTCATGGATACGGAACATGCATCAAACGAGCTTACTAAAGAATATTTTTGTATAAACCTATCAGAAGTATATATCGTAAGAATGCATACGAATTTATAATTTAATATTACATAAAATTCCATAGTAGAAATCAATATTTGCCGTGCCAGCGCCATGCATGGCCCTACTTGCGCCCTACCAGACAACGGGGCCCATATATGGCGCTGGCATGGCGCTCGCTAGCACGAAAATCAATTTCTACCAGGGTCAACTTAAAATGTTTGTAATTTCCCTTAAATATAAGGATTATGAATATAACTTATTATACGAGCCAAACATGTGTTTTATTGTCAAACTCGATGCATTCTAGAGTAATTACAGTGCATAAACCAAAATAAACAAATCTTTAGGCACAAATGTGCACTTACCATGCAGAGAATCGTTCATTTAAATTAAAAGATTTAATTTCGAACTCAATTCCAACGTTTTATTTTGTAGTCAAACTGTGATGTACATAGTTTCTAAGCTTGGATATTGTCTTCTTTACGTGTAATTCTCTCGCTCACAGCCCGTGAAGCATGCAAAGTACAATATTAAAAGAGCCGATGTTTGCGTATTAAAACAAACGCGAAAGAAGTAAGTTATACTCTCCTGAAATTTTGTGAAACGTATGCACCCACTTTGATGGTGCAGTTAATTTCTGAAAAATGCAAATTTCAATTTATGTGCGTTAGAAAGTAATAAGACTGTATTTTAATCAATACTTATGACGTCAAATGCCTGTTTTAACGAATTAATATTATTTGGTAACTAATTAAAAGTCGTAAACATTTGTTAAAAAATTAGAAGGACAACTTTAACAGGATAAAATCGTTAACTTTTATAAAAGTTAGGTATAGTGTCATTTCTTGTAACTACATTCTACATTCTACTTTATTATCCCGCATTATGTAGAAGTAGTATAACCGAAATTTAGTAAATATACGATCATTTTATTCAATAAATACATGTTTTCAGCAGTAATTTGTTGGTAAACTTTTAATAACCATTATTTTAAATTTTCGTAGTTTTTTAATCTTTATTATTATCATTGTAAACATTTTAAAAGTAACAGTAAGTCACATCACTAGATTTTCTACAACTTGTACTAGCATTTCTAAAGTACATATAGTAAATGTTTATTATTTTCCTTATCGTGAATATCTTTTTTTAAATTAACATCTGAGATAGTAGAATTCTAAAACAATTTTCTTATTGTACCTATCATTAAAGAAACTTAATTGAAAAATATAATTAAATAAATTATAAAAAACGTGAGTGGTATTTTAAAATATTTTACAAATCTAAAATCGTCTGTATGTGTATTAACCCTTTGAAGTACGGTGGTCCCCTTTGAGGACCAACTTTTTTACCCGATAGTTTTGTTTATAATAATTCAATTTCTGAATATTTGGAAATAGTGATTGGTTTTTCCAGTAGCTAAAGTATTTATCTACATCATTACACCACTAATAGTTAAACTTTGTTTGTTATAAAAATGTCATAAATAAAGAAACACCAAAAAACTGCAGTTTTTCATGGAAAAAAGCGTTCTTCAGCTTATTTGAGGTTCGATTTTGATGAGAATTTTTGCAAAAGAGTTTTTATGGTCGATGATAATGAATCCAGGATGAGATTTCCAAAATTCAAAATGGCGGATCCAATAAGGCCGATCAAAATATAAAAAATTATTCTTTACATGCCATATTTCATCCGCATTTTGAATTTTGAAAATCTGAGGTCATATTTATTCAGCGACCCCGAAAACCTCCGAGTACTAAATTTCAACAATTTTTATTAGATAGCTTCTAAAAAATCTTTAGTTTAACTTAACTTACACGTAATATGGGGATAATTTCTTCATTTTACAAACAAAATAAAGAATATCATTATTCATTATTTAGAAAAAGTGTTACACTGACAACTAATATTTTGTACAAGTGTTGACATTATTTGATTAAAATGTAAATTTACTTCTTAATGCATAACACTAAAAGTAATTGTATAACATCTTTTTGTAATCAACGTTTGGAGCTACAGCCCTTAAATATATAGTATTACTCTAATTTTGCAAGACAGTAGTAGTATTGACTAGTGGCACATCAGGTAAGTATTCACATAATGAAATTTTATCGCCAATATATTACTTGGAGATTTTAAATTTCTATAAATGTATTACCTTGATTTTAAGCGGGTTTTGAAGTGCTCGACAGATAAGGTAGGAATTTTCACTAAAAAACGTAAATAAATAATGACTGAATCGATTTTACAAAATTTGAGCTCTGTAAGGGCAGTTTTAATGACCATAGATAGTACCCTAGAAAATGACCCTTAGAGTTAATTGAGAAGTGACCGTGAATTTTCGCAAATAAGTAATTTTTATTTCTTTCGGAAATTCTCTGTCAGTTCTCAATTAATATCTTTGGTATTTTCTAGGAACCTGTTTATAGTGCTTAGAACTGCCCTTACAGAGCCCGGATGTTGAGCAATTTATTCAGTCATATTTCATTAACGTTTTTTAGTGAAATTTCCTACCTTACCAGCGGACCACTTTAGGAGCCTCTTAAATAACATCTAGTAGGAATACCATACATGACTCTATTATGTTTGAAAAAATTGATACATACATTATTACGTGTTTTATATATCACGTATACATTAAATAGACATTTTTTTTCTCAACAATAAATAAGGGAATTTAACAAAGTGAATACATGAAAGATAAACGTACAAATACATGTATCAATTGAATACATTAAATTTTCTTTCATAATTTAATGAATAACTGCATAAAATTAGGACAAGACGGTTAATTATTATAATATTGGTGCATATTTCAGTGCATATAAATGTTAAAATTTCTCTTTCTGAAATTATCATTAATATATTCCACTTTTCCCTTTATCAACCGGAATAGGCGGGGCTCTGCTTAACCGTCATAAAATATAACACTACTCTTCCAGATTCTGTTTCAAGATTCATGGCTTGCACCCTGAGGAGGACAAATATAAGACTGAAGTTTTATTATAATATTATAATCAAAGGACATGCTGCAATATTTTTTGTTGCTTTAATGGATCTTATATTATTTCAGAGAGAGTAGAAAATCCCGAACATCAATATTCCAATTAGTAATAATATCTCAATTAGAAACTTCTATCTCCATTATGATTTCAAAAATGATTTTTTTTTAGTACTTGGACCAACAAAGTAAGAATATCTCAACCAGTAAGATAATTACTACTCTTGATGTAGGAAATGTGGAAAACGTCATTTCTTGACAAATCGTTTAAACCGTTAACATTTTCATATGTTTTCAGTACATAAAGTAAAGACAAATAAATATTTTAAGACTATTTATAAAACAACACAAGGTGTCATCACACGCATGAAGTATTTCATTATATAAAGATAACTCATAATGCAATATTCATGTACAATAATTGCAAAACAAGATTCCCTATTTCTCTTTCTGCATGCCACTTTTGTTGTTGAATATCAAGATAATAAAATAAGATCGTAAAAAGTGACATTTAATTTATTTCCAAGTTCAATTATCAAAACTCTTGTCACGTTCAGTTCTAAGAAGTATTTATGAATAAACATAAAAGCTTAAATTTAGTAAATGAACTTAAAATTTTTATTTACTTATTCAATGATCATAAATTAAATATACAATTTATTAGAAATATATGTACCGTTCTTTGCCACTTATATTATGCATTTTAATTTGGCCGTATGTTACTTCATCCTTTCAGGTTCATGATCTTGTTTGAATTTTTATACATGAAAATAGTAAAAATTGATAGTTTCGAGGAATCCGACGAGATGAAATGGTTTTAAGAGGACTGTTTGTCTTTAAAAATAGTTCAGAAATGACATGTTAGCATTCGAGTTGAAAAAAATATTGTTTGATGTGATAATAGAATAAACGAAACAGATAGGAAGTAATTATGAAACGAAATAAATGAACAAAAATGCACACATACGAAATATGCAAGTTATGAATTCGCATGCATAAATATAAGACTATATTGGTTACTAGTATATTATTTAATCAAAATTTAACTAATTAAATTACAGCACTACATTAATTTGTGAATTGCGCCTGACTTAGTATACGTAGTATTTATTTTATTAGAAAAATTGTAATAATATGATTGCAATCTAATTGCGATATTGTTATCATTTATATAAATGTACCCGAATGAAGATAGTTTTGCACACAACTTTCATTATAGACTTTAGGTCTTGACAAAGTATTATATACAAAATGTTTGTTTTAAATAATCTAAAAATAATACAATTTTCTCGGCGGATTGCATTTCTTTCAATATTGTTTGATCGAGGACAATGAGTAAATAGTCAACATACTCAGTATAATTTTGTGTTTCGCTACATTCTACGATTGGCAGCTGATTAGTGACCTGTAGAGGAGATGACACATGCGCACTACCAGTGGAAATGTTCAAAACATAGTAAACATATAATATGCATCAAGGAGTATATTATCGAATATCAATAAAGTTCTTTTCATTGCTAATAATTAATAAACTTCATTATAAAAACGTTATTCTTAAGTATTGAATAAGAAGCCAATATTGGATATAATAACTATATGAACAAATAGTAACTATTAACATAACTATTCAATGTCCACATTTATTACATGAAATTACTAATTTTCAATACTTTTCCTATAGTTCTCAATCATTTTTCTTCGCATACAGGGGATGCTAATGAAACTCCATATTTGAATATGGGTTATGTACGTATTCGTAATACATATATAAAATATGACTCGAATTATTATATATGTTATTATATATGATTGGATGTATTTATGGATACTTATATATCACACCATGTGTACGTATGTACAGTTACACGTAACTATCACGCACGGATACATGTCCATTCGTATTTTCAGACTGATCATCAGATATAAGTACTCACAATCGTGTGTACTTTTATATTATTTTTGTAACAGCACTACGTTTCTCAGAAACTCAACATGGAAGGGGCGTAACAAGTTTCGTACAAGTGTCGGTCTTGGGCGCTGCCTAAGTTGAGCGAGTGAATGCTCCCACCGACACTCGTTGAAGAGAGAAAGGGGCATCAAGATATTTAATGAGCACTGCATGATAAGTTTCTTTTTACCTTATCATTAAATAATGCATATATATGAGCCAAACAATTTGTATACAATGACATCAAAATATGTAGTTTTAATGGTGCTCAAAGTTAGCGGATAAAATCATCAAAACATTTGTGACTATAAATAAGGACTAATTTTTATTTTTGCTGCCAATTCAACAACCATATATAGCGAGGATGAGAAAACCCAACAAAAAGGACTATATTTTGTTCTATTTCACTAAGTACATTGTTAGTTTAATTATAAACTTGTTTATTATCTTCTCAAATATGGAAAATAAACTGCAGCGATTCGGGCCCTAAGCTTTTTTGACTTGGAAATGCCAAGTAGAGGGTATCTTTTCTTCTTCTTGTCAAATTTTCAAAGACAAAGTGATGAAAATCACGCTAGAGCCATGCTATATCGAAAATTTGCCCTTTCGGGGTGTGTTGATTTTCGGAACTTTGTTCCCCGGCCTTATATTTACCAGCGATTCTCGATAGTCCGAAAGAACTCAAGCGATTTTTACTTGCAACGTTGTCCCGCAAATATGGCATCAATAATGGTTGTTTGTCATAATTAAGTTGACCGCAATATTTGCAATTATTAGCCGGAAAATAGTCTTCGAGCGTAATATTCTTCGTTTACACAACAGCTTATTTATTTTGAGAAGAACGCTGAATGAACTTTAATACTACAAACGTGCTAGTGGAGGTAGGGTCTGTAGGGTTTTACACCGCAGGTTATCTCTACTAGTTCGTCTGTAATCTTAAATGTCTCTTAGTGTACGTCATTGCATCTCTGATCCGATATACCCATTGCAGCTGATGTCTTAAATTCTTCTCAGCTATTCTTAAACATTGTAGCAGGAACGCACATTTGTAAAAACTCTTCTGGTAAAATATTCATACGAGTTAGATGATTCGATACTTTTGGAATACGGAATACTGAATTTAATTATATGAACTATGTAATAATTATTGCCTATACGTACCTTTTTAAAGTACTGAGAACCAAACTAACGACATAATCCACGCTTAATTTTCAAATTAAATTCACTCTGGACATTATTTTTGTCGTTGATTAAGAAAGTTGAAAACGACGAATTATTACTGTCAACCTATTTTAATTGGTGACCTTTCTTTTTTCTCTTCTTTGTAAGAATATCACAAAGGCCATTGTTGTCACCATTCGGTACTGATATGCCTTATGACAAATGATTAGGCCATGCCATCCCCTTAAGCAGCTGTAAATTCCTTACAGACTCAGAAAATCGTCAATGGCGTCGTGCGTAATAACGAATTATTAAGGACGAGAATTTTGTCACTTGACTCTTATTTACTTAAGCTTTAATTGACGCTGGAGCCATTCGTCTCGCGCATCAAGCAAGGCCTCGAGATAACGATTATTGAGATCAATTGGAAGTAGCGCATACACGATGATTTAAAAAACGCCGAATTATTCCTTAGCGGTATTCACGTGCCTCTTCCTTTCTCTTTCTCTATCTCGTTAGGTTATTCTGTACCCATCTCTATCTAAATCTATCTCTATCTATACCTATCTCTATTCCTCCCAGATTAACGAAGGCGAGGGTTCATAATTACAAGTGCGAATAACATGGTCAACGTCCTCGTTTCAGCTTCCGCCTCGCTTCGCCTCGCTGAACTAAAGCGCGGTTCACACGAGCTTAGCTGATTGTTAATCGCGTCCGCGTTTTGAGCATGGCCTACAATTGTAGACGCGCCTACTACGCAATGCTGGAAAATGCAGGATGAACTTTGTTCCAGTGCTGCGTAATACGCGTCGACCAACGCCATCGTGTAATTGTTGAGCGTATATATATATTTCTATACATGCTTGACAATTACATATAAAAATACATACACGCACGTACTCCCTCTCTCTCTCTCTGTCTCTCTTTCTCTCTCCCTTCTCTCTCTCTCTCTCTCTCTCTCTCTCTCTCACTCTGTCTCCCTCACACATACAGAAAACTGCAAGCTTCACCGAGGGGAGGGCATGATGAAAAAACTGCAATTGCACATGTGTCAAGTTCATGTATTTCAATCCTCGGGCTAGCGAGTAATTTTTCAATCAGTTTAGAATGTTTTTATTATTTTCTTATTCATAAATTTATCCTATTCTTCTATAAGAAAATAAGGATGATTAATTTGCCAATTAAAATATTTAATGCTTCTGACCATTATGAACTCCACTGCATTAGCTTCGTGACAAAAGCCAGGCATGATTATGCCTGTCCGAAGAATGAAGTCTCACTATTACTGAATGAACCATGTACCATTTTCTGTGCAATTTCATAAGAATCATATTCTTAGTATTGATAAGATTTAACATTTCACTCTAGCGAGGACTTGATACTCAGTGTGTTCAAGAAAGCAATGAAATGTTTAATGTTCAAGTCCATCAATATTTACAAGTATACAAACCATGTAGGTTTTGTATCTTTCCCTCTCTCTGATTTTCTGTGCTGGGAACTGCAACTTTTTATAAATTCTGACAGAAATAGCAAGCATGAAAAAAGACTCATTAGAAACGGCCACGAAAGTGCCATAACCGCGCATAGCAACGAATAAATTAATCAACTTCACTTTTCATCGGACCTATTCAACGGACCTATCCAATTTGCATTGAATTTTATACAATTTTTCGCTATATAGAGGCGTAAGATTTTCGACACCAGAACTACAATTACATCATTAGCAATAAAAATATTAGCACTTCGTAATAACAAAATAACTAAAACATGAAAACAAATATGATCAGATACAGCAGCACAAAGACTTACAAAGGTAAGTAATAAATTTGTTTGAAAATTTGAAAACTAAAGTTTTAGAATTTTCCCCGACTTTTCACTATCGATGTGTTTTCACTTTGACTATACTAATATATAATGAAACCTTCAAGATCATATCAAGAACATATTTAATTTTTTAGATGATAACCCAATTTTTAGAAAATTTCGAGTTTAAGAATCGCTTTGACCTCTTTGCTACAAGTGTATTCCGAGGTCAAACTTGTCTTTTTTAAAAGTGCAACCCTATTTTTATTATAGATTTGGAAATATCTGATATATGCATTGGTGCTATTATTGTTTCGTATGTAATTTAACATGCATGTAACATTGACTATGTTCTTTGCCTTAAAACAGTTTTTAAGTAATTGTAGAAAGTTCTTACCAACCAGTTTGAATAGTTCTAGTAACTACATAGTATACAGTGGTTCGATTATCGACGATTCTTATTAGTCACAGTTTTGTGCCAAATTTGACGTAAATTTATTGATTTTTTGAAATCTCTGTGTACACAAGGAAATGCAAATATATAAAAATATATTAAAAACTAAAGATATCAATAATATACCTGAAAACAATGTCACATTGAAACCATTCAAATGGTTGAAGTATAGTTGGTGATATTTTACAAAAACTAGGTTTAAACTTTTATCCATTTAAAAATAATAGAACATATAAATTAGCATTCGCAATCTATCATCATATTCTGATCGATGATTATGAAAGTAAAATATCGTTCTTAGAGTTCGCGGTTCTAATTCTAGGTATATTATGAAGAATCACGAAACTTTTCATAAATCATATTTATATAATTTGCCGTATTTTAGCTTTATTTTTATTTTCAACAAAAATCAATAATTTATTTTTCGAGGGAAATATTACGAGATCGACGAACAAGCAGATTTGAGATTCGTTAATTTAATCACAATGTGGAGCGGCTTACTAAATGATTGATAACGTCTTATCCGAATCCGCATTCCAGATTTAAAACACAGAACGGAAAATACTGTCCTCTGCTTTTCTCGTTAAAGAGTTCGACAATTAAATGTTTGTTAGTAATTATTTTTTATACGTAAACAAAATTTGAATATATTAAACTTCTTTGTAACTGCGGTTCACTTATTGTACATGGCACTACTTCAATCTACTTTATACGTTTGGTTAAAATATTGTATTAAGTCACTAAATAACAGAAATCATATCTATCTAGCAATGCTTCACTTTTTACTAAAAAAAACAATGTATTTTAATAGTTGGGAAATTTCTGTTTTCCGCCGCAGAACTTTTCCTATTTAAACAGGTGAGCGAGGGAGGAATACTTATATACGGGGTGTTCAAGAACTGGGTAACGATATTTCAGAATGTGATTCTTCATGATATTTCAAACAAAAAAGTCATGTACCAAAATTGGATCTGTAGCTCAGAATTTCAGTGACGGGTCATTGAAGTTTAGAAAAAAAAATTACTTTTTTTGCAATAACTCGGCTCGCTTTTAAGTTATTTCAATGAATGAGGGCTGATTTGCCAGCTTTTTTTAAAGCCCTACAATTCATTTACACAAGCATTGGACCTGCAATGAATATTTCTGAAGTTATGGCCTCAAAACTGGGGAAAAAGGCAAATTTTTGCGGTTTTTCGCATCTAACCCCTTTCACCAAATACATAATGAAATATAGCTCAATAAAAAGTTGTAGAGCTTGAAAAGATAAAGAATTTACCCCTTTATACGTTCAATTTTGATAAAAATTGAGCCCGCGGAAACACTCTTAATGTCGTAGAATTTTCTATAACGCGCACCGTCAGTACCAAATGAGTTTTTTGCCAATTCTAGGACATTAAAAGTGTTCCCGCGGACTCAAGTTTTATCGAAATCGAACTTATGAGGGAGCAAATTCTTTGTTTTTTCAAACTCTACAACGTGTTCTTGTATGCCAGCTATTTGGCGAAATAAGCTATATGCGAAAAATCCCAAAAATGGGCCTTTTTTCCTGTTTTGAGGTCCATAACTTCAGAAATATTCATCGTAGGACAAATGCTTAAAAAAAGCTTGAAAATTGTTTCCGGTGTTGTGTCAAGACTTGCTAAACCGTTTTTTAATTGGTAAAAGAAATCTTTTACGGGTGAATAACATAGTCTCTCAGTGCAATGTTAAGTTAATGATAAATTCATTATATGTGTGCTGAATGTAATTGTATAAAATATATGAATAATGGACGTCAATTTCGCATTATTGAAAGAGGTTGCATCTTCGAAGGTGTTCTTGATACATATCGCATTCCTTAGATCTAAAATGACGGAGAACTTTCAAAATTCTATGCCAAAGAAAATTATACTCCTGAAGTTCGTTGACTCCCTAATAAATTGAAATGGGTAATTTTAGGTTTTGTTTTTTGTATAATATTAAGTACGTTAAATTGTTTTTGTTACATAATATATAATCATCTATTATTGTGAAATTAATTAATGAATTAAATTCTTGTGAGTCTGATAATTACATCACGTTTGTTAACGATATCCTATATGTTTTTAAGCTTATTTGTGAACCTGCAGGGAATAGTATTGGAATTTATAATAAATTCACAATAATAATTTTGAAAATATTCGCGAAACGCAATTACAGTCGCCTATTGCATTACCACGCCATAAAAAATAACAAGGTAATATAATTTTCATCATTAGAATACTGCTTATATTGTGAAAATCATATTCTAATTGTGTTAAATTCAGTCGATTTTATTTTCAATTAATTTATGGTGAAAAATATATCCATTGTGAATAAAAATATTATAAAATTATTTTATGATATATTTTAAAAAGCTATACCACTAATTCATTTCATGAATGAACAATCTATGAATAGCAACTACTGAAAGGAAGGGAATAGCATTAGTCCGAATGAATACATCTGAATGCACGCTAACCCCGAGTTCATTCTCGTATAGTACACAATAATCTTCCTGAAGCCATACAAAAAAAAGAGAGCAAACATCTTTCGCATATATTAAATGAAAATAACAATACATAGTAAACGAAATGTGAGTAGATTACTTAGTAAGATATAGACTAAAATTAAAATTTTTAAATATTAAATTAAATAATAACTTTGCAAAATGACACTAAAAATCTCGAATTTAATATTAAATGCATAATAGATATGGCTTGAACAAAAATAAAATATATCTTAAGAATTTGAATTGCAGAAAAGAAATAATAAAAATAGGACTTTAATGTCCTATTTAACGAATTATAAGCAGCACCCCATAAATTGACAATAAATTTCATTTGTTACCATTACGAAAAATAATAATACATAAAAAAAAAACGAATCAAACATATAAAAGTATGACGAAAACTAATGGGAAAAAATTATTTCAAATAAAATCATATTATTATATTATGAGTCAACTTTCTATTTCTTTCGTTCTGTGCAATATTTCGAATTTTACCATTTTTTATTCTGGCAAACGAAAATAATATACATATTGTACAAAATGTACAAAACAAGATTTAACCTCGCTATATAACAAATATTTTAAAGTAATTTTTCGTTTTAAAAATAAACTCTGCATTAATTTGAGAAAAATACGAAGTTTCATTAACACATAATACTTTCATTTTAATTTTAAATTTCTCCGCCGTTCGAAATTCAATAATAAATAAGTAATTTTCTCGGTATATTAACAAAAATGCGTTCGTCGAGCACCGTCTTTCCTTTTATTATATTTTATTTTACCTTTCTTGTCGGTGAATACATACTGAAGATGAAATTACAATGTCATTTCACCAAGAAAACTAATTTTTCATATTAAAACAGATACAAGTACATGGAATAAAGATTCTGTTATCTTAACTATGCAGTTAGATGCCCTTAACTAAATATTTAATACTATATATAATACTATATATATATATATATATATATATATATATATATATATATATATATATATATAATTGATAAACTAGAATATGCAGAAATATATGCTACTGAAAAACTACTAAATATTTAGTTTTCACTGGGAAACTGCTTATTAAGTTCCTTAGTTTCATTATATAACACAAGGGAATAAATAATGTTCCATAATTTTTTTAATTTTTAAGTATTTTTATTCATCTTGGAATATTTGATGCCTACCACAGATCATACTTTATAGACACAGCGGGGTTTAAAAATTGTTTAATTTTGTTTGTATCATGATTTCTGTTATAGTTATGTATGTGTCTATTTCAGAAGATTATGTTTTAAGATGGATCAAAGTATATATGAAGGCGTACGCCATTTTGAATGCAAAATTAAAACACGAAATGTCAACAACCCTAAAAAGGACTTATATACCAAATATTACACAATAAGTAAAAGCAAAATAAAATTTATTGGTCGCCATTTCGGGTCTGTCTTTTTGGGCCAAATACCGTCATTTTGCAATGTTTATCATTCATATACAGATTTCTTTCTGTAAAAGTATTCCCAGTTTCACATTACATTCCAATCAAGTCATAATTCTTTGAACTACATTTTTTTTTTAAATATATGAACTAATTACGTTAATATTTGCTTTTATTTAACTCGCTGGCAGATTTTGGGGGTTTGCAACGTCTACATCGCGTACATCGGATTAACAGGGTTCAGGTAAAACGTAAGCTTGATGAATAAATATAAAAGGGTTGAAGATTACTTGGGATTATTCAAGATTGCTACTCTTTAGGTATTTTTGAGCGTGCCAGATGATGAATGACATGATGGACATCTGTTTTGTTGAGATACATATTGCAATCTGAGAACATTTTATAAATGTTTACTTTTTATATTTTGTTATATAAAAATAATTGCACATGTGTCGTTTTAATGAAATCATTTGGTTGATCTCATTTCTAGAATGATGCCTTCCGATGAAAAATATTTGAGAACAATGTCTCGTATTTCGATTGCGACAGCTGGAATTCGGCACGTTTATACGTCAATCTGGTAATCTTAGACTCAGACAGCGAAATTCCAGACCCGTACCGTGAAATGTGACGAAATGACAGAAACATTTTCAATTGCTAAAACGTGATAAATTAAGAAAATAAATTATAATGACCTGATGTTCATAATTTAATGATTTTAATGAAATATTTTCTTTTCAGTATAAATAAATTATATTTTGAATCTTACTGCCTATGTTTTATTCATAACCAGTAAACTACAAGAAGCCTGTAGTTTATAATAATGTGTTTAATAAAATAACGTACATGCGATGCAAAATCATAAAATAATGAAGAATACATTATTTTTTAAGATTTATATGTATCGGTAAATAGAAATTAAGTCCTATAATGTTATGCATAATGAAGTTTGATAATAATTTGTCAAAAAGTTTAATTAATAATAAAAATTTGGATTAACCAGCACACTCATACTTGCAGAACCCCAACGATCTAACCAAAGTTTAAAAAATTACGTAAATGTAATCTCAAACGTGATTAGATTTCATCTCGACGCCTCAAGGCACCACCGCTTCCCCATTGCAGAAGTGACATTCAGTTTACTGCATTAGAAGACTGAGATTCCAGAACATATTTGCCACACTGTAGGCATCTAAATTGTAACGTAGACGTGGATCTATATAATCCTACCTTGCAATTTCTGAATTGTGCTCATTTATTAAATTTAATGTTAAATTTTCACTTGAAATACCGGAGATACTTAATTTTGAAAGCTAGAGTGATATTCGGGAATTTATTTTTTCTTTTCAAAATTTGATCATTAGAATTCCAACGTTACAATCCTCTCTCATTACAACAAAAAACATGAAAGATATTTCAAATCGCTGTTTTAGCTTTAATATTATGCAACGTGCTTATTTTAACGAGATGTTCATGTAAACAAATCGGTGAATTGTTATTAATATGCTCACCAGAGGTTATTTATTTACTGAGTAGTCACAAATTGTGGAAAGAAAACAGAAACATTTGATTTAATATTAGGAAAGTTATTACTTTGAAATCAAGCCCTTCTTGTACATTTTTTTGCAATATATAGAGAACAATGATTCGTCGTTTCTATCATTATTCCATGGTTTATCCCTAACTTCAGAGAAGGAATTTGTCCTTTTTACAATTTTGAAATGCCAAAACAATATTTTGTTGACAATTTCATTTTCATGAATTTTAATTCAAAATTGTCTGATATGTGTTTCTAACTTCTTTGTTGGAGAATTAAACACCTCCGGTAGTAATTTCGTCACGGGTAATTTAAAGTGGTCTACTGATAAAGTTGGAATTTACGCTAAAATCCATATATGACTAAGTTAATTTTTCAAAATTCGATGTTGTAAAGGTACACGGGATGTACTAAAAGCAGTAAACACATTAATTGAGAGTTGACCTAGAATTACCTCCAAAATATTTACTTATTTCCAAAAATTATGAGTCAAGAGACAATTAATGATTTGGACAATTTTTAGCACACCCTATCTAGTATTTACAGTTACTTTTACAGATCCCGAATTTTAAAAATTCGATTCAGTATTTTTTAATTTATCTAATTAAAATATAATAATTTTAAAGCGTAATTTCCTAGTTTATCCGCACACCACTATATGCCCTTAAGGATATATGTTTTATCTTCGCCAGCGTATAACATGTTACAGCAACGCATAAGCCAATGAAAAATTATTCGAAATCATTTTTATCTCAGACATTGACTGGGGTGTACTTATCGAATTTGGTAACAACAGACGTCATGGCTGTACTAGTAGCGACGATCAAAAGAATTTTGTTTAGACAAGTCGTTGCTTTATATAGTTATAACAAAACACATATGCTACTGTACTAACTTTCGTTAAAAATGCTTAAATTATTTTAAAAAACTCAAAAATTTATTCTTGAAAAAAGAGAATTTTATCAACTTCGTTAATATTTCAAGAAAATGTGTGCATTTCATTTAGTTCAGTAAAATGGTTATTCTCACATTGCTTCTATGATTGCTTCAAGCTAATCTAAAATTCTCGACATTTGTTATTTTATATCATGTGGAAAATAATTTGCAGTGCTTCATTGCCGTCACTAAAATATTTTTATTGTAATGGATTCGGTAATACACTGGAAAGGAAGTAACTGTCAATTTATATCTTCTTTTATTCTGCTTTATATATTCTGGTAAGGCTTACGAGTTTTCTTGTCATGCTAGCCATCTTTCTTTCTTGTGTATACGCTCCGTGCAAGTTTGCTTGCGTAAAAAGAATGTCTACTCTCTTCAAATGGAAAATACTCTTTTCTCAAAAGAGTATGGTCTTTTGTCAGTCAAGAGTAAAATTCTTCATGCAAAAAGAATTCCGTTCACCGGAAAAGAACACGTGTCATGAAGATAATAATCTTCCGACCAGTGGATGTTTCTTGGAAATGGAGTTTGTTGATGGAAACTGTTCCGACCTTATTGAAAAAGATGAAATTAAAAAAATATGCATTTGCATACCAAAATACTAATTCAAAAGAGCTTCTTCCTGTAAATATTCTTTAAAATGTACATGGGCGATTGTAAGCAAAAACTTATTGTGAGGTAAAAATTTTGTCACAATGGTAACTGATAGATAATTTTTTCCGATTTTTTAAATCAATTTTTATTTTGCAAAAAATGATGCACCAGGATTCGAACCCTGGATATAATAACGTAATTCTTTGAAAAAGAACATCTAGTAATGTAATTAAATGCTATGCTATATCATAATATTATGAACCTATTTTAATGTAAAAATACAAATTAACTTAATAAATATAATTAAAGTGATGTCAACTCTGTGGTATATTTATATTTTTATAGTATATTTTACTTTGTGTTAATTGAATATAAGTTTTTAACATATGATTTCTAATGTGGTTCAAAGTAAATGGTGCACATTTGAATTTAAATTTAACCATATTCAAAGATTGATGTGTACAATTTAGAGATATTCTGCTAAAATAAGAAATTGTATCACTTTAAACGCGATATGCTTCAAAACTTCGTATATAAACAAATATAGTTTACTGTCCACACTTAGGATGTTTTCTTATTTTTAATTCTACTTTGTCGTTAAAAAATGTATCTTAATCCTTAATAGCACAAACACCTTCCAAAAACCGGAACTCAACTTTACGCGGGAACTTCTCGTAATCCTTATAGAAAGGTTCGATATATAAGTAATATTCCCACAACCTTAATAAGGAATTAAGGCAATGTTGATGCGTAACCTTAATATTATTTTACATCGTAACATTTCTGTCATTTTAATGCAAAAGGTTATGTCCTATTAGAGATATGACGAAACAGTCATGCTTGGTAAAATCCTGTTGTAACGTTAGTGGGTAAATTTAATAAAATGTAACACTTTAACCCCTGTAAAATATTAATGCAAGGTTCAATGCTATGAGGGATGTATTCAAAATGTTGAAAAATTTAGATTTTTATCAAGATATGTAATGGCTCAGAACCCTTTCAATAATGTTTTGTACAAGAGGAAATTATAAAAATCTGTGTTCATTCAGGGACCATTCTTAAGTACTAAGTACAAAACCCTATGCTTTAATTAATATAAAGCCACAGTTTTCTTTTCTGTTTGTTTGAATTTAGTTGTATAATAATTTTCGTCTTTATTTGATTGAAGTGTCAAACCAATTCCAAAATAATCAATCTCGTGGATAAACTAATTGTATGAATACGTATCAAATGTAGTTTTAGTGTGTTGTATTAAGAAATAACTTTGGTGATATTATAGTTAAAAAAAAATGACAAACCTGTTTAAAAAAATTTATTTTATCACTTTCAAAAAATCCGTTCTCCTTATAATAAATATTATTGTAAAACATTGTAGGAAGACCATGTGACTATTTACTGATCAATATAAACATTAATTTTTGATACGGTTTATTGTTCATAACATTAATTCTTCGCAGTGGCTCTGGTGCTGGCTTACCAACGAATACAGATACACATTTTGACGCCCAAAGCAGATAGGAACTAGGAGACGGGTCTCTGGGGAGCATCCAACGTGCACTAAAGCGAGTCTGCCTCTCTCACTCTTATTATGGATCATATTTCGAAGTTCGTCGCTGTTTAACACGCGTTCTGGCCTTCCATAAACTATCTTAGGCATAGTCATATACACATCTATAATATTATCTTAGCGTCATCGTAAATGGTCAAGGAACATTGTAAAAAGATAATAATGATAATGCTTGCATCTTAGAATCTATTAATATGCAATCAATTTAAGATAGTTTAGATGAGCTAAAGTTATTGATATAATATTTATTATAATAAAATATTTTATTTAAAAAAATAAGCTTGTATGTTCATTTTTTATGGTTATATCGGATTTAATTAGTCCTTAAGGCATAGTAGACTACTCGTTATATATTTGCTTTAAATTTAAAAGAAAAAGTTCCTTTCCCTTTGAATGTGTTTTCAGATTATTGATATGACATCACCTCAAATGTGGTTATAAACATTCAACAGAAACGAGTTATGAGTATGATGGTAAGCAAAAATTTAAATCAAAATCATCGCCTAGGTCAAAATAGGAGTCACCATTGCACATCTACCAACTTTGACCTTTAAAAAAAACCTCGCCTAACTCTGTTTTCGACTAAGCAGATCTGGGAACGATTTGTAAATTGTACACATTGCCTAAATGAAATTATGATGTTGTAAATTGACATTTTTAAAAGAAATCAATGTATGCGCATGGCATAGTGATAGGTGACACAATGTATAGTACTGCCAGAGTGTTTTTCTTATTTATTTGCAAGCGTTACTCAGTTATTTGCGAACGTATTAAATGATATAAAAGTAGCGTAAGATAATTAAAATTAATTACATGTGAAATATACTATTACTTATAATTGTTTAATATATATATATATATATATATATATATATATATATATATATATATATATATATAATAAAAAAGTTAAGTGTCTCAAATCAACTTTTACAAACAGGAATCAGACACATATGGGTTCAACTTTGTGTTCGATCTTTCAATGATCAACTTAAAAAGTAAGGTATTATTAGAGTTAAAACATCCCAGCAAACGAAAATTCATTCACAATTTTTCATTGTCTGGAATGAATTTTAATGAAAAAATAGTTCCGATATGTTTCATGTTTTCCTCCCTGCTTAAAAAGTGGATATAATTGGACACAACCGAATAGAAACGGATCGAAAACATAATAAAAATACCTCATTATGGATAAAAATGGATTAAATGTCTATATATTTCTATCCTGATCCGATATTTACAGTTTTATGCAGGGCTATTTTATAATTCAAATTTATTAAAATTAATTCATTTGAAGCGAAGATAACTATTTTTCTATTCGAATTAATTCAATCTCCAACTGTAGTATTTGCAATTTTCTGTTGAAATTCTTTAACAATGACACTTTTTCCAATGCACTGTTTCCCGTTCAAAATCATTGAATCGAACAACTTTCTATAAACTATTAACCATTAACCACTTCACTGTAGCCAAAAAATATAGCTTCAAAAGTTTATAACTTGTAGCTGCAATATTCACTTTTGAAAATGTGACATCAGATTGGTATTCAGCGACTTAAAAACCTATAGTATACCCAATTTCATGTATATTCACTGAAAACTGTGGAAGTTATTATATGTATACATGATACACCACCAGTCGTGACACTTTTTTTGTACACATATGATACATTACCACTGAAGCGGTTAAAAGTAATTGAAATTAATTCAAGAGATTAAGAAAACTAATTCAGATGTGATGTCATGAATAAATTTCAATCGACCATCAATAAATTTTCGGTTACTGGGATACACATATACTGTATAAAGGTATGCGAAAGACATCCTCACGATCTATCCAAAAAATGAGATGACACATCTGTTAAAATCCATTAATGCATATAATGATCAATTGAAATTTACCTTTGAACTGGAAATTTACCCTTTCTAAATATAATATTTATTAAACCGAATGCAAACTCAATAACTAACTGGCGTAGAAACCTTCTAAGGAAAATATCTTAATTTTAATTCCAGGCACCTTATATAGACGACAAAAACTACAATGACAATGCTGGCTGATAGAGCTATTTTACTATCTTAAATCTTAAATATATTTAAACGTTTATATTGATGAATACGGTTATGACAATCGTTTTATTCCATAAAAAAATATTCTTGATATTTTAAGCAAGAAACTTAACAGGAATGAACTGAATAAGAATAATAAGAATAATACAAAATTGAATTACTTAAGGGGAGACACTAGTGGGATTTCAGCTACATTAAATTGCAATTCAAAAACATTGAAAAAAAATGTTATGAACATCATGTTTCTTCACAAATTAAGTGGTATAGTCAAAAAAAGAAACAAAAATTTATGGCCGAGTTAGAATTTTTTATTCTTTATCTAAACCACATATCATCAAGCATAATTTTGTTTGAAATCATAAAAAAAGCACAAAAAAAAATTTGGTTCCACTTTATCCAACATTGACGGAGGAGGTACATTTTGTAGGTGTTTTTTGGATCGATTTTTAATAAAATCAACCACTTTTTGGTTAAAAGAACTATTTATTATAGGATAAATTCCAAATTAATGTTCATTAAAACATTTTAAAGAAATTATATATATATTAAGAAATTTAAAAATAGTATTAACTACACAATTGTCACTGAGAAATTAAGTAGTGTTTATAATATATTGATTTTACGGTTTTAATATCTAAATTTGAATACTTAATTTGAATACTTTTTTTCACTAATTAATTTGTTTTAATAATACATTTTTTATTTTTATATTTTTTGTGATTTATTATTTATTTTATTTGTTGTGTATTATATAGTAGGTATTTACTACACATTATTTATTATTCATTGTTTTATATTTTTTGTACTTTGCAAATTTTCATTTATTTCAACATTCGTTCATCAATAATAATTTGTCCCATATATTGTTGTTTTACTTCTGGGCACTGGAAAGTATATATTATATTCTTATTTGCATTGTATTTAGTCTTCGTTTTCTATTTGACTCGTTTATGCTGCGTTTAAATGTGTGTATTTAAATTTCTCAGTTACCCGTCAAATTTTGTGCATTGTGTTTTGGATAGGTGTTTTTTAATTAATATTTGCATTTCAATTTTTTATATTTTTATATTTTCAAATAGATGCCCTTGAAGAGGACCAACATGAGGTTGAAATGTTGGGCTTGAATTTTTTTACGCTTTGAACTGTAATAGCCATGAGAGATTGAAAGAAACGGTTCGTGACAAAAATTTTATTTATTTTCAGTTATATATTCCATTTGCATTTAATTATTACTTGAAAGAATACTGGATGAATTTGTGACCACATGACGTTCCATAAAAGTTCAATATGGATTAGGCACCCTGAAGTTTTTCAATAACTTTGAAATAAATATGTTAACAATGGATGCATTCTTATTCTTTCGAAAGCTATAGTTTCTGTTCGATGTACATTATTCCCGGTAAAAATAAATCTGATGTTTGTTATATAAATGAACATTTCTTTATTATCCCAACGTTTATTGATATTCAAACCAAAATGGATCTTCAACGGTTCAACAAGCGCAGTTTTAAAAGAACAAGGAATCCGAATAATAAAATTAAAAATGATTCCACTATAAATTCCGGATTAAATACAATTCCAAAAGATTCATTGTTTTACCCAACCTGTTCGACATAGAGTCTGCTCACTTTTTAAGCCTTCGAGTATTGGGACATTCACCCTACTGTCATCCACGAACGGGAACTGCAACTACGAGGTGCCGAGTCGTGCGTGAGATTCCCGGGGTATAAATTTAAACCCATGTTGGTACCCTATCTTTTGTATTAAGGTACGTATAGATAGTGCGTAAAGTGTTGATACTTTTTAAAGTGGGTTAAGGATAACTTTACCGTCGATCTTTTTCTTTATGAATGTCGTTATCTAGACTCTAAAAACATACTTCACAACTACTTTAATACTTCAATTTAAACTATTATTAATTGCACTTGTGGAAAACGTCACTTATTGAATGTGTGAACGATTTCACTTGCTTTATAAAATTAAGACAATACGAAAATGCGAGTATATCTATTGTATCTAAATAAGTGATTGATTGACTTTGACTCATTTTGTCGCTAGTCAAAGTAATCCACACCGTGGAACTAGTAGTAATTGCCTCATCCGAGCACTTAACTGGAAGCGTGCATTTCAAAAATTGGTATTGGAGAAGTATAAAGTGTTTTACTTGTTTATTCGGATTTTGACTTTTCATGCCAAAGGGACATAATTATTTTATGATTTTCAAGTGAATATTTATCTGTGTAAGGATAAGCAAAAAAAATTTCAAAACCATATTTTCTGACCTAATTTGGTTCCGAACTTTTCAAATCTGCTATTAGTTTCGTTCTATGACGTTTGACTTTTTCAATATGGCGGCTAATTTACAAAAAGACGTGATTTTTTAAATTTGTTTATTTGTTTAACCTACAAGATAATAATATCCAATATGGATGCGTGTAAAAGCGGCCATATTGGATCGTCCATTTTGAATTTTGCTATTCTGCGTCGCTTAAATTTTAGTTATAGCGATTATTCCATAGAATCTAGACACTTGTGCCGATCCGACAACCAGAAAATTATTAGCATTTTGAAAAAACCAAACGTCACAGAACAAAACTAATAGCAGATTTGAAAAGTACGGTCAAATAACACGCGGGTCAGTCTGTAAAACAGCAATATTTTGATGCTGTGACTTGCCCTTTGGCATTGTACGAATCATTTTTGTTCTTATATTTGTATCCTTGTGTATCGTATTGCCAATAAAGTCAATTATAATTATATACAGTCAGGAAATATGGTTAGGAAATTTTGTTGCTTATCATTACACAGATAAATATTCACTTCAAAAATATGACAAAATTATGTCCGTTTGGTATGAAAAGGGTTAACAATTAACGGAATTTAATCATTATAACATGATAATATACTTAATCATAAAGAATAAGTTATAATTTTAGAAGACAACGAATCTCTACAACTTCTCCGTATTCAATTCCCCAATTTTACTTTGTAACATTTAATAAATAGTCTGGAATAAAGCAAGTTTTTAATGCTGTGGGCATTACCCAAGGTATTGGGCCTCGAGACCGGAAAAATTCGATAAATTCTGTGGGCGTTTTGATGCGGCAATGACTACCAGCGGCGCGGATTACTTTCAATAGCGGTCAAATAACATAACCTATATAATTTCATATCTCTGGATCTTAACCTAAATAACATATGATCCTATGCATAAAACGTGACGTACGTATTGTACCTTTTCTCATAATGAGTAAAAGACATTCAGGTACATTCCTTCAGAAAACGCGAATGAATTAAACTGACATTTGATGATAGAAACGCAATATCGGTCATCTTTCACCGCATTAATTGCAATTGAATTTAAGATAAAAAAGCATCGAATGAATGTCAATCCTTTAAAAAAAGGCGAGTTATTTTCGAGAATAAAAACGGCGTTACGCGAATGAAACGGCGCATTCTCACCGATGAAACATCGCATCTCTCGCCCCCGTCGCCTGCGAATGAATTTCCATTCGCTCGCGAATCAAATTCCGTTCGCGCGAATGCAATCGGATTCTTCGCCGGCGAAAATGAAATTTGCGTAAATAATAAAAACTGTTTTCTCGCGGGCGGCACACGGCAGTGGTCCGAATGTCGTTCGGGCCGGACCGGGTAGATATGCGCACACCGGGTCGGCATGATATATATATATATATATGTATATGCGGGCAAACGCGAGCACGGTAAATTATTTAGAGTCCCACCTCGGGATATTCGATTAGGGTTCGAGCGAATTTTGTCGATAAATAGAGGGAGCTAGCGAGATAGAGACAGAGCTTTTGGGTAGATCTCGTCTCGTGGAAGAGACTTCCGTACAGGGCCCTCGATTATGCGATAATACGTCGCTAAGGAATAATACGCGATTACCATCGACCCGCTCGCGCGATTCGTTAATTTTGCTATATAATATGCAAATGCGGCCGGCGCTCCGCAGTATGCCGGAGCACACTATAGGCAAAGAGGGAAAACTCGACGGCGGGCAAGGCGAAACTTACCGAAAATCAATACGAGCATGGAAACGCGCGTAAATGAACCAGCCAGCAGCGAAGGGGAAACGGACCGTGGAGTCCTACTTTTTACATTCGTCAAACTACTTGAGCAGCCAGTTCTTTCAAGAAGGAGGTATCAACATGCCTGTGCGTGCCTGGTGAACATCCCCGCAACATACCGATGCTCCGAACACGGATATACCTCCGGTTTGTTTTCTTTTTTTGTTTTTTGGTCACTGGCGCCGCCGTGATCCAGAGGGAGGATGGGACCACTAAAAAGAGACCATCTTTCTTGACCGCCCGTCTGGTGCTTGATTTTTGTTCCCCAACCGTATACTCTTTTCACTGCAGACATTTCCGGGTTTCGAAGGAAACCCGCTTTTCTCGTTTCGAACTCGGGCGGCCGCATCGCCGCTTAGAGTGCGCCCGTTTCAGTCTATTCACGACCGGTTTGTTATTGTACGCTTCATTAACGTTTATTGTATATTACTTGTATTTCAATAAGCAAAATCATTGTGGAGATCGATTTTATTAAACGTCTAGGACGTGCAAGAATATTCCACCAACATGTACAGTAAATCTGGACATCTGTAATCAGTCGTTAATGCACAGCGGGCTGTTTCAGAGATTATGTTGAGACGCAACTGATGTTGAGCGTTATTCGACGCATGTCTCGAAACCCTACTTGAACAGGCTACAAGTCGATAGTACGAGCTTCTATTGGCCGTACGAAATGTTTGCGAAATGTCAGAAACGGAGGTCGATTGGTTTCTGTGACTATTCTAGCAAACGTGCAGCAGCTGGTCTGTTCTCATCACACATAACCGATGAAACATCAGACAGCTATGTCGAAAATCTTCAACATTCTTTTTATAACATAAAAGCGTTCAGTCAAGTTAATTTTTCTCATTCTTTCTGGTACTATGTCACAACTGTCATAGGTCAGTTATGAGATCCTGGTTGAGCTGGAATTCGACTGAATTATGATAATTTTTTAGTCCCGTTCGAATACAATGTTAGATAATCGTCAGTCCATGAGGATCTGATAACACAGACGACAGTAGCGAATATATTTTTATAAAAATCGAATGTATCCATTAAAGGTGTGCCTATATCCATCTACCATATATATCTACGTAGCCATAGAGAGAAATATGATCGATTGCCAATACGAAATAACCCCTGCGAACAAGTGGTCATAATAACTAATCCAGAGATTCACGACACTGGCTCAAATCTCACTTTTATGCTTTACAACTTTCTATTTCACGATTGGATTTAAAGTAGTGGCTCTGATTTGTTCCAAATGATAATAGATTAATATCTAAATCTGGTTACATTTTTATGAGCGAAAATGGTCCTACCGTAAAACAAAATTTTTTGTGAATCGTTGAAATAATTAGATATTCCTAATGCGAGGAAAATTGTTAATAACATGCTGACGGTATCCTGAGACACTCCAAAAGGTAATTTTAAGACAAATCAAATAATGTCACTCTGTTATTCTGTTATGTACGTAAAAAACATGGCCAAGTCTAGGACCAAACCAGCGAAATAAATATTTGACCTTCAAATAACCTATCCAAGATAAGGGACGAACGAATCTAGGATTTAATGAAATATTTTGTTTGTGTTCAGAGCAATATATACTGTTAAATGACACCCAAAAGCCATTGCATCTATTTGATACATTAAAGCTTCCTTTCGAGTAGAAAATAGTTCCTTTACAGTCCACCTATTTGCTATGAAACGCAGCGTAACTTGAGGCATTGGGATCCGAAATCTGCCATGTCCAAAAAAATCGAAATTTGAGTTAAGCCTAAAATAAACTACTTATAATTCTTGATTTATTTAGAGAATTTTTATATGAAAAAAGTTGTTTATTCTATAAAATTTGGAACTACATTTTCTTTACAAATAAAAAATCGCCCATGACTAAAGTAAAACTGACGCTATTCACTAACAGAAATATTAAACTTAATTATGGAATATATACCAGGTTTCCGAAAACTGCTTACAATTTGAATGGCGAGCAATTGAAGTTCAGAAGATAAAAACGTTTTTGTTTACGCAATATAAGTTATTTGGACAAATTATGAGTCATTTTTAAGGTAATTTTAATCCCCGAAATACTTTTCTGAAACTATATATAAGATATTTTATGATTTAACATTTATGTTTAATGATTTCGTTACGATATTTGCAAAAATAATTGTCAAATGCTTATTAAAAATAAAAATTTGAATTTACCTGGTTTGATACGTATAATAATCGTATATCGAAAATATGCTTTGTTTTTGTGATGTCTCTTCGAAATTGGTATGTTCAAACCAATCTGGAGAACAGGATAAAATTTCGTAGTTCGTTTCTACATACATTTAAAATTTGTCTGCAACAAATAAAAGCAACACAATTAAAAGATATAATTGTATTATTAAAACATTTTGGTGGTTCTTGGAACACGTTGCATCTGAAGATGGTTTGTATCTATAATGACTGCAATGTGGCTCAGAAGTGTTATTACAAGCGAATAATTATTTATTAAGATTTAAGTTTGTTTCTTCTGTTATTGATTCAGTTACTAAAATATTAGGTGCCTGATAACTCATTCTTGTAAATTTTACAAATCAGATCCGTTCAAGTCCAACCCAAACGTCAATAAAGTCAGTAACATCCGATGTTGCGGAGCGCACATTGCTAAGTCTATTTTCTAAAGCTTCGTGGTTTCCAATTTTCTACATATATCTTCTACATCTTCTGTTGCATTATCCAATTGATTTGTATAGTTAATATTTTGTGATCTTTTAAATTTCAGCCACAATCAGTTTTTTCAGTTTTTCTCAAAACTCTTGGCAGGTTTCGGAACCCATCTCCTTACTTATCTATTTAATTTAATGATAAATAGTACATTTTAAATAAAGAATTATATAATATTCTACCTTATTTTTTACTTTTTGAACATTTGTTTTGTACCGTTAATCGTGAGTTGTTTAACAGAATATACTTACATCACGATTTCCAAAATTCTTAGGCTTTTTAAATACTAATATTTCCATCTCGTCAAACATGCCAGTATTCTTGATAAGTAAACAATACTTCCGGAAACCACAATTTTAAGCTGCGTGTTATAAAAAATAGAAATATGTCCCAGCAAATCCGACTGTCTTGCCTATTCGTACGAAGAATATGATTTTAATGCACAAAAGTGGTATATTGCGGTATGTTTACTTACAAACAAAACTTAATAAATGCACTAGAAGTGGTCTTGTAAACTCATAAAAATATGAAAAGAAAACCAGTCGAACGACTGCATAAGTTGAAATAGAACCACTTTAAAAACAATAACAAGATAATCATGCATAAATACGAAGCAAAAGTTTCAATAAAATTCCTTTATGATGTATATCGTGATATATCCTTTTTTTATTAACAAAAGGTTTCTTGCCAGAAAAACTGGAAGCATCATCTTAAAGTGGAACAAAATGCCTTGATCTTGTGTCATTTAGTCCGTAGTAGTTTATACAATCAACAGTGCTTAAAGTATACGACAATGTTTATCAAAAAGTGTTACACGTTATCCACATCATAGTACTGCCACAACATAGTTACAATATATAGTATGCGTCCTAAAATGAATTATGTCGATTATTTTTAATAAAAGATTTAGTAAAAGCTAATTTAAACATTGTCCTCTTAATTTGAGAAAACTACATAAAAATTAATTATATTAGAAAGGCCCTAGAAGAATTCATAGTCTCTTCTTAATATCTGTATAATTCATGAAGTATTTAAGTATTCAGTAAATGGTAAGAATCGACTATGAATTTTTCCATCCAGCATGTAATCTTGTATCACTTCGCGAATCAAGGGTAAACAATAGTTTCTGGTAGATGACAGTTTTCCATCTGCCAATCGATATGTTTTCTAATCAATTGACTGATAATCATAGTAATCGAGGGCAAAAATTCAGATAAAATTAGACCATAGTTACGACAGGTTAGGTTAGTTTTAGGGCACGCATATAGTTTTCGGCGTTATTATAGGGATAGGCAGAGTTTTGATTGGTTAAGTTAGGTTAGGTTCGTGACATTGCCATTTCTCCACCATTACTGTACGAAATTTGATCTAAAATTATTCTCGCGACAAATATCAGGGTCAAATAGTCCGACGCCAAAACAGCGATGCTAAAATGACCCCGCCACAACGTCCTGTACCCAAGTTGATCATCACAAGATATTTCTGTTGATAGAAATTGCTTTTCCGCGGGAATGTTGTGTATGTTTGGTATGAACTTGAATTTATCATGTCGATAACATGAAAACAAAGAGACTGAAAACGATGGATTGTTTATGCTTAAATGTAGCGCTCAGCAACATAAAATCGAGTAAAAATTGAAGTATCTTCAATGCATAACAAATTTTGATGTTTTCATCTGAGTTTTCTCTTCCAGCATGATCACTATAGAGAATAACATTAGTCGGCGATCTCTCCTATACGTGCATTGTTTTTTCAGAGTGGCAGAAGTTTTTATTATGACCCAATGTAATATATAAATATCTAAAGTTTGAAATGTTACCTGATATTAACTTATATTATCACAAACATTTTATCCGTTTCGTCTCTTTCTACTTGGTGAACCATAGATAAATTAACGACGAATGATAATGGCGATTGAACAATGTCGGTGAGTGATTTCCGCTGATCACAGACAATGGTGATGGCGGCGACATACACTGATGGAGACTGACAATGACAACCAAAAAAGATGGTTAACTCGAATTAAATGATGGTAGAGCAATGGTTATAAATAATGTTAAATTATGTTCACAGTCCATAATAAGAATTAATTTTGGTTGATAATATATGCTCATGAGTAAAGGTTAATAATATTGTAGAATTGAGATTGTGATTACGACGATTGTATGGGAAGTCAAATTTATCATCCGCATTCCTTTATTATCATAAACCGTTATTGGACATCATCCTAAACTGTCGTCTACTAATATCCGACAGGATCAGGTCGCCTGGCATCGTACTTCATTTGTTATCGCCATACGTGATCATAAATGTCCTCTAGTATGATTATACGACTACAAAATCTTATTATATAAGTTCTATTTAAAGGACTGAGGTAACTATTTATCGTCTTTTTCCTACCAAGTTAAAAAAATGTAGTGGAAAAGAAATTTCTTGCGGATCCCTTGTTGTCTACAATTTTTTAGTATTGACGTCGACAATACTACCCACAGTTCGGCTACATTTGGTACAAATATGCAAAAATATTTAATATTTTTTAATTATTTTTCAGGCAGCAAATACTATTTTTATTTATATTTTAATATTATCGAATGTGAGAATCATTTGTGAACTGAATTCCGCCATCCACTTCATAAAATTCCAAATTCAAAGTCAAATGTAGTTTATAGATAAAGAGAACTGATTTTGCTTCTGCAAGAAACATGTATTGATTAAATATTCACGACGCAAGAAAACGTATATACGACTTAACATTAGTGTTAAAGTTTTGTAACAATGTAAGATACAATACAGACCCAATTATCGTTGTTTTTATGTTATTAACATTGTGTAATGCAGGACAAACGCAAAAGCAGACTCCCTCATGTACTAAACAGACATCTTGTGGAATAATATGTATCTTCTAAATCCTACATCTGCTCTTTCGTACTGAATCTCAAGCGTCTTCCAGCTCTAATCCACTGATCACGTTTGCATGATAGGTTAAACACGGGCTTCCCTATGCGCAATCCTGTAAGGCACACCTCTTGTGTATACATTGGTTTTACAATTCTCTCAGACGGGTATATGAAATTCATAAAATCATATTGTGAAAGTTCAAGATACATTTTCGGAAAATTAAAAATATTATTCCTACTATGAACATTTATTCCCAATTATATAGGAGCTCAATGTCCTATGATTATAATGGAATATTTTTCAACAATATGATATCAGGACTACTTTTTAATGTAATTTTTTACATAATTTAAAAAAATATTTATTTATTGACCGAAGATATATAATTAATTTATAAATGACTAAATACAACGCAATATCGAAATTTACATAAAAAAGCTTAATTAAAATATTTCAATAACATTTTTTAAGAAAAAATAAATAAATTATATTTTATTATTACTTACTGCAAAAAAATTATATAGAATAAAATGTCACGATATTTATACAAGGCTCTTTAGTAACGATTCATTAATTTTCTTGGCGTATGGCGGCAATTAAATATTGCAAACGATGCGCAGCTTTGTTAATCTACGCCAGAAAGAGACGTCGTAATCATAATTAGGCGCATTCAATTACGAAGTAACATACAATTTCATAGATGAGATCGTATTAATTATTTTGTTCACTCGCACATTGTTCAACAATAAAACAATAACATATCAAGAAAACATACCTGCTAATATTTTAATTTAAAAATTTGTCCAATTACTTATTAAACGAGGACTCTTCACATATCATTATAAACAAATTCGATATACCCCTAAAATGTTTCATATTTAATTATTTGAATAATAAACTTTTTAAACGTGTCCTATGGGCCCAGTGAATTCAAAAGTATTGAAAAACAAGTTTCTATAAATTACTGAAAGTGGATAAAGTTATTTTCTATTTTAATTTTAACTTTATTGAGGACTCCGCAAACTGCAGCAAAATTACTCTCCACTATTTTTCTAGAGTACAAAATTTCGTACAAAAGTCCTAGAAAGCTCTATTTAAAGTTTAATAGCTTCACCACGTAGAAGGTTGAAATTTCAACTTAACAAGTTTAACGACAGCCATTCTGAACTCCCGTAATATTCGGTGCAAACTTCGGTTTTGTTCGTGGGCAACCCGTTAACTTTAGACTGAAGGTTTCCACGAATTTTTGTAGGGAATATTGTTTTATGGACACTTTTGTTGCGCGTTTGATGTAGGAATTTTGAAGCGCAAAAAGTATGCATATATTCAATATTAATATATATATATATATATATATATATATATATATATATATATATATATATATATATATATACCCCTAATTATTCTAGTCTTGAATAATAAGAAGAACTACCTATGTCTACAAATTACGAGAAGAAGAGTTTTTATTGAATAAACAATGAAATTTTAATATTGGAGTTAATTGCATAATAGCAAATGGTTTTTTTTTAATGATTTAGTCTTTAAAAAATAAATATTTATTTAAACTTTAATCTTTAATCTTTTTATTATTTTTGAATTTATAAGACGCTACCGTATCTTTGTCAGATCTACTGCTTATGCGACTTAGACTAAGTTAACCGTTTTGATTCCAAGTAAATATCACCGAAAATTGCTTTCCGTCATGTTGACTTTTCTATCGAACTACATCTAAGAACTGTTTGATATTTTACATTCTTCCTCATAATTTAAGAACAGACGAATGGTTTAGCAAATTAAATCAACACAAAGTTAAAATTCCGAACAGGACCTGTAAAAAATTTTCAAAATAAACTTCACTAAACAACGAATCAAAATATAAATAAAAAAGATATGAATGTAGTTTAGCTATATTATAGCAAAGATAATTCTATAATGAAATTCATTGAAACAATAAAATATCCTAATATGTTTAAATCGATTGATGATAAAAGTTATAAGAAGAAGGGGTATGCAATGCAACTTCATCGAATAATATCACTTTATAATTTGTAACCAATAAGTTTAAAAATTACTGAATTACAGAGATTTAACACTACTAAAAATAAACTCAATATCGAAATAGGAGTGAAAAATAATAAAATTTATATATTACTCACGCTCTATTTATCCAATGGGTTTCAATCTAATTCTCGTCATATCGATTACCTGATTACAACCCCTTGAAACGTCTGCAAATAAAATGGAGCTCTTATTTTGGATTGTTTAATAATCTATTTTAATAATGTATGTAATTTTTTTCCTAGAAACGATTATTGACGTCAAATTTTAAAAAGGAGCATCTTCAAAACAAGAAGAATCATAAACCATCCGTATAAACACATTTTTCTCAAAGAATGGTGCAAACTCTACTAATTTTCTCAATTTGACATTAAAAAATTTATTTCATCAAATCCTAAAATATTGAATTCCATTGAATGAATGAGATATACATATATTTTTTAAAAAGAAAATGAATTCTTGCAAGTTTTTAGTATGCATTATCGATTTATATACAAGAAAGTTAATCAGACATAGATTTTCCACAAAATCTGAGCTGTTTGCGATTTTTATTAGCCATTCTGCATCCACCATTTTGATTAGTTAAAATTTAAAAGCTTAATAGGTATGAATAACTTTCAAAATATGTGTATCGTTTCTCCCAAACATTCCTTAAGTTGTATACTCGGAAGAAGCAAGTGCCCCCCCCCTCCCTCGTTAGTTATATTGTTTACTACCTCCTCCCCTTTTTCTCTACTCTGTAAGTTATTTTTTCTTTTCCTTATTTCGTATTACCACGCGCTCTTTGTTCGACACATGATTTAACATAGACGATAACGGACAGGAAAAGAAATTGGAAAGGAGTGGGAGTATGCACAATATAACTTAAGAGAAGGACTACTGCAGAGAATAACATGTTGCCTTTAGATTTCCAAAACACGGTTATATAATGTTCTTAAGGTGGTTCTACTGGTTCTTAAACAATCTAAAAATACTCTATATTTTGTAAAAACACAATGAAGTACTTGCGGAAAGTCTATGTTAAATTTAAGGTTAGGTTACCTACACAGAAAATGAGGAATTAGTATTTAAAATCCAGTACTGAAACATGGGCTCTAATAAGAGAATCTCTTCAGGAGATAGAAGCGAATGATTTTAATTGATAATTACCCTAGACAAACTTAAAAAAAAGGATATAAATAGATAGACGCAGCTTTCCACAATTGGTGAAAAAATCAGCTTTTATACGTAATGGTGACAATTAACGTATATAAACAGTATGAAGTTCCCGCCAAACAGTGATTTGTCCAGGCTAGTAAAACATACTAACCTAGCATAACTTCGTTGCATGTTCTCGTAAATGTCCATTAACATAAGGCTGTATGCTTTAGGTATGAAGTTCGTGTTAACTTTATTATTAATCATTATAAATCACATTATTATATTATTAATCATTATAATATAAAATATTATATTATTCACGATTTAATATAATGGTTCACATTAAAAAATCGACGTGCCTTTGCGACATTTTTTTTGACGTTTACAAAATCGATTCGCCCGAGTCGAATTCCCTCCACATGAAAAAACTTTGTCAATACATGATATCAATGCTTAAGTAAGTGGACACTACACTTTTTGTATGTGATTGAAGTACACGAGGAAAAATAAACAAGAGTCTCTCTGCTGACGGAATAATACCAGCAGAACCATCTTAAAAATGCCTTAATAACCTTTTTATACAAAAAATTGAAAATGTCAATGATTTATTTTAATTACTTATCTACATTGACGTTCTTAAGGAATTTAAAAAAATATTGACAACTTCAAAAAATCTAAATCATATTTTACGTAATTAAGATATAATGTTCCTTAATTAATTTGTTAGGCATGTTTGAATACAATGAGCTCATTCAACGTTATATTTTATATTATATATTATATATTCACGCACCTGAGTATATTAAATGGCAGTCATATAAAGCATGAACGTCGAAAATATCGACAATGAAGTTCATAATAGGCTTGTACAGGCATGCTAATAATTAAAGGTGTTTGAAGGTACATCATACTCTCACATTGCCGACAAATTGTATCAGTAGTAGGAAAATAATAGGCTTTTTTTCATATTTTGAACAATGAACGGCATGGAATTTTATATTCGTCATATGAATATTTGCCGTGTGGTGTAGAAAAAGTGAAACAAAACATCACCTTTAGCATGTTTTGAATTACGAGATTTGACATAAATGTAATCCATCCAAAAATGTAGTCGCATATATTTTTCTTTTTTTGTTTGTAACCATAAACTTTTTAGACTTCCGAATGTATTGATATCGAAATAACACAAAGTAATGAAGACCAAAATGTACAACGTACAATTTTATAGTAAAATACTGTAAGCCTACACCCTTTTGATATAATGGCAAACATATCGATTATTTTATGGATAAACTATTTTGCATCCAGTATTACGGTGCAAGATTAAACGACTCTCTGATAACAATGAGTTAAATATTATAATTTCATTTAAATGTCATCTTTCCGTCAATATTCGCAGTATATACTAGATTTGAACATAAATAGAGCTGTTTCGGTAATTTAAATATGCACCAGCGCCTGTGCAGGTTTTATTAAAGCATTCCTGATCCGATTCACATGATTCTGCCCTGATCAAGCCTTGAACGGATACAATAACAACTGACAAATATGTTTTATTCTTTCTGAATCGGAGATACTCTGGGCGTTAATAAGGCTTACATAATTTCTAGTTTTCAGAAACTGCTGCATGGTTTCTAGCCAGTTACTAACAAGTTTGTAATCCTAACTACTTATTGGTTGGGTCAACTATCTCTTTTTTTTAATTTGTTTTAGAAATTTTCTGATTCAGTAGACCATCATTAATACCCAGTGTTGCCAACTTTCAAGCACGCCATTTTTCGAGAAATTCAAATGATACAACTGACGTTATCTCAGATTCATCATAGTAATGAGTACAGTCCTAACTCCCTAACAATCGTTCACATGCCGAAATCAAAGGAGAATTTAAGAACAGTGAATGTTCACTTATTAAAAAGTGTATACGCACTTATTCTTCTTTGGGGACCACTTAGAACTTATAATAAGTGAATTTTCGCCCATTGAAATTTAGAGAGTATAATTCCCTTCCTTTTTGTAATGGAAGGCGTGCACGCGCAATGCGTACGGGCGCGGCGCGGGTGCGTCTCGCTTTGGGCATCATGCATTTATATATAGGTGGGAGTAACCAGATGTTCATTTGTAGAAGTTTTTCAATATCAATCACTTACGGAGATAAATAGTTAGAGAGGTAGGACTATACTAAATTTTGTGATTTGATACCTGGTTTTACGGTAATATCAAAAAACGCGAAATAATTTGAATAAGAGGTGATACATTTTATTGATTTTTTATAGCTGACACAAATTCGTTGTCTAATTTGCCCCCTCATTATTATTTCCAAAGCGAAATTTCATATACTTTCGCGACGCATATAGAAGGTCTCCTGTATACTTCTGGGATGCTTTCAAGAAACTTCTCGGACACTAACGAGACACACCCGGAATTCTTTTGGAACAAATTTAGGACAAACCTGAAACACTTTCGAGATACGATAAACGCTTCACAGAATATTTTTCTGTTCGAAGGAAGTCCATTGGCATTTCCTGCCCATGTGAAAGAGGAGACAACAACGAGGATACAACCAACATGAGTCCGGTGAACGCTTGGAACTTCTGCGGAAAGTACGAATAAAAAATTCAATCATGTTGTTGGAACCTGTGGAAATACAAAAATGCTCCGTTTCTGAATAATCTCTGTTTAAAGTAAATCGCTCCACAGTGAAGTTAAAAAATTGACCATAAAACTTCTGTATTCACGTGTATTATGTTTCTTCGGGTCACAACGATGAAATTGAATTTTTAGTAGTATCTACCAAAATTGCAAGTGCTCATCAGACTTCTGTTGGTTGTATCGTTAGCGTTGTCTCTTCCACCTTTGCGGTCGTTGTCGTCTTTGTCATTGTCGATGCCATCGTCGTTCTCCTTGTGTCGTAAACTTTTTCACCTAGACACGAAATGCCAATGGACTTCCCTCGAACAGGAAAATATTCATCGTGACCCGAAAGTGTCCGAGAAGTTTTGAAAGCTTCCTAGTTATTTACATCCTCTCAAATTGCCAAAAAGAATATTTTTTAATATTTCGGATCAGACACCTTAAAAACTGGATGTGATGCATCCAATTAGAAAACGGATTCATATTCAGCGGCCAAAAATCCATAAGCTCCACTACTTCCGTTTCAGGTTATCGCCCAATAAATATTGTTTGTGGCCCTGTCTAATTTAGTTGTCAAATACAAAATCAGTGTCAAACAGTGCAATAGAACATTGAAGCATCTACAAAAATATTGGAGCTAGCAATATATACACTAAGGTGGCCCAAAAAAATGAAAAGTCGAGGGAAAAATCGCAACCACGCTTATTCGATAAAGAAAAAAAAGAAAACCCTTTTATTTCTTGGCAAAAATCGATTAGAGGACATTTAGAGGTCGCGCAAAGCGCTTGAAGTTTTGCATTTGATTAACATGGCGAAATTATTTTTCGGTTTTTATTTTTTATCTCGGGAAGTACACTACGAAAAAATTCGAAACGGTGCTCATTTGAAAGCTAACTAATTTCTAAAGAACCCTAAATTTGTTGGATGTAGTCCATAGTATAGTTTAGACGAAACAGAGCCTACAGATCGACTATTTAAGCATTTCATATAAACAATTTTTTCTATTCAAATCTGACAGCTACTTTACAGATTTATCATGCTGATTTCAAAATTCAATTAAAAAACTGTTTGAATTGAATTTTCTTTAAAGTTAATTCGTTGCAACAAAATGTGAATGAAAATCACGTAATCCTAATGGTAAAATAATCTGAGATAAGGCAAAATGAATTTTAGGCAACCCGAATTTGACTGAGTTTCTGACAGACCAGCTGAAATTCATCAGACTAACTTTAGGCACCCGCGAGTAAGCAAACTGAAATTTTGGCAATCGAATTTTAGGCAACCACATTTTAGGCAGACAGAATTTCCTGTTTTTTAAATTGTGTACCTACCCAACATTATAAACAAAATTACATTGACGAAAAGAAAATTAAAAATTTTTCAATACCCTCGTATTCTACTAAAATACTCTAACTTCCTATTAAAAAGTTTATTTTTAAAATACGCGCAAAAGCAAAACAAAAAGTAAAAAATTAAACATCACTATATCTTTTTCAAATAAATTAAAAGACGATGTACGTGTTCTCTTATTTCATACCTGAAACTTGAACCGAAAACAAAGATCATTTGCAGCTATTTAAAAAACCAATGTTCATCTCGATAGGTAACGCGTCTGATAATGATTTAAATTTGTTATTGATTTTAGTGAAGATTAGAAATGTTCTACGAAATTTTGGAGGTCCAGGATCTTTCTAATCAAATGAAAAACTTCAAGCGGTTTGCACGACCTCTAAATATCCTCTAATCGATTTTTGCCAAGAGAGAAAAGAGTTTTCTTTTTTTTCTCTATCGAAAATTTTCATTTTTTTGGACCACCCTAATGTACACTTACAAATAAATTATAATACTACCAATACCAATCAGACAATTACAACGAGATCATTCACTTGTAAAACATAAATCCGGAGCAAATAAATTGCACAATTCAATTGGAAACGATAATACTCTGCGTTACATCTGCAGCTCGAGAAGAGGGGACAATTATGGATTTAGCGAACCATTTAATATTATAAACAACGCCGTTATACGGTGTATATATGGAGTCGTAAAAACACTTTTCCTCCCCGCCCGAAAGCGGGAACGCACATTCGATGTACAATTGGCTCATTTCGACTCCTTAAACAAAGCAAAACAGCGGTATTAACGTAAAACGCGCGGCAATTTCAGGCCGCTTTATTAAGTCGACGGCCGCGGAGCGCACGGCCGAATGCGCCCGTTAAAAAGAAAGGAAATTGACGGAGAGAGACGCGACATCCGACGGGAGCATTTCGGATGCGCGTTTCCGTACGGTAATTAGTAATAATATAGACGTTACTTTCGGTAGAATTACGGGAAATGCTAATCGGGCCACGGTCCCGAACAATAAAACGATTGTTTCTCATTGGGTTGCCCCATTGCGCTCGAAAACTTTGGGGGGTCGCGAACGGCAGCCCCTTTAATGGATGCTGAGCGTAATTATGTCTCCTCGCATGTCGATCGGTCGCTCGGGGGAGAAAGCATCGTGTTTCGACCAGAACAACAAGACACGAACAAGGCGACGAAGAAAAAGAAAGAAAAAAACGAAGACCCGAGTTTTTTTTTTCCTACCTCCGGGCCCTCTGTGGAGAGGCTTCAGGTCGGCCATGAATAAATTCAAGACGCATGGCACTTACACCTGTTTCTCGTTCTATCATCGCGGTAGCTCGTATTCACATATGCAGAATATACGCGCATACCTATCGTTTTATCGACATACCTCTGTTCGCAGAACTCGAGTTGCGTCGAAGCAGGAAACTCCGAGCGACTATACGACTTAAAAAAAAATCCTCGTTGCGAGAGATAGTACAGAGGCTGCGAGGGGAGGTTAGGTTTAATCGCACGTACGTAAGAAAGAATGAAAAAATGCGCCCCGCCCGTTGCAGAATATGTTAATAGCCGGATCGACAGGTGCAACGATATTCGCTTATCGGTTCTCCAAGTCGCTTTTCGCTCGCGCGATATTCGACCGTTGGTCGCGTTATCTCGATTCCTTCTTTTCTAGCTCTTATTTTCAAAAAGCGTTTTACTCTCCTTCCCCTTTCCTCCCTCCGCCAACCCAAGAACCGACGGCAATTTCGTTCGGCTCGTTTTGTCGAATAATTCGGAAAAACTGTAAAAGCGGCGATGATGACGATGTCGGCTGCGATGCGTTACAGGTCTGCAACGAGCCAATTACGCCTGCAATAAGAGAGAGGGAGAGAGACAGGGGAAAAATGTGTCTCCTCAATACCGACTAGAGTCCAGTCGACAAAGTGACTTCAAGCGAAAACATATTGCTTTAATAAGTACGCGCACGAATGCTAAATTTATGAACGACGACTTCTAAGTTTAAAAATAAAAAACTTTTGCATAGACCGTAGGTCGTATTATGCGTCTTGTCCAGTCTAGACATTTTCTGTAAATCTGAAATCGTAAAATTGTACAACCAAGCAATTTCTATACTAATTTCATACAACATTGGACTACTGACGAGTAGTAGAAAAGTATTAATCATTTTATAAATCCCTAATATATACCTAAATTAATTAGAAGATATCTATTATATAATAATTGAAACCATAGGTTTAATGAAAATCACATATTTTTGTATACAAAATCAAATCTTATTCTCGTTTCGAGATATCTTCAAATTCATTTTTGTTTTATCCAGCTACATGTAGCTATTTAATAGATATTACTAGGAGGAGTAGCAATTTCATATGAAACTGACATCATAATCAGATCTCGAGTCTCGTTACATACTCATAAAGCTTAAAAATATATGAGAGCAAATTGTTTTACTTGTAACTAGACATAATTAATAAAAAGAGGTTGAAATTAGGGGCCGATAACAGTTTGCGTTTAATTTAACCAATGCTTTTCAGCGCCACTTATTATAAGTTCTGATTGAAAAATGTCAACAGATTCTATAATTTTGTTTTCATTAAACGAAAAACTTTCTGCGGAGCTACTATATAAAGATTTAAAAAGTCAATTAAACTTTAAAGGGCCGGAAAGTCGATATATTGGCTCAAAAACATAATGCTAGGACACCTCGTTATCCTTAAGTAAATTGATGCGCTAAGTTCGTATCTGAAGTTGGTTTGACTTTATCACTTCAGAGTGAAGGTCAATGAAGGGCATTTGAAGGTCAAACCTAGCAATATGGTTTGAATCATTGCAAAAGATATATGTTTATGTTTTTGGAGTCACTGAATTTGGGTTTTATGTAATTTTTACCTCAAATAAAAAGAGAGATAAAGATTTCTCCAAGGTCAGGTTCAGAAAAAACAGGTGTCAGATTCAGATGTAGCACCTCGGGATACTCTTAGATATAATTTTTGTTCGAATATATATAATACTTTCTGCATTTGACCTTGAAGCGACCTTCTTTGACCTTGAATGACCGTGATCATGACCAGTTGGATGCAGCACATCTCAAAACCTGAGAATATGATGAAAAATATGAAAACTGAAAATTTTTCATGAACCTCCAGGACCGGAGAGCCGATATATCGGTTCAGTCCATGATAGGAACATTGTACATAGTTAATGGGTAATACAAGACATGAATTTAGGCACTTTCAAAGGAGGTTTCGAAACCTCAAAACCCGGCCCTTAAATTTGGTTGAATTGTTAATACTCGGAATTAACCTTAAATATTATCTCAAAGTGTACATTTGTTCCGTGGTAGAAAAGTAGAAATAGTAATGCAGCTGACTAATCCCCCGATATAACCCAAATGAAAGTAGTCACATGACAAAAGTTTATAGGGACACATTTAATACTCTTTTTTGTAATCAGTGTTATGTTACAATTATTTTCATGGAATAATTATTACAATAGACAGATAAAATGGTTCAGAATTTACGATATCACTATGAATTCTGGTGTTTTTATAGTACCTTAAAATATATTTTGGAAGTATATATAGAATATAATTTCTTATTATAACGTTGAGCTATAAACTAGCAACATTCAAGATTTCTTTATAAAATGGATACGTCGTAGTATGATTACGACATCCAAGCATGTGGGCGCTACAATTCTTATTGACAATGTTGTGTTTCGAAAACCGGCACGTAGTGTTCGAAATAGCAGTTTCTGGAAAACAGCATCTGATCATATATGGTCAGCATTGACTTCGTGTTTATACGCACATTATATTGGAAAACTAACAGAAGTAAGGAATATTTATCTGGGAAAATTCATATACATTATGATACATCATACGTTAATATCTTCAATTCAATCGTTCCTATGGGGAAAATACTTTGAACAGCGATGTGTGATTATTATTAGTTATAACTCAAAGAAAAAGGCGTTACTGAACATCTCAGACGTCTACTTTATAATGGTTCTATCTACTTTTTGGACTTCAAAATTATCTCTCGTTTTGAAACAAGTGGGAACAAGTCCCACATCACAAAGATAATTGGCAATTGGTATTAGATTGAGAATACTGTATTCCATCGACTCCGGCAATGGTTCTACCTCTACTTCTATTTCGAAAGCTCGTACTAGAATGACGAGAGGATTAGTTTGATATTTCGTTTTACATTGCCGATAAACTTTAATTATTATACCACATATCCAAAACTTTATAAACAAAAAGAAACGAATTTATTTTATATATTTTCAACAATTATTGCAAATTATTATGAAGAAGAATAAAAATATTATTATTAATGTTAATTTTCTGGTAATAGTCTGAGGATTTCATAACGTTTTATGAAAATTATATAACGTTGAATCCTTAATGTTCCGTCAAAATATTACATTTGCAGTATTGAGTTAAATTTCGAACATTACCATTATTTAGGCTGGAAAAAATACTTTACGTATATATTATCCGTATAAGTATACAAGAGGAAGAGGCTTTATTTTAGAGAAAAGTGAAACCGTTTATTTTTTTAATTGTATACCCCTTAAAGGCAAGAAAAATGATATTCCACTCATTTTGTTAATACTTAAAGATATTTAGCGAATACAAGTATACAATTACTAAAAACTAAAATATTATTAGAATTTGTAACTTTTGATTTAAAATATAATTGTAGCACGATTTTTCCTACAATTTTTATTTATCAATGGTATAAAAAGCAAGAAGGATGCATTGTAGGCATTATTAATATTACCTGATGCAGTAAATAATTGTATATAACAATTCCAACCTAAATTTTTATTTTCTGTGGATTAGCCAGAAAATTCCAGACAAAAAAATGTACTTAAATTGAAAATGTGTTTTTGTTCTTTGGCTATATTTACAAGAAAATATGACTTAAACGCTTACAATTCTGTATACATCGACTAAATATTGCTTATAATATTACAAACTTACAATTTAGCAAAGAGTGCACAGTATAACTGATTACGGTTTAATAAATCGTATTTACAGACGTTGATTATATTACAAAGGTTGACAGACACCGGTATGCTAATTTAAATCCGTGGTGACCGTATGTGCTTGTGAACTTTTATTCAACTGTGGTAGGTCGAATTCTAGTCAGAAATATAGTATGCATCTCTTCCTGCATTCTAAAAAATATTTGAAGAACAAATAATAAAAAGCGTTCAAGGAAATGTTACTGTAATGACGCGAGTCTAAGGCCCGGATTCATAATCATAATTTTCCACTTAAGTTCGGTTTGGAGTATACATTATGTCCGATTTAGAAGTTGCTACGTTGCGAAATGGGGTCACATTGATTGAGAATATCAAAAAGGATAACATATTATGTCTGGACAACACGAGAATATATTAAACCATTTCAAACAATAGTTCAAATTAATATTTTTGAGATATAATTTATAATTCGTGACTACGAATCGAGCCTAAATACATAGAATTACATTTATTTGATTGTAAACTTGTTATAACCCATATCTTTCCTAATAGATTTATATATACATATGTAATCTTTCTTTGACCTCAAAATATATCCTATCCCACCCACGTATAAGGCACAATATCAAAAATTCATGACAATAAGTTGCAAGTTCAATTATCATATAATTTATAGGTCGCCTACAATAGCCAACAGGTACTGTATTCACGAAAAGAGAATATTCACCAAGAGATAAATGAACTGTGGTTCATTGCCAATTTCCAGCAAACGTTGCAGTTTGCTTCATCAGAGTCGGTGGGAGCTCCTTCAGGCTTACGTCCATTTTTACATACCTTTTCTTCAGGCGCAATAAGAGAACAACAGACATTGTATCTTCATGTATCGATCAGCTTCATTCTCCGGCTCGTTGACCAATAAGAACTGAATATTGAAGACTATTGCTGTATAAATAGAAGCATTTATTTTCATGTAAGGCGAATACCTTTTCTACGTCTCTGCTTATATTACTGAGGTGTTTATTTACGTAATTTACTTTAAGATTTCTAAAAATAAAATCATTTTTGGAGAGTGTTGGAACTGTAAAGGGTTTTTAGATTCTATTATATTCGCTATTGCTGACAATGAAATTGAAATTTTCATTGAATGAAATTTAGGGGAGTTGTTATTTATGGTGAATTATATTCATTTTTTCTAGTCTCCTTCCTCTTTTTAGTTGTTTTCATTGCATTTTGCCAAAGTCGCGCAAAATAAGGAATGCAATCCACATATTTGTGTATAAATGTTCTGACGACTTCAACTTGTATTATCAGCAAAGCGTTTACGGACGAATTCCTCATTTTAATGTTGTTCACATCAGATGTTAAAGAATGCAACTTGGATATTGATGTTACATTTATGCAATAATAGACTGTACGCATGAAATATTGATTTACATACTCCACCAATGTTTTTCATCAACATTGCAAGGACAGTGTTACTATACTAGTAGAGCATTAATTACAAAATCCAGATATAATCTACATAAGGGAATTCATTCAAATAATACGATTAGCATAATAAATATGTATAATGGATTATTTAATTACTATAACTTAGTAATAATTATAATAATAATACTTAATTATTGGAGTAAAATATAACTGTTAATAACGACTTTTACAAAATATACAACTTATAAAAATGTAGACAGCTGAAACTGATGTGGGGCATGTTTAACTGTAGCAAGAATAGTATTCAATGCTATAATTTTGTATGCACTTTTTTTAGCACCACTCGTGCAATGGTATAATTAAATACTACTTGACATTACCCTTGTAGAAAATGTGACCAGTTTCTGGCCATTTTTCTGGTCTGCATGCTATAACTAATAGAGCCCAGAAAAAGTGGCTAGAAAATGACTTAATTTTCTATCAGGGACTAGTGCATGTTTTACTACTAGTATCTAACGTCCCTTTTAGTAGTTTTACATAGTCTTTTATGTTGTTTCATAGATTGCAGATGTCGATGAATATGGACCTTATTAAATAAAGCTTTCAAATTCGACTAACAAACAAAAAAGAACATTGGTCATAAGTTCTTTGTAACTTTCAACCTGAAAGATTGATGTGTTAAATAATTTACAGACTTTTTATATCCATATAATCTTTTGACATTTAACGTCAATGCATACTACATAATTAATCAGTATGATTAAACCTGTAATAACGTCATAAATAATTCGGAATAAATAAAATAATCCTATGATTTTTTTTGTATCAAATAGAGGAGATTAGATGGATGTGTTCATAATACAAGCAATTTTCGCATACTGACAACATTTGTGGTTTAAAAATAGGAATGCAACGGAAAAACTAAGCATTGTTTTTCTTTCATTGCAAAGTTTAGTTGTCAGATTTTAATTAATCATATCTACAACATTATCTACGAGTACAAATAGTTATAGGTACAAAATATTACATACCAAAAATTGCGATAATACATCAGCGTCTTTATTTTAGAAAAAACTTATTTGACGAACTATTTTGCTATATATCACAACAATTTAATTTAAAGTCAAACATTGATGTTTCTTTTTAAATTTGAGATCATCACGTAATCGATGTCAAATAATATAATATCTATACATTGCGTAAGTTTCAAATTACTATTATCTCATCTTCCAGTATGCGGCATTTAAAGAAAGTTTCAGAAAAAGAAAAGTTACAGTCCACTTGGTGACCTATTGTACATTCTTAACCTTTGGAGTGCGCCGGTACGCATATACTTGAGTGCTGTACGAAGGCCTGAGTATAAGTACACATAAAAATATTTCATAACTCCTACATGAATCGTTCAATTTTTATTAAACTTGACATAGTGTGTGAAGGGTTTTCAGATCTACACTATCGTGAGATAAAATTGCTTCACGTATGGATTTATAGAAATTGAAAATAGTGAGCAAAATTTACGAAAAATCTTATTTGGAGTACTTATTTATTATTTGCGAAATATAAAATAGAATTTTATAGTTATTATTTCTTCAAAGACAAAAATATTTGTGATAACTGGACAATAAGTCGCTCCAGACTAGCTAGATGTGGAGTTGGAGAAAATAACTTTTTGAATAACAACTAATCCATTATTTATTCTTCGGTATAGTGTATATTAAATTTTCAAACCCAACGTGGTAACCTTTAAGAGGTGAAGAGGACGGTTTTGAGAACGATATTTGAGTAGATTTAGCTGAAAAGTCGAAAACGTCGGACATCAAAACAATTCCGAATATTTTTATCAGTCATGAGATTCCTACGACTAGTCGAAGAGCATTTGCAAATTATTGTTTTTAAAATTCAGTATTTTTTTAGTTTAAAAATTGTTAATTAATCTAAAGGATGCGTAAATCCAAAGTTATTACATTTGAAAAATATTTATTTAAATTGTTTTTGTATTTCTTCTTAACCGACCAAAAGTGTGCGAATCAAATAAACCACTTTTATGAAATTGCAGGAAATAATATAATATTTATTAAAATGTTTTTTATAACAATGTAGATATAACCTCGCCACATAAGACAAATATCTAGCACGAGAGAGTAATCTGAAATTAATTGACACACGCAAGCAGAAATAAAGAAATAAAATCAAAACTTTTAATACGAAAAACTTCTTCCTATTTCGCAGCATCTAGAGCACTGGTAAATTACGAGACAATTCAATATGAACTTTTCTGATAACAAAAATTATTCGTAAATTTCGAATAGATAAACTAAAACAATTATTTCAAATTAAAATACATGACTTACTTCGCGCATTTTATATTTTTATTTTGTACACTAATTTTCTAAATTATTGCATAATTCACTTTACTTGAAAATCCTCTGCTTAATACCTTTATCTACTTTTAAAGCAACAGAAGATTAAATTTTCGAGGAATATAATGAAAACTGCGTCGCGAGGAACGTTTTAAATCGAATTAAAAAACACGGTATATTAATTGCGAGTCGGCGGAAAGGCTCGAAATTAGTACAGAATGAAGGTTGCGATATACCCGTTCCAATCGTATTTTTGCAAAAACGAACGAATGTACATCAAAAAGGTAAAATGTAATAAACAGTTGTATAACTTAAGTTCAAGTCTAGGTACGTGTTGCAGGAAAACATTTACGTTTCTTGAAAAAATATTTACTGATAAAATAAGTAATAAATAACGACGAGTTTAACCCTTATTTGCCCAAAATGAGAGAAGCAAGTACACCAACATCAGCTCAGTTTCTACAGTAGAAAGAATTTTTTTAATTTTTGGAAAATACGTTTTCGACTATTTTGAGGTGTGCTCTATCGATGTCCGTCGATCAAATGGCCAATAAACGACTATTTATGCAAAAAGTTTTCAAAATAAAAAAAATGCCATGTTTTCTAGGTCGTTATTTTAAACTTTTTCACGTTTTTCTCCATCGAAACGGATTTTAATTAATGAAATGCATATATAAAAAGTGATTCCAATTATTGAACATAAATAATACACTAATAAAATATTTTTTAGAAGCAATGGTCGCTAAACGACGCACGTTTTTTCAAAATTATTGTTTCTTTCAAATAGAGAGCATAGAAAGTTTTTTTTTCGTAATATAATGATGATATAAATATTGACTGGTTATGGACGAAAATTATAATAATTTTGAATTGATAAATCCAAAATGGCGAATCCATAACGGCCACCTTATGTAAATTGTACCTCTTATATGAATCGTGGTTTCATAAATGTGTTTCAAAGTTGAACATATATGTTAGATAATTACGAATATCATACATATTCTGACCTGACAAGATCAAAATCGTGGATTCAATATGGCCTCCGGTACGCGGCATTGAATTTCATACACACTTTACATTCGTTAATTAATAATTTTGAAAAAATTTGCTTCGTTCCGTGGTCATTTTTAATCGGCCATTGCTTCTAAAAAATATGCTATTAGTATATTATTTATGTTCAACAATCAGGATCACTTTTGATATATGCGTTTCATTCATTAAAATCCGTTTCGGTGGGGAAAATCGTGAAAAATTACAAAAAAACGACCTAAAAGAATGGCATTTTATTTATTTTGAAAATTTTTTGCACAAATAGTCGTTATTTAGCAATTTTCTCGACGGGAATCGATGAGCATACTTCAAAATAGTCGGATATGTATTTTCCAAAAATTTTAAAAAATACTTTCTACTGCAGAAAATGAGCCGATGTTGACGTACCAGCGTCTCGCATTTCTGCAAAAATGGGTTCATAATAAACAAGTTTTGAAACATTTAAAATAAGTTTTTTCAAAATTCTTGGTATTTCATTCTAAGAACCAATGGCGTTTCGCTTTTAACTTGGAAATGGTCTTTTATGTCATTTTTTTAGTACTGAACGACAAGACTTACCCATACGTCGATTTTCGGGCTCATTTCAAAAACTCTTTCATTTTTTGTCTGAGGTATTTCAGCCCTCTCTTCGCACGCATGGTATTTTTTTTCGTCGAAGAGCGAATAATTGTTCCCTCCGCAAAGCTTCCGGTTGCGAGCCAGCAATGAAAGAACGGAACGTAAAGAGAAAGAAAAAGAAACCGAAGGCAGGAAGGAAAAGGAGAACTCGTAAGACTCGACAATGTATCGACCGAAAACCTCCAGGGCCGTAGAAAACTCACTTCGCGCCCCATTTAAAGCTCACGATTCGATCGTTTCTTACCTTATCGTAATATTTCGGATGATATCTGTTTTTCGCACGTTGCTTAATCCAGAAATACAAAGTGGCTCATCTTTTGTACCATTCCCTAAGTAAAAAAATTATATATAGGTATATAATAGCCTATATATATTCTATATATAGAATTGGGCATATTTGAACTATATGTAAATTATATATAATTTGTATATAGTTTAGATACAGCAATTCTATCTAGATGTACGAAATTTATGTGAAAGTACCAAAGTGGTGCACTGAAAAAAGTGTCAAGTATAATTACATTGCATTAATGTAATCATTTCCAACGATTTTTGTGGTGAAATTACAGATTTTGTAATTTTCTCACGAAAATCATTGGACACAAAAATATCACGGATAATGGTGGTAAATTTACATTAAAATGGAAAAATTCTAAATTGTAATATTACAGCAATTATTTAAACTCCCAATAGTTTATTGCGATATCACAGTGCATTCAGTGTCAAAATAACCTGACTGGAGTAAAATTCGCCTAATTTGTATTAAAATTACATTGGTCCAAGGAAATTTTACACCCATAAGTAATATTTTACCAGCTGATGGTAAATTTCCTGCGATTATCAGTGGTATTTTGTGACCTACAGTTTTCGTGGTAAATTTACATCAATTATTGTAGACTCCAAGACAGACGAAATTTCTGCGACACTATGATAATGAAGACAAAACGAAAATATGTAAAACTCCAAATCATGGTCGCTCAAACATGTCAAAATTTTACAAAACATTCCGCTGACTTGTATAGAAGACAAACTGTCCAGATAATTGTACATATTATAAATTAGAGCAGGATTAATCAACAATGACTCCGTCAGTCAATAAGTGAACACCAGGATGCGCCAAGCACCGAAATTTTATTATAACTAGTTGAAGAGTTTATTTTTATGAGTTTAGTGCACATGGAAACCTGCAGTTTTCATATCGGTTTGATGCAAATTTGTCAGTTAACAAACCTTGGCAACCACATTACGAACGGTTGAGTCGAAACAGATTGAGGCTCGAATTTTCTGACAGTTTGCATCGAACCCCTATGAAAAGGATATGGTTTCGAAATGTAGAATAAAAAGATAAAATTAAATTTGTTAAATAGTTTTATAATAAAATATTCCTGGTATTCTATTACAGTCCATTCATTAGTCATTGTGGGCAAATCCTGCTCCAATTTATAATATGTACGATTATCTGAAAAGTTTGCCCTTTATAAAGATTAGCGGAATGTTTTGTAAGTTTTTGCCACGTTTGAGCGACCATGATTTGGTGAATTATACGTATTTGTTTTGTATTCATTATCATAGTGTCCCAGAAATTTCGGAGTCCTGAAGTCTACAATAATAGTGCATGATTTTTTTCCATACCACTTTGTTACTTTCCCATAAATTTCGATAGAATTGCTATATGTAAAATTGAATACAAATTATATATGATTTAATTATATTTTATATATAGGAGATTATATACAATCTATATCTAATTTTTCTACTTGTATCAAATACTATATATAAAGAATACGTAAGAAATTATGTTAATGGCTACTTACAAATCTAAAAAATTATTTACATCGCAAACTTAATTAAAACTATGTCGAACATCACAGTAGTATGGTTATTTATTAATATAAATCATACCTAATACTAGTATCTAATAATAAGACCTTCAAAATAGTTGAACATTTCCATTATTTACAAACAAATGATGTAATTCTTGGAGGTACGAAATCACGAGGTGTGAGTTATTTTTCATGAAAAACTTGTAACTTTTCTTTGTATCCAAGGAATCATAAGCGAAGTAATCGATTAATTTTAATCTTGTGATTATGCTCGGTTGATATTTTTACAATCGGATTTTAGTTAATGAAATTGCGGCATGACCCAGGTGGAAATTTGTCAAGTTTTAGTAGTTTGGCGTAAACTAGACAGAAACTAGACACATACTAGACAAACTACAAATTTATAATCTAGAAATTGGTTGACAGGGAAAACTAGCCAGAAACTAGATTTCTAGATTCAATTTCACCTGGGGAGATGTATAAAATATAGAAATTGGAATTTTGCAATGAACATAGATTTAGTTCAATTGATATTTAACCAAACTTCTGAGCACTTCACAAAGGATGAACCCGTCGATCAGACGTTTTTAAATTAATGCCTTAAAAAAGGCATACTGAGCGACTTTTTTTAGGCGCTAATGATGTCTCTAACGTAGTCCGAAGTTACGGCTCGACACGTAATCTAAATGTGTATTGAATATTTAAAGATATACATTTGTACTAAGATCGTAGTTTTCGAGTAAATTTCTTGCAGGTAAATTAGTAAAACATGCTATTAAATATCATAAATACAAGTTAAACTTCCGAATGCAGTATGAGCAACATTAGTTATGATTACACTTTTAGAAAATATTGATCATTTAACACTTTTTAATAAATCACCCTTCTAAAGTACAGATAATAAACCATGTTTTATAAATTAAATAATTATCGGCTTCGTGGCTTAGGCGGTAGCGAACTGGACTAAGAAGTCGTCGGTCGTGAGTTCGATCCCCATACGGGAAAGCAAATTTTCAATTTCGGTTTTAGGCAGCAGCTCGCTGTTAGTAAATCGAGCCACGGTGGTTGTTTATATTTCGAATATGTTGTTTCTCTGGTGACTCATGGTCGCTGCTGTAGGTACTTTAATGTAGGTTTCTGCAGATTCCTACATTCTCGATAAATGTGATGTATGGCCCCATCACGGAAGACGTCCAGTAGCTCTCGAAAAAAAATTGTAGTGACATAATTTTCGCCTGTCGAATAATAAAATAAATAAATAACTTATAATGCCTTATAATAAACAAAAGATTACAATTTTTTAATTTCTGTTTCTTTCCCCTTAAAAATATGACAAAAAATTGCATAAAGCTCGCTGAATTGAGTGGGCGAGTCTGATTTCAGTGTAGAAAATATTAATAAAATATGTTTTATGTTACATAGAATATTTTTCAACTAGGCCTGTCTTTGTAATATCTTGAAAGTTTGTCAATGTTCTAAAATTAAGACTTTTAGTGTACATTATTTCTTAACATCATAAGTTTTGTTCATGTTACACTCATGCATTTCAGCATATTCATAATATTCGTTTCTGCCTCGTTCACATAAGAGCTCATGCTAAAATGTGCACTGACATAGTTCAGTATTTTTCGTGTACATGACAACACATTGTTTTATAATCATACGGATCACAAGAATAATAGTTGGATCTTTTTCAGCATGATCACAGAATAAGCTATGTTTGTAATTGAATAAAATTTGTTTCAATTAAATTATATGTCGCGATGAGAGTACCTAAATATAATCAATGACAATCGAATTATCTACCGTTTCAACACAGTAACGTCTCAAATGAGTTCAAAGACTTAAATTCGCTCATTTGTCGTCTTCATTAAATTAAAGAACAAACAATTCTTACTTATGATCGATATGCATAAATAACATTTAAAAATTTAAGGCACTTTTTGTCCACGAAAGATATTGATGATATGTTTATCCAGAAAAAAATGGAGGTATCTAAAGTCTTGAAATGCAACGTATAGAAGATACGTTTTTGCCGTGGAGGTTCCACCAAAGATAATTTTATTGAATTGCAAACATAGTCAGTTATAATTGCTCCGAATGACAGTGTAAAACAATTGAATGTTCGTAGATAGGATTTGTGATTGTTTTAAAGAAAAACAAATAAATCTACCTAGGTTTCCGGGAAAATGGATCATATATAATTATATATAAATTTAGATGCAATTATATATAATAATATATAATTATATATGTTTATATACGATTATATATAATTATTTGCAATTTTTGATAAAATTAGATCCAATTATATATTATTATATATAATTATATATAGATTTTGGCCGTATATAATTATATACAATCGTATATAAACATATATAATTATATATTAGCATATATAATTGTATATAATTGACAGCTTTGTATATAATTATATACGGCCAAAATCCATATATAATTATATATAATTATATATAATTGGATCTAATTGTATCAAAAATTGTATATAATTGTATATAATCGTATATTAACATATATAGTTATATCTTATTATATATAATTGGATCTAATTGTATCAAAAATTGTATATAATTGAGGACGTGGATCTTAAAAAGGGGTCGCGCTCTCAAACGGTCGGAAAAGTATTGTCCGCGAGTAACAATGAAATCTAAGGGAGACTTTATTCAATAAATGTTGTTGACTTGAACTCGTCATATCTCCTCAAAAACTGCATGAAAAATTCTGAAATTTTCAGGGTACATGCACAAGATAGTGGCGAAACAGATTGGTGAAGTTAAGTTAACAAAATATCTACCGAATTATTAATAATAATTAACAAATGTAGAAGTAAATTTAATGAGCTCGAAAATTCGCCGTTTGCGAGCTATATCGAAAAAAAGTGTGTTACAAAATTTACGTTAGAGAAAACTTCCAGTGGGAAAGTTGTTCGTCAATGTATGACGAAGATTTCTGCAAAGTTTCAAAATTTTTGGAACTAAGATGCGTTAATTATACGTTATTATCTAAAAAATGCGTGGGGCGCTGATGCCGGCGATTCTGCACGCTTCATTTCATACACCACATACAAGGAACATACGAGGAACAAAACATTCTGTATAAATTTATGATTAATATTACTTTATTTATAGACTTAATAATATTTTGTTGTATTTGTAATTTATGTACAGTACTTTTTCAACGCAGATTAGTTATTTCCTTTCAGACATGAAAGGTTTACAGGAATCGCTGTGGCTTTTTCTTCCCGTTCTTCTTGAATTATTGTTTTTGTCGCTCATTATAAACAAAATTTACTGATCACGTCATGAAAAATACTTATTATAATATTAAATACAATATTTCATAAGACAAAACGACTTCCCTTAACTTACGGGAATCGACGTGCATGAACTTGTAAAACATTGTTGTCGTATAATAGAAGAGGCGGAAAGTTTAAAAATATTACATCTTATATTAATCTAATATAATTTGCTAATTAACTAATAAGTATTAATTTATAATCAATATCAAACATAAATTTATACAGAATGTTTTGTTCTTCGTATGTTCCTTGTATGTAGTGTATGAAATGAAGCGTGCAGAATCGCCGGCATCAGCGCCCCACGCGTTTTTTTAGATAATAACGTATAATTAACGCATCTTAGTTTCAAAAAATTTGAAACTTTGCAAAAATCTTCGTCATACATTGACGAACAACTTTCCCACTAGAAGTTTTCTCTAACGTAAATTTTGTAACACACTTTTTCTCGATATAGCTCGCAAACGGCGAATTTAATTTACTTCTACTTTTGTTAATTATTATTAACAATTCGGTAGGTATTTTGTTAACTTAACTTCACCTATCTGTTTCACTACTATCTTGTGCATGTACCCTGAAAATTTCAGAATTTTTTATGCAGTTTCTGAGGAGATATGACGAGTTTAAGTCAACAACATTTATTGAATAAAGTCTCCCTTAGATTTCATTGTTACGCGTGGACAATACTTTTCCGACCGTTTGAGAGCGCGACCCCTTTTAAGATCCACGTCCTCAATTATATATAATCCATTTTTTCCCGGGTTCTTACAAAAAATCGGCAATAAGCAAATGAAAAAGAGCATGTTTTCAATAATACAGGTACCTATACGAAAAAACCTATCACAATATATTATCTTTCCTGTTAATCGTAAATACTAAAATATATAAAGTATCCGAAAGTAACAGCTATTATTTTATTTATTTACCATAATGTCACTTCTATGTAATGTTCAGTCTGTGCTTTAACACAATAATTTTGAACTGAATAGATTTTCCATTTCGAAAATTGACCATTTTTATCAAAATAGACAAACAGATATTTTGCATAGTTAAAATCGACCTCTTAAAAAACCCACCTTTAAGAATATAAATTCCTTGATCAGAACTCTAACAGATCTTCGTTACAGCCTTCTACTATTTTTCTTATATACAATTTACACGGAATCGTACGCAGTTGGAAAGCCTCGCAAAGCACACGTTTTACTGATGGCCATATCTTCGGATGGAATGGGAAATAAAGTTATACTCCCGCTTTCTCATGGTAAAGAGTCGAAAGCGCGACAATCTTGACATCAGCTTAGAGCCCCTACGCTTAAAAACTGCGATATTCTTACTTTTTGAGCGGCATTAAATATCAGGATATCCGAGACTTTAAAAATTTACATACTATACGATATCCAGATGTAATAATATTTATAGAAAAATAACAGACATGAGTCGCATTTTACTCGAGAAAGTGTTGCTTTAAATTAGAATTAGGAAGGCTCAGCTGCTATTGGATTTTAATAATTGTGTTATTATTGGACAATATATACATATAGTTTAAATAAACAAAGTTATTAATTTAAGAATTTGAATTATATGCAAATAAGTAATCATCTGTCAAGTATAATAAAAAAGCTCTTTATAATCTGAATACATAATAGTTAGATTCAGTTAGATCCATTATCAGGAAAATTCTGTATCGATTTTCGTATTTTTGGTATGATGAAATTACTTTTAAACATCAGATTACCAACGCTAGTTAAGCTCTTCTTCAAAAAAGCAGCCACGAACAATATATATCCCCATATAGCAAATCCTCCTAAGGACGTTCTCCGTATTCGATAAAGACGGATTTGGAAGAAAACCTCAGAACGTCCTTTGGAGGTTGTATTGTATAAGTTGTAAGTCTTAGTAAAATTATATGAACTAATACCTTTACCTGTAAACCTCATATGTACTTTCAAAATTTTAAGAAAGAAAAACTTTCCTTTTTAACGGGGTTGTACTACTTGTACCACTTTCTGTAACCGTCCAAAAACATTCAGGTTTTGAATAAACAAAACCAATACGACTTAAATATTATTAAAAAAGGAATAAAAAGCAACACGGATCAATAACTAATTTGTATAATCAACTATAAAAAAACATGCTTAGTACATTGTGCCACAATTACTCCAGTTACTACAATGTTTAACAATGGTTATCTTTCCAAACTCTACTAAAATTGTTTTTAAACACACCCTGATAGATATTAATGTTATAATGCACTAGAAAAGGTACCCTACTTACTTCCGACAGAACGACATATTATCAGAAGTCGGTTAAATATTAGTTAACAGTACCTTTTAAGTAGTGTTTTAAGAAATAAATATAGCTTCCAAAGCAGCTAACAATGCAGAAAAGGTCCAGTGTCTAAAGTCCATATAGTTAATTAAAGCTTTATCCTACACGTAAAATAAGAAATGTCTGGCCTAAAAAATAAGTAGTTACGGTCAGAAAGTAGTTTGTAACCAAATACTATCTAGTTTGTAAGCCTAACTACTTATTTGTTGGACCAGCCTACTCTGTTTCTCTTTGTATATACTGGATAATTTTCTTCTAAGGTCTCATGGCTCCACACGATTAGTAATATACTTTCAAGTCTGCAATGCCTTCAGTTGTGAACCTGATGCCCAAATCTTTTTTTCTAATCTAACAGTATAAATACAAGCAATTAAACAAAATGAGCATTCCAATGAAGTTTAGAGAGGAACGGAAAGAGATCCTGAAATTCCCAAAGCAATTATTCTAATTGTAGCCGTTGGTTGCAAAAGAAAATACTTAGAATATAATATACACAAAATTGCCTTGCCCAGCCCTTGCAAAAATCTCATAATGCAAATTCAAATATTCGCAAAGTTGCCCGTACGAAGCTTGACCCGCAACCTTTCCGGCAGATGTGCAGCATCTGGTCAAAAATCGACTGAGTACCCGCATTTACCTGATCACGCTGAACATCAGTTAAGAAAGTTGCTAAAGCAATTAAGACAAGAAAAAGACAAAACTTGGAGTGGTATCATGTATTTGATACTGATGATTTTAAAAAGCATATAGATAGCATATACAAAATTCATATTACAATAGCTGTATACTAATTCACGTCAAGCTACCACTACTACCGTCCATGAAAATTGTTGTTGAGTTTTCAGGAATTGATCTTAAAAATTGAGTAAAAAGTACAAAATTGAAATTGCTGTTGGGAGCGGTGCAGCATACTGCTGCCTCGATTTAAATCATTCAAAAAAAATTAGTATTTTCAAGCATGCTTCTATATATACAGCAGAGTACTAGCAATCACCTCAGCAATGGATTTGGCCCTAAACCATGTTAACAAAAATATATACATATTTTCTGACTCATTAAGGGCGATAAAAGCTTTAAAACATCCTAAAACTGACATAAAAATAAACCCATATATCATCAAGATTAGGGAAAAAATCAATTCTTATTTATCATTTTACAACTCAAACACCATCAATTTTTTCTGGATACCGTCAGATTCAGAAATTCGGATGAAGGAAATAGTTGACAGCCTTGCAAAAGAAGCTACACAGTTTGCCTCTCTGGTAGAACCAAAAATTCCATTTACAGATCTTAACCCAGGTCACTTTACTTACGCACACACCGCCACACTCAGGACTCGAATTTTTCAAAAGTTACTACCACACAAAAATGGTTTCATAAATTAAACCTAAAAAGAGATTTTATAAGTTGGATAAATAGAACACGAGCAAATCACTACCACCTATCGGCATCCTTAGCTCGCGTTGGAGTTGTAAGTGATCCCGTTGGCGGTGCCCAAAATACGAATCAACCCAGATGAAAATATTAAGAGAACTTAAAATAAAATGAGCATCTACCTCGCCATTCCAAACGTCACATTGTTAAAAATTATCCGTGAGTTCCTTACATATCATAATTGCATTTCTGATTACGATGTAAAAATTGTAGTTATGTATTATTTGTATTGTACTTAATAAACCTGCATTGGAGTTTCATAATTTAATAAATAAAAGAAAACTACGTCTTAATTTCTCATCTTTTTCATATTGGTTCATTTTTACGTTAATTTTCAAATGATTTATCATAGGAGAAGACGGGGCGAACGGGACGAAGTGACGAATCTCAAATATTTCCATTATGATCATACTGATTGTAAAATATCATATGTGGTTTCTTTGTTTATATCATTTTTCACATTTTGAGGCATTTTTTGTTCTCTTACCTACCTTTGGGAGCGAAAAATGTAATTTTTAAACAAAATTTTCAAGTCATTTTCCTGTACTTCGTTCTCAGATTGGTCAATATTTTCATATTGGCAGTTTAATAATCACTATTTATATATTTATTCTAAAAGTATATTTTTTGGACTTATTTATAAAATGATATTTTGATATTATTTATAATGAAATATCGTACCTGGAAGTCCAAATGATACTTTGGGGTGAAGCGGCGACATTTTTTCCTGGATGTCTCTATTCCGTGATTATTTTTTAATTTAGAATTCCCTTTTGATGAATGCATTGAGTAACTAAAGACGAAGTTGAAATATGTGATCCTGATATAATACGCGTAATCAAAGCTTCCAAAGATGCAATTTCTTTTTTTACTGTCGTTGGGAAACGTTGATATGTCTGAAGAGGTTCATTCCACCAATGTGGAAATTTTATTTTTATTAAAACAAATAATAATAATTTAAAAGATTATGACTTGCACTTAATTTTATGATAGTCGTCTCAGAGACCTCTAAAAATAAGGATTCGCCACTTCACCCCGATATCGCCGCTTCGCCCCGTATTTTTTAAGTTTTTTAAATCGGCCATACCTGGCCACCTGTAAAACCTATCAAATGATACTTTACATCGTCCTAAATACGAAATTTAAGGAGAGATATGACACACGGAAAAAATCCTCGCCGCTTCGTCCCGCCTTCCCCTATAATTAATAAAGAATTTATTTTTAACTAAGTTATTTTCTGTAAAAAATTAAAACTAGTTTGCGGTATTGGGCCAAACATTCTAAATAATTTAAATCGCGAACGAACCGCAATCGCAGACACGATCCAATTCAGTGATACCTGTTAAATATTTTCGTAAATCTGCATTAAAAGAAATTAGTTTTAAAAAATTGTATTCGCATTTCGGATTATGATACACTTAAGCATTTATGTAACTGTCGAGGGAGCACGATTGAATGACAAGGTTTACGATGGTTGATGGTACATTAATTGCGATAAATCGATTTGTCCGACATGGTAACAGTATAACGGGTGTATGAAAGAGAGACACAAATAGATAGGGGATCGCAAGAGATAGAGGGAGAGGGAGAAAGTGAATATATGAGAGAGTGAGAGAAGACGAGCGATATAGAAAGCCCAGTAGTAAGTGCGCGAGTGCAGGTATAAATAAATTATTAGGATTCTGCAGTCCGGCAGATGGAAATAAAAGCGTGTAGGGATTTGCGAAAGCTGCAAAAGAGCGAACATTGCGAATTCGTCCTACTGAAAACTTGGCGTTGTGAGAGGCATTGTAATTTGTATTGTAAATAATCGAACACCGCATTGATACGCGATTACGCGAGAATGCATGTGCCCGGCTCTTCCGCACAGAAAAAGCGAAAGTTCAAAATAAAAAAAAAAAAGAAGTCGTGGCTCGAAAAGCTGGTGAACGATATATCAACCGGTGGCGCCTCGCATCGTGCATTTTTTGTCGAGTACCGTCGGCGACGCCTGCTGTACGGAATTTAACTACATATATACGTATGGGCTCATAAAATACACCGCGAGCCAACTCAATCGCAACACTTCGAGTAACGATTTTGAAGGATTTCGTCGCCGACCCTCGAATCCTGGTTTTACCGGAAGGCATGTCTCCTTTCCACTTCGTTTCAATGACTTTTCCTGACACCTATATGAAAAAGCATTGTATTCTTATCCACCGTACTTCTAAGATTTACATAAATAAATAAATCAACAAATTTTTGTATTTTATGTAAAAGTAACCCACTCGTCAATCGGTGATATCATCCATTTTATTCGCAGCTGCATTTTATTATCGTGTATCGACCCAATCTCTTGACAGGTGCCCGGGTTGTGCGTGATAATAAATATACGTCCGTTTAAAATTTCGCAGGACAAGTTTAAATTTTCACTTTAATATCGAGAATCAGATGCCGATTTACATCGCGGAGTCTGGATTTATATTAATAAAAACCGAATGCAACTTGCATTTCTGTTTACATAAAAAGCCAGCGTCATAACTCGGCTGTAAAGCCAGACGGGAGTAGAGAGGATAAAAGGGGCAAGAGGGACGAGAGAGCTGGGGAGAGAAGAAGGTGGAGGCGACGTGACACAAAAAGTTCGCCGCTTGTATTATGAGTTGGGATTTCGAATTGTTATTTTTACCTCAGATTATTGACTTTTCTTTTTATGAAAATGCAAAAATATTTCAGCGAAATATTTTCTTGTAAAAAAATAACGAAATTTGATCCGAGATAATCTTGGTCAGGAATTGATTGATTTATATGGGTTCAACACTAGCACGTCATCCCATATGATCTTATATTGGAAAATGACGAATGTGGATGCTGATGTAATAATAATGACATCAGTTTGTAAACCTTAACAATACCAAATGTCTGACTCCGAGAGAGGGTATATATATAAAAATACTCGTTCAATATTCATTGCTGAAAGATGTTTTACCCTAAAATTTGTTAATTTTATCTAAAGTCAAAGGCCATGAAAAATAATAAGGGGTCGTCTTTAGCTTTAATAAAAATAGTTCACTTACAGATTAATGGCAATTGTACATGTTTTCTTAAACTATCAGCTTAAAATATCACCGAGCTTTAGTAAACGTACTGAAATTGTTCTAAAAATCAAGCATTTCTTGGTCATTTTCGAAATAATTCAAGATTTGTTTGGTAATAATTGGGAAAGAACCCTGGCATTAAGCTGACTGCCATAATCAGTACAATAACATATATTTCATTCGAACCATTCAAAGTATTTAATATCAACATTTTCGCTTCCAAAACAATTTTGCTTTAATTGCACTCGTTACAATGTGCGAAAATTTATATTTGAAAAATGGGGAACATAATATAAGATGTTTAAACCAGACATAAATTGTTAAGACTTTCGTGCGTCATAAATTTGGTCATGCGTATGTGATAGTGAAATTAAATTTCTGAAGAGGAGATTGCAAAAAAAACTTACTCTAATCAGTAAAAATTTATTATTATTGAGTAGTATAAAACAAGCGTAATCTTTTTGACTTTAAATTTGTGTTTTTACTTGCAGAACAGAATACATTACCAATATACGAAATTATTTATTTTTATATTAAGTTATTAACCCTTGACATAATAAGTTATTAACCCCTTGACTTTCGATGACGAAGATCTTCGTCATTTCGGACTTTTTCCAGACTGCAGGAAGAACGCAAATCTTCATCATGATATAAATTAGAGTAACAAATTCTGGAATTTATATGAATTAAAATCAAATCCATTTCAAGGCAGTTTAAGGTGTACTGAATTCGATGACGTTGTCCATTTTCGTAATCAATGTGTAACAAAGAAAATATACGTCCACAAAGATAGTTTTCATGATTTTTTCAAAATCTTCGTCATGAAGTATGTGATCGTGTTCAATCATGAAGTATGCGATGTGTTCAGTCAATTTATGCATAAAAAGTTTATAAAAACTCTTGAAACTTGTTACTCAAGGGTTTTTGGGGTCGTTGATTACGAATCTGAAGTCAGATTTTGGAAATTCAAAATGGCTGATCCAATATGGCGGATACTTTTTTGAAAAGTCGAACCATTCTCCTTGGAACTTGTTACTCGGATTTTTTTGGTCCCTGATTACGAATTTAAAGTCAGAATTTGAAAAATTCAAACTGTCGGATCCAATATGCCAAACACCGTGCCTCTCTTCATTACTTTCGGTATTTCATTGTTTTTCTACTTACACACTTCATCACCAGAATGTTAAAGAGAGGTCTTAGAAGTGCACTATTTTAATATTTTTTTTTGTTTATTTTTTTATTGTTTAGTTTTCTTTTTGTTTTTTATATTCTTTATTTATCATCTAGCGAACGAGGAAATATAACAGTTAAAAAGAAATTTTTTTATATTGGTCATGGAGAACAAATGTTATATAATAACGTCGATTTAAAAGACTGAAATGTAGTATATTAAGCATATGGTAGTTGTCGAAACAAACACTTCTATTTTGACACTTTTGTCGAATATCTTTTCGAATACCCTTCTTGTAACAGTTAACGCGTACTTTTGTTGGATATTTACACTTTGAAGTAGATGGAATTTTCGTAAGGACATGTTGTGAACGACCTGAAGCCGCTGCAACGCCATATTTGATCGGCCATTTTAAATTTCCAAAATCTGACTCCATATTCGAAAAGCGATCAAAAAAAGCTACCTCTACCAAGTATTACTAAAATCCAACACTTTTTTTTGGGTTTTGGGCATTTTCTTTGAAATTATAGTCGCAGTTAAGGGATTAAGAAGCTATCAAAATTTTTAAGAAATATTTTTAAACAATGTTACCTGCTAGTAACGCAGTGTTACTATTATAATAGTATTTTTTTCAGAAAAATGTCCTTTTAATATCACGAAATTTAACGTTCGAACATAAATCATCCTTCGTAAACATTCGTTAAATTTGATGATGATGGTTGTTGGAATTTACAAATGTCATTCAGACTTGTTCAGAATCAAATGTAACGTTTTTATAAGTTAGAAACTGCAAAATGCATCTAAAAACAGTATATCCTTACCATATTGTCCACGATTGAAAATGTTTTGATAATTTTAAACATTATACACACTTCCATATCCAAGGCATTTTTCTACCTTTTAATAATTCTTAATTACACCCTCTCAAATACATAAAAATGATAAATAATACCAAAAATTATTCAGTAATGTTACGTCTATCCAACTATAACATATGTTCCCTTGTTAATCTGCATTGCGATACCGATATCCCTACCATGACCCTCGAAGCATTCGTAACGACTAATGATGTAACGATATAACGACGAAGTACTAGGGTTATATAAGAACCAAAAGAGGCCACGAGAGTATGCGAGGATGTTGCCGCGACGCACATAGTTCTTTCATGCGATTGTTTATAGAGAATTTGTTTAATCTTCTACTAACAAAGAACAAGGATACGACTGCAACTGTGTTGTGGGAATCAGGCAAATGGAACTATATTACTGAATCGCATAATTTCAATACAAATTATGTTTTGTATGTATATTAATTTTGTAAGCCTATAGCATTATTACAATTAAATAAGGTTATTTGATAATAAAATAAGAGTTTAGGTGCATATTATGAATTATGGGATATATCGAAATAATGTTATATATATCGTAAGATACTATAATCCATAAGTTCTACTACGTTGTCTAACAACACGGAAAAAATAAGTGGTTGGGCTTACTACTTCAGTAGTAAAATACGGACCAGACATCTTTCGTAGTCGGCGTTACCACTTACATGCGGCTGGCATTACTATCTAAATATTAAGAACAACTACGAAAGATGTTTGGTCAGTATTTTACAACTCAAGTAATAAGCCAAAGTACTTACTTTTTTCCGTGAAGAAACATAAGAAACAACAGGTACGTAACATTTATACGGTCTATTTTTGTGTTTACTGGTCGGAAAGTGGAAACTCGAACTAAGACTCGAACAGATTGCCTTTATTTTGCCATATTTAAATATTCCTTTTGGAGAATAATTTTCACCGAAAATATCCGTCCATCACGTGACGCCCTGAATCATGATGATTCTTCACTATATTGCTACTGGCGAACCTTAATAATGATTGGAACTAGTAATGATTATGTATCTAATAAGATATCAGTTTTTAATGTAGTACAGTCCTATTTAGCGTTATGCTTCTAATGTAAGTATCTATAACTGGTATTTTTTGATAACACTTCTTTCCGTATATGCAGTCTGTATTTAAATGAAGATATTTGCTATATTTCTCTGAACAAAAAACATTATTATTTAGGAAAATAGCAAATTACTGACAAGAAGTATATTTTAGATGCATTTCAATATATTTCTTGAGAGAACTTGTGTACTTTCAGAGTACGTGCTACCCATACAAAACTATATGACTATTTTTCAAAAGAAAAGTGTGTTTAACGTAGATAAATATTAAAAAATTAAATGGTTAAAATTCGCGCTATTTCTATACACCGTCTACAGCGAACACTTTACTCTTACCACTGAAAGTTTTGTTATTTTTATAGGAAAATATGTTAAAATATGGAAGATATTATGCGACTTTACATCTGTAGTTCCGATTATTTTTCAATATTCTGACGGTAGAGTAATCTCATTATATTAATAACGTATGTGGATTATTGTTTTGATAACTATATATCGGGGATTCTCTTAAAAAGAACAAATTCCCCGTTAAAGGAATTTTTTCTAAAGATTTATCAAACTCACTAAAAACATAACGGCCACGTAAAAGTATTAATCACTATAATTCAATTAGATTACATACATTCATACTCTTCGAAATATGTCGTATAAAAACTCAATTCTTAATATTTATTCTCGCTATAAGAGGATCATTTTTGGCAAAATTAGTATTATTAACTAATATAAATTAAAGATCAGTGTAGATAGGCCATAACCGATATATAATTTTTTACTATATCTAATTCGATCAGGTGATGTCCCCGTTGATCAGAACTTAGGGAGATTATGCGTTATTGTAATATTATTTTTCAAAAGTAGAAATAGACCCAGATCTTTGTAATACTATCACCTGAGAAAATCGTCATAGATCAATAACTATTAACAAAAATTCTTCAGTTCGTCTAATAACTAATTTTATGTTAAAAAATGGCGTATAAACACATCAACTTTTTTGACACATCATATAGATGGATTACTTTGACTACAGCAGGAAATAATTATAATATTGTAATAATCATTTAAAGCGAAATATCACTTTTAGAAAGACAGCAATAACACGTAATCAACAGTGTAATAATAGTAATTTTAAATAGTTCGCGCGCACATCATATTATAAGTAAAAGAACTTATTATGCCATTTAACTGTGATTATACCATTTATAAATTTTATACTAATTTATCTGATCTGTTCAATCAATTTCACAACTCCACATTCCTGAAATGAAAAAACTCTGCAATATATGAGTGTAATTTTCGAGTACGAAGGGTAGGTTTATTGCTTTGATATCGAAGGTATAAAATGTTCGAAATTCAATACAATTCGATCGCATCCGACTATGGTATGCAAACCGCATACCTAAATGAAATTTCAGATTATTGCAATGACTTTATGTTGAAAGCGCAAAATTTTTGTCCTTGATATTTTCCAACTTGTGGAATTAGTTTGGAAATATACGCGTATGTTTACTACGCGCATATGCTAAACGTCAGTGAATGGAGAAATGAATCCTTTTTATAATATTGGTTACATATATATATATATATACTTTGATGACATATAGTCATTATTTATAAAGTTAACAAGTTTATAATATATCAAAGAAGCTATGAACTTTTTTATGTAATTATTCCTCCATATAAATTAAATGTTGACATGGCGTATGAACAATAATGCTATCATTAAAATAGAGTATAAGTAAAATAATGGCACTGATAGGTGGTTAGATAGAAAAGTAAAATTAGCAGGAAAGTAACTATATTTAGATGATTGTAGTACATTTTCACACTAAACTATATTACAAACACAATCATTTCCTAGCATACTTTATGATAATATTTTATTCTGTTGCATTTAATAATATTTCAAAAGTCAACTATACGAAAAAAATGAGAACAACATGATTTTAAAGTCTTATAAGTAAACAAACAAGATTAACTGCAATCTTTATACGAATACCGTGTGAAATGTAGTATATTTATGAAAGCGATGAAAAATTTTCGTTAGAAATATTAATATAGCATATAGTACACGGCCCGAAACCATTCTATTACGAACCAGGTGCTGCATCCTGGTCCTGGAATGTAGCTGGAGTTGATTCTGATCAGGTGTCACTGTTACCTGATCCAGCCTACAGCAAGGAAACCGTATGTTTGTTAGATCTTTTGGAAGGTTTTGAGTAAATTCGGTACAATCTAATATTTTTTATAGACAATCGTACATTTTACTAAAAAAATCGGAATCAGTGCGTCAGAATACTACTCTTGTTTGGCATTCAGTAGATCAAGGTTTCTGATCGTAACCTCCAATGTTCCAGGCGGAGACTCAGATCTTGAGTAAATGCGAGAAATAAATCCCAAAATAATCTATCAGAACCGAGTCAGGTGACCTGAATTTATATTTAGGTTGCACGATCAGGACCTCGTTCCGGCTTGAACAAGTGTCCCATCAGGCAACAGATTTGCGCCTGTGCAATTTAACTGGAACTTCTATAAACGCCCGATAGATGCGGTACAGTGGCATGTTCTCGCAAGTTATTGGCTCGTAAATTATTACATATCAGTGGCAAATTGTTAACTACATAAATAATTTGGTTGAAAATGATAAGGGTCTGATGCATGCATGTGCAATTGGAGAAGTATGGTTATCATAAATGTCAAGCATTTTTATATATAAATAACATTTGGTTATATCAGCAATATTTCAGTAATTTAATTTGACCAAAGTTAAAATCAAATAAAAGGCAATGAAATGTATCAACTATAAATAAAACGAATCCTTTTAAAACCATTTTTATCTTTCTTATATACATACGTTTTAATCTGACAATAGTTAATTCTAGAGTTATTTATGTCAACAGTTTAACTAGAAAATATTTTCACGTACTCTTACGTCTGCCATATCTTAAATGAGTTTGTTGTGTCTGTCGGTATTTTAAAAATATTCAGGGCGTCTAATAATACATATGCCGCCCAAGAGGGAATTAACTCACATAGAACATTACGTAGTGTTACTTGCTTCAATGCCGATGGTAAATATACTTTACTAAATAAGCTGCAGTGTTTATGTTTCGTCGAATCTCGATGATTATTTAATTATCGATTTGATGGTTAACCATTCAGTGTTCGTAGCGTTCAATAGTAGTATAAAAATAGTTGAAATGTGTCAATTAGAAATGGCCAAACAATACTGGGAAACGCGAAAAATATCATGTGCTTTGTTTTATTAGAATATTTAAAGTAATTTTTTACAGTTCATAGTGATTTTTATATTTATTTAAATAATGTTTTGGTCTGATTCAGAATGTAAGATTGAGCTTTTCTATTACCGTCGATACATAATTTTTTCCCCACATTCATAAAATTGCTATGATTTTTATTACTACAATCACTTTAACGTATACATTTCTCATCTTACCATCCAGTTAATTCATCATGCATACAATAGACTAGACAATGACACAATCAACTATATAATCTACAATTCAACTGTTATTCAAGTCTTATTGTCCTTATATTATTTCTGTAATTTTTATCTATGTATTCATTTTTGTTGCAACTATAACTGCCCATGAATTACATAACTGTCTTATTCTTTGTTCAATAATTTTCATAAGCAAACATTCCATTATAACCAAGATTTTAAATCATTTCATCTTAGTTGATATGTTTGTGTTGATTGTTATTATTGTATTATAAGGTATGTACAATGTTATTTTCTATTTTTATTCAGGTAATAAAATGTTTCAAAAATATCAACATAATCCAGCAGTAAAACCTCGGCAAGATCCCAACCCAGCAACTGCTAGTCAGTATGGATTGTCGGAAATGAATCAGTACTGGGAATAAGCCTAGCAAAATACTGATCCAGTATAGGTATCCAGTACTGTTTGTGACAATGAATCAGTACTACGAATAATTCCGCAAACGTAGTGACTCAGTAAAGACAGTCAGTATTGTATTCACTATTAAATGAGTACTGACTGTCGCTCAGAGCAAATTAGTACTAGCATAATACTAGCTGCCAGTTTGTATCAGTGAGAAATAACGTTCCACCACCGGAGTTTGTCAGTACTAACTTAGTACAGGGTAACCAGTACTATATTCTGTATTAAATGAGTACTGATTATAAAGCACATCGGTATCTGATCCAATAGTGACTGTCAATAGTGTAATCGGTAGTCTGACGGTCGGAACACATTATTCATTTAGTTATTTATTTATTTGGATTGCCTTTAGGTAGTAGTATCTCTTGTCAATACCGATGATCAGTAATAGTTGTCAGTACTCATGGTCAAAATTGAATCAGTACTGACAGTTGGGGCGTCTCAGCACCCACTCATTACTAATGTCAGCACTCACCTTCGTAGTCGGGAGGGTACTAATAAACAGGCCGAATCAGGAATGTTTTAGTATGTACCAAAGCGTTGAGTCAGTAATGATATTGCACTGTTTTTCCTAGTTGAGGGATGTTGAAACGTTAAATTAGATTTGTTTTTTTTTTATTGTCTACTGACAAGTCTATACCAAAGTTTCTTCTGCGTTGATTATTGGAATGTGTTCACGAAATTACGTTGTATATTATAAATTTTACATGATTGACGATTTATTTCTCTTAATAAATTAGAGAATTTTTTCCCTGACCTCAATACACAAATTAAAAAATATTACATTTATTAAAAAATTATTTATTTCATGTATAAATCATTCGTCATGAAAAGCTTTCTATGAGCCGAGTCTTGTTCTCAGCATTTATTAAAGCAGGTTTGATCAGATCTTATGGAGGGTTTGATGGAGTACCACCATCTTCTTAATGGGACGCATTTTAGCATAAGGCATTTTCTACCACGTATAATGCGTATCTAAAAGACGTAGGTCAGGTTTACTCGCTTTTCATACCACGATTCAGGCAAGTCTCGTCACGTGATCAATATCGTCGCAGATGATATGCGGACAGAAGCACAAATCAACACAGTCGCAGTCCGCACACACGTCCTGTATCCTTTTTTTAAGCCAACGGGGGGTTAAAAATTCCGTGTGACGCGTGCCAGGACAAGAATAACTTGACGACAGGCCAGCAAAAGTGAAGTCGATTCTATTGTAAGAAGATAGATGCGTATCATCACATCACAGTTCATTCAATACCTTGACATCGAGATGGAGTTATAAGAGATATTTATATTTAGATATGATTCGTAAGTCATGTCTCGTCTTATCAGCCACAAATATAATGTTTTCCGGAGATGCCGCCAGTTACAATGTTGGACCTGAAATGGTCAGAAGCAATCTGATCATCACGGCGGATTAAATATATCAAGTCTTCAATTTAAACTTTTTTCGATGCAACATTATAATCCCATGTTGTGATGTCGTTCGATGCATGTGGTCCAAATGCAAGTCACGATCGGAGATCATTCCTCAATGGCCTGACGACTTACGAAGGAGAATCTGGATGTGACAAATGAATGGACAGTTTCGGTAAGAGTATGTCGACATTCGTTGCGCAGCTCAGAGTTAAAATTCAGTAAATAAAATGGAAAAGGTTTGATCTTACATTTCAACCGAAAGAATTTACACATGTCAGACCTGGAGAGTGGAGGTCTCTCCCCTTGATATTACTTCGTAACATCTTTAAACGCAGATAATCCGCACAAAATTCGATATAGTCGTTATACCTACGAGTGACAATGCCATCAAATTGTAACATCGGTACACGCCCTTGCAACGTCGAAAAGGTAACATTCGAGATTTCAATACCGACGTCGATCCCTTTCGGCGGACTGGTTACGCGTTTTTAAAGAATAATCACATCTACACACGTGCAATCTTGAAAAGGAACTAGAGCAACTATTGTCCTCGCGCGGTAGACATTCCTGGTCGCCTTTTCCCGACAAATTTTCCCTCTGATGTTCCCATGCATTCGGCGGCCAGGATCGGAAATGTATTTGAAAAATCATGGAATTCCTTCTGTCGAAACGCATTCTCTCCTTCCGCGAGAGCGAGAGAGAGAGAGAGACCAACCCGCAGGCAGCTAGGGTTCGGGTGACCGAATTCAATGGGTTTTGTGCGTGTATACAACTGGGAGACAGACAAGGAGCGAGGGAGATAGTTCGACAGCGACAGAGACGAGAAGGGAGATATATCCAGAGAAGGATAGAAGAGCAGATTGAAGGCGAGCCTGAGCAGGAAAAAGAAGGAAGCGAGAGATCGGACAGAAAGGAACCACGTAGACATGGAACGAGAGCGAGGGAGAAAAAAAGTCTTTTGATGGGCAAAGGACATCGAAGGAAGCTCGGGTGAATTCATTTCGCCGCGGAGAAAAAGCGTTGATGCCGCTGCCATCGGAAAGCAGAGAAGAACCGTGGAACAGGTAGGCGCTTGTAAAGTGTGCGCGACTCGGTTCGACGGCCCGATTCAGGTAAGAATCCTTGGAAATCGGACTTACAAAAAAAAGAAAGAAAAAGGACGAAATAATTTCGGGCCTCCGGGGACTGGGGGTGGAGAGGAGGGAGGGTCTGCTTTTCATATACACAGGAGAGAAGCGAGCGACGTCTCTGCCTCCCGTGCCGCCTCGACCGACGTCCGATCTCCGGGTTTACGACTGGATAAAAAAAAGACCCAAGAACAAAAAATTACAAAGTTGGATAAAAACAAGAACGGCGAAATATTACGGGATAAAAAATAACGAAGAGAGATTATGTAGCGTAAAAAGTACCAAAGAACGGTACTTGGAAGATATCGGAGGAATAACAAGGAAGCATGCGGGTCGTGGGAAGGCAAATAATGTTCAAAGTCGTTCTGCACGGATCGTTTTCAAAGATCCAATTCAGAATTTTCAGTTTGTCAACTTTTTTGTCATTTTTTGACACTGAAGATATTGTTAGTTCCAGACAGCACGGGTCAACATGGTTTTGTTGTTGGGAAGCTGTGGGTCATTTCCGACGTAATTTTGTGCCTAAAATCAGAATTCGAAGTCAGAAGTGGCCCATCACGTCAGGATTTTGAGATATTTGAGGTTATTTACTCGAAAAACGCGTTTTTTTCTATTTTTGAGGTCATGTAGTGAAGACACAACATTTTTAGAAGTTTTTCCTTTCGTTGGATCATGTGATACTACTCTTTTTCTTTAATATGGGATGCGCAGAATTCCATTACGACTTTTCTTCACCAAGATACGCCAATTTGAAATTACGATATACATGTAAACAAATTTACCTTGAAATGCTCTTGGAGAACAAGCTCAAGGTCAAATTCAATGTGATTAAACGTATATAAATATAAACAACTATGTAAAATATAGATACTAATAACTGAAATCACGTTTCAGTATTGTGACTGTTTTTTGATGACGTTAATGGAATATATCTCGTAGTTTCAAAATGACCGTAACTTTTTAAGAAAAAATCTTAAGTGATCGAATAAAACCTCATTTTGAAGGGTAAAGATAGTACTAACAGATGCAAATAGTATAGAAGTAAAAAAAAATTGTTGCGTCCTATATACCTTCATATTCATCACTGTATATATTTCATAATCATCCGAAATATTGAATAATTCTACTAAGTTCTATACGACTTATACCCAGTAAATGTTGTCACAGGTAATTTTTTTAAGAGATGACTTTTAAGTTTACAACAATTTTATATGCACAACTTACCATTGATAATTTTAGAAATTAAAAAATCATTAAAATAAATATTTGAATTGAATTACAAATTATAGTTTAATATAGAAAATAAAATAATGATTCTGCTTTCAATTTTCATATGAAAAATTAGAAAGGTTCTCTAGGCTCTACGAAGAACGATGTGTTTTCCCTGCTACATAAATCTTCCTTACAATAATACAGGAAAGTGACCATTTTTTCCCCTGCAGCCTGTGTCCTAATCAATAAAGTTTTTTGTTTTATTTAGTTCACGCAAACTTTTGTTTGATCGAGTTAACGTATGTAGACGCCTTCGGCGCTTTCCAGATAGTTTTTCCGCAGAAACAGAATGAAATCCCTGATGCCAGATGCCGAACACCACCAGAAAATACCTCGAGAAAATCGTACAGTTATTTTTCTGTTAAAAAGTAACTTAAGCGAACTGAACTGAGTTTGTGTTTGTCTAAGCTTTGGTTCTGTCTTCCACCAGAAAGTTAAATTACATATACGTTATTTTGTTGTCAATTTCCTTTCTGATATTACTTTTCTCAATATAAATACACGATCGTACATTGAATGTTTTTGTTTAAAGCTTTAGTATTTTTCTTTTCAGCCTTGATTTAACGGATAAAAATTATAAAAAAAAATTGATGGGATACCAGAAATTGTGAAGTGGATATATATGTCTAGCAAGGGGAAGAAACAGTCCTTGCCAGGTGTTTGATGATTTCAGCACAGGGTTCCTTCTGTCAGCAGGCGCTAGACAAGTGCTAAAAATATTATACTGGTGGGAGAATGTCCCTTTCCCCTCGCTATATATTTTTTCGTGACAAAGGCGCGAAAAGGGTGAATTCTTAAGATAGTAGAAAGGTGATGAAATATATCACTTCACAATCCGAATCTCAGTATTTTTCTTACATTTAATCCAATAAAAATTGGGTACGAATTTCAAGTACTAAGCAAACATTTATCTGACAATATCAAGTGCAACCGTTTTTACTCACGTTTATTTCTCAACCATGAATTTTACCATATTATATTGAGGTATAGTATATAGCATATAAATTACGTTTATTGTAATCACCATTCTTTATTAATATTGCAATTAATCTTTAGCATTTATATATGTATTACACCCATCATTTTGTAAACATTTTTCCAATAACAGACGTATAAATTATACTTTGTAATTTTTCGTCACATCGTAATGAGAAGACCTAAATAAGATTTGATTTTTGTTTACTGTATCTACACACTCGCACAAAAATTTCCTGATACCATCTTCAAGAGAAACTATAAATGTCATGATGCTTATAATTCATTAAGATTTACCTGTTTCCATTTATTCCGCATTACCAAAATTTACTTATATATTCACAATAAGTATGTAAATAAAGTCGTTGAATATGAGATACAACAACGCTCCTTACACAACGTATTTCTAAATCACGTTAATTAATGATTTTCATTTATTTAAAAATGAAGTGCAGAATTATTTAAGAAATCACGTGGTTCTGTAATAGTTCCCATAAACATAAAAATAGAACTCGGCTTGAAGATTTATAATTTCTGAGATAAATACGATTGAAAATTCATAACCAAAACGGCACAGTGGATATCCTATCAGCTCTCACCTTATGTGAAATCACTGACCAAAATAATTAGCAGATTTTGTTGCAGAGATAAAGTTACTAATCATCTATTTTTGTTTGCGTCACTATTCTTTATGCTACAAGGCCGCGATGAAAATATACAAACCGCATTGTACAGGTAACGCGTTATAACAATATCAAATTCTAACCCCGTAATGCATAATGCTGACCTTTATGACTAACTTAATATTAGAATTTTACTTAAATATACGTTTAGAATTATATTTCTATATTAAAGAGTTTGTTATGCCAATGCATAACTGTGTCAATTTCAGATATCGAGTTTCATTTGGGATTTTTAGTCCTTTCCAGAAAAATGGACAAAAATCATGCCATATTTTAGAACTATATTGGATAAAGCGTCGGTCATGCGTTGCTTAATATTTAATATTCTTGACTAAATATCTATTAAAATTACTCAATTTTTGATCATATATCTAGTTTAAACTGTGTAATAAAAGATTCTAAATAGTGATGCATTTATATCAAATATTAAATTGTTCATAACTACCAAATTCTGATTGTTAGTTGAATTCCATAATTTTTTTAAGGGTATACATTCCAATTCCGTTTCCTTTCTTAGAAAACAATATAGTTACGTTGTACTCCCACACAGCACACTGTCCTGGGGACGTCCTCAGGAGCTCCTCAAGACGTCCAAATGTCCGCTTTTACCATCCTGTAAACGTCCACAGGACGCCTTGAGGACGTTAATAGGACGATAAAAGCGGACATTTGGACGTCCTGAGGAGCTCCTGAGGGCGTCCCCAGAATAGTGTGCTGTGTGGGACTGTGAACATTCGATTTCGCATAAACAATTGGTGTAAAAGTAATGTTCTCCGATGAACATTTAATGAACACATACACCAAAATTGTTCTTTGAAATTTGATGTGCAATATAAGTGCAAATCGATCTAAAAATGTTCGTACCAATAAATCAGTCGAAATGTGGCAAATTGATTTGTATTTGTCCAAATATTTATGAAACTTCATCATAATTTATACGTCTAAACAAAGCCACCGGGTTTATTTAAATTATACCATCGAGGATATTAGTAGCGTCTGAACTTTAAACATTAAATTTGAAATTAGTAAACTATTCTGCAGTAAAGCATATTATAAAAAATCTATCTTTCTGAATTAACTCTCAGTTAAACAATGTTAAACAACGATTATTGAGATAGCCATTGCAGTTAAATAATTTCTGTGTATATCTGAAACACTTCAGTCTGGTTCTTGATATTTCAGTAAAAACCCTGTTCAATATGAGGTTCTTTACACTTTGGAGAAATTCCAAAATTCTGGGATGATAAATATTGTTTCTTACACTCACCGAGTTTCAAACTAGAAGATTCGAAACTGTAAATACACTGAAGAGAAATGTTTGTTTACAGTTAATGTAATAGCTTTATAGTAAGGCTAACAGAATTTAGATTTTGATAATGAGGTAAGGTACTTTTTATTGAAGATACCGTAATCTGAGATTCGGTTTAATTTATATTAATAGTTAATATAAGAATTTTGAATATTAATGTTGGGATTATAACATGACATATTTATACGCTTACAGTTTCACCGAAATAGAGATAAACAAACATACACACGCGCAGTCTCTCGATTTTCTGCGAATTTTTCGACGGATTGTTGGCATGCGCACATCAAATGACAGAATTTAATGTAAGATTTATTAACAGTTAACGAACGCTCAGTGAATGTTAAAATATACGAGTTAATATACAATAACATTGCAGGAAAGTGCTGGTATTTTCATCTCAAAGTTACCTGTCGTTTTTGACTTTACAGTTACTATCCTAACTTTAAAGCTAATGTAAGAGCCTTGAAATTAGCTTACATTAACTATTAGCAAATAATTTCAGTGTAAAGTAGATAAATACATTACGATACATTGTAGCAAGTAGGTCCACGTTCGTGGACATTGAATCCCTATATAATCGAGAAATTCAATAAACTAAGAATGGCGTAAAATATTAAAGAACTCCATGGGATCTGTAAAGTAACATTAGTGTATTTTATTAATACATTTTTACATTTAAATTCTTAATAATTAATAAACCACCGAATATATATTAATATGAAATATGACATATGTTATATTGCACGTCTACATATCCGACATGAAATTTTAACCTCGGCAATCTTCCCAAATTTGATCCGATGACCTACGCAGAGCTTGGATGGCGAGTATTTCATGTTGGCCAATCGGAGCGTTCGGAAGCCTCATCGCCCGCGGGCGTGAACAACCAGACGCCTATACAGATGTTCCATGTACGAATATTCCCTCCATGAAAATTTTGTAAGATCCAACCTATAACGAAATAAATAATAATAATGTATTTGTTATAAATTGAAAAGTGAAATTTTGAAATTTATTATATTTATTAGAGTAATACATGAGAATCGGCTCTATTGTCACTTCTTGTGAAGTGCTGTATGACTCACTAGTAATCCAAATACCAAAAGTACCCACTTAGCAACCTAGCAACGACGATTCCGTTATTTTGATAAAATTGAAATTGCCCTGAGAAGAAAATATAAATCTCGTAAGCTATATAAACTGCTTCAAAACTGCACTTAAAATTACAAAATAGTCGTACTTACTACTAAGTCAGTTTAAGGTACTGTTGCTTAATGCGTTTTCAAAAATATAAAGTCAAATAACATAAATGCAGTGAGAGGAAACGAATAACTTATATCATGAAGATGATGAGTGATAAGTGAATACATCTAAAAAATATCTTTCGGTAGGGGTAAGGAATGCATGTATGGACAAAATGTTCTATTGTCATCAAAAGGATTTTCAAAATAACAGAAAAAAAGGATAATTCCTTAATGCATCATATATATTAGTAAATCCGACTAAAAAGTTGATGCCTTGTTCCCATAGTTGTTTACTATCGTTGAATATTCAAGGTCCCATAATCAAATCAATTTAATTATTTCATTTTAGAGCTCTAGAATCGAACATTTATTTCTTTCTTTACGCTCCAAACGTGGACATTTGATGCAAAAAAAATAAGGTATTTTTTTCAGGGCCGAGGCCCATACTTCATCCTATCCTTCGATCCGGGTCGAAGTAATTTACTAAATAAAGAGTGGAATTTATTGACTGAATTGCTTAAAATGCTCACGCTATATTCAGTACGGAAAAAGTATGTGATATGTTAGTGTAAGAAGGATTTTAATAGAAATATAATAAACAATCATTAGGAATAACAGGAATCATTCCACAAAATGTAACAATATATAACGTACTCACATTGATTTTTTCACAACTCACACACTGCATTATCTGGTAAAAAAACCTTAAGTGTGAATGACTTCCATCTGAAGCATTACAAATTTGAGATGCCCTCCTTAGAGGACTATTATTGTTTATTAGAATACCTCATATAGAACCAATTCCGATTTTTTACTATCGTTATTACATCAATAAATTGTTCACAACACGCTGATGTTTACAATTTGTAAACAATTTTTAGAAATTACACAGAACAAATAATTTATATGTAGAAAATATTTTAATTTTTAGTATATCATATCCATTCGACTAACTAAGGAAACATTTGTTAGTGTAATAATAGCATATATCCACAAATAAAAAGGGAAGTGTACGTTTATACAAACCGGTACACTGTAAAATCAAGTCCTATTTTATGACACTTTTGGCATCTAAAACGAGATAATATCTTAGAGTAAAATGTAATTATTTTGTGTCATAGACACTAACAATGTCTTCATATAAGACACTCGGTTTTACAATGAATCACACGAAAAATTCAAGTAAACATTTAAATATTTAAGGTTTGTCGGTGTTGAACATTAATAAACACCAATTATATTGAAGAAATGTTATTCTCGATTTAAAAAAAAATACGTACTTTCATTATTAAAGTGGCGCTGATGCTTGTTCGACTACGAAATTAACAATTTCAATTAGTCATAGATAATTTATGATATATTTATTGTATAAATTATTTGGTATAGACACATATTTAAATAATAAAATCGGTAATTTCTCAAAAACGTACCAGACCAGTTGATCAGCTCTGTTTTCAATACAGCCTTTATTCACTTTCGTTGGACTTTTTTAATATTTTTATATCGGTCTTCAATGTTATAAAATATGTGTTTACTGCAATTAAAAATGCAGGGCATAGTAAATAAAAAGAAACATGAAACTTTTAGTGTTTGGAACTTAAGATGGCACAGTTAAAAAATGTTGAGTTATAGAACATTTGACATCATCTTCGTCATGATTCTACATCTTTATATGACGTTATAAAACTTTTCTTACCTATATATTGCGGAAAATTAATTTAAAAACGTCGAATACCTCATATTGTGTCATATGAACTCAAATATGACTAAGAACATCTTGAACGTCAGAGAAGAAAGTACAACTCGTCAGAACAGACGAGACACCTGTTCTGCAATCGGGTCATTTAATGACTTATGTAGTATAATTACCTTTCGACAAAATTGCTCTGCTGGTTGATCTATAAGAGTTTCATTGTGTTAACTAAAATTAATATTGAATTAATTAAAGTGCACATAAACTAGCTGTGATTAAATTTGTAGTTTAAGGCTTTTTCAAATAAATAGTTATCTATTTTAAACTAACTACTCGGCTGATTTCTTTTATATTATTTATAAAATCGTAGACTATCGAAAAAAAAGGTTTATTGTCAAGTTAATAATTTGTTAGCGCATAATTAGAAATTTATTGCATATAAACAAATTCTAAGTTATTGCAATGTACTCATTAAATTATTAACTGACATTACTAATAATTTTATAATAATATTTTAACCCCATGTAATTTAATATTCGCCAATCATATTTAGGTATTCAGTATCACATTATAACATTCTATTTTTCGGAGCTAAGCCATTCCGGCTATATTACGAAAGAAGTATTACAAAATATCGGTGCACTCAACATTTGGATCCACTAGTTCCACACCCAAACTGAAAGAAGTAGTTTGCGCTCCCCACAAACTATATTGTAAAAACTGTATACAAACTTAGAATCTGCAATATGTACATGTGGTGTATGAATTCAAACTTTGCTATTTGTTTTGGTATTAATTCGATACTTATTCTTTGTGTTGTAAATAGAAAATATTAAAAGCATAAGGTACTGAGGTTTGGGAAACAGCTTATCAATTTGGAAAGTTAATCTTAAATCTGAATTTAGGTTAACCTACCAAAATAAAATTAAACTTACTGATACTAAATCACATTTTATATTTCATTTCGTGATCTTTTTATTTTTCAGTATCATCCTTTCATATTTGCTGAAGAACATTCGGGCTTCAAACGCCAAACGCGATAAATTCGAACTGTCGAACGAGAATCAGCTGATCCATCGACATAGTCATGCTAGCTAGTGGCGCCTTACCTAGCGGCCGTTATAGGAAAACTCAACAAGTGTTACATTCCGTACATATGTAAACCTAACTCCATTAATTCTGCCACCAATACTGCCCTGTCATCCTTGTTTATCGCATAAAAATGCATAGGTGAATACACAAAGAAAACAGAAAGATGTTGGTGACAGAATTAATGGCGTTAAGAGTTTGTATATGACTTGTTGCTAGTGTTCCTATAACGTCCGCTAGGTAAGGCTCCACTAAGGCTTCGCGTTTGGGATCAGCACAAATTGGTTTGTGCTTAGCACAAACCTTCGGTTTTTGGGAGAACACAAACCGCGTAATTTGTATCAGCACAGTTTGTGCTGTCCACAAACTGGAGGTTTGTGCCAGGATCTATACTTGAGTTTGTGCGAAGTTCAAATTATTTATATCAATGCACTCAAAGAAATCAATGGAAAAGTTTTTCTAAAACCATTTCGAGTTTTTAAAATCATACTTTTTTCTCCGATGGCGTATAGGAAATCCATAAACGCAAGGCTTTTTTAGACGGTGAACTAACATTTTGTTTTTGTACGTCATATGTGCTAGCGGTATATTTCAAAACAGACTTTCTTATACGTTCGCCGCAAGAGTTGTCCTTGAGCACTTCTTAGCTCCGCAATGGTCGTGAATTCATGATTCAGAAATGAACAGACGTGAGTCACCACAGCGCCTGTTCGCAGGAAACTGTATACTTTTTGTCCAACAGCTGTCGGATTCAGAAAAAAATTCTTAAAAATGCAATTAAAAAATGGCGGATGGCCCAATAACACGATCGGTCAAGATGCACGAACGTACATTGCGTGCACAATTGAACATATATATGTACGTTAAATATTTCGACTAAACATCTATCCAAGCATATGATATTAATATAATATTTGATTAATCCTCGCGGCGAATTAAAATCAGGGAGAATAAACAGATGTTTGCTTGTTTACGCGTGGAAATACAAATTCCATATGTATACAGTGAACGTCATCCGCGAGATTCGCGTTACAGATTGTGTGCTATGCATTTTACATAACGTATAAAGTAGAACTTGTCGGTGAAACTTTCCGTATATTTGTAATTCAATACGCAATAGACTACGCGAATAATTAAGAAAAGAATTTATTCTTGCTATGTTGGCATGAACTGTAGTAACGATTTTAAAAAATCGTCTTCTAGAGCTATAATTTACTTTATTACTTTACGAACATTCCAAATTCAAAATCTACGTTTAGTATTTTACGTTTACAAAATAATAAAATATATTTCGAACCTTATAATAGTAAGTTTATCGTAACTGAATTATTCGAAGTATAAAAATTATATTCTATTTGAATAAACTTTATATTTACAATTTTTTGTTGTTATATTTTTGTTATAATTTTAAATCCCACAGCACTAAAATTGTTGGATTTAACATTTTTAAGGCAAATGCATGTATGCTGTATTAGAAATGGCAGTTTTTCCTATTTATTTTTTTTTCACGTGCTCTCTGGTTCCATTAAATCCAGAATTTCACTGCGTTCATTACGATCGAATTCCTGAAATTTGAACCTCGGTTGCAGTACGAACAATTCGCTACATGTCGCGTAATAGAGCAGCATTCAAAAAAGTATTATTCGTTCCCAATAGTAAAAACAGCACTTTTCAAAACCCGGTAAAACTCATGATTATAGATTTTTCAATATTCACTGAATATGTCAAAAACGCGGATGATTGATATTAAAGGACAATTTAAGTTTTACTTTGAACGGGCTGAAAAAAGTATTGTGTAAAAAGAAAATAATTTTTTATAATACAAAACTATTGTTTTACGAATCTTCTTATGCTTCAAAAATGCATTCCTTTCTAAAGATGTTTCTATGTTTTATAATCGAAGTCGATATTTCTAAGAATCGTAAACAATCTAAATTTTCCAACTTTGAATAATATACATCTATAATATTTAGTTTAGTTTAGTTTTTATCAAGTTTCCATTTGTTTTGGTGTCCTGAATAAAAAGTTAGGTCAATTTAATTCTGTTATTTATCTGTCAGTATAAATTTATCCCAAGCTTCATATTCGTATAAGTTAGGTTCGGTTAAGTTAGGTTAGAATATTTTGTTATTTAAACGATCATATGTTAAAAAGGCATGTGTTCAATTATCGTTTGTTTAGTTCGTAATTTATATACGTTTTTTAATAGTATAAACTCTTATTTACGGAGATTTGGATACTGCTTCTATTTCATAGTAATTTGTCATTGTAATATTTTGATGTGCAATATTTTGTAATGTGACAATTGCATAACATTACCTATCTACATTATGGGAATTCGTAAATCATATTAATCAATTTTATTAGCCAATTTAATTACAACTATAAAAACATAAAATCTAACCCAACACTGACAATAATCCTTATGAATTCCGTCATATAACATATTATTTAACATGTTTCAAATAAATATTATTTAACATGTTTCAAAATTGAGAATTCTCACTAACTTTCAACTGGAGCTGCCACTAGCAGTAGCTTTAAATAAAACTACTAATTAGTTAGTTTTTATATATACATAAATATATTTCTGCCAACGTACAACAGAGAAAGAGGAATAATACAAAAATAATTAATTTTTTTAATTACCTTATTATTATACTAACGTGTTACGTTAATATATCTATACATTATTCACGAGAAATAAGAATATTTGAGTTACTGATAAAACAATATATAACTTTGGTTAAATCCGTCTTCCTATTTGGTTACATTGTCTGCCGATGTTGAATCGCGTTGTTTCTCCTTTCCTTACATTCACGAGAATATTTGCGGCGTACAGGCACTTTTTACATTTTAATTAGTTTAGGTAGTAATTCGTTACGGCACCGAACAATGGATAAAAATTTTCTGAAATGAAATTCTAAAGAAGCAGTGCATTTACGCAGCTTTCTTTATTAAAATCCAACAACTTTAACATCGACGCCTAATAATTAAAAAATCACGATGTGACGGTAAAACGTAATATAAAAATATCGACTAAACTTTCTGAAAATTACGTATACTTATACTGACTGGCATTGTTCTCGTTTTCCTTACTTAGAATATATATATATAAAATTGCGAATCCCGATTTGCTTCATGCGAGCAAAAAATTGTGTATAATATTTTTTACGCTATTTATAGTTCAACGTGAACTAGAAAGTTGGCGAAAAGAAAATTTTTCTCTTGAATCTTCTTTTGTTATACAAATTTTTAATGCAAAAGTGCATTGATTTTGCACACTGGCAGGAATAAACACCAATATAGGGATTTGTTTTATTAGGTTAATGTTAGGTTGCAACGCCTTCCCAGCGTGTAAGAGTGAATTCCTCGATGTGAACGAGTTCTACTTATGAGTTGCAAACCTGTTAAATAAATGTTGCTTTAAATTTTAAAATCCATGTTTGTCATCTGTTAGGACTTGAATATTTATATAATATGTTTTGGTAATTAGTAAATATGAGCTCAAAACATACATTTTTTTATAATGTTTATTATTTGACAAGATACGATTTTATCCGAATTGATATAACAACACGAAATATTAAAGTGCATTTTTGTGATGAAACATTTAGCTTATTAAGAATTCACTAATAATAATAATTTATGTACATATGCTAATAATAATAATATTCTAGCAATCTTTCCATCTCTACACGTAAATGCGAGCATGTTCAATTGCAAATCCCAATTTAATAAAATATCTCATTTTCTGTATTATTGCAACATATTAATCGATATTCTTGTTTTTGAGTACTATATGTATAAATAGTGTTGTACTATAATATTATAAGCATATACATAGAGACGTAATTATAATATAAATTCAACTCTGGTATTAAATCTTATGGCGGTATTACATTACATAAATTAAAACGTATCTCGCGTTAATTATAAAATACACGTCCTTTCAAACATACGTACTTACGATAATCCACGTATGATATCAAAATGAAATTTATTATTCATTATTACGAATTACGAAATTCAAAATATATAATTAATATGAGGTACCATACCAGGCTAATGTCGGATCTTGCGCTAATTACGAAATGGCAATAGTTATAATTATTAATTTGAGTTTACCGCATGCTCTCTTCGGCATGGACACAATCGTACTTCTCGCACATATAGATGCGACGCTGATGTACTTTCTTAATTCGAATTAGTTGCAGGTCACCGATTCTTGATGTTTACGAGAAACCTACGAAGACGGAGCGTAAGTTTAAGAATCAAAATAGCTGACGGGTAATATAAATTCCACTCAATTTATCAATAAGAAAAATACTATACATTTTTTTTTTATTTTATAAATATTTTATCAAATAATGATATATGTTGTAACTTAACGATAATAAACGCAAAGAGAAATGAAACGCGTAATTGCACTTTTTGTTCAACCTAAAATAAATTTAACTATCAAGATAAATGGATTCAAAAAATCCACCTAGCGTACAAATATAAAACTCCGAAGAAGAAATGTTTCAGCATAAAATTACCGTCTATACTTAGTTAACGTAGTTTCCTTTGAAAATCAGTTCCGAACAGTAATTCACTAAAAATCTACGCTTCCTTAACCCTGTAAGTCCCAAATGTGCACAAATTGAGCATGGATTTCTGCATCGTTTTATGTATAAAATAACGATGTTACAAGACTGGATCTACTAAAATTTTCGAAAAATGTAAATGCATTTTTAACTATGATAGCGGGTTCAGATCACCTTCTAACCTGTCAGAAACATGTTCCAGATTTTTTACTTATTTTTTTTACCGCAAGATGACGCTGTAAAACTCGCAGAGTAGTCTGAATGACTTCATTGATCCCGCTCAAAATAAGTGTGTTTATCAGAAAATTTCCGGATGCGTTCAATGAAAGTCCAAGCTTTTTATTGGTAGTCGCCCAAGTATCAACTCTAACGGACGTAAAATCGTGATTAAAAGTCGAAATCGTTGAAAATGATTATATTGCATTAATTTGCTTTTTATATTATTAACAATATTTATGCACTTTTTTCGTTCAACATATAATTATCTCTATTTGTTACGAAAGTCACAAAAATAGAAAAAGTATTTTTTTCATTTTATGACTAAAATGGTAATTTTTTCAGTTTAACGAGCTTTAAAAACATAAGAATAATATAATCAGTATAAAAACTATGCTCAAGCACAGTTAACAATGTAAGAACACTACAGTTTTCAACTTCATCGGGCAACTAATGCTTTATTATTAAGTAAATACAACAGGGTATTTTTTTAATGAAGACTGGAAAAACAATTCTACAAACATATACAACACACTAATTGTGTTTTTCGTGTTATGGTCATGAAAATAAACTGTTTCTTCAATGACATTTTATAAGAGTATATCTCTAGTGGCTAATAAAAAATAACGGATGTGGGCTATTGAAGAATGCTAAATGTAAACCTTATGTTCAATATATTAAAAGAGAAATCATAACTCAGTTCTAATTATTCTGCAATTTAAAATTTGGTTAGTCAAATGAATAAAAAATTAAGAAAATGAAATATTGAACTGTATTAAATCTTCAATTTTACATCGTATTTCGAATAAACAAAGCATTTAATTACTACTCGGAATCTTTCTTTGAGTTCGTGCATAATATTGCAACACGTAGCTCTGGTTTCCATAAATCTTTTTGTTTACTTTTCGTAACGTTATTCAATTGTTAAGCAATACAGGCAATTCGCATAGGAAATTGGATCGGCCACTCGCATTTTCATTCGTAAATATAAGTTCCAGTTTCTAGTTGACAAATTGTTATAACGAAAAAATGGTAAAAAAACGTTTTTCAAATTTTACTAATTTCAGGAAAACGAGCACATTAAAGAAAGGCTAAAATAAATTAGTTTACAATTATATTGAAATAATGGAATAAATAAAAATAAGTAAAATTTTCTATTGAATATTGCGTGTAATATATATGTACATAGTATAAGGTATTCAAAATAAGTAGCCTCTAGAGGCTACACATATTTGTTTACTTAATAAGCTACATCCATGCCTTGAAGAAAATTGGCTAAACATCGAAAGCGATTATTTGCAAAACATCTTTTTGCAAAATATAATGGGAGTTTAATGAATGTACTCATCGCTTAAACGACTTAATAAGCATGCCGCCGAATTAACTGCGTTACTTTTTTCGATATTACGACTTAGCACCTTCCTCTTCCCTCTTTTTTGTTTCAGTATAACCGTAATCGTTAATTTAGAAATTCTGATATATAACTGGAGTAATAAGGAATAATTTGAGACCTGCCGCATTGAAGTGCCGATAATAATAACTACCTTATAAGAACATTTTCAAAATTATACATAAAACCGTAATCGATCTTAAAAGCACGTATTTTCTTAAGGTACGCTCAAGATTATAGGCAAAATTAAACGGTGGGTGGCGTAATCGAACGATTTTCACGCATTATTACGTGCGTATTATGAGCCGTAACGAATTCTGTTGCGAATTATAAATATTATTGAGTTAACACCTTCACCCAAAATCAGATGATTTAAAATCGCTCTTCTTTTGTAAATAGGTGCATGTACAGGGTTTCTTAGAACGTTGAGGCAGCTCGCAACTAAATACAAATTTCTCAAGAGCAAAAATTGATCATGTTGCAATACATGTCCACATTTGGGGATCCCAATAACGCACACTGAAATAACTTTAATCCTTCATGCGATAATATTTAACAATTGAAGAAATATTACTAACTATCATGAAATTGTATCCGAGAATTTTTCATTTTTCATCATTGTCACTCACTGAAAAAACGACTATTCACGTAATAATTTAATACAATATTAGCAAGGAAATCATTTTTTTTGCAATGATAAAAACATTTGTTAAATGCATCTTATTGCACTTAAGTTACAAAAAATTCTGTGTTCTTACAAGGCAAATTTTGAGTCAAAAGTTTTGCTCAGTATTAATAATAATAATAATAAAAATAATAATTACGTCTTTATTGGCAATTACAAATAAGGCTAGAACATAAAAATAATACAAAAATGCCGAAGGGCGAGTCACAGCAATAGCTGTTTTACAAACTGACCGGATTACAGATTTTTGTTCGATGATCGATAAAATTCTTATTATTAAGGCTACAAAGCTATTACGTAACAATTGGAAAGTATTTTATTGTTTTACAAATTAATTTTTCCGTAACGGAATAGCATAAGTTTCTTCGTGATCAATCGGGCATCGGAATATTCTTTTGAGTTACCCACGTACTTCCAAACGGGATAGGTTCCATACATATACTAAGTAAATTCACTTGCGAGAGTGGATCAAGTGGCGCCATGACATCTATTGGATAATCCCGGATCTGTGGATAATGTCGGTCACGATGCCATCCCTGAGTACTTCACTCTTACTGTACACGTATTTGGGGAAGTTAGTCAGTAATATAATCATACTTTGTATAAATAATATAAAAATAGCATATAAATATTAACGTATGTATATTACGAAATATTTTTCGAGTTAAAAATGAAACAATGTAATATATTCGTGTTCTACATGCAATGATAAAATTTGCTTACACAAAATGATTTTTTCTTAAAAATATTACTGTTTTACAAAACAAAGCGATTACAGCTTTTTACTACGATTTCTTATGTCTACTATAAAACCTCAATATTGAAATTTGTATGTGAAAATAATTTTGTGTCGTATAACTTATCCAGCGTTTGTACTCTCGAAGTCTAATATGAACATATTGCCAAGATTTTGACTAAAATGTAATTAAAATTTACTACATTTTTTTCTGGATAATGTTTACGTTTAATTTTTATTTAAAAAGATATCAAATCGAAGAAATGTTTAATAGAAATGTGTTAGTCGAGCATTTGCCAAAGACATATTCCAGTTTAGAAGCGATTACTCTTAAGAACTGAAATAAATCGGCATTACAAATAATTACTATCTAAGGTGATACAATGTTTCGCCTATTGTACATCTGTACTCAATCTAGTAATCATTTGTTTCTTTGCGCAAACCTTTAGCTCTATTTTCAACATTTGCATCATTAATTTTGAAAACAGCTTAATTTTGTTCTGAAAATGTTGGATTTCATTCATCATTGGTTACAGAAGATGGAGAACATTAAATAATATTTAGGTGTACCTACATATTTTAACGTGCTGTCTTTTTTAGTAAATATACGAAAAATACATTTTTTCCGAAATATTACCATACATATTTTAAGTTGAAGGAATGAAGATGCTACCTGAATGTTTTAGAATTTTTAAAGTATTTGTGACTGAAATTTTAAGCGCGTGACGTTATAACGTTGGTGACAAAAATTACTCGAAAACAACTGTACTGATCTGTTTGAAACTTGGCGGGCTCGTTTATAGCAAAAAAAACATTTTTTTACTGAGAGTCTTCACTATCCGTCATTTTGTGAAAACACATATTCAAACATTACATTCTCCTGTGATTTAACTAAATTCATCGACATTTCTGTATGAGATGACTCAGTTCATAATATTGGTCACTGCAAAAAGTGAAAATAAAAGTACAAATTGTTTATTTCGTTGGTTTTTTTTTTTAAATTTATAAAAATAACTTGTTTTTTGTGGTACAAGTTAGGCAAGCTCCTTTAGTATCCTTAAAACGCTAGAAACCCAACCACCCTGCGATAGCACAAAAATTATACTTTTCTAATCATCTAATCTATTGGTATATCGTATTTTTGGTACTCTCTATCAATTATCTTGATCCAGGCATCCTAAAAACTTCAAGGAGTTTGTCCGGGTACAGGAGAGAACAATTGCAGGAGACGCAGGTGGTCTTAGATGGCTCCATACTCACATTTGTCAGAAAGTAGGAACTGCAGAATCAACCTTAAGAGCAGCATCGGCCATAAGTCGATTCCCATCAGAAGTTGCAGCAGGTATCTTAAAGTAGTTAAAATAACTAGGAATAGTGGAATGGTAATTAAAACAAGTAACTTTTGGTGCATATGAGATAGTGTTACGACTAACAATTGTGTTGACCAATTTTGTAAAGACTTAGTTATATGATACTTAACAGAATTTATTAAAATTTTAAAAAACTGACACCTAACCACCAGTAATGTAAATAAAGATTTTAAATTATTTTTCAGTCCTCTCCATTCATGACTACATGTGAAATAACTTGCGCATGTTTGCAGATTTAGTAGAGTTGAATGCTGTCAAATTCATCGAAAATAATTTTCGGCAAATGATACAAAGGTCAGCATCAGCATCATCATTTCTAGCGAAGAGAAAAGTTTCTCTAATGTTATGCTACACCTCACAACTAAACTTGGTAAATATTTTATAAATGACAAAGAAAAAACAATTTTTACAGCAAATTCCTTATACGATTTTGCACACCTGTTCAGAACTAATACAAGGACTATATGCGATTAAGAATTACTAACGTAATTGTGCAATAATTGGCAGTCTGACAACTAGTGTCCATCCCCTACACTTTTTCCAACGTAGGTTAGAACGTTCTTTAGCTTTTATTTCTCTTTTATAATTTCAAAATCGGAGTGGTCAGTTATAATGGTTTGCAAACCCTCAACGGTCATAGAAATTAGTTATTTCAGTGCAATCTACAACACTAAAAATCGGAATATACATTTAATTTAAATTACATTCCAAGCTTTTTTTAAGATTTTAGTTACATTTTCAAAATTTCACACAGCTCGTATGAATAACAGCGCAACTATTATCATTGTTCTTTCCTTTTGAGTATTACCGAAAAACATAAGATTATTTTAAAAGATTAAAAAAACGTATCTTATAGTTATTAAACATTAAAATATCTGTGGATTTTCTCAGATATAAAAGAAAAGCGTTATCATTAATTTCCATACGTTATTGTGCGAATTACATATTTCAATCAAATTATCGACGGAAGCCTTTAATGCTCGAAATTCGTTAGTTTTCTTATTTAAAATTTCCAGTCTTTCCAATGTCGCTACAATCCCAAGTATCTACCTCTTCCAATCACGTTTCGTATATGTACATAGGAAAACCGATGATTGGGTGCTAATTAAAATTGGACACGGAGGAAAGTAAATTAATGTCGACGAAGATTATTCAGAAACACTAATCGAAAACTAGATTACAGATGTAGATTCATACAGAATATAGTAAGACATGCCTACGATGGAATTAATAAGTTTTAGCCGGATGGAACCTGCGATTCCAATATGGAAGTAAATCACTAATTTTTTTACGGACATTGATCGGGTTAGGCTCCACAATATGCAGTAACAAGAAATACTGAAATAATCCACCATAATCTGGTGTAACTGTTTTAATTATCATTTAAACCTGCACGTGATATGTAAAATTCCACAAATGATAAAAAGTATACTTTAATCTATTTATTTGTTTGTATATTTCAAGTTTCATTTTGTTTTGATTTCATTGCCAAATACAGATGAATTTTTCTAACTCATTTACATTCGGTCGTTATGTGGACGTAAAATTGTGTGTTAAAAGATATGATGCTAAATCGAGCAAAATTCCATACTAACTTAATTTTGTGTTCATAAGTTTTCCTTTTAAACATTTGAAAAACTGTATTGATTCTGACGTTTAAAGTTAACACAGTTTTAGTGTATTAGAAAAAAATTTACGAAATTAATTACGTAAAGTCATTTATTGTAGCTGAAAATGTGAGACGATACTTTATAATATAATGGTATGCACAAAACATCAAATGTACGGATTAACTATTCTAAAACTCCCGAAATGGACAATTTAATACGAAAAATTGATCACCTATTAATAATTCATATCCAGTTCACAGACAGACAAAAACCTGGTGAATTTGAAACCTATGTAGGAAATTCGACTCTTGCTCTATACGTTAATTAATATTTTAACATTAACACGTTACATCAACGGCACAGGAATCGCTGCCTTGCCAGTGACAAGTATGAAGCGCACTTCTGTTTCAAAATGGATTCGTACATCATTCAGTCATCTATAAATTATTTTGCCGTTATGCAACAAAAAGCGAATTGATTTTCCTGATGCGCGAATTTGCTTAAAATTCCATTTCTCGTATACCTACTATGACTTGTTTTCTATCAATTCGAAAACATTTTGCGATATGTAAACATTTTATCATATATATATATATAATTGGTCTAAAAAATAAGAAAATAAAAAATACAATATTATAAATTATATTTACTTCCTAATTAATTTTTAAGGTTATTATTGTTACCATCTTTGCATTAATAACATGATTTATAACTAATGATTGCTATTACGACTGGTAAGAAAAGATACGTCTTTAACTTGCAAATAAATGCGTATTATAAACAGCAGATAATCAAATTTAACTTAGCAGGAGACGTGTACAAACTTTAAATTATCATTCATCCTAACTCCACAATGTTTAGGTGCGTTTCTAGGTAAACGGAGTTTTTACGGAACCCTTACGGTGTAAAATACTAGTGGTTAACACTTTTTGAAAATGGTTATTGGCCTTAAATTTAATACGATTTTGATAAAAAGGTATACTTTGGATCTATATTCGGGAAAATAAAATCTATTTTTATGTGAATAATTTTCTGAATATTAAAATTAAATTTAGAACAAACTAAAGTTTATTAAAAGGTTGCAAAGTTCTGGGCAGTATATATTAAAAAAAAATTAAAATATCCAGAGCCTTAAAATCTCCATAACAGAAATCTAAATCTTCTAAATACTAGCAAGTAAGTAAACAATAAACAAAAAAGCACCTTTATACTCACTGATCAATTATTTATTTATTATTAATTCATAGCTTGAAGTCATCACAAATTTGAATACAATGTAAAATTCAATTCTAAACGCCAAACCTAAATTTAAAGAACATGTGCTACAACCATGATACATCAAAATATTACAAATATATCTCCCAAATACTTATGAATGATATACAGAAAAATGGTTTAAGGGAATGGTAGGAATTCAACTATAGAAATGAATTACATACTTTTGTAGGATTTTTGTACATTTTGTATATTAAAAAATATGGTATAATGTGACCTATAAAAATGAACGTTGTTCCAATAGAATTTCGTAGGTATAATGAATCATGCGTTTTAAAATATAACTTTTATGATTTAACGAAGTTACGTCAACGCCATCACGGAACAAATCAAAACATGATAAGAGACTGTGTTATTGATGTATAATGTTTTACATACTATACGTATTGTCAATCTTTAAAATAGTCTTTTAAATAAATTTTACTAAATAAATCATATTTTTAGTTAAAAATATGAATTTTTAAACTATGTTTTTATTCTGCCAATTATAATTCTACGAAGAAACTTACCACGACTGTGATTTCCACTCGAATAATCGAAATAACTAGCTTACTCTGAAAGTAGTAAAAAGATTCATAATATTAACTGTTGCTAAATATTGTTTCTAGTTGTATTTACAGTTTTTACGAAATTAATAAATAATTGTTGTATTATCGAAAATATGCAATAAAAACGAATGAATTTCTGCGCATTCTGTAAGCAACAACGTCAATGATTCTGCTTTATTTATATTTAATCAATTGTTTATGAATCTTATTACAGATGGCCCCATTTCCTTTAACCCATTAAGGGGCAGAATCTTTATTTGCGCTTATTTCCGCTAGAACAAAATTGTTGAAAAAGGTACTTGATTTTATCATTTTTGTTCATTCGAATGGCGTTGAAAAAATGTTCAACAAAAAATGTAACAAAATCTGTATGTATAATATAATATTTTCATTTATACATAAAAACAAAACAGATTTTATTTGAACTCGATTATAGCTGTATTTTTTAGTACTGATATAATTTTATAATTTGTGCTGGGGTAATAAAAATGGAAACCTATTCAAAATAATATTTCAGATTACTCACATTTTGGAAATTCGTTGGAAAGGGAAAAATACATTATATTTAGTTTTAGAGGATGCTGAATAAGAATCTAAACTCAGACAGCTAAAATTCGAAAATTACGAATCAAAAATGTTGACGTGAAATGTTGAAGTTCGTGGAATTGTCTTGAAAATGCTTACTTGTGAATTGTATGGGTGGCTGAATTTGAATGTGAGGTCCAATTTCAAAATTATATGGCGAATACAACCCTATAATCTCTAACAAGATAGCGACAAAAAATATTTAATTGTGTTGAATTGGACTGAAAATATGTTTACATGTGAAGTTCAGGTGAAAAATAAATATTTTATATATCATAACCAAAAAATTCAAAAGCTTTTAGAAGATTGATGTAGGTATGAATAATTTGTTAAAAATTAAGAACAGCTTTTTTCAATCGAACCAACAGAACAGGGCAACAAAATAAATTGCCAGAGTGAATGTGACATTGGAGAACTTTATATGCTTATCTTGTGAGAAATGCTTATGTGAAAGTTGTTTCAAAACTACTAAAAAATAAATATTTAGCTTAAATGAATTTAAAAAAAAGAACAAAAATGTTTAAACATTCACGAAAATACAAAAAAAAAAGAACAAAAAAAGGATGCGGAATAATCATCTACCCCGAGGTGGTGAGAATTGCAAACGTATTCTTGAACCACGACCGGGTGGTTCAAGATGATACAGCACATTTTTCAATATTCCTTCGATCAGAAGATTTAGAATGTTATTACTACGATTTCAAATATGAATTTTGCGACACCCGTCAAACCATTTCTGTCACAATCTTGTCCTCCATTTTTAATTTTGAAACTTTGGCCTCAGATTCTAACTCAGCTACCGCTTTAAACTCCCGAATAAGAATTTTCATCGTCATTTTAGAATGTTAAATTTCTGATCTGGATTTTATTCAGCACCTTCGAAAAGTAAATACAATGTATGGTGTTCTGCGAAGAACAATTTGTTCCAAAAGAATTAAAAAAAACGTATAAACTAGTAAGCGATGAAGTAATGGGTGATTTTAAAGCAAAAATGACATTGAAGGCTGTTGAATACAATAATTCTTCGATAATATATGTTGAATATGCAGAAGTGTAACATGTGCAATTATTATTCTTAGTTTATAATGTTGTGAAATTTCTCAGTTCTAAATTAAAACCTAAATTTCGTACATTTGCTGCAACTACTTATAAAATACTTGGATTCATAAGTAAGTGTTTTATACTAATTCCTGGCAATACTATGAAAATACCGTAAATACTGATTATCTTATATGTTAAGAATTATTTTGTTTGAAATAAGATACTTTGATTATATAGAAATGTACTTGCCTTTTGTGTAATGTTTCGATTAATAAGGATCCTTCCATTACTGCATGTATCCAATCATTATCCCAACATAGAACTGCAACACAAACAATGATATAATTAACGCATGGGGTCACTGTACGAACGTTCATATTGGCGGTTGTTTATTTTCCTTATTATTATCGAACAGTACGCCTGAAAATTTGGAACATTTGCCAACCGTAACATGAATCGAACTGAAACTCCAACCGCAGAAATCGCATCGTTGTCGAACATGCAGGCACCTTACGAAACATTGAAAGTATCAGTAATCAACAAACGGATACCTACACGAATTCACATCTTACATTTTCTCACCGTTTCGGATCATTCGGAACATTTTGGCACGATAGTTTCGATGTCAACCAAAAACAAAGTTTCGTGTAGGAGGAAACAAAGTTTCAGGAAAGCCCCGGAGAACTTTGACTATTATTTATTGACGTCCGAATTAAAGATCTATATAAATATATGCATATTGATTCTAAAATACGAAAATGAATTATTAACGAGAATTTATAACGTTAATGAATTCTCAGATAAAAATTGATATAAATTTTATCATAAGATTCCTGACGTGAAATATTTCCTGGTCTATCTCTTTAAACGTCGTCCCTCCTTGTCCAACGTACACGCCCTAGCTCTGCGTTTCTCAACAAATTCTCATCCAGCTCCCTCATTCCAATTGTCTCTCTTTCCATTTCTGCTCACCCTAATATTTCTCTCCCTCCCTCTACATCACCTTCTCAGTCCTCCTCGTTCCTTTATTTCTTGCCGCATCGTCGCGTCTCTTTCTCGCGGTCACTCCCTCGCACACCTTCCAAATTTCTATATGCAAGGCACATTTTCACATTTATATTTTCCCCCATTCTTCAAATTTTGTCTTGTCTCGTCAGAACCCACCTGGTCGCATCTCTTTAAATCTCTCCAACTCGTTCTCGCCTCATCTCTGTTGCCCTCCGTTGGGCGCCACTACATTCGTCTTTATCGCACTTCCTCCAATACCTCATTTACCTCATATCCACCCACCCATATCCCTAGTCTCTTTTTCTTATTAATTTATACATTTTCAACATGTTGCAGGATCTATATTTCTATTTTTCTTCAGAATGTAACGTTTCCACGATTCTACCTTAAAATTTTGCAATATCCGTCTATCGCTTTAAATGTTCGCCGCCTCTTCGTCAGACGTCGGCAGGTCCAACTAGCTCTCTCTCGTTTGCGCGTTCTCTTTCGGCCTTTAAAACGTCGAATGTCCTTCTCAGATTCATGAATTTTCTGTATACGATTATTTTTGCATCTGTATTTTAGCCCCTGTTCAAATTTCATCCGTCTTCGTCTCGAAACGTCTTTTGTCCTATCTCTTTAAATTGCTGTAACTCCTGCTCGCTCCCTCTTGTTGTTTCGCTCTTCCTCTCCCTCACACCCCACAAATTCAGCACCCAAACCCTCTCGGTCGCTCTATCGGAGCGAACACTCGCGGTATCTCGCTCCAGCTCGCGCATTGTTTGCATTATGCATGCGACTGTTTTCAGATTTCTATTTTCCTATTTCTTTACATTTTTATAAGTCAGTCTCATTTCTTCCCTTCTCATTTTTTTACCTTAATTTAAATTTTTATGCGTCTAAGTGTAATATTTCTCGTTTTTATACGCAAAATATTCGTTCGGTACGTTTCATTATATTTGTTTTTTGGAAAAATGCCTCGCTGCAGTCTTTGAATACTTTTCCTTTCTTTTATATTCGCACGTTAATGATGCATATACTTCACTTTTAGAACTTCATTCTTCTGGTTTGTTATTAAATTTTTCTTCAAAACGCGTTATCTCGCTTCGAGAATTTTGACATCATTTTTATAAATAACGCATGCAACCAAGTACCTTTATTCTTTGCAAAAAGCATCAAGGTTTCAAATACTTATTCATCGCTATTGTATGAAAATCTCATTTACATAATCCAACGGATTTAGAAAAGTCGTATGCAACTAAATTTTGCTTGTTTACTCCCTTTTTTGTATTACGAGTTACGCAATATTATCATATTTGAATTACATGTACTTAATATTAGTAACAGGAAATAAGAGCAAAAAACAAAAACTGACAAATAACACCTTTTTCAGGTCGTGTGCGGCATGAAAGATAATTTTTAGAAACTAATGGAATTGAAGGCATGGATAAATGAGTCCGCACTTGGAGTCATTTGTCTCTACCCGGCATGGCTTGGGAAAAAATTAAAATCTCTAAAACACGAAACATTAATAATTTCAAATAATTTCGTTTTAACTCCAAGATTTAAAAATTACGTCATAAATATAACTGAAACCTACCTACCTGAGAGTAAAATGAACGAAGTCAAAATTTTGAAACACATGGCCTGATCGTGTTTCAACAATGTTCCGATGTGCTCAAAAATTAATTTCTTTATTGAATAAAATATTTACTTAAAAACTTTCTTCGATTTTAAAAATATTCACTCAATTAATTAAAAAGATTCGATGACACAGTGTTCAAACAGAGAGGAATAAAATATATTATTCGATATAATATTATATTTTCAGCGACTTCATGAAGCTTCCATTATACATACCCATAAGGCCGCCTTGTATCGACCACTCAAAAGACGCTTCAAGCGGGCGTACGGATAACTCGTGTCTCTGTTTATCTTAACCCGATGAAAAAAGACAGGGTGCGTCTGAATTCGCTCAAAGAGGCGCCGTGCAGACGAAATGAAAAGAGGTTTGCAATGTTCCTACAGTTTTTAATGCAGTAATTGTGTTCGTTTCTTATTTATGTTTAGCATGTTTCATTTTTTTATGATGTTCTATCCTTTCATTATTCTCTGTGAAGAAAATGCCCAATTTTTTGGAATTTCTGCATGATTCACCTTTATTTCTGCTTCGTCACGTCGTTATAGCTCTCTTTCCCTTGTTTTTTCTTGCACCGTACCTTTTTCGTCATTTTCTTTATTTTCTTCGGATACGCCATTTTCGTTGGCTGGTTTTATTTTCTTTAGGTTTCTGTCACGGTTTTTACGTGATCAGCAATCTTTTATTAAGATTTTTTTTATTTGTTTCAAACCTTTTATTGATTTTGCCCGGAACCTTTTATTCATTTCAGATCAAAGCTGAGTTATTTTTTCAAATTTTTTAGTAATATCCGGAACACAAGGATTGTTCAATGAAAAAATACCATTCGTAAACGTGACATCGATCTTAGAAATTAAACTGAGAGTACTTTATTAAATAATTAGAAAGTACAATATGGTTGTAACTCCAAAAAAATTATAAATTTTCATAATATTAGAATATAAATTATTTTAACATTGATAAAAAATTACTTAAAATAACCGAATTTACTTTTTTTTCGAATATCATCCAGTATTATGCATGTCACAAATAAATAACGAAAATATCGAAAATGTTTAATATAAAATCAAATATATTACAAAAAAATAACAAATACATGATGCTCTAAAAATAAAGCAATTACAGTAACAACTTTGAAAGACAAAAAGTTACATTTCGGAATAGCTTAAATGTTTTTAAACAATTGAAAGGTTGGCTCGAGATAATACCGCAGATTGTGGTCGGTTTTGCGGTAGACAATGCAGACAGGATCTTTCGTGAATCTACACCATTTCTGCGGTTCAGGATCTGCCACCAATCTACCCCTTATCTGTCGCGTACACCTTGCTGCCATTTGCCTGTCGATATCGATTCCTGCCGAGGATTAAGAGTGTCTTGTGATGTTGTTTGCTGGTAGCAATTGTTGGCGAAAAGAGAATGACTATTTTAACCAAGGAAAGTGTAATAATTATTTATTAATCATTTACTTCAAAATTATTGTATGTCAACAATTTTTAGTTGAAATATGAAGCATTTTAACTTTTTTCAGTCACGTTTCTATGTATGTAATGAAATGTATATTTTATTTTAATTAATGACGATATGCAAATTGAAAAGAATAATTAAGTCGTACGTTTGAACGTTACGAAACGTCTTTGTGTATAGTATAAAAAAGTATAAAAAGAATATCACAATACGAGGGAAAATTCAACACAAACTCCGCAATAAAAAACAGGATGACGATGAAATGTACTTCAAAATCTATGTTTCCAAAAGTAGTACGTTTGGATGCAACTTTATTTTCGTTTTTTCATACTTTTTTATTCCCGGTTTTTGCTTTGTTTTATTTCAGGTTTTTTTTAAGATTAAAAAATACTAATGTAATTATACTCATCGTTCTTACATGTTTACATGGTAAACTTATTGTAACGTTTGTGAATTCCATGTTTGAAGGAAATTTGTGTACATGTTTACGTATAAAAAAGTACGCAAATATGTATGTTTTAAAAATCGCTTCGTAATAAGATATATTATCGTAAAAACTGTATCACATAGATTTTTGGGAATATTGTGTCAATAAATATAAAAGTGTCTTTTACTTAGTTGCACATTACCAACTCATTAGATCAACGACGCTTGAAAACGATTCAAATTTTGAATTCTGTTGGAAAATGAAGAATTCAGATTAAAAATATAAAATATTACTAACTCTAAAAAAATAATTGTAATAATTTTTCTCCCAAATATTAAATTCGTAATTTTTATTGTTTCAAATTTTGTAAAACTAACACAATTGACTAACTTTATTATAAATGTCTATAAACATTTTACTATACACTTCAAGATTCAAATTTTGTAATGAAGTAAAACATGATTGAACAGCAACTATAAAAAGGTTTTATCTAAAAACCTGCAGAATCAAAATATACTAAACTTAATCATTTTAGAGTAAACACTTTCAACATTGACAAGCTCAGCTCAATTTGTTCGACATGAAGATTCACAAATGAAGCAAGCAAGAAATTGATTAATTATTTAAAGATAATATATGCACCTAAGCATAACGAAGAAACAGCAGGAATAAACAAAAACGCTGCTAAGTTGAAACTCATGGAGGGAATAATTATTCAACCCATTTTTTGGGCAGATGCCTCGATATTTATTCAAAATTGTAACGATTTATTGTGAAAATATGAGTGACAGAGATTGTAAAACACGCAGTTTTCTTCAAAATTCGATCTGTATTGTGTGATTGATGACCTCTAAATTTGAATCAACGAAAAACTTGATCCCCAATTATTAAATAACTTTTTCAATCATAATTAATTTGTATTTTATGCATTATAATGAATTACTTTAACAGCATTAAATTATTACAAGGCAATTAATTAATCAAGTTTATCAATTCGTCAAAAATTACCCAATAATATTAAATTACTGAGGGCATATATTCCCCACTTTTTCCTTCCAAATAAAAATACAAATTAACAAATGTGCTATGACAGCAAATTCAAAAACGATTGCTGATCAACAATTATTTACATTGTTTTTAATCTTGTTTAAGTCTAATATTAATATTTAAATTCAAATTATATTAATCACTGAAGGCATCGTGTTCGTAATTGACGGGAACCTCATTAAAATAAATACACCATTTGCCTATTTCCAGACTAGCATTTGGTCTGTATTTTCTCGCAATTCTCCGCTCAAACATTTTCAAGAATATGAGGGAGGTATTCAACTGCATTTATAAAAAAGAAATGTTTGTATTTCTTGATCGGTGATTTCATCATCTAATTTTATAATATTCTTACTTTCAAATCCACTGGTTGTCATATAATACAAAATAAAGTAGATTATTAAATGTTCCATCTGAGATCATTTAATTTTAAGTTGAATTAAAGGTCGCACATCGAAAGGAATTTTTCACGTAAGAATTGCAGTTACTGACAATCAGTTTATTAAAGCTCTATATTCAGTGTTACCCATAATTAATTCTAATTACAACATTTTTTATATTTGTTTATGAATATGTATCTTCTTATTTCCGACCAATACTAGAAAGATTATTACATTAAAGAAAAATACTTATAGATCATCCTTAATTATTGATTTCTTATACGTTAAGAAAACTAATAATGTTTCGAAATGATTCTAAATGCTCCGAAGTAAAAAAGGGTTCGGAATTAGCATACAACTTATTATAAAATGAAATAGAATAATTTCACGAGAGCATGTTCAATAGCTTATAAATCTAAAAAGTCGTTACGAATCTGACATGTTGTAGAAAACGTTATCACTGTTTTTGAACGTGCAGTGTACCTTACAAGAAATGCATTTAATTTTTATGGGATTGAGTGATATTGAGGATGGAATGAATTTCATTCTTAAAGAAAATTGTCCGCATGTCTCAATTTTCTGATATCATGAAAATTTAAACAATTTTTAAGGTTTTAAATCTTATTTATGTAAGAGATAAAAAGAAGAAACTACAGCATTCAACATAATTTTAAAATAATTAGAATTTTACTTACTTATAAATCACACATATAAAATGGTCAGAAATCTTTTCTTTAATTAACGTGAAAGTAAATTAATTTTATTCATGGGAGAATTAACTATTATAGTGGTTTTGATTTACGATTGAAACTATATCAAAACTTAAAGAAAGCTACGCCAAAAACATAAGTGAGATAGCATGCAAATCCTGTCGACGATCTCGGCCATAAAAATCATAAAAAAATTTAAAAAAGAAATCTCACAAGAGCCTTATAAAAACTTCTTGAGGGTCTCCCAGGAATCTCACGAATTGGAACGAACGAAAAAAAAACTTACTATCCTTGTAAACTTGCACACACCGATAGTGTATTTTTATTCGACTTTCAGATTAATTATAGTTTTAATTATTGAAATATCATTACTGTTTCCAACGTAAGTGAGCTTCTTTAATTATAAAACTAGATAATTTGATGAAATGCAGGCACCCTGCGTCTTTCTCGAGAGAGCGAACGTGGCAGTTTTTATTCAACTGGCAATTATAGTAACAATTCATAATATTCTACAAAATTCGGATTTTCAATAATATTACCTAATAACAATATTTTATTAAACTTCGTTAATAAACATTTCAGGAATGGCTCGCTTTCCTTTAATTAACTTACAGACGTAATCGCAAATATATTTTCCGATTATATCATACTGCGATAAGTTTCATTTTTAAAATTAAAACATTTTTAGACGGAAATTTGGAGAGTTCAACTGAGAGTTGAATGAACATTTTTTGTTAATATATTTTTAAATTTGAAAAGAGCACGTTCGCATAAAAATCGTATAAAATCACATATGAAAAACTCGTTTGAATCCGAAATCTCACAAGAAAAGTTTCTAAAATACAATTTCACATAAAACACGATTTCTCTCGATAAGATCAATCTCATGTAAGTTTTGGTGCTTTTTTTTACACAATAGCACATTTTATGGGACTCTAGTGTACGTTTCCACGAAAATATTAAAAGCTTTGAAAAGTTAGAAATAAAGTTTGTTGAATTCACCCTGATAAAATATTAATAAAATAGTCGCTTTTAAATAACGTTCTTATATTATTATTATGCCAATATATAATGTCTAGTATAACAAATATATTAATAGTGTATTTGAGTATTTAATAACATTATTTCATAAATTATATTAATATAATTTCGTAGTTTTGTTAGAATATTTATTTGAATACACATGAAAAGAATTGCAATTGATTTAATATTTACACTTTTTGTCGAATATTATAAAATATCTTTAATTCCATATCAGTGGTAATTGCGGTATAAGCAGTGTGTTATTTTTCTCACGTAAAAATTACACTAATTACTATAATTCAGTAAGTAGAAACTATTTTGAATACGTTCATATGAATATTATAAATGATACATTGTTTATATTAATCTAAGGATCTGCCATATTGAAATTTTAATACTAGAAATTTAATAATGAATAATGAGTCTGAGTAGAACAGGAATAGTTTGTACAGAATTTATTTTATTTATGAATTTTATTGAATATATTTGAGCTTTTGGATATTGAAAGTGAAAAAACGGATTCCTTTTCACATAAACGCGGGAAAAAACCTGTACAAATCGTTGGTTACTGCTATGTTTTACTTTAATCATGTACCGACCGCACATCCATGTCTTTAATGATATCACTTAACTTCGGGTATGATTGCTGGGAAACACCTTTTTCAAAGTATAATCCGTGATGAACGTGCCCATCGTTCAAGCAACGTAATGCGACACCAAATTAATTATATCACTGTTAACAAATGATTTAAGGTGCATTTTTATGTCAATTTTTTAATAACGACGTAATCGCAATCGACGAGGAATAATTAAATAATTAAACAATTATAGTTATTAGGTCTAAAAACATAAATTCAATACTCTTATATACTACGATTTTTAAATAGAATAACTGTGGATTATTCTAAAATAAAACAATACATCTTTTCTATACTATATATACTGTAAATAACAGTTAGCCGATTTACCTCTAACTCCAAATAAAACAAATATTATTTTATTATTGTTATTTCCCTTAGGTTTTGTACCTTTCCATAGATATTTTAGTAATTTTTAATCAACTCGTGAAAAACTCCAGCCAGCGGAATCTTTACAAATTTATAGATCTGTCGTAAACATAACAAGTCAGTTAAACTCTGAACTTGAAAATTCAAAATGATGGGTCAAATATGACGGCCATAAACGCGAAAATTAACTTCAATTACTTTACTAACCCATTTGAAAAGTTTCAATATCATTTTTTAAATATTTCTTTACAAAAAATACTCTGGAATGTGCCGCCATATTGGTTACGCCATTATGAATTTAATGATTTTTCTTTAGAAATTAAGCTTTGATCTTTACAACAGTTTTGTAAAAAATCGCGACAACATATGCATTCAATCAGTCAAGCCGCCATATTGGTTCGATCGAGAGAGGTATACGAGATTCTCGAATCAAGATGTTATAGGTGCTTGTAAACTATATTAGCTGTCTGAAAGTTTCGCGTTTTTGGTAGATTTACTTCAGAATTCATGTCATTTTTACTAGAATTTCTATCGATATTATTTAAGACAGATCATCAAAATCTTTGATCATACTGGACAGATTTTCGTGGCTATATCTACTAAGGCCTTTTTAGTACATCTATCGAGTCAACGATCAAATACGTTTCAGTGCATTACAATCCAATATCGAGGTGAAAACACAAATGTAAAAAAAAATACCTACAAAACTGTGGTTTTTAAAAATTTTTCCACAAAAACACATAGAAATTACAAATGTAGCGAACAAAAATTACAAATTTCATCAACGCAATTGAGAAGAGCAATCTCGAAAATAGTAATATATAATTTTTGTTTAACTTCGATTTTGACACAAAATGCTGGATGGCAAATAAATTTAAAAAATGTATTTTAAGTACAATAGGTCAGATAATTAAATATCTCGAAAAGAAAATACTAAAATGTCGAAGAATTTCATTTGTTAAACGAAGATTAACGACTTCCATAACCCCATTTTTACTCTCTAAATCTGAATTAGATAAAAACTACCAATAGGAAAATGAAAAGTGAGTCACCAAATGAATAAGTAATCATTTTTGCTAATAAAAAGTTAAAACTTAATATTTATTGTTAAATCTACAAACTACTAAACTAAAACCGTCAATATCTACTTGTAGATTAGTGGAATCTTACTCATGAATTAGTATTTTTGTACTATTTATCAGTGAAAATTTTACTAAGTGATGGTAACCCACTTTTCGTTGGAGATAAACAGTTTTTTATTAATTCAAGTTTAGAGATTATATTTGATCTGTCTTTTCAAATTTTCAAAAACTAATTTAAAATTATCAACAGGCCTTGATTCACCACTATAATAGTTTTAATAAAAAATTATAGGTTACGTACGCACAGAAACATATTGTATGAACTTAAGAAAATAAAATATAATATATATTTCATATTCAAATAATAAGAATTATTTTTCACGTATAAAGTCATTTCTGCAAAAAGTTCAAGTGATTCAGTAACTACTTTTTTGTGTACATGTTACCATTTTTTTTAAACTGATAGATTTTCCTACACGTGCGTAATTTACTAACAATAGCATTTTAACGCAATTATTTTCATTTTCCGTCCTTAACTAATGATTAGAATGAAAAAGTTAAAAGATAATTTAACACTAATAAATATAATTACTGTTACTCTGACAGTCATAATAGTCCTTATGTAATGTGTCTTTATTTCAAATCATTACAAAAGTATTATTCCCATGAGTATTATAATACTAATGGGTTAATTATTCGGTATTTTTCAATTAAAGATTTGACTGATTTAATAACGTTTTATTAAAAAATGCATCTAATCGTGGTAGAAAATTACTCAAGATTTAAGAGTTGAGCATACTGTAATTTAATTTATTTAAAATAAAAATATTTATAAGATAAATTCTACGTTTATATTATTGTTGAAGTGTGAACATATCGATCCGGAAAAGAAATTGTAGTCATGAATCAAAACGTGTGAAATGAATATCGTCTCGAATATCATACGCTTCAGTAGGCACATGATACACAAGTTTATAACATGACAACTTCTTGAGACGACACCACCCGCCGATTAATTATACCTATAATCTCCAGTGTACCTTAGAAAATTGTGTGTTTTTATGAGCTACCTCGTTTATATTATGTATAATTTTTTGTTATTGATATTATGAGCTACACGCGGCTCATGAAATTTCATATCGCTCCATTCACGAACAAATCACATCTGCATTGCCGTAAATGTAATTCTGTATCACCTATAAACATTTATTAAAACTTTAAATAAAATGAAAAATATTTTATACTTAATGATTTTTGCTACCAAAAAGAAAATTCTATGGTAACACTGAGTGTCAATGGTAAATATTCGTTTATGAATTAAATAACTAATTTTAACTTACAATTAGTGCAGTGTACTAATACTAACAACCAACCTAAAGTTTACATTTATAGTGAATCTCCATCATCATCATTTCTATGTAGAATCAAAGAATTTATAACTTAAAAATAAGATGTATTTCAGAATGAAGTATTAACATAAAATATTTCTCGTGTTCACTAGTTTTTATACTAATTTAGAGGCAGTGCATCGATGTAAATTATGTGTAAATTATGAATTTCAAGGACGAAACTCGTTACTTGATACCTTTGTTAAATACATTCCTAGTACACTGAATTAAAAATTAGTAATTTTGACGAAATATGTTATTGCCAATTAGCACCTAAATATTTAGTCAATGCAACTATAAAGTAGTACTTCCAACTTCATCATGATACCCATTCCACAACATTTAGTTAATTCAACTAAAATATAGTTAGCATTACTTAATATTGGTCTGCTAACAGGCAAAAACATATTTGATCAATATTACTGATTTTTTTCTCAGCGTACAAGTGGGATATTTCGTACATTACAAACTAAAACCATCTATTATTTTATGACATAGGGTATACATAAGTTCAGTGTGGAATATAACATATAGATTACATGGCACAAGTCTGGAAAAATTAGTTCAAATATTTAAATTTAAAAAAACATAACAACTTTTATGTAATTTGTGGGCAGTGTCCTCTGTTAAAGCAATTTCAATTGTTGTGCTTCATTTAATATTTTTTTATATTTAAGACATAACTTACATTTTATCTAATATCCTTATTTTTTTTACATTTCATATGCAAATACTTCAATTAAATGACACATGTCACATTGTGGAACGAAACATTTTTAAGAACGTCGGTATACTAATAAGAAAATCACTAATTCCAGTGACATTTTTTAACAAAGAACACTAAATTATTGAAATCCACATAATTTGTTCTAATATGTAGTTTTTTAAATAACGGTGTACGAAGTACTTAATAATATTTACGCAATTGTAGTTAACATCACTAATAATTAGAACAATGCTTTTTTCGTTTATTTTATATTTTTTCAGTAATATTTTTGTTCTCTTCAGAATTAGAAAGTGTGTAGATTAAATATTACAACACTGGAATGATGAATTTTACAAGGTTCATTAAATATATTACGTGTTAAACAATATGATAATGTATAAACATTAGAAAACTAAATCCTGATATCAGGAATCGTAAAAATGAGAAAACAAGAAAACTGTTTCAATATGTGATGAATAATTTTTTTATATTTGAAATATTAATATGGTCCTTTTAAATTCAATAATATCACAAACAATATTGTTTCAATTCTTAAGGATAATGAGTAATTGTTCTCATAGACCTGATTGCCAGGTCACGACCTACCATAAACCCTGCGGCCGTTTACCAGACACCCATAATGTACATAAAGTAAAAAATTCCCTGCTATCAAGATCTAATATTTAATCGGCATTTGTAATAAGATAAATATATAATTGAAGAGAATTAACTATTTGTGTATTGAAAAACGATTTTTATAGATTATATATTTTATTTTTCTAGAAAAATCTAAAAATTCATGTTAGCAAGTTATTTTCACATTCCTTTGCAGGTAAGGCAGACATGATAATTCAACTATGCACTGAATAAAAATATCTCTAAAAATGCTCGTGAATCAGATAAGACTAAATAATTAATAGGACAATTTTTATTAAGAAAATCATAGTAAAAGTGCAATTATTATATAAAAAATAAACAAGTATGACTGTTAGCAATGCATGGACAAGTGTATGATATATTTTTAATAATATCCTGATTTTTTCTTCATGAATTACAATAAAAGACGTATACAAAATTCCTGAAACTGTTCATAAAACTAACATACATACTTGTACGAACAATTCAAGGTAAATAGTAATTTCGGAACAGTTGCAAGACTATTATGTAGTACGCAATCATTTTTTGTCATACAAGTTTTTAAATTTAAATAAATCTGTATGCATAAATTGTCATGTGTCAATTTTGAACCGAAGACTTGAGCAACTATGCATATGATACAAATTTTTTACGAATATGTCACATTGCTTCTAGAATATATGTTCGTAGAAAAACTTGTAAAAGGGTATCAGCTTTAACTCATCATTATGCATGTTCATATATAAATATTTAAAAACACGTCAGAGTTATGGCCATGTATGATCGTGTATGGAGTGATATTTCAACGGATCGCTTTTTCCTATATAAATTCATGATTATTCATAGAGATGAATTTTAATAAACACGTTCTATACATGGCCATACACTGAACATTGGTAGTAAATTTCGGTGCTTTTTAACTATAGTCTGCACTATTACATATAGGTCCTCAGATTCTGTTTATAAATTGAAGAAACAGCAATAAAGTAGATGAAACTACTACGATCGTAAAACGCAATGAAATTGGGAGAATAGTGCTAATAATATTTTAAAAAACTGCTTTAATGAAAATACATTACTAAATGGTAGTCGAAACTATTTAACCCAATTTGTTATTTCGTGAAATTGTTTACTGTATTCATTAAATTTTAGTCTGTGTACGGTAAGATAAAAGAAACAAATTTGCAGTTCCTATAATCTAATTATATATTATGTCATAGTTTAGAATTGTCCTTTTAGGAATAAGGTGAGATGCGCATTCATACCTGTGAATATTGCTCACGATGCATGGAAAAATACATCCGAATAAAAATTATCAACCTTTTCGGGATCTAAAGATGTCAGACTAATTTCAGGTGTCTTAAGTCTTAAGAATAGACAACTCTATGAAAATATAACCGAAATTTCTAAATATTACCTAGATCGATGAAAAACGCTTAAGTTTTTAAAATATATCGGTAATATTTCAAGAAAAGTTTAGTGTGGTGCATTAGATACCTGCATTTACGCATTAAATAACATAAAATTATTATATAATGTGTGTTATTAATAGTAGCGAATATTAATGAAACTATTTACATTTTAGACAATTTGTAGTATCACCTGTACATGATTGATAACACTCTTAACGAACTAGGCTTAACATTTTCAGTCAATTTATTGTTACACAAAGAAGCTGCTAAAGTAAATATAATCCTTACTGCACTGAAAAATAAAGATTAATTTAGTCGAGACTCGTATGTAGCTAGTCTAATCACATTTTAATGAAGATACGTATATATGTATGAGCTGATAAGTACTGTTGCAATGCACGAAATAACTATATCAGAAGAACTTAAGAGTGTAATGAAATTTGGAAGGGATACTTAATTCGTGGTTTCTTATAAGTTTGCGTTATCATTTTTGTATACATTGAATTAGATGAAAAAATTGTTTATGAATATTTAAAACAGAAAAAATCGTTTGGGCATATTAGTTATAGTGCAAGTTAATAATTTGTTACGCTTGACTGAAGTTTGTGAATTTGTCTGTACATGGTCAGACAAAATTCATCTACACGAAAGTGAATGCAAATTTGGTGAAACATCCAATTGCGACAAGTTTAACCCTTTGAAGCATACATTTTTCCTTACGCGGAAAATGGCTGAAAATTGCTACTCGGGGGTTTTCGGGGTCGCTGATTACGAATCTGAACTCATATTTTCAAAATTCAATATGGCGGATCCAAAATGGCGGACCGAAATGTGGAAAAGTTACTTGATCGAGATGAAACTGGGTACTCGGGGGAATTTCGAGGTCGCTGATTATAAATCTGAACTCGAAATTCAATATGGCGAATCCAAAATGGCGGACCGAAATGTGAAAAATCTACTTGATCGACTGATGAAACTGGAATTATTGTCTCCATTTTTTAAATATTTTTTTTTGTATTTTTAGGCAGTATTATTTATTTTCGGTCAACAATTTAGAACTAAACGACGAATACAGGTGAGTTTTACAGCCGCGAACTATGACATCTTAACATTCGGGTATGCCATATTGAATTCGCCATTTTGAATATTGAAAATTTGCGTTCAGATTCATAATCAGCGACCCCGAAAACCCCCGAGTACCCAGTTTCATATCAATTAAGTAACTTTTCCACATTTCGGTCCGCCATTTTGGATCTGCCATTTTGAATTTTGAAAATCTGAGTTCAGATTCGTAATCAGCAACCCCAAAAAACCCCGAGTACCCAGTTTCGTCATGTTTGAGTGACGTTTTCGTCTCAGCATACATTTTTTGTGAGAAAATTCATAAAAGTTACAATTTGTTAATTATTTAAACAATTATAACATAATAATTAATGATAAATATTGATTTATTTATGTTTCCTAACATGTTTTCTAAGGTATGAAGTAAAAAATTGCAAGAAAATTGATTAATAATTACCTGAAATATGTAAAAAATGCATTACAAAAAGGTGTCGATCTGGATCGACACCGTGCTTGTAAGGGTTAAAAGTTAATAAAATAATTTACTGATAATTTTTTATTTTTGAATAAGAATAATACAGCAGTGCAGAAGAATGTCTAACTTCAGACGTCAAACGATAGTAGTTGCCTATTTCCAATATAGTTTATTATAACGGTAAACATTAAGATCGTAATGTTACTGGAACAGGTAATACATGATCGTTAATGACTACGTTGAGAGGAAAAACCCTCTGTTTGAAGTTTTTTTCAGTATATTTAACAAAATTTTAAGCATTAACAGGACTTCATACTTAAGTTACGAGTAGAAGAAAGGTTACAAATTACGTAACAAATTGCGATTAGCAAATTTTAGTTCGTTCTCTGCAATTAGAATGTTACAAATTTCTAAGAAACTATAATTAAATCTACACTCAAACACTCTTTCTAGTTAGAAGGTCCAGATGCATTTAGTTAACGAATTTCTGATTATGTTAATCAGTTATTCTAGTCAACATACTAGAAAAATATTTCCCAGAAAGATTGGTTCCCTTTTTCTAGTTATTCCAGTTCAACTTTTCTGGTTATATTTACAAAACATATGGTTATATGTATATGTGAACATTAGCTAGCAAGTATTTTGAGCAAATCAAGACTGGTACACAGCAAGAAAATACACCCAGTAAACACAAATTGTAAAAAGATCTCAAAATGGCGCCAAAAGTACGAAGCTTAAATAAGAAGCCAGTTTGATATCTTTTTTCAGTCTGTGCTAACGTTGTTTGAGCCTAATATTCGGTTATTGAATTTATTTAAGGTAAAAATTACGCTGATTACAGAAATATTATGTTTAATCAGAATTTATTATGATTTTAACCTTTAAAGTCAGTTGTTGTAATTTGAAGAAACTTTTCTGGTAAAATATTCTGGTAATTTTATGTATTTTATATTATTAGTATTTTATATTAATCTGGATTACCAGAAAAAGCAAATAATCAGAAAAAGGTTAACAAGAACTACGTAGGTATTTCAAACAGAAAAATAATAACGGCCTATCCTATATATATTAGCATTTTCTAATACAAATTTCCAGATTTCTGATTATTTTTACCATACTTTTCTTAAGTGTTTATGAATATACCAAAATTCTCTTATTTGTAGCTCCGAAGACTTCATATATGGCTGATTCTCAAATTAACATTTTCAAAAGAAAATATGCTGAAGAAAAGAATCCACAAGATTTCTTACACGTAGAAGAAAGTTTTTTCAAATCCGTCGTGATTTAAAAGTAGCAGATATTCATTTTTTGCAAGCAACATATTACAAATCCTATGAAAACGTCATGATATCATATCGAACATATTAAGGAAAATCAAATATGTTTTATATGTTGTACTCTTCTACCAATTGGGGAGGTTTGTTCATTTATTAACAGGCGATTTTTCATGTATGGAACATAACTGAGGAATTCTCTCGAATTTAATAATAACATCCAGGGTGCGGGTCAATTTAACTATGAAACTGAAACTATTATCGGGGTTTATCTATGTTATTACGCAAAACAAATTAACAAAATACATGAGACGGTACTTTTCAATTTATTTGTTGCCCTATATTCTAATGAAAGACACCGGAAACATGTATTCAACTATTTTAGTTCGTTCCGGCACACATTTTTCTGATGAACCATTTTTTATGAAACTTATTACTCGAGGGTTTTCAGGGTCGCTAATCACGAATACGAACTCAAATTTTGAAAATTCTAAATGGCAGATTCAAGATATCAACCGAAATGTAAAAACTTACTTGATCCTGATGAAATTGGGTACTCGTGAGTTTCTAGAGTCGCTGATTGCGAATCTGAACTCAGATCTTAAAAATTCAATATGGTGGATACAATATGGCCGATCAAAAAATGTAATCTCAATCAGGTTATTTTTTACATTTTTGATTCGCCATATTGAATTTTTAAAATCTGAGTTCATATTCATAATCAGTAACCTCAAAAAAACCCGAGTACCCAGTTTCATCTCGATCCAATTGAACATTTGCCAGCGAATGTATTTTTTCTATAAAAATGACGATTTTTAGTTGTTATTTGTTTATGAATCATAATGTTAAATAAATATTTACTTAAATTCAATGCTTTGCACTTCTACAACTTCCAGGTACATTAGATTTGAAAAAAGGGCGCGAATACATTTTTTTCTCTTTAAAAACTCAAATTTTCAACTGTAGTCCAGTGGCTAATATATTATCCACGCCGAAAAGGAAAAGATTAATAGGTACACATTCAAAATTAATTTTTAAAATTGTTATAGAAAAAAGTATGGCTTCTGGAATTTTAACATAATTATATATAAGATCTTCTACAATGATAGAAGTTTGTATAAGTATGCTACTCAGACATGTATCTCTTATAGAAAACCAGAAAAAAAGGCTTGGAAGTGAGTACGTTTTGAGAAATTCTGTTGTATTTATTATATCCATCATTTAAAAAACTTATCTTTGAATTCACTTTTCTTTTACGGGAAGGCATTCTTCAATAAATAAGGAAAGCCCCTAATTATGTCAATAATCATCATTTTTCAATGCCGTATCAATAAAGGTGTCAATAAACATTCATACGTTGTCCATTTTTCTTAATCCTTTTTTGAACGATATGTCGCTTGATATGTTTTAAATTTGACGTTGCTCGTGACAAAAATGGAATTTTTGCTTATTACGATTTCGATGTCCAAATTATAAAATCTTTACTTTCAGGGAGTAGTTTTCAAAATAAACAAAAATATTACTAACATAAATCAAATAAAATTGATGATATCCACTTTCTGAAAAAATACACCAAAAATGTATTAAACAGAAGGAATAAAGTGTAATTTACTAAAATGTCTACTATCACCTAAATAACTGTAAAATGAAACGCCTACTAGTTTTTAATGTATATACTAGAATTATCCGAATAGTTATCAAAATTTATTTTTCAATGAAACATGATACATTATAACATATAACGTTTTTACGCAGATGTCTTTAAAAAAAAATAAAGAACGCGGTCGTTTTCCTAGTGTTTATAAACACACAAATATAGAAAATTCAACATAGTAATTAGTGTGCCTTTTATCTATATTTTTAGTTTTTTTTTATGGCATGAAATATTGAAGGTCCCAGAGATTTTCTCAACTACATCAGAAGTCTTGCATGCAAAATTTAAAATCTATTCACCGCCTGGTTTTGAATAATGGGTTTTCTATTTTGAAGATTATAACAGGTCAAGTATAGGAGAACGGCTCGAAATAAAAATTCTTTTATTTCTACGCATGACAAATATAAACCTTTGAATAAGACATTTATAAATTATCCGTGTAGATTACAAGAAATCATACATTTTTTATGCATAATTTGGTAAAATGCTCGCAAACATGTCCCCGTAAGTCAAAACAATGGTTTCTGAAAAATTATGGTCATAATTGGTGGCTGAAATTTTCCTGTAGATAACTACATTTACATATAAATATTACCGTTATATATAAATATAATCCTTGTGCAAATAATAACACTTTTGTAGAAAAACGGTGTTCTAGCGAGTAAGTCATGGACAAACTTTAACATGAAATTTTGACATTTTCATAGCAATTTACGTTATATATAGAACCCACCATTTTGTTGCGTAGACACGACTACGTATGATGTTGATTACGTAAAAAGTCTATAACATTAACAAAATATTCGAAAATATAAAAAATATCCCAGGTATTGCAGAATATGAATCTCAAGCTGATAATTTATGAAATGTAGGAAAAAAATGATTTCTCAAGACGGGATATATACCGACCCAAAACTTCTTGGCAAACATTTGAAGATTTGGGAAAAGGATGCACCGGGCCATTTGTCGTAATCTTTCGAAATTTGGCCGCGACTCGACGTCTTCATCTTGGTTTAGGCCGTTCGAGAATATCCACACGATGCGTCGTATTTTGACAATTGCGTGGATTTTTCTGATAAAAACGCGTCGGTTCGGTCTGGAACGGTCTCTTATCCTATCTCTTTAAAGCAGCGTCGTCTCTGTCGCTCCCAGGGGCTTTGGGTATCTCCGTCCCTTGGCTGTCGGTCTCATTCTGGCTCGGGGCGGGCGCCGGGTCTAGCTGTCTCTCTCTCTCCGTCCCGTTCAACAAATTCCCCTCTGCCAGCGCTAGACCTCCGGCAACTATCGCCTCGCCCGTCGCCCGGTAGTGCGCACGTAGCGAGGAGGAACCTCTCTTTTCGTCCCGACGTGTACTACGTACGTACGGGTCTTCGGTACATTTTTGTGCATCTTCAGTTTCGTCCCGCTCGCCCCGCGCCCCGGGCGGGCCCCGTGCCAGCCCGTTCGCTTTTTACTATTTTTTTAACATTTTCTTTTCTCCAATGCCTTAAAATGCAAAAATAAACGAGAGCCCGCGGCGCGGCGAAACTATTGTCCGGGAGCGCCGGACCCGGAATTTTCTCGAATTTCGATGAGGCCCGAAAAAAAAGAAACTTATCTCTGAAAAGTTGGAGATCCGAAATCCGGAGGTAACCAGAGATACACTTTTTTAAATGGTTCAATACCAAAAATCCTGTCGATCGTCGACGGTTGTTGCTGAGGACAATACTTGGGCCGCCGGAACGCGAAGCTATCGTCTCGGCGTTCTCTCTCGTCCTCCGCCTCGCCAAGCCTCTCTCTCGCTCTCCCGTCCCTCACCCTAGCCGCGGTCGGCGTCTCTGTCGGGCTCGCGGCGCCGCGAGACCTCTTCGTCGCACGCAGCGCGCGCCCGGTCCCCCTCGCTCCACGAGTTACGCGCCGCCCGCGAAACTCTTGTCCGCCATCCTTGGATTAAAACGCTCCGTTTTCCCCCCCTCTCTAATTTTCTCAAACGCTCAGGCCCCGAAAAGAAGGGCCTTGGGGGTCCGCAGCGTTTGGGACCGGTCTCCGCTGGGTCCCGCTTAGCGTTACGCCGAAATAACGCCGATACCTTAGCGACGAGGTCAAAAGTTTTGCCGCTTTGCTTCGCCCCTCCTCTGTCTCTCTTTATCTATCTATCTATCCGGCGGCTATCTATCTCTCTCGGTCTCTCTTTCTCTCTCTCCCTACGAGTCCGCCCGTGCGGCCTCTCCCTCTCCTTCTCGTCTCCTCTCTCGCTCCGTCTCCGTCCGACGCTCTCTGGCTCCCGCTCCGTCTCGCTCGGGCCGTCCTTCTCTCTCGCACGAGCGCTTTATTCGTCGCGAAACTTTTTACGTTGTGTATATTAAAGGGAACGTACCGGAGTTCGTGTCGTTCAAGCGGATATCGCGAAATTAAGGAGGAGCCGGCTTCTGCTCGGCGGCACGCCGAATTTCGGGAACTTGCTGCGGCCAGCGAAACCGACGACAACGGGTTTCTCCTCCGCTCGCCTCCTCCGAATCCTCTTCCGAATTCGAATGCTTCTTCCCTTGCTTTTTTTTTTTCTTTTTTTGGTTTTCGGTAGAATGGCCAGCTTTCCTCGCTCGGCCGTGCACGCTAGTTTCGAAAAGTCGTTGTTCGAGCGATGATGAATTTTTTACAGGGATCGCCGGGCTCCGGGACGATTTTAGGGTTACCTCGCGCACAATGAGGAATCGACAATGGCCCGTACAACCTGACCCGAATGGAGAAGAAAATTTAAATAGGACGTCGAGACGCTACTCCAGGACGTTTCGAGACTTTCAGGAAATGTTCGCAAAGACCTTTTTCTACTTTTACCAAAGACGTTACGTAACCCCCGTGACATCGTGTCAGATTTTTTTTATTTATGCTTTGGAGCTGTGTTGGAGGACGTAGCTCAATGGTTTATTTAGACCAAGGGAGGATAGTTGTGGTGGGTAATGGTCAGTTTTTATTTTGTTTCGAATGACGGACATTTGCAATAGTTATGTTACAGCGATAAAATTCACCCTCCATATTCATTTTTTTTCAAAAGTTTCATCATAAACAGAAAAAAATAAGTCTTAAAATTGTTACATCTTAAATTCATCATTAGGTGAGGCTTAATTTCAGCCAAAATTGCGTTAATTTTCTTAAATTCAGATAATATTTAGGCTTAAAGTCTTACATTCAGACAACAAAACTGACTTTCAGCCAATATTTTGTTTGAAATAAGATTCGTCTATACATAAAAAAATACGTCTTAAAATTGTTACATCTTAAATTCATCATCAGGTGAGGCTTAATTTAAGCCCGAAATTGCGTTAATTTTCTTAAATTCAGTCAGTGTTTTGGCTTAAAGTCTTACTTATGTACACTTATGTTAAAATTAAGTTTTTCTCTTATTTACTGAAGAATACATCCCCGTAAAACATAATAGTGAATTCAAATTGCAGCAAGTATATTTTGTTTATAAAAACTAAAAAAAAAGAATTTTCAATGTGTACCTAATGAAATAGTTGAACAAATTCATCTTTCAGGTGAGTTTAGTTGCGATATTGGACAACAAACAATAAAATAAATTTGAAACGTATCATCCAGACATATTCCTTAGTTAGTTTTCAGAATTAGCGTTGATAAAAGTTACAAATTCCAGTCTCACATTTAAATTGACCTGTACTCTGAATATTTAAAATGCGACAGATTTTCTCATGTAATAAATACATTTTTATTGGGACGTGAACGAGAATATGTTAAACATATTTCGAAATAATTATTTAGGCAAATGATATTTAGATATCCCAATGTGCCCGTCAGACAATAGTTCTAAAACATGGTCAGTTTTTAATCGTTGATAAGTGGATAATTTGATAAATGGGTATATTGGTGTACGTAAAATTTTCATGGCGAAGAAGAATCTGGATAGTTATCAAAAAAAAAAGAAAAGTTGGAGGATCGTGTCGAAAAACTTTAAACATTTATACTTGGATCTCAATAATCGTTGAAAGAAATTCAACCGTCAAGATGGTTTATTAAAACCAAGGATAGTTGCGGAAGGTAATGGTCAGTTTTTAATTCGTATCAAATGATGTTGGACATTTACAATATTTGACAGCGTTACTAGTACCAAATTCACCTATCGTAAGTCAAAATTGTTTTTCTACTTAAGAAAAGGATCTGTTCGACCCATAAAATATTGTTTTTTTGAAAACGTATTTCAATTGTATAGGGGATTTTCGTAATGTTGCCATCCATAACTAGTGTTTTTTACTCGTCTCGAATAGACCTTTCAAAGTTTTATAAAATATGCCAATGGTTTACTCAGACCGAGGAACGATAGTTGTGATGATTAATGATAAATTTTTATATCATACAATATTTGACTTTAGAAGTCAAAATTGTATACAAAAGTACAACAGCGTAGTAAAACAAACTAAACAAATACAATTATACCGATCAAATAATTTCATAATGAAGTAGGGTTAATATTTATGTTTATCAGCAAAAAATTAAGTTGACACATGTAAATGCGCATCTAAGATCCAGATTAGGTTTCAAATATGAAAGATTTGGATACATCAGAGTGCTGTTTAGGTAGTTAAACTTCTGGATTCTTTTTTATGGATACTTCAATAATTACAATATATTTAACAATATGTTGTCTAGGTGAAATATTTACTTGTAATTCTGTCAAATATTGTAAATGTACATAACCAGAAGCAAAATAACAGTTAACCATTATCTACCACAATTGTCAATCCATATTTTAAAGTAAATCAGTTCAGTGTTTCATAACACTGAGCTGATTTACTTTAACAGTAAAAAATAAATTTGTTACTTTTCTAACTTTTTGTTCCCAAATATCCAGACTAAATCAAGTCCATATACAAATTCTTTCTGAGTAAAATGTTATTTATAGAAATACAACAATATATCCATTTAACAAGTTAGGGGAAGGTTACTAAATTGTGCTGTTTTGGTAATTGTTGTGTCGCAGGAAATTTAAATATTTCGATTTTTCATTTTGTAGAACAAAGAATATTTAGTGGAAAATAGTTAGGTCAAGGATGTTTGCTATAATTTTTTGTTCTCCAGAACTACTGCATATAATTCAACAAATTTTGTTTCCCCATAAAAGTATAATCTAATACAACAAAAGAACAATTGCTTGGCGGTGAAAAACATTTATTCCTTTATAAAATAAAATTCAAAGATGAAAAAAATACTATTGCTAAAGCACCTTTCATTTGGTCGAAGAGTTTACAAACTATCGAAATATACCCAAAAAAGTGATTTTTTCAACCATTCATTGTAGAAGTCCCCTTTAAATTCCTATCGACTTTGGACAGGGACATTATTTATAAGTCCAAAGCCAACCGAATTTTTGTTTATTTTGGACGTAAAATAAAGTTAGTCTCTGTGGTGAGCAACAAAAAGTTAGGTTTCCAATATTATTTCAACTGGATTATATTTTGAATAGCTGCGTTGATTTCTAATGTTTATGTTATTCTGAAAACAACACAAATCACAATAAGCCGCATATTTTCGAATACAATGTTAATCACTTCCAGTAAGTAATCAACTTCTTAGAATTGTTTATGTTATTACGTTACTTATAATATTTTATAGGTGTAATTTAGTCATAAACATCCCCTTAGTTTGATATTAAGCAAAAAGGTTAAATTGCTACATTATTAATGATATCCGAATTCCAACGGAGCTTTATTTACGGATAAAAATTGATAATTATAATTCATCATAATTGATGTTTACGTTATTCCTAGTTTCCAAATTCAGCAAACTTTGTGGACTTACACTTGTTGTTTAGAACTATCATTGGTTATGAGGTCATGCTAAGTTAGAATACCGAAAATTACTAATACCTCATTTATGATTCTAAAACTTTGTCAAATCACATCCGATTACGAATGTGACATATTTTCATCCACCGAGACTGATGCGAATGTTATTTTTTTACGAAGAGAAGTTTTTCATTAGCCTTTGAAAACTATTAATTACACGGGTGTTCAAATACCTTCATGATTATTGGTGTTTTAGCTAAATGTATGATATTTTCTTCAACATGTTTATAATTTAGGATTATATATTTTTTATATCACTTGTGGTGATCATGTCTTAACTAGAAAAGCCTACATAAGACTTCTCGTAAAAATATCTCGTGCTATATTTCTTTGTGTATCTCATAAATTTTTTTATATAAATTTTGACTATTTTCCAACAGAATTCTGGGCATCAAAATCAGAACGTTGGTGACAATGAAAACATCTCCATTCACATTTACAACGATGAAAATACACGATGTTGATTCAAATCGGTCGATGAAATAGTTCTCGAATCATGCTTACCTCAACAGTATTTTAGTAAGAGTAACTTTTACTACTAATTTGAGAATAATAACGTATTAAAATTATATAAAAACCATGTAGTTTTTGGTATTTTCAATTCGTTTATAATAATCATGCAACCAACAGTGCGCTCGAATGAGAACTGTAAGCAAATAATGTTTGGTTTAGATGTTAAAATTATCTATTGCGCCTGATATCACTTGGAATTCCTTATAATTTGTATCGCTATTAATGTATGGTGAAGATACTATTTTTTATTCTTATTCTTCATCCGACTTGATATGATTTAGTTAGTAATTACGAAAGCTTCTGGACATTGACAAGTCGTATCGGAGTTCTTATTAGAAAATGTTATCCTTGTTTTCCTGAAAACTTTTCCCAATTCCAGGAAATATTAAAACGGACATAAATTACAGTTTCGTGCAGTTTACAAACCAAACTAAGCTCATGATGTTGGAATTATTTTTTTATCGTTTTAACTGTTTTGAATTTTAGACTATAAAATTTTTCTTTTAAAATTTGTTAGAGATTGAAAAGGACATGAATTAAAAAATCACATTTTTGTATTAATTAAACGTATTGAAATTATTTTTTTAACATACCCAAAATGTAGATTGTTGTATTGATGTTCCTACAACAAAAATCGTAGCCCAGGAGAAACTTTTGCAAAATGCGCAGTTGCCCTACAAACATATAATTTAATTCATGGTTTGCCATTTGTCTTTAGTAAATTTATATGTTTTTGTATTCCTTTATTGATCAAACCATATACAAATGAGTTGTATAATCGTCCAATTTGGTTTATTTTTAATAACGGTATACAGGTAAAGTGTTAAATTTATATTTACTGGTGGGCCATTTATAGATTATTGAAATGTCCATATAAGCACAACATAATTAGAAATTAACCTCCCGAATATCAACTATTCTACTAAGACATCATTTGTGAAATATTGTTTTTCCTGCCTTAATATATATGGATTAGTCATATAAAAGTAGTAAATATATACTAAAATTCACCTTTTACTAGAGAATGTAAGTTAATGTATAGTTTTTAAGCAATTAGATTATATTTTTGTAATTATTATAATAAATTTATTTTTAGTTTATTGATTTCATCGCTTAAATATGGGTATAAACTATATAATTGAATCTTTATATCTACTTGAATTATTTTGAATTTTAATTACGACTTATGAATTTCGAAGAGAGATGTGAGATATGTTTGACAGATATGAAGCGTTTAAACAAAAAAAAGATGATAGATTCGCTTGGGACATTAAAGAGAGAAAATACGGTTGTAGAAGATTTATTTATTTTAAAATAAATCTGTTGTAAAAAGTTATACTGGAAGAATAATTTTTCTAAACATATTACGACAATATTCGAATATAATTACCATATTTATTTTAAGAGACTTTGTTTTGTTCAAATCCTTATATTTAATTAAAATTAATCTGATTAATAATAGCATTCTTCTTATTCCTCACATTCATATTTATTTGAAAAATAATTATGGTATAAAATGTATTTCACAAAAGTCGTTATCATATACCTACTTTCTTTTCCATTTTCCGTACTCTTTTATGGCATCGGATTTTGCGATATTACATGAAAAACTCGGTAACAAAAATTTAAAATAATTACCTTCAGAACTCATTGCAAATATGTATGATAGTTTTTGTATTTTTCCATCAATGTCTGATTGTACTTAAATTAGGGTCGTTGCAGTCGCCATCTGCGGAAATTTAGCCGAAATTCTCGAAAATATCAGCGATCTGGGGAAGAAGATTAAATTCCATTTGGATATACGTTCGATCCTATCGGTAGATTTTCGGATAGATGTTCGAAGATGATGATTCGACCAGGCGAAATGCGAATTGTATCGAACGAATTTCCGATTTCATTTATATGTTCGATACACTGGTTTGAAATTATTGTATTCGAAATGTCTTTCGTCCAGATGGAAGAGATTGACAAATACACTCCAAATAACAGTACTCAACATCAGCGAGTAATTGGGTTTTTATGAAGATATTCGTCAATTTTTCAGAGCCCGACTTTATTTTAAAAATGTTCACTGCAGGATGAATTTTCAAAGCACAGTTCGACACTTTTTTAATATTTTAAGGCCGCTTTCAGATATTATCAACATGGGAGTTAATTTTAACTTTCTCTTTCCTGCGATTGATTTATAATAGGGATATTTATTAAAGATTTTAAATGGAGGTGACAGCATTTTTTTTCATAAGCTAACATTCGAAAATTGAATATGAAATTTTTATATTCGTGAGTTTTTGGACTTCTGGATTAAATCAAGTTTTAAACATTATTAATAATGGATTTATTAAATATCATTTGTAAATCTTTAGTCTAAAAGTCTTATGAAATAAGAAAACAATTTTCTTACCAAAACAATTTTTATACAAGAAAAAAATCAAACGTTTATATCTACATTTTTTTAATATAACTTACAAAATTGTATTTAAAACTTGAAACTTTTGATGTTAGGCACTTTGCAACATCAAAATATCCAAAAAATTGAAAGCATGGTAGAATTGATGAAATAGTCACCTATTTCAAATGTCTGATCAATTTGGTCTGTTTTTACTTAAAGCTTAATGTAGTACCGTTTTCCACTTACGTTCACTGTTCACAAAAACTTTTCGACCAATTTATAAAGGCTACCCACAGTTTTTTGACACGAACATTAACCATCCCATAGGATTTGTTGTTTTTCTACTAAATAGACAATGGCACTGATATTTTATTATAATTTGATATATTACATTTTTCCAGCACAAGTTCAACTACTATAATTTGTACAAAATGTCTTACATAAAATATGAAATATCAATTTGTCTTTAAAAAAATGAGTTTTTATAAAATTATGACGAGATATTAATATTTCAAAACAGAACAGAAAAATTCAGTTTTACATGTTAAAATAATGTCGTTACTATCAGTTTATCAAAATGAGATAATACAACAATTTATATGATAAATATTAAAAACAATGTAAACTACAATGTTATGAATTTAATGTTCTGAGTATGAGTTCCTTCAACCAACGTCAGTCGGCGTACTTGGTTTGTAAATAAAACCACGGAATGTCCAGTTCAAGTCTATTAACTAATGACTAAGGATGGAAATGAAAATAATTTCTTTAAAATACGGTTCTTTTATGTTAGTAAATTACGCACGCGTAGGAAAATCTATTAGTTTAAAAAATATGATACCATATACACAAAAGTGAAGCTACTAAATACTAAGCACCTGCCGAGTAATTCAGTGACAAATGTCGAGCTTAATAAACTATACACCTGAGCAATTATTTCAGCTTAGAAAATACTAAATATTTACTTCCCAGCTTTAGAGTTTGAAGAGTTAAAATTTGTGAGAATATGTGTTCAAAAACTGTAACACTTCACATCTAATTATGAGATGATATTGATCGTACCGTCAACTTACGTCTTGTTAATACTGACAGAAACTACTTACACGTTTCAGTAGAAAATGGGTCAGTAACGCCATCTGGTAATTTTTCACGATAAAACTAAAAGTTACTGCTTGTATTTTTACTTATAACAGTTAATCGAAATCTATCTACGCTACAGCTCAAAATCATCATTTATTATCAGTTGCCTTAAGAATGAATAATACGACAATTTTCTCTCGAAACCTGAATTTTATACACTCCGCCGATAACGTCATTTCCTAACATTAAAACGAAAGCTAAGAAGATTAAGTTGTTTTTTCAAACTCTGGTGGTATTGCAGTAAAAGTGTGCATTTCATATGAACACAGAACAAGTTTCAGCGAAATCTGTTCAGAATTCAAAGAGAAACGCTGGAATGAAAGTAAAATACGAGTTTTCACTTGCGAAATTTGTACGACGGATCGTTTAGTCAATTCCAAACCGATTAGGTTGACAGTTATTATGTGATTCTATGAAATACGTACTTTCACTGATTCAGAACATGATTTTTGAAAAACTTGAAATCCAAACGATTTTCGTATTACTCAACCGCAGTTCGTATAATTTTACTTTGATAAGAACACATATTTATACATGACCTACAAAATTGTAGATTCTCGTTAATTTGTCAGAGGGTATGAAAAGCAAACATCATTTTTTAACATGTGATAAAATATAAAATTATACTCAAAATGAATGTGCTATATGCGAAATGCTCTTATTTGCCACTAAATAACGAAAACAAAATAATTTGATTAAATATACTACATACATTTTCCAACCATAAGTTCAATCAATAGAAAATGTCTCACAAAAAATATGAAAAATTAATGAGTGTTTAAAAAAATGAGTTTTTATGAAATCATGACGGGATATTTTATCGGGAAATAATTCTCGGATACGACCGTAAATGGTTTCTTTTAGCTGCGCCCATGACACTGCATGCGCTTACAACATTAATATGCGTTTCAGGCCTAAGGGGCATTCATTAAACAAAATTGATATATAACGAGATATATGTTATAACGGTCAGACTCCAAAACAGAATCAAGCTGTGTTATACCATATTTTCGGTGTATTTGTTAAAACATTATTTAGATTTATGTACGTAAAATATATTGCATGTCAATAAAGCGGTTTTATTATTACTTGAATTCGCAGTAGGTTGTCGGCATATTATTAAAATTCATGAAACAAAAAAATTAGTTATACTCGTATTTTTATTTGAATGATTTTAAAATGTATTCATAATAAATAGATCATTTTGAAATAGATGTTGATCATCGTTATTAATCTCCTTTTTATTGAAATTGTTATTAATAAAATGTGAAATGTTCTGTACAAAAATGTCCATAACCATATTCTGAATTCATTATATTTGTTGGATACAATTTATAATGAAGAAATTAATTGATTTTATCCTTGAATTTGAAAGACGGTTTTCATTAATATCAAATAGTATATACTTTCTAGTAACGGAAAAATCATTAACCTGTAAAGGCCCAAGTAAACTTATTACGTTGAGTTTGATAGTTTGCATTTGAATTTCAAAAAAATGATTTTGCTTCGACAACCTATTTTCTACGATATTTCTGAGGTTGTTTTTCTGCTAAAAGGTTAGAAAAATGTCATTTAACCTTCCTGGTGGAAAATATGAACAGATTGAGTGACCATTACCCGAAATATAGATAGTTTTGCTGTCCAATATTTGTTTTCTAAATTCTAGCAAAAAACTGCTTTTATAAGAGCACGTAGTTTTTGAGTTAGAACGTTCAGGAATTTTTCAAAGAAATTTTCATTGTTGACGCCATTTTGAGGTCGTTACAATGATGTGGGGTATAAAAGTAAATTTTTTTTCTTAAAATTCAACTGCTTTATGCACCATTATGCACGGTTCCAATAGAATTCCAATATTCTTATGGCTCGAAAAAAATTGATAGGAATAAATAATTCCCAATTTTTTGAATTTTTTTTAAAAATTCGGCGCTATATTGGAATTCCTGATGGCTGAAACTCAATTTTGACCTCGGAATCTTGAAGAGCGACCTCGAAAACAATAGGATATGTACCTTTCAATTGTTTTCAACTTCGATTTTGATACGAAATACTTGATTGAAAATGAAGTATAAAAAATGTCATTTCAGGCGTTAATGGGTTAATTTGTTTATAAAAAGTTCCATTGAATTTGCGAATGTTGTTGTCTGGACAAATTTTTTTTGTCCAGGAAACGAAATCACAGGTTAAGGACAAAACAAACTCCCACATACAATGTAAGCTCTTTGTTAAATAAATTAGGACATTTTGTAATCACGTCAACATTTGTAGGTTAACATGGATATTCCTATTTACAATCTCCCCCGGTATACTCTTCCAATTAAATATAATTATAACCACACAATTGTGCGATGTAAATACATAAAATGAAAATGTATTAATTATTAACTTTCTTTGACATATATAGGTGTACAGATATTCTCGCCATTTCTAAATAGGAGATGATAAACCTAACCTATGTAGATCCATAAAATCTGCAATTGCGATCGACGAGTTATTGGCCATTTTCTACCCGGTGCTTTTACCTTAATTTAAATACAGTTTGCGATGACTAGAAAATAGTCAAATATCTGGCATTATATTCGAAAGTTTTTGGGAATCAATAATGGCTAGTTCATGGGTACATCAGCGTTACATTACCACAAGAAAACCAGGCAGAATTCTGCGAAAATGTTGGTTATAATCTGGCTATTAGCCGGTAATAATGGGCATAAGCCAGGCAAAAAGTGATCAATTTTTTCAACTGTCACTTCTTTAATTAACTCCCGCAAAACTCAAGATAGCGAATACAATATGCTGGACATTTCTGGATGCATTCGTTCTTTCTTATGGAATTGGTCTGGGAGTTTATGTTTTGAGATTGTTGAGGACGCCGATGGCAATATGACTTTAGACTTGGCGAATACTAGACAATAAATAATCCAAAACTTGATCCATCAATTTTTAAGAATTCTTAAGAAGATTCCTTTACAAGAGTAAGTCAATTGTTTAAACATTGTATTTTATAAAATTTATTAAATTTTGTATCCAATGATTCACCATCGAACATCAGTACCCATGGTAGAAACTAAGAAAAGGCTGAGAATTATCTTTATCTTTTTGTATGACGTCACTTAGTTTATCACACACTATCGCAGCTGCTCATTATTTAGAAGATTGTACCTACAATTCTGCAATATCGACACTATGCCTGATACTGTTTTAAAACCATTCTATGCGTATTATCAATTTCTCACGCTGTATTCACGACTTACGATTGCTTCGTTTTATCGTCCCTATTCGACATAATCTTCATTTTTTCCGTGTGGCAACCTGTTTATATTTAGATAGAACACTTTAGTATTATGGACGAACGTAGAAACGGTTGATTTGTACGGTACTTTTCTGTGCACTCTAAGTGTTTTTGTCAAATATTTAAAACAATTTTATTTCCTAAACGCAGTGTCTTTATGTCTGCATTGCACGGTTTCCATAATTTTGATAAAAGAAAACCGTAGTGGGAATTCTAATGTTTTGTTATTTATGATTGAATACTTAAAGTTGCTATTTTTAAAATAATAATTCAACTACTTTCATTTTTAATATATTATAATCTATTAAACAAATGTTATTATTGATTTTCTTTATGTAAGAAGTTGTTGATTAATTAAGTTATGTGTAAAATTTTATTTTTCATTAATATTTGTATTCCATATTCAAAATCTGAAACCCTCATTAATTTTTGTCACATATTTGTCAACTTTTTCTATTGTTATTGAAAAATACCTCCGTAAAGTAAGCTGATATTTATTATACGATGTACTTTTCAAAATTTATAATCACTGTTTAACTGTGGATTACTTTGAATTATAGTAAGTTTTTATTTTATCACAATAATCTGTTTTTTTTTAATAAGAAGGCTGCTTATCTTACTAACGAATGTTGGCGTAATTGTTAATATGTATCAACATTCTTTCTTGAACTACACATGATGAGAACATAAAATATATACAAGACAACGTTAAACGTAAATAACTAGACATACGAATGGCAACTTAAAGCCTGAAGTCGTCCGAACCCAAGCACCAACGAACAACGATGGCAATTAGGAGGTAAAATGTACATTCGGCAAGTTGCCCATTTAGGCTATAAGATGCCGCTTTTGGGTTTGTGGAGGTTATATTGTTTACGAAATTTCATATTTATGTAACTGTCATAAAAACTGGAGTGCATCTTTACAATTTAAATTCACAGAATAATCGGTATATTACACGAAATTCATGCATATATTAAGTCTTATAATTTATTCACCTGTTGGTTAATGTTAAAACAATAATATATAGAAATATGTCTTAGATATTTTTTATTATTTTTTTGGTCAGATAAAAGTTCAAGATTAATAATCAGCATTTGATCGTTGGTAATACATTAACTCTTTACATACTTTATCTTTAAGTAAATCTTTGAGTTTACTATTTCTAAATATTTACAAATAAAAGTAAAATTAGAAAAGATACAAGCCGAAATTTTTTTTTTCAGATTTAACAGAATAAACAATGCTGATATGTTTATATGAAACCAGCAGAATTATTTTCTTCAGGTTTTAAATAATTCTGTTAAATCTACCGATAAATTTTTTAAAATTACCGTTATTTACAAAAATTAAAGATATTCTTCCTGCTGTCCCTTTCTGAAAAACCAAAAGACTTTTTTGATAGAATTTAAGTATTATTTTTCTGCATGAACTGTCATGTAATGCGTCTGCAACATTCGACAGTTTCTGCAACACTCGTCATTTTACAGACAATGACATTCTCAACTTGTGACAGCAAAGGTCAACAAATAAATTATTCGTATGTTTCACGAATTTCAAAAGCGATGTTTTAAACGAAAAATGCACTTTATATTTTAAACCTTTTTCTAAAAAAATAAAAATTCATAAACATGAAAAAAATTGTTGTTTTGTTTCAGATCGAAATAAATAGTGTCACAATTACTGTCAAATCAAGTGCCTTATTTCGAGACATGTTTGACATTTAAAACGCTGAAATTGTGTTAATGCAGCACTATACAAAAATTTGTCTGAAATTGTCTCATTTCCAGGGAATTACATACCAAAAGTGTCTTGAAGTGAGTCACTTTCTCTTCATTCCATAATCGAGGTGATATCAATATGGTGCCAAATTCTCCAATAAATATCTATTTTTTTAAATTGGGAAACTTGATTGTAAAAAAATGATCACTATTTATTTAATGTAATCATATACTACCTAATGCAATAATATAATACAATATTTTGCAGTTAGATTTGGACTGAACATATTTCTTACTTTTATATTCTATTTTTAATGAAAATTACTGATATAAAATTGGCTGTATGTTGCTGTGCTAAAATAAAGTACTTTGTTAAAGTAAAGTCATACTCATTAAATATCAGCACCTAATAGAATAAACTAACATTGATGCTCCAGTGGTAACGATTTTTAATTATGAACATTTTAGAAATAGTTGTAGTATATCACTATACTGTTAACATTTTAACAACTACAGATATTAATTTTCGCTTAACAATATGATCTGATCACTTGTATTTTATATATCATGGTATGCCTAAATAATTACAGTATAACCTCTCTTGTTCGACATGATCGGTGCCAGACGCTCTCTCCCTGATCTCGCTAGTTTGACATTTTTTTAACCACGCCCACTATGATGTCACGCAATCGTGATTGGCTCATTTGTTTTTACGACAGCTAACCTTCTAACCTTCTGGTTTCCTAGCATTAATTCCTTGCCATACATATAGTCAAGTAGAAGACTAAAACTTAACAACAACAAATGCGGAGGTTATGTCGTTCGATTTGACGGGTGAGGTGCAATCGTCCGAGTCCGGCATGGGTGCGTTCGTGATCGTCGGTAATATAACGGACGGGGCGGGAGAGGGAAGAAGTCTCCGCCCACTGTCGAACTAAGGAGGTCCGGCACTGTCGAACTAGGGAGGTTGTCGAACAAGCGAAGTGTCGAACAAGAGAGGTTGTACTGTAACGTTTTTCCTGTCAAAAATTCTATGAATTACTCAGAATTAAAGCTTGCCTTAAATAATAAATTTATTACGACAGTAAAACACAAATTAAAATATTTAAATGAAAACCCAAAAAACTTTAGCTATATACCTTCTCAAAAAAGTATAAATATTTTTTGTTATACATTTATAAAACTAAAAAAAAAAACTTATCTATTCTTAATACAATAATGATTTTAACCTTGTTCTCTGTACTTTGCAAATAATTTAAATTAATAACACAAACTTTTTTAAAAAGAAATTTACAAATTATTTTATTCATTTTAAAATCTTGCCATCCGTTTGATTTTATCCACAATATATTTTAATAGAAAATGCAGTCTATTATCAGACGGTATTCAGATATTGAACCAATCGAAGAAGCGCTTTGCTGAATAATTAATAGTTAATCAAGTAAGCAACAGAAGATAGAGCTTTATATTTCATTCAGCGTCACCTTCCAGTACAGGTACATCTGCACCAAAATTCACGGGAAATGTTAAAACAACCTTCCAAGCCGATTCGAGCGTAATTTTAGTAACACGAGTAAACATGTATATTTTTCACGATATGTTTACTTTTATATACATTATACAAATAGGCGTGAAAAAACATTTGGATCGAATTTGGTTTAATTGAAAAGCTTTTTTTATATGCTTTATATGAAATACAAAGTAATTGAATATTGAACAACGTATAAAATAAACGATACAAATTTAGATTTTCAATGTGATTAATTTTTTTCTGAATATATGCGATATTTTAATAATTAAAAAGTAGACATTAGCCAAATCAATTCATAGGTACTAACGATAAATTTAATGTGAAATTTATATTCTAAACATGGTAATTAATGTTTAGTGTTTAAGATCAGATATTAAAATGTTCTTTAATATTTTCCAAAGCTTTCTCTTCCAAAGTCGGAAACTTGCACAATTTAAGTGTTACAATGGTAGTAAAAATAGAACTTATCTTGACATTAATAAAATACGTAAATTAATATCGATTTTAGCTCTGCTGTCAATGTAGACATGCAAGTTAGGTATGTCAAGATTGACCCGAATATCCCGATATAATTCTCCCCAAAACCTTGTCCCGACCGGGATAGGCAAATCCTGAATTAACCATCAGTAAATTTTAAATTTAAGACAAACCAGGTTTAACCTGTTTTGCTTGAAGCCAACCTGTACTGGTATTCGTCGCATAAAGAATACTGTAATACGAATCTACTCAACTCCGATTGTGGAAATCTTTTTTGAAACATCAAACTGAGATTTTTTATGTAGTGATTTTATGCAAATGATCCTTAAATATGTCAAAGACTTATTTTTAAATACGCCCGTATATATTCATTTATTTATGCAGTTATTTATATATTTATTAGAAAATTTAATACAATGAGCTCGCGCATATAGTTTATCTCTTCCGGTTTTCGATTTTGCATTCATAATCAGAATTCGGTAGGCTTTGCCATTTCCATAATAATTTAAATAGCCTGTTTCACTTGTTATACGAACATTTTCACCTTCAGCCAAGATTAATAATAGTGAACCCGTTTCGCATATATTTCGGAATGCGTACATTTATTCAGTGACATAATATTGTGTTTCAGTTTTGCATTTGATTTAGGTATAAAATTGTCAAAAGTAGGATGCATTTTCGCCGTGTAATTAGGAATTATAAATAATTCTCCATCGTAATGTTTCAAAATTTCAATATGAATGAGACATGAATTATAATAAATAATAAACGAACACCATCAATGCTCAGTGCATTCCATCCTACATGAAAGCAAATTTTAATAAACATGATAATAACGATGAAAACGCAATAATTTGTAAGCTGAACAGAAAGTCAAACAGTATGTCATTATTATACGAAATGGGAGACTATTTTACAGGTAATTTTTTCTTATATCTTTAATTATTCTGCAGACTGTGTAAGTCGCATAAGGTGAACTGCTATTTTATTCCAATATATTCTAAGAGGCGTTGAAGGATCCGAATGTTGTGGTTATCGGCTTTAGAGGAAACTTTTCTTTTTCATCCTTTCAACGTAAAAAATGTTTTGAAAAGTTCTTTTCTTTTTTGTATGATACAAACGTTGCATAATATTACAAGCCGGATGGACATAAAATGCAAAAATTGTCCTTTCCAATGACTCATGATCCATAGTCTGTAAATAAGAATGTGATTACGTCAAATGATTCTATGCAACCTTTCCTTGTGCTATATATTAATCTTGCATCTTGTGATATAAAATAATTGTATATCATGAAAAAATTTATAATTATTAATATCTTTTTGAAATTATAATCTTACATGTGGACTTACATGATACTGCGTAAACAGTTTTTCTTATTAATTACGAATTTTCCGCATACCAGTGTATCTTAGCGCATGTATACTAGCAAGGATCGCAATAGGCTAAATTGAAATCCATTTCTGTAATGACAATAGGCATATAGCAACTAGTAACGCGTATTGCAATGTGATATACGATCTCATACACAATACCAATGTTGCATACTCCTATTCGCGTGATGTTTCAGCGTATACAATTTGCATCCGCCATCTTGAATTTTAAATTATTGGTTTTAATCTTTTATCCGGATTACACTGAAAAAAATTTACTTATCAATTCAGCTACTATTGAGAAATTGAGTTGAGAGTAGATAAAAGAAATACTTTTTTTTGTTAGTATAACTTTTTTGATGTTGTTAATTTTACTATTGTTACTTAACTATTACTTAAGTAATTATTTACCCAGTAAACGAAAAAGTATTCCGAATGATTCGAGATCAAGAAATGCGATACAGTGCATAAAACTCAAAAAGACATGCACTAATATAATAAAAAAGCAACCGCTAATAGCTGCACACAAAATAATTCCACTAAAAGAAATTTCCAGAGGAATTCTTAGTTGATTTGACTATTTTTTAACTACGCAGAGTAGTTCGATAAACTTCAAGAAAATTGTCTAAGTTGCAGTTACTACTGTAAGGAAGTTAAATCAACTACAAATGTAGTTCTCCTAAATTCAATTAAAAATATATCCCTCCAGCATGTTGAATAGTTTTTAGTGTACTAGATAGTTAGTCTCTAAAAAATCTTTTTAAATGTAGTAGAATTAACTGCAAAATATCGTTTCCATAACTATATATTTTGTTGATTTAACTCCTTTATGGTTGTAACTATAACCTATAAGATTCCGTTGATAACCTATTGAAATGCTTTCTGCAATTAAGAAGTAGTCAAATTAACTAAAAGAGTTTATTTCATTTTACCACAACTGACGGTTATAAATAAGATTAATGAAATAGTAAACAAAATTTATTCCAACGAATATTCGCACATAGTCGCGATAACTGTAACGACATCAAGGATACGTATTATCTATACTAAATCACATATTATGTTATTCTTATATTTTAACATCAGATAGCTAAAATGTGCGCGAGTTACTGTGAGCTTAGACTTATAAAATAAGTAATATTTTCAAAATATGTGGTTGCCATTTATTGTGTAAATATTTAGTCAACTACATATTAGTTGTTCTATATGATTCAACCGCTTGAAGAAGATTAGTCAATTCAACTTATATACAGTTGAAACTACTCAATATTTAGTGCTAATGCAGGCAGCCCTATATTTAGTCAATATTGCTACATTTTTTGTTCAGCATGTAGGGAGATAATCCCAATGTGAAATCTGCTTATCTATATTTATTTATATATTCAATTGCAAAGTATGTAGACTTTACAATAAATTGTGGATCAACCGCGGCAAAAAGTCTACTTGTCAAAGAGCCACCCTAAAAAGTTTTAAAAATTCGCCTGTTTTTTGGACCTGCAATTTGGGGTAAAAATGTATAGAAAATTAAAGTTTGTGATATTAGAGATTAATCTTCAGATATCTCTATTTTATCTCCTAAAATATACATTTTACAAGAAAAATTGACAACAAATATTTTTTGATCAGAATTGTCCAAAGAATCTAATCAAATTTTCAAATTGTTAGCAAAATTGTACCTTTGTTTTGAAAATGTTCAAAATTTGATGTTTTTCGGTCAGGACAAAATTTGTTTACATTCTGTCGATAATTCTAAATGAAAAGTATCCGTTGTGAATTTGACATAAAATGTATTTTCGGAGATAAAAAATGTCAAATTTTCAAAAAATGCAATTTTTGCAGCAAATTCCCTCTTTGAACCACCATATCTCAAGATTAAGATATATGCTCAATCTGAAATTTTTACACTAGTAAGCTATCATCATAAACTTTCATTTGTCATATTTCGAGCCCAAATTTCAAGTCCAGAAAAAGGCGAAATTTTTGGGTGGCTCTTTCGCGAAACAGACCTCAACCTGTTTCAACTTGGACAGATTGTTCATACTAAAGTCTTTCTTCAACTGACGTTAGGCACCGTACACCGTCCATAAATAAAATCACCAAATGGCCAGTTCAAGTGTCCATCTGACTTACGATACGTATAACAACGCATGACAAATTGGTTTACCAGCAAACAAAATTGCGAATTGTCTTGAATGTGAACACACTTTTGTTTTGCCATCTGAATAAACTTTTCAGCGAATCTTTTTTCTAGCATTTTCTTTTTAATCTATTAATAACTTTTTAATTGTGTATTTTTCAATTTGACGCCATGCAGTGCTAGGAAATAATGTGTATTTATTGATAACATGACTATTCAACTCATCGCTTTTGTGAAGGAAAAATATATAAACTTTTTAATTCTTGTTTAGAACCAGCGCGCGGTTGCTGATGCTATCTTGGAAGAACAATATGAATGTATTGAAATTAGCAAAAAAAAATGAGGTAACTAAAAAGATTCTACACTGAAGAACGTGGTATCTACAACTGCGGAAAATATTAATTCCACCGTACGAAAGAATATTCCAAACTATTAAATTGTAATTAATATGTTGAACTATATAAATATGTTGTTTTGAAATGTTTGCGTGTGTGATAAAATGATCGAGCTGAAGTTGGCATACGCAGTCCAGCATACGTGTAAGCGAACAAATGTCTTTTTTATTTTTTAAACGAAGTAACTTGCATTTATTGTTAATTGGAAAAATTTTATTTTACTCAGTACTTCAATAAGTATTTATTAAAAAAAATTCGCCGATCATGTATGCTGGACTGCGTATGCTAACTTCAACCTGATATAAAATTGTCTTGCTGTTAAAAGGTGTGTCTACGCGTGTGTATGTGCGTGTGTCAAATATAATTGTTTCATTTTCAATCACCATTTGAAAAACTGTGTCTAAAAGCAAAAAACTTCCTTAATATATGTAAAAAGAAGATAAGGGTTCAAAAAGTCTAAGGGCAATTCTAAACAGTATAAACAGTTTCCTAGAAAATACGAAAGATATTGATTGAGAACAGAATGAGAATCTTCGGAAATAAGTGATTTTTATTTATTTAGATAGATAGATAGATAGATAGATAGATTTATTACTCATATATAAGGAAGTATTTTCCTACTTATTTTTATTTATTTCCGAAAATTCTCGGTCAGTTCTAAGTTAATGTCTTTGGCATTTTCTATGATACCGCCTACAGTAATTAAAATTGCCCTTACAGAGTCCGAATTTCCAAAAATGGTTTCAGTCACTTTTTATTTACGGTTTTTAGGGAAAATTCCTCCCTTATCGGTGGAGCACTTTAGAACCCCCTTAAGCGTAGATTATGTGGGTAATTTCCATGTTATGATGTGGACCATTTTTCATACCGAGATTATGTTGATTACTTTAATACACTTTTTAAATAAAAATATGTCAAAGAAATTTGTAGTAATTATTATTATGGCACATGACAATAGATTTTTAGTTAATATTTTTATGTATAGCATCAACGTTAACAATTATTTCGATGACTCGTTCATAAATCGCGAATTACTGCAAAGTAATGACCGAAAAATAGCCGCAGCAACCAATAATACCTGGAGAAGAATGAACTCCATTACTTAAATTGAAAATGATTTGCATTTGAAGTAATAACAACGAGTTTTAAATGCCGGAACGGCATAATGAGCTGCAACTCGACCATTATTAAAAATCACCGAATTACACCGCTCGTAAAGTTCTAATGCATTTCGATAACCCATTAATTCGTGTCGAATTAATGCGGCGTCGTAAAATGCGATTCGCAAGAAATTTGAATCGCCCTTATCGATCCCTCGTCCCGGCAGATTCAAACATTACAAATAATAATACGTCGTAAAACACAATTATCGCAACTATAAAACCGACGCAAAATCAAAGTCGCGTCCAAGCCGCAAAAAAAAAAGGAGCGACGCGTATACACACTGATAACTTCGCAACAAAACAGTTGGCTTCCGGCATTTTGCCGTTTGAAGGCTGTAACGAATTTTTCAATTATTTAACGCTCGCTCGCGATACACAGTGGCGGAGACGTTAATTACGGCGAGAATTTATTCCCATAATGCCCCATATCGAACAATGAACGCTCCATTGATAAAAACTGAAAACTGGCGACGTTGTGGGAAACTGTATATTATACGGGAAAAATGAAACTGACGAATATGAAAGTGATGAAAAAAATTCTGTAATAAAGCGTGTTCGACAATTAGTTCTCAATGAATTTACAGGCGCGTCGGCATGTTTTTTTCGCGTCTTTGTCCAAAATTACTGTTGGCCATTTTAGCTGATCACGATAAAAAAAATCAACCGATTGCAGGCGTTTCGTCCGACGAAAACGGGGACTCGTGCCCACGGTCTGCGTTGGTCGCGCGAACCACGTGTTACGCGTACAAAAAGTCCAATGCTTTTTTTTCTCTTCGTCAACGTAGGTCGTGCAAGCTCGATTGGAATTCCCGATGGAACATTTCACGCGTCGATGAAAGACAATGCAGGTATTTTCGTATAATTGTTTCTCTCTCCAACTTCTTCTCTGTCTTTCTCTGCGTTCCCCCCTGTCACTTTTTTACTCTTCCATTATTCTTCTTCTGGACCTGTAAGGTCGGCGTACGACGAGATAGCCCCTGTTCGGGCGGTCGATGTCAGCGAAAAAAAAGGCATGATTTAAAACGATGTTGAATGCGTCGGAAATTGTAAACGCATGTGCAACGTAACGATAGGAATGTCGGAGGAATTTCATTAGGACTTACAAGTGTTTAAAGCCTTGGGAAGCAGCTGCTAATATGTCGACCAGCGGATTGTATCTCTAAATTTGGAGAAATACGCACATCGAGGCACAACTTACTTATTTTCGATTGCTTTAAAGAAAAATTTATTTTTTACCTTCTCTATAAAATTCGAAATTTCAAGCAATGATCTCTCTTCATTCTTATACCATCAAGTCTCAAATGAATAATTTTTTTTCATTTTTCGATACGAATTTCTGATAGGTTATTAACGTTAATAAAGATCTGGACATATTATTTCTACGTAAAATGTATTGTAATTTTGCATCCTTTTTTCAAATTTAGAAAAATGCGATTGGGAGGACATGCTTTCAGAAAAAATATTTTTTTTTATCAAGAACTTTATACCAACATTGGATGCGAAAATCATTATGAGGTAAAACCTCGGCGTTCTCGGACCCTAAACTTCGAAACCTACAGGCAGAAAAATTGAGTTTCAAAATGGCGGCATCTAATATGGACTTTTTAAAGACAAAACTTTCAATTTATTCATATATAACGATATGAAATCACAAATTTTTTATTGTTCGCTGATTACGAACGTGAAGTCAATTTCAAAATTCCAAATAGCGGATCGAATATGTCGGGCGAATCCTAAGTAGCACAAAAAAAGTATGGTTAATATAACTAAAAATATGGCTATTTTATAACCAAAAAATAATATAAAATTGGCCCTTATTATTTTTCTGCTTAAAATAACCAGAGTTATTGTTTCTGTGCGTTACAGTAACTGACATTTTAGATTAAAATAATAATAAATTCCGTTTAAATGAATATTTGAGATAAACGTACATGTTTTGAAACTTTTATTTCAATTTTCACAGAAATTGAAAAATGACATCAAAATGACGCATTTGCGTTTACTGCTACACTGCCCACAACAAAAATGGCGCCATGACCACTATCTTGTAAAAAATTACATTTAATACGTGAATAACTCCAGTCATCTAGTGTTCACATTAATCATATGTATAGTTATAGATTTAACCAGAAAAGTTTAAGCAGGCAAATTTAACTGGAATGTAAATAAATAGGAAAAGAGGCACAAATCTTTCTAGTAAATATTTTCTGGTTACATTAACCAGAATAACTGACCAAAATAACCAGACATTTTTTACTAAACGCATCCAATAATTTAACCGGAAATGTTTTCTATGTGTAGCTTCAGTGACTGCAGCAAACATTATTATTTTCAAAAACAGAAGTACGAAAAATTGTATGCTAGTGTCAAATGTCCGACCATCAAAATGGGGTACTTAAAGCTGCAAAACCAATCTCATCAAAACCAATCCAAACCAGGTGGAAAATTGATTGCTTTTTTGTTGGTTTTTTGTTGCCCTAGTGGCAATTTTGTTGCTGCTATATTAAAGAAAACCTAGAGTTGGCTGTCTTAACAGAAAGTCACCCAAACCATAGTTAAAAAACAAGTATAGTGGGATAAAATAAAAAACTAAGCGCATAGGAATTTGTTGCTCCTGTTGCACCTATTTTTGACCACATACCAATTACTATAAATTTGTGCTAAACTGTCGATAGTTGGCCCGAAACGTACTAGCAAAATATTTATATGCCATATATTTGCATTTCATGGCTTGCAAACCGGAGAAAACGTCATATATTCGAAAAAATACGTGATATTTCGTACATGAACGTAGTGTTTGGTTTGAAAGATACTAGCAACAAATTATTTAATCAACGAATAATGTTGTACATAATCATTTAGTTATTAAATATAACATCATTAGTTCGTTAAATAATTTGTCGCTAGTACCTTTCGGTCCAATGACCGACACTTTTGCACAAATCTATACATTTTCGACGCTGGCCAGTAACTGGTACGTGATCAGAAATAGATGCAACGTTGTTTAGATCAACGTTGTCATGGAGCAACAAATTCCTATGCGCTTAGTTTTTTTATTTTAGCCCCCCTATACTTGATTTGTAACTATGAGTTGGGGAACTTTCTCTTAAGACACAGCCAACCCTTTGGTTTACGTTTAATATAGGAGCAATAATATCGTCACTAGGGCAAGAAATTAGCAACAAAAAGGCAATAAATTTTCCTTTTGGTTTATTTTGGTTTTGATATCCGGGTAGGTTTTTGACATTTGTCAGTAATTGATACGCGGTCCGGAATAGGTACAATGGCATTTAGATCAACTTTATCATGGAGCAACAAATTCCTATGCTCTTAGTTTTTTTTTCTCCCGCCTATACTTGTTTTTAAACTATGGGTTGGGTAACTTTATCTTAAGACAGCCAACTCTAGGGTTTTTTAATATAGCAGCAACAAAATTGTCACTAGGGTAACAAATTAGCAACAAAAAAGCAACAAATTTTTCATCTGGTTTGGTTTTGATGACTTTGGCTTTGCCGCTTTAAGAACCTATCAAAATGGTGGATGCAACCTGGTGGACGAAAACCTTCAAAAATCCAATGGTGATTTATCATGATAACTGCTAATATTCATTGAGATTTTTCGTAGATGTTGATGATCTTTACGTAAGAAACTTGCGAAATGTCGTCAAAATTACCTAAAATACTTGCTATCTTGCCTTTTAGTTGCAAAATACGCAACTTTTTTAGACAATATATTCCGCTTTGTTTATTTATGTAAAAGTTGATTATCGAACAAACAACATTTTATAGGTTGCAGCTCTACAACATATCTAGATATACAGTAAAACTATATACTATAGATTTTAAAGCTAAATGGAAAGATAATAAATAAATTAGGTATTTATGAAAACCAAGATGCTGCGTCTTATCATCCCAGGCACTGGACTGTTGTATGTTCAGGAACATTTCCAAAAAAGGATAAGACTGTTGTACTTTATAGCGAGAACGTAACTCCGCAAAACGAGTATGTGTTTTATCGGAAAATTATTGTACCTGAAGTATCAGGTTTGACTCAAGGATTTTAACCAAACAATTGACCAACAATTACAACAACAAGTACAACAAAATATTATATTTCATGACATCTTCTACTACACATTCGACGCTGGATTACATTTTTTTCTTACGGCATTAACGAAAACAATAAAATTACGCTACAATTATTGAAATATCCATTAAGAAATCTTTTTCTAAGTAAGAATGAAAAAATTACCGTTTGAAGTTTACAACTTCATTTTAACAAATTCCCAAAAGCCTTATATCGACAATATATACTTTTAATTCATTTAAACCGATTTTTGTGAAAACGAATCTCGTATTTGTATATATAAAAAGGATTGCGAAATTGCATCAGTCTGAGTTTTATTTGCGTGGGTTTGGTATAAATAAAACGACAATCTGTACATAGACAAACGTCTGTGTAAACAGACGAAGCTGTAGATACCTGAAATGTTTTCGCTTAAACCGGGGACAATATTCGATCACTGGACAATTGTTAATTTCACGAGTTTTTGGAACCAATTGCAAGTCGATCGATATTTAGTTACTTTCAATTCGTTCGTCAAGTCAAAATGGTTCAGGCACGAAACCGAGCAATATCGTCACCAAAAAGTGATGAAATTACTCTTGATTTAGTTTAAGCGTTTATTTCATTTCCGACTGTCTTTAACAACCCTCGCCGTAATTTATGTACTTTTTGAACTCGAAGTTCTCAAACTATAGAATAATCTTCCTAGAACTTGTATGATAAAACTACCCATGTCCCCATTACATGGTGCATGTAGTCTTCATGAACTAATTGTTCAACCAACTATTTCTAATTAATAATGATTTTACTACAAAAATAATAGAATTAAAAGTATTTATAAGTATTGGCAAATTGTTTATCCTTGATTGACGTTTAGTAGTAAGACAAATCAGATGTATATATAAATAGGTACAAACTTAATGCAGACACAGGACTCTCAAATGCGATAATTAAATTTGCATTGATGAGGACGAACTCCGAAAAGGTTAAAATGGATCTATGTTATTATCATATTGGGTTTCTGTCAATAAATTTAAATCAACATTATAAAACATTTAACGCTCTAACTTTAGTCTTCCTTTATTACTTAATTGACTACAATTTTGTGATTTAATTGGTTGAAAATTAACGTAAAATTGAATCGATATATTCTTTCTCATCGTGCATTTCCTTTAAAACATTAATGTATTTCTTAGATCATATCCTCTAAGGATTATACTACATTTTGATCATCTCTTTACGTTTGAGAAAGTGGAATGAATACATGCATGTATTTATTTACTGTCTTAGAAACATTGACATCAAATTCATCCATTATTTTGTCGATATTCTTCGTTCTCGAGAATATCGACATATTTTAAGTGATTATGGAAATTGTTCCCTTATTCAATAGTAATTGGTTAATATGTTAAACAAATTTATAAGATTCCTGTAATTCATTTAATGTTTACCCTATTTTATTTTATCTTTCGATATTTCGTAGAATAATTTAAAGTGTCCAGATGCAACCATTTTTGTTGCCATTTAGCTTGTAAAAGAGACGCCCATATTTTTTACCCTATGTATTACACAGTTACGTTTTATCGTCGGAGAAAACCCTTAACCGTTCCTTTCCCATCACGTAGAGTTAAAAAATGCTTCCGAACCTCTTTGTGGTGCATGGTACACGCATGTATGGATATTTAGTTTTTAATTTACCGTTTCCTCTACACTTGTAAGAGAATATGTGATTATGTAAGAGAAAGAATGAAACAGTGGCACGAAACCATGTCATTTAGAGTTATCTTAATATGAAATTTCTTGTAATGGGTATTTCAAATGGATGGAATACATCGAAATTGTATATATTTTCAACGCTAGTACCAGTTGGTCTTTTTAGTGTAAATTTAAAAGTTTCGTACTTTTTGGACGTGCAACTAAAAACTTCCCATTAATCGTTTAGTTAATGTTATTATTAAATGATTTTGTAGTGATTCCTGATATTGATAAAACTGATAAAACATATTGAATCACTACAATTTTTTGATTGTATATAGACGTCATTGTCAATTTAAAACGAATATCCATATTTTGACATTGAAATATCTAAATATACATTGTAACTCGTTTATAGCGGTGTATAATTGCGAGATTAAAATGCATATCCCTGTAAAAATCAAATTTTCCAGTATTTGTTTTTAAATCATTATATTTTTCAATTTTCCTAGTAGAATTCTAAAATGGGAATCTACAAACAGTTTCTTTTATTAAAATAAATATTATATGAGACTTTATTCCACAAAATTATGTTTGAAATTATATTGGAAACGCATAAATAATAATAAAATTTATTCCTATTTTAGTTGACTCTCAGAATAATTAGAAAATATGTTTGAACCTCAAATATCATTATAATTAAAAAATAAACAAGTTGTATAAATGTACGTAAATTGTGTCCGTATAAGACCGCAACTAAAAAGTTACACGAGTAAGTTGTTTCAGCATCCGCAACTTTGTATTTAAAAAGAAAAAACCGAACTTTGCTCTAGAAAAAAATATTTGCAAACGTTTCCACCGCACTTGTCCATTAGTCAGCGGCACCTGAGGCATCCAAAAGTTTCAGACTGTGTGAGGTATCGTCATACAACACCCTTCGGACAATATACATACATTTTTATTTCTGTAGTTTCGTAGTTACAATGCCATTGATCACGCGCTGTCATTTGTGACACGTCACATTTAATATCTATAAAATATTCATTTTTATTCCAATATTAGATCGATTCGTGAAGATTCACTTTAGCTGTGTTTAGCTGCGTATGAAAAGACTATGAAAATTTTTTTTCTTTAATTTCCTTTTCTACGAAACTTCTTGGAGTTCGGAGATTGTTTCATAAGAAGTGAATATTTAACATTTTTAGAATACCAGCAGAAGTAACGAAGAAAACTTTTAGAATTAATATTCAAAAAATGTGGGTATAGGTATTTCACAACAGAACAGAAAAATTGAATTTTCAATGTTAAAATATTGTTGTTGCTCTCAGTTTACCAAAATTAGATAGTACAAGGACTCATTTTTAAAAACATTCTTGCATAAAAACGTAGCCATTCCATCGTCCACTGATAAAAAAATAACCACATTTTGCTGCCAACAATCTGTTCACTGAGTGCAAGCTCGACAACGCTAGAAAATGATCAGTCAATGTCCGGTTTTAAATAGACTGTTCGATTATTTATAGGAGGCTGATTCTGCTCATTTCAGTCTGTCTAAAATGTAACTGTTCAATGAGGTTAGGAATGGCTTCAAACGTGATGGGATAAGCCATTGACTTAACCTTCCCTTAAAATATAAACAATTTTTATAGAGTCTTACGTGATGCAGCATATCAAACTATAAGCTTCAGTTAATAGCGCTATCAAATGACTACTATGCAACAAGTCTTTTTTATTTAAAATATATTTAGAGGAGCTCCAGTTCTGACGTTGAACTTTTTGTAGAATTAATAATGATTATAATTAATATTACATAATGCACTAATATATGTTTAAATGAATAAATCAACCATTAACAAACGTCTATGTTAATCAGCATAAAATTCTTCTGATAGCGGGAAAGACCTATGTGGTTCTAAACTTTAATGTTTTTCTAATGTCTATCTAAGCCCTTACTTACTGGTTCAAAAATAATTATATTATTTTCTTAAAAATTAATAGAGATAATATATTTTTAAATATTATCGTAGATAACAATTGCGCAAAACTAAATATTTTGGGAAAATTCAATATCATGAATGCCTTGTTCTAAAATTGTTAGTTTGCCTTTTCCAAAAAATAATTAAAAATATGAAATTGCATTAGAGGTAAATCTGAATTTTCATTAAAACCGGCTAAAAATCTGCCCTAATTCATTATTTATTACATTAATACAGTACGGGTAATTCAACATGCGGTCAATGATATACGCTTGTTTCGGGTCCATTCTTGCTACTCGCACCAGAAAGATGAATATTTAAATACATTTTGCTCGGGGGATCGCCTAACTGAGTGTCTGTAGGTTGAAATTGTTAATTTTTCTCTTTTCTACTAATTAAATATTCACGACATGTCTAATAACGGTACTTTGAAGTTTTCTTCAAAGCTCGGTAGAAAAGCTGCGTTTGTGAAAAATCATTTCTCTTTAAGTTTCATTCGCATTAATAAATATAAAAATTCCTGTATATATATATGCATCTACTACTTTTCTCTAAAGAGATTTATTTTTGCGTATTTTGATATTGATTATAATTCAAAACTTTTCTCGTTGGGTCGAGATACATCACTATTCGTGCCTCATTGCTCATTCACGGATGTGGCCGCCGACCGGAAACATTAAGGCTGCTGTTTACTATATCAGTGGCAGACTCCATATATCAAACGACACATTCAATTGTTTAAGTAGATTTTCCCGATGCATACTCCAAGTACTCTTATTTTAAGCGAAAATAATATCAACTAGACAGATTTTATCTGTTCTATATATGATTCTTTAAATGAGTTAACACTGTTTAATTGGATTTGAATTTTTCGAATCTTCAACCAATACAAGGAATCAGTTCATACATTATTTTAACAAATATTTTAGCAATTATTTTAAAAGCCTCCTTTTTATTTAAATAGTTCATTTTTATTGTACAATTTGATCATTTAAACATTAGTTATTCTATGTAATTGACAACGTAGCTGGGTAGGGTTATAAGTATAGATATGCATTTATGCAGTAAAATAAAATTCTTACGATGAATCAGATTGTTTTTTCCTAAAGTAACCTAATTAGTGGAATCTAATTAGTTTTCACTTAGGCCCTAAACCTTTACCTAAGAGGCATTGGCCATTTGAACTAACCCAATCTGATTTCATATAAGTTAACCAGAATAAGTTATACCAATCGCAGGATGGAATATTAAAATAAGTTTAGTTCCTTCTCTTTCCTGTTAGCCTCGATGTAATTCTGTACAATACTGACTATGTATCGTTTAATAACACAAAATGATTGAAACAATTACCGGACAATACGTTGATGTATAGATGCAAACATTTGCAACAATAACGGTGTAGCTGATGCCAACAGATGAAATGTTTATCTGAACTAAATATTTTACATTAATTACCAACACGGGAAATACATTTGAGCTTGCGTTATCAAGTTTCGTAGATTATTTCTTTACCCGCAGTTTTAAATTGTTTAATAAATATTTTTCATTTTGCTTGGAAATGTTTAAAAAAGAAAGCTATTGGTAACTTGTAACGAATTATGGTGCTACTCGTTATAACATTTCTACTTTGTATTATACTTGAAATAAAACAGCTGTGAATGTAAAATCTAAGTTTAATTAAGTTGTTGTAATTATTTTTAATGACATAAAATGACATTGCATATACTTGTAATTTTAAAAGATGGAATAAGAGATAAAAAAATCTAATAATAAGAGATCAAGTTAGAGAAAATCAGGAAGAAAACTGCAGAATATATATATCGTATGATACATTGTAATATTAGACGTGTCAGTATTATCTGAATGATGTTATTATTGTCAAGAAGCATCTAATTGTAAAAATAGATGGCGCTGTGTACCGCGGAGAAGACGAGGAGTACACTTTTGGATTTGAAGCCGCGTCAAGACACTTGAGTTCGAGTTCTATCCATGATGAGATACACATCGTTTAATAAGTTACCCGAGTATAAATTCATTAGGGCCCTGATTACAGAAAGCGTTACACCCTGATCAGGGCCAGAGTTTTCTTTTTTAAGATACTGGCATTCTTCAATATTCTCTCAATAATTTTAAAAGAACGTAACCTGATCACTGGTTGTAGGTGGTATGTCCTTTAAGGTGCCATACGCAACGTAATTTCTTGTGACTTCGAAGTCGTCGATGAGTTTCAATTTTCATAAACAATGTTTTACTCTGAACTCGCCAAGGGCATGATCAATTTTGTTCTCCCTTTTTTGTTGATGATATCCTACAATGATGAATCCTACAACTGCGGCAAATAAATTCATAGACCTCGAAGACGTCGGCAAATTGATCCGCGTTATTATCGGCGTACAGCTAGGATTAGAATAATAATTATTATTTGAAAAGTAATAAAATTAAAACACTTTTTTCATCAATATGTAACCGTCGTAGTAACAAAACATCACCTTCTAATATTTCATTTTTCGTTTTCGGGTCGTTCTAGATAACATTATTTACAACAGACATATTTTCAACGCTATGAAAACACAACTTAAAATTACAACATAACCGAAAACAATATATACATAATATTACATACTCAAGGAGGTTTTGTTTTTCTTTAAAAAGGGGAATGCTTTAAATATTTCTTACCATTTCCTTGTACCGGTGCGTGCGAGACAACTGGCCATAGGGCAACCCACGTTAATGCTGGCGAGCTTGTGATTGGTCAATACCTGATACCTGTGCAGTTCAAATAAAGAAGCCTGTCTAACAGGATCTCAATATATGGCTTATAAATAGTTAACACATATTCATTTCGCCAAATACCACAATTTCATTTATTAACTTTTAAGAAGCCTTCTTTGAATCAAACAAATACTTTTATCAGTGTACTAAACCACAAAATTTCACTGAAGTTTCGTCCGAGTACTCTAAAATATTTTTGTGGTCGGTTGTTTTATCAACTGGCATTTCGACACGAAAATCGACGACTATTCAAAGCGACAAATGTTCGACAATATGAAACAAAATTGTTGTTGTTGTCAGAACTGAATCTATGTTACATAAGTTTGAAAAATCTACATCGATATAAAATGATATTTTAGAATATAATTTAATGTAGAGATAATACTATATAGATAGCTTATACGGGTGGAATATGTAGATACATTCAGAGAGCACATTAAAATCAGTCTCGCTATTGTAGTGGTGGTCTTATCACCACGAGGTTAATTATCAGGAGCATATCAAAAATCATGGGAATGGTGTTTGTGTAGCACAGGCCAACCCTCATGTCATATAGCAACAGCAGAAATTAGATGCTTAACCAACACAGTGGAAACAAATAGTAGCTTTTCAAAACAATTGTCAAAAATCAATAATAATGTGTTTAAAAAGTTTTGCAAATAATTCTGCTTACATCTTCGCACAATAGCTTCAAACTTATAATGTTAATATAACAACAGGACTGATGTATTTTTAAGATACAGACATAATTTTGAACAGGCAGGAAAAAATGTTTATGGAAATCTGCCTATTTTAGATGGTAATTGATATAAATTACTAATATTTGTCTTTTTAGCCAAGATTGGATGTATTTTCAATACAAGGTGACAAAAATAACATTGCAGATAGAATAATATCGTATACTATCAGAGATAAATAAATTGGATGTACATTGCTATGATATATTCATATGTATCTACGTGTAATTTTTAAAGCAGTAACATGCCATTGAAAAGTGATATCCTCTTCGTATTCTGTCCGGCCATATTCAAAAAATTAATATGAAGTAAATATTGGACTCTATACATCATTGCATTCTACTCCATTCTATTACAGAGCGTCTCTGAAAATACAATCTTAATTTCAATGCGTGTAAGGAAACCCTGGCGATTGCGCTTTTAAAGAAAGTTTTTTACATTACATTTTAAAGGTGTGTAATTTAAAAGCAATATAAATATAAGTTACAATTTCCGGCAATATTGCATTTTCTTCTTTAAGTAGTAAAATTTTATTAAACAAATACCACACTTTCACTAATCAATGATAAGACATTCAATATTAAACATAAAGAATTATTTGTATTATAAACAGTAATTGTAATTAACTGTACTATACAATATTCCAATTCCCAAATTTTATTAAATTAAATGAATGCACATGCTTTATGTAATGAATATAACAATATATAATGAACTAAATTTAATAATTTTCGAAAATAATGTCAAGCGCAAGATAACAGCGTATGTGAAAGCATCAATTTGTTTTTGTAATATAATTTGTATAGAGTAATTATATAAATTAGAAAACTAACAGTAAACATGCCTGTGTAGCTAACGTTAAATTCGTGATTACACTGCGGGATTACTCATTACTTACTAACAATGTTACTTCTTACGCATTGCAGGGTAGGTAGAAATCAATACATGTCTATATTTATTAAGTAGTCAAGTTAACATTTTAACATGAAACTATGGAAAACGAGTTTTTATCAATTTTTTTATAAAATTGAACTCGACGTACAGCCTCAATGAAGTTTGCGTATAAGCGCGTACTAGCTTGTAAATTTTACCGAATATAAAAGTTACGATATTACGTACTATAAACGTAACATTATTTTCTTATCATAATATGCCGCGTACTTTGTCCCATATGCCACATGAAAACTACGTGAATGTTACAAGAACATGGCACATCTGTTACGCGGAAATTTATGAGAACTTCGTAATATATTATGCAACATTATCTTAATGAAAACAAATTTTTATTAACGTTACTTGATATTTTGGATCCATCCTAATTCAAATCTCATGAAACAAGTGAGTGAGCTTGTACTTGATTATGATGCATACAAAATTCCCTGTTTGTTGCTGCATGTCAAAGAAATAGTACGAAAATAAAGGATCATTTTATTTACATACGGTTACAGTATTATCGATGTTCCTTCAATATTTTTAAACATTTTAATCATTTCGCCCAATGTTAAGTCATTATCCATTTTATTACATTGTACTTTGTTAAAATTCAATAAGAACAACCTTATTGATACGACAATTTTATAGGAACTCTGCAATATAGACTATCAATCCAACAAGAGCAATCTATTCAGTAACTTTGTTATTATCCTACGCAGAGCACAGTGTATTTTACACAGTATTAGAATTCTTATGCTCCGTAAAAGATAGTATTTTACGCATAGGGATTGCCATCTTTCTATTACCTGTTAAAAGACGAAGATTTTAGATTATTCTAACCAATATGTCAGTTTATTTTAGCCTTTTCTTTTTAACTAAAAGCAATTTTTGTTTATGGAAATTTATCTAGCAAATTAAAATGTTAAAAATGCCTTCTTTTAGTCATAATAAAACATTCTTTTAAAATAGGAGAGTTTAATACAGTTTCGTATAACCTGTCAAAAACAAATGCTGAAAGACGGAGGATTTTACTATAGTTATAATATTTCTTTTAAGGGGTTTATTACACCTTTTAAAAGCCAACGGATTGTAACTGATAAAATACACTTTTCTCAGTGTACAATGAGAATCACACAAATCCAAGTAACAATCAAAATATATCTAGGAGACAGAATTTAAAATGGCACCTGTTCTTCATTCATGTTAAATTCTGAAATTTTAAAAATCAATTTAATGGCATTTATAGGCTTATATGAGAACTGTATGTCTGCAATTTCCATGGTTGATATTCGACTAATTATAAGGTATGTTCGGGTGAGATGGAACAATTCAATTTTTAGCTGCTTTAACGTGTGCATTTCAGATAATAATTGCATAGGATATTAAAGTTTTATAAATTATTGAAAATTCATCCACTGGTCAATTTTCTATTCTGTTCGAAATTATTAGGAGTTATTTTTTGGTCAAGTGAGATGGGGCAGACATGCATTTTTGTAATAACTTTTTGGCAAGTCCTTCAAGACATGCCGATATTTTGTTTTTTATTTTGTTTCTATGCGAAAGAATCGAAGAATTTGGACCTCGGAGAAGACGTGAATATGACTATTGCATTCAAACATACTCAGGTTACTCACAAGTTGTCCCGCCATATTCGGATGAGATGGGACAATTTTTTGGTGAGTGAGTTAGAGCAGTGTCAAGTTCATTGGAAACTATATTTTTCGATTTATAATGATAATATCATCAAATTTTCTATTTTATTCTGCTGTCCTATCTGACCCGAACTTACCCTATCACACGGAGATAAATAGATGTTACCTTGTAACATCGGTATTGCAATATTTTTCTCTCTGTGCATAATTTTTCCAACAAGAATCCTGAGTTTATAATTTAGGTTGTCCTCTTTTATTAAGATTCAAATTTTCTGACCTATAGAAATTAGTTATTTAAAACGTTAAGATATTTATGCAGTCAATACAATTGTTTATTTTTCACGGTTTGGTTATTATTAATAAATTAGTTCAGTAAAACAGTACGTTTCTTTCATTTATTTGTGGTCTCCAAAGCCGTGTTCCAGTTCAACCGACAATATTTTTCATTTGTTTTCACTTGTACATTCGTGAATAAAAAACTATGCAAAATTTATTTCATAAACCCCGTAATCCTATATATATTGCTTAAGATAGACAATTAAATATCAATAATTGTCATGGTTTAATCGGTAAATAGTAATGGTGATTTGTCTATTAACGAAGAATAGGCAAACAAGGAAACCTTACTGACAGATCATTGAATCCGAATGAATAGTCTATGAAAGAAAGCTATGCTCTTTGAAAGTAAACTATAGCTACAAAAAATCGTATGATATTTAATGAAAATCGAACGGAAGCAAATTTGAAGTAGTAACAAATAATTGCCTTCATGAAAATTTCGATTGAGTATATAGATTTTCATTACTGCACCTGGTTGCTTTCATTATATTGCATGAAATTTAATGAACGGTACATGAATTGTAATGGCATACAATATTACAGTAATGCGGTTACTTGAAATTTACTCCAGAATACTTCATTCTCTGATGGAATACTTTTACTTATTTCTAAAATTTACAATATTCTTAGTGGAAAATTTACCGTCAGATTAAAAAGACGTCAAACATGTGAAGAATACTGCAAAAACGGGTGTCTTATTTTGAATCGCTTTCATCCTCACTTTTAAGATTTTTTTGGGTGTCTTATAGAAAGACGTTATAAATGACTTTTTTTGTTAAGAAGTGTCTTCAATCTCAATTTGAATGTACTGCTCGGTAATTGATACATAACCTAAAAGTGTTAATAAACACGCCATTTCTGATATGGGTTCTTTCACTATTAATTTGATTTTTTTCATCTTTTATTTATACAACAGAACATAATTTTTTCACTCATATTGGGTTTACGAGACGATAATGAACCGTTGGAATCACATCAACAGCATATTTTTGAAGTGTCGAATGTCTTCAAATAAGACGTATAGAAGACACGAGTTTTTTCAGTGAATTATTTGCAGCTTTATTATTTTAAATCAATTAACTTCTCCGTCCTATATATGTATTATACGTAATTTTGAATGTAATTAATTTAATTAGCTTATACTGCTTTTATATAGTTTTACGCGATGACAAATAAATGAGTCTCTCTCAAACAAATAAGAAAAACACTCGTCCCGTCGAGGAATTGACCCCTGGTCTTTCGCTTGCTGTACACTAACGCCTTAACCGCTACGCTACACACGCACTTGTGTTGTCCAACCAAAAATGGTTACCTGTGTTTAGGGGTAATGGACGAAAATACGTAAACCTCACAATAAAAAAATTATTATTATCCTAACAATTCGGATATTATACAATTTGTTACAAATTTATATTTATGTATTTTCAAAATTTGTTTAAAGTCGTCTTAGAACATAAAGTGAAATTTTGAGATACAGAAATGTAATGTATTAGTGTACATTAATAGTGCTCACAATAAATATCATGCATTGATTTAGCTTCAGTCTAAATCGCTATGCATTTCATGCAAATAGTCATTACATTAGTATTGGTTTTTTCTAAAAGAATATCATGTGCATAAAATGCTTTAATAAATCTCTTTTACTGAAACTGAATAAATAAATAAAATCTATTAAAAAGGACCAACAAAATTTATGCATTTACTATTAATGCACGTACTCGTCAATTAAATTTCTGTATCTCAACATTTCAATTTGTTTCATGTACGACTGCTTTACATTTAATTCAAAATGCACATTAATATTCATTAAAATATATATATATATATATATATATATATATATATAAATCGAAGATTCGTTACTGAATTGAAATTTCATGAACGAATTCTTAAAATTGTCCATTTGAATTAAATTTGATAACGGTGCATTCAATTTTATTCAAATGTATAGCTAAATATGTAATATACTCGTTACTTTGAATGTAATGCGCTATTGTACATTAATAATAGCTTAAATTTCATGACAATTTTTTATACTGTACGCAATACAGAAATAGAGAAAAAGTCCAGACCATTTTTCTCGGTTTTTCGGCATATTGCCAACTGATGAATTCTACCAAAAATCGACTCCATAGGGTAAGTGCAGGTGAGATAGGACACTTTTTGGTAAATCATTTACTAATACTATACATTCTAAACTACTGTAGGTATATACGTGTTTATTATGTTTATTTCATATCTAAACAATAATTTAGTTCGATTTCCGAACTTGGTTCGATTTATTGCGCTATTCCAAGATCTTCTATATTAAAATTACTTTCACATAAGAAAAAAATTACGGAAAAGAAAATTCTTACTTATTCGAATATACAGGGTGTCCGAGAACTCCCACATAATATTGCAGAGGGTGAATCTTGACATCATTCTGAGCAAAAAAGTTTGATACCAAAATTGGATCTGAAGCTCAGAATTTGAGTGACGAGCCATTGAAGTTAAAAAAAAATAATAGTTTTTTTGCAATAACTCGGCTCGTTTTAAAGTTAGTTTAACGAATGATGACTGATTTTAAAGGTTTTTTATAGCGCTTAAGCTTATCTTGTATAGCCTATGACGTGCAACGAATATTTCGTCAGTTATCGACCTAAAAAAGGGTAAAAATGGCTTTTTTATGCAGTTTTTTGCGTCTAACTCATTTCCGTAAAATGCTAGCGAAATGTCATATAAACAACGTTGGAGAGCTTGAAAAGGTGAAGAATTTGACCCCTCGTACGTTTTGTTTTGATAAAAATTGAGTCCGTGGGGAGACGTTAAAATCAGAAAACAGGCGAAAAATGGGTTTGGCATTGCTGAAGCGTGTTTTACGCCTATTTTCTGATTTTCAACGTCTTCCCACGGGCTCAATTTTTGTCAAACGAAACGTATGAGGGGACAAATTCTTCGCCTTTTCAAACCCTACAACGCTGTTAATATGATATTTTGCTAGCATTTTAAGGAAATGAGTTAGACGCGAAAAATTGCAAAAAAGGCCATTTTTACCCTTTGTTAGGTCCATAACTGACGAAATATTCGTTGCAGGTCATAGGCTATATAAGATAAGTTATAGCGCTATAAAAAAACCTTCAAAATCAGTCATCATTCGTTAAAGTAACTTTAAAACGAGCCGAGTTATTGCAAAAAAACTATTATTTTTTTTTAAACTTCAATGGCTCGCCACTCAAATTCTGAGCTTCAGATCCAATTTTGGTATGAAACTTTTTTGCTCAGAATGATGTCAAGATTCATCCTTTGCAATATTATGTGGGAGTTCTCGGACACCCTGTATATATGTTCACTTTAAAGTCACAATATTTTTGGAGATATCAAAATCAAGTAACTTAGTTTTTTACTTTTTGTGACTATTTAGTAATATTCAGTGATAATTGAATAAAAGCAGTTAATCCTCAGTACCCAATCATATTTTTGTTATTGATTAATACTTACTTTAAACTTTGTGAGAGACTTCATTTTGGCGAGTCTGACAAACTTTACCTCTGCCAAAAAGTTTCGAAAATGTTGCGCTTTCGAGCACACGTGTGCGAAATATGATGAATTGAATAAAAATCTGTCTTAATTAAGTTTTTCTCGCTTAAAATACCTCATAACCGAATGTTCTTAATGATTTGAATCAATTTATTGTTGATGCTGTAAACATGTTGCTTACTTATATTGCTTCAATAACATGGCAACATTATGGAAGCATTTAATTTTGTCAATTTTTAGGGCACAATAAAAACAACTGCTGCTCACTACATTATCAGCAAAATTATGTCAATCGATGACAAGCATGCTTTATCATTTTAAACATAAAATTTGTGAAAATATAGGTATGTTTCCAATAAAAAAATAGACGTGAAATAATGTTAGGCATGGACGTACAGAAATCGTGGACCTTCAAAAATTTGTTAGGTCCTAGCCTAACATTATTTCACCTTTAGGCTTTTTCATTTTTTTACGTAGTTCTTTGGCAGCATAACACCAACGAATATTGACATTTTCGATCTGTCTTCGGCATTATGACAGCTTTTTAGTAGCGTTTTAGTTATCAGGTTCAAATGCTATTAATGTATGTAAGTTTATACTGTGATATTGTTAAGGACAATCATTTCCGTTTATAAATAGACAAATAGTGCGACTTTAAATTATTATTCACTGAGTCAACGATCAAGGCATTAAAACTCACCTATTTCATGTAACCCCTTTATTGAAGAATAAACGCAGATACATGAATGAAAACATTATGGCAGATTGAATAATTTTACCTATTTATTACAAATTATTTTTCTCAATTTTTTAAACTATATTATTCTGCGGATGAAAATGAATTCAGTTAAACGGAATATGTCAAAAATTATACAAGATTATAACCGTCAATGATTATTTATGGATTCTGATCGAATCAATTATCCATTATACATCACTATAGAATTATTGATTTCCAAACATTTTAAATTTTATGTTCTTCGTAAAAGATGTGTTCATTATTATAAAATTCAAACTTTATGAGTTTAAAATCATTATTTTTAAAGTATCGAATAAAATCTGTAAAAAGTAATTATTTTGAATGCAAATATGTAAATAAAACAATATGTATATAGATAATCGTAATAGATCTTAGTAAGTAAGTAAGTAAGTAAGCGTGATTATGTTCTTAAGAGATAAACCTTTGCAGATTTGCAGGCTTGAAAAAAGGAAGAAGGCGTTCGGTAGAAAAGAACGGCAGTCGTAGAAAATAGAGAAAAGTAGGTACGAAGAGTGAGAAAAATCCTTAAAACAAATACCACAAACTAATGGCACGGGCCACTAAAGGGGATTTTCGTGTAATGCAAATTTAAATTTGCGAATTTGAATTCATTGATTTAAATATTGAAATAAATATTGTAATACGAGTCGTCAACGAGAACAAAATGTTATTCATTATTCGATAACAAAAAATGTGTATTTTAAAAATGATCATTATTTTAATTGATATCGACAATTATTGCATTTGCGTACTCCCTTCAGAAAAAAAAAAGAAATCAAAGTCATATCATTATATGCTTGTCAGTATATAATAATAATAATAATAATAATAATAATTTTCGATCCCCGTGAATATGAAGCGAGAACTTCGGTTCGAATGTAGATGAAATAAACTTTACGTATATTTTGGTTTGAACGAGAATTTATGCATTTATATTTAATAAATAAATGTTTACATGGAGAATGTAAAATAAACACGAATTTTGAATGTCTCACGTGGTCAGCTTGCAGCGGAATAATAATAGAATAAGAATAATATATTCTAGCTGTAAAACTTTGATTTTTAAACAAAAAAAAAAATAAAACAGTTAATCGATATAACTGAGAAATTACTAAATTAATCTAAAACATTAGTCGGCGAAGTGTTGGACCTCTTCTTAGTTTCTGTAACTATTTTCGATATTGTGTAATAACTAATAAAAATTGTTACTAAGAAACACGTCATAATTTTTTGAAATAATTAACTGACATGAAGTAACTAGTTTAAGTCTCTAAACTCTAAACAAATAAGTGCTTCGAATTATTAATTAATTACCAGTTTGTTTAGCACTTAAAATAGATATTTCAATTACTTTCAACAATTAAAATAATGATGAAATTTATGACGGATATTAACAAAAGAAACAACAATAGTTTTGATTTGTTTAATCAAGTACTTTACATATAATCAAAATCGCATAAACTACGAATGAAAACATCGTTAAGTCATTTTACAGCAAATTTTCGTACGCATTATTTATTTAATTTAGTTTTACTGTTATAGTTTTTCGTTATTTTAATCATGTTTCCATGGAAATTTCGAAACCATGTTTTCTTTTCATAAGATCTAGCAGTTTTCATGCACGACATCATCAAAATATTTATACATATAACCGACTTAAATACCAATTGCTTGAATATTTTACTTATGAAACAACGATCGTAATTAAATCCTCATAAAGAATAATTATCTAGAACCCACTTTTTGAAATGCCTTAAATATGACATATGTGCTATTGATTCAGTCTAGTAGCTTAAATGGATTAAAAAGTACAAACCTAACTTCAAAATAACAAGACTAAATTCAACATTTTTTGTAACAACTCTTATTGTTAGTAGTTCTTTGAAGATATGTCACATTCAACCATATCTTTGTGAAAAAATTGTTAATGTACCCACCTGCAGGTAGTCCATTACACGACCAAAATAGTGCAACTTACTGTCCATTAATATATTCTTTAATAAAATTACTACGTAGCTAATATTTGAAGCATTGATGTGTTGTGTTAAAGAGTTAAAAAGTTCGTTTCATCAACTATTTTGTGATTATCTGATTTAGAGATAGTTAAGTGAACTATTCTTTTTCAGCCAAATGTAATCGAAAATAATGTATTTTACTTTTCCCTTTTATTACTGTTCTTATATATTTTCATTTTCTACCAAAGGTGTCGAAAAGAAATAAAAATGTTCCAAGATGTTTTCACCAATTTTCAAAATAACGTAAAAAGAGTGCTTTATAAGGAAAGTTCTAACATAAAAAATAATATCCTGTGTTGCGCGAGCTTCGTATGTCCGGAACAAGACTCTCCGGGGTCGTTTTTAAATACTGACATGTACAGTACATAATGGCCAAAAGGGGAGGACGTAACAAATTCACTTACCTGGATTAGAAATTGCTTTCGAAATTTAAATGAATGACCGGGTGACATGAATGGAAAAACATCGCGCTTCAGTGGCTAAATTCTAGTTTTTCTTTTTACCGTACATCCCGTTTAATTCAGAAATAACTCATCCTTTTCTTTTTGTCGTTTTAAAACGACGCGACGGGCCGAAAAGAGCAGCTAAAATAATACTTTCCATACTTCGAATTCAAGTGCTCTCTCTACTTTCGTACATCCATCAGTATAAAAACTTTCAGAAAACAAGTAATGCTTGATAAATTTCCTTGTTTTTCAAACAGAACATTAATAACGCAACTTTTACGTTTAACGTAGATAATGTACACTGAATGAAAGTAACAAAACAATGTCGTATACAGTAGTTGCATTATACACATTATATGTTATACCGAGCGAGTCTGAGAAAGCAGAAAAGCCGTGTTTAACATATAAATATGTAGATATAAGTAGTGGATGAAGCTTAAAGTGGCTTAAAATACATCGAAGAGCAGATTTAGTAGTTAAAACATTATATTTATTATGTCTATTTTCTATTTAGGATGTAATTTCGGGAATTAACAATTTGGCATTATTTAATTTTATTAGCATATTTAAGAATTTAATATATAAAAGTAATGATCTGAATTTGTAAAATGTCTGCTGGTAGTTTCGCACAGACAATCAATGGCCTTAACGCACTAGGAGTAAGACAACATTAATTTCAATGCTGATTCTAATCTCGTGTCGTATAATTTTTTTATTTATTTGTATTGTTGTTCAATCATTATACATTGTTCACGCAATAACTATTAACTGATGTTTCATTCCGCCAATCACGATCACTGCAGCTGCAAAATCGTTTTCTTGTCATGACTCACCCAATACGAGCTGCTTCAATAAGTTCTTGAAATGTCATTCCACTGAAGGAAAAGTAAAAAATAGTCTCCGTCTGGTTGACATAAATGATCGTCTGTGCTTACGAACATGTTTGATTTTTTGTCAGTGATCATCGTACAACTCTTCCGCAAAGTTCAGAGATTTAATTTATTTAATCAATTCCTTTATTTCTTTAAAATAAATATTTCATTGAAATATGAGATAATATCGTTCATTATGAAAAAGTTTCCAACCGCTGGCGAATGTGAGAGTTTCAGCAGTGACACTCATCAGTCTACATAAAACAGAAGACCCACGGATATTCGAATATTAGAAATGCCACAAAGTATATTTAGATGAATGGCATTTTTAATTAATAATATTTATAAATCACAATTAAAAAGGATATTTACAATCCTGACAAATAATAAAGTAATAGGTTTTAAAATACATTATAAATAAATTTGTTTGTCGATATTTGTGAGCCTTAGGTCGCTAAAATTGTATATATATTATTACTAGATATTGTTGAATTAGACAAGCCTGACTCGTAGATATTGTGAATACTTATTAAGTCATTTTGTCATAATCATATTTATTATAAAAAAATACCATTTTTCAGAATTCGTTGCTGAACTGGAAAAGCTCTATTTTGCAGGTGCATGTGGGACATGTGCGTCCTATGATCAGGATTCAATAAGCCATGTCTTATCAGGAGTTTAAAAGTGATACTTGATCACTAAACTGGCATACACTGCGAAAAGCTTAGTTTAAAACTGCTCTAATCCGTACCCACGGAATATACAAAATGTATTTGTGAACCTCAAAATTACAAATTAATGGGATAAAATATGAGTGAAGCCTGAAAAAAGCGTTACATTCCTGATCAGGCTCTGATGTATATACTGGTAACCTGATAAGGGCTCATATTTATGGTATTTTCTACTATACTCTTAAAAAGTCATCTTGCCGCAAGCGGAATCCTCTTGGGTCAAATGAAAATCCTCTTGTTATATAATCAAGAGGATTATTCCACTTGCAGTATGTGAATTTCTGTTTTATACAAGAGGATTCCGCTTACGACAAGAGAACTCGAAAGAACTATTTTATGATTGTACCGGCGTGAAATTAATTTATTTTATTATCCGAGAAATCTGACATAAAAATAGAAAATAAACCTAGTTTGGGACATTTTCTACCCATTTTAGTTATTTCCCATGTTAATAGAATAAGAGAACTCGACGGCTTAAAAAAACTGGAGAAAATTCTGCCAGGGTATTTTCATAAGTGTTAGTTATTTCAGCTTATTCTTAAAAGGACTTTTAATATTTATTTTGAGAATGACACCTTTTTCAGTTTTGACAGGTTACGAACGATCAACAACATTAAAATTGTCCTATCGCCGTCCATCATTCTAAATACTCTCTTATCTAACACAGAAAATCCTTACACATTATTGCAGTGACACAGTCGCATAGTTTCATATGAATTTTGTAATTAATTTGAAGGAAAGTCGAATAATAAAATTAATGAAAGTGCCGTATTCGGTAATTATAGAGTTACTTCAGATTGTCTGTTTTGTGACACCAACTGTCTGACGTAATAAGGGATAGGACCGTAGAAATTAATTGGCGAAGTTTTCATGTAGCAACTGCAGTTATATTATATTTGTGGCAATGACTATTCGCAGAATGAAATTACTTGTTCGTGGATTTTGATTGTAACAAACGCAGCTTTGTAAATAAAAGTTCATACGGGCATTGTGTTAATATAATAAACAGCAAGTTTGTTTGGTCTAAATAACAACGTCCCGTATAAATATACTTTAAACAATAATTTAACGTGCAATGAATTATTTTTAAATTCCAATTATTTTTCTGGAATTTAAAGAATCTGAAGAAGACAAAGAATATGTGATGACAGATCAACCCATGCATTGTAAAAGGATGGAGAATCTTATAAAATGCTTGATGGAAGAAACATTTGGTTTTCTTGCGATGGTTTAAACAAGCTTGATCTAAAGAAACAAACATTTAATTTCAAAAATGGAGGGCTGCTACTATTTATTGATTTTAAACTTTGCAGGTCAGATTACCATTTTTAAATTTAATCAAAGAATTGATATATCTTAAAAATTACTTGTTAGCAGTATTGTAAATGAAACAATTTACCGAACGTCGAGATTACATCAAAAGAAAATCTACCTTCATTTACTTATTTTTAAATTAAATGATGGTGATAACCGTTCTGTTGTGCAAATATCTACCATGGTTGAGGTCTAAATCTTGTTTCAAATAGTTTTCTTGTCCTATGTTTCAAGCAACATTAATTTTGATGTAAAAAGGAAGGTTTGAGAGAAAATTCAAATACCCACTCGACCATTTATCTTTATGATACCAGTCGGTATCAAAAAGAAAACATTATTGTTACGTATTAATGTAACCCGTTGTGTAAGCTATGGGGTCTTTTTTTTAATCGTCGGTATAGAACATAAAAGGACAATGGCTCTATTTATTTAAAATTAGTAAATGGTATATATAATAAGAAAGAGAAATGCATTATAAGAATAAGAAATTGTAATTAAATGTCGACAGCAATTAAAAGAGTTAATAATAATACATTCCAACATTTACTATCAACTGAATTGTGAATATAATATTAACAATATTGTTGAACGTGACAAAGTACTCAAAGCAATTAATACAACTTAAAATTGAGAATTTAAAATGTTATAAAAATATAAAAATTAACAATTTGTTAAAATTCATATATATTAACCTGTAAATTTCATTCTGTTCAACAGATCCCTCATTCATTTCTAGTTCTTTATGTAATTACATCAAATATGTAAAAACATTTTCTCTAAATTGCTATAATAGTTCGCTCGTACGTGACACATATATATTATCACCAAATTCAAGTCTAAATATTTAAAATGTCATTTCAAAATCGTTTAAATAAAAATTATGCTATTGAAATATGCTCTGAATTATATTTACAACTTTTCGACACATTTTTGACATTTATGTCAAATTTATAAGCGATTCACATTTTATAAACTTATATTAAATTTCATGATATTATTTTGTCAGTATTTCTAATCATTATTGGTAATGAAAACCTAAAAAAATATAGCGCATAAAAGGGTTAACAAGGAAAAATGAAAAACTTTTCAATTTATTTTCCATTTTGAATTACTTTTCCAATTACTCATATTCCAAAACAGAAATTTGTGTGTTAGTTATAATAATTTAGAGACATGTTTGAATATGTGGAAATTATCCATTATTTCGAATAAAAACATTTTCAATATTTGAAATTTTATTAATTCCTGATATATAAATTTTATACATATAGATTTAAAAAGTTTACTCATTTTTATCATTCGTTAATAAACATTTTCACTTGCATTGAAACTCTGCCTCCAAATTTTACACTCAGAGGGAAAATTTCCAATGTAATTTTTCTTCCTGCACGTAAAAAATATACACAATATAATATTAGTTAATAAACGAATTTGAATGCTTCTAGACTTATTAAGCAAAGTTGAATAGTATAGTGTATAAGAGCAGGTACGCAATCTTATGCGAATAGAGACGTACACCCCATGTGCAACCAGCCTATCATTTTTTACAGACCTTTTGTCATTTTTTACCCTTATTTACACACTTGTGTATGTGAAAAAAGGATAAAAGATCTGTCAAAAAGACAGAAGCTTTGCACGTGGGTGTACATTATATTCTATTTCTATAACCACATATGAATGTTAAGCGAACTCTTTTCAATATTATATAAATCATCTTAAATAATATCATTTATTTATTCGGATTTATCTCAGATAGCGTGGTATGGAACAGACAAGCTAAACCAAATTTCCATTTCCAAGTACCACTTATTGTACTTCATTGCAATGAAAGACCAATTATGTGAACTTCTTTTGAAGAAACACCAATTTATAGTTGTTTTTATTATCCTAAATCACATATGGCGCTTGAAATTAAAGTAATTTAAAACCATGACCCACACAAAACCGCTTATAAGAATACGTTTTTGTTGCATACAGAGTTGTTATACATTGGTTACCTAGTTATGAATTTGGCTATGATTACGCATCATGTATCATTCGGTTAGATGGCCGGGTTACCTCTGATATTCATTTCAACGTCTGATTTCATAACAAGATACGTAATTCGTTGCAGATACAGAATAATTACATGTATGTAAGTAATATTATACCTCCCAAGCATTATTAAATAGTATTGTTTATATAAAATATACAATGTATGGAATATATTTGGCTCAGAAAGAAAATATAGGGCCGATGTCACGATGGAACATTCAGGACTAACAGGAATCCTTAAATGCAAAGACCTATTATTTTTGGTTTCAACTTCTTCCATATATGTATCCTTATGTGAAAAACAAGGACAGATAAAGTAGGCCGGGGAACAAAGTTCCGAAAATCAACACACCGAACGGCCAAAATTTCGGTATAGCATGGCTACAGCGTGATTTTGTTCACTTTGTCTTTGAAAATTTGGCAAAAAGGAAGCAAATTGAAATACCTTAGACTCACGCAATATCGAAATTTTAGCTTTTCGGGGTTTTGATTTTCGAAACTTTCCCCGGCCATGAAGTAAAGACGAGAGAGACTTATTTAAGTTTTAAGTCAAAATTTTTCCATACAAAAGAATAATTTCATACATTTCAAGAAAATTAACAGATACAACCACCAATTCCAGTTTGAGACATTGCAATATCATATCCTCCTCCCCAAGAATTAATTTAATCTATAACAGATATACTGAATATCTCGTTTCCATCAATATAAAAATAGACGTTGTTAATTTAGATATGAAACATGCAAATAGTAGATTCTGACCCTTAAGGTAATAAACCCTTTCAGTATTAAAATATAAAATTATATAACTAATAAACCATAATGTCTCAATGAAACAATGTCATTACAATTAAAACTAGAATTGTGTTAGATTTCTAGAACGCAAATCACTTTTTGACTATCCTCTGTTTGCCTTGGAAGATGAAGGCATTAACACCAACTTTCGGTAAAAAGAGACATTACTCAAATTGGGATTGGCAACAAATGCAACAGCTTATTTTTTAAATACTTCGGCAAAAAGATATTTTTCCATAAATTTATTTTTATACGTTAATTTTTATGTTTTGAAGCTATTGAAATCTACAATATGTCAAAAATGTATGTTGATATTATTATTTCAATAAATAGCTTTAAAAAAACCTAATTTCTATATATGAATTTGTCGAAAGATATCTCTTTGCGGAGCTATTTAAAAAATAAGCCTTTGTTCCATCCGTGTTATGATTTTTGCCTTTTAAGTAGTAATCGTTTTTGTCTCCAGATGACGCGTCCGTTCCACCTTCCAAAGCAAATGAAAAGCCATTATCAATTGGACAATTACATACAATAAGTAAGAACTTGGGTTCATCTTCAAACTTTTTTGTTCAGGCGAAAATGAAAATGAAAAAAAAACGTGCTCTGCTGATTCAGTCCGCATAAACAAATGTTTAAGTAGTAACAGTAGTACTGGTCAGCTTTGTTTATGGACCAGCCCCTTGACACTGTATATACTGTATTTACAATATGTAGCGAAAATTGAAGTCCAAGTGTTGTCCGGCTAGTTGTAATAGAAATTATTATTTCTATATTTAAAAATATGAAGTATAAAGTGTTCAAATACCTTCATTTAATTACTGTATCTTAACTAGATTTTGTTTAAAATTGTTTATTTCCAAAATTAAGAGATAACTGAAATCAGATATAGTAGATGCTGTCGATTTTTTACCATTGACAAAAAATCACTTACCCAATTTGACCCGTCAGGTCAAGATTTTAAGATATCTGATCCGAAAAATAGTAAAAAATATGGCTTTTGTCAATTTGAGGTTAGGACATATGAAATATCTGACATCATGGGTCAGATTGGACATCGAATTAAATTTCACTGACCAAAAATCTATAAGATCCACATGCTCCGATTCAAGTAACCTCCCCTAAAAAGTTGTTTTTCGGTCCTGTGTAAATAATCACTGAAGGTATTTCTAAAAAAAATAACACATTACCGCAAACATTTTTTATTTTGGCGGAACTTGAATCAGCAGTAGATCTTATAAATTTTCGATCGCTGAAAACGAATTCGTTGTCCAATTTGACCTCACGTTTCAGATATTTCACAATGCTATTTTATAAATTGCCAAAAAAGAAATTTTGGAATATTTTTTGGATCAGATTTCTTAAAATCCTGGTGTGATGGCCAAAATCGAACAACGGATTCGTTTTCAGCGACCAAAAACCTATAAGATCTCTGATTCAAGTTATTATTCAATAAAATTTTGTTGTAGTCCTGGGTAAATTATTATTTACATGTTTCAACAACTCATAAGTTTGAAAAGGTCATGTGAATTAAATGAGTATCAATGGTCTTTTATGGACGGAGATAAACGTTTAAACCCTTGGACAATAACACGCTATAAAAGCCCTAGTCGAAAATGAACCCAGTTTCTGTCCAGTTTCCTTATTTCCCATGTTAAAGATATAGGAAGATTGGATAGTGTAAGATATTCTCTAAAATTTAATAAAAATTAGGAAGCATATTTCATATAAATTCTTAATTCTCAGTACAAATTATTCGAGTAACGATTACGGAATATGCTTCCTACTTTTTCCTAAATTGCAAGAAATATGTTTTATAGTATATATTATAGGATAAGGGTTTAAACTTTAAACTTGGACATACACGAAGCTGACTAATACTACTATTACTACTTAAATATTTGATTGTTCGGACTGCGAATATAGCATTTCTCTTCAAAATTAAGAATTTTCCTGCGTCTTTTCTGACAATTTCTTAATTTGTCGTTATATTTCTAAAGTATGCTCCCATACCGACTAAGAAGTTTTTGTACAGGTATCCTAATTATTTTATTAAAATATAAAAAATATTTTGATTTTTTAAGTACGTACCGCTCAAACCTGACAGCATGGGGATTTTTCCAACGAAAAACTTGGTACTTTTTCTTAAAATTCATGTCTTTTCTCATACTCCAATTGTACAGAGAAATAAATTTCGAGAGCACTGCTCATTTCAAGTGTGAGAGAAAATGTAATAAAAAATAATTAATTAAATTAATAAATCGATATTCAACAAGTCAATGTAATATTTGTAATCGTTCCTACGATTGTCATAAATTTGCAAAATGTTAACCATCAAAAATATTTCTACATATCGCTATATAAGTCAGTTCTCATGCCTGTTTTGTCCCAATATTTACAATAATAAATTATTATGAAAAACATTTGTATAGATTAATTCACATATGATATTTAAAGTTGAGTATTTTTTAAGATATGAATATTCTTCCGCCTGTAACTCTATCTCGACCGAATGAGAATTTAAGCATAAGACTAAATTATAATACTTTTGAATTAAAATTATAACCTAAAATGTAAATTTAGGTGTGTTGTAAAAATGCTGCCAAATGTTTAACGATATTCCATTAGTCCCGCATATATTTTTTGAGCTGCATCCGCCGATGCACTTGTAGATAATAAATTCCACAGTATAAAATTCCTGATTAAAACTCATCTTAGAAAAATGTTGACCTTATTTTACTCGTCAATCGAGTGTCCTAAGACTTACTTGAAATTCCATCAAATTACAAGTAATAAAACACTTGGATAGTTTGCTACTCCTCCAGGCCATCCTAAAAATACATTTCTAACAACGTTCTTTCTTTATACAATATCATGCTTCTTTTGAAACTAAAATTGAATCGCATAAAGATCATTGTAAAGAAAATTTCATTTCCAGGCATCAGGAAAATGTCAAGTACTAGCGTTATACGTCTCGAATGTGAACTGTCTGATATTAAAAGGGGTTGTTGCGCGTTACGGAAATTCTTACATAAGTTACTACCTCGGATGCAATGGGAAAATACTATTATAATAACAGCGTCGAAGTAAAATCGAGGGAATGCAGAAAACATTGAAAACAGGGAAAAATAATCGCAGTAAAAATTACAGAATCCGTAAAAACGGACACCGAGGGGGAAGCCGTGCAAAAAGTACCGGGCGTACGGAATTTTTCAAAGAAAACACATAAAGAAAAAGAGAGCTGGCAAAAAGGATTGATAAGTGAAATATTGTAGAGAAAATGGATCCGCGGAAATAAAGGGAAAAAAAGGCCACGAAATACCACTGGACTGAGAGAACGGGGGGAGAGGGAGAGCGATAATCGCGCAAAAGAGAAACTACGGAAAAATAATAAAAAAAGAAGAAGGAAAAAAAATCGGGGGTGGAAAAAGAAAAACTGCCGGAGAATAGAGGGGTCGTCAGAGTACAGAAAAGGGAGGGATAAAGGGAGAAATAAGTAGAAAGAGAGAGCGACGTGGGTGCCTTGAGATTTTCAGTTTAATGCGTCACAGGATGTCCTCCTGGGCTTGGCTCTCCCTCGTCTCCGATGTTCTCTCGCTTCCACCGGCGCGTCTCTCACTCGCAACCCTTGCGCGGCACTCCTATTGACCACCTGTCACGTCTCCGATATTTTCCAAAATTTCCATTTTTCCAAAAACCCCCAAGGACTTTCCAGGAACGCGTTCCTTGGACTTATTCGGGGGTAATCAGAGATGTACTTTTATTTTTTTCGGGGGGATTCAGGGAGGATTTGGAGCTATCCCGCCACGACCCGGACATAACTTGGTCGGGCACCCGGCGCAAACATCGCCGGGAGAAAAACGTTTGACCGTACCCGCGGACTTTTCCGACGTGGGGCGCCGTTCTCGGGGCGCCGCGGCCCTGGGCCGCGGATCCCCTTCTCGGACGCGTCGTTACGGGGGCGTCGGTCCTTCGCGGCATCGATTCCGCCTGACCCGGGTGCACGCGTCGGGAGACATGCGACGCGAAGCGGTCATTAATTCTCCGTCGCCCATCCGATGGCTTATGGTACCTATATCGGGATTAAAGAGGATCTCGCGTTGCCGGCCGACCCCGAAATAAAGGGGATGCAGCGTTATTAAAACTCCGCGGCACCAGCAGGAAGCCCCAACCCCCTTTGCGTTTCCGCTATCTCTCACTCTGTCCTCCTATTCGTCTCTTTTCACCTCGCCCCAGACCCCCCTTACACCCCCTCGCTCACGATCTCTCTCTGGTCCATTCGTTATCTCGCTCTTTGCTCTCTTTTCCCTATGCTCGTCTCCCTTCGACTCTCTTTCCGTCTCTCTTTTTCCACGCGTGCCGCGTCAAATCCACTTTTCCTTTACTTTTTTTTACAACCCCCTTCCTCGTTGAAGTCGACTATTTTTTTTTATGGGGCGCACGCGAGTAGAACCGATAAAACGCGCGAAAATCCCGCGACTACTGAGCCTTTTCGGGTCTTTGACGCGGTGGACGCACACCGTCCCGTCGCGATGATCTTTTTTCGGCATATGTGGATTTTGAGGACATTCGTAAGGGGCTTGTAATTTACTACAATTTTTGACGGATACATTTTTCCTTGTCAGGTGTTCATTATTCTATTCATTTTTGTTGCTCACTATAAATTAAACATAACCAAGTTTTATTGAAGTAGATTACGTCAGGTCATCCTGCGACGTAAAAGTTGAAGTGCATATATGGGCAATTTTATACAAAAAGTTGGCATTTCGGGATGCAAATAATTAAAATTGTAACGAAAGTATTTTTTTGTGTAGCTTAGTAAAGTCATTTTTGATGATGCCTGAACATATTCATCAATATAAAGAAAAATAATAGTCTGGAAAATTATACAGTTCATCAAATCACTTATTACTATTTACTACAAATTTTATGATAAAAATATACAATTTATTGTATAAAAATTTACCCCAAAAGTGATTCTATTCAATTTGTATAAAAAATGTGTCAAGTGTGAGTAAAAGTTTATAATGAAAAGTTACCAGAGTTTGTTTTTTCTTCAATTTCTATATGATTTTATTCCAAATTTTCAAACTATCAAAGCATTGTAGGACGACTTAGAATTTCAATGCGGAATTGAAACGGATACGAAAACTTGAAAATTGCAATGGACCGAAGCAGAAAACCAAATTTTAGACGCAGAAAAACATACTAGTTACACCAAAAGAAAATGGAGTAAAAAGAGAATTTTATTTTGATTTGTGTCATTTATTTATTTTATAATTTAATTACTGTATATACTTAATATTTTTCCAGTTTGACGTTTTTATTTGGAAGTTCGAGTAAAACTGAAAGAAAATGCGCGCTCATTTAAAAAATCAACAAACTATAGCAACGTGTTACCAACCATCGAGTTGAACGAAACAGTATTTGAAAAATTTTCTGACAGTTTCGATCGAACCTATATTACGAGCATGTGCTGATTAGAAAAATTAACGAAATCATAAAATGAATGTATTTTAAAATGAAACTTTTGATTTCCTTGACATGCATGTTTTTCTGCGTCAAGAATTTTATTTGATGACTTCCTGGGTAAATGGAGGATTCGCATGGTGCCGAATCTACAAAATTCAGGTAAAAAAACCAGAAGTTGCAGTAGGATCAACGATCAACAGAAGTCGTTTTATAAATGTGTAATGACGTTTTCTGTGTGCATGTTTGTTCCTTCACGTCGTTGTCGTGTCATTAAAGTGTCAGCAAAATTTCGTCTCATCTTCGAAATATCTTCATCAGTCCATTGTAATTTCCATCTTTTCGAATAGCTTCCATCTCCACATTGAAATTCTAAGTCCTCTTACAATTTGTTATAGTTTAAACTTGACGTAATTTTTCATTTTATACAATTTTATTGAAACTTGACACATTTTGTACCCAAATTGTATAGAATCACTTTTGGGGTAAACTTGGTACAGTAAATTGTATATTTTTATTATACAATTTGTAATAAATTTTGTATAGTTACGTAGAAATTGTACATAGATTTCAAATAATAACAGTTGAACGTTATCTTATTACCAAATCTCAAATTTCAACTATTTTCGAAAAACACCAACAGAAAGTAATAAAAATATTTATATACTTTCTACGAAGTTGTCAGTTCAAAATTTGGAATTATAGTAATATACTTTCATACCTCTGACTCCAACATTTTCATGATTTCGATCAATATCCCAAACAGCGCATACCTCTTAAAGTGATAGTCTAAAGCAGTTTCAGAAGACATCTCCAAAAAGATTTCATGACGAAGTATTAATTATTATAATCGGAAAAACTAGCTTTTAAAGATTTCCTATGTACTTCTTAAAACATTAATCTTGAAAAAAAAAATTAAGCTTATGTTTGAGGTCTTAAATTTATCTCATTTTCGTTCATCATTGTTTTATAAAGCGATCCATAGTTTTGAGATTTGGATTTCTTTCAGAGACAGTAGATCATTATCGAATCCAAAAATGAACTTAAGAAATATTTACTTCATGAACAGACCGATGGAGGCAACCTATACTCGAAGAATAAGCGTTATTATGATATTTAGAGAGTTATATTGCCGTTTTTTATTGAAAGTGATTATTGTTCAAATCGTCATAGATAACGGTATATGCGATAAAAGGAAGTAAATTAATTAAACAGTATTCATTAAATGCAATAATCGAACAACAAAACTAGCAACTGTAATTATCAGAAATTTAATTTTCAACTTTGTTGTTTATTTTATAGTAGAGTCTCAAATAAGGGCTTTTTTATGAGTCCTCATATCTGAGTGGTCTTGTACAGCACTTCAAATCGACGCCTAAGTCGTCTTATGATCATTTTAAGAGCTTCCCCTGAGTTAAAATATCTTAATATTTTCTTTTCTATCTTTGTTTTTACTTTCAAGATGAATTTGAAGTCAACATTCGTCAATATGTAGGACAAAAATAGTATTTAATAGTGCGATGTTGCCAAGGACACATAAAAATCCCACATCTCCGCTCAGTATTGAAAATTTGATTCGTATGATGTTTATTTCATGTTTATTATTATTTATTTTCTACTTACTCTACATTGACTACCAACCTTCAAAATCATGAATTAATATCGTAATTGTCACACAACATCATTCGACATCCTGCCAATCCAGGTTGAATCCACATATTTATCCATTGTTTCATATAAATCCAAGTTATATCCACACATCATTAAACATCGTCAGATATTAAATACAACGTGTTTTGTTTCTGATCAAAGTTGTTTGAAATACATACATCCCTATGAAAATGTTCTTCAGATCTTATCGAAGAATTTGCAAGTAATATTTTAGATGTAAAACGTCCTTATTTTGATTCTACAATAAAATGATGTTTTTCTCCCTCATGAACAAAGAAAACGTTAAATTATTTAGTTACCAATGCTAAGTCGCGTCCCAGTACCTAATTTGTCGCAGCATCTCAAAAGTTAGCAATGCCAATGAACAATTCGCTCGTAAACAAATGCTCATAGTGATTTGGTCTATTATTAAATTCTCAAAAAAATTCATATTTCTAATAAATATTAAAGCACAGAACGGAATAGTTTTGAACGGAGAACGGAGATGTACGGCATTGTCAAAAAGTGTTCGTGAATGGTTCTGATGAGAATGTTGATTTACAATAGCGAAGTTAGCATCCGCAGCTAAACATATTTGCTGTCAGCCACAGCTAACTTTTTTCCATGTTCAAATCTGATACGACAAGGAAACCTAATAAAGGAAACGGCAAATTCTATTTTAAAGGCCTAGTGTTGGGATGGGATGGGAATATTACTAGATTCAATAAACCAATACAGAGGCAATTACAGATGCCATTTTGAATGTTGAAATTCGTACATAAAATTCACAATCAGCTGGCTCAAAACAACACGTGACAATTTTGTTAATACTAATATTACCTCTAATATCATTTGTAATCTTTCATTTTTTCTTTCTTGTAGGAGATAATTTATGGCATATCTTATGACCATTTTATTGATTTATTTTGTTGTTTATTTATATATACTTTATTTATTTATTTACTTTTAATTTTTATTCGTCAATAAAGAAGTTTTCCTAGAGGGAAAAATGTTAAATTTCGATCAAATATCATTTTCAAAATTATGACTTTAACGAATCTATGGTACTGCGTATGAATCACTGGGCGTTAAAGAGTTATTTTACAAAACGTTAGCGTGTTTTTAGTCAACGTTTTTTTGAAAGTTAACAAATTATTTTTCACAACACTACACTTCAATTACCGCATTTGCAATCTAGAATAGATTACGAAGTATTTAATATTTCATATGATTTGAATTCAAATTTTGTCTCGAAAACGCATTTGCAATTTTACGCTGCCATAATGTATTCACTACATTCCAAATTACACAATCATACACGGAAAAAAATAAATGGTTATCTCAACTAATAAGTAGTTAGATTTACTATCTATCTGGTAGGCATAACTACTTATTAGTTAGGATAACCATTTATTTTTTTCCGTGTAGTGTAAAAATACAACATTTCAACACCACGTGTACATCTATTAACATTCTTACTAATATGCATTGGTACAGATTTTTATCCATCTACATATACGTTTTTAATTTAAATTTCTTAACCACGTACATTAATAGTTTTGTCTATATAAGTCTGCATTAAAATATAATGAAATTTAAGTACGTCTTTTATCGTTATTTCAAAATGGATAGCTTACACACATATTAAAATATAATACTAACAAACGGTCAAATACGTTAACAAATTACATTAAAATGAATTACTATCCGTTCTAAAGATGGGGATATTATGCTACACTATATTTACCCATGTGTAAACATTTAATAGTGAAGCTTTAATTTTCCAAAATTTCTTCAAGGACAAATCTAACTATTTACCATCATCGATGATTGACACTAGGTAATTAGTTCTGTTGGTTTTAGAAGAATCAGTAGGAATCTGCGAACATCGTTTACGGCGTGATCTATCTATATATTATCAATATCATATTTTTGCGCTTCCTCTAAAGCATGAACTATGTACATCACTCTCAAGTACTTCACAATTTTATTTAGTGTCTCTTATTTTAATTCATAGGACATAATCCACGAAAACACGTGCCAGTTTCTGAACAGGTTTTCTTAGCTCATTACACTAAGAAAAGAAAAAAGAGCTTCCAGAAACATGTCATATTTTCGATAAAGAAAACGAGCAATACATGTATGTTAAATTAATTGCTAAATTTTTATACTAAACCACAGTATCCCGGTTTCTCAATGTTCAGCGATAACAATACTCTGACAGAAATTCGTCGGTGTTAATGTAGATTTAAATATGATTATCAACTTCTGTTCGTATATCGTTGAATTTGTCTTATGCAATGTGGTCACTGAATAGTACTGGAAGGATTTAAATATATTTAATATATATCAAAGTCAGAATTTTTTAAAATGAGCAGTGAAATTTCTAACTAGACATATGTAAAGGTACAATGTTGACCAATCAGTCCCACTAGTGGTCGAAACGTCCGGTTAAAATCATTTAACAAACATTTTATGAAAAGGTGCACAATTAATAAGCCAATATTAACGTACACGTATTATTGTAATACTCTGTTAGTTCATATTGTATTACGTTTTCCCCTACCGCTTTGTTCAAACTCACTGTAACAGGAAAGACAATAGTTCCATTTAAACTTTGATTTAGATATGTTGGTATTATAATATCGTCTATATTGCTTTATATTCTCGCGGAACTATGAAATTCATATGTTGTATATTCCTGGCGAAAATTAATTTTCAAAAATTTCGTCATCTGCAACTGAAAATATTTTAGAATATTTTCTATGTAATATAGTGAATCTTTATTTTTTATTCATTTGTTTATTTTTGAAAAAAAATTGAAGGCAAACTCGATAACGAATATTATTCTAGGAACAATAGGACTATAGTCGTTTTTTTTTACTGTAAAACTAGTTGATACAACCAAAACAGTGAATTTTTGCGTGAGAGTCGCAGGTAATCGAGTTATAGTTGTGGAGCGCAATGCGACGGAGCACAAAACACGCAAGGGTTCTAAATCACTTAGAAAAGAAGACAAAACAAAATTCAACAAGACTAGGTAGATTAGAGAATTTATACTTTATTTAAGGAATGTTGCTCCATGAAACGTTCAACATGTTAGGACAAGCACATTTTAGAAATGTATTTTTGTAATTTTGTTATCAAAGCAAAAATGATATTGACTATTTTTTAATAGTTTCGCCAAGGGTCCGTTTCCAAATTTTTTTAATTCTTAATGTTTCTTCTTAATTTATTTATCTATATAAACAGAATATTTGTACTGTTTGTTTTGCCAACGGTAATATGGATTGAAAAGTATGGAAGAATATTACGCACGATTAAATAAGTTACTTTATTAATTTCTGATGAAGGGGTTGCTATTTAATTACGGCAGAAAAGGAATTTATTAAGTATATCGAAGTAAATTCGGCTACAATTTATGGATATAGAGTTTGTAAAAATTTTATATTAATTTTTACATTGGCAGTTACGGAGAACAGGTCACTGTCATTTTCCATCACATGAAAATAAGCGATTCATTAGTATTTTCAAATTGTACACAATATTCAAATACGTGAAACGTATCACGGATGTCATTTATATGTAATTAAACAAATTTAAACTTTTTTATATATATATGTAATGTAATTATTATTTAATCATTCTTCCTATAGACGAAGAGTATTCGTAAAAAAGTACTGAAAAGTACGCAATGTATATTGAAAAAAAAACAGTGATGTAAAACACGACTTTAGATATTCCTTGTTGTAATACTAGTAAACAAACATTAAATTACCACGACATTTAATATTAAATTGCTTTCGTATTTCTCTCAGTGCACGTTTGAAAAGTATAACCCCATCTTAACCTATACTTTTCACCTTTGTGCTTTACTTTTTCGTGTTATTTCGCAGATTATAAGATATAAAAATGAGTGGGTATACAAGAATACGTGAAAGAAAGCTTGCGTTTTCTGCATTGTAAACTCGCAACAAAATCTCATTTAAAAATTAAACGAAAAAATTACCGAAAACCAGATTTCACAAGGTGCCTTTTAGTAAAGAAACGACGAAATTGAAGAAATTGATTGTCCTATTTTTTTAAGTTAGACTTCGTTATAGTCAATTTCACTTTAAAAGAGTGAGATCTGAGTGATCTGAGAATTTACCCTTTAACGCTAAATTCGACCTTAATGAAGGCACAGGAAAGTTTAGGTATTTAAAATTCATACTTATTTGTATCATATTATTTGATGATACACAAATTTGTAATTATATACTAATACAGACGATACATAAAATATATAACACAGTTGTACATCTAAAAAATATATCTATAGAGATGACGTTGTATGTAACAACATAAATCTAACCACCAAACATTGCCATTAAATATCAAAACTGATCTACGAATTATATTAAAACATTTTCTTAATGCAATGAAAAATTAATTTTTAAACATATGGCAAAAATCAGACCTGCGTTTATAGGTTAGGAATCAACTCATTTTTTATAGTTTTGTGTCTCCCGAAAAAAAATGATCTTTCACTAAATGAAGTAGAAATAACGGATTTACTTTAAAGAAAGTCGAAATTGAATCGAAATGCACTTTAAGAAATTTAGAGTTAATAATATACAAAACGTAATAAAGAAATATGCAATAATTCATATTAAAATAAATGATATCGTCATTCGCATTTTCATATATAATATCTGCGAAATCATTTACAGCATTATTATGAACGCTGCATTAATAATAAAATTCATAACATACACGTACCGTTTTACAACAATACTGAAATTGTCGAGTAAAAACGTAAAATTTCACAAAAAATATGGTGTATTAACATATATTTGTAAGAAAAGTTCCATTATTTTTTTAATAAAACAAATGAAATATATAATAATAAAAAGTCAAAGCAAACAAATGGGAATTGGTGATCTGAACACATTAGACTACCCTATTACACTACTTCAGTGTAAACAAAGTAAAGAAATTATAAGAAAGATTATTTTTCAAAATTTCTACAGGTTTTAACTAAATTCTAAAACGAGCGATTTTTTTATCGTAATACATTTATTAGTTGTTCATCAGCTATACTCTCCAACAAATGGCACTGAGCACATAAATTCCAAATTATTACATTTCACTATATATTCTCCTATATTTCCAAATAAATGATTGAGTGGAAGCGTATATGAAATTTTAGTAATATTATTGCAATTATTTTGTCGAGTTCAATTTGCGTATAGTCGAGCTCAATACTTCGTACTACCAAATGCATCTCTTACATACATTTATAATATTGATTAACGTATTTTGGAATAATCTCAACAGCTCAAGAGCAGTTTCATTCCCTATGGACCTCGGTGCAATTTGATTATTTTTAAAAATGAACGGATTTCGACACCGAAAATATGCCCATTTATTATTACAATAGAAGAGTATATGTATATGTATATATGTGTACCCATTTGATTTACAACGTGTGTATATGACCTCTTCCATGGCAACAAACTTGAATTATCCGCGAACCACTGCCCTGCATGACTATAGGGGTTATCTGAGACCACCCACATAACACTATATATGCATGATAATGTGGAAAGATAATTGTTATCAATGACGTATTGTTTTATTATAGTATTAAAAATACGTATGTATTGTAATAATTTGATAAATTTATTATTATTATTATATACACAAAATATGCCCAATATTTTCTTACTGTGTCTTATGTAAAATAAAATTCTTTGGCCTTGGAAGCTCACTCACAAAACGAAAGGCGACAGTTTTCACAACTTTGCAATGTATTATACTTGAATTAGTAGTCACTGCTCTCGTAAAAATTGATGAGGGGCCATCCAACTAAATTTCTTAAAACTAATTATTGAAATCGGAGTCTTTTAACGCAGACTTTGACCCCTTGACTGCCAATGGCGAACATCTTTGTTATACGACGGCGCTATATATGATGGCGTTGTCCATTTTCATAATCGCTGTGTTAAAAAAATATATATAAATCCACAAAGATGGTAGTTTTCACAATTTTTTAAAAATCACAGTCATGAAGTATGACATTGTGTTCAATCAATTTATGGATAAAAAATTTATAAAACCGCTTGAAATTTGTTACTTGGAAGTTTTTGGGGTCGCTGATTATGAACCTGAAGTCAGATTTTGGAAATTCAAAATGGCGGATCCAATATGGTGGATACTTTTTTGAAAAACGTAACCATTCTGCTTGAAACTTATTATTCGGGGGTTTTCGAGGTCGTTCATTACATTTTGGTTGACAAATTTCCAAAATCCAACGTTAAATTCGTAATCTGCGATTCCGCAACCCCCAGAGTAACAAATATCACGTTAAATAGTTGGTATTTAGAACATTTGTCAGCGCGTTTGAATTATCAAAACCTGACTTCAGATTCGTAATCAGCGACCCTGAAAACCCCCGAGTAACAAATTTCAAGCCAAATGGTTGGAATTTGGAAAATTTGTCCGCCATTTTGAATTTTCAAAATATGACTTCAGATTCGTAATCAGCATCCCAAAATATCCCTATACACAAGTTAAAGTAAAATCTAACAAACTTTTTTTTGGCATTTTGAGCATTTTTCGTGAAATTCTCGTGGCAGTCAAGAGGTTAAGGAAAAATCCTATCAAGTTGATTTTAGAATTGTTAATAGCCTTTCAAACTGACGACAGAATTTTGTAAAAAAAAACAAGTATTTATATTACGCACATTAAAGTTACCAAAATATTTTATGAAAATTTCAATGCGGGTATAAAAATGTGAATTTTAGTCTCAAAAATAGTTATCCGTAATTTATAAAAGAAACTAAAAATGCTTCGAACAACATATTTTATTATATTGAATGTGCTATTTTAATACAAACATAATTCTTTTTTCAAATTGTAGCAGCAAAGCTCAGAAATCTCACGAATAGATACTTTCATTATGCCGTCATAATTAGTACCCTAAATTGTCTGTACTATTGCGAGTTAGCGACCTTAACATTATTTCGCGTCGCATTTCATAATTAATCTACACATTTAACAACAGTTTTATAGAGAAAAATAAGTTTTAAATGATTTCAAATATATAATCTAAATAAATTTGTTGGTTTTAATATGTTATTTCCAGTAACAAGAAATCATATATTCGAAAAATGACAAAACTATTGATGCTTGACATTAGGCGGAAATAAAAATAAAGTTTTATTGCACGCAGTCTAAAAGACTTTTTCAATTTTCAACTTTGTGATTTTTTATTTAAAATAACATTATATCACCGCTTTTTCGTACAATTTTTCTTCTTCGGTGGTCTGTAAAAGAAGGAAGAACGGTACATTGGTCATCATTAAGATTATCTATGATATAATAAAGAACGATATATATAAATTTCAAAATTATTACATTTTATTTAAAAAATTAGTTATTTAGGTAAATGAAATGTTAAGAAAATTATAAAACAAAATTATAAAATATTGTTGAGGGTTGAATTTCGCGTAGAGCGTAAGAGTTTTAGAGGGCTTCTTTTTGGTCAATCTTAACTTCTTAATGATATTACAAATGTTGTAAAATTAATATAATGGTAAAAAACCTAGAATATAAATATTCCCATGGAAGGAATTATTTACATAGCGTTCAATCGTAATTAACTAAAAATACGCATTTAAAGTTTCACATTTGCATTTAAACGTGATTTTTTTATTTTTTGAATAATTCTAAAACCTGACATTTAATCCAAATTTCGATTTGAAACAGAATGACAGTAAGTCAAAAATACATATCGTTTCCCCATGTCTGGATTTTGCTGGAGATCGTAAATTTATAGTATCACTGTTAAAAATTTCTGCAGCAATTTCCTGAAAGAGTAACCGAAGTATTTTATCGTAACGGTTTCAGAATTTTACGAACCAAAGTTTAGTCGTTATCTGAAATATTTTGGTAATTTTCTGAAATTTTTTCGTAATTTTTTGTAAATGTTTCTTAATTTTGTTTCGTAAAATTCTGAAACGGTAACAGTAAAAAACTTCAGTTATTATTTCAGAAAATTCCTAGAGAAATTTCTAACAGTGTAGATGTAAACAAGTAGGTTATGTACTTTTTGTTTTGAAAACTTAAGACAAACTGTAGACATTAAAATCCATCTATTGCTTGTTATACTATACATCACTGCGTTAAATATGATTAACTTAAATATATTTACATTAATTTCGAATATTTATATGATCAAAAAGGTTTCAATAATTAAATCTTAATACTATTCACAAATTTCGTCTAAATTGCACATTGTGAGAACAGTGCAGGTGTACGAAATTACATTAAAATTGTAAATTCTTAGAGACAATAAACAGGATTTAACATTAAAGCCGCATCTATAGATCTCATAATATAAAGTTGACTCCTCCGTCTATGTAGGGAGATAAAACTGGGGAATAGAAATAAGCCTCCACCTCCCGTAGAGAGTAGAATTGAACTTATATCTCCCGTTCAGTGCACTCGTTAATCAAGTGGAATCGTAGCCCCTCCATATACGCAGGTATATGATAATGCGTCATTATCGTGCACCCATTGTTAATGCACGCACATTTCCATGATTAATCGGAAATCTATAGGTATGTACAAATAAAAATAGATCAAGAAACAAAAAAAATATGAATTATGTTATTTCGTTTCATCTCCCGCTTTTATATCTAGTCTGATGGTGGATCGGCTCCCAGATGGTTCGAATTTATCTGAAATCGTTTTTATTTTGCTTATAACTTGACATTTTACAAATTCGGGACCACCCGTAGCCAGTCCCCCCAACTGTGTCACAGCAGACTTCGCCCCCTCTGTAACCACTTCGTTGCCTGAAATGACGACAGAAAACAGTATAAACTCGAATACCTATACCGACATCTATTGTGGACTAATTAAATATCTAGTGTTTTATAGTATGTTTTCATTCATATCCTTTTTGTCTACTGTTGCATGGATAGATTTCTAATAATTCAAAAATATTAAGAATAGTTTTTGATAATTCAACTATAATTTGTAATATGTGTTACCCGTGTTGACAGCGAGTTTTCTCAAATTTTTTTTATTCCATTCTCTCGTGAACAAAATGTCGATAGAAGTTTATTACAAATGAATATATTTACAAATAAATGGGGATATAAGTAACACATTAGTATGCTACTCCATTCTGCCAGCTTCTAACCTCATAAGCAAAGATTATGACATATTTAAGAATTCTGTTGTCCACGAAAATGTGTCTATTAGTAGTCGAATTTACTGACTATCAAGTTGCCACCGGTAATGAACGCAACAACACCAACTATTAAGATAAATAATTTAACATATCAAATATCTTTTTTTGTTATTCGAAATAAACCGAAATGATGTTTCCAAAGTGGACGCTACTGTCGAAAAGCTTCGGAGCAATACCTACAACTGACTTATTAACATCCAGGTGGCCGGGATTTAAAAAAGCGATAAAATAAAACTTTTCAGAACATTTTGCCTACAAATGATCATTAATGGACTCCGCAGATCTGTTTCTCCTCTGTCAGGAAGGTTTTGGGAATACATATTATGTTTTTTGAGAATTTTGGAATTTAGTAATATTTTGAGCATTCAATCACTATACATCGTACTTTTTGCCTTACTTTAGTTGAAAATACCCTTCAGACATTCTTATTCGTATAAAAAACTACAGATTTTGGCGCGCATCTTTATTTTGGATGCAGTTTCTGCACTTGCTGTAAAGGTGAAAACTTCTTTCCGTGCATGATCGATTTCAATACCAAACTAGTGTTGAATACGTGTTTGTTATACCTTAATACTCGTTCGTTCACTAACAGCTTTTAGTTATAAATAAAACGAGTTGGTACTGTAGTTTTTTGAGTGAAAATTTGCGCTCACGAGACATTCCCAATGCAACATAACCAGAAAGTGGAAGAAAGAGTGGCGCTTATGACAACATTCCCGATGTAACTGAGATAGGAAAGAAGGGGTCAAGGATGGGGTTCCTTAAATGTATAAAATGTGAAATGAGTATTTTCAAAACTTTGACCCTCACAATATGTAAGCCTAAATATTAATAAATAACATTTTTAATACTCCGGGCCCGAAGCTCGATTTTGCGCCCTAGGGCGAAATCTTCGAGCCTCACGCCCGTCGTATTAAAGACTATCGTTTCAGTTGTTTCAGTGTCGACGTAGTTGTATCTGTAGTCATTCAGAGTCATCTTTTTTCATCGAGTTATCAAAGTTTGTGTCAAGGCACGATTATGATTTTCGTGTTTTGTATTTTTCGGCTAGGATATCTCAAAATCTTGACACGATAGAACAAATCTGCGTTTAGAATTGGATTCAACACATCCAACACCTTAGGATAAGTGACTTTAGGTTCCTGAAAAATAGCACCTTAATCTGTTTTTTTTTTCAAATTACGAACAAAAATTATACTCTACCACAAACACATACTAAAAATGTACAAATACGATAATTTTTGACTTTTAGGTAGTACATCTCAAATTCTTAACGTGATAAAACAATTATGGACAGGAAGGTCAGTCTCATTTTTATTAGTTTCTTTCATCCATTTACTCATTGACAAAATGTATGAAAATCATAAATGTGCCTTGAAAAAATTGCGATAACTCGATGAAACAAAAAATTGTATTGGAATGACTAAAAAAGCTGATAAATATCACTTACGTATGTTTTTTTTTTCGAAAATATGAACAGCAATTTTGTTCCACCACAAAAACTTACTGAAAATGTACAAAAGCGATATTTTTTGCACTTTTAGGTTAGGATATCTCAAAACCTTGACATGATTATTTTAATTACATGACTAGTTTTGGATTCGGCGTCAATGCATATGCACTGATTTGTAGTGATTTTCGCTGATTAAAATTTAAAGAGTAAATGATAATACAATCTTTATGTTGAAGATATTATTGTCATTGATAGTATTTATCGAAAAATAGTATTCTTTCCAAAATACTTTGAAAACATGCAGGTGGTTTTCCGCGATTAATCGAACGTCACTGTCAATAAAAGACATGGAGAAGTATGAAATAAATGTAACTTACGAGTTCGCGTATTCAATCACATTACAATTGAACTGCAGGAAAATTCGTGTCAACCCTATCAATCACGAGGGATGAATAATGCATTATGACAACATACACCTACGACAACATGTCCCAGAACCCTGTATTTGGTCTACTTTCTTTAATAGGTATATACCAAATTTTTGGTTTTACTCCAACCTCCATTAAAATATTGTACCCTATCTAAAACAAGGGTTACATAAATAAGTTTTGTAAAATTAAAAGAGAAACAGTTGTCGCGTTTTACGTTGACAACAAGAAAGGTTCTCTGAAAAAATACTGCAAACAAATGATTGTCGTTTTACAAGACTTACTTCAATTTTACAATATTTAGTCATCATTTTACAAAATGTTATTATAAGTTTAAATATTTTGTTGTAATATGCCTATACTTTTGTAAGTTTACCGCATTTGAAAGAAGTTTTCAACAGATATTTCTTAGAGTTGTATGTGATGTAATTCCTATTGTGAAATGATTGTAATGTTAGTCACTATTTCACACGACGAGAATGTAGGATTAAAAATAAGTATGAGACATTTTGTCCTTTAGAGATTTAAAAAATATTTACATCTTATTTACCTCTTAAATCTATGTGTAGAAAAAGCTTTAAGCGATGCTCACACATACATTTACAAAGAAAATTATTTATTTGCCTCATCTTTCGTGAATTACCGCGCATTTCCGTTTTCACGTATTTATAACTTCCTAATTCCCGATCCAACTAGAAAACATGGTGAGCAGTAAATATGTCGGAGGCTGATCTAGGAAATGACGAAAATAATGAGAGGTTAAATTTGGACAATTTAGAAGGTATCTAAAAAAAAATTATTGTTTCGTTTACATACCTCTAAATAGATTTGTATCTTTTATGTGATATTGTCAGAGGTTCTAAACAGATTCCGTGGATGACGTCACTTCCTGCCTCTATATACAAGTGTATATTTCAAAGAATTTATTAAAATATGTGCATAACAGAATTATTAAACCTTTAACAAAATTACGGACATAATTTCAACAATATCGAAACAGAGCACAATAAAAAATTACTTGATCTTAAATATTTGTAAATATGACATTAAAAGGATTAACTGATATGATATATTTGAATCATTTACTAATTTTTTATCATATTTTTATAGTAACATATTTTCGAAAAATGTTAGAGTTATATACGTTAGCCTTATAAATTCTATAGACATCACATCAAAATTTTAGAAATTTAAAATCCATATTCTGATATTTATCACTTTTAAAAAAATTGAATTAAATTTAAAACAATGGCAGAGGTTCTTAGAAGTTAAAATCAGTGAATACTATATTTAAATTAAGTTCACTCTTTTTCGATTCAAGTGAATTTAGAAATTATGTTTATCATAGCCTAATTAACTGACATTAAAATAATAATTCTGAAGTATAACTGATTATAATGATAGTGTTTAAATTAAATACAATTATCACGGGAAGAAACTGATAGATTTATTGCAACGATATAAATACACCATTTTTAACATGTAATATCTTAACTCCGTGTACATAACCAACTATTGAAATTAACTTGCCTTAATTGAATATTAATACTGTTACGAAATCGTATTTTGGAATCCGGGTTTAAAGTCATACTTTTCTCTTCTTTTATTTATATAGTCGTTTTGTTGCATGAATATGTACTTTGTGATGACTTTGTTTTTACGGATAGATTCTGTCAGTTTATAATAAAACCTGTTTGAAGACAGTTGTCCCTCATTTTTATTACATTGGTGTCAGAAGTAGGATAAATTACGGTAAAAAAATTAAAATATTACAATACTATTTTATACAAAATCTGATATTCATGATTAAGTTTTTTAATTGACCCTTATAATGATTTATATATCAAATAAATTAGTTAATAATAGTTATATATAAATGATGTTGTCAAAAAAAAAGAAGGAAATGAAGACCCAATTCCATTCATAATATAGTACTTTTCGGTCCTAGGCCGTAAAGTTCAATTTTACGGCCGAGGAGCGAATACTATTTTTTGATACACTGTGCGCAAAAGTAGGCACTTTACCGACTGTTTTTAGTCCGTAAAGCGCAGAGATCAGTCCGTAAAATCAAACTTTACGGACTAAAACGAGTCGATATAGAAGTTATCCAAAATTAATATATTTTCCATTTTATTTGTAAGAATCTTGTACTCTTGTGTCGCATGTAATCGTTGCTCATCACATGATCGTGTCAGAGTGTAAAAATAGTCAGTGAAACATACCTCTATTTGTGACACTACTATAAATAGAATAAATGCAAACAATTAATAGATTATTTTTATATAAACCACCTAAATAATTATTTAATCATGAGCCGTATTGTAGTTTTATTTCAATTTTTAACATTTAATTTTACATAAATTTAATAACCTCCAAAATTCCGTAAACCATACATACTTCATACAATTCAGATATATCTGTCATTTTGAATATTAAATTTCAATGTCCGTTATCTATATTGTATCCGCCATTTTGATTCTAAGTATTCATCCTACAAATTTAATTTCTCTATCATATTGTAGCAAAATTTAACGAAAGTACTTGTCCGTTTACAATATTTTAAGTCCGGCTATTATATAAATTATAGCGATCGAAGACCCTGAGGGAAATTGCTTCTCAAAGTGCACAATTTTAAGATAAAAATGAACCTAATCGAAATTTTTTAATTGAATATTCGTTCGCAACTGATTTGATATTACTTTTCAGGCTTCTATCATAGCTGTGTGGTGGGTAGCTGATTACGAATCTGAACATATATTTTCAACATTCAAAATGGCGGACTTATATGAGAAATTATGAAAAATGTTTTGAACTGAAATTTTATATTTGGGGCTATTTTGTAGGTGATTACGAAACTGAAGAAGCAAGATTGTAAGAGGTATCCAGGAATACATTTTACTACTGACTTGAAAAAATTTGTGATTATCTAAATATAAAGGATAAATATTTGCAGTTGGATTCGCTCCTGGTAGCTAAATTATGATATTCGCCCTAATAAATGGCTGATCTTTAACAAAAACTAAACCACGTAGCAATAAGATCTTCCCGCTTATTTAGTGACCCACTGATATGTTGGAACGAGTTCTATTTTTCTTGTATTATTTATAAAATCAAACATACATTCTGTAAATTGTATTTCTCACTGGGGATGAATTCAGTTTACGATTAGACAATAACTCAGTCTACTGGCCCGTAACACATGTCTTTTTTGTCTGCAAATGAAAGTGAAAAAAGATCTTAATAACCATCTACCTGCAAGGGGTGAGAACTGGTCAACATAATCATACACGACAAGGAGGTATCAATAAAATGTCACTTTTTAAAGTATCTTATTTAATTGCACTATATGAATTTCCGTTTTCAAGACAGCAAAACCAAAAAGAGTTCAGAATGACTTCGAAATGTGCTTTAAAAGAGGACAGATGTCTCACTTTCTGAGAGTTTTCTGAACATGATGATCACCCTCAGAAAGTGGGACATCTGACCTATTTTAGAGCACATTTCGAAATCATTCTGAACTCTTTTCTATTTTGTTATATGGGTTGTGGATTTTTAAATGTTAAGATTCGTAATCAGTGATCCCAAAACCATCGATTACCATCGAAACATTGAGTTTATGTCTCCACTTTTCACTTTAACTTCCTTATAACCTCGCATTTTCAAGAAAAATGAGGTTGTATGTGCAAGAATTTGCGTTTTTGTCCACATTTTGATTTTTGTATGCATAAACACTGGTTCTTATACTGGTTCCGGATAAACACTTATGGTTCTTAAAAGGAGGCTCCTGTATTATTTTGAAGCCTCGAAATTTTAATGATCGATATTGTTTATATTTTTTTCTTGCTCGATTTTGAGGTCAAATTCATGTATAAATAAAAATTCGTTGAAAACAAAAATATATTTCTGCCACCATGAAAGATAGTTTCAAACACTTATGAGCTGTTTGAAATGTTGAAAAAATGATAGAAAAAAATTTCCATAAAAAAATATTAAAAACTGTAAAAAAGATATTTTTAAAGATAAAATTAAGGAATTTTAATCCCGAATCAATTGAGAAACATTCTGTTCTTATATAAAAATGCATTTATTTGAATAATCATGAACATTCGTGACCATACACAGATTTTTCAGAAATACTGCTAAAATGGTAACCAGCTAGTAGCTGCAACGTTGTAATGTAAAATAGAGAATTTTCGTGAAAAATGAGATTTGTACAAAACGTTTGGAGATTTTTAACCTTATTCTCCTCGAAAATGGAACGCTAAATAGAGAAATTATAATTGTTCATCATAATAAAAGATGTGAACATAATAAAATTCTTCGAAAATGATTTAGCATCTCGAAAAATAAATTTTTGTCAGTATAAAAACATCAAAAATAGAATAAAATTCATAAGACTTTTAACGAAAATAAAAGAAACGGGAGACGAAGAAAACAGAATCAAATATCTGAAAACAATATTTATTATTTTTTACAACAATATACCATTCGTCGGCTCTTCGTATCTTACAGAAATGAACCAATTCACATATAGAATTTCTTCAAACATGCTTAGTCCTTATCAGGTCATCGAACTGAAGCATACGTCGTCGATGCGTGCTTATTTACTTCGCCCTCAATTTCAACACTTCCGGTACGATAATTTCTAGCACCTATCCGATATTTCGAATACGTTACATATATAATACATAGTAATACGCGAACGGATGTCCTCGACAGTTTCACTGAGCGAATCATTTTTAGCGCTTTAAAATCGTCGAGTTTCGTGATTTATTATTATTGTTATTTCTATTTAACGGACGGACGAAACGGGAATGTCGATCTTAGATTTTCCCACGTAATCTTATCAATAGTGTTTTTCAGTAGGAAAAACTTGATCAAAATGTTGGTTGTCAAAGGAAGACATTTGTTTTTTTCATTGTCGTTGCTTTTGATTTTTATTTCTGTTTCAGCAATTCTAACGTCTTTCAAATTACTTTTACGATTATGTTCCATTTCCGGTTATAATTCCAGGATCTTTATACATTTGTATATAAATTATGTATAATTATACATAAAGTCTACAAAATTGCATTGATTTGTATAAAATTATATATGGAGTATGTCTGTAAAAATCTGTATAATGTCTACATTAGATGTAGATTTAATCCTCGATATAATCCATATATAATCACATATAACACTATTGAATTTAACATACACCGGATATGATATGTATATATCATTGTACAGAAATCATGCATGTTTTCGTATGATTATATATAGATAATAAGTCAAATTCTACTAATCCAAACTTCATATATAAAATTATAATACTACGCACGTCATACGCTTATATATACAAAATTGCATGCGACGTATAAGCATTTCCCGGAAATTCACTGTATCCAAAATGGACTCGATATCGATTGATCAAAAGTGATAAGAAAATCGACAAAAATACTTTTCAACTCATTTATTAAAAATCAATTAAATCGATAATTTTCGATATGAAAGACTCGATGCATTTTGGGCACCGAAAAGGTCTCGATTCAAAAAAAGTCCGCCAGCGCAACTTTGTTTCGACAATAAATATAATTACGAGCTAACTACAAGCTAAAAGTCGAATCGCGACGATTCTCGAGGCCGTAGAAGCAACTTTTATCGCGCAGCTTTCTCCGGGGATTTTCGCGGGCTTTATTTACAGACAGTAGGGAAATACGGCGCTTCGAATCTGGAATGCTGGGTATAAAGGCTACGACCCTACTGTGAAATATCACATTCCTCCTTTGCTCGACTTCAATTACGAAATTACCGTGATCGTAAAATATTCCCACACGGAAAAAATTTACCTTAAAAAAAAATGTCAATGCCAAAAACGTTCTGGAGAATTTACAAAAAATTCCGTAATTCATGTTACAAAAGTCGGTGTAAGAATTACAGAAAGAATATTGCGATATGTTACTATCCTGAATTACAAAACTTTTTGTAAATTCTATACAAGATTTTTTTTAGAGCATTCTACAAAAATCGTTTGACAATCCTCGAGTCTCGCGTAATTAAATACCATATCGTTTACCAAGTACAGTTTTAATCGATTTCTTACAATTACCTAAAGTTACGTACGCTGGTGTGACTAAACATCGACATAAGGTTGTTTACACAACTCTATCAATACTTCGGAATATTCGATGAAAACGTTTCTCTTAAACTTAGGTAAAAGAAATAACAATTTTTCTATTATTTTTCACTTTTTCGAAACCTGCAATTTGACTTAATTTTACGTTGAATTCAACGTTGTTGTACTAAAATATCATTCCTTCGAGGTCGATCTTAATATGCAACTTGACAAAATATTGAAACGTTCAATTTCTACATAATTAAAACACGAACCACAGTTTATAGATTCTAATTAAATTGAGACTCGAAAATCTAAACGTCAATAATCTGACAATTACAAATTAACGTTTTCTATTTCATGCATGCGAGATAATCGAGTCTTAATTTAATTAAAAATCTGGAACGTTAACGACGATGAAATTTCAAACGTTACCAGTTAACGTCGTATTCTTTATTTTCGCGACGGGATTCGAAAGTAAATTAAAAAACTTGGAAGTACGATGAAAAAGTAATAAATTGGAAGAATAACAATGTAGGAAATAATACTGCCCTTCGACGCTCCGGAAATGTGATTGAAAATTCGATGCTTAACCTTTCGAACGTCTAAGATTCCTGATATGTACATTTTCGGATTATCTCTAACTTTTTAAGGGGACTCGAATGTTCTCCTTCGATAAAGTCGTATTGTATACATTTCACAGTTTGTTCCATAACAATACATGCAGACCCTAATATACTAAATAATATCTTACAACGTATAACATTTACGTTAGTCCATGGAGCGCACAATGACAATATAACATGAAACTCTTTAACATTAAACATTTGAACAAAGAACAAAGTAACATTTAAAACAAAACGTCCACAATTTTGAAGTGCGTTTTCTGTTTGGAAATGAAGGACGTATTTTCTCATGTGAATAAAATGTACGCAATATATTCGACGTTTCGACTAAAAGTTGCGTACATTTTATTCAGGTCGGTTATGAGTGACTAACCCTTTTTCAAAGTCCACTCCAGGAATGGAAAGCAAAATAACCGGTGCTTCCAAGAAGATGAAAAATTTTCGATACACTTTCTAACGACTGTGCAAACAGTTGGGGAAAATAGAGTGAAAACTCGGAAAGGAGCGTTAGCGTCGAATTTCCAATCGCATCTCCAGCGCCCCGTGAATTATAACGCGGCCGCTCGTCAACGACGTCCCAACTTTGCGGGTCGATTCTAGCGGCGCCAACTTTTTTAAGTATCTCTCGCTTCACGCATTCCAGGGGACGTTCTTGGGGACGTCGTTCAATTCCCGACCCTCGACATCGACGCCGGCATTGCCCAGGAGTTTCCTGACGCTCCGGTGACGTTTGTCCTCGTAGTCGCGAGGCAAACCGTTCTCCAGGTTTTCGATGTAGCCGTTACCCGTGGGGATGAAGAAGGGCTCTCGAAATCTCTCGCAGAAGACGCAGACGACGAAGATGGCGAAACCGATGCCCATCGCGGCTCCGGCGGCGACGTCCCACCAATGGTGACGGTTGTCCGTGATTCGGGTCATCGAACACGTGATCGCCCAGATTACGGCCATGCAGTGCAACCATGGTTTCACCAGCAGCAGAACCGCTCGGTTAGGTATCCTTTTTTGGAAGTACCACTGAAAATATCAAAGTTCATTAGTTGATAATCATTAAGACCATTTTTCTAAATATTTAACATCTAAGGACAAATTTAAAATATTCACATTCACAGAACCTTTATCTTTACTGTTTTTGTAGTTTTTGTGCTTAATCATTTCATTTTTAGACTGAATTTCGTATTATACGCCCTTAAACTGGGTGCCTTATCGGTTAATTAAATAATGATTAATGGAACCATACAAAAAATGGGAAATGGTTGTAACACATAACAACAGTAGAATTAACAATGTGACAAGGGGCTATCCATAAATTACGTTACCATTTTAGGGGGGGGGGGCGGTCAAGACCTACGGTGTATATAATATGTATGTATAAAAATCATAAAACTGGCTACGGAGGAGGAGGGGTCGGGGTCAAAAGTCCCAATTTTTCATTGTTCCGTTAACCCATTTTTCTCTGCATATATGATGAAAAATGAATTTTTTGTATGTATAATTTTCTTATTATGGCATTTTGAGCTGAAGTTTTCATGGTTTCAGCTATTGCCACGACCTCTTTCGCATCGAAAATACGATTTAAAAGAAAAATTATTTTAAAAAAACATGTTTTTTTTTAATTGAAAAATAGTAACCCGTAGCACCGATAAACAACTTTTTTCAATTTTTCATGGTAATTATGTTTATTCATTGATAATGATAACCAAAGTATTTATAATATTATAAACAACGATTTTTTTTAGAAAAAATGTAATCTGAAAAGAAGTGATTGCTTAATAAAGATGAAATTATTACTCGAAGATTTTTGGGGCCGCTGATTACGAATCTGTCCTCAGAAATTCAAAATGGAAAAACGATCTTTCTTGAATTCTTTCTTATATTTTGGTCCGGCATCTTGAGTTTGACATTTGACAAATTAGATTACTGACTGTTCTTTATATTTTTTAGCAGATTTGAAAAAGGTCAGGCAAATTATGTAAAAAATCTTCACAAAAATTGTTAGAAAACTTTACGTATTTTTTATTTGCATTTCATGTTCTGACTACCACAAAAAGGGATTAAGAATGCGCTATTATTCAATGTATGTTTGATAAAGGAATTGTAATAGATTAAAAAATAATTCAACATTAAAATTTGTATATCATTTTTCCGTATTTAATTGTCTAACCCTAAAAAAAGACAATGAATCGGCTAATATTTAGGGAAATAGGATTAAATACATTTACTTCTAAATATGTTAAGAGTTCAGTGATATTAGAAGATAAACAGTTAAATTCGTAAATATCTCGAAAAAAAAAAATTCAATATAAATAACCTGATTTTCCTCAAACTAGCTTTGATTTGAAAATACGATATTCAAGAAATGAGTTAATTCTTTACGTGAAAAAATAGGCTTTGGAATGGAAGTACTTAAAAAATCATTCCAGTTTACAATTTCATTCTCCACAAGAGTTTACCAATAAAAAAAGATAAGTAATTCTGGTTTTAAAAAGAAATAAAACCATTTCATCCGTACGAATCCACCTTATAGATTCTCGAACACATGACTTAATTCATATCCACTGGTTTCCGTTTTTGTTTTATTTCGTGGAGCGACTTCCTTGGAAGGTTTCTTGATAGGTTCGTGCAGCTTGAAAGTATACGAGCAACATGTGCACGTGGGCGATGTCACGATATATAAGAAAATATACACAATATTACCGAAAACAATAAACAATCAATATTTCTTTTAATTTGTTCTAAGTAATTTATTAGGATTGTCGTACATCGCATTTTCAATAATAATTGTCGGATTTCACACTCCAACAAATTACGCGCTGAGGAACGAAAGCGAACGATAATTAAACATTTAAAAATTTCATGTATTCAATCGTGATTGCATTACGTTTGACATTTTCCAAATACTTTTTAAATTAAATTTATTTGCAAACAATAGCTGTCCATACATAAAAATGCAACATTTTGATTAATTTCAAAGCCAGAAAATACCCTGAAATAAACGTGTCGGTATGTATTCGACACAATTCCCTCTACACGCAAATTATTTGATTTTGAAAGAAATCAACTTTTAAATTAATTAACGAAAATACTCTTCATCTACAAGCAGTGCCGTGCACACGTGTCTGCGTGGTTGCAGTAGTTCAGGCAACCAATCGCCTGCCTGAATGTGTTATCGATTATATTTGAAATGAACACGTTGTTAGTTATCTCTTGATGCTTTAGTTAATAATTAATTTGTCTGTTTAAACAATTTATTTGTTAAATTTGCAAAATTACAGTCAACTGCTTATATAAATGTTTCTATTCACGATTAGTCAGTAGTTATTTCATACAACATGTTATCATACAATAAATAAATTGTAGGCTAGTGTTGTACAAATTTATAGTAATTAATCATTATATATGCAAAATTGTAAATAATGTAGTAATTAATTATCAGTCATTTTTGTAATGCATAAGATGATGACAATATATTAATTGTGTATTTCAACCAATAGTTTCCGAATTTAAGTTTTTTTTACGTAACAAAACTTCATATTAGAAAATCTTATAATAAATTTTAAGAATATACATTTTGCCGGTCATTTATTTCGGAAGGGAGGTATAATGAAATTCCGATATTTAGTAAAGCGCGTATATTTATTTTCGATTCAGCAGGCGAAAATGGCCATTTTACAGCTCATTTTTCGGGCGTAAAATGCCCATTTGGCGACCTATGTATTAGATGGGGATTTTGCTGCGTCATCATTTGTAAAAATAACCATTTTTAAACCTTCTGAATCGAAAAATACTGTTCTAAAATTCTACTTTACGCCCTTGGTACAAAAAGTACTATTGTGGGTCTTTTTCAGGACTCTGTATAATAAATTTTTAAATTCTAATATTGAAAAAAAGTTATGATTCTGTTTTATCAATATAAAATTAATCCTCGAATTCGAATTGATAAATTAGTTGGTTATCTTCATCTTTCGTTTTTCTGTAAGAAAAGTTGAGTCAAATTGTTTATTCCTTTTTTAAATTTATTTTGATTTGTCGAACAATAAAATTAAAAATTAAATCCAAACTTAATACGTCAGTAGAACAAACCAGTCTACTATACTTTTTTTTTAATATGAAGCAAATACTGAATTTGATTAAATGATTCCTAACATTGTTTAACGTGATATTAATGTTTGACTACAACGTTATTGGCTTTTCGTCGTCAATAACTTCTAAACGAGTAAATAATGCATAAACTGTTATTTAAGATAAAACAATCATTAACATAAAAATTACGATCAATGCAAAATTCACATCACTACAAAATTACTTACTGTAAAACTTAGGTTATTACCATAACATTCAGAATATCAGAAAATTTTGACCTAACCATTTTTTAAAATTTGGCTGGAAAAGTTCCGCAATACTTTGGGGATGTACTATTTGTTATTGGTTCGAGAGAATAACGTGAAAATGTTAACATCCTTTTAAAATGGCGTTCTTTTACACAAATGCTTAAGTAAATGCGAAATGCGAAACATGGAATTTAAAGTATTTGACTTTTTTAAATTTTTAAAAATTAAATTTATTCTAGACAATAGGGATCTCCTTTTTCTGCACATAATGTAATACTGCCGAAACGATTTGAACGATAAGAACTTGTTGTCAATCATGCAGCTTAATCATAACAAAAATACTTACAATGATAAATGTGGCAGTGAACATCGAAAAAGCCGAGTGACCAGAAGGAAAAGATCTCGCAGAATCCGCAACGTGAATCCAAGAAAGGTCAGTATTTGTGCAGGTGTACACCGCCATATAAGCCGACCTAAATAAATGCAATTAACAAATTATTTCTCGAATTAACGTTAGAAATAAATAAAATCACATTAACTAATAGCTGTCCGACTCGACAGTAGTGGTCTTTGAAAAATATTACCTTGTTAGCGCAGTCAATAATTATTTATAGAAAAATATTACAGGAATTTAAAACTGCAGTAGTCGTATTAAGAAATGTAAAAGTGCTAACTAAGTACGTTAAATGACTTGAAAAACTAGTTGACACGGGATTTTAATTAATATTGATGTCAAAGAGATACGTTAATTACATGGAGTTTTTTTAAATAGATATATTGCTGTTCTGTATTTTTTCTAATTCAATAAACAGCATGTTTTATTGTTTTACGTTAGACACATAGTAAAATACGTAAACAACATTAATTAATAATACGAGTAAAACACTAGTTGCTTGACAATAACTAAATTACTCTATTAACCCTTTCAATCACGAAACAGTATCACTCTTTTACGTGCACTGAACAAATTTACTGGCCAAATTCAACTAACATTAAAAAGTTGAGTCGAGAGTTGTTAAAAGAAATACTTTTTGTTAGATTTTGTTAGTATAACTTTGTTGATGTTGTTAATTTTACTATTGTTACTTAAGTTAATATTATTTAATCAGTAAACGAAAAAGTATTACAAATGATTGGAGATCAAGAAATGCGATACTATGCATAAAACTCAAAAAGGCATGTACTAATATAATAAAAAAGCAACCACCAATAGCTGCACTAAAAACAATTTCACTAACAAAAATATTCAGAAAAATTCTTAGTTGATTTGACAACGTTTGAATTACGCAGAGTAGTTCGACACGCTTCAAGAAAATTGTCTAAGTTGCAGTTACTACCGTAAAGAAGCCAAATGAACTAAAAATGTAGTTCTGCTAAATTCAATTAAAAATATATTGCTCCAGCATGTTGAATAGTTTTTAGTGTACTAGGTAGTTAGAATCTAAAAAATGTTTTTAAATGTAGTTGAATTAACTACCAAAATGTCGTTTCCTTAACTATATTTTTTGTTGATTTAAATTTAATTCCTTAATGGTTGTAACTATAACCTACAAAATTCCGTTGAGGACCTATTGAAATACTTTCAGTAGTTAAAAAGTAGTCAAATCAACTAAGAATTTTTTTCAGTGTGTCCTTTTCTCTTGTTTTCTTTTGCCACTTCTTTTTTTGCATTTTTCGTTTAAAAGATGCCAAACCTTACATCATAATAATTTTTTTAATCTATTGTATTTTGGGCAAATTCATTCGCGGATATATTAGATAATAAACCCATATTAATGGCCCTTGAAATTAATTGCTTGAAGAGCTGAGATTATATAATCCTCTCTAATCTCCGTTACATTTAAACAATTCAAAATAGCGTATCAAAAATTGCGAACATTTCTAAATCCTTGTAAAATAACTAATCGGAGATTTTTGGGGTTACTGATTACGAATCTGGTATTAAATTTACGAAATTCAAAATAGCGAATACAATATGATTTACTTGAATGTTTTGCATGTCACTGAATATAATCTAGTATTTAGATTATTACAAATCAAAATTCATTAAATGTGACGACTCTGGTTTCAAATTTGCAGAATTACAAATATCGGATAGTAAATCGGACATGACAAAAAAGGGTGATAAGGCTTTTTGAAGTTAAGGTTGGAATTTTCAATCTACCTTGCAGTATCCACCATTTTGGATTTTAAAAATGTAATACCAGATCCGTGTTCTGCGACCATAAAGCAATATATGATGCACACTTTTAAATTATCTACCTACTGGTTACGTTTGTCAAAAATACTAAATAGACTCGAACCATGCTTGAGGTTAGTGCATTTTGTCAGAACACTGTGTTATTGTAAATATGACGTGTATCTTTTGCATCAGTTTCATTTTGTGTTATATCAACAAATGTTTTGTGAATTTTTGAATTGTAATTTTAGATTGAAAAAACAATAAAAAACTTGATGGCTTGAAATACATCCACAGGATATCGGATATACGACGAAATATGCGACCGATAATTTCGAGTCCTGATCAGATATGCAGCGATATAATGATATACAATTACTTGTAAGTAAGTGTTAATATGGATTATTTATATGCTTTTTTTGGATGATTATCGGTAGGCCAAGATGATGTATGGCACATATGATCGCTTAATATTTTCGAGCCAATTAATCTCAATTAATTGCCTTACCCTGTACAGTTGACGAGTTCTCGGGGTCTGCACGAGTCGAAAAAATGCGGTCTTGGCTCTCCGATAACGATCTTCGTGATCTCGCAGACGAACAGCAGCGCAAGGTAACCAACTGTGTAGTAACCATACCACTTCCAAATTTGTTTACCTCGAGATCCAGTACACCCAGGTGACTTATAGCTTTCAGCACTGTAACACGACAATTCTGTCGCCCATAGCTAAAAAAATAAAACGTATGCTCATTTAGTTGTAATCTACCGTTGAAAATCATAAATAACGTGGTAATAATGGAAGATACCAAATAATTATTTATTTGTATTAATTTTGCGGCCTATATTATTTTAAGTGATTGAAGAAGAGAAAAACATAATGAATTGCGTTAAAATTTACCCACTCGGTTTTACAGCAATCATTTATGTGCATATAAATTCCATTTATATAAATTCACTCATTAAATACATCAATTAAAAGGTTGAACTTATTGAAAGCTAATTAATTCAGTAAACATGTAGTAACTTGTTTACGAATCATATACTCGTTATTGATGCGATATTAAAGGTTTACTTTAAAATAAATTGTACGTTTTATTACAATGCATTCATTCATTTTCTCTATTGTCTACAAAATTTTCTTCCAACATTTATTACATTTTGAATTAGAAAACATAAAATAGTTGAGATCACTAGCCATGAAATAATAGTTTCTCTGTCTCTGATCATTGTTTTAAATATTGAGAGAGTTTTCACGTAAAAAAGAGAAAAAATTATAAGAATTTCATTCGGATTTGGGAGTACGATATAAATTTAATTTAGTTGCTGGTATTCAGTTTTAATATAAAAATAACACAAATTCCTATTATTTCAATAGCACATCGAGTTGTCCATAGTCTAATTTTTCAGCGCTTTAGTCGCACCAAATTAATATACGACCAAATATAAATTGATCTTAACAATATTACTAATCATTGTAAAACTAATATTATATTTAATTTATATGAATAAATATTATTACACACGAGTTAATGAAGTGGGAATACGAAAAAAATACTATTAAAAATAGATCATGCTCAAAAAACAAATGAACTTTTTTTTAGATTTACTTCGTCTTCTACGTCTTATACGTTTACTTTTAAGTCAATCATGAGAACGCAAAGTTGTCTGGGAAATAGATAAATGATTACTTACCAATATTAAAGGTACAGGAATACCAACGAATAACAGCAACAAGGGCGTTATCGTTTCCCCCGTGAATTTGTAAGAAATTTTTGGGTCATTGCAGTAAAACCCAGACGTTGTGGAATTAGGGATGTATCCCAGTTCACCGCTGATCAATACCACTAAAACTATACAAATTCAAACAATTAATCAGTAAAGAAAATATGGAAAATGTTATAAATATAAATATTTGTATTAAGACTATTATTTAGAATGTTATATTTTAAGTTCGTTTTCTATGGCTCTAAAGACTACTAAAAAAATGAAATATATGACGAGGATAGTTACATCGCATTTTATACTAAATTTCTTGAAATTATTACTAAAAAACGATTAATATGTACTTATACTGCTACGTCCTGCATTTAAGTTAACATTTCTAGTAATAGTTAGTCGAACAAAATGTTAATTGTGTTACAACAATTATTAAATTTAAACAATCCAAATATAGTGTACTTTGAATACAATCCACAGCGTTTTATATCTGAGTTATGTGTAACTTTCGTAATGACCCATTCACACTATTCAGATAATCATTTCTGAATGAAATACTCTCATAAATTACAGTTATTATTGTCAATTCATTTTTTGAAAAATTCTTCGAACTGCTTGATTAATTAAGAGTGATTTTTTATTTTGTATATTATGACGTCATGAAATTATATCATTTGTTGATACTGTTAGTAATTTTGATTTGTTTATATAATTAACAGATATACCTAAAATTTTCTAAAATTTTTAGCAGCTTATTGTAATGATCAATTTTGTCGTAGATGTATGCAAATAATTACGATTTTTTCAAAATTAAAGCGACGAGTAATTTTGAATAATTGCTTTAAAACAAGATAAATTTAGTATTTTACTTAAACAAAATTAATTCACTAACGTGTAAAAAAAATTTTAAACCGTGAGTCGTTGAATTAATTTGCAACTAATACTTTCAAAAATCTGAAAATGCGTGAAGCCGAGAAAATCAGCATATTGGAAAAAAAATACCGTTGGAATGGTTAAAAAGCCAAAACGTGTAACCCGATGAAGTAAAGTACTTATTAATTATGACATAAAGCATTTAAAATACTATCAATTACGGACAATAAATGAAATGAAAATGAAACCGTGTTGGCGTTAATTATAATAATCCAAACTCAATTCCAGACTCATTTATCAAATACAATAAAGCTTTAAATTCTTTCACTATCGTTTCGTTGGGTATCTGCATCCGATAACAATTTATTTTAACATCATTAAATACATTAACAGTACTAAGCGTCTGAACAATAACATTGCAATTTATATTGATTTCTTTTTTAACTTTCGCGCATTCGATACCCTAAAGCGTGCAAAAAATATTTCGAGTCTTGTTTAACTAAATTTTTTAACGCTTAATTTTTCGATTTCAAAAATATTAATTGTATTGTTTATATCACAAAATATTTTGGCGTTGGTTATACTTACCGAAAACTGCAATTAAAAAATTCGCTGAAAATCTCCATGGGACGCCTGTCCTGCAAACGGTCATGATTTGTGTACAATTTGGACTCTTCCCGTGAAGTTTTGAAGAGTCCTTGTCGTCCCTCGACAGCTGAGCAGTTGTTTTTTGGTGACAATTGTTCCGCAGATCCCCTGCCTTCTGCAATTTAAAAAATATATAATTAAAATTTAATAAAAATACAATTATAACATTTGTTCTATTAAATTTAATTTCTCGGACCTTTTATAATAACTAGATATTTTATATCATATTAATTACATATCTCAGCCAATATTATATATTTCTTCTCTATTTCCGTAGTATTTAGAGAAACATCAAATAATCTTTGCGAGAGTTCAAAACCTGACTGATATCCTAAATAATGTAAGTCATTTTTATTGAAAAATCGGTAAATCGGTTATTTATGTTTAATCAATTTTATTACAACTATTTAACTGTAAAATAGCAGAACATTTGAGGTTAGGAAAGGTAATGAACATTTTTATGCATTAGGGAACAGTAAACAAAAGAATATCATGGTGTTGCTTACTACCGAAATAGTTAACAACTACTTTATCTCTCTGTGTAGTTCATAAAAGAATTATATGTGTTATTATATGACCATACGTATTCTCTAAATGGCCAGCAGGTCATGAATATGACAAAAAAAGAAGATCCGAAAATTTTGTAGGGACAAAAATACGTTTTTCAGAAAGTTATAAACGACTAACGTAATTTGAAACAACATAAGTGGAAATCTAGTAATTTTTCGGATAAGACAAATTTTTCCTAAATGACCATTTGCTTATGAATCCCATAATCCATACTGTAATGTTCGATTCAGTTTTGCATTCTCTACTTACACATATTAAAGCCAAAGGAATCTCTATTGCAGACATTTTCTAACAATTGCTTGAAGTCAACCTTACTTTACTTTCGTCGAGTAGAAATAAAACCAAAATATTATTGAGATTATGTATTATGACCTCAAACAACCTTCACAAGTTAAAAATAAAACTTATATTATAGGAAGCTATAAACGGAAACTGATCAAAGCAGATGTCGATATTCATTTTTTTTCTAGTTTGACTTTCACGTGTTTCGTCGGTTTACATCAGGTAAAAATCGACATGACTAACTTTAACATTTCATGGATCTGAACACGAAAATAATGTTCTTATAAAAATTACTGAACTCTTCTGTTGTTGATGTCAACATATCACAAGTTTAAGAAGTATACGCACGGAGAATTACAACAATGTGCAAAGAAAAATAATTCATCGAAAATATTTTACCAAATTCGATATTGCCTGTTCAAACCTAACCAACGTTTAGAACTAATTGTTTGACAGGAACGCTTCAACATTTTAGAAAAATATATTATTGCAGCACGACTATTAATAAATATTAACTAAAATAATTTTTTATATTTCTGATAGAAAACGACCCCTAGGTCGAATCAAACTACATGTAACATAAGGGCCTACTAATGATGACCATTAGAATGCATAATGTAACATTCTATCAGGGCTTTCCTTATCTTGGGAAAGTTTTAGAATGATTTGATTGGCATTCCCCAATTGCACACTTTATTCCATCCATATTCCTGGAATATTCCAAAGTAATATTCCATCCATATTCCAGGAACATTGAAATGTCCAAGTTAGGAATATTCCAGGAACATGGAAATATTCTGCATTAGAAATATTATAAACAATATAAATTTTGTTAGAATATTCCAAAAACTATCAAATAATAATGCGAAATGAATGAATATCACTTTTTAAGCTGATTTCAGAATATTTCAATGAGGTGTCACAATAAAATGACTTCCTAAAAATCTAGTAGGTAATTGTTAAAAATATAAATGTATGTTAATTGTTTATAATCCCTCTACATTAACTGATAGAGGTTTTAAAATATGCGAATAAAATGTTCAATCTGTAGTGCTTAATAATATTTATAATGCAGAATATTTCAATGTTCCGGGAATATTCCAAAGGAATATTCCGGGAATATGAATGGAAGAAAGTGTGCTATTGGCGTTACTATAATAGGCTAATTTTCTTGATTTATTTCGTAATAAAATTTGGTAGAATATCCAAACTATCAAAAGAATGGATTCTAAAACTTTCAGTTTCAAAATTATAGCTAAAAATGTTTTTGAAAGCCCCATTAAACATTATTCAAGATAAATATGCTCTTATATCTGATCTATTTAATAGTGGGCAATGACAGAGGACAAAACTCTAAAAAATGGAGAAAAACATTAAATAATAAACGCAATAAAAAAAGGCAAAATAAGGTGAGGCGCAGAATCTGTTCAGAATAACAAATTACAACCATATACATTTTGGAAAAATAATTATTCTTACGATCAAGATAACACGGTAGAACTAGGATTTAATGTATCTATAGATCTAACTCGTAAATGGGATATATCAATTACAGGATATGTTTTATAGTTACGACATCAGTTATCAAAGCGAAGTAAACTGGGAATTGCGTCGATGCGACAGTCTTGATAAATTATTATATTTCTACATAATCAGAAAAATTTTCAAGAAAAGTAAGAGAAATATCTTGATAAACACAATCGCAAGAAGTTAATCACTGACATATAAAAATTACTTGGAACGATTCCTGACAAGCGTACCTTAGCAGTAGTAAAATTGTGCTACACACCATACACTTTATTCTACAGGATATCGCCATATTTTATAGCATAAATATTGTAAGTAAAATATAGTCTATGGTTATATTACCTCGCAAACTAGGAATGATTTAATAATAACTATAAAATATTAATATTACTAGGTTATTGAATGAAAGTAACATTAAGAATATTGTTTAGAAGGGAAAGTAAACATAAAGCGACGGAATTTGATGTCGCGTGGATAAAGAGTTTACTCAACCATCAATACGAAATAGATAATGTCGATCAACATTTACGATGGCAATGACATACTATCTGTCTAAGAAATTTCCACGCCAGCGACATTTATGTTCGACATTTTCATAGTTGCTCAGCGAAACAATCATAATTGTACATGCGTCTGGTACGCAGTTACGGAGTTATTGCCGTTAGGGATTTTACTGCCAATACTCGACAATTTTGAAAGCTGCATTATTGTTGGAGGTACGTACTAGAAACTAATAATTAGTGGCTACGCAAAAAAATTGTCTCAGAAAAAACAATATCAAAAAAATGTCAAGGTTTTCACTGAAACAAAAAGACTACTTTTCTCTAAATTATAGACTCGCAGAGTTTTTTGTGTATTTCAATAAGTAGACAGAAAAGTTTCGTCATTTTTTTTTGCGGTTCAGTAAAATTCCTGAAAATGCGATATTCTCGTTTATGAACAAGTATTCACCATCGGAAACCCGTAATTTTGTTAAATATTATTTTGACGAAATTTACTTTTGGTTGCGCCATAGAGGGAATTTACATACCTGGAAAATGCCAATATTCAACTTTATTGTCGAATTATTATAGAAACAACAATTTATGTGTTTTGAACTTTATTTTAAAATAAAAATTACGAAATTTGTTTTATTTATTGTTATACATTTAATGCATTGCTTGACAATTCATTATCATTTCTTCTATAAATTTCATGTTATCTGATTATACTCTTGCGACCCCTACTCTCAAGCTTCTCCTTTACATTCTCTTTCCCTGTTCTTCCCCCTGTTCTTTTGACAACTTTTAACATCCCTGAAATTGTAGGGTAGTGTGAGATAATCCCAGATACCCAAACTTTTCACTTGCCGAATGGTATACGACACGAAAGGGTTGAAATTGAAATAATCTTGAAAGATAATTTAATATTGAAAAGGATCTTAAAGAACGTAACAATTTTATTTAGAATATTAATAAATATGAAAAATTTTCAATTTTACTTTTATTTATTTCGTTTGTTTAATAATGATCTTTTAGAAAGTTGAAATATTGCTTTTTAGATATTGGTTTGAAGGTAGAGTAGGATTTCACTCGATCTCTTTGAGAAAATCACATCCTACATTGTATTTCAAAGGAGTTGAATTTCTTTTCCAATAAACGGATTGAATTTAGTTAAATTGATGGGCAATCATATTTTAAAATGCTAGATATTAAAATATATCATTTCATTTGCACACTGAAAAAAATTCAAAGAAAAATTCACCAATTAAATTTTTTACAATGATTTTTGAGGTGGAATCGTCGATTTGTTAATTTTTTAGCAAATGATTTTTTTATAAATATAGCACTTTTGAACTGTCATTTTACAACGGACATTATTGAATAAAAACCGACTGATAATTGAAAAGACGTACTTGGAATCGTGTAAGAAATCCGAGTGTAAAACCAAAGAAATTTTGATTAAATATTTTCGTTACTTTAAGGTTTATATTATATCAGCTTTTATAAGTTTTCTGAACATTAGACTTTTTTTGTTCTACATCGACATATTTTAATATAAAGAAATTATTATTTTTCAATCATTCAAATTGATCATTTTTATTCTGGAAATTTTTGTACATTTTTTATTTGAGTGGTTTCTGACGAATAAAAATGATTTAAAGGAATCAAATGTAATAAACCCTTGGAAAAGGCGAGCAAATAATTGTATTTTTACATAAAACAGTAACAAAGGAACATAAAAGCAAACAGGATTATGAGAAAAGTAACAGAATCCGAGGATAATTTTATAACCCAAGCAAATTCCTGAACTACTTTTTCAGCTGCCATATTTTCTTCACAACTGTTATACTTCCTATTCTTATCGCTTCTTGGCATTGTTGGGAACGATATTTTTGTACGTTTGAAATTTTACAGATGTTCAGAAATTGTATATTTGTTGCAAGATAAACTTTCTGCTTAAATTGTTTAATCACTGTGACTTTGGCCTTTTATAAGAGCGCATTATAAATACGTATTAAGTAAACTAAATTAATAAAATCAAACAAATATTTGTCGGCTGAAGGAAGTGGCTATTTCGCATTATAAATAATGAAATAAAATATTACCGCTTATGCCATAATGGAACCTCAACTTTTTTTACTTACATACTGACCGATAAAAATAAGAGAGGACACATATTACTAGTCAATTTTACTCGAATCCTAAGTTCCAGACTATAACATGGAGGTGGAAATCAAATCGATAGAATCGAATACAAAATAGTAATTCAAAAGGTTGATTCATTTATGCCTAAAAACATAATTATACAAATGAATGAACAATAATTTCTTAAATTTCAGAATGATAATGTTCTGTAAAGCTAAGTTATATGTGATTACAACGAATCATCAACTAATTAACGTTTTCTACAATCCCTAATAATTCCGTAATTTCCAATAATCTTCTATCGATGTATTCTAGAAAAAATGTTTACTTTAACTACTATTTTATGTGGTTCGTTTATTTTTTATTTTTCCAATAGCCTTAATAAAAAATCACAATTATAAATATAAAACATAAAAATAAATTGCAGATTAATTATTTTCATATAAAATAATGCATCTTGAAAAGAGGTTAAAAAGTGTTCGACAAAACTTTCTGCATTCTTGCAAGGCATAAGCCTAGTTACAAATTTTACTAACATGATACTACTGTAAAGACTCCTAACTACTACCGCCTACTAGAAACTATCTAATTTTTTAAATAAAAATGTACTAAGCGATTTGCCTGAAAAAATAATTTATTACTACGATCCAAAAATGTAAAGAAACCTATTATGTACAAAAAGATTATATTTGTAAGTCGAGCAAGTAAATATTAAACTATAATTTTGTTTATTCTTTCGTTAATGTGTATGGTTTATATTTCTTTCTGAAGACTATTTTAACAACGTTCTTTTTTCAATCTTTGGTATTCACTAAAAAAATGTATCATGCAATATGTTGTTTTAGAAGTAACTATATTATTTTAGAAAATAGCTTCCTAGTTTTATCGTTATTTCTTGTTTTAGTATAATACTGAAATTTTCTACATTTTAGTATTTTTTGAACCATTGCAGATTCAATTACTTCAGTTTCTTTGTAACAAAAGAGAAATTGTGAGAAGGCGACGACCTTAACATGCACCAGTGAAAAATTCCGGAATAGCAACGAGTGGCTTCACAAAATAAAAAGTATCAGTAGTTTCAAAAGTACCTCGAGTTAATCACACGTTTTCCTGTGTATTTAAAGTCCCAAGGCGTTAAAATCTTCGCCTATCTCCTGCACGATATAACCTCTACTGACTTCTAGAAACGATTTTTCACTAATACTTACTTATTTCGAAAACATTCAAATAATACAGATTAGAATTATTTCAAACTTCTAGCCCTAATAAATTAAAGAAAACGACAAAACCTTGTAAATAAATCAGATGATTTCAAAATGAAAAACTTTCAAATATCAAAATACCGGTTATTTACGAAATAACTTCCAATGCGGCAAGTAATACGGTTTTTAGATAGAAAAATGCACTATATTTTTAAACTAAACTCTTTGTGCATTAAATTGAAAAACAATCTTAATTGTTTCTTAATGGATTTTACCTCATTTTTATTAATGAATAAGATGTCACACTTCTACGTAATACCTATTACTTATTTAGTGTAATATGTAATAACCTCGGTAATAACGTTACTAATTACATTATTTTATTTCACCATACACCGAAATATCTATTTCTAAGTTACGGAAGTGTTTTAAGTCAGGAATTTAACTGAATCGCCACAACATGATTCCATTTTTCTTTGTCTTACCGAAATATATAAAAAAAACTCTATTTTAAGTGTATTTATTAATAATATTACCAAAATAGTCTATAATAGTTTAATAGTTTTTGTGATGATATCAATATGCGATTTTAGTCAGGGATCAGTAACAAACTATGAATTACTATCAAACCATTGATTACTAAACTGTTCGGTACATAGACACAAATACTTTTCAGTTAACATTAGAAAATGTTCAACGGTTTATAACGCCCAACTTTTAATTTGTTATTTATGAAAAAAAGTAAAGTGTAACTTACATCATTGTCTTCCGTTTCAATGTCAATGCTTGTAACTTTCGTAGGAAAATTTGCGACACTTTGGACAGTCATGAGACTCATTGCAAAAGCTTAATAAATATTACAACAGGCAAACCAAAAAACGTTCCCTTCAGTTACAACTCCTGATGATACCTGATGTAATGAAGAACTAGAACTGACTACTGATGGTAAGGAATCTACTAGGTCATTAGGGCTCATTATTGTGGTTAATTAATCAACTGCCTATACCGTGGATTTTGTGGAATAGATAAGACCATGTTTTAAATATGCAATGCTAATATCATTCCTTAAGATGGTTATGACAACATTTCGACAAATACGTACAGAATTACTTTTGTTATATGAACATTTGTTTGTATTAATGAGTTCTTAAAGCATAATAATAAAAATGCAATGAAGAATTGTGACTTGGAATAAATGCATGAATGTTATATTATGTGAAGATAATAGAACCCTGAACAAAATTCTTAGGGAAACTGCAACTTTGCTATATTTTTCAAAATGCAACTTTAAAATCTTTTTGGTACTGATAGTAAATACACAAAAATAGTTATTACCAAACTAAATACTTAGCGCCATTAATTATAATATTGTATTTTTAGTATATACCATTCTTAAGTATACATCTGAATTTGTTTCAAACAGACACAGATAATAGTAAAATAAAAGTTAAAATTTATTGACATATTTACAGTTGATGCACGTTAAAAACAATTCGATCGAAAATTATTGGCACAAACTTTTTTTAATCTTTAAAATCTTCTGAAAAAATCTCGTTGCTATGCCATCAAAAGAAAAATTATTTAAAAGTCAAATTATAACAAAAGAATTCCTTATGTATTTCTAAAGCATAATAATCATCGCTATATAAACAAGATTTTATAAAAATATAGTCGCTTTTTTAAATTTTATTGGCAATTACACAACTCGAAATGTTACATTACAGACCATTCCCTATACTGGCCTTCAACTTCGATATAGGACACAGTCATTGATCACCCCATGGTGTTTCATCACTTATTCCGTCCTGATCCAATAAAATAAAAAAATATTGCATTAAATATTTAAATAATCTTAAAAAAGAAATCAGCAGTTTTCCAGGGACATCATTATGACGTATATTAATTACATTATAATCAGTTCTTCTTAGAAACTCCAATATATTTACGCAATTGTCGGCAACGATAAATTTCGATCACTTTGAAAGATTGCGACAAAAATTACCTTGCACGATAAAAAATAGTAAAAATTATACTAAGGGCAAAACATCCAATTTTAGAACATAACGTGACTTTCTTATCTTATACAGGGTCATCGAAAAGTATCGGACCCCCCTAATATCTTCAGTTAGAATGCACTTAGGAGAAAATGTCCAATAGCAAAGTTGTATGGTTTCAAGCGGGGAGTAAGATGATGACCTTGACTTTGACCTTGACCATGTCCTTCAAGGTCATTTCAAGGTCAATCTTATTTTTTTAAATAGAATCCCCTACATTTTATTGCATATTCTTATAGCTTATCTCGAGAGCTTTCCAAAACACTATAATAAAATATTTTTTTATTAAGTACTTTTTGAGTTATAAAGGTTTGAAGTTAACAATTTTTTGACACAAAATGTAGAATATCTTGTAAAATATTATTTAGTTTTTAGTAATCATAACAACTCTTGCACACCACTCTTGCCTTAACTGGTCGGACTCGCACACCACTTAACAATTGTTAACTTCAAACCTTTATAACTCAAAAAGTACTTAATAAAAAAATATTTTATTATAGTGTTTTGGAAAGCTATCGAGATAAGCTATAAGAATATGTAATAAAATGTAGGGGGTTCTATTTAAAAAAATAAGATTGACCTTGAAATGACCTTGAAGGACATGGTCAAGGTCAAAGTCAAGGTCATCATCTTACTCCCCGCTTGAAACCATACAACTTTGCTATTGGACATTTTCTCCTAAGTGCATTCTAACTGAAGATATTAGGGGGGTCCGATACTTTTCGATGACCCTGTACATTATTTCTTAAATTAACTGCGCAATGTAGACCGAAATTACATAATAGAATTTTAAAAATCTTTTTTTTTGTTGAAATGGAAAAAAATAACCAAGAAATTTAATTCCCTGACAGTCGTAAGGTCATACTGTCATTTTCATTACGAAAATCGCTTGATTCAAATTGAATCGATATTTGAATTTGCGCATCGTTGGAGTCCAATGAAAATTCGCAAATTTTTAAAATTTTTATTTTCTTAGGTTTCTTATTACTATATATTACGATACTAATGTATCGGTCCAAAAGTAACATAAATTGTTTAGATTTTCCGTATTTTAACTACTTGTTCATTGTCCGTTTTACTTTTAAAAACTATTTTTGTGTTGACATAAGATAAAAAGATTAACAGATTTACGTCTCAGAATTTTATGTTCAGAATAAATTAATAAAACTATTTATTAACTTAAATACGATCTATATTGTAATAAAAAATTAGCATATAAATCAAGAGTGAAAGCAAAAGAACTTACCGAGCAATCCCCCTGTTTTATCTTGAGTGACAAGATAACTAAAAATATTACAAACTAGATTAAGATTGGATTAGTGCAATTTAAGGTCTGTAACTCTTTGAAATGTTTTACCACTAACCTTTGAATTCAAGTGTTTCGATTCCGATGCAGTTTGAATTGAATCTCTGACAGAGAGCATCGTATTAAATATCCAGGTACGTCGATATTATAGATTAAACACGATACGATCAATCATTCTACTCAAAAGATGAAAGTCATTTCGCTTTTCCACTCACGTGTGCAGATAATTGATTATATTGTTTTCGCGACGTAGCAGTGCATTATATACCTAGTCATTATTAGAAACTATGATATCAAGTGCATAAAACACGTGTACATTTTGGCATTCCTTTTACCTACATGACAACTTGTAAAGATATACAATCAATTAATGATTCCGGCTTAATCATCGTGATTATTTTTGCGAAATTTACTTAATTTATGGCTTTTATACGTCAAATAATAAACAGCGTAGAATTAAATTGTCATCTTGAAGGACAAAAAACTATCCTCGCATGATCATAAATTTCCATGTCTTACCAGTTTATATTATATTGTGAATGCTCCGTTTTATGTCAGTAGTGTGCTCCTGATGAAGACTTTACTAGTTTTCCATGTGTTGGTTCGCAGGATGACTATGTGATACAGAGGAAGTTGTGCATATATAGGAAGAGAAGTTAAGGTACCACTTTCCTTACTTGTTTCCTAGGCGAAAGGAGTTTATTTTTACTCCCCATAAGGATTACTTGTAATCCCTCTTAAATTTTTCCGTGTCATTGATTCTATCTCCAAAGACTTGAGAATTCGCTATTTTCGTAGTTGTCGTATACACCGAGGGATTCTAGATCTCGTCGACTAGTGCAATAAGACTAAATCGCATTGTTCTTTAAAATCCCATTTCCCTCGTTGGCTACCGTAAAATTGATATAAAAATGGAATGCATTTGCAACTATATATTTTATTTCAAATAAATTCGCAATGATTTTTTCTGAACAGGTCTCACAACCAAACGATTTGTAGGGCTACTAAAAATGTTGCAGTAATTCTAATTCGCGTTTCAGTGTAACTGTTATCATCTGCAAGTCCTTTTTCCTAATCAAGTAACATGTCTTTCTACTTTCATAAAATTTATAACAAAAGTTCCTCAAAATAACGGTGGAATGTCTTCCTGCTGCTGGCGCCCAAAAAATTCACAAGCGTATTGTAAGTCTACGTAAGACAGTAATTTCTGACTAAAGTGAACAAAGAGTTCCATCATTCTCTCATTATCAAATACATTTCAGCAGCGGCACTCCCATCGTTTCGGTCTTGGTCGACGGCTTTCGAATGTCCTTTACATTTTTTTTCTGAATCCATTACCTCCTCAATAAGTCACTGTTGCACAGATTACTAACTTATTTTGCATAAGCCATTAGTTTCAAAAAAAAAAATCCACGTATTAAAAAATATGGAAGAATGCAGAATGAAAATTCGAACCAAATATTCCTGCATGTGAATGCAGAACAAGAAGAATAGGAAATAAAAGATTCTCAATATTTCAATGGAGTTCGCGACGATTTCAAACATTTTGCAATACTCTTAAGTTTTCCTTGGTGAAAAGTCTGGCGGAAAAAGGTTTTAACACCTTGCAGTCGAAGTTGCGCCGTAACACTTAAGTGCCTATCAAGCGTATCAATCGACGACTGCAGCAGCAACACGTCATTTAAGTTCGTTTTCAGATACCGAGGAAGAAAGAACAGTTAGTCTCGTCTAACTTTTCCAATGCACAAACGGTACGGGACTTGTACAATTTTTTGGCTCCAAAGGGCAAACCGCCTTTGTTCCAATAATATATGAAATTCGATTGACCCCGAATCGTGCTTCGGGAAAGCAAATGGCAAAACCTGTGTATCAGATACAAGTGTACGTCGAAGTAAGTTAAGCCCTCTTTCTCCATTCTAATATACACTCCAGCTTTTAAATCTACTGTTTATTTTCCATTCTTCGGAGTTCTGACTTCTTAAACTGGAAAATTACGATCGACTACGTTCGCCTGTTTCGATTACAATCTTCCGACCTTCGTACATTAATTCTTATTTTTAATTTGAGGAACGTTCACTTTCAAATGGTTTGAACGTTGACACTTATGCGACAAAGAACTGAAAAATAATGATTTGTAGCTGTGATAGCATGGTCAACGTAATATTTATCAGTTGCGTCGAAAACGAAGTATTTAATGTATTCAAGAAATTATTGAGTAAGTTTCCCTCAATACCTAGTGTCTTAACAGAAAAAGAAATTATACTTGTAACGAAAATAAATTTTGAGATTTTCCAAACCATCCTGTTACGTAAATTTAACCTATCTTTCAGGGAGATAGATATCATTCTAACCTAAAAATGTGGTCGTAATAACCTTTTTTAATATAACTGGAAGAGACCACACAAAATTGGCATAGTTGTTGATCTCCACTGATAATTTTTCTCAGATTTGCAAGGAATCATTCATTGCACAAAGAATAACTTCCAACGAAAATATACGTAAAGTTCGACGAGTAATCACTAAATGGCTAACAACGCAAAATTGTTCTAGTAGCTAATTTGCGACATTTCAGTGCTAAATCACCTACAAATCGAATAAACATTGTTTGGTCAATTATGTTCGGAAATATTCGACATCACTATGTTCATAGCTTCAATGTAATCCGAACCTTCGCTCGGTATTTTCCAAACGATGTAAATAAACAGAAAATCCTTACACGAACGGAGATTCGAACTCGTGCCCTTGGGAATGATTAGTCTACAGAGACGAACATGCTAACTATTTAACCATCGCATTTCCTTGGCAGAAAAAAAAACAGTTTACTATTGTGTAAGTGGGAAATACGCATATCAGATCTTAAATTGTTATTAAGTGAGTTGAAGAATGCTATTATATTATAATAAGAAATATAATTGTGTAGTGTTGGAATTTTGTAAAAATGGCATTAGAGTTATCATAATACGACAATTTTCAATGAAAGCGGTTAGATAACGATCGAGAATTCACAACAATAAATTTCGTATGATCGTTCCTATTCGGAAAAAGTGTAAAGTAGCTTTAAAATAGATTTAAAATTTAAAATATTCTAGTTTCTGTTTATTTTGCACTTTTTAGTTAGGAATTAACGTCAACGACTGAGACGCATTAGCAGTCCCTAAAAGAGAGTCCAAAGTCTAGTGACAATTCACATTCAGGTTTCTCTAGAGGTCTTGCTTATCAACAAAGCGGCAGATTAGTACTTTTTTTAAATACAGTTTTTTGTACTCTGTAAATAATGCGCAATCACATCTTGTTTACTCCGAAAAAGAGGCTTGACTAAAAAACAGTACATGAGACGCAGAAAATGACTAAATTCTTGTTTTTCTGTAGTATTTCAGTAGTATCTGTTCGGCATGCCTGGTCTGGTATGAAGCTGAAATAGAACATGAGAAAACAGTAAGCAAAACACTAAATAGTAAATCACCGCTAGTACCTTAGTAACATTGTACTAATCGAAGTATTGATTCGACTAATATCTAATAATAATAAATAATATTTGACTAATGAATTAATTATAATTTTACATTTTATTAGCAAAATTAAATATTACCAATCGAATGAGAAATCCAGTTTTCATTCACGAATTAGTAGTTTTGAACTAACCCGAATTTAGAGAGCAGCGCCATGTCGCTGAAGCGTAAAATAGCGAAACCGTAACATCTAATTATGTCAAACTGAATAAATATGTACATCGTTTTCGAAATTCTGGCTATTTAAAGGTACAAGTAAACGTAAAAGTAAAGGTAAAAATTATGGTAATAATTTCTTCTGAGCAATGTTAAGATTTTAGCGAAGGAAATATCAGAAATAAATTTAATGAAAAAACTCGGTGCAAGGTGCACGTTAGATCCCCCGAAAATAAAGACACTACAGGTGCCTTTTTTGTTTTCGAGACTACAGTTCACTATTTTCTTACTTTTATGTATTGAAGGAATGACAAATTAATTGGGATTTAAATATGAATATTTTTTTAAGGTTAAGTTACAGTAGAGTCCCGATATATTTACCCACTCGGTTTCTCGCCTCCCCCACCCATATCGTTATATTTGCGAAAAGAAGGGGAGCGACGCTTCTCCCACTCCTCTCAATCGCGTTATATTCGTGACGTCATCGCAGGCCCTTCCTGAGGTCCCAGTCCGTAAGGTGGGGGAAAATGAGAGCGGCGACAGGTAAATATAACGGGCCGGAACCGGGAAAATATGCTGAGAGGTAAATATAATGAGACGCAATTATACTGGGATTCTACTGTAATTATTTAATTGGTAATGGGTCTTTAATTTGCATGGGCCTCGGTAACTAAACGTCTTAATTTAGCAATTAAGTTTTTAATTCCGACACTTTTATCGACTCCACTACATACTAAGAAAAGACAGTGGCATAAAATAATACTTGTAGTAATTAAATACAAGCCAACTGCTACCATTAATATTGGATACCACTGCACGTAGTTTTATGTATTACTGCATTAGTATTAGTAAACTAATAGTAAATTACTACGTTTAGTATTACAATGCGTTTGTATTTCTCTCAGGGCATGTCTCAGATTTTACGACAAAGAGATGTCTTATTTACGACCCATAAACGGAAGTAATGTCTCGAATTTTGAGTCAATTTGCAACGAAGATATCTTAAGACATTTATCCTAAAAGGAAATTTTTTAAAATAAGAAGAGAAGCATACAATACATGACTTGTTGCAGTGATGTGAGGACAAATGTCAGACATTCATTTTTCAGCACTTTCACCAATCGAAAAGTTACATGTGTAGTCTGTATTCGCCAAATATTTGAAAATATAAGAAATAAAACTGGAGTAAATTATTAGACAATCATGTACTTTATTATGAGCATAGTTCAAATGAGGAAGATAGGCTTAGTAGAAAGATAGTCTAAGTAATCGGGTGCGGGTCGAAAAACCGACCAATCAAAAAGCCGACAGTCAAAAAACCGACAGTTCAAAAAATGTCGGTCCTCCTCCTGACGATGTGTCTATTTTTTTGTGTCGACTTTTCGACTGACGGTTTTTTGACTGTCGGCTTTATGACTGTCGGTTTTTTGACCTGTCGGCTTTTTGATTTGTCGGTTTTTCGACCCGTACCCAAGTAATCCCTGAGGAGGACCTCCAAAGAGGTCGAAACATTGGATGATGAATAAAAAGATCCAATTTTAAAATAAGTTTGTTTTTTTCTTATAATTTATGTCTAACATAAGTTATATTGAACTGTATTGGGCATTTTATTATTTATTTCTTAAAACTATCCATGTAAGCCTACATAAGTTTGAAAATAAGAAAGGAATGTTAGTATTGGCATGCCAAATTTCAGATTATGTACTTGGAATACCACAAGGAAGAAAAAAGTTGAAAGTTACTCTGGTAGGTAGAGGGTCAGAGCGGCTATCGTCTGAAAGGAACATTAAAGAATCGTAAAGCGAAATGACAAAAGGGAAGGAAAAAGAGCAGTTGAAGAGTACGTGTAACTAATCAAAGTATACCAATATCGATCGTCGGCTCTTATGAACGTGACGAATCGGCTGTAGTAAACAAGCGTGTAAAACCCTCGCGAGTAAAATAAATGCCGGCGTGACCCAACAATGCACACTCTCCAATTCAAACGTTACTTCGAGGAATTACGCAAGGTTGGTAGATACCAAGAAAAATGTATCCCTACGGCCTGGAACGTTCGATGTACGTGCACGTAGGTACAAGTTCGCCACCCCTTCTGCCGGGAAAAATATAAGTAATTTTCATAAATCTTCCGTAAATCACTGGTTCGAAATTTGAAATCGCGACTTACGGGGTCGTAGGAACACACGCGATGGCGGCGGAACCCCGGAAGAAGCCGAGTTCAACAATAAATTCGCTTTAATCATATATTACTGCGCCTATTGTGTGTCTGTGGTATGAATAGTAATGCGTTTATTTACGCTACGAATCTTTCGATGTTCTTTTTCGATCCCTTTGAATGTTTCATTTCGTACACGTGGTTATTATACTCGTAGAACGTCGCATTGAGAAAAATATGAAAATCATTGACGTGGGGCAATACGATTTTCATGTATACGAACATAACAATACCTTTTATTAACCACCTGTAGTGGAAATCTATATAGACCTATGATTCCATTTTTATTTGTAAACATGAAATACTAATGTTTATGGTATACAAAATAATACATATACTTACTTTATACAATATAAAAAAGAACTGTATAATTCCACGAGAAATGTATAGAAATTTTAACAAAAAATACCATAAGGAATTTTGCACCATTTTTAGCAAACTGCTGTTTCTAATGGAAAAATGAAATTCGGTATGAAAATTATACCAGAAAATGTACTTTGAAATACATGTTTCTTTGAGAAGCACAAACTGTAAATTTGTTGGACTGAAACTTAGTAATTAGAAAACTTAGAAAACGTAGTAATGGATTGAAATTTCAGTCCAAATAGTGTATGTGTATGGGTAATCTTGGATAGGATTCACTGCCCAGATAGATTCACAGCAAAAAAAAAAGAAAGTCCGGATCTGGAGATCGGACTACATGTATAATATGTTTTTCGGTACTATAGCCGTAAAAAATCCAATTTTACGGCCTATTTTTAGTCCGTAACGTGCAATTTCACGGATCACGTGTAACGTGAATTTGCACTGCCAAAAACATAACCCATACGGACTAAAAATGCAGTCCGCGATCTCGAATTTTTAGGAACCTTGTACATAGTTGTTGGGTGATACAAGAAATGAATTTGGACACTTTCAAATGAGGTTTCGAAACCTCAAACCCCGGCCCTTAGAAGGTTAAGTCATCTTTCCTTAAGACATATTTATACCCCCCTAACGCATATATTTCTCTTCCTCTAAGTCATATTCTTCCCCTGAGGGATTCTCCCATCATTGGCTGGTTGAAAGGATCGCGCTGTACTATTGTATGTGTGTGTGCGCATGTTACAAGTAGAAATTCAAGTGTGCGAGGAGGTGAGGGGAAATATGACTTAAGGGAAGGTGCCGCCATCTTGTTTATCTGAAGCATATGACTTAAGAGGGGGACTACTGTAAGTACTGGCGAGAATACTTCAAGAGGAGTGAAGCTATCTTGAGGATACCGCAGCAACAGCTAATTAGCATCGATTTTATAGATAAACAATACCTGTTAAAAAATCTTTTTAAAAATCATTCTTCAATATTTGTATTAGAAAAAAAAAATAAGATTTATTATGATTATTTGACATTTTAAAATTATGCGAATTTGCTGTTTTGTGTCAATATTACATACAAAAAAAAACAATAATGTTCCATTTACTATGGAAATAGTTAAATTAACAATTTTCGTTCTTTATATAAGTACATAATATTGTCCACCGAACAATTAATAAAAAAACTTACGATGATGGGCCATGTCGATTAAAAAAAGTAATATCACCAACATGCAATATCAACATAGAAAGTAATTTTATTTTGTAAAATATCCATCTCGTCAACAAAGAGCTGAAATTTATTAGTATTAATAATGTTCTCGATTATTGATGAGATCGTTGCCTGCACTTTATTACCGAGTAGACAATTTAAAAATGTAAATTATTGTAAACAAAAAAACAAATAAATTATTGAGCTAACAGTTTACCATTTTAAAAATAATGTCTACAATTATTATTAATATTATTACTAAATTCAACAGCTACACAAATTCTATGTTTACACTAATTAAATGTTTTACGTTTTTCAAAAACGTCTATTTTAACCATTAAAAGAAAGAACGAAGAACATGTTCAGCGATCGAGTTGGACCATTTGGCACGGATTCCTTCACAATTAAAATGTAACGAATTTAAAGAAAGCGACTAACACAATAGATAAAAAAGACAACGTTCAATTCAAAAAGTTTACTCGATTCATCGATAAGCATTGTGTACTGTGTGAAAGAACGTGATTTTTAGTAGAAAATGATGACTTGCTCCTTGCGTGAATGAAATCGAACTTCTTTGATGACTGTAAATTCCGACGTGAGATACTTAGCATCCGAACATGATACCGTAATACCCTATTCTTTCCAAGACACGCTGCCACATACCAAACTAAAAAATATAATTCGTGTGTTTAACAAAATTTAAAGATACACTTAAAGATAGTGCTTATTTATTTATTTAAGATATTATTTGTAATATTTTAAGATTAAAACACAAATTACGTAATAAACTCTTGAAATTATATTGACACTAATTTTGTGAAGAATATTTTGAATTTTCATATAACGGTATGTTATGTATTTGATACTTTGATGAACTCGTGAGAACCCATGGGATTTCAGATTGATTAATTTTCCACCACGTTAAATACAAAACAGAAATGTATCCAAGTCAAAATATCTATTACTTTCTCCCATTTAAATTTCTAGTCAATTTAATACTAACAGTTAATGCATACTTAGGTTAATTAGCATAAACCGTAATATCAAGAATTCTAAAATAAAAATAACTATTTTCAGTACCTCCTAATCGGAAAAACGAATACGACACAAATGACGAAATGTTTGGTCAACAATTCTAGCACTGACCTCACCTCGTTATCTGGTGAACGCCTAAAGATTTCTTGCTACAAAAAATGATCAATGAACCGCGTAATGTACAAGTAACGTTCTGTCACTCTTATCGTTGATTATATAATCTTTGAAATGTCGAACATAGCAATTTATTTCACTATCTAAACTCGCGATTTTAATCGTTGCTTGATACCATCTTCGTAGTATTACATAAATTCATCCAACTTTGACCGTGGGATTTCGAATCAAATTTCACGCTTATGAACAATGTTATTAATGGAATCCATTAGGATTTAGGTTAATCGAAGTTTTATGAAAGAAGCGCAATGAAAATGCCGTTGAAACGAAATTATCTTCTTGGAAGTCCTGTATTACTGTAAATCTTGAGATACACTGAGATCTTCTGTCTAATTTAATAAATCTGCACTAAAAATTGCAGTTTTAACAAAATATTTACTGGTTACTTGTAAACTAGTTTCACTCAATTCAGAGAAACATTTTCTTTCCTGGAATAAAGAAAGAAATTAGAGATTTAAATCAATGCAAAAAAATTCTATTGCACTGTTCATTTTTTTAACACGTAGAATAACATTTTTTTTAAATTAAATAATAGTAGATTGGATTCCAACGGATTTGGAAAAAACTTTTGTTTTTATTTTTTTAGGCTCATTATTAATAAATAATTATGTAATAGTGATAACTAATTGAAGCACATAGGTCTAACAAAAACAATGTTAACAAAAAATTTTAGTTCGACTTCAAGGATGCAAACTTGAAGTACACCAAAAGCAATATCACATCATTTACTGAACAAAAATTAGACAAGGGGAAGTAGAAACTAAATAATTAGCAATGTTCGGATTAACTACATTTTTGTCAATATATGTATCTAAAACAAACATTTTTGGTTTTCTTAAAAAAAAGGTGGCGCAGGAATATTTTTACAAGAAATTAATTATTTGTTCCTGTATTTGGTTTCTTCATTCAAGAGAAACTAACTAGCCATTTATCTAAATTACTAACAATGTTTTTAGTTTACCTATCTTGCAACTGATCTACGTTATTGTATCGATTTAGGTTCGACTAACTACACACCGATTAAGAAATACAAGGGGAGTTGAATGGCTTCGTTTATTTACTCATTAAAACGTTTTTTCGTTTCATTTCAATTATACCCTCGTTTGCCATTTAATTTCCGTCTGGAATTTCAGTCATCTGGTCATTTCGAAAGAGTTTATTATCGGAAGAAAATCAGAGAAATAACAGCATTCACTTGTTTCGTACATGTATGTAACCTACTTTGAATATAATGTCATAATAAAGTAGTTCACACGTCTTGTAACCCTACATTAAACCAATAGGTTTATTACTTGCTTATTCTATTTCATGCGACTAGTGTATTTCAGTTTAAGTTACACCCGAGTAGCTCAAAAAGTACAGGTTTTTGTCTTATTTCATTAAAGTGCATTCAAGTTCACTGTAATCAAACGTAATTATCTGCCACGGCAAAAATTTCTATCGTGCAAAAAAAATGTTCTGATATGAAATACAAATGTTGTTGACGTGTTTCAATTTGTTTCTAATGTTAAACGTGTTGCCAATAATAATTACACATTTCTATACACTGTAAGAAATATCTGTTTACTTGAAACAAATTCTGCAAAATTACAATAATACTATAAAACAACTTTTACTATTGGAACAATATTTTATTGCAAAAATGAACAGACTTTTTATTTGGGAAGTCGAGTACATGTGAGAAAAATTCCAATTTCTTACTGAACTCGCATAAAAAAAGAGAACAAATTTTTCGTGAAAAACTGTGGAGATAGTTCCCCATCTCGACAATTTTTTTGGGAGAACTGAAAGGAAGTAGCGGTAATAATAATTCTCTTTATCTTGCAAAATGTATATTTTGTATATTGTAACTATAAGAAAGATGTGTTCAAAAATTGTTTCTATAATACATTCATTTTTTTTTAAATCCTATAAAACAGAATTGTTAAAAACCAAACAGCTGAACGCCAAAAAGTCCATCAGTTTTACAAACAACTTTTTATAATAACAACCACACCATCGTGATTAAACAACGCAATTACCAGATTCTTAATTTCAAAACATTTATTTTTGCAAAAAACCCTTCTTAAAGAAAAATAAGTCATAATTGACCGACATCTTAATACGTGAACAAAAATCATTTAACCCATTAAGGACCAAACGGACAATTTTTTATGAAAGTTTTCAACGTCTATTTGTCATATATTTCCGGGATTGAAAAAATTCTGGACCTCTCATTTCTGACGTGAAATTGATCGAACTTTACCAGTCTGCAATTAAAATTTAAGAAACATGCAAATCCAAATCACTGAGTTCGATTACTACTTTTGATTAAGTCGGGTTTTTTACCATAATTTTTTTTGCATTGAAATCGCGTAAGGAGATAGAAAAGTGAAGAAAAATCGTCCACGGACCTTTCACTTAAAAAATGTATTTCTTAGAATCATTAATTTCACGAAATCTGTATTCAATATGACGGCTTGATGTAAAAATGTTGACACTACTTCGTTTTTTCCAAAAATGGCGATTCCGAAACAAGATTTTCTTGCATAATCTGATGTCCTAAGACGTGCAACGCCCTTGATAAGAAATTTATCATGCATCTTTATAAATTCCAAGTAGCTAACCCAAAATTCGTGATGGACAGCCGAAATGCCCTTATACATATATAATTCTTTTCAAAAATGAGAAAAAATTTAAAAATAAAAAAATTTTGTCTGCCATTTTGGGTTCGTTATTTTGAATGTATAAGGTTGATTAATAAATTTGTTATCAGGAATAAAATTTTACCTCAAGGTTTCAGATTATGCTGGAAGATCTTGTTATGGAATCATTATTTTAGGAAATAACAAACTGATACCCATATTTTTACAGCATGCCGCCATATCGGATAAAGACAGCGCGAAATTAAACATTTTGGCAGATACATTTTGAAGTTTAAGATCCATGGACGCTTCTTATTCGTTTTACCGAGATCTCTTTATCCGATTTCAATGCACAAATCTCAAATGAAAATAAAATTTTAGTTAAAAAAAAACGACTTTATTTCAAATAATCGTACCCAGCGATTCGGATTTTTCTTAAATTTTAATCGCGATTAAAACAACAAAATTTAAGTTCGATAAATTCCACGTCAGAAATGAGTGGTCTAGAATTTACATGAAAAAGTGTCCGTTAGGTCCTAAATGGGTTAATGAATGATTTTCGAGCATTTTAATCCTTGGAAACGGTTTTGTTATTTTATCAATTTCATGAACGATGCGGTTTTTTTAATTACTAAAATAACTTCATGTACTATTTCTTTTTGAAATTTAATTATATAGCATTAAAAAAAAACTCATTCGTTTTATTGAAACATTCAAAATATAACAAAAAAACACATATTAAATTCAATATAATATTCGTATAAATACCATAAAAAAATGTGAGCAATGTTTGTAGAAATTCCCGATTTGGAAAAACGAATTCTCAACACACCTAGCGACAACGACACATTTTACATCACGTTCAGGATTAGATCTCACCCACAGTATTCATTGTAATATTGTAAGTTGGAGTATTCCTTTTGCCTTGCCTACTTTCTTTTAAAATGAACCAATATATGCTGGCACCAGCCCACTTGGTCATTTATATTCTGAAATTAAGAAAAAAGTTCTATCGTTGTAAATTATTGCATTATCATAAAAAATTACCTTGAATAACAATAATAAGGGAAGTGATTTCGACGGCTAAACTACCATAAATAGACAACTTCCTTAATATATATGATTTGAAAAATGATTTATGTAGTTTATTTATAACTTGTACGGACATTGAATCTCAATCGATGAAGGTAACAATGATACTCATTCAACATTATTTATATCACAATGAAAGATCAAACGTGAATTCAAACGTATTGGGAGAAGGTTATTGTTCGATGCATTCTTTTATTCCCGTATCCAACTTTCGTTCGCTGCATTTTCAAGGCTCAACTTCTATAAAATCGTTTCTTCTATTATATTTCCCAAAAATTCATTCCGTGAAACCCTAACACAGTAGGGATGTAAGTGATCAATCTTGTTTCATCGAACAAAATTTTCAAACATTCCACATTAAGAATAAAAAAAATTGTGGATTTCAGATGACAATTTTGCATAAGCGACTATCTGAGCTAAATAACAATTAAAAATAAATATCAACTAAGATATTTTATCGAGGTTACATTCGTATATACATTTTTATTAACAGTTATTACAATTATATTTATTAAAAAAAGAATGGTAAAATTTCCTACAATATATCTTTTTAATTAAATTGATGAATCATATTTTAAATAATTGGTAGAAATATTCAACGATAATACAAGTAATGATATCACTTTGTGAATGCTTTAAAATTCCAGGAATAAAAGTGTTTTGTGAAAATCATTATATTTTGTTCTGACACTTTTTCTTGATGAATGACTGTAAACCACATTTCTCTGAAAGATATTTCCTCTTAAAAAAAGAACCACCAATTATCGAATTAAAGAATAGATTTAGTCAAGTCTTGTTCCTTCCAACTCCCAGCTTCTCGTGTCTAGTATTATATTCTTTTTTGATCAATTTCCATTAGAATTCCTGAGTAATGTGTTGTAAATATGCATTCTTAAACTTCGTTATGTGAACGAATATAAGGAAGTGTCTGAAGGGAATCTAGCATATTTAATAAATTATCGTTCAACGTAAAAAAGGTGACATAAAAAATTGTTAATAATAATGAAGGAGGTAACTTTTGACGAGAAAGTTGATTTTTTTCAAACATTAATTACATTTTTCCTGATTGTTTTTGTTACTAATATCACAAACTTGTCTGAATATTTAGGGAACGTATTTCAATTACATAACGGTTGATGGTCTATTACCGTTATTTTAAAGACATGCTACGATACTATAATAGTAATATTGGCCGATTTTTTTTCTAGCATTTTAAACAAAACTGACAATTGAATTCGAGAAATTCGCTGGGCGGTAATTGATCCTGGGACCTTTCGATTGCTGATCAAAATACTCTGAAAAGTTCTTAGAATTCATGAAGTTATATCCTGGAATCTTTTTTTATATTTTTTGGTGCTATTTTGACAAATTTTTTATTTCAATTCTTTTTTAAATTCATAAAGTTCACAAAAAGTTATAATATTCTAAGCATTTTCTGTTGTCTGTAATTTTTTTTCCAAAAGTTGATATATTTGGAGAAAATAAATCATAAACTGCAACAGTAACTTCATCGGTAAAAATCTCGCAATGTCAGGCAATAATGTCATAATCTTCGGAAAAATACTGCTTTCGACAATTATTTTCAAAATATTTTCTATCAATAATGTTTACCTGAATTTCGCTCCTTTTTAACGGTGTAAAAATTGAAAGTGATACTAAACTAATCATTAGAAGAATAGTAAAAATAGCAACAAGATTTTTATTAACATTTATAATTTACTATTTAAGTAACAATATAATATAAATGTATTATCTTCGGATCAAAGAAGAAATGGAATCAATCAACTAATATTCTTCGTCTTTACGCTTCAGCATGATTTGCAAACTTGTTTCAAAACATTTTCAATTTCAAACACATGGAATTCCAATTTCTTGAGTGTGGTCCTTTTTTTAAATCACCATTGTGACTTTCGAAAATGTTCTCCAACAAATTTTCAAATAACTGTGACTCGTGCAGTTTTTTAGTTCAGAAGTAAAACGTTGGATGTAAATAGTTCTTCGAAGAATTTTTCAAATAATTGTTTAGAGAAACACTAATCAATTTGATTTACGATTTTTCAGTGCGTTTTGCTTATAAGATAAGTAAAGAGAAACCTAACACCTCGTGGTTACTCTCTATTCAAGACGCATTAGCACAAAGACCGCAAGCATATTAGCTGTCATTTTCATTCCAACAAATTTCAACCGTCATTTGTTCATGACCTTTTTGTGCCATGAAAAGGAAGAACCTATATACTAAGTGCTGATATTCGATACGAATATTCCGAACGCCGTAAGAAATAAGAGCAGTATTTAGTTACTTTCATACAATTTCCCCATTATTGCACATGATATTTGGTCGAGGGTGAAATGTCCCGAAAAATCTGAAATAGCACATATCGTAACAATTCAGTACTGTGCAAAAACGACTATTTATATACGTACAATTACCGATAGTGATGTCTAAGTAAATTACACTGACAATTCCAACGTGACACTGATTGTATAAAACAAAATTATATAATCAATTCATGAGCCATCCGCTAAAACCAAGAAAATAAGAGCTTTCGAAAAACCATCTGGAAAAAGAATACATTGAAGCCTTTCATTCATTTGGCGAAAATATATATATATATATATAAGTACGTATTTTCTCTGTTACTTGCGACTATTCAAATTTTCTTAAATATCAGCAAATATTTTCAAATACATAATCGTAATAGAAAACAGAGTACAAAAAATTGCACGAAATGAACGAGACATACCTACCACTTCATTTTCATGAAACTTTTATCAGAGCTAGGGGGTAAAGTAACATCATCGACAAAATCCATTGTAGTGGATCTAAGTACATATAATTTCGATAAAATAAAGTTTTAATCATTTAAGACGAATCTGTAACCCTCTTTTAATCCGTAATCCTAATCCTTAATCTATAATTCTTAAGTCCTCTGGTATGGTAGTTAAATAAAACTGATAAAATTGTGTGTTTTTGAAGTATTTTACACAAAGTACCGAAACTTAAAATTCAACTTTCTTTCTTTCTGGAATTGTCGGAGTGAATAAAAAGAGTAGTTTTGTCGATAATAGGTTTAATAGAAATGCAGAAAAAGTATCGGCGAATAATTCTGAACTTTCTAACACTTTAGACGCAATATCGATTTCGCGCCCTAGGGCGAATGTTGAACGTTTATATCACCCTACGAAGTTAACTGGGCTGATCACTAATATGTCGGAAAGGTCTCTAGAAATTTACCTAAAAATAATCATATTTGATCAATCTTTTACTATCAGGTGTGACGTACAAAGCCGAAGAAAATTAGTAAAAGTTATTTGATTTTTTTTCACTATTTCTAGCGTCAACTCTACTTATTTAAAATGTTAATTTATATGTGTTCGCACCTGATTTCTTCATAAGAATTTAAAATATATGATTTTTAATTAAAACTACAAATACCAAATACAATATTTAGATTTTCTGTTAAAGATAAAGTTGCGACTGAATACGATGGTCATTTGGAATAAATCCCACCGTTGCTTTCGAACTATTAGATACACTTTCTCATATATTTTCTCTCAATTCTCATCCCATTTCTCCTTACCAAATTTATGTATAATCTAAAATGAAAGTCAAATTAATTTATTTTTAAAACTTTACAAACTTAATTAGCTATCTATGAGTCTAGAGTCACAAAGAGTATCGTTACCTCTACTAAAAAACAACTAATTTACATAATAGTGCCGTTTATGTCTTGACGCTTTGTTAAGATATGTCAACTTTCTATGTTATAAATTACTTGCGATTTTTAAACACTTGACTCGTTTTGTTATCAATGGAAATAACTTGTCTGTCCATACTCATCTTCATTTTGTCGTCATATTGCTGCTATATTATTATTTAGCCGTTACGTTTTTCGGACGCGAACTCGTCTTATTATTTTCTGGTAAATTAAAAAAATATTTGCACTATTTTGTTTAATTATTTAAAATATATAAGCAAACACGTCAAATTTAATAAAATAGTGAAATAATGCTAGATTAATTATTTTTTATTAGGACTTTTTATACCATTCAAACGTCGAATTAGCTAACAATTATTAATTTAAACAGGAAACGGAGGTTATGGTTTCATTAGGAAACAATGGTTTATTTATTATTTATTTAATATAGTATATTAATAAAGATTCACAATCGTTATTTATTAATTTTTTGCAATTTCTATGTATCACGTTTTGATTTTTTGTTAAAAAAATTATGATCGAACACGAGACATTAGATACGCTGGGACTTGAACCAGGGACTTTTTGGTTGCGGAGCGCACAATCTACCAACTACATGTTAAGAAAAGCTTAAGCGACATGTACACTTGCAAATTTACGTAATTTATTTCATTACTATATTAACTTGTCAATTTCAATGTTTTGTCATATGCTCATAAAAAATTTAATTTCTACTTATTGCATGTTACTTTAGTTCGAAAATATGGTTTCATTATTTGTTATCATTTACTGATAGGAAAGTTTTGCATTGAAATGTTATTAACAATCGGTATTAATCAATTTTGGCAACTATTAGCAGCTATTTCAAATTTTCTTCGATGAAACAATGTTTTGTGAAAAAGAACAAATGTTTAAAATTCCGAATCTCTTTAACTCTTTATGTTTATATTCTCAATTTTCAACTTTGTTGATCTACACTTTTTGTTTGAACTTGAATGAAACCTTGTATCAGGCATTTTTAATATTTCATTGTATTATATAAGTTAAATTGTTGCGTCGACTGTTGAGAGTTTGTACAGCATTATCACAAGCCAGAGCTCATGACCATTTCGCAATAAGGGTATAAACGTTGCATCATTATTATTGTTGTTAACAATGTAATAAACGTTTAACAATACATTAATAAAAGAACATTAAATTGAACTCACATATTAATTCCATATTAACAACATGAAAATAACAGGGACAAGTTGGGAATTCTTTGACGTAAATAAACCAAGAAGTATTTTATAATCAATATTAATAAACTATTTTTACAAATTTATCTGATCATTTTACAGCATTCTACACCTGATCCGCTCGAAAAATCAATTAAAAGAGGGCAGGCTGAGCCATAGGACTAAAAAAAGCTTCCGAATCTTGCCTTACGACTATTTTTATTTTTTTTTAGAGCCGTCGCTGATGTCTCCATCATATCGTAAATCTTAAGTGGATTAAGTACCACCGGCATTCTCAATAAAATAACTTTAGGACTTTTGTGCTTATTATCGACATTTAAAACCTCATTCAAGATACAAATAATGCTGCAATTAAGGATATTTAGCGAGTATTTAAAATCACTAAATATATTTAAAATGCCATTTTTCAATTTTCTTATAAAACTTTTCGAGTTTCTTTCATTTTGGTCCATTTAGTCATCTATCTGTATAATTTACATAAATATTGTTTATCTTGATCCATAATAAACAATAAATTAAAAAAAAAATTTATTAACAATAATATTAGATTTGCATAAAACTCTCCAAATATTTATGGAACTTGTCTAAAAAGACAAAACATAATAATTCCTGATTTTATAATTTGAAGAAAAATGCAGTTGTGAAAAATGTGTTGAATTTTCATGATGCTGACTTCTTTAAAAAAAGTAAGGACCGTCCGCGTGAGACCTACCAATTGCCATTGGAATCCAGAATATAAACATTGGAAAAAATTAAAATATTATCATGTATATATTTTAGTATTGTTCATCATAATGAATTACAAATAACCTGCAGTTATAATTCGTTGAAAAATGTGTTCCAAGCCAAAATAATTCGACATTTTTACTTTATTACAAAACTTTATTGCAATAACCGAAGAACTGTTGGTATCGTCTAAATTTCGTTCTTTCAGATAAAATCTCTAAGAATATCTTCGTGTGAAATCAATGAGAAATATCAATATTTACAGATTATAATATTAGATTTCCGTAATCTGTTCGTTTTATCATCACGTATTCCCAAAATATTATTGACCATTGTCGCATATCAAAATATCTAAGAAATATCCACAACATACTTATAAGACCATAAATACTCTTGAATAGACTACAGAATAGACTAGTTTGCACTATTGTATACACTCGTATAAAATATATGTATTGAATTACAACACTCAAAATTTAATATACATGCTAATGAAACGTTTTTAAAGATTCATATGTCCAGAATCGACAAAGAATGTTACAGACGAAGCATTTTTATGTCGCTAATACAAACGTAGATAACAAATATTCAAATAACAAATAAAACATATAATTCAATAACTATGTGACGATGAAGGGTGGTACGTGGCAGAATCATGCATCTCAAGAAATGAAAATGAATTAAAATCATATTAAAAAAAAAATGGAATAGTTTTGAATCTTAGCATCATTTTTTTCTAAGAAACCATTATAAATTAGATTATTTATGGACATAACTTTAAAATGCTAACTAATTGATGAAGCATTTTTATACAAATAAAAATCGGTGTTCACTCTTTGTGTCTAATTATCATTACATGTTGTTTTGAAGTATATTTTCTATTTTAAAAAAACAGTTTGGGAATAATCATGTAATTCTCTAATGGTGGTGATTCTAATTCGACGTAATAATTCAAAGAAATTAATGCATCAATGCATCCAATGACAGAATGAAGCGAAAGTACACAATATTGAGGAAATCTATTGTGGAATTAAAATCAAGTTTCATTTTACAACTAATTTTAGAGGATACACTAACAATAAATCTAGGGCAATTTACGTGCCGAAATACACATTTACTAGGAATTGAAATAGATTTATTAAAAAGCAAACAGAACTGTACGGAACAAAAACTAATTGATTTCAATAAACCTTTATCCATTTCTATCTACCAAGATAGAGGATTTGATTGGGAAAGATTCATTGGAAAATTAATTTGGAAAGATTTATGATAAGGATACAATTAAATTGATACATTTCAATTTAAAATTCATAGGCAATATTAGTCAATTCTGATGATTATTTTTGGGCTATGGTCGATTCAAATGTATTCAATTTAATTCTATATTACTTCTATTATAATTTCTCGAAAAGAATAAAACATGAAGTATAATAATGAATGTATTAAAACAGATAGAAGCAAATAATTCACGTTAATATTTTTTAATTCGCTGCTTGACATTGTTGAATACATTTTAATTGGGCAATTATATAAATGCACAACAGTCAATTAAGAAAACATAAATAATAACGGCGTCGAAATGCTAAGATGTTAATGCCATTTAATCCATGACTGTCAATGCGAATTTTGAATTTATTGAATACATTTATACTTTATGATTCGGATAGCGAATTAAAATACATTGAAACGAATCACATTTTAATGCATTTCTGACTGCTAGAATGAATAAAATGAATTTATTGAATGCACCTCAACAATCTTTCAAGAATTTACTTTAATAAAAAAATACCAATTTGTAGAATATTACTCGTGAAATTAAAATCCCTGAATCGTTTAATTATGATGCAATTATTTGTTATTTTCAAATTTAATCTTCAAATCAATCGTCATATTATGTAAATATCCCAATAATTATTGAACAAAAATATAACATAAAAACAAACATTCGGAAATATTAATTATGCCTAATATTAATTTAACTCGAAATGTCGTCAGCACAACAACAGTAATGTTCTTAATTAAGAAATTTTACCAACAAGCAAGAAGTTATAGTTAAATTAAAGGATTTCGTTTAGTTAGAATTATGAAGGTTTTATCGACGTTGAGAAGAGAGCTATAAACAACGATACATGCAAGATATATATCACGTGCGTAAGATAGTCAACAACAATATAGTTCAATAACTAAGGAAGTTATAAAGTCATAATAGAATTGAAATATAATTTCATTCCAATCTGTTTAAATTACAACGCAATGATAAAATAATTAAACTTCTCAGTAAATAATTATTGCAATTTAGTAATAGTTTTTAAGCGTACTGATTAAAATATGTTTATTTTCAATATATTTCAAAAAAATAATATTTCACTATTATAACCGCAATTCGCTATAGTAAACAAATATTCATAACACGCTGTTAGAATTATTTAATTTCTACTAAAAAGTGTTAAAAATGTTCATCAATTCATTTCAAAATACTATTTATGAGTTTAAAAGTATTGAAAAACAAACTTCCCATGTAAAAATATATTGTTTGTGTGCCTTTTTTTTAATATTTCGGATTCGTAATTGTCGATATGACAATAAATAATAATAATAATAATGATTTCGTCTTTATTGGACCAAAAGAAATAGGCTCAATGGGCGAGACAAAGCGTTGAGCTGTTTTACATTTTGACCCAAAATAAAAAAAATAACAATATCGTATTAAAAAAACCCGCATGAAAAAAAAAGTAGCATATTGCATTTTTCGCAAAAATTCTATGCAAAATGTGGGTTGAATCCCTGCAAACACAAAAGTAACAGTTATGTAACAACTATGTAACATTTATGAAACAATGTATAGCTGTTAATGTCAGATAAAATCTTAAAACTATATGTGCCTTCATATATCTAACATATATGTCTCATATTGCATTTTTCGCCGAAAATGTATGTGCATTTATTCAGCATGTATGTCGCATATATTTATTTTCCGTACGGAAAATCTGTGTACGATTTCGTTCGAAATAAGTCTGTTTCGTTTCCTTTCCGTCGCATATGAATACGATTGTATACTTTTCTATTCGCCATGCAAAAATGCACATAACTGGATACAAACATCGAGTTTTTTGACCCTTGCAATTCACCACTGTAGCAGCATATACTTCTTCGAAAATACAAAAATAAACAAATTGAAATGGATAAGAATGTATGCATTTTGAAATGCGTAATCCCTATATTTTTTCATTTCCAATACTTTTAAATGATAATGCAGTATTCGGAAACGGATTGAAGAATTACAGTACATCTATCTTTGGATTAAAAAGTATTAAATTGGATTCAATTTTTATATTTTCTTATTCTTTTCAGATTTTTTTAATATGGTATTTTATATGATTCGTATAACAATTCGCGGATACATTCGTACGAATACATACGAATTCAGAGATAATAAAGTAACGTATTTGAATAACAAAAAATACAAAATCGATAGAAATAAAAACGATACCAAATTTATGAACTGTTATGTAACACGATCACTAATATATTTGAATTGAAAAAATGTATAGTATTTTGTGTTATTAAATTATTTCCACGTCTCTATATTAATAAATTAAATATCTGTATAGATCGTAATTAAATATTATTATTATTATTATTATATATTTATTTACGGGCGTAGTCGCCCTCAAAATACATATAAAGTACACAGATCATACTTTAATAAATATACACCAAAAATACAAATGCGTTCCTAAAAATATTAAAAATTACATTCAGATCGATTGAAAAGTATTAAAACATTGAATCCGTTTTAATGCAACTTGAATACTTGTCAATCCATTTTGTACACTAAGCAAACTATCCATAGTTAAATGTACTATATCGCATAGTTGGGAAAATATGGCTAAAATAACTATGAAAAATTTACCACTTTCGTAGTCGATTTTACTATAATTGTGTTGAACCAACTACCTGCTTATATACTCAAAGAAATTTTAAGCTACCGCACGAATTGGCGGTTAAAATTCGAAATCGTTAAAATAAAAGTTGTACGATCAGATACAATTTTATTACACCTTTGACAATAGTTATTCATAATTTCTAGACGATTTAGTTATTAATAATTAATTTTAATGGTCCGTAAATGTTGTTAAAAGTAAAAAAATTAGTATTTTTTTCATTCTATGGCTTTCGTAATGAATACGGTGTCAGATACGCCAAAAATGCACTGAACCTTTTTTTGTACAGCTCGAAATTTCCTACGGAAAAGTCAGTGAGAGACCTAGTCTAAAAGTAATAGTTTAAACACGAGTAACCATGGAATATGCATCATATTTTACAGACATTCTAAAATATTCATAGTTAACTTGTAAAACAAAATTCCAGCGTTATTCGTGGTTAATCTTTTAACTTTACACTAGGACCCTCCATGACTTTTTTGTAGGAAATTTCGTATTCTACAGAAATGGCTCAGTACATTTTTGGCGTATCTGGCACCGCGTTCGTTACGGAAACCATAGAATGAAAGAAATACTAATTTGTTCACTTTTAACAACGTTTACAGACTCTTAAAATTAATTATTAATAACTAAATCATCTAGAAATTATGAATAACTATTCTCAAAGGTGTAATAAAATTGTATCTGATCATACAAATGTTGTTTTTAACGATTTCGAATTTTGCCCGCCATTTCAAATCCATCAGAATCTGTTCGGTAAACACTACTTCCCAAAAAGCAGTAACATATACTTAAAATTTCTCTCCGTGTAGTTGTTTTAACTACACAGAAAAAAATAAGTCTTAAAATTGTTACATCTTAAATTCATCATCAGGTGAGGCTTAACTTAAGCCCGAAATTGCGATAGTTTTCTTAAATTCAGTCAGTGTTTTGGCTTAAAGTCTTACTTTCAGTCAGCAAAACTGACTTTTGGACGATATATTGGCTTAAAATATGATTTATCGAGCTTATTGCATCTAAGTTAGACGAATCTTATTTCAAACCAAAAAACGGCTTAAAGTTAGTTTTGTTGTCTGAAAGTAAGACTTTAAGCCTAAATATTGACTGAATTTTGGGGGTACGGGTCGAAAAACCGACAAATCAAAGAGTCGACAGGTCCAAAAACCGAGAGTCAAAAGCCGTCAGTAAAAAAGTCGACACATAAAAAACTGACTCATCAGCAAGCAGACTATCATTTTTTGAAGTGTCGGTTTTTTTACTGTCGGCTTTTCGATTGTCGGTTTTTTGATTGCAGGTTTTTTGACCTGTCGGCTTTTTAATTTGTCGGTTCTTCGACTCGCACCCAATTTTGGGCTTAAATTAAGCCTCACCTAATGATGAATTTAAGATGTAACAATTTTAAGACATTTTTTTCTGTGTAATAGCATGCACAGTCCTCATTTTGCACTATGTTCATAGTCATTTTAACTACTTTTTTTGCGAGTGTATTACTGCAATCGAATTTCATGTTCAGTTCAATATAAAATCTCTGGAGTCCACACAATAGTTTCCAAAAACACTGATTTAATACAGGGTTGAATAAACGAATACATTGTTATCCATTGTTAACGACTGCGATGGACATTGGCCGTACCGAAAAGCGAACAGCTAGGAAAAGCCTGGAATCTTGATCGTTCTCACCTCCATTTTCACATGAAAAGTCCGTTTGGTAAACACTAGGTGGCCTTCTGTCGGAACTTGGAAAACTTACGTTTCAGGACGAAACTCGTGTCATCGTATGGAAATTGAGCCGCGCCGGGCCCGGGCCGCGAAAAGCGCATCCGCGATGAGCCGCGATGTCGCGCGAGGCGCGCGCAGGATTACGAGGAGCGCTGCGCCGCACGGGTGAAATAGGCGGGCGGCCGATAACTTTCTAAAAGGTAAACAAGAACCCGCGCGCAACCGAATAGATAAGATCCGAGCACGAGGCGCGAGTAACGTCAACTGTCTCCCGATCTCGACGAGTCGCAGCCGCCGCCACCGCAGCGGCCGCCGGCTTCCCACGTCGCGTTCGCGCAGGGGGCGAGTGCTTGGCGGGAAAAAAAAGTGCCGCCCGTTTTGCGACCGGACACCAGGGAAATTCGCGCGCGCGAGTGAAAAACGAGTTTTCCCGCTCGCTCGATCGTCCTCTCTTCTCTTGACGAAGAGCGCCTGCTTCGGAGGCTCGACCGTTACTAACTATCTACACATCGACTACCAGCCGTCCACCCCGCACCAATCGACGACTTCCTCGCGGGCCAGAATAAAATGTGTTCGCTCCCTTCACTAATCTCTTCGTCGTCGTCGATCGTCCTACGTCCGTGTGTCCTTGTGTAAGTATACGTCACTAGGCCCTCAGATATCGTCCAAACTGATGCATGTACACATTTTTTTCTTTCCTTTGTACACAGGGAAGAAGAACGTGAATCAGGACTCGAATCGCTAAAGAGCTGATATTTTCTTCACCACTTGATAGCAGTCAGTTTCCCGAATACCCCAAGAAGAGGTCTACAACTCTTATTTTATAGCTACTTTGAGGGAGACACAGTGTAAGTTGGTGTATTTTTACTACGTGTTACGTTGGAAATAAATCGATTTATGTGGGTAAAGTACAAGCAGTGTGCAAATTACACGTGTAACAGTATAGTAGATACAAATCGTAATCGGTAAACATGACAAATCTTATTTTGTAGGATTTACGTTTATTTTAAATAATTACGACCATGCTCTTGTCTGACATTGAACTTTGAATTCTACATAGACAGGAATTACACCGAAACATTCTGAATTGTACCGAATACGTGAATTCCATCCAAGTGAATTAGATTCGTTACTACAGTAGTGCTCCCCTTAAGTTATCTTCCCTTATGTGATATGCTCCCCCTAAGTTATATTTTTTCGTTCCTCTAAGTTATATTTTTCTCCTCCCGCTCTCCCCCACCACATCCGCCCTGCTTGACACAAACGTAACTTACAAATATGTGCAAGTTCAGTCCGAAAAATGGAAATTTCGTACATTATTCATGGAAGTTTACCATTCGTTACATCGCAAAGCTGCGAAAGATTAACGTTTTCTCTTAAAAAAAAGTTCAAGTTTTACCCAAAAGTAACCTACAAATATGTGCAAGTTCCAATTCTGCAACTTCTTTTAGATAAGGAGTAATTTTCTAAACATTTTAAATAAATGTATCAGTCGTTAACAAAAAAATAAATCGGTAACAGCATTGAAATAGTAATGGGAGAGCTGCCGAAGAAGCTGTCGCTTCTCTAAATGACATTTTCAAGATTTGGAATTTGGGCAAAAACGAGGCCAGACTGCATACTCGTGCAATGATTACCTACGATCAAGTCATGAGCCATTTTGCAGAAGTTATATCGAAGTCAAGATGTAATTGGGATTGCTGAAAAGTGGCAATGGTGAATTTGTTACATTATGTATTACCGATTTCAATAGGAATTTTCAGTTTCTGTTAACGACTGATTATTAAAAATTTTAAAATTACTCGTAATTAAATGTGTGCATGTGTGCATCTGTATGTACGATCTGTACGTACACATACATGCATGTGTCTGTGACTAACGGAAAAGCGACTGGTGGGGAGTGAGGGGGAATATAACTTAAGGGGAGCAGACACCATATTGCCAGACTCAAGTGTATAACTTAAAGGTAGCACTATTGTAGATTCTGTATAGCAACTAGATAGTTATTGCAATGCTTGACGAGATTCGCAAAACTATATACAGTAGAGTCCCGGTATAATTGCATCTCGCTATATTTGCGTCCCAGCATATTTGTCTGGTTCCATCCCGTTATATTTGGCTGCCATCGCTCTCTTTTTCCCCATTTTGCGGACTGCGGCCTCAGGAAGGGCCTACTGTGACGTCACGAACGTAATGCGACTAAGAGGAGTGGGAGAAGCGGCGCGCTCCCCTTCTTTTGACAAATATAAGGAGATGGTAGGGAAAGGCGAGGCACCGAGCGGGCAAATATACTGGGACTCGACTGTATGCAGTAGTCGAGAGATGGCCGCTTCTTCCTTTAATTTTTTTTCGTTTCAGTGTGTAACGCATTTTAAACGCATCGGCTCCTACAGGTTCATCAGACGCGAGCAAATTCGTAACTTAACCTCACTTATGAATTACACATGACAACATTAAGTGGGAAAATATAACATAGAAGAAGGCATACCTACAACATAAGAGAAGTGTCGAACAGTAGGAAAAACAACTTAAGGGAAGGACTTATGCATACTGTTTTAATTTTTTTTTTTCATTTTTTTATTTCATATTTTATAAGTTTGAAACTTTTGTTAATTTTATTTACATAATTTTATTCATATTTTTGTATTTACTTTCGAATAGATGTCCCTGATGAAGTCCTCATATTGTAGGACGAAGCATTTGGTGTGAAGGTTTTTAAAAACCAACACTTTCAATAAAAGAACCGTAATGGCCATTAATTATGAGATTTTTTTCATTGCAGTAATCAACGTTTCACAATTATATTGAATACCATTTAGTTTTATTTGATTAATATTATTTTAAAAGTTCAATTTTCATCCTTAATTTGAGAACTGCCTGAAATAAAACTTAACTTCTTATTCTAAAATAGATTAAATTTGTTATACAATTTGTTTCAATGCAAATTTCCTGGTGAATGTACCTATATACAAGCAATAGTTTCTCTACAGTTAAACTATATATTAACTAGTCAATTACGTAGTTACCAGATCATCAGTTACATTATCCATATCACGCCATTGCAACTATCTAGTACAACTATACAGAATTGTTACAGCACCACAATTATTTTCTACACGGGTGGATAAAAAAACGCGCCATAAAATACAAATCGGCTTGAAAATATGTCTAGTTTCTGATTAATTTGAATGTTTTAGGTTAGGAATCAAGTTATTGATTGGGCAGTTTATGCTTCCCCTTAATATAAATAGTTTCGATTGATTTTCGTTTATATCAGGTTAGGTAAACATCTTTTGTAGCTATATTAAAAGCAACGTTTTCCTGTGTACTTGTTGAAACGTGGACTATAACTTAACAACGAATCAAGGGTAGTTTTTAAATTCGGTTTGAAAATTTACTGCATGAAACGTAGTTATTTATTTTTAACGTAAGTATAAAAAAATACAACAAGGTAAATATCCATTTTTTAAATGTAATTTATAATGATAAACAAGGAAGTATGGCCCCCAACCAAATTTCAAGTAAGTATTGCTTCTACTCAAATAAATATCTATTTAAACCTAGAAATATGTTTTTTTTATAATAATAAGAGACCTCAAAACAGGCCAACCTAAAAAATTTATATTTCAACCATTTACCGTCCACAATTGCTATCATTATACGGCATTACAGTCATTTGGTAGAAGAAATACACAACTGAGTCAGAAACGAACTTACGAAAACGTCCTATCGCTTTTTTTACAATCACAGTTTCTTTTATGTTCCAGTTACTGGAATCCCTCCGTGTGACATTATATGCATATTTATCTGCATATCTGAAGATGAAATATGAGTCTTCAGTTCCCCATGGAGTTGCAAGAGAACCAATTAGCCTCTAATCGAGACGTGCAGATGGGGTCTACTCCCGAGATCGGACAACAATAATCGCATGCGATGAATATCGACCGCTTACGAATTCATAAATCACACCTCGCTCAGTAATAATAAATCCAGCTTAACAATGTTTTTTATATATGTTATAAGGCTTATGTTATATTCTTCCAGCTGATTTCGGATATGAATATTGTCCCCGTCCTATACGTATTGTTCTTTTTGTGCATCCTACATCCAGCTTTAAATCAAACATGTTAGATTGAATTAATCAAAACTCCATCTCAAATGTTTCAGGGAGGAAGATTTTAATTAGTTCAGAAGTCAAATGCCAGGTGCCACACGACTAATGTCAGGATCCGACGCAATATAAATAATGTTCTTTCAGTTTCGTTAATTCCGACAAAACAAAACGAATGCAATATTTTTTTGTTATTTCGTACTTAAATACCCTGCGGTTTATAGGAACGATCTTGCGAATACATGATGTTTGGTGAACTCGGATGATTGCAGCTTAAAGTAGCTTTAAACTCCGTAGCGAATGGCAATTTAAGGGATTCAATGATCCTGCGAAATCTTCAAAGTACCAGGGATAATTCCTTAGGTGTTAGAAAGCAGTTTAAATACAATCCAATATTAAATAAATGAAGTATTCTGCAAATAAATTACGTGCAGCGTTTACAAATACAACAGGAGAAAGAGAAATGATGAGTAACCAAGATTGAGAAGAATAGAATTTAAGGAATTTGCAAGTATATTATATTAGTATAGTAGTATACTGCAATGGATATATAACCAAATCCAAAATGATCTAAAACGATCCATCCAGAATTGTAAAATTTTTACTTTATTAATTATTGTCTTTAGTAATTGAAATGATCTAAGGTCACTTGTCAATTTCAGGAAACGTCAAAAGAGCAAAAACTTTAATGAAAATAAATGTAGCTTAAATAAGAAATGACCTACTCTTTGTAATAAATTATCTAAAGATATCTAAATAATCAAAACATATAGTTATTTATTCGTATTCAAACTTTCAATGTTTTTCTAAACTACAAAGTGACAAGATGTTATTTGATGAAGAGAACATGTGGTTTGTCCTAAATGTATCAGATATACTATGAAAGGTAATCAACATGTTTTGACAGGCAACACAAATTGCTTCCAGTGCGCCTGCAGCAATATCTCGAAATTTAATAATACTAAACGTTGGAGTAAATTATTACATATTAATTAATTTTTAGTAATAATATAATAAGAATGTATTTTAATTGTTCCAAATTCGCAAACGCTGTGTATATTCTTATCGTCAATTGTATGATCAGGGTATAATATTTTAGAAATGTCCAATACATTTTCATCATGGTACAAACAGTGAATTTTCATGCGGGTAGCCAATTAAATATGTAAACTAGGCCGTAATTCAGACGTGAGCTGTACAAAACGTACCAGAAAACGTACGAAAAAAAAAACGAGAAACCCCACGATCAAGAATCGAGGTTATAGAAATGTTATTGGTGTCTGATGCGATGGTATTTTTGGAATGTTTCGCTTGTCACGTAGTACTTCCGCTGGCGAGTTGCGTGGCAAGTGATCTCTCCTCTATGAATCTGCTGCATTTCCGAGTGAAGAATTGCTGAAATGCGAGACGAGCACGTGCCAGTCCTATTATGGCTACCCTCAGCACAATCCATTAAAATACCTGCAAACTATAGTAACTAAATGAAGGTTAAACTTCCAGGATCTTGTATTTTATTCTGACGGATATTCCACAAACGCGCACGTGTATGCACAAAAAACTACTGGCATTGAACTCGAGGGAGGATCACGAATTGAGGTCAGTGCTCGATCATACCATTTAAATAATTTTCTTTTACAATTCGGTGATTTAATGACTACCTACGGAATCATTTATTTACATTTGTGAATTTTTTATGATAAAAATAAAATAATTAAGATATTTCAGGATTGCTAGCCATGCCCCTGACGATAAGGTTGTAAATTTCCAAATATTAAATATAAAATGCGTTGCCCCTTCGGAGTTCGTCTCGTTAAGATGTCCGGGATATTAATCCGCCATTTTAAATTTTAGAATTTGATCATCGAGAACGTATTCAGACAACCCAAAGCTCTTCCAATAAGTAATTTTGCATTTCTTCGATGAGAAACCATAATTTGTGTTTCAGATAGCCGCCATATTATGTACATGTTGAATTTTGGAGTTTGGACATCGAGAACACATTCAGCAGCGTCGAAAAGCCCGTAAAATAATATGCTCACCTTCGAATCACTACAAAGCAAGCAACGATTTTGACAAACAATTTTTTATGTAGCAGAATAGTATTTCGTAAGTAACAGGAACTTTCTGATAAATTTTGGAGTAAAAGAGAATAAAGAATCCTCGTAGAAATGTTACATTTAGGGCCCTGGCCAGATGTCCGCTGCTTTTAATAAAGGTTCCGGTCAGCGTCCTAATGGTATTGCCAAAATGTCTACTAGAGTATGAAAAATAAGCATTTTTTCTTAATTTCGTTAAAAAATGTTGAGTATTGTTTTAGATGTTCAACGGATAATAGATAGATCTTAGGTTTCAGCCCAGCGGAAATCGCTTTTGGATAGGCTGTCCGATAGAGGGAGACACCATCGTGGAATAATTTATGTAGTGCATGAAAAATATACTCTGTAACTTGTATTTTTTTTTTAGTTAGTCTTAAGGTCGAAATAAATATTTTGAACAAAAATACAATGTTACAAGATAATGTATGAGTATTGTTTTAGATGTTCAACGGATAATAACTTACGATTGTTATGACTAACAGCCAACAATCAAACAATGTCCAAAATATGTTCATATGGGCCAATGATCGGGCATAAAGTAATTAATATAAGAATATGTGATGGATGGTAATAAAAAGCTATTCTTATTAAAATGTATCAAAAAAATAATCCATTTATGGTGGAACTCAGAACGTTGATGCGACAGGGAAGCTTCCGGCAAGATGATGCCGGTGATACGTCAATGACATCGTTGCCAAATCGTCTCTTTATTTTAAATTCAGTTTATCATCAAAGCACAGACTCGTTAGAATTAAAGGAGGTTGGTACTACTGTCTTCAATAGTTACAAGTATGGCTACGATTTTAAATTAAGACTGCTGATGCGGAAACACAAACGTTTATAATACAGCAACTCACTACGAATGTTTTGCAACTGGACTGTCACTTTATAAAGGTGACAAACGAAATGAAATTTAAGTTTATCTAAGTACATTCGATTCTTGATGTCGAAACTCGGTACTTCAATTACAATTACACGCACATCTCGTTTTACGGTTTTAATTCCAACCGAGACTTAAAGGTGTACGTCGCGAATGCGAATCGTTAAAAAGTATTAACCAATAGCTTCCATCCAAATATCGAAAAATAACGATCATCTTGTAGAGTTGATTTGCATACTCTTTAGCACTTATTAAAACAAGTCAACGCACCGTTTATTGACCAATTTACCTCATGTAATGGCGTCTCTCATTTCATGGAGTTCGATTTCAATTTTCAAAGAGTTCAGGTTTGGCCGGCATCTAGGTTTCAATTTATAATCGACATAAACAATCTTTCAGTAACTAAGCATTAAACGTAAATATTCGTTCTATAAATAAAACCTATATAGTGGACGTAATGGCCAGAGAAATGCACCCCAGGAAGACACAAATACCGACAAAGAAGCTCCGATGCACCGGGAGAGGCAGAGAAAGGGAAAAAAAGGAGGAAGAGAGAAGGACAGAGAGAGAGAAATGTAGGATAAGAGCGAAACGTAAAAATAAGAGGGGGAGTGAGAAATGTGATACGAGGCGATACAAACATACAGGGTCGCGGTCGCGGTTGAATTTTTGCGCGTCCGATAAAGCGGCCGTGTATAGGTCGAGGGGGAGCCCCGGAAAATATACACGGAGGGGACGAACGGCGTGACGATTAATCCGTTGGAGGCTTTACTTTTGCGCCGATGTTTCATTTGCTGGCTATGTAGGCTGTTGTTTTCTATTGTCGGATGTTACGGGGTGCACCAGAGGATAGGGAGCGTCGATTGCTGAAATCCTGAGAAGCCGTTACGACTTGAAGGAAACTCCTGCGGGAGGGTCGAGCTGGATGAGAAATGAGTTTCATTTAGGGGGTCCAAGTGGAAATAGAATGATTAAGATTTTAACACAAACTAAGGTACACCCACACAGACCCCAATTGTTCGGTATTAATTGATATTTATACGGAAAATGTCCAAATAATCGATACTGAAAAACCTATACATATTGTAAAATATGGCGTGGAGGGCGAAAAGTTTTATTTTCAACGAGTGGGACGTTTGTCACTCGAACGAAGCAAGTGTGACAAGTACACTTGTTGGAGATCAATATTTCACATGTACTACATACGATATTTTTAACACCCCGGGCTATTTTATCGATTTCGCACCCTAGGGCGGATGTGACATGTACGAATAATACTCTCGAAATTGAAAAAAATTAATAACCATTGCCGTTTTTTTTCATTATTCTGCATTTTTGTCTAACTTAAATGAGTGTCGCACATCTTCGGAGTGTACTATATTTTTTATAATAACAAAATTACGCATATCTTAGGGGGGTAAACTAATATGACTAATATGATTTTTCCACAACTTATGAGCTCTTCGACCAGGAGAAAAGCATGTATGGTCCAGATATTGCTGATTCGCTAGAAAGGTATTTTTTCTTGCACTTCTCATTTTGAAAAACTTTAAACGCGTTTCTCTCGAAACGCGCTTTTTGCACCAGGTGATTTATCAAAAACGGTAGGGCGTATCGACTTTTTTCGTAATATTCACCACTATCGTGGCTATCGCCCGTAGCTCAATGTTGTGCGCAACTTATTCCTAACCTATCAATTCGCATGATTTATGGTGTAGAAAAGAGTAATTTTTTCTGTTTCACAAAAATTACCGCCATTTTGTTAATTTTCACAAAATATAAAAAAAGATTAATAATACTTTTTCATTTTCTGCTTTAGATCACCAGGAGGGCTGGAATTATTGCGGCGGCAGAAAAAAATTGTTGGAACATTATTTTAAAAATGAATAAATAAATGTTTTTCACCATCAAATAATTTTTTGTTCTATTGGATTATAACTTTAAGAAAACAAAACTTTCTTCGATTACATAAGTAGTATTTTTTTTTATGTTTACATTAGAAGATCCTTAACCCTTTCGCTGTGGACTACGTGTATACACGTAGTTATAAAAGATTGAATAACAGAGAATAAACACTGAACAAACCTTAACAGTTTTAAAATGCTTAAAGAATAAACAAACAGATATATACCAGCGTTATGTTTTATTGGGTATTTTGAATCGCAGGATCCGAATTTCAGGACAGTTTAAAACTTCAAACATAAAATTCATTATGGCCGCTTGACTTAAAAAAAAATGTCGGCCATATTGGATCCGCCGAGCTATTTGAAGTAGGTAATTTTATGTATTTCCATTAACTTTCGGTCAATTCTTTTTTGAAAATATTTTTTACTCATACATGAGTAAACTAGTAACATTCATTAGAAAAGACTTACTGAACCAAAAACGTATCAAAAAAATATTTCATATTTTTGTCAAAAAATATCAAAAATTTTTGTCAAAAACGTATCAAAAAAATATTTCATATTTTTGTCAATCAACATATTGCATATTTTTGTTAAAAAGAATTGACAAATATGAGATGATTCTCCAATAAAACAGTTTTTCTGAAATTTGTTTCTAAATTGTTCATGGGCAATTCTTGGACCCCTCGTGTGAGTATGTGAAACGTGTTTTTAACAAAATTCATTATAATAAAATTGTTGAAAAATAAAGTTGCGTAATTATCGTACAGTTATTGGAATTTCAACGCCTTTTTCTTTTAAGCAAGATATTCATGACATACGTATATCGATACAACCAACATACATTAAGGGATGTATTCTCGAGCATCCAGCCCCCTATAAGAACACCGGATGTTTGAATTTTTTAAATATATATATGGTAGACTCATATTTTTAAAAATCCCGTATATGTGACTTAAGTAGGAATAGGGGGATTATAGGGGGATCATCGGATATATCAGTCACGTATCATTGCTTTGGGCAATAAGTGTCATATATGGCATCTATAAATTAGTTCCAATCGATCGTACAGAAAAAAAGACGGAAAATAAGATAAAATAAAAGAATAAACAAAAGAAATAATAAAAGAAAGAATAAGGAATTTATTTAATACATTTCTAAAAAGAAGGAGAGATTTTGCATAACATAACAAATTATTAAGATTAGTCTGAGGATTAAAATTAAAATAGATAAAGTTTTAACTGTTTACAATTGTTACAAACAAATTGCGATCACCTCCTGAAACATTTCATTAGAATATTTGAACGTATTAAACTTATACTTCAATTTCCTATGCCTTTAGTACAACTTTTATTTATCTACAGTTTTCAGTATACTACAGGAATTCTGCTTTATAACCTTTACGTTCCCAGTTCATAGAATAGACTAAGAAATTAAAAATATTGGTTGATAAAATTTTGAAAGAAATTACTTTTTAAAAATGACTCAATCGGTGGAGACAGATATATGATATAATTATAGAACATTTAAATGTAATTTACAGTAATTTCTTATTATTTTTTTGCACCTGTCGGTATTAAGTTTTATTAATTTATACAATCAATTTTGTTGTTTTAAAAATATATTATTTTCGACGTTACTTTATAATGAGGTCTCGTGCTAAAGGAAGCAAAACGACTCCCGTGTCTTCCGGCCATCGTCTATACGTCGTTCGTCTATATTAGAAGAAGATTAAAAATACTTCCGCTTAAGCCTGATCTTAAAAAAAAACTAATCGAGCCAGGTTAAATATATATTACATGCACTCGCCTTAGTACCATGTAAATTATGAAAGAATTAGGTGTCTGCAACCAGCCTATCAGTAAAACTTAATACTCTTAACTGTACTAATTTTTTCTATATTAAAGCATGCTACTTGACACGTCAAGTTTTTACGTAGATAAAATATCGTTGTTTATATGTTATATAAATTCCAACAATTAAGTTTTGTATAATGCATAAAATGGCTCATGCATCAAGATAGTTCATGGCTTCATTTGAGAGATTTAAATATTTTTTCATAATTGTGCAAACATTTACTCATACTCCAAACCTTATGAAATATTTGCATCAAACAAAATTATAATTTTTTTTATATTCCAATTTATATAAAATGATTGAGGGAGAGGAGGAAATTGTAATTTACACCTGTTGAAAAACACATTGAGCAGGCATTAAACTCCCAACTCAAGTCTACACCTCAAATGTATTTTTAGTTAATATTCTTTTCCTAAATTCATTTTCGAAAACCACGTATTACACTGGGTAGCAAAAAAAGTCGATTCTTGTTTATCTTAAAATTCTTATTTTTATTGAATCTGTGATTCAAGTCCCAGTGAACAAAAAAATAGGTTGGAAACCTTTTTTCATTCGGTCAGTTCCATTCAAATCTAGATAAAAGTGCGAAAACAATTGCTTTTTTTAAATCCTTGTGTGTCCTAAATGCGACGCGATACAAATGTCTAGTAAGGCTTAAATGAAACCTTAAAACCTGAACTTTTAGACAAAAAATTAAAAAATCAGTATTAATAGTGGAGGAATTATAATCGTTGATTTTGTAAATTTTAATAACTGTGCGTTATAATTGTATCTGTTGCAAATTTCAGAGGTAAATTTCGTGTTGTATTTTATATAAATGTTTCTCAAATGCTACAGCTTTAAAATGTAATAATGCATAATTGATGTTAATAAAACTATATCCTTCTTAATTTTTATCTGTATCGGAAAATAAATTGTAGATTTGTTATCAGAGACTTCGAAATCCCTTGGCTAACAAAATCATAAAGAAATTAGAGTAAATTACAAATATTTTGGTCGCCATAATGGATCCGTCACTTTGAATTTTGAATAGTGATTAGGAACTTCAAAAATACCCGAGTAACAAGTTTCAAGCGAGTTCGCTTAATATTTTTAATTTAGTCCGCCATTTTGTGTCCGCTATTTTGAATTTCTTAAGTCTAACTTTCCGTTCATCATAAGCAACTACAAAAACCACTTAAAAAGGAATCTGATCATGGAAAATTTTCTATCAGTCACCACAGCTATTTTTTTTTTGAGGTGCTTCATAAATTAAGTTCCCCACTGTTAATAGTGATTTTTCAGTTTTTCGTTTAAAAGTTCATGTTTTAAGCTTTCATTTAAACCGTACTAGAAATTTCTATCACGTGGCATTTTTTACTTATAGGGATTCAAACAATGCTAGAACTGACCTAATGGGAAAAGGTTTGTAACCTTTTTTCTTCACTGAGACCTAAAGAGTCAATAAACATAAGAATTTTAAGGTAAACAAGAATAGACTTTTTTTTGTTACCCAGTGTTATTAGGTTAGTTTTCACAGAAGTGATTCGATGAAAAATCAGTAGTTCCGGCGTAAGTTATACAGTAGTACTCCTGTTTATAAACTGGTTCGATTAACAATTTTTTTTATCACAATGCAGTTCTAAACATTAAATGTCAACTATATAGATATAAATATTATTTTGCGGACAACAAGTTACTAAATTTTGTCGTAGATATGTTTATTTTATTAGAGATATAAAAGAGAAGTGCAAGTCGATTTCAATTATTTATAAGTACATTTAAAATGTGAAACGATACCTGGTCGGATTTACGATTTTACGGTTTAGTATCTCTCAAAAACGCCATTTATTATATACCTTACATCGTCCCGACTCGATGTACGGTCCTTTTAAGGGTTTCCATTAAGATTCGAAATTTGAATAAATCGGTCCTTGATTGTACGAAATAACGCCTTCATGATTAATTTACGAATAATTCATTTGAAATTACGTTCGTACAATACAACGGAATAGGGAGTATATGTAAATTATTCGTCATTTCGAGGAACATTTTATGATATGCAAGTCTCTTTGTGTTTCCAATTAATAGTTTTGGAATTTATTATACAAACTCATGTGCCTTCTAAAATTACCTCTGCGTTATTGATTTTAGCATTAATCACTTCAAAATTATTTAATGATACATAACGCAACTACGGGTTCTACAATGAATTTCACAGATAATTCTTGTTCCAGGTTTCAAAAATCAGATATTCCAGATACTCGAAAAATTGTTTTGAAAAACTGTTTCATAATATTTTTAAGACGTTTAATTTGCTAATGAAGACTAACTAAAATATTTCATAAATCCTTATAGTCATTCGAATTACCGTTTTACAAGTGAATTTAATGTAATCACTCGAATTTCTATACAACACGAAGTTTCTATAGATGTCACATTTATAAAGAAAATACTAATCTTACGAAGTATCCTGAAAGTTTAATTTTCAAGAAAATATAACATTTCTCCCGTTTCCATTTAAATAAATATCAATAATTAGAATTTTAATCATGAATGAAATGTGTACGTCCAAGAGAAGGTGAAATAATAATGATTGAAAAACGTGTAAGAATTTACATCAGAAATAAATTCTTTAATTAAATTCATTGCATAAAATCATCCTAGTAAATGCCGAAGTTTGTAAGTTAAAGAATAGGTTCAAGTGTAAAATGTTTCTTGTATTTGAATGTTTCACAATACTTTTTAATAGTTGGCCACCCATGGTCAAAAATGTATCTAAGAGACTCAAAGATACTTACAATGTTTTGTTGTACAAAATTTTTAAACGTATCAAGATGGACAATAATGAAATTTAAATTAAGGATTTTTTAAATCATTTTTTATTTTTGAAAAATTCGAAATCTTTCAATTAACATTCCAATTGTTTTTGACGTATAAAAAATTATAAAAAATTTGTAATTTATAATTTCCTTCGTTATAAGAATAATTTTTGTTATGATGGTAAAGATGGAAAGGTTAGATTGTTTTAAGATTTTTGAAAAAAATCAGGATCATTAAAGTGGAAAGATTCGATGCACTGGCAGTTGATTACCAGTCGAATACTCTCTTAATCCTTTCTCTCGAAAAGCTAAAACCATCCAACCAATCCCATCTTTACTGTCGTAAAAAATTATTCATTATTTCTGATCAAGCAGACGAGTTTTTGCCATAAGGAAAAATTAAAAGTATGCATCGCAAAATCATCGAGATTTGCTTATCCAAGACGTACATCAAATAAGGATTTTATTCATTTGTTTATTATTAATATACTGACGTGCAAGTCCTACAGAAACAAATACACAAAATATGCTAAATAAAGCAAATCTTTTAGAATTAAATAAATTGCAATTTTTTTTTGCATTCACGGGTGGAGTCTTTGCTTTTGAATTGTAACTTAAAATGTCCATTTTTATTTTAATTTAGAAAGTACTCTATAACTTATAGGAAACGCTCGTTCACATGTGCTAATACACGGATAACAAAAGAAATGGAAAAAGAAGGAATGTAAGGAATAAAGATACAAGAAAGTGGCCTATACGCCTGTCATCATTATTTTACCAGTCTATCTTTGTGTTTTACTTTACTCTGAAAACTGCAGGGACATTTCATATTACAATCTCGAGGAACTCTTTAGTCAATAGCTACAGGGAACTTTAAAGTCACTCTTCCAAATACTAAAAATGTCTCGAGCAACAGGTTTAAAAGCATCACTATCTAAACGTAAAAGTTGCGGAAGTTTTTTCGCGGCCTGTGGGGATCTTATGAAGTCGCAATGCGACATTGTGAAGAATTATATATATACAATACGCCGGCGAACTCCTTCTGTAAGCACTGCCAAGAATAATATTTTATTGCGTTTTATTAACACTGAGAAAAATGACTACTTTCAAGTAAATATTTATTTCAATTGGCAGAACATTGCTTTATTTTTAACAAACATTTCGTAACTTTTACAAAAATTAATTTAATTTCTTATTTTTAATAAATTTTACATACTAAAAAAAGTTTCACTTTCGATTATTCAAATAAATATTTAACCTAGAAAATGATTAATATTAAATTCTTTTTTTTTGTAATTTATGAAAAATTTATTTGATTGATAGTATAATTCCTAGTCATTTTTAAGTGATATTTTCTTAACAATGATCTGCATATTTAACGGTAAATTTAATTATTAAGTTTAAAGATAAAAGTATCTTACACTGAAAAAAATTTACTTGAGAAATTCAACTACCATTGAGAAGTTGAGTCGAGAGTAGTTAAAAGAAATATTTTTTTGTTAGCATAACTTTGTTGATGTTGTTAATTATACTATTTTTACTTAAGTTAACCTTATTTGTCCGAAAAAGTATTTCGAATGATTGGAGTTCAAGAAACGCGACACTATGCATAAAACTCAACGGCATGAACTAATATAATAAAAAAGCAACCGCCAATAGCTGCACTAAAAATAATTTCACTAAACAAAATTTCCAGAAAAATTCTTAGTTGATTTGACTACTTTTTAACTACGCAGAGTAGTTTGATATTTTTCAAGAAAATTGTGTAAGTTGCAGATACTACCGTAAAGAAGTTACGCCTAAAAATGTATTTCTGCTAAATTCAAATAAAAATATATTGCTCCAACATGTTGAATAGTTGTTAGTGTACTAGGTAGTTAGACTCTAAAAAATGTTCTTAAATGTAGCAGAATTAACTGCCAAAATGTCGTTTCCATAACTATATTATTTTCTGATTTAACTCCCTTATGGTTGTGACTATAACCTATAAAATTCCGTTGAGGACCTATTGAAATACTTTAAGTAGTTAAAAAGTAGTCAAATCAACTAAAAATTTTTTTCAGTGTAGTTACTCTCTACACGACAGACTTTAATTTACATTTTTGTTGTTGTAATTTTACAGATTATTTTTCCCAACTGTTTTATAACTTTATTATAAATTATTCATGAAAACTACGCATACTCCCATATAATTTTCAAAATCTGCGTTGTCTAAATTATACAGGTGCAGAAGGTCAATGTTAACGCAGTGGAAGTCGCGATTTTCTCTTAGAAATAAAACAAAGTTTTGGAATTTAAAAGTTCACTGCGATATGCAGCGCCATCGAACAATTTCACCTGAATGCAAATACGGAGTTTAAAACTCGGAATTATTCAGTTTTAATGTATACCAAAAGGCAACAATGTTACAATTGCACCAGTGCGCAATACCGCACAATGTTCCCTCGCACAAAGGAAGTAGGTACACGGAAATCCAGGTGCAACAGTAACATTGTTCTATTTTGGAACGAATGAAGTCGAATAAAGGTACATTCAAGCCTTGAACATTGATATTTGCGCATTGTTGTGCGTTTTGTTCCACGGCGACATGTAACATTGCAAATATCATTCATAAGCCACTCGATTTTACAATAGGACGCGTCATTTCGATTTTCCGAAAATTAACATTTTTATGGGAATTACAGTTTTGAATGTGATATCGCCAATTATTTACGTACTTTTCACGGGTCAGTGTTCAAAACAAAAATGAACATTTTCTCACGTTTTTTTTTGTTTTGTAAAAAAATATAACTTATTTTTCCAGGAAAAAAATTTATATTTTAGTCAATTACGGAGGTCTTAGTGGAGTTCCATTTTTATCATACCAAATACCAGTGACTACAACAAAACATTACCATTAGAAAAATCCCCATTGGTGTGTGATAATAATAAATTATACTGGTACTATGCAGCTATTTGCTATTTTCTGAAAAATACATTATTATTTAGGAAATTTGTCAAATGAACAAATTATGTATTTTTTGAAAGTACAGTAATGATAATTGCCTATTCAGTTTTAGTCTATGCACCATCTAAAAAAAATTGGGTAGCGTATATTGTGAGTGTTCTTTTCTGTGAAAAATTTCGGTATCAAACTTTGAAGCATAGAATTTGGTGACCAGCCATTGCTTTTCGAGAAAAAAAACACTTTATTTCCAATAGCTTTATTTCCAACTGCTGGTTCTAAAGGTATTTTTTCGTGAAAAGGTTTTTTGTATGTGACATTTTCACCTACGATCAGTATTGCTCTATTTAAAAACATGTAAAATGAAAAAATGTTGATTATGACAAAGATGACAACGATATTATTTTTTGCAATGGTTACTATTACAAGTTAAAGATGTCCAGTTTTATGTAAAGCAATTGTCCTGGAGATTCGTGGAGAAACGTATTGACACTCTATAAAATATCTAGGATTTGACATTATGGAAGTAAGTATTTTGTTAGGAAGATAAAAACTGAAGGATCAGATAAAAAAGAAACATTTAAAAAAAAATAATTGTAGCCTTATGTATCAACTTGCAGAGAATAAAGATCCACAGATATTCCTGAGAATTGAAGTAACTATGTATCGTGGTAAATTTTTAACATAAATTTATTTCTTGCAAACATTTATATAAAAGTGTTTATAATTTATAATTAACTATGAATATCGGCATTTAGATGTTTAATTACTAATGCAACGCAGTATTTTTTACGAAAATGTACAAAATTTGTGTCTACTTGGATTCAATACATGCTTTACCAAAGTCGTTTGGGATTTAAAATATTACCTACGTTTTCCCCAACGAAGCAGCATAATACGCCCTAATAATACAGCAGCGAAATTACGTGTAATTTTCATTCTCTTCACCTCGTGCATGAGGAAACACATTCCTTCATAAGTGTGAAAGATATCTATTAACTCCGCATATAAATAAATTGGTCGTTTCTTTTCTAAATCAGGCGTTAAAAATTAAATTTTATACGCTTATGTTAATAATTTATTACTAGTTAGCACATCATTTTTTATATTGATGATTATAAACGCCCAACTTTATAATACGTGATTGAAATTAACTAAAAATGAACCAAACATCTAATGCCGAGAGTTTTGGGTAGTTACAATGAAAAGTATTCGTTTACATTAACTAAAAACCCAATTGCCTAAAATAATTTTTGTTTTTCGTTCAATTACTACTTTGAAAAAGAAAAACTACACCTATGTACAATAGCATAGTGTAAAATGCTGCACAAAATTTTAAGACACAGTTTGGCCTAGTTCAACAAGCTAAATTTTACTAAATAGATTGGAAACAATTTTCTGTTTTATGCGCAAACAATTACAATTACTGTTAACCATTTATTCAACAATTAGTTCTTATTAGTTCATTATTTATACTTATTATTGTAATTTAAGCATTTGTACATAAACTGTCGAAATATAGTAATAAAAGTAACATTTTTAATGTTATTCCACTATCAGAATTAGTTAAATAAAAATAAAACAAAATCCATCGAAATTAAAGTGATTATATTTTCACTTTCTATGAGCAATGATGTAAGTATAACTCGTTGTATAAATGGTTTTAGAAATGGTTATTACATTTTTGTATTTGAATAATTCGGTAGTAGCAGAAACAGGTTGTATGTATATATTCACATACTATTCGGGAAATCTGCATGCCATTCCGAAGTTTCTCGAAACATGACATCTATGAGAATTCCTGATAAGATATGTAGATCACATACCATTGTCCCAGCAATTATAACAAAAACTAGTTTGTACAATTACGAATATAAATGTAAACCTGCTTAGTAAGGCTATTTTCCAAAAATTAGTAGCTTTCGTGTATTTGGACTCGTAATTTTGAATTTAAAGAGGGAATAAAATTTCCGAGCATTTAATTTTCGAGTTTTCATCAAATTAATTCTTTAGGATCTTTCGTACATAAAATATCATTATCTATAAAGACTATTATAGGGTCGTAAGTGTAATCATAAAAAATTGTGAACTGAAGCTTACTACCGAATAAAACTATTTTTGCGTGCATTGGAGTTGTCGTCGAAATGGATTAAAAAATATACAAAAACATCATGAAATAAATAAAAAAACTAACATATCCAGTAACCACTCATGGTATAATAACAGAAACTATTTGAAAGACAGCGTTTTTATGAAATGGATTAAAGTAAATAAAATAAAATCTGTTTTAGAAACAATTGTTCCTTTACTTAAATAACGTGAATGATATAAAACGATTTATATTTCTTACATAAACGAGATCATTTTTTTTTCTGATGTCGCAGTTCTGACCATTAAATTTTCAAAAAACATTGAACCAGAAGTTAATATTATGTTAATAGAAGAGTTTATATGAATGCTAGTAGTTCGTAGGAAAAAATAAATTTTTTTCTTTCGTCTACTACAATTCCAGATAGAAATTTACTCTTTTTGATACAGAAAACATTTTAAGTAATTTTTTGTACACTTGTCCGAAAAATTTGTTAGTTTTTTCTCAAAATTGCGTAATGTGCACCTGAAAGATATTGGTGGTAAAGATTACTCCAATAATTTTAGAGCGTCAAATAATTTACTGTAAAATTGTTTATTATTATTTATTATTGAAAAATATATTTTAATATCCGCTAATAAAAATGCTTAAAAACTCATTTTTCGAAAAAGTTTGAAATGCTATTTGAAAGCGCGGCTTCCAAAATAGTTGAATATGGATGTCTGCTTTTTTTCAATAAAAATTAATAAAGTACTAAATGTTAACACAGCGCAGTAGCTACTAAGAAATTTGTAAAATGTCTAAATTAATTAGCTAAACAGTTTATTTATTATTCTCTAAATTTGATTTAATGGAATATACTGTCTATTATTAGCAAAAGACTGTTAATTCAGTATAAAATTAACTGTAAATACTTCTACACGGAAATACACTATTGTGGACTAAATATGGTGTTTAGAGGGTCTGTTAGTACCTAGTGTTTTTCTACAATTACTATTCAGTTTGAATATAGTATATTAAATATCAGAAACTGGCAACAAATACTGAGAAACTAGTAATTACCATAATCTAACCGTTTCGAACTATTGGCTTCCGCTAAGATCTTACGTACAATTACTAATGAAGGACAAGTAAAATCCATCTTGATCAATGAGTAGTAAAATACTAATAAGTTTTAATAATTTACAATAGTTAACTTAACCCTTTAACACCCAAATGTACGATGCTTTTTCAAGAAGTTTGTCACTATTTTTTTAAATTTAAACTCCACAAGAATGATTTGCTAGTCGTTTGTTATTGGCCAAGATCTGCTCTTTCCAATTTTTCAAATGTTGAAATGAAAAAGTTATACAGGTTTAAAAAAAAAGGATGGAATTTTCTGATTTTATTTTTAACTAATTGAATTTTATTATGGGTGGCATTGGCATACCTCTTAAAGTCACAAATTTCGCGTCAAAAAAGAATTTTTTACCAGATAGAAGTTTTTCACAAAGTAAACATTCAAAATGTCGGACCCAAAATGCCGATGAATACGAATTATTATTCGTAATATCCTATCCATATGTTAAAAATCGAAAAACTCAATGAATTTTTGAAAACTTTAGTAGCCAAGCGTTCTTGAAGGCGCTGATTACGAATCTGAAGCCATTTGTTGAAAACAAAAACAAAAACAATAAAAAATGTTATGTTTTTTTTTTTAATAAAATGTATATTATTTCAGAATACCATATTTTTTTACATACATCATTGGAAAGAGCTGTCCTGGGCCAATAAGAAATGACTAGTGTCAAATTTTTTTTTTCTCGTACAGTTTAAATCCTAAAATATAGTATCATACTTCATTGCACTAATTGAGCGTTAAAGAGTTAATTATATGTGTGAAGTTGCCAAGTGATTTTAAAAAATTGATTACGTTCAATTACATGCATCTACAAAAACTATTAAATATTTAGTACTCACTGGTCAACTACCCATTTACTTAAATTACATAATTATTTACAATTGTCATACCACAATTTTCAAATTTGATAAACACAATTATCTATAATTCCTAAGAGAACATTTCCAACATCTTTAATTCCTAAAAATGTATTTTTGTGCGACCTACATATCCTATTAATTAAAAATGACACTCACCTAGTTCCCAAGGTACGAAGGATAATCGACTATGTTATACGAGCAAGAACATCGAGTGAGTAGTCAGAACCACATTTTGTGCCGCTGATCATATCTGCTTGAAACATACTTACGATCAGTTCATATAAATCCCTGTCGACTTAGATATCTATTGACCTGATCGAACCATATCCAATCCGTTGAAGTGTACGAAATCAAATACACCGTGGTTATCAGTAAAATTTCTTGACGCGCTAGAAATGTTACCAGTCCTCATTGGAAACACAGCACTAGCAATAAAGTTATATATAATGATGCCTGGTTAATATTCATATATGAACATCACCGACACATACACGTCGTAAATGAGAAACTACTTGATGATCGTCGAAACGAAAAATAATGAGTGATGCTGGTACACGTACGAGACTCAACAAGCGCAAGGTCAGATAATTACCGCGTACGAGCAACTTTTTGCTCTATCTGAATAAGGTAAAACAATGAACGATTGAAAATACTCACTCGAAAAGTAGGCTGAAATCTCAGGGATGGGATTTCTACGATTGGAGATAATGTCGGAAGAAATATGGAACGGCACGGCGAACCTCGTTTATTACTTGAGGATGTATATGATAGGCGAATCTTCCGTACAGCATCGGAGTGTGCAACTAAACCTTGTAATTTCTTCAACACGGTAATGCAATGCCAGGAAACTTTCTCCAATCCTCCGGGGACCACAACCTAAATCACCGCGAGAGCAACTTATAAAGCATCAACCGCGCTCGGGATTCGATCCATCAATTTTCCCCCGAGCGGCGTGGAAGCATTCCCTTAGCAAAAATTCCCATTGCCCAAGGAAAATTGGCTAATCGCGAAACGTTCGATTGCATGGGAAGTCACTAAATTTCCATCATTTTTGTTCCTTTTCTATTGGTGGGATTAGTGTGAAGTAACGACTGGGTGATTTACGATTTCCCCGAGTCACATTTTTTTTATACAGACCAAGTCCGGGCGTTATTCCCGATCAATTTCTCGTGAACATTTCGGAAACCAGCCACGAATTTAATCTCGAACGGCAAAAAGTACGCGGTGAGACCGTGATTTTCGAATCGTGACAACCGGACGGAAGGACGAATTGGAAAGTTCCCGCAATGAGACGTAGAAAACGAATTTATTAAATAGTATTTATATGCAAATTTCACAGCGACCAAAGATGCCGAATTACCGAACGTTCCATTCATTTCGTTCTCAAGTTTATGAATAAAATTGAATAGATCATGAATGACTGTTGGAAATCGAAGCATGTGCTCTTATTTTTTGTAGGAAAATGTTTTATTTCTTTTTTCGATTCAATAATTCTTTTGATGTAAGAGATAATTCTTAGTTACTTTTTAATTTGTGTAAATGTCAATTTTAAAAGTGTTGCTTGATAAACTTTGAATCATATTTTATAAATCTGAATTGGTACCGTTTTCTAATTATTATTGAAATTCTGCTAAGAGGAAAACAGAATTATTAGTCGATAAATAGAAGAAAACTGCAGTAAAACTTCATTAATCTAGTAAAACGTTATGTCAAGTATTTCATAGTTAGTTGAGTGATTAATAAAATTCTATATACCAAAGAACAAATCTACTTTAAAAGTAAATGTTGGGGATTTGATCTATTTTATTTAATTGCGTTCCGCAACTGATCTACAACATGCAATGGTAGATAAGGAGAATATGTAATTGTGAAAACATATCTTTGACATGTATTAGTAGTTTTTTTTGCCAAATGGAAATTACTATTTCTTTGACGCTTGCGGAATTCAAACGCTACAATAATGACAACTGTCCAACTGTCGGTGGAAATAGTCCCTTACTTACACCATATGTGGGCAGTTCTTTTCTACCAGGATCATATTAAAATCTTCTACAAAAAGTACTAAATTAGATTAATAAAACAGTAAAAGTATTACATATTTTACAAATTAGTACAATCGATGCACTTACAGCAGAGTCCGGTATATTTGTATCTCGCTATATTTACATCCCATCATATTTTCCCAGTTCGGTCTCTTTATATTTGTCTGTCGCCGCTCTCTTTTTCCCCCATCTTGCGTGCTGGGGCCTCAGGAATGGCCTGCTATCACGTCACGAAGAAATGCGACTGGGAAAAGTGGGAAAAGCGGCACTCCCCTTCTTTTGACAATTATAAGGAGAAGGGAGGGGAAGGCGAGGAACCGAGCGGGCAAATATACCGGAACTCTACTGTCATTTGATGTAAAATCTGGATTATTATTGATTTGCTACTAATGACGTAGTGATATATAGTGGTACTGATAAAAAATTAAATTCTCTGTAATTTAAGCAGTAAAAAAATAACAACAGTTAATTTTACACGCACGGAAAAATGAAAGAGTTGGAATTACTAACTACATAGCTGAATAAAACATAGACATCATTTTTAGTTAATTTTACTATCCAAATAGTGACCTCGACAAATTAGATAGTTAAGGCTACAATTTAAATAGTAAAAACAACTAATTCCCTTTTTTCGTGTGAGTTTTAAGGTAAGACCAACTAAATTTTTAACTAAAGCAAGCAAGAAAACAACATCGAAAGTGTAAGCAATGGATCGAATAGACGGTACATAAAAAACGTAAAAAGTGTATGGAACCAGTATATAATGAAATATATTTAAATTTTAATATACATTTTTGTAATATATCCCATACAAGGATTTAAAATATTTTATTTGACTTGAAACAATCGTATCATGTAACAATGTAACAATTACCAACAACCGATCACATAGGCATCGTTAAAAGTGAAGGTATTTACAACAGTTTTGTAATTCAAGCAATTATCTTGACACGATTTGTTATAAAAGGTTTTATAAGTAATAAAATTGCTTGTACTATCTGATTGCTTTTGCTACTATGCACATGTATATTCACGAGTATCATGCTCCCAATTCTTCACATTTGATATACATTGTTCGATAATAGACAACGCCTATACATAAGAGTTAGTAAATTACGCAAAAACAAGTGCAATATCACCATGAGCTTATTTAGTTTTATATTACTTTTACGTTTATCTCCTTCTAAGTCCATTCCTTTACCTATTTTCTATTACAGTAAAGTCCCGGCATATTTACCCACTCGGTTTCTCACCTTTCCCAACCGTCTCGTTATATTTACCCAAAGAAAGGGAGCATCGTTTCTCCCATTCCCCTCAGTCGCGTTATGTTCCTGACATCACAGCAGGCCCTTCCTGAGGCCCTTGTCCGCAAGGTGGGGGAAAAAGAGAGCGGCATTAGATAACGAGACGGAACCGGGAAAAAATGCGGGAACGTAAATAAAGCGAGACGCAATTATATCAGGACTCTACTGTACATAGATATAGGAAAGTAAGTATTAAAGTCTAACAGACCTCATATATATGAAATCTCAGTTACTTTTTAGGTTGACCATTAAGTCCCCAACGAATAAAATGTTTTCGTACGTTTCGGCTGTAAATTCCATAGTTTATCAACTTCGATTGTGATCTCAAACTTTTTAAAAATTTCCGTCCATAAAAAATACGTTTTAAAAATAGCTAAAATTCAAGATGGCAGAGTAAATATGTCGGGCAACAATTTTTTAAATTTCCATTTTCACACAAATTTGTACACAGGAGTTTTTCTGATTGCTGAACATGAATCTGACATCAAATGTTGGAAATATTTTCAAAATTTTTGGGTTTTTATACAAATTTGAATTCTGAGACTCTGAGGTTGCTGATGACAAATTCGTTGATCCTGTAGTGTAAACTGCTAAGTAAAAAATGGGATTAAATTTCGGATTCAAGCCACCATATTCGATGCCACCAGTTTTTTAATATAATTTTCACAAAATAATTAATATTTTTCTTATATTTGTTGTGCTGTAACGCATATTTATTATTTTAAAGGTCTTATGGTAATTGAAAAAGATAAATAAATCTATATCTTTTTTAATTATAGTCAAGATATTATAATTAGAAATATTTATAAGTACTCCGTTATGTTGAGAATGTAGATACAATTTAGCCGCATTTTATCAATGTTTTATTATTAAAATCATGATTATTTTTAATAGTTAGTTTGAACTTTTTACAGGTATTTTTAAGTTAAATCTTTTTTGGCGTTTACTCACGGGGGTATTTTTCTTATCTCGACAAACTTTATCAATTCCATTAATCAGAAGTGCATTTATTTCTTACAACCGGATTTATGTCGAGTAACTGTTACATGCGTTACAATTAATTAATTAAAATGCGCATATCTATCTTAATAAATCAAAATTAAAGCATTTGGAAACATCGAACTATCATAATTTATTATGCGAAATGATAAGTTTTTTGATGCCACGACATTGATAAAATAGACATTTTAGAAGAAATACAAAAATTTGCATATCATGACGGAATAGTACCAATCTCATGAATAGATCTAATACTTTAATATGTCAGTTATAATTATTAACGAGGTACTCCGTTGAAATATGATATGAACATTTTTTTTAAATACATCAGATGAAAAATCATACTCGTCACTGATTTTTGATTTATTAATCCGTAAGAAACGAATTAACATACTTTTATTTTGTAACATTAACGTGATGTAGGCAAAGAAAAGGAGACTTTAAAACAATAGCCTAATCCCAGCTGCGAATTGTTGCAAAACAGTATAAGTCAATACAATCGATACGTCATAATCGCGATTACCATTTGCAAAAACGCATAGATTACACGGTAATAAATCATGATCTGAAGGTGGAGAGATCTGCGATAGGAATTTGTCATTACAATTGTTCCACGCTGCAAGCTGAGGAATCGATTTGACATTCAATAGAATATTCTGCTAATAAACACGCATGCGTCCAGTATGAAAAAGTGTTAAAGTTTTTTCAATAACTTGCGGTATGCGGACTTGCAATTGGATATACATTTTTTACTAATTTTAAACATTGATATCAATGTTACTGTTTAATTTTTCTTAACACATATAAAAAAGATTTCAAACAAAATTGAGCTCTACAGATCCTTCAGAGTTATTTCCAATATATCTGCGAAAATACTTCCTTAGGAGGTCGTAATATTCAGGTTTGAAAAAGAGTTCTTAAGGAAGTGTTGCTAATCTTAATATATTAAACTTGAAGATGTTTTTAACAGAGCAATCCATAGTTTTATATCTCATCATACTGATAACATCAGTCTTTATTACTATTATGCCATCTTGAATAAAAATATCCAAACAAATTGTTATAAATAATGATACACATAACGAAAGAAAATAATTAAAACTAGAAAAAATAGAATCTGTAATTCTAATGACTAATTTTTAATAGAATTTTTTATTTTCACGAGTGGGAAAGATCTTAAGGTCCTGTGATGCTTTTGACGCAAAAATCTTCTTTAAAAGTCATCTCCAATTTTTAACATATTTTACAGAATTCTTATTGGGCATTTTCAATGTTTGGGAAATTAATTAATTTGCACTTTCTATTATTTTGAAAAGATTTAAAGAGAAAACTTAATTTTAAAAATTTATACCACTAAAGGAATGGTCATACTATTTGAAACAATTCTACTGTCTAAATTTATACATAGAGAATGAATAAAAAATAATAGTACAAAAGCTGTGCAAACTTATATGATTTATCAATTTGTTTTTAATTAATGAGCCTTTTTGTATGTCACAGGCATGCAGCGTACTTAAAGGCTTCAATATGTGTATGTTTAAATATGAAATATATAAATAAATTTAGAAAATACCTGAGTAATTTTAGTAGCAAGTAAATTTACTCAATAAGTTACTACGAATTGTTAATTTTACAGATAATTTATTTAGATCCCTTTTCTGGTCCTGCTAAGTACGAATTAATATATTATTTTGTTCTATTGTTAGAATTAATAACGTTGGTTTCATTTATTATTCATCTCGGAGAATGCATGATGCGAACTCTATATACGCCATTTTCAAAGGCGTATGTGTACCTAAACAATTTTCGAAACCATTGTTTCCTAGCGGTGTTCATTTCATCCTTGCAAGATAATTTGGAAAATTAAATTATGAAGTCTAACTACAATTATAATAATAAAAATGATTACTACACAAATAATTAATCCCTAACGTCTTTACTAATAACACTACTTTTTAATTTCAAGTTTGACTCATTCTAATAGCAATTCCACAAAAACTGTACTCTTAATATTTGAATAACTAATAAGTCGCCCACTTACATTAAATATGTGAAAGTAATTGCAATATTGCTATTTTTACAACTCTGAGTAATCAGCCATACAATATAAAAATGACTTCGATATTAATTATATCCACAAAATTCAATACATTTAGGGTATAGATCTGAAATCGACCGATCGATGAAGGATAGGCGAAAAACGATTCTTGAATTAATTCTAATAACATTTTTTGTAGTTAATTTTAGTAGTGATCTAGTATTATGAACAATATTATTAATTTTTGTGTTCGAGTATACTTAATTCAGCTAATTTTTATCATCACACATTTTATTTTTGTAAAATAGTTAAATTATTTGTTTCCTCTCCGCCAAATGAGAATGACTATATGTCTAACTTGTATAATATCAAAGAAAATCACGAAGAAGATTGTGGTGATAAGATAGATAGAAATAGAAATTTATCAATTTAAATGTATATCCAAACTATTTGGTTGGACTTAATTTAGTTCGCCAAACCAGTTGGTTTGATATAATACGGAAAGGTTAATCCGAAAACTATCGACAATAATTCACCTAAGAATTAAGAATACACCTATTCACTGAAAATTCCCAAAATATTTTTTGCAACCATAAGAAGGGAGAAAAAGCCGGTGAAAAAGAATTATTTTCAGCGTTTTAAAATTAGCTAGTTATATTTTTTGAAGTTAAAAATAACAGATCCAATATGGCCAACCAATTTTGTAAAAATATACCGAATTATTTGAAAATCAATACTGTTGTGTTTTTGGATGAAGTGTTTCATTATTTACTTGTTTTGCGTCACTTTCGGCCACAATTAAGCATTGCTAATTATCTAGGTCTTCTCATTCAAGGGATATAAAAGAAAAACTATTCGCAATGCAGCAAAATTATTCTAAATTTTATGATACCTTTGTTTATGAAGGCAAGGATTAAAATTTAGATGCTCTTATGTAGTTTGTTGTTTGGATTATACACTTAAGTTTAAATTAAGAAGTAAGATCACAAAATGTTATGCTTCTCCCTGGGATCAAATTCTGATTAATTTGAAATGAATGCCCAGTTTTATCAGAGAAATTGAAATCTATGATCACGAAAATTCCTCAGAGTTGGAGACGCCCAGATCCTTAATTCGGTTGAATTTTCTGAAATATTAGTGTATTCATTATCATTCATATTTCTCCTTTCAGCGACTTCCCGACCTATTAAAATTGCCTCTATGCTTCTATGTCAGTTACGAGCTATTTATGAATTCAGTGGCTATTACAGCCAAGCCAATTGCACATTTACAACAAAAAAAAATGGATTAATACTTTTCTGAGGAAAAAAACAGGTTGACTTTAAGAAAAGTCCGCTTTGCACAAGGAAACCTGCCTTGGATATACTCTAAAATACAAAAATTTCCCATGGCTTGGGAATGAGTAATGGGAAATTTAGAACAAATGTAGTATGCCTAAAAGAGGATAACCCAGGAAAAACGGTAGAGAAAAAACAAATTGGTTTACATTAAACTAGTCTCAGATCAGTAATCTTTGATTTAAAACTGCCCAATTATATCTACTTTTAAGACAGTAACCAGAATGCTATACTACAAAGTAGTGGAGTGGAGAACCGATCATTAACTATAGCCAGTTACTACAATCAGTCGATTTGCCGCATTAACCTCAAACCTGGTACACTCACACTCTTATATTTCGTAATTCTCTATTTCTTTCAGACGTAACTCCGTAATTTCAATACTAAATAATTTTGTTTCCATTACCATCTGGAGGTGTAGAATCGATACCAGTTTTTAAAATATTTCTAGTGCAGAATTAAACCGGTACTAGCGAGTATTTGGAGAGTATTATAACGAGGCATCAGACGAATTGCATATCGCACCTTTTGCCAGAAACTAGCCAGTTTCTCCGCCTAGCGTCCGATTATTCTGAAGACTACTGGCCAGTGCTTCGATTTTTCCCCGATTAAATTTCCACCTGGGTATGTCAAAATTAATTGACCTATTCGATCTTAAATTGAGGTAGGTATATATATATACATGGTTCGCATTTTTAATAAATTTTTAACGTTTTCCTAACGCTTTACGCTTTTTTTTCACAATAGAATTTTAGGTATATAATGCTTCAAATTTAGGCAGTTATCATCAATATGGTATGCGAAGATATCAGGTCCAGACTTTTTTAAAATATATCGTTCAGTGAACAACGACGAATTAATTAATTGCATTTTGCAGTCCAGAGAGAGTGGGATCCTAATCGTAGCTGGAGATAATAAATGAAGACCACCATCCGCAAACTGTACTTAAGAATGCTAACTGCAGCAGCATTAGATTTCTAACGAGATGTTCATGGCGATATGGAGACAATTGAGGGCAAATTTCACCAAGTAAATTAGTCCGGATAACGATAATGATAATGATAAACTAAACCCATGAAATCTTTACGTTTCCTCTTCCTAAAACGTAAGAAGGTGCGTTGCAGGCGCCATAAGGAACGGTACAATATTCGCTATCAGGAATAAAAAAAAAACTTGAAGATTAAGAACATTTTCAAACAATTTCCATAATCCGTTACAAATGGCGAAGCAAATAATCATTAGACAGGCGTCATAAATTGAAGGCGCAATTGGAAAGTGCGTCGTTGACCCCAAACGCGCGAAATTTCAGAGCCGAGATGTCGAAGGTCCCAACGAGTGCAAAACACGAACGTCTCTGGCGCAAAGAAAATTTCATGCTCCAAATCAAATAAGAGTAGACGTAAGTGAGTAATTGGCCGCCTGGGAAGGAGCTTCCTCGATTATGAGCATAATGCAAGGCATTGCATTCGTATGCGTTCTCGCGCTCTACATGCTTCGTGACTGACTGATGTGGCTAGAATTACGCAGAGGCGGTTTCACTTTTCGGAATGTCTCGAGCCATTCGTTGCGGTAATTCTACTATTCTTTTTTTCCTTTCGCTTCAGTCAGTCTTTCTTCTTATCTGGACAGGATATCGCCAGCAGGAAATCACTTATATGCTGTCGAATAAAAATTTGCATTTTACTGCTTTGATTGACACGTCGATCGAGAATAACGCGCCCGATCAATTATCGACAAATCAATTTACATTTCATTCCCGCGTGCTTCAATAAGGATTATCCCTACCGCGAGGACGTTGACTCTTGTCGTTCAGAATTTACCATAATTTATATTCACTTTCACGCAAATAATTTTTATTCTGGTACCTTAAAATAGAATAGCAAGTGCACTTCTAGACTTCCTAAGACTTAGCAAAAATTTGGCAATTGCTCTGCACCTACGATCAGCTTTGTTTATGATACATTTGGAGAATAGTATTACTAGCAATGATGATCTCATATCCCACTGTCAGCCAGGAGTTCCTGATGATTTGTCTAATATTTTGTTACGTGTAGGGCAAAAGGCTGACAAATTTGAGAATGATGCGAACGTTTTATTCACTAAGGAAAGAGCCCTATTTTCGGATATTTTTTTAGGTATTTAGCGTTAATAAGACGCCATCAGATTTAATTTCGACCAGAGTATTTTTAAGTTTGAAGTGAACAACTGCTCATTTGTGCTAGTACAGATTTACATTTCATTACTGTTTACTCAAATGGCTAGTGTACATTCCTGTACCTTGAGCAATCGTACACTTTATTGGACAGTATAGATACGCATCGCGGACTTGAAAAGGAGAATGTCAATCTTAAATCGAAATTGGATATTAGTAAACTAGCATATGCAAAAAAAAGACGTCCAATATTACGTCTATTGTCCAATATGACGTATAATATCTTAAATGTTATCCAGAATTGGTACTACTTTTAGGACGTCACGTGATACGTTGTGATTGATGTCATAATGGCCGTAACTTTTGACGTCAGAATCGGTTACATTTTTTTACTGTGTTGAAATTTATGTAGCATAATTATGTGATTATTGATAAACTAACCGATAGAGACTTATATATTGAAAAACATACACCGTGAATTACTGGTGTTTTTCATTTTTCGAACATTTAAGATTTTTTACCGTGCATTGAACCTACTGGAGAAACGACATAGTGTTTTTGTGAAATTGTAAAGCTGCCAGCGATATTAGGTCTGTCATTGCTAGTAGTATGTTAAATAACACTTTTGGTTGATTAACGAGAACAATTTGTTGTACAGAAAAAGTTTATAACAATACATAATTGTTACAATGGCATTCCTAGTTTGTCCGTAAAATTCATTTCTATATGTATACGAATTCCGTTTGTCATCGAAGTCGAACAGTATTCCTAACAATATATTTATAAAGAATTGCTGTTTGTTGTAATAATGGCCTGGATTGCTTGGGCTATATTAACATCTAGATCAAATTTTTAGAGACATGTAATGATGATATAATCAGTTTCAGGATTTGATTAATTCAAAACGGAGAAAATCAAATGGTAAATGACGTTAATACTGTTTCACTTTTTCATGTTTTTAATTGATATGTTTATTGATAATTGACGAAATTCTCTTATTATTAAGTGAGGTTATAAATCAATTAAAAATGCTGCATACTTTACTTTCGGTGACTGAAAGAACGCGTACATTTTTACTAAATATTGTACATTTACTTATATTATTGGATTTACATTACATACACACATTCAATAATATCACTGAACAATATTGTTGCATAAGATTTTTGGTGAACAACATAAATCAACTCATTGCTTTGCAATTTTTAGACATTTTTGTAACATAACACAGTTTTGATCAGTTCTCAAGTTGGTGCACTATTTTCTTAAACATAGTTGTAAACAACGTACTATAACCAGAAACAGATTTATAGAAAAGAAGTGATTAGAAATTGTTATTCTTACAATTTTAGAATCCTAAAATATGTAAACAAAGAGATTTTTTTTTAGTTCAAACAAGATCCAACAAATGTTAAAAATGTGATATTCCAATAATTATTTTTGTCAAACTAATCTGTAAAAGACGTCAGTAATCTAAGAGGGACTTGTATAAACTTTAAGTACAAATTAATAACAAATCTTATAATATTCGAGATTATTAAAATTAAGAATTTAAATTCAATTCAATGTTAACGATTTGCAAAATGAATAAGAAATGTCTACATTATACATTATTGTGAACTATTATACAACGAAGCATATTTGTAGGAGTCCTTCATTGTCATATTCTTACTATAATTTGCTATGAAATTTTCTGCACTTTTGAAATTGGGATGCAATTTTTATTTTGACAACTTTCAAGAGACTTCTCAAAAGATCTTTTAAACAACATTTCAGGGTCATTAATCGATAACTGAATTTCGAATAATTTTGAATTGAGTGTAACACTGTCCCAAAAATTCTTAAACAAAACAGTATTAAGTGTGTCGTCATAAAACAATTATTTAAAAATCAAGGCAATGTATGTTTACACTCTTACCGACGCTGCGCTGGTTGCAAATTTTTCATCGGATTATCGAAATTTGAAATGACGGGTGCAATATGATGCAAAAAAATATTTTAAAAGTTAAAAAATATATGAAGTATTTAGTTGACAAATAATTTCTAAATTTATCATTCCATGTTTCTTACTTTGAAGAATATCCATATAATCCCAATTCTTTAATTGCTGTTAAATGGGTAAATATTATTTTTTTTAAATTATTGGATTTCTCTTTTAGATAAAACTTAATTTCGAGCAAGTAATTTTGATGATCGACAATATGAAAAAAACTAATCCATAAAATAGAATAAAAAAATATACTTGTAGTGTTACTCCTTTTATTCAATATATATTTAGACTTATTTTAAATGTTCCAAAAGCGACAGCATAGCGTCCCATTTAAAAATAACCAGAATTAAACATTTAAAAAACAAGGGTGTTAAAACGAGGCCAGAAATGCATAGAAGCGAGTGCAGTACACGAATTATTTACAAATTTAATCACGTTCAACAATATTTAGATACACGTGGGTTTATTTGTCTTTCAGCCCCACATTTCTGACGAAAGTTCGGGTACGCGCGCGCCAAAAAAAGACAAATAAACTAATCCTTTGGATAATCTCTATCTTAAAGATAACATATGACCCATCTATACGTTTCATCACTGATTATAAGAATTTACGAGGCACAAATATTAAATATCTACTTTTCAAATATGTATATTAAAACATTTTTCTATGAATTCCTACCAGAATGGATAGCATTATTTTTAATGTGGTTTTAGTAAAAATACTTTGTAAAATATAAATTATAACGACTATACAAAATGTACTTTACAAACAAAATGTGTTAAAAAACCTAACCTTTATAAAAATAAATTGTAACTCACAATAAATACAAATTCCACGTGCTAATTTCTCTACTTATATTAATGGCTAGTAAATTTATAAGAATGAATTGCCTGCTTCCCGCAATCGATCTTACAATTCAAAAAATTTGTAAAGAAACTCATTAATTTAAAAGGCATCAATGCTGTTTTTTTTACCATTTTTTTTATAACCTTTGGCCGAGTAATATCATTTTTATTTTAAATTTATAAACGTCTTTAATGGTATGTCTCTTGATTCTTTGTTGAAAATGTATTTCTGTATATTTGTATGGTCCTGTGATGCAGTGACATCTGGATTCTCATTTAGAAGCAAGCTCTCGACGATTATATTATTGAGAATTTGAGTGATTACAGCGATTTACCAATTACGGTTATATGTCGTGTATTATAAGTAAAGCGTCCTAATGATCGGTGAGTTTCGAATGGCTTAAAATGGTCATCCGTATAATTGGTGCTGTATTATATGTGCCGAAAAGAGGTCCGAAGATAAATATCCATCGAAAGCTATATATTCTGATTTAAATGAGTTAAGTTTGATAAATTTGTTTAAATTTTATGTTAAATTGTTTATTTTTCCATTGCATTAAGCATTTTCTTCACAAAAAATAAAACTTAAAATTCTATCAAATTCAATCAGCTATATTTAGGATGACGCAAATGAAAAATTTTTTTTATATAAATATTTTTATTTTTAATATTAATATTTTTTAATTTTAAATTTATATCTGGTTGAATTTTGCGGATATTGACATTTTTTTAAACGATATTTTATTTTCTATTGAACTATTAAAACTTAACCCTTACAAAATATTCTTCGGTGTCTTGGAGATGTTTAATGTACGTGTAAATTTACATAATTTAAATTTCTCGCAAATCTATAATAATCGTAAAAAATAATATTTAATATTTTAATACATATTTAATATTTTGGTAGTATCAAATATGTAGTAAGAGCAGTAAATTGTTCCTTTTATGTTTTTACTATAATAACGATTCACTCATACATATTCCATCAAGTTAATTGCATTTCATTTTATGTATTAATTCATTTTGTACGATTTTAGTTGATTGGATTAGAATTAGACAAAAATTTAAATATTTACAGGAAAAAGTATGTTATGTCTTAGAAATTATTGATTTTTAAATAATCTATTCTTATTTAAATTTTACCAGAACTATTTTTTTCAACGCTTTGTGCGAACTTCAAATTTACACAGTGTTTATTAGTGCGGGAAGTACTCGATATGTGCACTATTTTTTAAAATTACTCTCACGGATTAACAAAAATATCATATGATAGACGCGCGAAATAAATTACTTTTGTACTCATTTTACGCGAGGGCTAATATATATACTATTTAAATAAATCCATATTTTTGCGATTTTTTGTTACAAATTAAACGAAAAATTTTAGCAAACGAATTTATCATTTTAGGTGGACCCAGACTTTACAATATTGTAGACCAAAACCCATAGACGCCAAATAAAGTACAGCCGAGGACCTGTCCAACAAACAAATTAAAACATATCTAGATACTACCCAAAATTACCGACAGGTCCACTGAAGGATAAAAATGACATTGCGACACACATAGTCCCCGAAAACTATGGAATTATGGGCTTGGATAAAATGAAAACTATAGAGCTCAATACCTCGAAAAGAGAACTATTGACAGATCAATCTGGAAAATAAAAAAACACGTTATGACACACCTAGGCATCAAAAATTATAGAGCGGAACATTTGACCAACAACAACTATAAAAGTACATATAAAACAATTCCATTTGAAAACATAATATGACATTAAATACATGGATTGCACAGTGACAGCCCTACCCGTACATGGTTATCGGAGACTTGATTCCTTCGGATGTCGAATTTCATGAGAAATTACTAAAAAAATTTTGAGAGAGATATATTAGATTGTATCCTATTAAATGAATGAATTTTCTATCTACTTAAAAATCCGATTTGATATAATGTACATTAATGTTCATATCGCAGTATACTTTTAATCTTTCTAATTTCCTTTAATGACTCAAACTCGATTGCTCCTTGAGAGGTATTGTAAATTTTCTTAGAAAAATTCACAAATTTCGATTCCGCGTTGAATTATCGTCATATCGATTATTTCCACTTTAATGGTCCTCAATTTTTTTTCGAAAATCTAAAAATAATCCAACGGTTTTCATTTTTACAGTCATAAAAAAATCTGCAATACCTTTAATCCGACAGAAAAGTTTTTATCATCAGAGGAAGTTAGTTGGAAAATTAAAAGCATATTAACAACGTTATAAGGCGTACATCTCATTTTTATATTTATAATAACATTCACTATTTTTTTTATATTCGAGAAATATCAAAGCTTTGAATAATATGACATGAGTATAGAGTTCGTTTAGCATGATCTTGAAGAGAACCGCTAATATGATACACCAATCTTAAATTTTTCTCTAAAAAATGGCAAATCTCAATCATATCTGAGCTATACTTATCTCAGTATCATGTAGTCTTCCTGATGCCATATTTAGAATGACCAACATCATACTTACTATACAAGAGGTTCAAAACCACCCGTCCACTCCATTTTAGCGTGAGCTTATATAAATTCTATCAAAAAATATTACAGATAACTTTGTATGGTTTCAAGGAGGCCATAGGGTAGTGTATATGATTTAACCTAGATTCAACCAAATTAATTGATTCCTTAGAACAGTTCAATTAACATAACTAATTTCCATGAAAAATAATGTTTTCCCTTAAAGAAATTCATGGTGACCTTCACGTAACCTTCAAGTAATTATTCAAGATCATGATAAAGGAATACTCGCTTAGTGCGGATGTCCTGTCTGTATTTTGTTAGTTTGGTGATAATATCACTCCTTCCTATGCATTTACAGTGATTATTGTTTTCTGCTACTGTTGTTGATGACGATGATGATGAGGACGATGAGGATGATGATGACAATGATGATTATACTTGTATTAAAACAGATGAAATTAAAACGTCTACTTTAAACCTACAAAAAAAAACAGATAAATACTGGACAGAAACTGCGTAAAAAGTGTCCAGACGACATGTAGGTTGTGGTAAAAGAATATCCAGATATAATATTACCTAAATTATGGATTAGAAACTGGACAAACATCGGTTATTCATGTTAAATACTCCGAGTCCTTTTTGGAGAAACAGGAAACTGTCCACAATTGTAATCTAAAAAAGTATCTAAATACAATCCGTGAGTTTGGAGATATGTTATTACTCAAAAACTAGACAAGTTCGTGCATTATCCAAAAACGGTCCAATATTTAGACCGAATTTCTACCATATCTACTGTTGTACATTAAATTTAATTTTTACGATGCATTTTTTGCAATGAAGCTTCTATCTGATTGCATGGATTCTTTTTTTTTAATCGTATACATGAAATTCTATGGACAAGGACGTTAAATTTACGATACATACATGACATTTTTTGTGTACATTAAATTTAAAGTCTGACATTAAAAGACGTTTAATGTCGGAATTAAAATATGCTTCCAGCACATGTTCATTAAATTTAATTTGTTTCCTTTTAATAGTGTAGGACGCCCCGTATATAAGCTTTATCTCGCTTGAAAGTGTAAAAAACTTGTATCACATTGCATAAGATTTATATGATAGTTTTGGTGATTAGAAAAACCCTAGTTGGGAAAAATTAAAAACAAAATATTTCCTAGATCCTATTTTTGGTTGAACATAGTATATCCTTCCACATAATCCATTTGGATATGAAAATAATATTTGCTACATACCAAGTTTCTCAATATCGAAAAAAGCGTATTTCATATCGATGTAAACATTGCTTTTACGACGTTATTTGACGAAGCAAGCCGAGGATGGCATCCGTATTTTGGAGCAAGACAACGCCACGCGATAGACGCACGAAATAATAAAAGTCGGAAGCACATTATCTCACGCGAAAGATATAACGCATTTTATGCAAGATAAAAAAGGGGACATTCGACGGGATGCTGGAAGAGAGATCTAAAAATGCTAACAAAATACGAGACGTCTCCGGACTGCGGTGCTTAATTAAAAGGATGCGTTCCGTGTACGGCCGACGTCTCATCCAATTTTCACGAGGCAAGCTCGTTGTCGCCCCTATGCTTTTAATCACGATGCACGATCCGACGTAAACGGGACCGGAAACTTCCTATGTACTTACATATACCATGTGTGCATGTAACGTTCGCTCGGACATGCGGGAACGATAAGGTCACCCGCACGAGTTTATAAAAAAAAAACACATATAGGGAACGTCCACGTAACCTAGTCAATCAGTGCATCACGTCCATTTTCCTAAGGGTACTTTTTCATACTTTAAGATAGCTTCTCCGCAACTTCCAGAGGTGAATGTCGTTTCATCATTGCTTTCGGTTATGCAAACGACATTTATTGGACGCGTATAATATAGTCATAAAAACTAGGGTACCTAATTCTATAAATCACGGACACGTTAGCCTCGTTACACGAGTAGGTGCAGAATTCAATATTGACAATATAACCTCATGGCGAAAAATTATTAGGACATTGTGAGAGACGTATTTATAGAACCGCAATTTATCATAGAAAACAGCATTTTTAGAAGCTAAGGCTATTTTTTAGAGAGTTTCTGGTTAATCAAGAAGAATTATATTTAGTTGACCCGCGTGGACTATTCAAATGCAGCACTCTCAGGGGCCATCAGCTCATTCCAAAAGTTGGTCGCTGACCTCCCATCACAAAGTATTTGAATTGTCCTCGTCGCCAACTAAATATAATTCGTCGCGATTAAACTACCAATCAGATCAACAAGTTTATTTAACCTCATTGTTTCAAAAGTACACATAACGTAAACATATTTTTAGTAATTTCAAATGTTACATAATATCGATAATTTATTGTCACATGATGGCAGAAAAGGTAGTAGAAATTGGGAATAATTTAGGGTAATCGTCAATTTTTCTGAAAATCTGCGAATGTTTCCGAATGTCTTCTGTCTATATATATATCGTAAGGCCACTAACTATAAGTAAATGCGTTAAATATTATTTAATAATATGTCAGTTTAACCCATTAAGTCCCGAATGGACATTTTTTTACTACAATTTTCAACGGTTGTATTTTGTGTAAGAAAGAGTTCTACAAAATTTGGCATAAGGCATATCTGACGTAAAATTAACAGAACTTTCAGAATCTGCTAGTAGATTTTTCAAAAAATGCAACAGTGAAAAACTATCTGCGATTTAAAAAAAAAAAACATTCCTCAGGATGACTCTGGTAATTCTGATTTCGATGATTCTGAATCAGAAGATTGCCAGAATTCACTTGATGAAATTCAAAAAATGAGTTATATACAAATTCTGCATAACTATGAAGAAAATCAAGCTAAAGTAGAGCCTAATGTAATATACTATAATATACTTATATATAGGCAAACGGAGAAAAAATGCAATAATCATCCTGAAGAAACATTTCAGTTTATTTGAAAAATGCATGTTTTTTTTTTTAAACGCACATTGTTTTTCACTGTTGCAGTTTTTGAAAAATCTAATAGGAGATTCTGAAAGTTCAGTTAATTTTACGTCAGATATGCCTTATGACAACTTTTTTAGAACCTTATTTTACACAAAATACAACCTTTAAAAATTGTAGTGAAAAAATGTCCATTCGGGACTTAATGGGTTAAAATATCAAATTTAAACAAAAGTAAGGCCTTTTTTATTGTATATCTAATGAAAATTCAGGTCCAGTAAAAACTCTAAGTATTAGGTTTAGTTCATTTTCATTGGCATTTGAATTTCGGACCTTCATTTTGAATTTTCAAATACTAATTTTAAATTCTTAGCCAACAACCCCAAACATCCTTGAATAAGAGTTTTCAAACACCTAATAAAATAAACCTGAAAAACACTAAGCAATTTGATTATTTCTTCGAAATATGCAAGTAAAATTAAGATAAAATTACAGATTATATAAGTAATAGATTACTTGGCTCTAAATCGAAGGATATTAGATGATTGACTATCGCAGAACAGTCAGGGAAACCTATCTTCTAATTCAGTTTGTATTTTTAATATTTTTTGTCAATTAAGCTAAATCTGCCAATTTGTGACCATGTGCCTATTATCGATCGAAACCGTGGATTTCATCTGCTTCAAGTAATTGCGGGAGATAAATCGCTAATGGGAAACTAATCACTAATTAATCCACGGAATCATTTTACGAAGATGGTCGATAATTACGTTTACAACATTAGTTTTTCAATGAACATCATTAGTAAATGTTATCGGTATTTATTACAATTAAAAAACAACTATTTAGACCGTTAATTGCACAATAATTAATGAAAACCATAATATTATAGAAACTTTCACGATCCTTCATCAAATGTCGATAATATTTCTGTGTAAAATAATAGTTTGTCCATTTTAGAATACAATTTAATCACGAAGAATATTGCGGAATTGATATTATAAGTCAAATATTACAAATTAGTTTTCAGATTAAAAAAATAGTTTCGAATAAATATATATTTCAATAGTCGAAATTATATGAATAATTTTGTATTTGAGAAATGTTTTAATAATAACCCTTACTTATATTTTACTATTTAAATACAAGTGTATTTTTCTCTGATCATATTTAAGAAAATTGCACAAAGTATCCTGGTAGTATAATATTGATAAAAGTGCAAATTTTTGTTTAAAATTTCATGCAAAATAATTGAAATTTTTCGCACATAACTTTGTTGAATGGTCAGTCAAGTACATGTAAATTACCACTCAATCACGTAACTGCAAGATAACACATTGAATTATCGTACATTAACTTGAAGAAACCATTTACAATGTAAACATTACATATATAATATTTGTATTAAAAGTGAAAGAAATAGGTTTCGTCATTTATTTAAAATATATATGCACCAGGAATTTAGGAGGGCATAAATCCCTGTGTCTATGCATAATAATTTCATTACGAACTCGAGAACATTATTTTCATAAATTCAGCATTATCTCGATGTTAGTTACACCGTACTTGTGAAAAGTTCTAATGTATATGTATATATTAAAAGGGTTTACGGGCTAAATATTATTGCACCGTAATATTGTTTTCAAAATATTTTGATAAAATATTAAGAAAACAAATTTTATGAACAACAAATGTTACGGATGAAAAAGAAATTGTAAAAAAAATTATAAAAAATTACACGATAATAAAATATTTATGTAAAAATAAGTTATTTAAAAATATTAAAAAATATTAAAAACAAAGTTATGATATAATAAGTTAATAGTACTATGGAATAATAGAAATTCTTATTAAGCTTCCCAGAATAATAGGGTTATTAACATTTGTGCACAAACTTAATAACGTGTAATGCATTATTAATTTAATTTCTATGTTATGTTTTAAGTGAAACAAAGTTGAAATTATTGTTGTTCGATAGTTGGTTCATTTTAAATTACTATTTTGTAGTGTACCAATTTAACGAAATATGTTCGAAAATTTCTCTATTTTTATGACGAACCATATAGTATATTGGTTGTAAAATAAGATTATAACGATCAAATCTTTCAACGGCACAGAAATATTTATCAACTCAATCTTCATAACTTTTCGCTGACATGTGAATAAAAACAATAAGAGTGTTTTAATACAGATTTTTAATTTTTCAACTTTTACACGATCACTATTGTTAAAAAATAACAACAGTAGTGTCTCGGTCTCGACTAATAAAAAATAATTGATAAAAGAAATTGTCGCCAAGCAAAATGGCTAAAAAGGAAACCCTTGAAAATTAGAGCACGCGACACGATAATTGACGGCGCCATGCGCTTTATTAAAACATTCGTATTTTCGACAAACTTCGATCAGTCAATCTAAAAGTTTGAAGGAAATTATATAGCGATGCTGCTCAACAAAATAATTTGTATTTATAATAATTCATAATTATACAATTAAAATTGATCTGCAATAATGATTTATAAAGACATTGACCAGACACTAAACAAATACATTAAGAATTAAACAAAAGCGTCATAAAGTACATACACTGAGGTATACAGTTGCTGTCAAAATTACAAATTAAAAAATCAATTAGGGGGATATTTAGATTAATGTCCTAACGACAATAGGAATGTTAATATTTTTATACAATTGTTGTATATTTAATATGAGAAAAATTGGTGTGCATAATATATGTCCCTTTAAAGTATTGAAATTTACAAATTGAATTGATAACAGTAGCGAACTTTACTTTTTTTTGCGGATTACTTAAGTATATTTGTTACGGACAGAATCGATGTTTTATCGACTGCGGTACCCGGCGTAGGTTTTTTCCCACAAAGGTGGTTTTCCCTACGCCATTGCACACCCGAATGGGGGTACCTCTCAAAATGAAGCTGGCATGTTAGGTAATTATGTAAAAGGCCCTTCGAAATGGTGACGATCTCGATACAATTATTTGAAATTCGAATATTATAATATCGATATATAAAGCGACGTTGCAGTCTATTTAAATGTTCGAGAGTTTGAAAAATCGAACCAAGATGGGAAGAAATGACGATCGGGTTGAGAGAGAACGTTCCGGAACGTCGTCGGGATAGGAAGTCCGCGTCGCGATCGGATCGTCACCGCAGGATCGGAATAAAGTTGATTTTTAGTTTGTGGCCGATCAAATCACGCGTTTTATTTGAAGCCCTTCCACGTCGTTTACAATATTATTTCCATATGCCAACTTAGATTTTCAAAAAATACTAATGTGATGGATGAAATAAGAATAGAAAATGTCATGACGGATTAACTGCCCGATTAACCGTTGTAATTATTAAAATTATGTCGTGTTTAATCGATAAACACGCCACTTAATCATAGCTCTAAGTCACTAAGTATATGATTATTCGATTTTTCAGTTAAACAAGTAATTAAATATGTCACTTTTTTGCAAAACAAGTAATTATTAAAACGTATCGATTGATGTCATTATTTATGCACATTATTTTTAATCATTTACAATCTATTTCCTACATGATATTTAACATAGTAACTGCAGGATTATCTCATGTAATAGGTTGTACAGAAATTGGTCCGAGGCGTTGGTGTACATATATAGTATTGCGAATGACTCTTGCAGCCATGCGAACAATGCAAGTTCACTAAACACAGGACCTGTACTGCTATAAACTGTTTAGCGACTTGGCCAATAATCAGTTCTGAAAATTGCTGAAACCAAAACTTAAGCAGGATTCGCCAAACTTCAAAGTGATTTCATGTAATATTATTTTACCAATATTGATGTGTTATTTAAATATAGTATATTAGAGAAAGATAGATTGTTTTCAACTCATTTTTTAAATCCCAATGTCATGGTGTTAAACAATCAAGAAATATTTGATTTCATGAAAAAGATCCATATTTTGTTGAAACGAAGAACTTCTATATAAAGTATTTCTTATTTAATTGTGAAAATGGTATGTTTGACAGTTAGCTATCAACTGCTCAAATAAATATTGATTCGAATATAGAAAGTTTTTGTTTCGCTGGAATTTTTTAGAGTGATTTATTTAGGGGTTTGTGCAACGTTTGTAGTTGATTATTAAATTAGGAAATAAGTAAATTCAGTGTACAAGAATGAGTATACCATAAAACTCTGTGATAAAATGTAGAATACGAAATCCAGAAACATGATATGTCTGAAAAGTATATTATAACACGAAACAACTAAGGTATAAGTTAATAAAAAATGTTCGTAAAGCACAAAAAATAGATCAAACGTGAAATACGTTCAATGAAACCTGACTAAAATTATATAGTTATAGCAATATAAGAAATTTAAACGTTAATAAAATATAAATACACTTATAGCAACTCTGTAAAAATTAGAAAACACCTAAAACTACAAATACAATTTATTCTAAAAAAATTCCATTATAACACAAATTGAATGAAATAATAATTAGAGTAATTTACATGAAGCTGGAATTAAATTTAAAAAAATGAAATAAAAACTATTATATTGAAAATAATTGACATCATGAGCGAACTCGAATACTTTAAAAGTTACATGAAAGGAATGAACTTTACATAATTATACAGGGACTACCAATACTGATTATAGCTTCGCCTTTTTTTGACGTGGGCGAAAATTGGAAGAAAGAAAAAGATTTCCGGCATTCGGAATTTCCGCTCTTTTGAAACGTGGGGTGTTTTTTGGCAAAAAGGAGGCGAAACTGCAGATAGGACTTGAATGCAGCAGCCTTAAAGACTCTTAGCGCCCTCCCGAGACTGGACTCCGGAAGCAGCTGCTGCTGTTTCTTCTTTGCTCCAGGCTTTGAAGGGTTTCAATACGAATACGTCATGTACGTGTATGTATATATATTTATATATTGAAGCTAGCTAGGTATATCCCTCGCCCTAAATCATGAAAAGAGACTGGAATTTTTATCCTCGACATTTGATCGCTCCGCAATCCTTTTTCAGCCGCTAATGTCTTAGGCAGCTACATTTCGCGAAACGATGAAAGACATGGATATTCCTGAATAGTTACACGAAATTGTGAATGATTTTTTATAAAGGATGTAAAACTGAGAGATGAAGTGAATAGAAAAATAAGCCGTTGAAGGAAATTGCTAGTAAATAGAAATAGATTTGTTAATTAAGTATTGCATGATGGTAGAATATTTAATAATTTAGTTTTCCCATGAACAAATTACGATTTATGTTTCTCCAATCGGTACAATCGCGTCCAAAATAAAAATATTTTTATCCACACTACAATGAATTGTACTCAGTTTTCATTGAATACCATCGAATTAGGGGTAAATTGTTGAAATTTCCAAGGGCTACAAAACCTTCATAATGATATTTAATTAGCTATTTGTAGAAATGAGATAAACACAAACGCTGCAAAAATGAGCACTTTTTACTCTTTTCATGGCTATAGCAAGAGAAATAGTTATTTTAGGTACAAGAGCCTCAGAGATTGTAGCACTTGAAAATATCTTAAAACTTCGAAAACAGCAGAGTTATTGCAAAAAGAGTGATTGTTTCTAGTTTGTCTTTTTTTCTTCTTTTATTTATTTCTTTTTCTTTAATTTTTTTATTTCTAAACTTAAATAAAAATTCACTGGTCCGCCAATATATTGATAGTATAAAAATAAAAATAAAGATATCTCCATCAGTATCGCCAAGGCGAAATATTTGCTTGCCATCACTGTTACGTTTGGGAGAATAGTATATTTTAGGGGCTACGTTGAAAATTATGCAGCTAACGTTGATATTTGATTGATAATATTTAGAATCTACAAAGACTTGTAAATAAATGCGTATTGCTTAGTATTGAGGTCCTCTTATTGATTATACCCTTCGTATCTACGAGTAGGAGGACCCTAGTACCAGGAAATAAGCATTTATTTACATAACTATTAATTAAAACGGTCGGGAAATTCACAAATAATTACAAAGACTTATAAAACCATTTTCATAAAAAATAGGCAAAAATAGTTTTTATTTTGTAAAAAAATATTTAATAGCGACTGGCATGAATAAAACTTTATTCGTGTCATCCGCACAACACTCAAATTTGTTATTAGCCGAATTTACGGCAACCCTACGTGTCCATTCCACTACTCTGCAGTAGAGCACCCATTTGGGGGGATAAACTTCATCCCCCTATAAAGTTCCTATAAAGGCGGGAAACTGCGCATAATAAATATATTTTTCAATAAACGTATTATATTTACCGATTAAAGACATTATAAATAATAATTAACAATATTAGTATTTTTTGGAAATTGCGTAAATACAGATTAAAATAATCGGGATTCGTAAGGCTCGTAAGAATCATATTAAAATTCGTTCATAAGGAGAAATTTCTTCCAATGATTTTTTTCTTTTTTTTCAAAACCTTTTTAATGTATATCGTGAAATATTTATATAGATCACTCTAATTAAGGTCGATGAATTCACATACATTGACTTGAAATGACGGGATTTAAAAAATGTTTGTTTTAATCTTACAATGTACTGATGGTTCATATTATTCCCAAAAAAGTTGAATTATTTAACATATTATTAATTACAAATTAACAAAATTGTCGCATCTAGGACTGGTATGGCATTTGCCATGCTGAAAAGCAGATATGGCTGACCGCGTGCGAAAGTCATTTTAAACAGTTTTCGATACGCTAAACAGATGGGGCTTTTATAATATTTCCTTCTCAATAGTAAAATGATTCTTACCAAGACTTATCGTATTTCGACTACATCTATTATATTAAAAAATACTAAACTATTTGAAAGTAAATTGCAGAGTATTTAAATGTGTACTAAAATAAATAAGTAATCCGAAAAAATATGCTTTAACGATTTTAGCAAAACGACATTTTCTGTAAAGTACGTCACTATTTTAGCAAATTTATTTGCAAATACTATGAAATACTAGCTGCGACATAACTAATACTTTAGTACGTATATAGCAATCACATTTTGGATTAGTACAAGCACTTGCTAGAAAGCCCAAATATTTACCTCGATGGAGGAATATTTCTACCCGTGTAAAGAAAATAAACGTATAAAGGTTTAAATATTATTTAGTAACCAACATAGATATTTGTGCCATTAAAACGAAACGACTGAAATAAAAAAAACTAATTTTGCTCCTAGAGAGTTAACTGTCACGAGAATTTTATAAAAAATGCAAAAAAAAATGTGTGTAGGGGTATTTCGGGGCACTGATTACGAATCTGAAGTCAGATTTTGATAATTCAAAATGACGAACAAATTTTCTAAATTTCAACCATTTCACTTGATATTTGTAACTCTGGGGATTTCGTGACCGCTGATTACGAATTTGAAGTTGGATTTTGAAAATTTGTCAACCAAAATGGATCCAATTTTTGCAAATTTCTCCGCCGTATTGCAGCCGTCATTTTAAATGTTCAAAATATATATCATCAGATATGTAATCAGCGGCTCTCAAAAACCCCCGTGTAAATAGTTTCAAGCAGAATGATTAGACTTCAAACAAGTCTCCGCCATACTGCATCCGCCATTTTGAATTTCAAAAAATCCGACCTCAGATTCGTAATCAGTGACCCCCGAATAACAAGTTCCAAGAAGAGTGGTTTGACTTCCAAGCCTAACTTCCAAAATTGTATCATAAAACATGTTTTAAAACGTAATAATTACATTGTACCGCACTTTTCATTGCTAAACTTATCCTACAAAATAAATCTAATGCTAATTGTAAACATTTGGATAGATAATTTTTTACAACAAAAATTTGAAACTGGGATATAATAAGGTCCCTGTAATAAACGTTTACACGTGCGCTAAATCGGCAACATGTTCAACAAACGCTTACAAGTAACATTTAACTTAGAGTTCTACGACGTTTGAAAAATATTTCCGGTAAATTATTACTTCATTACCCATACTTCTATTGACGTATTCATTTGATGTTACAATAAATTATTTGGAAATTTCTGATGTCGAAAGTGTTTAAATATTCTAAAATTTGAAAACGGTTTTCTAATTACAACTTTGAACAAAAAATTTTAGTTTTTAGAATCCACATTCTTAAATATTATTTTCTCATTCATTTTTCCATAATTTTTATTTTCATAAAATAAATGCCTGAAAATTAAATTTTTTCATGAAATATCCCATATTCAAAGAAATGTAAAAATATTATAGAAAACGAATGTAAAAATATGTGATAGTATATTCATATTATTTGCACATTAATTTTATATCTGAATCAGTAGATAATGCAGTAAGTTTAACAACCCACATAGTTTGAGTATAGATACGGTCACATCATCCACGATCTATGCATACGTAAGTAGTGACGCCATCCATCCAACATTCGTTTCCACATTGTAGAACGCCGTAAATGAAATTATATTTTGCCAATATATATGCATTAGTCCACCGTTATCAGTAATCGGAATTGACAAAAGTGTGAAGAAGAATGAAGAGTTTTTTTCTTTCTCTCTCGTATGGCCTGTGCTTATGTCTGGTGCCGCCGTGGCCCCGATTTTTATCGCGCACAAATCAAAAAGTTCCGTACTTTATATACTCATCCCATTAATATTCAGCAGAAAGATTGAGTGCCGTTCGTGACTGAATGATGTTCCATTCCGAATGCCTTCGATTGTACGCTTATCAATCGTTCACATAAAAAACGCAGAATAAACTTGTAAAAGGAAGTCATCGAGAACAAAGTGTACTCTACTTTCGTAATAATCCAACAACGCTTTACGTAAGAAAGAAATTTATTTTGTATCACTTTTCAAGATTTTTGACAATTCTCGTATATGTCGACAAATAACCAAATAGTTATTATGTGCACAATTAACAATTTCGTTTATAATTGATTTATATTTTCGTGAAAAGCAACATTTCGGCCGAGTATATCGTGAAATATTTTGCAGGTTACGAGTCAAAATAACAATGCTTCCACGTGATACTGCATGCTTCTTAGTTCGATCGTACGTGCGATAGAATTCCTGCACTCGGTTAGGAATTTGCAATTTTACGACCTTCATACGTTGTTTCATTTAATAATGCATGCTCGATAATAAGGATATTAATGTTATTACTTTCCTACCCATGTTGAATAACAAAGCGCGCGATAATGGCGTATTTAGTACCGGTACAGCTGAGTACAATTTCACTTTTAGAGTAAACCATAATAAAGTTTCCAATCACCTCTCGGAAAGTTTTAGATAAATTCCTACTTTTTACTTACTGCTTTTAAAGTTATTTCACATTAATGGACATAAACTATTTTTCTCTTCCAAATTACTTGACACAGCAGACTTCCATTTTTAGAACTTTAAAATAGAATTAAACGAAGTGAAATCTCACCTTAGAAGAATGAAATTTTTTTCTACATGGTATATCATTTTGACAATTGATTATGTCAGGTAAACAGCAAAAATGTGCCAAACATACATTTCTTCCTTATTGTAAATATAATTTTCCATTAAGACAATAATTACTTCTATTACCCAAACAATTACTTAGTTGCTACTATTAAGAACACCCTAACTTGAATCTATGACATTTTTTAATTCATTTTCTATCATTCTTTCAGAAATATATATCTTTGACTTTAAAATAAAGGATACAATCCCTAGAAATTCCAACAAAAATTACGATCTTTATTTTTGTGTGGTTTCCATCGCGATAACAAGTTTCGCTTGACCTCATTCAAATTCATGCGATAAACCATACCATGGACAAATTGCAACAGGAATATGTCAGGATCTTGACTTGGAAGACACGTACATGGTCAGATCTTATCGGAAACTGCAAAGACCCCAGACATACATTAAATCTTACGAAAATATTGCTGACTTACAGCATAAAGATCAGAACTCATTGTCAGGATGGAATTTCGCGTTTCGTAAATTTCCAATCTGATCCCAAAAAATCAATACTTCCTATAAGAGTAAATAACGTATGTTGAGTCATAAATGGTTAGAAACTAATTGAGACGTATGATATTGCTTTGATCGGTAATATCTTGATTCCTTTCCATTAGCTTGACATGTTTCAGAGAAAATCAATAAAAGACGACCTTGTCCATCTAACTTTTATAGGAAAGAATAAAAGACAACTAAGAAAATCGAAAATCACAGCTCTTTTTTGTCATTGTCTCAAAAAGCCAGACACATCACGTTATAAGTCAGAAGTCACGTTTTTACGGCGGGCTTTGCTGGGGCTTAAAATGTTGAATGCTGAACCGGATTTGTGCGACGTTGCCGTTTTTCCACCACCGTGCGTGACCTGTCAACCTGTCAAAATCCTCCAAGAAGAAGTTACAGGCAGCAGCAGTACATCACGCCGACAGCACTAACGCTGCGAGTTCGTAATCGTTCTAAAAAATAGGGTTGCTTGTATCTAAGGGACGAATTTCCTCAGGTCGATCTTACTTCGATACTCGTCCCCGATTTACTACATTAGCGTATATATTTTACGCACCTGCATTCACTGAAAGCGAGGAATACTTTGTCCGCGAGAATAGCACGTCACCTTAAACAAAGGCTCGCCTCGAAAGATCAGAAGGCCTCTTGCGATGGAAGTCCCGAGACGTGCAGAGATTCCAAATAAATGAAAACTTTGCGACGTGCAAATATTGTCGGAACGTGCACTTTTTATTTAGTTACGAGAAGACTTTCTCAATATTAAATATTATACTTGTAGACATGCGTCCTTATTTGTTATCGATTAAATTGCAGGCTTTTAATGCGTGTAAAATAACAGAGCTTGTAATGTGAAATTGTCCATAATCAATATCATCATTTTTTAATACAAATTCTGAAAGAAACTAAGGATTTTTCAAACCTCCAATTTATTTATGTAGGTATTGAAAAAGCAGCGAATGAATAAAACGAAAAACTATATTAGATCAATGTATAAGTTAATTGATAGGTTGCTCGGAGTGAAGATCCTTTAAGGATACACACATTCTATCGCAAAATAGTACATTATGTGCCAAGGGCGCAATTATGAAGTTTGTCGCCCGAGCGAAGTGAGGGTAACAATCACACTCATCGGAGTCCGGAGGTGGATATTTCGCCCGTGTCCAATAATGTATTTCTTGATCCGATTATCGTAGTACTCGATAATTCACTGCCGAAGGTTTCGCCCTAGGCCGAGAAATCGAGTTTTGCTGCCGCAGAGTCAAAAAATAATTTTTGTGATTTCTATGACTTTCTCCGAACAATTTTCAGATACATTCCGCATTGCCTGCAAGATTGGACCCTAAACTTGACGTCCATTATACTTGGTTTGGTCTGCCATCTAGTGCACTTTGAACAATTTCCATTAAAATTGATATTTTTTGTCCGCATCTGTAGTGCCTTGATAGATTAGTATAGTTTTGAGGATCAGAAGTATAGTCACCCCCAAGGAAGAAAATATAGGTTAAAATATAAGTCATTATATTTTTTTATCAATTTTATTATATTTTTTCCGCTAAAATACCTGATTTTAATACCTGCTTATTACTCCCCAAGTAAAAAAATTATATATAGATTGTATACAATCTCCTATATATAATCTATATAATTGGGCATATATAAATTATATATAAATCATATATAATTTGTATATAGTTTAATATAGCAATTCTAAATTTTAGAAATTTATGGGAAAGTAGCAAAGTGGTGCAGAAAAAAGACATGCACAATTATTGTAGACTTCAGGACAGCCGAAATTTCTGTGATACTATGACAATGAAAACAAAACGAATATAAGCAAAACTCTAAATCATGGTCGCTCAAACGTGACAAAAACTTACAAAGCATTCGGCTAACCTAAAAACTTTTCAGACAATAATTGTACATATTGTAAATTGGAGCAGGATTAGTCAATAACGACTAATGCAGTCAATCAATGAACACCAGGATGCAAATCACCGAAATTTTATTATAAGGAGTATATATCGCGAGTTTATTTTTATGATTTTATTGCAAATTTCGATACCCTGAGGTTTTCGTAACGGTTTGATGCAACTTACCAGTCAACCAACCTTAGCAACCAGATTAGCAACGATTGAGTCGTAACAAAATAGGCGCGAATTTTTGGACAGTTTGCATCGAACCTCTAGGAAAAGGACCCGGTTTCAAAATGTACAATAAAATTATAAAAATAAATTTGTTAAATAGTTTTATAATATAATTTCGGTTATGCTCATCCTGATATTCTTTTACTGTCTATTCAATTCGACATTGTAGACAAATTCTGCTGCAATGTATAATATGTACAATTATCTAAAAAGTTTGCCTTTTATAAAGGTTAGCGGAATGTTTTGTAAGTTTATGCCAAGTTTGAGCGACGATGATTTGGAGTGTTGTTCGTTTCGTTTTATCTTCATTACCATAGTGTCCGAGAAATTTCGGCTCTTCTGAAGTCTATACTGATTGTCTTTTTTCTACACAACTTTGCTCCTTCCCATAAATTTCAGGAATCTAGAATTACTATATTAAACTATATACAAATTATATACGATTTATATATAGTTTATATATGCCCAATTCTATATATAGATTATATATAGGAGATTATATACAATCTATATATAATTTTTCTACTTGGGGATCCGTAGGGGCAGTCATCCGAACTCTTAAAAGTCTAACCCTCAGGCTCATAGTATAATTATCTCGACCATACTTCTGATCGTCACAACTTCATCGTTCTATCTGTTTACTTTAGTGTCAATTATACTATATTTGCATAGAACTCGTTTGGTTGTAAATGGTACCATTGTGCGGGACTCCCAAAGTAAAGCTGAAAGGTGTCTCAATTTGTTTATCCTTCTGATAGACATATGATAGCATATATTTATCCCTTTTATGCCCTTGAGAGTCTATTGTAAGTTGCTTTGGTGAAAATTTGTAATTTTATCTGCAAGTACGGATATTTTAAATTGTGATATTTTCACGTATTCTTTATACATTTTAAAATCACATATATTTCTTCAAAATATTCAATATGATAGTTAAAGAAAAGATTGGGAAATTTTAGGTCAGCGGGGATCGATATGACGGCATAATATAAAAATATAAAAAAAATTAAATGGATGCATATTTTTCATATTAAAATGGCTTTTTTCGAATATCCTGCTGTAATTGGAAATGTAACTGCTAAAATTGGAAAATATCGCAGAAAATATTTACAAAATTAAATTTAAATATTAAACTAATAAGGTGTCATATTATATCTGCTATGTTGAATATTGAAAATCTAGACGGAGAGAAAAAAGTGGATATTGGAATCATAGAAAGAAGGTAGAAGTGTAGATTATAACATATATAATAATAGTACAATTAACAACGTGAAAAATAATTGTTGTTGCATGACTCTATGTTTACAATTTGTACTTATTATTAATTATATATTAATTATATTTTAATATTTACAATTCAGAATATTGTAATTTATATCATGTGCAATAATTGTTATTGCTACGACAAAAAGTTGATTTCGTTTAATCACGAATATTTAGAGTGACTATTTACTCGTGAAATTTCGGTACATTTAAGGTTACGTTAGGTGATGGATATTTAATTATTAGGAAAAAAACAGAACAATATCAAGATCTTGTTTACTATTGAAATGGTCAATTTAACTATTTTTTGTGAACTTTGGAGCCGTACCAGACCGGAGAAGAAACCCTTAGGTACAAAATTTCATAAAAATATACATATATTAAAATACAACATACACATTTATAACATTTGCCACAATTTTGAATCTTCCATTTCAAATTTTTGAAAACTTGACATAAGAATCATGACCAGTAACCTCTAAAATCCTTAGCTTACCTATGATTGAAATACTTTTTGAATGGAATAATTTAACTCTCAAATAGTTAACTGGTTTCAAAATCTATAAATCACCATTATCCACCAAATTTATCACTAATAATAATATACATCGGTTTTTTACATTTCACAGTAGGATTATTCTAAAATATGTTTAGATTGGTAGGACAACAATAGTACGTATATATAAATAATATAATATTGATGCGGTAGAGATGTTATACTGTATTTCATATAAATGTTTTCTAGAATATTGCACCCGTGATATAATATATTGTTTTTTTTCATACTTCGAGACTCTATTAGCCTAAAATGTATTGAATTGAAACTTAATTATTTTTAGCTTCAATATAACTGCATGTACGATGAAAAATAGAAAAATGTAGACATTCATAACAAAAATTTATATTATTTTCGAATTTGTTGCGTTTTTACAAAAAATTGTGTTGTCGAATAATGAAGAATACATTTAATACGTTGGTATTATCTTCAATCATTTTAAATGTACAATGATGGCACAAGGGCTGGAAAAATTTGAATTTGCAACAAATTCCTGGAAAAAACGTAATTGAAGCATTATCCATAACTTATTCAAGCCCTAATAAATATAAATGAACTATCTAATGTCAGTAGTAAAAAATTCATCTTTATCATGAAATTTCATATAAAATTGAATCAGACTTCATGAATATTTATATTATTTCAAAAACGAAAATAATTTTGCAATTTTATGCGAAAAAAACTGTGTGTAATAGAAAATGAAAAAGTTTCTTATGGCGATATTGATCTTATGTACATACATGTTTCTATTACACTAGGAAATATTAAAAACACTCTCAAAATTAATTTCGATGATCAAAAACAGTTTTGTTATAAGATTAACATCGTGCGCTATCTATACGCGGTACGGAGAAAACATTAAGCAATCGAACTTGGTTTAACGCACCCCTAGCAAACCCAACTTTGTGCAATCAAACCTGCACTAACTAAACCCTGCATCAACTCAACTTTTAAGCAATTCTAAGGTTTGGTTACTAAGCGATAACTTGTCCATGAGGTAAATAATACAACCAAAAATATCAAATACCCGAATATAGTATAAAATGGCACTCTACCTTAAACAAATTGTGGAACAAAAATATACTAATTCACCATATTTAAATCGTATTTGATGAGAATAGAAATATTCACGTCTTTTTGGGAAAACAATTTATCGAAAGTAGAATTTTGTTTAACGATCTGCGCATATATAATCAATGTGGAGGTGCCTACAACTGTTCCTAATATTTGTATATTTGACTTGAATTTTATATTTTCCTCCTGTAATATAGTATTGATTGTAATTAACTTATGTGAATTCGTGATATAATAGTTCGAAAGCCTACAGGATATATAATTTTTTCTGATCATTTTAAAACTTTAACATTATGTTAAATATCGAATTCCAAATAAAGAATCCATTATTTATATTGTAGGCAATCAATTTAGCCATTAGGATTATGCCACACGTTACGTTATAATAATTGATATGTGAATGATACGTGATGTGAGTTATAAGAGCATACGATATAATCATGGTCCATATCGAATTACTTGAAAATGTTTAAAACCTATAATTTTAATTTTAGTGTGTATGAAGGATTATAAATACGAATTGCAGTTAATGTGCAAAGTTTTCTAAACAAAATTACGAAATGAGCGTAAAAAACAAAGAAAGAAAATTCTATTTCATTAGATATAATTATTCACATAACTTTCCGTAGCACTTTCGAACTCTATATAGTTTAGCATTCGTAAAGGTTACGCTTCAAATACTAGGCCAAAACCGCATAGTAAAGTGCGCAGTAGTACAATAAAGTGAGCACTAGTAAAATGAAGTGCCATAAAATGTAGAATTTAGAGTAGCAAGCGAATACAAAATGCAAGAGAATTAAAAGAAACGCATTTCCGACATGTTTCGCAACGGAGTATTGTACCCTTATGAAATAAACAAAAAGTAATATATGAACTTGAACTTTAATTGAACTGAAATTAAACGCTACAGAATTTTTATTAAATTTACTCGAAAGTAAAGGTATCCAGACGGAAAAAAATACGTTTCAACTTCTGTGTAGCTAAAAATTGTTATTGCATTTAGTAACAAATATAATTATATATTATTCTACCTGCCTTTAATTACGAATAACGTTTATTTCCATTGATTTACTTATCGCAGTGTGACTAACTCTATTATGATTTTTGTCAGAGTAATAACCAACTATAAAAAATAATGCAATTAACTCTGTTTTTAGTAAGTATGATACTAACGTTACTTCATTCACTATTTCTGATATTGTGTATTTCCATTAGACACAATTTTAATTACTATCTACTGTCAGTTATTAGTTCTACATATTTCAAAATATTATTTAAATTAACCTATGAACTTTTGTTTATCAATATGTCGTTGCACTAAAGCCAAGTCTACGTCTACCTTATCTCGTACGTATAAATAATTCATATGCATAAAACATGAGAATAGACTCTTTTCCGTAGTATAAATAATTATTATAAACCGTTTAGAAACCTGAATTGTAAAAGTAACTTACTAGATCAGCTAGAACTTTTATATATATTATTCTCATGCATTTTCCACTCCTTTTCATGGACGATTTAACCCTTTTTGTAATGTTTTATTGTTTTTTCATCCTCAAATTAAGTCACCGATAATATGTGATATTTGTTGTATAAAAATTATTTAATTATAAATACATATTACTAAAACCTATGCTACTATATATTAATTTAAGCTTGTTATAAATGTATATTCTACCCTTTTTTGTAGAAATCTATTTTTCAATATAAGAAGACAATTAACTTTAAAGGACGCATCAGAAACTCGTAACTAATTCCCACTCACTTAGTGTTACTGTAAGTATTTTTCCTACTGTTATTACGAATTATAATAATTATAACTATTTTTAAGTAACAGGGTATATTTAAGATGAACAGAAATAATCTGTCGTCTAAATTGTTCATAATATCCTGTCAGAGTTATACGAACTGAGAATCAGATCAATATTTCTTCTCTTAATATCTAAAAATAACTATAAGTACACTTTATGTAATATATTTGAAAAGTATTTATATTAAAATTCAAGATCATATCTTCCTCGCCATAATTCTAATGGGACCAGTTTGTAGCAAAATGTTTGAGACTAGTTTTCAATGAAAAATCGAATAGCAATTATTCTGACAGGTCAGTAACTACTTAGATTTTACGCGAGTGACTGTCATAAAAAAACATTGTCTAAAAATTAATGTAATACGTTTCCGGTAAGATCATGGAAGAGGGACAGGCTGTGTTCTTAAAACTACTTAATTGCAGAACTGGTTTAATCTAAGTCTTAAAATCTATAAAGTAAGTTTACCTTAATATATTCAGTAAAATATGTATTAGTTAAATGTAAACTATTATCAAATATAATAAAATGTATTTTTAATGAAAATTTGAAGTTTAAAAATTATCACGTTTTAAAATAAAATAATACACACTGAAAAATATTTTTCAAACAAAATTAAAGAATTTTGTTTAAGTGGAAGGTTGCAAAATTTTCTCAGAGATTTTCTATTGCATTTGTTAAATATTACAGACAAGAAATACATTGTTTCTTCAGATGTCTAGACATTTTTAAGTAAAGATTAGTGTTTTTTAAAGTTCAGTAAACAATCTGAAAATGTTCAAATACGTGGTACATGACACGACACATTTTAATTAAAATTTCTTTAAATTCGTATATACTTTAACCCATATACGCCGGGATGGATACTTTTTGCACTACAATTTCATTTAAGTTTTTCATATGAAAATTGAACATTAACAAAATTGAAAGATATGTATCGTACTATTTTTAAGGGTGCTCTTTTCAATGGCGTTATCAAAATTGAGCTATTGTAATTACAAAATTTAATACAGCGACTTAAATGTTAAAAAAAGCGCAAAAAATTGGTTATACTTTTCAATGAAACATGTTTTTATCACCGAAAAAGTATTTTTGGTCACAAAATTCCTTCACTAAAGGTGAAGAAAATAGTTGTAGTAGTAAGATATATTTTTGAAATATTAAGAAAATAACATCGTGATCACAACATTTTTCACAATTTCGATTTTCGAAAAATAACAAATTGTATCGACACGTTCTAAAAAAATTGAGAATATTCTTTGACACATTCTAAGAAACGTTTGTTCTCATAACATTTTTTGTAGAGTTCGCAGGTTTCATTAAAAAAACTGTTAAGTTTTAAAAAGAAAATTCTAACTGCGGTCGCCATTTTGTGATCATGATGTTAGTTTTTAATATTTAAAAAATATATCTTTACTACAACTATTTTCTTCACCTTTAACGAAAGAATTTTGATCCGGCAAATATTCTTTCTATGAGAAAACATTTTTTATAAAAAAGTATACACGATTTTTTGGGGTTTTCTTGACATTTAAATCGTTATATTCAATTTTGTAATTTAGATAGCTGAATTTTGACAATTCCATTGAAATTACCGACCTTGAAAATAATAAGACACACATTTCAATTTTCTTGAACTTTAATTTTCATATGAAATACTTGATTGAAATTGAAGTAGGAAATGTGTCCTTCCCGTCGTTATTGGATTAAGATTATACCATGAATTGAATTAAATGGTGGTTTTATAATGTAATCAGGAATAAAAGAATGTTCATTGCGCAGAACCATTATTCATAGATAATTCTTATTTTTTGCAATTTGACACTTTTTTATATTTGCATTGAACACATGCTCATTAGTAATGTTTGATTCGTATATTTCCACATTTTGTACTGCCAAAACAACACCGGAATTTTGTCAAAATTACGTTTTTTCTTTCATAAACTATATCTCATTCTACGTTAAATTTAACACAAATTCAGGATATGAAGACTTTTCCCTAAAAGATGGGTGGAATCACAAAAATTGAAAATTCCCCCATAAAAAGTGGTGTCTGAGCCATCTATTTTCTCCTCAAAATGATTAGTAATGAGGATAATAGGGTTCAAGAAATAAAAAAATGTATATAATCGTCATATTATGTGTAATATCTAACTTTCTATGTACAATTAACATTTACTCTTTACAAATATTTAAAATGAATTGTCAAATTATGTGTGGTAAAAATAACGTGCTCGTCGGTGAATCAAAGAAGATCATGTGAAGTAATCATTCACGAAAAGCAAAAATAACGATTTTAAATTAATTTGTATTACTCTACACGAACACAAAATGTCAAATAAAACTATATTAGTAATGGATTCGTTTTATGACATAACAAATGGTGCCGTACAGCAATGGCGTTTCAGTCATTAATTTTAGTTATTTTTACATAACTTCGTCTGGTACGCGTGAACGGAAGCAATTTATTATTTTCAAAAATTGTACAAAAAATGTTTAGAATTTTTTAATTCTCGGTGCAAATTACTTTCGCCCTTCAGACATTCAACCTATTCAATCTCAAGAATCCCGAGGGTCTTGCCAGTAAACTTATTTCATTACTTCATTTTACGAAGCTAGTAAATTTCTGAAATTACATAACGACGTGTGAAAAAAAGATTGTATCTAATTTATATTCTTTATTATTTGTTTAGTATATTTTTAGTTTTTATTATTCTTTGTGAGTAACAACATGCAATTACTGTATGATTATTCACATAACTATACGTAATACACGATACGCAAATGCACTTACACAATGATTTCAAATGCCGAGTCAACGCACCGTTATCGCGACTTAAAAACAAAACTTAGTATTACGACTCCAATCAGCGGTCTATGAAGCGCGCTAAAAAATCTTTGTTTGAGTCATTTATAGGATTATATTATATTCGATCTCAGTTTTAATTGAACAATATGCTTTGATATAGATTTAATCGGTATGTTTATTTTTTGGGGGGAATTCTACGACATACTGATAATTCAAAAGACTAGTGATTTGCAATATTGTCGTCGAGCAATTTCCACGCATCTCATGAGTAATGGTTACAATTACTGTCCGATTGCAGTAATTAGTCAGATAATTGAGTATTATTTTAGTTTTTTGCTTTTAGAAAATTGAAATTAACGACCATTTGATATACACAAATCTATAAGGGCAATCCCCTACCTGAAACGTTTTAGACTGTCGTGTATACAAATTGCATTTCTACGTTATGCATATAGCGACAATTTTCTTAAATCTCCGGATAAACAATTTATTTATAAACATATATTAAAGGGAGATATACCCTGGGATACTTTCTAAATGTTTTAGTACATTTTTAATCATCTTTTATTATGTCTAGGTGTAATTTTCTGGCGACCCTAATCATGACTTCATCCTGGATTTTTTACACGAAAGGCAAAAAAGAAAATGTTGTTCAATAAAACATTTGAAACAGACACAATAAAAAGTTCATTCTATGCCATTTTTCTTGAATACAACGGAATTATTCTATATACCATTTAACAACCAAAATGTTCGTTTTATTACGTTTCGATATTATAAATTTATTATAATAAATGAAATAAATCTCTTTGCAAACAATAATTGTTTGTACTAATTTAAACCCGAATTTTCTAGAGCAATTTTTCTATAAGTGGGAGGACATTTAACACTTTCGCTCAATTTGATTTTTAAGACATTTTCCTCGAATAAGGAGCAATATATTTCGCCCAAAGCATTCGTTTTGTAGTTTAGCAACGGTTGAAATGAAAAAAGTAAAAGTGCAATTCAATTTCACAAAATTGCTTTTGCCTAAACTATTTAAAACTCCTTGAAAGTGAGTGCAAAAAGGTCATAAACCATCGGAACTTTCCTTTAAAAAAAGGGAATGCTGGGTATATACGCTTCCGTGACGCCCATGTCCGTCAAAACGAACGAATTTTCTGCACTCTGCACGATAGTGCAAAAGTTCAAGAACTTTTCTCAAAGAGAATACAATATTACATACAGGTGAAAAATATCAGTATATATGCTTAGTATTTCAGCATATTAATATCATTATTACTTTTTTGTATATGTTAAACACATTTCTCAAATTTTACTCTTAAATTCCAATAATATTTTAGTCAATAGGTACGTTTGCTTTAAGCATGTACATACCAATGAATACATCATAATACACATGTTAACAATTTATTTCCGTATAACAAGAAACTTTTTATTTGCTGCAAGAAGATAGAGAATTTCACGGAGAGTAGAGATTTTAATTTCGCTGTATTTACATAGAGCATTGGATGTAGAGGATTTCCAGAAGCCGGTACACATAATATTGGTCTGATACGAAAGATAAATACTTCAGAAGGAAGTAATCTTACAAATAGAAGGTAATTTAAAATGTGCACGTAAAATTTAACTGCTAAAATAAGATTTAAATAATTTTTACTATGTTCTTGAAATCTGAAATAACTGAATTACGGATGAAGAATTAATGTTCGAAATTTACATTAATAAAGAAATAAAATTTATTAATATTCAGTCAGGTAAATTTGTTTACTAAACATTTTCTTAGATATGTATTAACTATTTAATATTAACCAATATAATTTTAGGAACAAATTTGTCAACTAAACGAATTTTATGAATGTTATTGAAATTATTAGTTATTTTGCATGAAAATGTATTTAAATTGCTCTTGAATAATAGTTTTGTAAAACATAATAAAAAATACCTAATTTTTTAATTAGGCAATCTATGCGGATATGGTAGACAATATCTTAATGCAATACAATAAATAATTTTCAAGTTTTACACGAAGAAAAGTTTTCTTAGAAATTTTACTACTCCAGATAGTAATTTTGAGACAGGATTATAGAATGAAGAAAATGTCTATTATTTTCAATAAAAGTTACTACATTTTTGCAATTTTGAGTTTCTGAATAATAACAATACTAAGATCATAGTGATTTTTATCAAATAGAATATCAATATTACTCATTCTGCAAGTAAAAAGTAAATGCAAAAATTAGTGGATGCAAGTATGATACCTAATCGTATTGCATTTAATGACGACGATGATGGTTATACTTATATTAAAACTGATGAACGAAATACTGAAATTGAATATAAAAATCTCGCAAAATACAGATTTCTGCAATTTCTACAAATGTTTAAACAATTCGTACTCGAAAACTGTACAAAAAATGGATAAAGACTGGACCGAAACTGGATGAAAACTTAACCGCATTTAAGGTATGTAAACCTCCGGATAATATTACCTACACGATGGGCTCATAAAACTGGATAAAATTGATTATATTAGTCGTGTCGGCAATTTATATTAGTATGCGATCTAATGACTATCAAAGAATCATTACATTTAGTATGTAAAGCTGGCCTCATTTATTTCCCTGTAACTGGCCAGTATACAATTTTATAAGCTACAAATAAGTTGGACAAAATTTAGACGAAAAGCTTACTACTAGGGTTGTAGTCGTAATTAACTGCGTAACGTTTAGAAACACATTTAGTTTCTAAATCTACTGTTGTTGACGAAAATGTATTAAAAAATACGCTTTGTTTATTGTTCGAATAAACAAACTGATAATAATCGATTATAAAAATATAAATGCTGTGCTTACATCTTCCAGGGAGTCGGCATCCTGACAAGCTGGATTCCTGATTCCTCCTTCAGCCTCATATGCAACACTCGTTGGTGAAGATGATAGTGGATGCTGCAAATCATCAGAATAATATAATTAATAACGTGAGAAAACTTATTAATGTTGACTTAAGCATATTATATTAATTTATGATTGTTAAGGGGAGACACCGGTGAGATTTCAGCTACTTTAAATTGCAATTAAAAAAAATCGAAAAAAATTGTTATAAGCATCATTTTTCTTCACAAATTAAGTGGTGTAGTCGAAAAAAGAAAAAAAAAATTTTTTGGCCGAATTTTTTATTTTTGATCTAAGCCACGTATCATCAAATCCATGCGTAATTTTGTTTGAAATCGTAAAAAAAGCATACAAAAAAAATTTGGTTACACTTTACCCAAAATTGACGGAGGAGATGCATTTTTTAGGTGTTTTATGATCGATTTTTAATAAAATCGACCACTTTTTGGTTACAAGAACTGTTCATTATACGATAAATTCCAAATGAATGTTTATTGAAACATAAGAAATAAATTTATATTATATTTCTATATATCTTTTTATTAAAAAAAAATTTTTTTATTAATTTTTTCAATTTTTTTGAATTTTTTAGTTTTTACATTTTGTTTTTCATTTTGAAAATATATTTTTAGAACATTTCTGCTCCGTACATAGTTCCTCTTTTTTTCATACTTCCAGACTTCTTGTACCATGTTTAGCAGGGCTATGGCTCGTCGTTTTTGAACTTTTCATTAGATTGTTATATATGATTATATTTACATAAAAAATAATCGCTGGACAAATTTTTGCATTATACGCCGAAATGGAGAAGTGGAGCTATTTACGTCATTTTATGTCGGTACACCTCATCTACTCAGATAAAAAACATCAGGACTAGAACATGTGGAAATTTCCTCTTCGAATGTAATTGCATTCTTAGATGAAACACTTCAACACTTGTACAATAATGTACTAATATTAGAAAAATGCCAATTCTCGCCCATTTCCCAGCCGAAATAATGATCTCTTCAAAAAGTAGACATTTTCGTTACAAGGGCGTAAAATGAACTTTCACCCCCGTGATACAAACATAATTGTATAGTAGAAGTGTTCGTATCAAAAAGAAGAGTTGAGATTGTAACATCTTTAGCTGCTTGTGAATACAACGTCGGATGTGCTAAAACGATCATCACATTATTAGAGCAAGCAGGATTATCAGTAGGACAGGAAACTGTTACACTGGCAAGAAATCGCGATTCTCATAGAATAGAAAAAGGCATTGAACAATCGAATGAAAAGTTCAAAAACGCACGACGAGCCATAGCCTTAGCACAAAACAGGCTAGAAGAAGTCTTTATGGAAAACGAAGGGACTATGTACGGAGCAGGAATGTTCTAGAAAGATATTTTATTAATAAAAAAAAATGTAAAAGCTAAAAAATGTAAAAAAAATTGAAAAAAATTACAAAAATTTTGTTAATAAAAAAAAATATAGAAATATAAAATAGATTTATTTTTTACGTTACACTGAACATTTCTTTGAAATTTATTATACAATAAACAGTTGTTGGAGCCAACAAGGGGTTGATTTTAATATCATAAAATCATAAAACATCTAAAAAGATATTCTCAAAATGAAAAAAAAATATAAAAACGAAAAAATTAAAAAAAAATTGAAAAAATTTTAAAAAATAAATAAAAAAATTCATAAAAAACTTTTTTTTATTAAAAAAAATGTAGGAATATAAAATAAATGTATTTCTTATGTTTCGATGAACATTAATTTAGAATTTATCGTATAATAAACAGTTCTTGTAACCAAAAAGTGGTTAATTTTATTAAAAATCGACCATAAAACACCTAAAAAATGCATATCCTCCGTCAATTTTGGATAAAGTGTAACCAAATTTTTTTTTTTTGCTTTTTTTACGATTTCAAACAAAATTACTCATGGATTTCACGATACGTGGCTTAGATCAAAAATAAAAAATTCTAACTCGGCCAAAAATTTTTTTTTTCTTTTTTCGACTACACCACTTAATTTGTGAAGAAAAATGATGCTTATAACAAGTTTTTTCGATTTTTTTTAATTGCAATTTAATGTAGCTGAAATCTCACCGGTGTCTCCCCTTAATATCATTATTAACTAATTCGTTCGTCTGTCATTGTTATTTTTGTTAATAAACAGTGCTTACTAGTTGCATATGGTAGCACATCTTTATTTCACGGTCAAATAATCACGCGAGAAAATATTACGGTCATTTGATCACACGTCAAACTCAATCATCACAATGACAAAATATCTCGCATAAAAATATCACAATGACAAAATATCACATTCATAAAATACCACACATACAAATATTTTAGTGGTTAAAAATATCATATCTGTATTACTTGCTTATATTAAAATGACTTTAATTCACATTTTCATTGAGAGTACATTAGAAAATATCGTGTATTTTATATATTATCGTGGCTAAAATGATCCTATTGAAAACAAAGTTTTTGAGTTCCATATATGTTTACAGATTTATTTCCCTGAACAAAATGTCCCTGTGCAGCCATATTATTAGGGGTAGGCGAAGTTCTGGCTGGTTACGTTAAGTTATAGATTTAGGGCACGCATATGCTTTTATTTTATGGAGAAATTACATATAATTTGATAAAAAAGAATTATTATTATAAATTACACACCACTGTAACAATTAAATGTCCTTTAGATGCCACGTCTTCCCGAAACTGTTTATTTACAAGTTCTATTAATACATTTCAAAAACTTTTCAGATATAATGTAATAATTCATTCACAAAACAACAATTACAAAATTGTGTTCAATAGTGCATTTTTCACTGTCAGAGTTTTTTAATAGCCATGGGAAAATTTCATCCATTTAATATGAATTTATGATCTTTCGAAATTAATTGAAATGAAAAAAAATGAATCGAAAACTTTATTCCGTGTGAGTGATGAAAGAAGCACGCCGACTATTTCCCGCATAACTTATTCAATTTACGCTTGCTGTCGTGTGGGAAATATTTGTTGTCTGTAAGCCGCAATAACTCTCTTAACTGAATATACATCCATTTTTCTAGAAAAGGAAATTTGAACAATAACGACAAAAATACTCAATAATCCATTAAAACAATACAAATGTTTTTGTTATTCTGAATGTCAGATTAAGGGTTAATAAAACATTTTTCAATTTAGTGCCATACAATTTAATATTTTTAAACAAGAGGGTGCATATAGCGCACCATTTTTTATTGCAGTATTCAGAACTATTTGCTTCTTCGAAATATATCACGAGATCTTTAAAATTAAAAAAGGAAAATTAACAATAAAAAAGAAATCAATAAATTATACATTATGTATGATTAATATTATAGTATTATGAAAGTGTTCATTATACTTATTTTAAAACATTATATGTGTAGTACTTTCAAATCAACAAAATGCCATAAGTACATATGGATTGTGCAAAAATTAACATTTTTGGGATAAAGTGATCTAGAAGTAACATTTTACGCGTAGTTTAATTGCAGAAAAATCGGTTAAAGAAAATATCAAATTTTTCATTTTCACGTCGAATAATGCCATTAAATAGTCTACTCTACTATTTGAGATCAAACTGTGATAATTCTATGTTAAATTTTGCTAGTTTGGAGAGAGGGTTTCGGTCTGAAAATATTTTCGAAATTGAAAGACACGTCTCGGCTTTAAATTGAGAGACTGGAATCTCAGTTTTGGTCGTAAAGCAAAAAAAGTAATCCAGTTTATTTAAATAATAATTACCCATATAACCTGCTTAATTTTTAATTTTGAAACCCAAATTAAATATCTGTTTAAATTACAGTATTTGATGGACTTTCTTTGTCAAACATAACATATCATCTCGACATATACAGAGTATCCATTAAGTCGCGGACCGGGCTAATAACGTGAACGACAATTTTTTTGTTGAAAAACGCCGAAACACGTGAAACAATTTTTCCAATAATGTATCTTTTTGGGGGGGTTGCGACCCTCCACCTCTAAGGAGGCACGTGGTGCACGAGGATCATCATATATTGAAAAGTTACTAGTTTAGAAATGTTAAAAGTCAAATAACCCCTTTGAAAAGTGATCGCAGTGCCATCTGTGCCTAGTGCCTTGAACTTGTCTCGAAAAGACCTTCCAAATGATCCCCCACTCGACCTATGTTGCCATTTAAGATCTTCGACGTCCATCGTGCCCCCTTACAGGTGGGAGTCGCAACCCCCCCCCCCCTAAAAAAAAAGACAACTTTTTTTGGAAGATCGTTACACGCATTTCGGTATTTTTCAAAAAACAAAATTTTTGTTCAAGTTATTAGCCCGGTCCGCGACTTATTGGACTCCCTGTAAATTTCTGCTAGAATAGAAGTATATTTAAGTCTCAAGTTTCACAGAAAATAAATAATACAACATCACGTAACTTACTAGGTATGAAGAATATTAAGTATTTTTCAAATATGGAATTATAAGTAAACCAAAATAAAGATTGGATTTCAGCAATTCGTACCATTTTTAAAACCGGGTTCATATTTATAATAGGATGCAAGATTACCTTTTAGATCTATAAATTAGAAAGAAGTAATAAGTCGCAACATTACCAATAAGTGACTTCCAGTAGCTTTACTGTTTCCAAGCATAAATTTTGTGATTCTATCCGTTATTTTAGCGTTGCGACACTGAAAAAAATTACAACTAAATTTTACTAAACACTTAATAAATAAAAGGGCATAATCCCTCGCATTGTTATATGATCGGTAAAAATTAGAGGAAAGGTGCGATCATAAAATAGTTAGAAATTAAATAATAAGGAGAAAAAATGCTATATCTTAACAAGATCCAATGAGCACTCGAAAGCTTTTTCAACAATGAAAAAAACTCGAAAATAAAATCATACAAAATTATTCATGATTCACTCTTGTGACGGTTGAAAAATTTTGCCAATGGATTGGCAAGTATTTCTGAATCATGCAGACGAGTTTCTGATTTCATACATAAAGCATTGGAAACAATTAAAATATTAGTTTGCATCTTCCATCTGGGGTATAATGAAAATCACATATATTATTCTTAATTATAGAAGGTAAATAAATATCAAATACAATTTATTTGAAACTAATAACATTAAAATGAGAAGTCGCATACTGAGCAATAAATAATGAAGGCTTTTGAGACTAAGAGAGAGAGAGAGAGAGAGAGAGAGAGAGAATACGAAAAAAAATGGTTTGTCTGTGGGTGAATCACATTACATACGTCATGAAGATTTCACTTTCGAAGAATTTGGGAAAAGGATAGTCGAAATAAAAAAATTTACTGAAAGTTATTGTGTGAATTCTTCTCTAGGAAGAGTATCTACATTTTTCATGAAGTACATATGCAGGCCGAGAGACTTTGTGCGACCAAAAGTAGCATCAAAAAGTGAAAGTAATATAATATAATATAGCGTTTATAAAACTAGTCTCTAAATCTGAATTAGTTAAAAACTACCAATAACAACATGAAAGGTGAGTCACCAAATGAATTAGTAATCATTTTTGCTAACAACAAGTTAAAACCTACTAATTTATTACTAATTCAACAAACTATTAAACTAAAAAGTCAATATCTACTTATAGATTAGTAGAATTTTACTAATCAATTATTACCAATTATTTTCGTACTATTTATCAGTAAAATACTTACTAATTGATAGTAAACCACTTTTCGTTGTAGATAAGTCGTTTTTTATCAATTTTTATAAGAATTTTTGATATGTAATATTTTAAAAAATACAATTTCAATTATTTATACAAGATTTATCAGAATAGTAAAGCTGAAAGTCATATTGTATATAGATTTTTTGACATAAAAGTAAACTCAGTACAATGCGAGTTCTTAAGAGTGTCTTCATGCATGTAAATCTAAATCGGTATTTTCCGACAGATGCCTGAAATTCAGGAATTGTAAATTTATATATTGCCCAGCCTAATAATTGGCACGTTTATAAATTCAGACATAATTTTGTACTTAAACCAGGCTTACGTAAGCTTTTAAACGGGAATTACAGCGTTTTATTTGCGTAATGACCGGTAATCGTGGCGCGCTTAATTCCCGAAGTCGCCAGTGATGAAAAACGATAATTCGATACAAAACAGAATGATGTTCAGTGATATCAGTGCATCGACCGTAGCTTGCTCCTAATTCCGTTTAATTGAAAATTGTTTCATTCTAGTCAATAGTGACATGCATTTCAAGGAATGTTGAAAACCATCAATCTTGACAAATTAATGTATCTTGTTCGAGTGTGAATAACGATATTACTTTATTTACAGTTTTTACACTTTTCTACAATTAGATAACTTGTGTCGTTTCAGAAGTATATGACATACAATTTAATGTAAAAAAAGAACTGGAAAAGACTCGTCTTTTTCTTGGAATTAGATATTTATTCCTCAGTAGAACATGAGACCAGATTTTGGGTGGACAGTTTCGTTATTTCCCAAGACAAAGTAACACACGAAAATTGGATAACTTGTTACCAAGTTTCCCATCTATTTGAATATATACATTTTTTATAATAACACATTTTGGATATATTAAACTGCATCATTTACTGTACATTAAAAATATAAGATATTTAATAGTACAACCAACAAAAACTACTCGGAATAACAATTTGCTAGTTATATAGAAAAATTAATTTATTTAAAATTATCTACTTGAATCGTGTAATTATTTTCGAAGTTCAAGAAAAATGTATTATACTAAAAAAAATGTCATTTATTAACAAATACTACAATTATTTGATTCAAGTTAACAACTTTTCAGTAAAAGGATATGGGATAATGAATAATGCACATGGACAAAACATCTGCTATGGAAATTATAAACGTTTCAGTACATACGAACTTACTAAACAGTTTTTCGCCTAATGGAAATTAATTCTATAAATACTAATTAATAATATGTATATATTAATTATCTAACACGACTTAAAATTGATTGTAATTTACGGCGAAACTGCAAAACGTATATTCATGAAAAAAAAATTCCGTGTTATCTTGTATGAACTCTTCGATTTTTCCATATTTTGTTCTTCAATAATATTTATTGAAAACTCTAGTAAGTATAACTTAGATAGGGTCGCTGTGTGTTTTTTTACTTGAACTAGTCAAAAATCAGAATATTCTACATAATATCTGAAATTTTGAAACTCTAATTCGGCGCTAACTGTTACTATTACATTGTTTTTTCATCGAAAATAATATTTGTTTTATTTTAAAATTTAAATTATGTTGTTTAATTGAAAATTACAATTATGAGTTATGTGTTATTACCTAAAAAGCATAAAAATGAAGTATCTTGGTAATTATTTTTCATATAAGGTGGAAAATAAGAGAAATGAGACCATTTTGGAGCAAAAGTCTAATAAAAATGCAATACAATTAATCCGATTTGCAGTTAACACATGAATATTCAACTTGTAATTTGGCACACTTTAAGTGAACAAATAAATCAAAATCTTTAAAAAAAAATGAAAAATTTGTCTATAACTTGATAACATTGCAAAAATGCATAAATACGTAAAAAAATCGCACAACTCTGAAATTTGTTGTTTCACAAGTTCCTAAATCGTATATATATTCACAATAGTCTCAAAGTTTTTAGCACATTATTTGTTCCTGCAAAAATGAAAGTGTGGGTAGAACTTCATTAACTAACGAATAACTGCTACACGGAGAAAATTTTCGTGGAAATTTTACGATTTTGGGACCGACTGCAGAATGAGAAAAATTGCCAATCATTTTTACCAGAGATAATGGCACCTTTCTGCAGGTTAGAAAAGAAGTCCGTCCCGACATTACAATCTGAGACCGTAAAATTTCGAAGTAAATATTTCTTCGAATATACTCTTGACAATTGTTCCATATTTGAAAAGAGTTTTATCTAACTTTTCGAGTTATCCAAACGGCAGAATACATGACAATTAAACCATTTTTGTAACAAATGCAAAAATCTACAATTTATTAATCTATATGGAATCAGTAAAAAACTACAAGGCCCTATTAGTAGAATTGAATAGTCTGCGGAAATCACATTTTTAACGTACTCCTCGATAAAATAAAGCAGAATTTTTAAAGATTTCAGGTCCTCGACGCATACCAAAACTGCCAGAAGGTTAGAAAATAAAGGACCTAACCTTTTACAAAGACTATACCATTTCCTTAGTAGAAAATGAGTCCAGTTTTTGGGTAGTTTCTATCCACTTTACATTTTTCCTGTGTTAAAGGTATAGGGAAACTGGGCAGTGTAACAAAAAACTGGACAGATTTCTACCAGGGTTGGCGCTTTCCATATTGTTATTTTAAATAAGAAAACCTAAAATGGCATAGTCTTCGTAAGAGATGCAGATATGTTTATAAATTAATATTTATGTCTCAGAAATCCAAAATCCATTGACAAATATTGCAAATTGCTACATTGTAAGTAATTGTAATTAAAGACATGTGGAATGACTATGAAGGTTTTATGAAACTCTTCTCAAAAATTGTATTGTAGACTTTCAAATTATACATTTTTGTATGCATGTCATTCAAATTTATTTTTCGCGTGATCTCAAAAATAAACGAATACAACACTAAAATAATTGAGAATTTCGATAAACACTGATTGAAAATGGAAAACATGAAGAATATGCCTTCCTCTTTAGTTTTTAATGATTACAAAACTCGAATTTCCTCCTGAAATGAGCATAAAAGAAATACTTCATTAAAAATGTCCTGTGATGGAACGATCAATGAAGCATTTCTTTGCAAGTTTCTTAATATATCGATATTTGTATACCTTCGTATGAAGGGAAAGGTGTTCAGAGGCAGCGTTTTTCGAAAAAAAAAACTTTCGAACATACATTATATCGGATACATTATTTTTTAACATTACCATTTGATGCAGGCTCCATTAATCTTTGTTTGTTTCGGTAATTCCATTATCGATATCATTTTAAACTGCAAGGGTCCAGAAGAATGTTTTTTTAAAATGGACTTTAGGTTATTGAACCTTATTAAGATCGACTTTTATTTAATTAGGAAAAGAAACTAATTACTACAAATTACTGGCTATCAATTTGCTGAGACGTATCAATTAGAATCTTAACCATTGCAAATAATTTTGAGCAATCCTTACCATATATGGTCAAAGTATACAAATAAATAATAAATAATAACGATGTATTAAACGAAATGCACTTTATGTGTAAAGGAGGTTGCCCGTGGCAAGAAAATAAATCTCTTAAGAATGTAACCTTTGTAACATGAGCAGATTCAAAGAGCCCATAAAATTGATTTTGCGAACCAGAGAACTTAGGAAAAATCTTTTCTGTTTGCGATGGGAGTGACTACATCGAATTTATTCATAACATAAATTAGTCTAATTTAAAAATGTCAAAGAAAACCGATATCTTAATTTTTAGCCGAAGTGATTCAAAACAGGAGTTTTAACAATACTGTCAATGAATTTTAAAGCATTAATGGTTCGTGATTCTTAATATTGAAGATTCTGTTCTGTAATATTACCTAATTATTATCTTTCTTTTTTTTTAATATTTCGAAGAATTTTGATAGTTATTTGGAATTAGATGAAATATTGTGCAAAACAAGGGAATCTTAAATCATTAACGTAGGTAAGACGTCGGTTATTAATTAATGGTGTCACATTTACTAATTTATCCAAAATTTGATAATTTCATGGAAAACCTAGATAATAGACATACATTTTGTTACCTCCATCTGTTTAATAGAACACAGAAATATTTGAATATATCTAAATAAGAAATATTTGTACGTCAATGCATATTATTCAACAATAGTAAATCAATATGATTAACGACCAAGTCACGATGTTTTTGTGTTGCATAATTTTAATTTTTCTAACTATTTTTTTTTCTGATGACGGAAACTCATCAGCTTGATTAAAAAAAATGCAAATTTAGGTGGAAAAATACACAACTTTTTTTCTGATGGTAAAGATGGAAACGTTGGATCTTTTTAAGATTTTCGAAAAAATTGAGGACTATTAAAGTGGAAAGATCTCGTGTGCCAGGAGTTCAACCAGGGAAAAAATTAAAATTATGCAACACAAAAGCATCGTGACTTGCTCGTTAAAGACATACGTTAAAGTCCATATAATAATTTGAATATGTTTCTTCTTTTAATGTACTTAAAACATTTTAGTTTATAAGACTTTCCTGTAAAAAATTATTTAAAGTCTTTACCCCTTTATGACAGAATAAATATTCCAATCTCTTGTAACGAGACTTATATATAGTAATTATAAAAACAGCATCGTTAATCTCACTAATTTCAGTGGAATCAGATAAAATGTAATCAAATGCGGATGTAATTGGTGTCACTTGATTTTTTCTCTCTACACCTACTCGTACAAATAAAAATGGTAAAATAATCAATGTCTTGATGCCTACAGTAAGGAAATAGGAAGTTTCCTTCCATCGAAGTGCAAATAAGATTACAACTGCTTAAGTATTCTCGTCTTCTTAACTTAAAAATACTACTGAAAAATAACCGCTATGTACAGCATTTTTGTTGAGTAAATATAATAATTCTTTTCTGCATAGCATTATTTACAAACTGGCTCAATTAACTATTTGTCGACCACGAATTACTAAGACTACATTTGTTCAAACAGAATGCGAAACATATTAGTTCTGTTTGATTTCATTTATGACTAACAAGTGTACAATGTAAATCTTAAGATTTTCCGAGATACTATTTATTTACTAATAAATGATTAAACGCTTTTTCTTTGCATTTTAGATGGTAGGCATTGCTATAAAGAGATTTTATCGAATAATTAGCAGCACAACGATTTAAAAAATTTTGTAAACCTTTGTACTCGTTGCATTTTAGAGTAGGTGCCAGATGCGAGTCATTAACAGAAACCAATAAACTAGAACACTCCGATACCATAAATAAAAATGCACTTTTACAAGATCATATTTTCTTATCTGCATTTTTTGTGGCAACGACAAATGATAAAATCTGCAACTACTATTCATACCTTTATCAAATTATGATGTAGGCAATAATTGACGACGTCGACATTTATCACGTTGAAGTTTGTAACTATAGTAGCGTAACTTATTATTTACTAATGAAAATTGGTTTAAAGTATGTCGTGATAAATGTCGTGTTATTAGCAATTCTTGTCTTGGAGATCAAATAAATCAGAGCAATGCAATGCTATATTTTTAACGACCATGACTTAACGTTAGTTTGTGTTCATTTAATTTTATCAAGAATTATACAAGATATTTTCGAATGTCTTAACTGCCTTAAAACGCAGCATTGTTATTTTTTCCGGGCTGTGATCGGAAAATTTGAAAAACTTCTCCAAGCCTTATTTTAGCTTTAACATGGCTATTAATTATTAGATAATTTTACAAGCATGATCATTATTTATGGATTTATATAGTTCTCTCTAATTACATTATTAATATAAATGTTACTTCAAACTGTATTCTTCAATTAAGACTTTATCATAACCTCGAAAATGGAAGATATTATAACAATCCGTTAAAAATATGTGGATTAACTTTCATCTTGGTATAAAAGCATTACTGAAGAAATTGAAGTCCGATTTCTTAAATTGAATAGGCATAATCAATATAACACATGAGTTCTAAATAAATAATTGCAATTTTTCTATAAAACTTGTCATTTAGAGAATTTATTGTTGCTGATGAAGAATACGAAAACAGCTGTAAAAAAATAGTATGACAGAGGCAATATATAACAGACCAATTAAAAAACAATATTGAATTTTCATGAAACTTTGTAATGAAAACTTTAGAGGTTTTTTAGTAGTTTATTATGTATCCGAATTATATGTTAATTAACTAATTTCCAATTCGGATTCACACATCAAAAGGCATGGAAAATATGATCTCAATTCTGGAACACTTTCTTGTGTCGATATTAATAGAGATACTCGGGCATAAATTGTTAATAAATAGTCGACAAAATAGAATAAATTATATTTCAGAATTAACCATGGGCGATGATCAAATTAGTTAATTTTAACAATCAGTTAGACCAATGCAAAAATTAGCCATTAAGTACAAACGAAACTTTCGGAAACAAGACTAATATTAATAAAAGTACAAAGGCAATAATATAAATAACTGAATATTCTTCAAAGATGAGGTAAAATAAACTCAAAGTATATTTTTAATTATTCAATTCTTTTCTAATAACAAATGAGATATTCAAATATGTTGAGACGTCTGCGTTTATGGCAACTTCATGATATTGAATTCACGTAATCCTTAATTTATAACATGAAAATAAGTTTTGTTCTCACGAATGGAATACGTAATGTAACATAATAAACTTCTAGGTAAATAATAACAATAACGTTTGGTTTTAATATTCAGTGATCGCATTACTAATTAACGTCTTTTTTACAAATTAGATTTTCCGTTCTGCATAAAAATATGCAATATAATATAAGACTTTAATGATATTAGAAGTAATATTAAAATAAATTAAAACTTTGGCATGAAAATTTTCCGCTGTACAATTAGATAATAAAATCGTATTGTTATATTAATTATTTAACTAGAACCCCCATAACCTATAAATATTTGTATTTTATTAAAATTTTATATCAATGTCTCGAATAGTGTAAAAGGATACTGTCGCATTTTAGTATAAGAAAGTGTAAACTGAATATTATATTTAAAAAAAATCGTGCCACATAAAGTTCATACTTATCATATCAAATTTATGTAAACCGTATCTGATACTTATTAACATTTCTATAAATTAATGTAAACAAATATGCTTTTTTTGTAGAAAACCAAAATTTTTTGCTTCAAATGATGAATCATATTTTTTATAAATTGGACGAAAGGTACATTTTTTTCAAAACGCTGTTGTTAAATTGGAATAACTATGGCGGAAATGCAGCTTATAACTTACAATCAAGCTAATAAAATGGCAGTAGTTTTACCAAAATATAAAATTTAAGTTATGCTGTCTTCGGACAGTTAAAACGGAAATATCAATTTTCATAAAGCAATAGTAAACCATGTGGAATTTAAAATCGCGCGTGCGCTCTTCACACTTGTATATATTGTAACGTTCAATGAATTATGAATCACAAGCGTTGGGTCACTTAAATCGTGCCTCATTCTAAGCGCACGTGGTCGGGAAGGAATTCCTCTATGAGCGTAAGTTTACTGAAAATGGAATTCGATTGCAATATCCAATTGCAACACTATATATTGAAGGAGATGACGTCTGTAAACAAAGCAATGACTTTTTTACTTTGACAAAGTGTCAATTTTAAAATCGTTCGGCGAAAATTACCTCAAATTATACGTTATCTTCTCTTCCGAGGAGAAAGAACTTTAATCGCGAGGGACATTGTTTACGCTTCAAAGAATGCTACAGCTGTATATTCCGGCATATTCCAGAACACGCGAACAATGCAATTTCTCCATTGCTGAAATTTTTTGAACTCATGATCTTTGTGAATTCAATTTTTCGGAAATTAAGAGATGTGAAATGTGTTTACAATTACTTTAGGAAGAACTTCATATACGATATGTCAAAATCTCTTAAAATTTATAAATTCGAACAAATAGATAAATTCCATAAACCAACCGTTACTACTTGTGATTTTAATTGTTTTGTAAGCATTATTTGTTTGTTTTATACTAATCCTATAATAAGTATCGTTTTGGGGATATAAGATTGAGTATAACACCTATTTGGTGTAATGTACAATTTTACTTACTCTTTAGTACGCCAAAATAAAAATAACATTTCACTCCTAGAACCATAAATAACGTTATGTTTCCATTCAACATGTGTGCAAAATGGCTATTTTAAAAAATACGATGAATTACCAAAATTTGTATGCTAATACATGAGGCTTAAAATGATCACTTTATGCCTTGGAAACTTTACGTGAAATGGCTATTTTACTGAATTAAAATAGTACATTATGTAGCAAGGGCGTAATTATCCATCATCGATGAGTTTGAAATTTGTCACTCGAACAAAGATCAATATTTCGCACGTGAAGAAAAAAATAATACTTTGTGCACGCAGTGGGAAAAATAAATATTTTTTAACACTCCGGGTCTAGAACTCGATTTTGCGCCCTGTCGTGAGATTTAACAATTTCATATACAACATGGGTAAGGAGTGAGTAAAATTAAGTTCATCGTTTACATTATCATTTATTTTGTGTGTTATGAAAAGAATGTTATCTTATTGGCTTTCTTAAACCCTCGAATGACAGAGCGAAGGGTTGTCTCAAATACTATTAACAAGATTTGCATAATTAATTAACAGAATCCTAATTATATTAATATGTTTTTAATTACTAATAAACATCAAAAACACACAATAAAGAGGGACATAGTGTGTTGTGTATTCGATAAATTAAACTTTGAGATTCTTGCAAAAATTTATATTGTACAAAAAATATCAAATTCTGTAAAAAATTAACGAAACTACTTGCCATATTGTACGACCTCACGAATTGTTCGTTATTTTGAGTAGTTTCTTTACGAATTTAGTAAAAGAAATTAAAATGTCTCTTTGGCAAAAATCTTAAATTTATTACTTACAACGTAAAAAAACGAATGTAAACATATCGTAAAAAGATTTTCATTATACCTATATCAAAGTACATTTCAAGACGATCAATTCCATTTTTTATTTAATTTAAGACAAGTAGCAACTAAGTTATGGACGTTTGAATATTTTCAGTTTTTTAAAAATCAAAAAATTTGAAAAATTCTCGCTCGTTATCGAATGATTTTGAAGATCTGAAAAAAATTGACATCATCGAAAAGCTTCTGTAAAAAAAAACACGAACAATATCGATGGTGATCGATTTCAAAAGTTGCTGAGTTGACGTGGAATGACCAATTTACTCTTCTCTGTGACTATTCTTTTTGTATTAGTTCAGTAATATGATTTGGTACATATTACAAATAGTGAAAGAACAAACAACATATTACACATTTAAGCTGAGATAAATCCAACGAAGCTTTAAATTTTTCGTTAAAAACCACGCAAATCTACTCATAAATACATACAATTTACAGAATTGTTACGAAAATGAAGATTGCAACAAATATTAACTGTTGCAAGCTTTCTAATAAATATTCGAGTATATTTGTAATTCCTAAACGAACAATACTAGCAGAATTGGTAAGAAATGAAACATTTATTATAAGTCCACTTGTTTTGATATTATATGTCACAAAATTGTCACGTTTAATGGCGTTACAAATTCATTATCACAAAAAAAAATGAAGAACAAAAAATAAATATTGGAATTAATCATACATTTGATATATAATCATAGAAGATATAATCAGTGATCTTTAAGGCGAAATTTAAATATAAAATTATTTAATGTTTATTGCAACGCAAATTCACGAAGATAGTGATATATGAAATATATATGAAAATAATTTAACCAGTGAAGTATATATTACGATTCTCCAATATCTATTACTTGTGCTTCTCTACAAAGTACTGATTTTATGAATAATTGAAAATATAAATATGCAGATCAAATTGAAGATTTTTAGTATATGGGATGCTGCCACTTATACATTCCCTTCAAAAATGAACTTTGCAGCCTCCTCACAAAGCTAGTAACAATATCTTTGCAATTCTAATATCTCCACACTTTACATTAATTGGAAATAGCTTGTGGATAATAATGATAATTAGCAGAATTAAAAAGATCAACATGCTGTTAAATGATTTAATCAATTACTAACCTTAAATTTTGAGGTAATAAAATTAATTAAATAAAAAGCATAATGTTCTATTCAATATTGTTTTTGACAGATGCCTTTACAAATAACATATACGAAAAAATTAAATCCGATTTCCAATAAAACATATTTTGTTAAAAAAATATATTAAAGTATAACACATAAATACAATAAAACCCTTTTGGCTGAACTGCAGTAACAATACATAAAAATGTAATAAAATAATTGATTAATAGAATGGCGAACATTATTTCGAATTCGTCAAATTTGCATTCGATACAAAATGCAAACCACGTAGCCTGTCGAAAAGCAATGGCCTCGTAATGCGCACTTGCAATCGAAAGTGCGACATTCAGACGTATGAGCAGTAGTAAAACGAGTATTTTAGAAATAGCCTAGAAAAACAAGTCTTTAAGACTGTTTCCAACAAACCTTACGGACACGTAAGGGTTTCAAAGACATCCTTAAATTCTAAAAAAAATTGTGGAACGCAGAGAACTTAATGTGATGTTGCAGACACGATATTTTCCTGTTGACCTGTCCACCCCGAGAAGAAAATTGATTATACATATTTACATAAAATTTATGTTTAGCAACAAAAATGTTATTACTGTCATGCAAGAAATCATTGCGACACGAAAATATTATTTTCATAAACAAAACGAAATTCAATGTGTTTGAATATAACTATAAAATAATTCCTTTCCATAAGATTAGCCTATTTATATGTTCATTGTAATTTCATTAACATTTAATTTTAGTTCAATGTAAATCTTAAACTTATATTCATGGTATGTAGTCAATTGGTCAGAAGAAACAATACTCTCCCTCCTTTTCTTACGTATCTACTGCTTATCTTAATTTAAGTACATTTATTTTATGCAATAAAGAGAATTTAATTACAATTGAACATTCTGAAAATTGTTTATATTTCTTAATCAATCGAAGAGAAGATAAGGTTTTCCAATTCCAATTCAATATGCACAACGAAATTTTTAGAATCATATCTATATATTTGCGAGTTCTCTCGTTCTCATTAAATACACATTGTAATGTCCAAACAACACTCATTTATAACACAAACAGAAAGGTTATCAACATCTTTTTTTTACGTGTGTTTAAACCTGATTAGATTTCGATTACCGATTTTAAATGTAACATGACTCAAAATAAACTTGACGTAGACATTTTTTACTAAAACTAGCTCATCCAGTAACTTTCGACCAAATTTTAAGATTTATACATTTCTCAAAAAAGTTAAAAAACGTCAACTAATGCTTGGTCGCGTTGTTTACCTCCTGGATAAACCCGATTTGTTGCGAAACTTGTCTCGCAAGTTCAATGCATGCATGCATTCGGATTTACCGAGCTGTTCCTTGTATCGTACGAAATATCTTCGTTCAAATTCGGAAATTCATCATAAATTTTTCGAGATGATTTCACTGGAATTTACAGAGCTCAGTGTATAGAAAGTTCTTTCTTTATTTCGAAAATTTCAATAGGTAGTTAAAGAAGTCATTACTTCACCTAGAATATGCAAAATGTTGTCGATAGAACTATCTGAAGCTTATCTGCATTGTAAAAAATAATTTGAAAATTCCACAAAAGAGTACTGGGAGTTCTCCAAATTTAAAAAAATACCATACCAATATTGAAATTTTCCAATATTTGTATAGGCTTTTTCACCTAACAACGAATATACAAACATAAACAAATAATACAATCCTATTTGGTATGGAAATTTGACAATAAATGGGAAAAGTGTTTTGAGATGCGAGTTTCTTTAAGATACACTAGACGGAGCTCAAATCTGAAAATGAAGTCAACCGTGATTTAGAAAAATGCCGATACAATATTTGCAATAAATGATCCATACAGCACATACCTCTTAAAGAGGTCGTCCAGAGCTCAGTCCAAATACATCACAATTTTTTACTATTATTGTATAATCCCCATTCTACTGTGAATGCAATCACCATCCAATACATAAATATACAAATGGCAAAAAGGAACACAGCTAAAAATTAAATAAATTAATAATTAAAATACAAAAATAGAATCGATAATTTTCAGAATTCTTTTTTAATTTATATTATTTATATTTTATATCTCACAGCTCTCAAATAAGACATCTTTTCTGAGAACTCATACTTGAGAGGTCTTATAGAGCTCTTAAAATCGACACATGAGACTTCTTAAAGATTGCTTTAAGAGCTCTTTCTGATAAGTATTTAAGACATCTTACAATTTTTAAGACTTCTTAAAGAGCTCTTTAAGATATCTTTTGGCAAATTACTGCCAAAACATGAGAAATTTCCAGTAGATGTTTCTTAGTGTGTACTTAGTTTTAGCAAATATAGGTTAATGAGTAATACCACATAGTCACCTGTACATTGTCGAGATTTTTTTATGGATAACAAGAGATTTTCGGAAGAGCCACATCAACCGAAATAAATCGCATTACGTATGTTGTGAGTCAGTTAAACAAACTTCAAATCTGTATCAAAACATTTCGTCATGTACCGTATATAATCGATTTCGTGTTAAGATTCTTAAGAGAGATTTGTCTTTATCAAGATTAGTTATCTTCTTATTATCAATAACTAAAACGATTTGATCAATACGAAATAAAATTTGATCACGCACCAATAAAAATTCCACGGTTCATCGAAAATAATTGAATCGTCATTCGATAAAAATAAGCAGTTAACATCAAGACCGCTTCCTTTGGTTTTTATTGTATATAATATTTTATAATACTATTATTTCCTATTAAATATTAATCTAAATATATTTATTAAAATACGAAATTCTACCAAAAACTTTTAAATATATCAGAACGAGGATACAGATGCAACATTCGACACTATCGTACATGTGTTTACGTGGATTCCACTTTCCGAAATAGAAACTCCGTTTGATGTATAGACGCGCAAAGGTTTTGTTGTATAAGAGAAATATCGGTCTGAAACAAATCCACTTTCTCGTAAGTGGATTATCGATGTACAGAAACGGAAATCCTGCAAATTTGTTCCTTAACCCCACGAAAATCAATTGTTCTCCGTTCGCTGAAAATGTTACATTTTCGTGTAATTACAATATTTCGTTAAACATAATAAGGAAGTTAACAAATTTTGCTAAACGAAGTAAAACAGTGCAATAACCATTTTCTAACTTGGATAGTTTACATTATTGTCAAAGATCAGTGGAGTTTAACCTCGTATTATTCTTATAATTATTTTATTATAATAACTTTATATAAATTATATTAATTTCACTTTAGTCCTAATTTTTTTGTTTGAAAGTGGAAAAAAGAATAAAAAAACTGTCATATTTACCATCATTAAAAATTCCGCATTTTTCTAATATAATTTCACAAACAGCGCTATTAGAAAATATTAATTAGTCAAACCATATATTTTAAGTAATTTAATTTTATATACAAAAGAACAGGAAGCAGAATAAATGCTAACCATTACTATCTACATACATGTTTAGAATATGGACGAAGTATATCCAGATAGTTCTTATTATTATCTTAGATATTATGCACTGAAAAAATTCTTAGTTGATTTGACTACTTTTTCACTACTGAAAGTATTTCAATAGATCATCAACGGAATTTTATAGGTTATAGTTGCAATCATAAAAGAGTTAAATCTAACTACCTAGAACACTAAAAACTATTCAACATGCAGGAGCGATATATTTTTAATTGGATTTAGCAGAACTACATTTTTAGTTGATTTAACTTCTTTACGGTAGTAACTGCAACTTAGAAAATTTTCTTGAAGCGTATCGAACTACTCTGCGTAGTTAAAAAGTAGACAAATCAACTAAGAATTTTTCTGAACATTTTTTTTGGTGGAATTTTTTTTAGTGCAGCTATAGGCGGTTGCTTTTGTATTATATTAATGCATGGCTTTTGGAGTTTTATGCATAGTATCGCATTTCTTGATCTCCAATCATTTGGAATACTTTTTCGTTTACTGGGTAAATAATATTAGCTTAAGTAAAAATAGTATAATTAGCAACATCAACAAAGTTATACTAACAAAAAAATTATTTTTTTTAAGTACTCTCGACTCAACTTCTCAATGGTAGTTGAATTTGTCAAGAAACATTTTTTCAGTGTGCCTAACTGTCTGATGTTTAGAACAAGTTTCCCACACGGAAGTATCACTCGTGTTCTCTGTGTAACTAGATAGGAATGGATCTAATGTTAGGTGACGAAAGATCTCTTGGATTTTAACCTGTTAGAGATTTAAGCCAATTTAATGAGACATAATATTTGTGAAGAATTTCGTAATATCTATATTATAGCCGTAACCTAGATCTACACTTTTTTTCCTGGTTAATATCTGGAAACACTACTGCAGAGTCGACAATCTGATAATGTTTCTCAATAATTATTCAATAAACATATAAATCACTTAGTAACATTAACTAACATGAAATTTTATTACTGTAAGGTGTACAAAAAAAAGTTATATTTATTATTTATTTTAAATAGATGTATGCAGTAATCCTAATGATACTTCTTATTGAAATAACTTTATTTTTCTGATATATTACGTCTTCTTGATTGAGTTTGCAATTAATAAAATTTGAACAGCAGAATCTTTAAATAATTACTTAATAATAATGAAGTTATCATAATAACATCTTAACTACTTTCTCGGTAAAATTGTGTTTGTTTCATTTGAGATTTAACATAGTTTGTCAAATTAAGAATATGCAGGTAATTTTAAATAAAAACATAAATATTATTATGCATTTACCCACATTTATTATACGATTAGAATTGAACACTGTTACTTGACCGGTTTTAATAAATCATTTGCACTTGCTAAATCAATTAATTTCTAAAGCCCATTCACTTGAAAAACACTTGACCATAATCACACTTGGTCATTTCGTAGTAAAGAAAGGAGGTTTTCTCATTGATCTGTTTAAATATATTATACTTCTCTGCAGACTGTGTACAGATTTTAGATTATTCTTAGATTTGATTATATTATAATAAATATATATTTATCAGTCGTTCTTCGCATTATAAACATTACTTTTAATTAAAAGCACACAATACATTATTTAAAAAACAGGCTGTAGATAACAAAAGAGTCAAATGTTTCTAACATTGAAATCAACAGTCTCAATCTGTATTTTTCAATATGAATAAATAAAATCAAAATTAAAACCTGCATTTATTAATTAGCACCAAACATGTAAATTGCAACTCGAGAATTTGAAGATCCTTTTGCAATCAGGAGTAAATAGATACCGAAATTATGTATCAAAAATAAACACATTAATTTCGTATTTTTCGAATTTTTCATTTATAATCTATTTTCGTCCATTATGTCTTCTCCAATTGTATTACTTTTCAATTGCTCTGTTATTAGGTACTCTAATGAGATTGAGTAATTCAAAACTTGATTCATTCTCATTTGCAATTATTCTTTCCCCCTATTAAGTTGAACTCATACTCCAATTTATCGTGGTTTGCAAAAAATTGCAAATGCATTAAAACTGATTATAAGTTTTGGAATGCTTCCTATTGCTTATGTAATATTAAAAGTTCCAAATTTACATTAATTTTAGTAAATATGAAAGAAAGTGAATATTTCGACGTATGAAAAAGCTGGTAACAATTACTATTTATTGACGAAATTCTTTAAAAATCGGGCTAAAATATGACATTTGCTTCAAAAAAACTTAAAGCCCAAAATAAAAAGTTAAATTGATATATTCTGAAGTCAGGTGTATCAAAATAAAAATCATCAAAGCATAACAGTTACTTGATAAAAAATTATCAACGTATTTATTACCATTCGTAACACATAGTTAAAATTTAAAATTTATCAATTTCCTTATTTGAAACTCAATTATTTGTGCGCAATTTCTAACTAGTACCGAAATCTGAATAAGTTGATTGAAGTGGTCCAAATAATATTGTAAAATATTTTGTACAAAATTATTTAGGTAATATTTGAGGTTCTATTTAAAAATAAACTAGAATGATCATGCGACTATTTACCTATCAGAGAGAATGAGTCGCTTAGTAATCTGGATGATTTATATTTGTTACGAGTAAACCTGTGTTTTTGTAATTAGACACCCTACTTGGTTTTCTGTTTTGACAATATCACCATCATTCATTTGAGACTCAAGTGTATTGTACATTCTGTTTAATGTTTGATATTGTCGGAATTCGAGGACTTCAGAGAAAAGTAATTAATATGCAAACGACTTATTGTACATTACAAATAATTTGACATTAAGCAGGAGTAAAAATCGACTATTTTATACAACAGACTTAAAACTGACAAACACAAAAAGTTTAACAAACGTATTTTTTATTAAGTTTTGTTAAAATTTCAAAAACTCTATATTAAACTTATAGAATTCCCGCGCTTGTTTTGAGAATATATATGTTTGAAAAATTATGTTCACTTCTACGGAGGAGGTAAATTTTTCTTAGTCATACTATTCAATGACGCGTAATATGAAAAATGTTTTGCTTCACATAGACGTGTTAATTAATAGTACGTCAAACAGGATTGCATAACACACACAAAGAATTAAACGTAAATAATTCGATACAAAGTTACTGCAGTGTATTATTTAAAATTATGTTTACTTCAGGTTTTAGACGAAACGTTTAATTTCTACATTCAAGCAAAACCAGTCCTATAAATGTCTGGCTTGTAACTTCGACGAATCCAACATAAATAAGCAATACTGAAGTCTATAAATCTTTACCATTATTCATGAGAAGAAGTTCAACTTCTAAAATAAATTTATTTAATTATTTATCGTACTAAAATATTTAATAATTTCATTAGTTTGCTTTATTTTGAATCAGTTTTACTTTGGCATTTTTTATCTCTAATTTTTATTTTTGTTTACTGTATTTTAATCAACAAAATCTCAAATTTGACGAAATGTTAACCATGTGTCAAAGTTCTAAGAAAGTATAAATATAATACAAACCAAATCAATTTCACATCGAGGCTTGCTACTCGTAATGAGATTTAGGGTTCAAGAATAGACCTCAAACAAGACCGTTTCCTGTTTTGTACTTCATTTTAAATTACTTACGAATCTAAATTGATTGGATAGCAACTCATCTTCAAATTATATTAGGCAAATTATAATTCAATCAATTTGAGAGTAAGAAAACCGAATATTGTATCTTGTCTTATTTTCATCTTAAATTAGAAAATATTTGTAATTATCATATTCTTCCATGTATTCCTATATATTTTGGTACCTACATAAACTTTATTTGAACAGTTCTAATTCATATTAGGTTAACAAATACTTTTAATAACAATGTGTTTGAAATATATGAGTTGTGCCCTTATTAAATATCAACAATCTAAATCGATAGTTTCAAAGTGTATAAAGATTAAATCATTAAAAAATCAAATAGAATTAATATGGGTTTGCTGCAAACAATTTCCTAAATTCAGTCAATTTGAAGAGAAAGTGATAATGACTTAGGAAATACCTTAGGAAATCAAACAAAAAATATGAAAATGTAATTGAAAAATGTACTTTTTTTCTTTTTAATTGTCATTTTCTTCCAGTTTACTTAAAAATAGTACTAGTGCAAGAATAGTTTATTTACTGATACAGCTCAATAATGCCTTCTCTCCTTGTTTTAAGATTAACGAGTCATGTTTACTAATTTATCTAATCAGTACTGAATGTTCAGATACTATAACTGTTCCACTCCTACGCATATTCATGAAAAATGCTCGCCACAACACATACGAAAATTGTTCCGGAAATGTTGTCATCAGAAATGATTTTTCGAGACAGATTTTAATTTCTCGAAAAATTCGAAAAGTGTATTTTATAGACTTCTTGAAGTAATGACAATATGCGTTTCAAGAATACAGTAATTTTATTTTTAATTTTATATATTTTTTTTCAGCAATGCTAATACATTTTCGAATAATGAATGCCTGACCCCGACTAGCATCTCAACTGTTATTCTGAACATCCAATATGCATTAATATTTTGCAAAGAAGCAACACATAATTTTGGATTTGCAGACTGTCCGAATGTTCGAAAATTTTCGTTCTGGTTTCATTAAAACAATTCTCTCCCTTGTTGTCCCTTGTTATACCCACGGTTTTTAAGTAACCGTAGAAAAAATATATCCTTTATTTAAAATAAATAAAAAATTCTCCTACAAAAATTGTTTCTGTCAGTGTTGCTACCACGAACAGAAATTTTATCAGTAACTCTCAATACAATGTGGTCTTGTGTTCTTCTATTTATATAGTCACATTTTAAGCGGTGGGTGTGAAATTTTATAAGATGTATTAGGTATTCATACGACTTATTTAAATTACGAGCATCCTCGTTTTTATTCAGCGAATTATGCTGCAGTTTGATATGAATAATTATTTACTATTTATTACAATCATGATATAATTCATCAAATGTTAATTCTGTGTTCAACAAATCGTGTTTTTAAAAAACGTTTCGTTTGGCCAACATAAGTGGCGTCGCAATTTACATTTAATGCAATAGATGGAAATGTTTTGGTCCCTTTTTCTAATTTTATATTTACTTTTAATTATCCTGGATAAATTATGTTGTATTCCCGACATCGTAATGAAGTTGAAATTTTTCAACTTGTTGAATCGACAGGCAGATGTGTTTTTGAATCGTTAAATTCAGTATTAGTAACTTGAGTGTCCCTGCCATATTGGTGAATTCGATTGTCAATGCCTTCTTTTACTGAATTTTTCGGGTAGTCATTATCGCGTAACAGTACATAAATCTTCTTGATGTCCTGAGCGAAAAATTGTTTTAGTAATTATAATGATAAATATTTAGTAATGATCTATAAACCATATGATTCATTACCATTTTCAGTGGGTTTAAAATACGGATCAAATTATAACTTTATCATATTAACATTTTTAATAATTAATATATCCAAAAAAGGTATCCTGATGTTATTTTGGGTTTCGTAGGTAACTTTAAACCTGAGATTGTACTCATTACAAACATTGATCATTACATCCAATTCCCTCTCTGGTATATATGTAATGATGTCATCTACACTGATAGTAAAAAATTAATGGATGAGGTTAATCAAGAGAAAAGTTCCTCATTATTCCTCCTGATGAGGAGTGCGTCCGAAACAAGAGAATTGTACTGAAAATTACTGAAAAATTGTCTGCTTATGGGAGTAGGTTTCTGATAGTATTGGTAGAAACACTGTCACTATTTTTGTAGAAAAACAGCCATTCCTTTTTTATTATTTTGTATAGTTTCTTTTAATATTCATGCGTACATTTCATTTAATTTTTATTCTTTTCCTACAAATCACATACTTTATACTTTGAAATGAAGGTGCAAACCTTCAAAAACGATACGTTGTTCAAGAAACCAACTACTTTTTTTAACAATTCGTATTTTACTTTTAAAAACTACCGATACGATAAAGAAAGAGCAGTTTCAAAAAAAAATATACATTAAAAAGTATAGCTTAGGGTATGTATATACAATTGTGAATTTTACACGACCATCCACACGATCCTCGACTCTGTTATACTAATATTTATGAATTGAATACCTACTTCATGTATCAGAGGACTTGGATAATGGTTTCTCTGTAATAGCAGAGCGCATATTGTTTCTGAGTTCCGACATAGATCTAGGCGACATTGACATATATAGATACACGTCCTCAAAATACATATATAGCATATTTTTTATACAAATGTAACTATTTCGCACTATCTAAGACACACTCCTGGCCAAAATAATAGGCTATGTAGCTAAAACGATGTCGTGTTGCCAACGCTTTGTTTTATATTAAATACAGTCTAAATATTTGGTCAATGTGTCGGTTTAGATCAATTAAAGTTTGGTTATGACAAACAAATTGCGACCATTTACTATGGCGAACAGGATTTTCAGTTAAATTTAGAAAAATGTATACTTAAATTCAAAACAAATCATTTAATGGTCCAAATATACATTTCATTCAGGCGAACAAAGATTTATTTATTTTGAACAAATATATGTCATGGCAATACGAACTGTAGTTATTACTGTGTTTGAAAGATTTCAAGACAAATTAATAAATACATATCAAATATTTGATTGATAGATTGCGTTTAAGGTGCTATCAGGTTTAAGGTTATGTTCACTAACCTTTTTAAAACATGCATTCGATCACGGAACAACATGTAATTGCAAAAATATAACTTTTATATAAGTTTGCTGTTTTAATATAAATTAATATTTATAAAAATAATATAATATAAAATGTTAGTAATATTTTTGGTAGTTAAATTTTTAAATATACATTGAAAACAACTATTTTTCGATATACTATGCGTAAAATTTGATTTTACGCACCACCCTATCTAATCGCATGTTAAAAACGGTGCGTAAAATCGTATTTTACGCACTAGTATCGAAAAATACTATTACTTTGCAGCGTACGCTGTCAAATATGTGCCTGTTATCGCGGTAATCTTGATGATCTGGCCTTTATAAATGAGTTTAAATTCATCATATTTTATAATAAAAAACACCCAAAGTCGTCTACTGAAAATTCGCTAATTTTTCGAAAAATTAGTAAATTTAAAAATTCGAAAATTTTTTATTATAGTAACCTACTATTTGATAACTATATGAACAAAGATCAAGATCATACACCTAAATCCTTTGATTCATATTAAGTGAAAAAAATGACCATTGAACAAAACATTCTTTAATATTTTGTAGAATTAGCAAAATCTCATCTGTAAATAACATATAGTTATATAGTTGTTATGCTATTTTTCAGTGTCAAAACTATACTGTGCACACTGGACACAAATTAGCATTCATTATTTTAACATTAATTGCAACAAACACACGATATTTTACTTAGTTTTAAAGAAGTATTCTATAATTTAGGTATTATATGAACAACGGGGATGAAAACATTTGGTCAGTGTATCCAATCTTTCTTCCAGCAAAATACAATTCAAAATATGTGAATAGGGAATATTAGGCGAGTTTAATGAAATATTATACTAACCTAAATATTTGAATTTCTTTCTAGCCCATACAATATCTAGTAATTGTTTATTTCTCGTTTAAATAATCTATCTGTGATGGAATTTCTTGGAATTTATCGGCCAAATGTAAATATTAATTTCATTAAAAGTGTAAAATCGTTGCCCTAGACGCGATAGTTAATTTTAATTTTGAAAAAAAAAGAAAGAACTTAAAGAGAAACCGAAAACGTGTTATTTAATTAAAACGGTCAAGAAATAAACAATTACTAATTATTTCATAATGGTTTCACATTACGTTTTGCATATAATTTTCTAAAATTAAGAACGTTTTTCATTCTCTTTTAAAGGTTTATCCAGCCTTTAAGTTCTTTTTTTCAAAATTAAAATTAACTTTCACGCCCAAGCAACGATGTTATTAGCCCTGCTGAAGAGCACAAAATGACATCCTGATGCGAAACGATTTCTTCACAATGGCTCCAGTTTCAAGCGATAAAGGGATATTTTCTCCTTTTTCCTTTTAATATCAAACTTGACAGATATCGAATCCAAAAGTTTACATATAAGAAGATACTAAAGTAATGCGCTCGACGTGCACTGAAATCCCAGTGACGTCTATATATTTATTTATTTACATTTTTACTGAAATGAATATTTACGTTTGGCTGATAAATTCCAAGAAATTCCATCACATAGATTATTCAATACAATATCGCTGAAAAAGCCAAAATATTTGTTTTGTGTCTGCAGAAAAATAAAATTACTATGCACTTAAAAAAATGCACAAAAAACATACCTAAATACTTAGTACTTCCTTTAGCTTCACAAAGCTCAGTTAACCAACTGAAAGTTAGACACACTTTCATCGTTTAATTAAATTTAAGAAATATTTTTCTCTGTGTGGTTTAGTTTAAATTGATTAATTTTAGCACACTATATTTAACCTTGTAATCAAGCATATCTTATCTTTTTCGGTAATGTTTACAAAAAAATCATGTAACTGTTGGCGATTTCAGAAAATAAGTTAACAACGTTCTGATACCATCGACTGCAGAAAAATTCGGCATTTTTATGGGAAAATTGTTTTCATGTAATTAATACTTTAAGTAGTAATAATAAGTAGTAAACTGAGGATTAGTCAATGCTACTATGAACATTATGCAAAATACTAAAATAATTAACATTTTTCAGTAGTTAATTAATATTACAATAAACAAGCTTTGCTTTTTATAATAGATATTGTTATAGACTTAATCAAACTAACGGTTTTTGGTGCCCAAATTAATTTAGTTCCAAAATGTACGTTGAAGGAAACTGACTACGCGTACCACCAACGGCGATAGAAATGACAGATCAGCTAAGTTTCAAATTTTTATTATATTTATACAATATTACGTTAATTAGCATCCTGATAGAGCGTATAGAATTTTATATTTGTTCTGGTATCGACTGAACATTAAAAATATAACGATACATACCGAAATTATAATTAGTCTCAAGTAATTTCATTGGTCATCGCAATTTACCCTGGCGATTGTAATGCATTGTTAGCATTTGCGATAGCTAATAGAACATTATTTCAAATGATTAGGTGACCAAAGCATTATAGGTTATAGCAAAAATGATTGGTAACAGTTAATCTTACAGCTTCGTCAACTTCGAGAACAACCAACAGTAAAATCTAACGCTTTATGACTATTTAATTCATGATATTTAAGTAATTACACTTATGTACAATTTTTATTTGTGTATTAATTGCAACGATAAGCATATCAGTGCAATGAAATTAACGGCAATACCATATTGAGCGGAAAAGTGAAAAACATTTTACTATTCTGTCTTCGGTGACAGACCAATAACATTGATATAGGGGTGAGTCGGACCCTGACACTTATAAATACTTTTTTCGATATCTTGAGAAGTAGTCATGGAAGAAAATGATAAAGAAATATAAATATTCTGAATAGTTAAACAGATATTATTTAAACAAATTTACATAAAACAATTTATTTGTTTTTCGGTAAACTCAATTAATCGAATTGACAATATTTTTTAATTTCACTAGGAACATTTCTGAGAAAAATTCCGATACTGGGAACGAAAAATACAGATATTCTTATTATTATAATTAAAACTTATTCATTTTTTGTTTATATCCCAGTCACAGAAGGTGTCTACTAAAAGGAAAATTGTCTGTGTTCAAAATTATTTCGAGTTTTTAGAAAAGTGAACAACTACTGTAGTTTCAAGATTATTTTTTAATAACGAATTTTAAAAGTAAACAATGTATACATCTTCATCGTAAATTTTCGTTTTAAAATTAATGTGATTCAATATTTTTAAAATTCTTTTTTTCCGTTTATGTACTTTTTATTCTCTTTCTATCTGGTGTCTTTTTTAATTAATATTCTTTTCACGTTCCATTGTGTTCTTTCCTGACTAAAATAACCAATATTATTCTAAAAGATTTTTAACTTTTATTTTAAAAAATATAAATTTTCTTCATATAATTCTTCATATAATAGTCCAGGAAAATTAGGCTGAAATATAATTGAATTTGGAAAAAATTGTAAATAGAACGGATCCTTCACTAAAGTACGTATTTTGTTGTGTAAATTCTTTTAAAAATTGGAGTAACCAAACGTTTGGTATTTTTCAATGTTAAATAAGCAAAAACACGATAAAAAACGTTATTTTTCAGTTTTTCTAATCTAGCTGAAAAACATGACGTTGTGCGGGAAAAGTGTTAGGAGGAAAATTATAGCTCTTGAAATTCTCTACACAAATGGTCTGCATAATATTTTCAAAAAATTAATATTTCAACAAAATAATAAATTTTTTATCTTTTGCAGTTTTATCGCTAGGAATGTATAATTTGTTTATTTAACATTGAAAAACACCAAACTTTTATTTACTACAATTTTTTAAAGAATCTACACAACAAAATACATACTGTAGTGAATGATCTGTCCTGCTTACAATTTTTTCCAAACATTTCCTTAATTTTCCTGGACTATAATGCATAGAATCAGACGCTACACGACTCTCCCCGACACTATCAATTTGTGAACTTTTTCTATTCCCTAGAATACAGACATTCGTCAATTCCCTACCAAAAGAGGAATACAGACATTCGTCAATTCTCTACCAAACAAGTCAATATAAAGGACTGAACAAATAATATAAATCTGTATAACATATTAACGTTACTACAGGAATACTCTCCACGTCCCATAAGCTAGAATAACAACATTTCAACGTTTTTTTCTCAGTTTACTAATTTTGTAACTTAACTAAAACTTACTTATATGTCCAGAAAAAAACCTTTCATATATAATGTATAAATAATTGTGATATATTCCCCATAATCAAATTCTAATCATAAAATGCTATGTAGTATAATACCATTTCCAAAAGGAAATCATTCCAAGCAACAGAAGTTCAATGCCAAATTATATAATATTAGTCATTTAATCGACAATGTTTATTTTTCTGCATGCAGTTTCCTTGTGTGATATACTACTGCTCTAAGAATAACTATGTAAAAAACTCGTACTTTGATAACATAGGTAAATACGATTCCCATACTAACAAGTTAATCCCACTTATAACTATGAAAAAAAATATTTATTTCGTTGCATTTTTTGAAAGTATAACTATCTGAGAAAACGTAAAATTTCAGGTATTTCTAAAATTGAATGAGATATGAGCACTCCAAGACAAAAACTGAAACTGAAATTTTAAATGCATTTTTATCAAAATGTAATTTTTTAAATCGGTTACCAAAATTACTCGTAAACTACTGAACTGATCTTCTCGGAGGGTTTTGTCACTACATAATCATGTAGTGTTCAATCTTTGGATTTTTTTCGATAATAACTACTGTTTTATGGCCAAAAAACGCCGTTTTTAGTGAAAATTAATGACTAAAAACTAATTACTTTGACTATCCGCAATTTTATGAAAAATGCATATTTTTTTAAATCCTTTGATCACAGACTAGTTTATATAGTTGTTTAATGAAATCTATTGACATTTTTTGTTTCAGATAACCCAGATCGTCGCAATCCTGATTACTGCAAAACAAAAACATAATTGTTATTTGTAACTAAATACTTAATATTCCTCAATAAAAAAATTACTCTAAGGTATTCAAATAATGTATTTTAAGATCGATGCAAAAACTTTACTGATCGTTTAAAAAAATTCTTAGTTTTGTTTTAAAAATATCATGATAATAACTTTTTTTTAGTTACACGTGGGGTTAACCCCTTCACTATAGTTTTTAACAATTTTGCACTCAATGTAAAATAGATAAATCATTAAGACGTGAATAAATAATTGAATATTAATATATTTACAATATAGATAGAGAGTCGACATAGATGAATAATCCATGAAGAATCCAAGAAAGAATTGTAACATATAATAATTACTACAATTCATAATTGTAAACTACTCTCTGGATCGGAATTAGTAAATTTTTACTATTTCAATAAATACATGAGTATTATATTATTCTATTAATAGTAAATCATTCATAATTTTGAACACGACTAAGAAATGTTCTTACGAATTGTAAATAGTAAAATGATTTCATCATTATGTTAGTCAGTATACTCCTCCTACCGATAGTAGTGATTACTATTCTGATAATCTTGCTCATGACGACCGTTAAAGAAATAAATGCCCGTTCAAAACATAAGAAAATGTATTGCAAGTATTCCTGGCTGACTAAACGTGAGCCTTTAGATAATTTATATAATATTTTATATAATATATAATAAAAAGTATTTTAATATGTTTCTACTTTTTAGTAAAGCCAATAATCAATTTTGATTTTTCGAAATTTTTTTTTTTATTTTGCACGTTTTTTCATACAAACATCGCAACTACCTCTCTTCAAATATGTACTTCTTTAAAAATAAAATTTCAATTTAGTCGATTCAGGGTAAGGATTTATTTTACATACTTAAATTATAAAACCTAGCTAGAAATTAATGAACTACTAATTCAGGATAGTGAGTGGCCGTCATTTTTCTATTGGAAAAAGATTATTTTTATATACTTATGTAGCTTTGAAAGCCACATAAAATGAGGTTATGTTTCATTCACGTAATTACATGAGTGACTGACAACTAGGTTCAGAGGTTAACTCAAATCATTTTTGTAGTAAATAATAGGAGTCATAACACCATATAATAAGTAGTTATATTTAAAATTGTTCTATGTATAAAATTTTATAATTACATATTTTTAGTAATTAAACAATATTATTGCCTTGTTTATTATAGAAAGTTATCTATTCACGTTTTACATAAACACGTATTTTATTTTCATGTAATAACTAGATGTTGGTTTTGAAAATGGCAGTCAATAAATATCCCAAATTTGAAATAGGGCTTATCATTTAAAAAATATGTCTGTTCAAATCATGTATACTGTGTTTATAGATATTTAGTATGATTTCGAATTTAGACGCGAAGTAATTATTTAAATAATCGTATTATTGTATAAATAAATTCAGTAGATAATATGATTATAAGAATAAAAATATTAGTTTGAATGTATTTCGTAAACTTGTGTATTGGCAGTGTATTTTTAATTTATTTATTTTTAAAAAAATGCAGTTAAATATTTACTTGAATGCAGACAATTCTCTTCTGCTACAAAAGTTAGGTTAGGTTAGGTGATCAATCATTTTTTAGTATTCTCAAAATAGAAATACAATTTTAATAATCGTAATTATAATTTATACTCATAAACAATCACAAACAGGTAGAAAATGTTAATAGTCTTTACTTGTGCGATCACGTAGTAAGCATGTGCAACAAGACGGAGAGCATTGCATAATTACATCTGGTGGAATATTAAAACAGTACACGTGCATCTAGAATGGAATTTATCGTGGAAATCGCAAACTACAACAAATGATGACAACAATAGAACGGTGTAAAGAATAATGACGTCAAAAACAATAAATCACTGCATTGCGCGTCAGAAAATTTGGAATCTTTTCCAAAATTATCTTTCTCTTTGATATTACAATTTTATCTGAGTTCAAATTAAATCCTTGTCGACTTTCAATGAAATGATGACATGCATCGATTCATTCGCGATAATCGAACGTCATTAATGATTGAAGTGTTTGCATTTCAATGCGTTAATGATTAAATAATCTCTGAGAAGGTATATTCAAATTTTCCGAAGATGTCGCACTCAGGAAAACTTTCATGAGTGTATAAAAACGTCCTTAAATTTTATGAAGATGTAATGATAATTCTGTATAAATGACTGCAGAGTAAAATTTTAATTTTTATCGTGAATACGAATTTTCATCAAAGTTTGACGTCTCCAAATGCAATATAATTTCATGATGTCAGTTTTGACATTATGGATTGGAAAGGAATACGAAAAAAAGAAATAGTTGATTTTACTATATAAATAGTAGGCTCTGGCACAATTACGATTTTTAGTGCTGTTTTACTATTTAAATAGTAGGTTTGGCTACCTAAATTTGTCGAGGTCTCTATTTACATTAACTAAAAAACGATGGCTTATTCTACTATCTAGTTAGTAGCTTCAACTTTTCCATTTTTCCTTAACAAATGACCTCTCGACATTGTTTGGAGTGAGAATTCACTCTTTAGGGAATAAAGTTTTATCAACAGTAAAAATTCTAAACAAATCATGTTTTTTTCCAGTTTGAATTACTAATTTCATATTTCTCCAACACATAGTAAAGGATCTGAAAGCTTTTTAGACAGTCCCTGTACAATCTCATGAATATATAAATAATACACAGAGAGAAGAAAAATGCTTAATGCAACTATTTCATAATAGTAAAACATTTAATAACAAAAAGTAGATAATTAAACCATTTCTATAATAAACAAGAACATAATATTTTTCTGTTTACCGAACAGTGACATAATAAAATAAATTAAACAAAAATATCCTCTTTCCTTACTAAAAAGAATTATTGTATGGCCCTTTTCATAATGTTCTGAATTGCAAAAGTAACACTCTGCGAGCTACAGCTTTTCACATTGTTAATTTTATTATTATTATACTTTATAACTGTTTTTACCATTTCTTCATGATTCCTTTTTTTTCTCTCTCTGTAGTTTATTAGGAATATCGTTTCCTTTCGTGGCTTTTAAAATGTTTTAAGTGAAGACGTGCAAAACGAATCTTAAGGCAGGTTAAACAATTGTATACTTTGGTTTTCTCAGACCTTCTCGTAGGAGGGCGGGGGGGGGGGGTCCAGAATACGAAAATAGCGTTACATAGTTATGGACAACTCTAAAAGTTAGGTGTAACTTATGCGTTCATCTTTAATCATAAAGTAATTAAAGTACTGTAAGACGTACACGAATATACCATTTTAGACGATAAGAAAGTTACCATTCCCTAAACTAATGGTAAATGCAGACTTCGTGTACATTTAAGGATAAACATTAGATGATTGAAATAAAGTGGCAAATATATACGGAACGTCCAGCTTCCTGTACGTTTGGTGACGTACTTGACCGCTACAAGGACACTCCATGCACGCTGACGCGTCATTTCGTGAATTTCACGTGTACTTTAAGAGTTCAATTTGTCTAAGAAACATTCTCCTGTGTGCAATGATTTAAAATAACGGAAAACGACTGAAGTAATCAAATATGTTCATTGCGGTTTTTCCACCGCAATCTCGTCTCATTAATCTCGAGTATTCCAATTTGCATAAATTTTCGCAGAGTATTTTCAAGGATTTGCAGAAACAACAACCGTTTGGTTGGCACTTAAGCTAAGTTAAAAATCTGCGTACCATCTGAACCATCTTGTCCTCTCGAACCGGCGACAACCTCTCGAGCGGGATCCAGGACTCTATATATCATCCGTACGGTTCACTTCACCAACCACGCACTCCGTACCGGTGAACGCTCGTGTATGTGTGAACCGTATGGCGAACCGCCAACGCACTTCGCGAACACCTGGCCGACTTCTTGTGGCGGTAAGAGAAATCTCCCCGTTCACGCGGATGAATCAGAGCCGACAACGTCTGGACCAAGAGTTACTTCTCCGAGATAATTCCATTGACAGACACATATGTAATCGGTACACGAATTTGAAGACCGCCTTGACGAAGACGAACCAAACGGTCAAGAACGACGAACCGGCACGGCGCGACCCGAGTGACGATTAAGACCCGAGTGCTGCTGAGGAGCGAGAAGACTGAGAATATAGTATGCGGTAGTGGGTGACGGCGATGTCAATGATACAGGTTGTGCGAACAGCGCCGACCGAACGCGTCATTCCCGGGTTCGCTATACGGCAAAAGCATGCTAAGCGCATTATTGTCTTTTTTTCCCAACTCTCTCGACCGATCTGAATCACTAACCGGATGTACCTGCGATGCCACCACCAAGTGCCAATTTTCATTCTTCCAGTCCCGCAAGAAATCCAACCGCCAATTCGATTCGGCAAGGACTTAGGTCGAGGTAGCCCAACTATCCACTGGACAAGACTAAATGACCGTCCGTTTGTTTTGACCACGAAGATTCCACATTGACTACATCGCTTGCGGGAATAGCTTTCTGAACATTCCCGTATTATCCTAAAGTTTTTATGTCGTTTTTTAACCCTTAAATCGCCCTGGGTTACAGGGAGACCCCAAACATAAATATTACATTTTTTCCTTTCTAAAATTGCACTTTTACAGCATTTTTTTATCTTAAAGAGCTACATTTCTGCTAATTGACAGTAAGAGAGTGTTTCAATTTCAATCCGGCAAAATAAATGTGTATAATATTTATTCAAAGGCAGTACACCACTAAAAGATTTGCAATTTTTATCTTATATTATTTCTGTTTTCATAATTTCTTGACCTAAAATGTTCAATAACATAACTTTTTGCATCGATAGATCATTTTCAATTATGAATTAGAATCGTAAAAGAACATCTCAATTTGTGAATGAGATAGTTTTAATTATTAACTGGAACATTTTTGTAAGAACTAGTTTTCAACTGTCGTGATTCATATAATAAATAAAATTCCTTTTTCTTCTTTGTTTCTTTCATAAGTGAAAAAAATCCTTTAGAATTTATAGATTTATCAGATTATTATCGTGATTGATGTTGAAAACTATTGTGAAAATACTTAGAGTGTATTATTTGATCAATAACAATATTAACACTTAAAGCGCCCTGGGGGTACTGGGAAACCCGACACATAAATATTACATTTTTTCCATTCTAAAACTGCACTTTTACAGCATTTTTTTATTTTAAAGAGCTACATTTCAAGAGGCACAAGTTAAGTTTTTAGGAAAAAATATTGAAAATTGGCCGAGTTATGATTTTTTTTGTGAAAGACGTCACGTCACTTTTATATTTCATTTTTTAAAACGGGCACCAATAATTTTTTTATCAAGATAACTTATTTACGCGTTAATATTCTTTACCTCATGGAGTCCCGTTATTTTCTCACTTAGTAATTGAAAAAAACTAACAAATAGTTCTATTTAAATAAACCTAACTTAACTTCTTTATACGGAAGTCTTTATAAGGAATTTTGTGAGTTGGTTCTGTCGGACAGTGAAGACTAAATGGGGGATCATTAGCTCTAGACACGATAATTCAGCAATGTTGCCTTCTGAAAGCGAAGAAAAAAAATGTATGCAGGTAGACAGCGGAGTGTTTGGAGTTAACACACGAAAATAACATGACATGTGGGCCCTTTATATCCACTGATACAAGACTAGATCTTCGTCATTCCTATAATCATATTTTGATGTTTTATGTGGTTTAAAAAAAAATACATGTAATAAAAAAAAATCTCTGTCAAAAAGGCGATTCCGCCCGTTTAATAATAAATAATAAATAAAAAACGGTACCACGACTAACCAACACACTATTTTTCAACAAATCACGTTTCAGTAAAAGAATTCAACAAACGACATTTTACTATTATGACCATATTCAAATAAAGTTTATATCACAAATCAGAAAATCGAGTGTTTTTAAATAAAAAACTTATACTAGATAAAACTATATATTATACACGCATAAAAACATAATAAATATATTTTAAAAAATTTATTATAACCTAACCTAACAATTTCAACACAAAACAAAACTAGGTATGTTTAAATTAAAAAATTATAAATAGCAATTTATACATAGATAAAAATAATTCTTCGATACATATAACGTAAAGGGGGCTATAGCCTTCAAAATTTATTTTCCCTCAAAAGAAGGGTTTTAATCTTTGATGTTAACCTTCAATAGTATAACCAATGTTTATATTTACAGTATCAGGTGTGGGGTTTTCCCACTCTGATGGGTTTTACCCAAGTCATTGAACGCACCCGAATCGAGGTCCCAGAAGGTACCGTATACCTCTCTAAAAATCGGCAACTGTCAAATCAGGCGAATTTTGGTAATCATTCTACAGGCTCCATAAAACGGCAGTGATATTCAAACAAAAATTAAAATGTATTTGTAGCACAGTTAATAAGCAATTAAGACAAAAACAAGGAATGAGTACTGACTTGAAGAATTTGAACTCCTTTATTTGACATAGCTCCATCTCCTAATGGACCGTAACTCATTTACTTCCAGATATACGAAAATCGGAATCATGCTCCACACTGAAGAAAAAAAACCAAAACAACTTTTGTCTACCCAATAAATATAGTGCTTACATCGCAAAAGATTAAAATTCACAATCGTAAAAGTAAAAATTAATTTTTTATAAATGTTTGTGATATATCATTAAGAATAATTGTGCATAATGACATAACTGTGTGGTTAATTATATGCTTTATAAACGTTGTTAAAGGTAACAAATCTGTATTTTTTTAGTTTATGGCTTGCATATCGAAAACGATGCAGGATATACAGTATTCTCTAACCTAAATGACATATGAAGTAACTTCCAACGATGATCGTGATTTATCTGTTGACTTAAGATTATATATAAGCTCTCTATGACATTTTGTAAGAAATTGTATATTCTTCGAAAAAGATTGGGTACATTTTTGGTGTATTTTGCACTGTTCTCGATATGGAAGCCATACATTGAAAAAATGTTGTTACCTTGAGCGACGTTTACAAAGTATAGAAATTAAACATGAAAAAATTATATATAACAAAAAATTTACAATTTCGAATTTCAATCGCCCTTTTACGGTTTAAGCACTATATCTACTTTATTGACTATCTACTTGGTCATTTTTCCTTTTTTTTTCTCAGTGCGATTTTGGTCAGAGCTGGCCTTCGAATAAATAAGAAGTTTGGACAGTAACTCAAAAATTTCGAGCATATGAAAGTTACTGGACAATGCTAGTCGTGGAGTTAACATAAAAATGAAAAGTTTGAGTAGAAAATTGATTCACAAGTGAACTCCCTGAGTATTTGAGAACATGTTTTCGGACGAGAGGCACAAGACTCTATTTCGATATAGTAATAAAGGCAGTTCTATATCGTTATGACACCAAAAAGGGTTCTATTTCGGTATGACACTGAAAAAAGTTATATTTCGCGAGGAAAATAGTTTCCCGCCTATTTCAGTTGGTAACAATACATTTCGTTAATGTTGCAGAAAGAAAGTGCTATCTCGAGTTAGATTTTTAAAAGATCTTGTAGTCAAAATAACAACATAAAACCTTCTTCAACATATATTTACCCGCACTGAAAATCAATTTACAATTTTCAATTTACTATTGTGAGAGAAAAAAATAATCGCAGTCCCGACAGTTTCACTATTGTGAGGTTCTATTGCGTCTGTAACACTGAAGAAATGTTTGGGTTGCTCTACAAAATTTACGTATCCTTCATGTCCCATCCACTTTTTTTTGTATGCACTCGCAATAATACACACTATAAAAAAATGTATTAAAGCGTTAATATGTACTTTAATATGTGCAAGTAATAATAATTTGCTATGGGTAATTTTTCATTGTAGAAAATCATTGTTTCAATCGGAAATTCTCATCTCCGTGGGCTGTCCCAAACACGATTTTTTAAGCATATTGATCTGTTCTGAAATGCATATAGTAGTTAATAAAAAACTATATGGGTATTTGTAATGAACGTATTAAATTAAAACTAATGTAATTTATTACATTAATGTGTAATTCTGTGTCCCCACTTTTTGTTCCCAGTTTCCTGTCAGTATACTCTGTGATATAAAATGCGCACAACAAGCAATTAATGCATAACATCTTCATAGAATAGAAGTGTTTGATAGGAAGTTATAAAACGATTGTGTTTTGTTCAAATCTGTCACTAGATTGTAGTACGTTTTATGGTTTTTGTTGGATGACAATTCGCGGACCACTCAATTTCTTATTCCTTTGGCCAGTATTTTCGAATAATTATGCCTAATTTTTTCACTCGTCATTCTAATTCCTTGATCATGTCAGTGATAATATTTTCCAGCAGTAAATATGCAAATGTGAATATTGTCTGGGTGGATGCGTGAACCAATATTTGTGAACGCCAAATATTCATGGTCGCTGATAACGAATCTGGCCGCAGATTTAGAAAATTCAAAATGACGGATCAAAACATAAAAAGTTACTTTATCCATGTTTGATCCGCCATGTTGAATTTAGAAATTTCGGAATGTGATTCGTAAGGAGCACCCACAAAAAAACCTTAAAACTCAGATTTTTAATCCGAAGTTTAATCCGAATTTCAATCCGACATATTAAATTTTGAAATTGTGAAATAATATTCGAATTCAACGACTCTAAAAACTATATAATAACAATTTTCAATTAAATGTGATACACTGTGCTAATTGTGACACAAATTAAAAAAAAGTTGTTATTAAATATAGAATTGAATAAAAAATATTTTTTAGATGGACTGGTTATTACAGTGTAGCGAACAATAATATTTTATAGTAATCCAATAAGCTAATAGTACTTCGTGGATTGATCAAAAATATTTTGGCTCAAAAATGCTATCAAATTATTTCAATTTTTTAGGACGATGCGTACATTTGCACCAACCTAAATTGTAATAAAAAAACTTATAAAAGGAACACTATATATTCCTGGCTAGGTAAAATACTTTCCATTGTGAAACACAACCCTTTTTAGATTCACAATGAGTAACATTATGAACGTTTTTATATAATTTTCTGAACACATTTTTTAAACTTAGTTCCTGAAGTATTTAGATAGTATCTTTATTTTAATATAGGCATGTTAAAAATGCTTCCACGTGGCTTTAATAACGATAGAAAGTCATATTTTTTATTTTAAAAAATATGTAGATAGCTGTATACTTAGCCTTAATGGGTAACAATTTTTATACGAACACCCTCTATCATTGCACAATTTTTACATATTTCACACACATTGTGAATACCTATGAATCAGTCAACATGTTAAAAATGTATGAAATATTGTGTACTACAACGAAAATTCTTCATCAACCAATACCAATAACGCCTAGGCTACGTCTGAAATCACCAGCACCCGCTATGAAAAAAAAACATGAGGAATGATTCATGCATAGCAGTGACACAGCTAGACCTACACTTCAGTCATACCTTTAAGAACAACTCCTTGTCTCTTTCATATGGGAATGCATGAATTGTTCAGTACGAATCTTAAGTAAGGTGCGTCTCTTCGACACGTCAATTGACGGAATCCTAATAATAGCTAACCCAAATGTACCTTTATCGCTACCATAGATCCTAAGTTGAACGATTCTGTCGCACAGATGTACTTGTCCTAATGATTTAGACTAATCGAATCATTAAGCGATTCAAATTTAAATAAGAATACGCCAATGTATTGAAATGCACGTCAAAAGAGTAACATATTAGTCTCAAGGAGTTTACTCCATAATTTAAGAATACAAATATTTTATAATTTGTATCAATAACTAATCGATTGGACAAGCAGTTATTCAGACTGGTAATGGTCATTATGCTTCTACCTTAAATCACTAACAGTAAAAGGGAAACAGAGGCGAGAATGAGTCGAAGGGGTGATTAAACGAAGCATTTTAAGTACCTTGAAAAAGAGTAGCTGAGAAAATTACGCATCCTTAAGGTCCGAAGTAATAAGCTCTGCTCGGACTCGAGTTCATCCAGTGCAGCCAATCGCGGAGAATAATGTGGGTTATTACTCCGTGATTACTTCCAACCTAAGAGCACGTTTTGAACTCATTCTGAACTCCTACCTGCTGCTCGGGATACGCACGGTAAAGTCGATTTCCTCGTCTCGGCGATTCTCGTATTCACGAGATGATTATCGTGTAAACGCACAAATGAGTGTTACGTACGGTACTTGAAGACCATAAGGTCGTCACTGTAACCAGATGGATTCGTTTCCTAGTTAATTTGATGGAATTTATAATTTTCTGCATCACCCAGGACAATGTTGCAGGAATTCTGAATATTAAAGTGAGAGAAACTTCAACTCTATAGGTCGAATTACATCTACCATAATTATGTAGGTATGCTATAAGTAAGTTCCGACTTTACGGTGAGATCTAAGACTACGTCACTTTTTCTAGAAATACTTAATAGTAGATCACCGCATGCAGCTATTAAGAAATCGATATTCTCTTTTCTTGTAATTTGAATGTATGTTCGTCCAGTTTCCCCTCTTTAACTGTATATAAACGCCTGGGTACCAGTCTATGTTATTATTTATAAATTAAATACACACAAATTTTTAATCTCTCTGTTTTAAGGATCCATGTTAATTATTTACTAGACCTTCAATTCAAGTGTTGCCCCTATTCAGATGTGTAATGGCGAAGGAAGAATCACGTTTAGAGGGAAAACAAGATGCAAGGCGTCGCATTTGACAAAACGTTGATTCCGTCCGCGAATTCTTGGTTCACAAAGAAATCGTAAATAACTTCTACCATTGTGTGCCGTTATGATATTTTACAAAATTTGTTATTTTTTAATAAATTTTAAAGTAAATGATTAATGCATTGGAAATTTAGGTAAGAATTCTAACAAACAATATTTGATAAATTTAAAGGAATATATGAATAACTGATGGTGATAGCAAGTTTCAAATTTGTAGGAAATATTTCAAGCGTCTCATCCTTACATAATTTAGAATTTAATTGAAAAAAATAATAATGAAAAGTTTTGCATTCCGATTAAGTTATAGTCTGATATTGTGATATTGTGATTTAATAAGAGGACTTTGCACTACTTGAAAATTGCTAACATTTTCCAAATAAATTTCACTCTACTTGATCACCTTGGAACCACATATTTGAATCTTGAAAACTTGACATGAGATTGATAGTAAAAACCCCTAGATGTTGAATATCAGAATAAATCATCGTTTTGACAAAATTTTGTCTACCTCATTGAATCCGCCATTTTGAATATCTGTCACTGAATTCGTAAACAGCAACTACAAAAATCCCAATAAGCCAAATGCAATAGTACCAATTTCTTCTGAAAATTCTTTTAGTATAATTTCTTATTTTGTTCGTATACAATTATTAATTCAAAGAAGTCCGCAATATTACGATTTTTAACGCTTATTGGAATCCAAGGCCAAGATGAAAACCCATACAAAATCGATAAGAAACTGCTGATAAATTTTCTAAAACCTTAACATAATAATATTATTACCAGCATATACAAATATTTATAATGCCTGTTTTTATCACATCTATTTATACTGTGTTCACATTTAAATGACAACGGTAGTCATAGGTATAGGCAGACATTAAATTCTTCACAAAACTTTTCTAATTGTGGTCCATGTTTTGCAAATTAAATTAGGGAAAACTAGTCCACTGCAATTAGTAGAAAGCTACTAAGTGGAAGGGTCATGAACAGAGTTGCTTAGCTATTATATTTTACTATTGAAATGAATAATGTTATATTTATAATTTCTTCAAAACGTGTATTTTCTTCATAAGTGGCTCAGAATTAGAAAAATAATTTTAATAAAAAAAATTGTCCTACGTTGTCGAATTAATTATGCACGGCGTTAATCAGTACGTTGTACAAAAAAATCTATGAATCCAACCAGAGGTTTTTGCCACATTTTTTAGTGGAAAAGGGTTATTCCTAAAAAAGTCGATAATGCCTACTAATTATGGCGACCATAAATATGACACTTTTCAAAATCAATAATCTTATTAATTTAAGTTCCTAATCTCTCTACCAATTTGACTCGAAACAAATGCAAATTTTTATCATAAAAACTGCCTTCAAAAATCGTTATGGTATACTTTTTACAATCGTTAAACTCTCAAAATACAACGAAACGATCTATGTTTGACATTAAATAGAGAAATGTTCTGAATAATAACTTATTTGCTTTAAAAAATTAAATTATAATAAATGATGACAAAATTTGATGTTGTTTTCCTGTAAAAATACTGGGAAGTTATCCAAATAAGAATGAATATAGTAAAACACACCTTTTGGTAAAAGGTAAAATTTAGGTAATTTTTCATTATTTGTGACTCGAATCTAACTATTTAGCTTATACATATACGTTTACTTCTACTATTTGAGACATCAGCGCATAGAAGTAGTCCAATATTTTCAATAGTGTATAAATCAATAATAGAAATCATTAAGAGGCCAGTCTACTTTTAACATTCGAAAAAAGGTTATTTTCGCGATTTTTTTTTTTTTGAGAAAATTATATATGGATATTGCTATAAAAGTTGTTCGTACTTTTCAGTAAAAAAAAATGCAGTGAAGCATAACGTCTCAAAAATGGGTTAGTGAGGCAGCTCCATCAGATCTCAAGAACGACTTGTCTCAAGCAAAAAAATCAAAGTGTTTCAGATTCAGTAAGACACTAGCTACAAGATGAGGTTCGGTGGTTTTGAAATGTTTGCTATATTATTTATTGAAAAAATCTACAAAAAAAAACAGTTTGTTCACAAATTTTCCATTTTTAGCCTCAATTTTTTCTTCTTTTTATCAAAACTTAATACCTGAGGATCATTTTGTAGTATCTTACTGAATCTGTAAAACTTTTATTTTTTCTTTCAGATAAGCCGTTCTTTTTCGAGTGTATGAATTATAAAGGACCCCTTAAGGACAATATAATTATTTTATAACAATTTTAGCCTAATTTAGCATTAAATTTACGAGCGACGAAAATTGTTATGAGCAAAACTTTATATGAAAATCAATATTATTATAGATACCAATGTTTGCAGAATAATTTTTTTTTCGAATTCGACGAAATTAAATAATGTAAAAAATGTGGTGTTAAAAACCGAGTGCGATACTCGGGCCACAAACTTCACACTTGACAGAGATTTATAATTACAACCTTTATACATACTATAATAAAATATAATTAAATTAGCAGAGGGAACAGAACAGGAATATTAAATTGATTATTAAGGGATAACTAAACGTCTCGGTTTCCTTAAAATCGATTTAAAAACGAACAAGAATTCGCAAGAATAACTTTCTGTAGAATTGATAACAATTGGCGTTGTTACCTACGCAATTTATTCTTACCAATTCTTGGTTGTTTCTGAGCCCATTTCACTGAAATTTCTCGTATAATCATAAAAAATGAGTAACATAACTTTATTAGTAATTCTTTCTGAATTCGGCCTAAAATACATGCTTTTGTCTCATTCTCACTTGCAACCTAAACAACAGTAAAATATTCCACGCAAGATCATTTTTTGGAAGGAATTTTGACCCCCAAGATCGTAAGTTTGAAGTTGAATTTTCAACCAATAAGGAACTGGCGAACGTTTCATTATATTTATTCGCAAATATTGTTAGCGCATTCACATATACATAACTGTACACTTTTATCAATATGTGTACAATTGAAAAATGTTTTTGACAACGAAGGTCCAGAAAAGCAGAAATAATCCTTGAAGGATATTTTGAGTAGTTTTTATTACAAAGTTGATTGATTCCTTAATATTGAAGATTTGTATCGACATGAAGTCAGTTTAGTCTAAAATATGACTTTAAAACTACACTGTATACCTAATTTTTAAATAATCTGAAAGATTTTAGATAGATCGGAATGACCAAAACCAGCATCCGGTTCGAAATAAAGAAGCTTATTCTTTGTTATAAATACTTTTTAAAATACTTAAAAATGTCATAAATTAAGAAAATACAGTAGGTCGATTGCTTTAATTTTAATCCGTCACGCTTAGATTTACCAAGCATATTACTTACCATAAACATGCATGAATGGACATGCCAGCTAGCCTGGTGAATCAATTGTCAACTATTCCATTTGGAGAATTTCAGAGTTCTCATTTGCAAATGCAGAAAAATTTGTTAAAATTCAATAATATTTAAAATTCATAATATACATAATAGATACAAGAAATTCTATAATAACTATACATTTAAAATGATTAATAATGCGTTCAGAAAATTTGCTATATAATTATATTTTGGGAAAAGAATCATAAAAAATGATTTATAAATCGAACAGAAATTGATGAATATCGCATAAGTCAATGTCAATAAAAATGTCCAAAAAGCTTTGCAATTAAAACAAAAATGTTTATACTTCAAAAGTAAAACTTTAGTTATTTTTATATCTTCATGTTCGGTGTCAACTTCATTCGATGAACGTAGCGTATTATGAAAATTATGATTCTTCGTGCGTTATGATGAATCATTTCAATAGCATTTTTCATCATATAAATCGATGACGGTAAAATTAAAATATTGCGTCAATTTTATAATTCCTAGAAATCGATGGAACAACATTTCCATACTCCTATGCCGTAAAGCTTCCTTTTAAATTTTCCTTGATAGTATCTATCTTTTTGGAATAACATTTAAAGGGATGTGTAACGTTATGTTCCAGAAGAAAATATTGGTTAAATTGCCTGTCAGCATTCCTTAACGTATTGGAAATATAGGATGGAGAAAAATAATAAGCGCAGTACAATGTCAGCCGCCTATTTTATGTATAACTTATATGTTTATGAGTCAACATATCTTAGACTCTAAAAATAGTTTCTGCAATCTTCGTCAACATCTCTTTTGGGCCAATTTATAAATGTCATCAAAGAATCCCAAGTAAAAAAGTTATGAATAAATTATACATAATTTATAGATAATCATCAATAAAAAAATATATATTAAAAATAATAATTATAAAAATTTAATGTACTAATAATAATAAGTTTTATTTAACCAATATCTATTTCTGAAAAATAAATACATTTGATATAACGATTCTGCGATCTCGGTTGAAATTTCAAGTGACGCAACGAAAATGTCGAAAAATAAAATGAAAAAATGGAACGTTTCTAATATTATCAACACTGATGTCCCGCATGGAAAAAATATTCGATGAAAATATATGTGGCATATATTTCATATATTGCATTTTTCGCCGAAAATATATGACATATGTAGGTTGAATGTATGCCAGATGTAAGTTTAAAACTATATGTGCATTCATATATCTAACATATATGTCACATATTGCATTTTTCGCCGAAAATATATGTGCATTTATTTAGCATATATGTCGCATATATTTATTTAACTTATTTGATAATATAGTTCTACTTTTTAATATACTTTAGTGGGAGTTCGACAGAAACTGTCAAAAATAAATCAATGTAAGGTATGTTGATTTTTAAAATGCGCAAATTTTGATGACAGTTATCGAACCTCCATAAAAGAACATCGTAATGAAACGACTAACTAAATTATCGAGTAAAATCATAAAATAAGTAATAGTAAAAGGTAATTTTCCATTTTTTCCTCAATTATAGATTTGTACCTACTGATGATTTTCTTAGTGTCAATTCGTGATGATTCAGGAGTTGTGGCCAGTGATTATTTGGCATCAGTAATAAAGTCAAATTTCGATGGTTTTATTTCCTTTTTAATGAAATATATCTGATTTTTGTCGATGGTTCGTCGTATCACTTGCAATTTCAGCCACTTCGCAAAATCGTTTCGTGGTCTTTTCCATACGTTGATTGTGATTTTGCTCTATTCTTCAATTTGCATATCTTATGTATAGATTATGTGTAGATCATAGGTGTTATAAATCATGTATAATTAATTCAAAATTTTTTTACTTAGGATGTTTAATCGGTAAACTGGTGCAGCATTTTCCACTTTTCGTGCCAATTCTGATAGAAGAGAATCATCCACTAAAAAACGTGAAATCTATTTCTATGAGGTTTTTTTGTGCTCCTGATTCCATTTCCAACCTCAGTTTCCATTTTGCACATCCTAAAGGTGTGAAGTGGAGGAAGGAAGTGAAAAAATAAGCGATGACTGTCAAATTTTCATTTTTTCCACAAACTTAGATCTAAGGGTTCTGGTACCTTGCGCCAATGAGATGACGTGTCGTAATTTTCTTTTACGTATCTGTAATCAGTGTTTTATGTAAATTAGAAATGATGGATCCAATATGAAGTACAGTATTTTAAAAAATTAAACGTAACTCGTGAAACATACCTAATAGAGATTTGAATCAATCAAAACTTTTTGAGTGCCTGGTGGTACGTGGAGGGAAATGTATTGTACCCAGTTTAATAATTATTGTAAGCAATATTATACGCATTTATATTATAAAGGCTGATAATATAGTAGCTAAAATAGTAGTATACCCCTGCAACGTTATAATTTTGAAATATAATTTCCTTTATTGGAAAACAAATCGTAATCATTCTCTGAATGCAACAACCGGCTGATTTTTCAAAATATTCGGAATTTAGTGGCGTTTTTGATTTATAAAATGTGATGAATAATATTGTTGACTTCCCTATTAAATACCGACGTGGAATTCATGAAGATTGATGTGGATTCACGTGGATTGGTTTCCATATATTTTTCGAATTCCATGTGGATTATGTATCTTGAGTTTTGACGTCGAATTCACAATAACACAAATGTACACTAATCAACATAGAATTTACAGCAATCTACATGGAATTCACGTGGAAAATTCATGATGAGTGGTAGAATTGAATGGTAGAATTCAAGGTGAATTTTTTTCAAGCCGGTTAATTGCTTGGTTTAAATTCAATTTTTAATATTGAAAAATGTCACATGTGTTTAAATTTTAATATTCCGATTATTATAAATAACCACAAGTTTAGTAAATATTTGTAACTATTGCATAAAGCGATATTTAACCGACAGGAACTCCATTTTATCACCTTTTTGTTATCAATGATATCAATACCATTCAAGAATATAATTTTATTTTAGATAGTTAATTCTATTCTAGGAAGGTAATAGAAGCAAAATTTGTATATATAATTGCATTTTATGGGACAAATAACAAGTGCTAAATATCTCTAGGAGGCTCGCTAGGAAATGCGATGACCGTCCTTGTAAGGTTAATTTTTATGCTATAGTCGATAAAAACTCTAGTATTACGTAACTTAATGGTAACGCTTTAAATATATTAATAGCACCTTTACAAAAAGTATTACAGACTTCCATCTTACGCAATAACAAAATAAGAAATTGTAAGTCATTCAAATTTTTGATATTTATACGTATTTTAGTATTTATTACTCAATGTGACTAATCGCGGAAAACCCAAATTTCGTCAATGAAATGACGAGTGAAACAAAAATTTTAGTTAATAAATTAAACTAAAGCTCACAAAGAAGTTTAGTAATTTCTTACAATAAGGATGTTTCCATTTTGATTTAAATTGATTACGTTTGACGTAAGTTAATACTACGTTCGTTCATCAAATGACGTTAGGAAATAAAGTTCTTAAATTTCATTGCATTTCAATTTGTTTAAAAGTATACTTCTTTCTTTAATTAAATATAAATTAATCCGAAAGAATTCAGTGGTCGCTAGGAAAAACCAGGTTACTCCACACTTTTTACAAAAATCATTCTACCAGATATAAATTTGCAAAATATCGTACTTTAGAAAAATTGTTTAAATAAAAATCACATTCACATAGTTTTAAATGTAAATTTTACATTTTAAATGTGTTTTTTCCTTCAAGTTTTCAAAACATGGAGTTACTTGCTTTTTCCTAGCAACAACGGAGTTATTAATCTACTATGTACATGCAGTCGGAAATATTATTCGAAATATAGATTTTTAATCGCGATTTTATTTATAGAAATTACTTCGTCAATCCGAGGAGATTTTTAAAGCCCTTTAAAGTATTCCGTTCCATGCAATTGTGTCTTCTTGTAAATGTGGAATTACTTAAAGCCTAAACGTTTAGTAAATCGAGTTTCCTAAACTGGTATTCCATATATGTACAGTATTTAAGCATAAAACTCATTCGGTAATTTCAATTTTCACTAGAAAGAATTGATAGATTGGTTACAAATAAAACCATCGGAGAGCTACAAGTGACGTTACATCATCATTTAGATAGGAGCTAGCAGTGACTTGGGATGCATTACACCAAACGTGGACAAAAGGTAATGATTTAGTGCCAGCTCCTGTCTTGTGCTAGCGTGGCTGATTTCCATTTATACCAAGGTGTACTACTGCGTAATTCTAAAAAAACGTATCAACAGAAAAAATCTCAATTTATTTACGAATTAAATTAGCTTACATTTCACCATTGTGTAGTGGATAAGCTTATCCTTTTTTAACTATGCTGGTTTTTGTTATATCTTAAAAGTAGCCGATCAAAGGTCTTAAATTAAGGGCCATCAAGCGAGTCGGCGGGCTAGGGAGAAACATGTAAAAACCTTCGCTCCACTTTTTAAATCTAAATTATTTATCAAATAACGAAAATGATTTCGCATAACTCATTTTTAAGGCTTGAAACCTTCCATTGCTAGAGAATTCCCTTTAAAAAAGTTGTTATCAAACGCATGGTTTTCAACATGGCTGGATATTTATGAACCGATTTATAAATAATGATTGTAATTTTATCAAAGATTTTTTTTATTATTTAGTCTAAATAGTGTATTAATGTAGGAATATTTAAAATAATAGAAGCCCTAATTTTTATTTGTATTTGGACATTTAAAGTAAGATTAAAAAATCATTTATTCTAATAAACATGTACTATAAGTTTCAGAGTTTTCCGTATAATATTCTGCTATAAAAGGATGATTTATAATAACTTTTAAGCATTTAAAAACAAAAAGGAACATGAGTTTTATAAAAATGAACATTTGTTAAAGGAATTTTAATTTTTTATATTTCTTAGATATTCTTTAGATACCAGTGGCCCACGGCGCTGAAAACACTTGTTATTATTAAAAAATAATGTAACATCTGTATAGTTACATATATGTCGTTAAAAAAAAAGGATACAGCGGCTTAATCATTGAAAAGTCTTTTTTTTTAATTATCGAGCATTCCTCATTTGATTCTTAAATCAGAAAGATCCTTATTTTAAGAATTGTTCACTTTTTTATAATCTTAACTACTTGTTCTCTCCATAGCGAAGCCAACTAAAGCTTCGGTGAAACGGCTGTACAGCGTAAAATAAAAGAAAAAAACTTGTAAGACTTACGCATAACAAATTATTAAATTATCCTCGTTCACCGTAACTCCTTATTTCTTATACAAATATTATAATGTCTCACTACTAAGTACGTATAAAAACAGCCAAATTGAAGAAGTGAAGTCGATCATATTTCAAATTCATTAACATGAATTACAACCGATTAAATAATTTTTACAAAATTATGTGCTTACATTGGGTCCTTGAAATTTATAACAAAAACAATTCTCAGAAAATATTAAGAAAACTTTATTATTATAAGAACCCACATGAAAATTATTACAATGATACCAATGTGAAGATTTACAAAAGAAAGATATAATGTATTATAAACTAATAATAAAATGAGTAAATAAGTTAATAAAATTCCTTCACGGGACATTACGCCTCCATCGAAGAAAAATAGTAGATATATTACTATATACCTACATAATAATGCGTAGTAATAAAAATTAATTTCGAGGTTATTTACTCAGTTATTAATAAGGAAGTTGTACTCTCAATAGGTAGTAAGAATGCAATCCACTCTCTCCAGCAAATAACAATATATTTATTCTCTAGTATTGGTTTACCTTCATAGCAGGGCACAATGAGTTTTGCATTCAATAAAGCCGTAACAATAGAATCAAATATGGTAGATAATGGAATATAATGAAGTACATGTATATCTGTACTATGTACATGTGTCCGCAATTTTTAATGAATTTACCAGAGGGAAAGCCTCCGTTGTTCCTCATAATATAGCCAGAGTTTATTATTGATTATTAAGGACAGATTTTCTTACATATTCACAGTAATCAATATTTATATGTAACGTGTATCCCACTCCACTGTATTTAAGACTACCAAAGAAATTTAATTTTACTTGAAGTTCATTTCAGTTTATTCGTGATGTTCATAAACTACCCGTGTGGAATTTCTTTCAGTTTAGGCCATCTATATATTTATAGCCGATTTCCCACAAAGTAGGTTTCCCGCAAACTACTATTGCTGAAAAGTTGCACAGAGACGAAAAAAATGGTTATTGGAACCGTGAAGAAATGGTAGAAATGATTTTAACATCTGTGAATAATAGAATTGACAACACGGAAGATTATAGGTGATATTTGAGATTATATTCCAATGGTTTAAGTACTGGGAAATAGTAAATGGAACCATTTCATATTCTATTTACTATATTGTATTTCAGCGTTTTACTGTTATAAAATGGTTCCATTAACTATTTTCTTTCTCTCTGTGTGGTTGCGCCTATACGTCATTCCTATGAAATATTTTACGAAAATATAAAAAAAATTTGTAATAGCACTACACCCACAATTCATTTCGTAAAGTACTGATTAGTAGCCTTGGTTATGCACGTATACGATTTGGGCATTTATTGGAATGACCATTGCAAGCCAGATTGGAGCTGGTTCAATAAAAAAAAAACATTTCTACGGCATTATAATATAAAATAGTAATTTTCTATTCACAAATAATTACTACAAAATACTCGTCGAATTGTCTGCAGATTTTATAACATAATTAAAAAAAAAAAAAGTGCACAGAATATATGAACTTCAACTAGAAATTGTTTTGTTTTGCCCCGAATCAACCTAACCTCTTCAAAACGTCAATATCTCAAAAAAAAAACCTTATTCTATCAACTATGAACATTATTCATGAAATTCGCATCTCTAGTGGTATTATTTTCCGTAAAACGGAGGTCGAGGGGATTTCGAAGTTTCTGATCAACAATTTGAGGTTAGATTTTTGAAATTTAAGATGGCGGATCCAATATGGTGGGCTGAAATTCAATAAAATGCTTCAAAATCGCGATAAAATGCGTATGAGGGGGTATTTTGGGGTTGTTCATCACGAATTTGACGCTAGATTTTTAAAATTCAAGATGGTGGATTCGATATGGCCGACCATATTTCATAAAATAATTCAAAATCATGCGATAATGGTTATACGCGAATTTCATCAATAATGTTCATAATTGATAGAATAAGGTTTATTTTTTCAAGATATTGAGTTTTGAAGAGGTTAGGTTGATTCGGGGCAAAACAAAAAAATTCCTAGTTTAAGTTCATATATTTTGTGAACTTTTGGTTGCAGAAAGGCATCGATATGGCAACATTATTGACACGAAAAAAAATTCACAAAAAACTAAATTTCGTTCATTTTTTTTAAATGCGCCATATTGGTTTTTAAAACAATGTAAAAGCAATTTTGACCACGCCAATCGAAAGGGCATACTCGAAAATGGTAGGGTTGATCACTTTCAAGTCAATATTAATCTTATTTCCTGTTGAAAATGAAGGTCGAAAATCAACGTAAATATGTGCGTCTCCCGTCCTTAATAGGTTAACATATTTTATTCATGCTAACCCTTTATATACACTTTATGAAATTTAATATACGCGTATATTAGTTTTAAAATAACCGTGTATATTAAATTTAATATACTTGTATATGCAAATGACTTCATATGTATGCATATTAATTTTGATGTCAAAATTTTTAACAGTGTGTAGTACCTTTAGTTACATCCAATTTTCACTTTTTGTACCTATAAAATTACTATATTGGATGGGATCTAACAAAGATAAAATTAAGACTGAAAAAGTAAAATGACTCGTAGAATTATTGTCGATATAGAAACAAAAAGGACATGCACGAAATGAGCATCCGGATAAGGGCAAAGTGCGCAAAAACAGTGAGAATTGCAGGAATTAAACCGAGAATATGGGAGCAGAGTAGACGAGTATTTACCACATGGAAAAAGATAAAAAAGAAAAGCAAAAACGAGAAAGGGAGAAAAAGGAGAAAGAATCGCCATGTATACTGCTGACGCGTCGCGCTCAGTTGTCAAGTGTCATGCTGTCACATTCTATTACGCGTTAAAGCGTGGGTAAATGCATCGACGTACCGTGGCACGCGCTTTTTAAAAGCTTCTTCGTTCCGGTCACGCCGCAGGAATTTGTAACTAAAACGACCTTACGAACTCGCCACACTAATTTCATTATAACGTACCAATTATCATCGATGTGTAATTACATATGGCACTTTCTACCATTTTAATTTGTCCCTTAATTCGTCTTGTTTCGAAGCAAAACTTGAAAACTAAAGCTTCTGACTTTATGGGATTGGGTCCAGGGATATTTTTATGTCTAGTGATATTACTAAATTATAATTTCGCTTGATTGACTTATTTCATTCTAACATTTTTTTATTGTAATTTCCAGGATCTCGTTCTAGTTTATGTAACTTTCAACTATTCGTAGTCTTTGATAAATTCGTATTTCTTATAATATAAATATAATATCTTATAAGATGCCATTTAGAAGGCTTATTACTTACTAATTATTTGCTGTTTCTAAAGGTTACTAAATACGACGCTTGGTGCAACTATACTAAAAATGTTTGAACATAAAATAATTTTTGAAACTATGTCTTCTAATTATTTTCTAGTAATTTTCTCACAGTTGTGTGATGTTTTTATATCACAACATTTAGATATTTATAATTTCTATAGTTTTCGTTTCAGGGATTAATAAATAACTGAATAAAAATGTTCAAAATAAAATATTTTGTATTTACACTGGTATATTGTCGGAGAAACAAGCAGCTGGTCATTTTTCAAGTTTCCAATCATTGTAGCGATGCTGGGATAGCGCCATCTTTTTCTTTATACAATTCTCATATCAAAAAGTGTAAAAATCCTGATATTTGGGCTGACTAACAAGTAACCCTACCCAAGAGTGTCTCGCCCATTGGAATGAAACTTTGCATACGTATAGAGTATCGAAAAATATTGGACACATACATTTTTTTTGGACCCTTAAATCTTTTTAGGGGGTAAACACTACCCCCTGTATGATACGTTTGTATTATCACATTAACTGTTTAATAACGCATCTAAAATAATTAAAATGATTGCAAATTATACAGCCCTTATTGTTTATGAGGTCGCTGAATACGAATCTGGTGTCATATTCTCAAAATTCAAAATGGCGGATTCAATATGGCGGATGAAATATTGGAAATGTTGACAAATCCACATGAAAATAGCTACTTTGGCGGTTTCTGGGGTCGCTGAATACGAATCTGGCGTCAGATCCTTAAAGTTCAAAATGGCGGCTCAAATAAAGTGGTGGATGTTTTAAAATTTGTTATTTTGTTGTTATGTTACAATTGTTGCCAACTACTAGTGTCGGAATAAAATAAAACTAACCTACAATACAAGTCAAAGTAATTATCTTTTTTTTTTATTTTTAAATTCAAGCGTTTAACAATAATTATTTCAAGAAACTATAAACAAGTAAACAATTTTAGAAATTCTTTATGCCAGGCGTATCGTCCGCCATATTGGATATGCCATTTTGAATTTTGGGAATTTGACACCAAAAACCGCCAATGTAGCTATTTTCATGTGGATTTGTCAACATTTCCTTGTTTCATCTGCCATGTATGCAAAGTTTCATTCCAATCGGCGAGAAACACTTGGGTAGGGTTACTTGTAAGTCTATAAAAATATAGCAGCCCATTGAAGATTAATACTTTCTATTGATATAAACTATCGTCTTTCGCTCATTACTTTTATCTTTATTCATCGTTTATCAATTACTTATTCTTATTTTCCTTGTTACATCAATACATTATAAACCCAATCTAGCCATATTTCGATACTTTCATGCATTTACAATTTCTCCATATTCATATATTTACATACACGCCTTCTTTATTTTTACTGTTAATATACATTTTTGTGCTGTGCTTATGCCCAAGCATCTACTTGCATTTCTTTTGGACTATTCGTTTTTTTCTATTATTTTTTAAACTTTATTCGCTGGTAGTTTCATCGTCTGAATATACTTAGGTTCTTATAAGTATCTTATAAGTAGCTTACATTCCTTGGTATGTATTATTTAGCCGATTTTTTTTACTCTGTGCTATGTTGCTGTCATTTCTGTTTTAATCAATTTCATCCTAATTCGTATCTCTGGAAAGCATCTCCTGTCTGCGGCATTCTCGTCGTTTTTCATTATCGTTAGATTCATCATTCATGATCCTCAGCATATTCCAATCTCATTTTCTCTACTCTCCTCTTATACTTGTTGTTGACCTTACCGTGAATTTAGATTTGTAAGTACATGAAAAAATTATAATCATTTTCAAAATAATTTTCGAATTTTATCAACGATTTAAAAAGAGACAACTTCGTAATCGTTAACATCAAACAGTAAACAAATTTGAATTTGAAAATCTATATACTATCTGCTTTGGAAGAATATATTAGGAATGTACAGAAAAAAAAATATTTCGTATATTTCTCGAAACAAATATCTATTAGGATTTTAGAAGATTCGGATAGCGCCAAGTAATATTTTTTACCAGTACTGCAATCGCTTTATTAAAATGCAGATATCTTCTTGATTTTCAGAGTATATCCTACTCATGCAAAACAGTGTGCTAATTTATACATTTTCTAGAACCGGAGTCGGCGAGATCACTGAGGTCTTAGAAGTATACCTTTAGTGTAAAAATTACATATGAAATTAATCTTTATATCTGAATAATTAGCACATAGTAAATATTCTAAATTAAAATTTAATTTTTACACCTTCTGATTCAATTTTACAACAAACATTACTCTCTGAATTTCTTAGAATAAGAATTCATTCTTTATACAGTGAAAATATCTCTTTCAGTAGAGTGGATGAATTTTCGCTCCGAAAAATCTATAAAGTACACTAGTTTTTCATAACAACGATTTTATGAATTGTTAGTTTAGTTTGGAATGCTAATAAAAACTAATTTTTCTTTCAACACGTATAGAAAACGACCATTTATTTCACATTGATTCAATTGTTTAAAATAAGATAATGCATTTCATTAGTCATTGTAAATAAATCATAATAATAATACACCCCAACAAAAATCTGATTATTTCGTGTTGTCCTGCAATTAAGATTCTGATAGAAATTTTGCTCCAGAATTCAAATATGACCACCAAAATATCCAATCGCCTCTAGTTTTTGAGATATGGAAGGTCAAAGTCGTAAAAAATCCTATTTTAGGCATTTTGAGCATTTATGCCAAAAAAATTCGGTTATCCCACCACTAAGAGTCAATCCTGATTTGTACCTAGATGAGGACCTAGTTTCTGACAAAATAGTAGGTCAAACGAGTCAAAAATCGAGTTTTGGGGCATTTCCACATCTATACTATAGAAGGCGACCCACAAAAATCAAGAAATGCAAAATGGCGGATCCAATATGTGCGACAAACTTTTTGAAATTGGAATCACTTAAAACTCATTATCCTCTTGGCTATTTTTCGGGAAAAACAAAAACAAAATATTTTAAAACACGATTTTGTACCCATTTGCCCTTCAATTTGGTAAAAACTAGGTCCATATCAATATTTTTTAGGCTGAGAATAAATACTCAATATGACTCGAATCGAGTTTTTTTACTGATTTGACCTTCAATGTCTAAAAAACTGGAGCCAATTTAGCGCAATCAATTCTTTTTATTTATTGAATTTCATAATAATAATAAACAGCCAGATTGACAAGTAAGAATTAAATTATATTTCAAGCGTGTTAATTGCCTTTATCAAAAGTTTATTAAAATAATGTGTGAAATGTTATTTAAGTTTTCAGTTTAAACTTACATCAATATCCCCACATTCGATGAAAGTCAAATAAATTAAGTAAACTTTGTTAGGACGAAATATTGCCTACCCATGTGATTTAAAAAACGAGGTTCTAAGATGGACTAGCTGGGAATAAAACAATTGCCTTATATTTCTATAAATTTCGTTTTTTAGATTAGGCTCTCCACTTTGTGGAAAAAATTCCCTATAATGCAATATTGCATGTTTATTTAGTATAGGTATGTTATTTTTTTAATACGATGAAATTCCTATTTATGTAATAAGATTTCCAATTATTTTCCAGGTCCTAATCATCACTTAACGTCCAATGGAATTGCACACGAGCGTCACTTGGACGACATACAGACCTGTAGTGGACTTCATGTGTACGAATTCTGGACACCCTATGGAAGTACGAGGAGGAATAGTGGCGGAATAGTGATTTATCATCTATTATTTGGAAAACTGGTTGAAAAAATATGTTATTCATATCCTGGCCTATTATGTAGAATTTGTTTAATCCCATTATCGCTAAATGATTTAAATATTACAACCACTAAAGAGTTTTATAAGATTGCATTAATGGGAAATAACAAGACCAATCAATGTATGAAATTCAAAACTAAAATGAAAAAAAAATCAATATTTGTCAAAAATATCTTGAAATATCAGAATTAACACGCAGGATAAGGACGAGTAAATCACCGATCAAATAAAAATGTTAAAACGACACGTCGATCAATTTACTAAACAAAAAAACAAGCATATATGACAAACCGTGTAAATCTGCGTCTATCAATCTTTGTTTGCATCCGCGTCTCTTCCTTTTTATTTCCCTATCTATGTTCACCCGTTTCCGTATTTTTCCGGGATTCTGGAAAAAGTTTATTCCGCGCTATCGCCAGTTGGAATCGAATCAATCTGGGTATCACTCGGTACATAGCCACAAGTGCTAGACATTTACAACGTTATCAAAATTCGATAAAAAGCTGGCACTGAAAAAAAGTGTATAATTTATAGCGAGCGGTTTGTAAATTTCGCAAAAAGAAGTTTGTACGAACCACAAGCATTATTTGCAGAATAAAGAAAATATCTCATTAATTACGTTAATTAGCGTAACACTTAATTTAATAACGTATGCTATTATTTAATATTTTAATGAACATGTTCAATTACATTAACATTGGATGGTGTTTCAAAGAAAACGTTTCCAAATGTTTATCTGCGAATGAAAGATAGAAAACCATTGAAATTTTGAAAAACTGAAATTCGAATTCGACCTCGTATATTTTTCTCTTTTTTCTGTGTTAGTAGTATTTTCCATACCTAGAGCGCATAATTACAATTTAATGCATATCATAACTTGGCGGTGCACCTTTGGTTTCAAGGTACAAAATGCAAAGTCCTTAAAGATTATTTACTAGGTTTACAACGGTAATTTATACTCTTTTTATTTTGGCGCCCATATTTGCGCAAAACTCCATTTTGCAGCCCGAAAACGAAGCTCAAAATCGCCTTTGCGCTCCATGTTATCATATTTTTATTACATTTAGGAATTTGTTCTGAATATTAAGAATTTTATTTAATTTTTCTGAGCAAGTTCTTACTTTTACGTAATATTTACGAAATATGTTATTCCTATATTTCTTCTTAAATTTCATGAAACTATGCCAATATAATATAACATAAAACAAAATTATCGATGAAATTACCTTTCATTCCTTATTACGATCAATTTTTAGCACTGAGTTAAATTAGTAATGTCCAGACATTTTTCCTAGTTTGCATAATTATTACGCGTGACCATCTTACCACCTGCATATAATTATAAAATTACAAATTGCATAGGAGCCATTGTTAGAAACTCTTAAATTGAGTTAGGTCATAAAAATATAAGTCTTTCTTGTCTATCACGTTTATTAAGTTTATACCAGTAAAGTAATCAGGAAGAAAAAATGGTTAATGGTACCATAGAAGAAGGTAGAAATGATTGTAACATATAATAGTTGTGGAATTAATGATGTGAAAAGTTGTTGCTGACTATTTTAATTTCACAATTAGCGAGCGGTTATATTTGTTTAATCAATTTTGTTAAATCTATTTTACGATTCACAAATATTTAAATTGGCTACTGTAAAACTGCGGTAGATTTGAGGTTATGGACTAAACTGCGCATATTTAACAACTGGGAAGTAGTGAATGGCACAATATTGTTGTTTTGTTTGCTGCAGAAATAGTTGATTTAATTATTTTCTGTAATCCCTTGTTTTACCTGCGCAAAATGTTTGGATTAACTAGATTTTTTTCTTTCTGTGCATAGGTTTATTATGTACTAGATGACATTTTCGTGACAAAAATAGTTTTAAGTTATTTCGAATAACCAAATCAGGAAACATTTTTTCTAATGCTCATATTATATTTGACCTTGAACGTATCTTTTTTAATTTTGGTCTTCTGCACTGTTCAATGTCGATGTCTATGATTCCGAATCCAACATAGTAGATCTAAACGGAAAATATACTTTGTTTTAAGTGAAAGTGATTATTTAAGAGTTTTTTCATTCTCCGTTAGAAGTTTAATTTGAAAATTCCAGAATTAAAAATGGATGAACTGTTATGATAGTTAAAAAGAAACAAGTGTTTCCACTTAAACAAAATGCAAAATTGTAAAATTTTGAGTTCTTATGAGATATGGTGTTGTTAGGTTATGGCACGACTCGATTACTGGGTCATTTAAAAATGTAATTTTTTCAACCAGTTCGTATTACATTTGAAACTTTACATTTGTTAAGCACACTTATTATAAATCTGGATTTATATACAGGGTGATCCAAAAGTCCCGGAACAGCACAATATCTCAGCGGGAGTGCATTTTCGGGGAAAATGTTTTAGACAAAAGTTTAAGGATTTTTCCCTGGCTATTTAATGGCGATATTGAAGTTGACCTTGAACATGACCTTGAAGGTTATTTCAAGGTCAAGTTAATTTTTTTAAATGGGAACCCCTATTTTTTTTCACGGATTCGGAAAGAGCACAATATTTTACGTCCGAATATGCTATGGCCGTTTTTTTCGGTAAGGTCATTTCAAGGTGAAACTTAAAACTCCCGTGACGGCGAAATATCTCAGAGGGTGTGCATTTCTTTGGAAATTGTTTCAGACAAAAGTTTAAGGATTTTTCCCGGGCTATTTAATGGTAGCACAAAATTTGACCTTGAACATAACCTTCAAGGTTATTTCAAGGTCAAGTTTGTTTTTTTTAATGGAAACTGCTATTTTTTTTCACGGATTCGGAGAGAGCACAAAATTTTACGTCCAAATATGCTATGGCCGTTTTTTTCGGCAATGTCATTTCAAGGCCAAACTTAAAACTCCCGGAACAGCGAATTAACTCAGCAAGAGGTCATTTTCGGGTAAAATGTTTCAGACAAAAGTTTCAGGATTTTTTCCATGATATTTAATGATAGCATAAAAGTTGACCTCGAAAATTACCTTGAAGATTATTCTCAGGTCAAGATTATTTTTTTTTTTTAATTGGAACCCCGTTTCATTTTCTTAACGAAGTTATGAGGATCTTCCGGTATTGAGAGTGGTTAAATTCATTTTGTTCAGTCGATGCTATTACTGGACGATCTGCTCTAGGGAAATCCTTTACAGTGCCGTAAACTTCGAAACAATTTATTGTTCTGCCAAAAGTCGATTTAGGAATCAGTTCCCGTCCCTCGCTTGTCCTCTAATTTTGTAAATAGAATAATAAACTGTTTAAAAAAAGTGTATACATACATCTTACGCAACACTTGTGCAAAGTGAACTTGGGCGCGCGAACAGCGACAGAGAGCACGAGTCACCAGCGAAGTAAATAAACAACATACATTCACATTGAATTTATACATACGTGTACAGTCTTATAAGGTTACATTTTGGTCATAACTTTATCGTTTTGTGAGATACATGGATTTCCTATCTAAACGCCTTTCCTATCCAAACATATTAAGCATCATTTCAGTAACAAAATACATACGTATATTTCGTACAAAGAGCAATGGCTGCGCTAAGTGAACGAGAAAGAATAAACATTCTCATGATGAGAGGCTGGGGTGATAACCAGCGATCTTTAGAGAATGTGCGAACCTTATTTAACGCATCATTTAGAGAGGGACGAGAACCGATTTCTAAATCTACTGTTAGCAGAACAATAAATCGTTTTGAAGTTCACGGTACTGTGAAGGATCTCCCAAGAGCAGGTCGTCCAGTAACAGCATCAACTGAAGAAAATGAGTTGAATGTCGCGCTGTCAATAACGGAAGATCCTCATACTTCCATCAGGAAAGTTAAACAGCAGCACGACTTATGTTACGGTACAGTACAACGGATCTTAACTAAAAACTTAAAATTTCACCCATACAAAGTTAGACTCGTACAACAATTGAATGAAGACGATCCTGATAGACGCCTACAGTTTGCGGAAGTAATGATGAATCGAATAGATGCTGATGCCGGTTTCTTGAATCGCATCGTATTTTCTGATGAAGCTACATTCTTCTTAAATGGGGCAATCAATAGACATAACATGTCTTATTGGAGTGAAACCAATCCTAATTGGATGGTCGATAGTCGTTCTACTCAATATCCTGAAAAAGTAAACGTATGGGCAGGTATTATAAACAATGCGGTAGTTGGGCCCTTCTTCATCGAGGGTACCCTTACTGGTCAAAAATACCACGATATGTTGAGGGACGACATCATCCCTGCTATTCAGGTTATTGTAGGCGAGGATTTCGATCAGACTTGGTTTCAGCAAGATGGTGCAGCACCACATTATGCAACAGATGTTCGCAATTATTTGAGTGATGTATTCGCAGAACGGTGGATAGGTCGAAGGGGTGTAATAGAATGGCCACCAAGATCTCCGGATCTTACGCCCCTTGACTATTTTCTATGGGGTTATCTCAAAGATAGAGTGTATCGAACGAAACCGGTGAATATTGAGGAAGTAAAACAACGAATACGGGATGAGATCGCGGCTATAGAACCAGATATGATTAAAAAAGTCATATCGACTTTTTATAATCGCTTGGGATATTGTCAAGAAGTTCATGGCAATCACTTTGAGCATAAGCTTTAGTAAGATACATAATTTCATCAAAATCTGGTCAGTCTGTAAAACAGCAATTGCTGTGGCTCGCCCTTTGGCATTTTTGTATTATTTATATCCTGTATTGTTTTTGTAATTGCCAATAAAGACGTGATTATTATTATTATTATCTTAGTATACCCATCTTGCCTTAACTGTCTGGGGACACCCACACACACACACACACGCACACGCACACGCACACGCACATGCACAGGTGACGGCGAGGGGAACCACCTGAACAAAGCACCCCGAAGAGGTGTAAACCCGACCGTGCTACCTCCACGCGGTACATCTTGGGTAATGCTAAAGCCGGCGGTAGCATTGGAAACAATGTAAAAATGTTACCCATACATACGGTATTTATAAACGTATCGGATGTAAAAAAAAATGTATATTTTTATCCGGGAACAATGATAATGCATTGCACTCTGGAAACTCTGGAAACATTACGAAAATAAAACGGGGTTCCAATTAAAAAAAAATAGTCTTGAGCTTAGAATAAGCCTCAAGGTAATTTTCAAGGTTAAATTCAATGGTGCCTCTTGCTGAGTTAATTAATTCGCTGTTCCGGGAGTTTTAAGTTTGGCCTTGAAATGACATTGCCGAAAAAAACGGCCATAGCATATTTGGACGTAAAATTTTGTGCTCTCTCCGAATCCGTGAAAAAAAATAGCAGTTTCCATTAAAAAAAACAAACTTGACCTTGAAATAACCTTCAAGGTCATGTTCAAGGTCAAATTCTGTACTACCATTAAATATCCCAGGAAAAATCCTTAACTTTTGTCTGAAACAATTTCCAAAGAAATGCACACCCTCTGAGATATTTCGCCGTCACGGGAGTTTTAAGTTTCACCTTGAAATGACCTTGCCGAAAAAAACGGCCATAGCATATTCGGACGTAAAATATTGTGCTCTTTCCGAATCCGTGAAAAAAAATAGGGGTTCCCATTTAAAAAAATTAACTTGACCTTGAAATAACCTTCAAGGTCATGTTCAAGGTCAAATTCAATATCGCCATTAAATAGCCAGGGAAAAATCCTGAAACTTTTGTCTGAAACATTTTCCTCGAAAATGCACTCCCGCTGAGATATTTTGCTGTTCCGGGACTTTTGGATCACCCTGTATATAAAACTTGATATGCTCATAGATAGTTACTAATTTTCTTGTTGATTAAAAATATGGTGCGGGTATAGTCAATGTAAAATAAAGTAAAACTGTATTTATTTTAAGCACTTACTTTCTAAATTTAAGTTCTTTTAAAGAGGGCGCAGAATTCTATCAGGGTGTTTTCTTAAGAATACATGGTGTAACACATTTTGGATTCAGTCATGCAACATTCTAAAACAAAAACAACCCCCTTCGAACCTCGCGTGCCCTTTATGGTTGGAGTGTTACAGCCACCACCCTTAAGGTAGTTAGACCCTAGGATATAGTGCGTTGTAGAAAAATATTTAATACTATTTCCATGGATTTATTTTAATGAATAAAGATACTTTTAAAGAGAGGAAACATTATTGTTTCCGAAAAAAAATGGAATGTGTAAAAACAGTTAGTTAAACAAATTTTATTAACGTCTCAAGTTTTCTTCTTCTTGCCTATCAAAACATTTTTAAAAATGAATGGATTTCAACATATGATGGCTTATTTTTTCGAAAAAAATGATTCTCTACACTTTTCGAAATTTCTGAAGCCAACGTCAAATATCTCTATTTTGTTTTAAAAAAGAAACTGATACTTTTTACAATCTTTCAATAATTATAGTGGTCAGACAACAAATTTTGAAAACTCCTACGGTGAAGTTATAGAGAATCATTTTCTCAAAAAAATAAGCCATACGTTGAAATCTATCAATTTTTAAATATTTTGACAGAAGAATAGCAAAAAATTCGAGCCATTAACAAGATTTTTTTAACAAATTTTTTTTACACATTTCAATGTTTTTCAAAGACATTAATCTTTTTTCTCTTTAATAATAACTTTAGTAATAAAAATTAAATTCTTGTAAACATTATAAAATATTTGTTCCCAACATGCCATATCCCGGGGTCTAACTACCTTAAGAGGTAGACTTTTTAATAATCGTTTTAAAATAATAAAATATCTCACACATAAAACATTTCTTGGTAATAATGGTCGCTCCTTTAAATAGTGTTTAAAAAAATGTTAAACTAAGCTTTCCATATAAGGAAGTTGTAAGTAATAAACATTCACACAAAAGTTCACACTGACGTATGCAAAGCCTTCAATTATCTTATTTGTCCGGGAATTATAAGCTTAGGATTGATCTTAAGCATTTAAAGACATTCTCGAAATGGGATTTTGATAAATTGCAATAAAAATGAACCTAAAGTACTAAATTCGATAACCACCAAATACTATTAGTGATAAGAAAGTTTTAAAACTTTTTTATAGTGAAATCTAGCTTCGTTACTATTAAAATGTTTATCGCATTTGACATACAAATTACAATATATCGTTTAATTCATGTGTATAATTATTTCCATTATAAACAGTATTATAAACATTACCGTGCCTAAAAAACGCAGCATCGTTTCGACCAGCTGATGTTAACAACAGATCAATTAATCGACGTTCATTCAACTGCCATTCGCACCGTATATAAATTGAATCGTTAAATGCAACAGTATGATGTGAAACGTGAATAATAGGTATATGGATGTATACAAATAAATACGTATTTATTAATTATATGTATACAATTGTTAAACAACTGTATATTTTTGTTATATAGTTAAACAAGTATATACTAACTTATAAATAACTGAAATATTTCAGGTAGTAAAATATTTTTCTTCGCACCTTTTCATTTAATAAAATTAATTAAAATAAAATATCAAATCAAATTCGTTAGTGTTATAAAAAGTGGATACAATTGAATATAAAATATTCCATTTTAGGCATCTGTCATAGTTTCCTTAAGCCAGTGTGATCCATCACGGGAGGACAATGTCCGCGGTAACAAAAGAAATCCCTTAAGATGAAACCTTTGTAACACGGATTGGATCAAAGATATAGAAAAAGTCAAAAGGAAAAGAAAAACTCAACACTCCCCAAATACGAGAACTGACTGAAAATCACATAAAGTGCTCGAATCTCCTTTACCAAACGCATTCTAAATATTAAATGAAAGTTGAGCAATCATAACAAAATAAAGAATAATTCTTATTATTAGCTAAGTTTATATTATCAACATTATTTTGTACTCTATTCTTATCTGACCTTATTAGATAAGATACATTTTGAAATATCTTCTTTCTCTGCAATTTCTTCGAAGTATAATTTCATTTTAAATAAATATTTATTTGATCGTCATGCAGTGAAAAAAAGTATTTCTATACACTGAAGTAAATATTTGTTTTCAGTCGTAGCAAGTAAAATATTATCTTTAATCAAGCACATATTTTATTTATGAAACGTGTCCTCTCTTTAATAAAGCTTTGTTCTACTCAAGAAAAATATTTTTGAATTGAAATAATTATTTACTTACAAATATTCAAATGTACATTTTCTTGAATATACAAATAGAAAAATGACTTTAAGCGCATTGAGTATGAAATTAATGATTAAACATGACAATGTTCCAAATTATAATCCTAAAATAATCTTGGTTCCCGCACAACCAAAATTATATTTAACTTTATCTGGTTTTTGACGTACTAAAATTTTAATTTAAATATTTTCTATAACCTATTTTAATGCTGTCTGAATTTTATAAAATGAGAATTCACTCTTTATGTAGTGGCTTAATTTTTATTCCATAAAAAGAGAATTCTCGCTCTAAGAAATTTAGAGGGGGGGATTAGTCTTCCGTGTATATATAATTAAATTTACACATGGAAGTAATGTTTAGGATTTAAATTAGGTCGTAATCTGTGAAATTGATTTAATTTCACTTGATTTCTAACGAGTTATATTCGATCTGTAGTATGTAATCTTATCTTAACTTGTCAGATCTAACACCGATCCAACGAGGTCTTAATAACATTTATTGCAAATGATTGCGTTTTTTTAACATTAAAATATTTTTGTCGTATGCACTTTCGATAATTAATGTTTAATCTCCTTTGCTTTTTTAATAGTCTTTAGGTGCCTGGAAATTTTTAATTTTAGTCATATCAAATTATTTAATATTTTTTATTATGTGACTGTTGTCAATCTTTTCTGCAAATAACTAAGAAAGCTTGATTTCGAGAATCATTTGGGTAATTTTTTAAGAAAACTTCAGTAAAAAACTTTCTTATAACTTTATGTGATTATTTGAAACAAATCTTGTTCTTTAAATTTGTTGAATATAAGAGTTGAATTATAAAGACTACTAAAGTAGTATTTTAGACCTTTTTAATTTATTCGAATTTAAGCAGCATCTGTACACTAAAGGACATTTGTATATTCAAACAAATATTTCTTTGGACAGTGGCAAGTCAAATATTTATTTAAATTAGTAAAACAATTTTTTGTTTTTCTGTTTTTCTAGGGTTGACTAAATTAAAGAAATTTCATTATAATCAAGCAAATAGGTATGTGCAATTTTTTCATCAGGATAATATAAAATCCAAAAACACGAATCTAAAATAAAAGCAGAGAACATTTTGTGATAAATGTATGTTGAAAAATATCTCATTTAATAAAAAGTAAATATTTCTATTAAAAAATGCTAGTAGGACGTACACCTCGTTTGGATCAATATTCGTAGGTGTAAAAAATCTCGAGATTATATACAGACGCGTTTGCATGTGTCCGCGCCTGTTCGATTTCCCACGTAACCGGAAGGACATCCGGCAATCCTGTGGAATCTCTATTGCAATACATGAAATTATACGCCCGTAAACAATTGCCATTCCATAATTTTAATTCTAACCTTATAGCATACATGAACACACAGATAGCAATTGAATATTTCACATTTTATTTAAAAAAAATAGGAAAATCTAAAATTCGTTGATGCACAAGATTCGGCTGCAATTCTGCCATTCAAGCCAAGCAAATTCTGGCATTCAAATATTAAATTTGAGTACTTGAATGTCAAATTTGACTATAAAAAGGCACTAAATCTTACATATCAGCATCGTGCAAAACACAGCTTCGATCTAATAATTTAACATTTGTATTAATTAAAGTAAATGTTTAGTTTTAAAATATTGTTCTTTATTTCTAAATGTTACGTTTGACATTGTTCAGGTTTTAAAGATGGATGTAGAACTCTTCATACTGGCATATTTGCAGATACATACCTAAATGATGACTAGAAGCACGCAATATAGAAGACTTTAAGCTGCAGTATTTTCTTAATTTAAGAGAATTGTGCAGTATTAGAAAATTGTTAATAGTTAAATAGATGAAACAAAATAAAATGTTGTTATATGTATGTAGAAAAGACGGACTGGACAAAATATTTTCAATTTTAAAGCTAATATTTTAAATACTATCCAATTTCAAATTATTGTTCCTAAAAGTTTAAAGTTTGTCTTGAAAGCCATTGAAATCTAAGTCCACTTAAAAATATTCTTAATCAAATTGATCACCAGCGTGAATAGTTCAGTAGGTCTTCAACTAAAATTAACAAATGGTAATAACTTCAGAAGTAGTTAAAGCTACTAAGAAAGTAGTTAGTTGAATGAAATTTAGAAGTTAATTTTACTAAGTATTCAAGAATGGCGTTAGTTTAATTATATATATATTAGTAAATTTATATTCTAATAACGTAACTATATACTATAACTATCAAGGCAAATAACACTAGTAAAAGTAACAACATTCAAAATAAATATAATTAACCGCTTAGACCTACAAATTGCATTAGATGTTAAAATGCTATAGTTTGAAAATCTCTAAACATTTCAAACACTTTCTTTAGATTTATTATAATTGCATGCGAACAAATCATATTCATATACCAGTCTATTCCAAGTAACTATCAAATCGAAATTGTATTAACTTTATAGTTATGAATATAGTTTTTATCTTTTTTTCTTTTACTTTTTTTCGTTGTTAATTTCATTAATAGTTGGGATTATAAAAGGCCTAGCATTTGAAAATCCGAGCGATTACGACGTAAGGTGTTTGAAATGTTTAGAGATTTTCAAACTATAGCATTTTAACATAATCTAATGCAATTTGTAGGTCTAAGCCGTTAATTATATTTATTTTTAAATGCACTTACGTTAAATTTATATTATTGTTAACAACATTGACATGGTTTGTTCAACTAAAAAGTTAATTTCTCTCGCTACTTTCCTCTCAACTGTCCAGCAGCAGTTGAATTTATCAGGTAGATTTTTTAAGTTTACTTAAAATATTATATAATTATAAAAATTAATTTTTGCTTTGCTTGTGTGTAACTCATATGTTCTTTTCATTTTTGTGAATTCAGTTCTTTCGATTATATGTTTATATCACAAAAAATAGCCCTTTGATGGAGTTTTAGTTACTGCCACAATAATGGCTTGGCTTAAAACGTACTATAGCCTTAGGTACCCACACGGAAAATAAATGTATGCGACATATATAGTAAATAAATGCACATATATTTTCGGCGAAAAATGCAATATATGAAATCTATGCCACATATATTCTCGCATATATTTTCATCGAATATTTTTTCCATGCGGGTATGAAAAAAAAGATAGAAAATTATGTTGATTTCTATTCAGTTTAATGATTTTTTAAGATTAAAATTCAACCAGCAGAAACTGAATAGAATCAGTAGTTACGGGTACTACGTAGTCAGTAGGATGAGACTTATACTCTTACAATTAGTTGTTCTCGAACTCTTCAAATGTTAAAGGCAAACCATTCAAGTATTAAAATAAACGATGAAAAAGTCAGTTATATGTTATATCATACTGTATTTATAACTGTATACTAATACTGTGTTTTTGTTTTCCGGGTTGATCAAAATTAAATCATATTCAACTTAAAGAAACCCCAGTTTTTATTTCTTCGATTTACGTCTTTAATGACAATTTCTTAGTTATTTATTAGTAAGTTAGCATACTAAAACTTTGAATACAATGAATAGGGATGCACTAAAAAACGACTTGGTTAAGTTAACTTTTAGTTGGGATACCATTTATTAGTTACACCGACCAAATTATTCTCTACAGCTGAAAGCATTAAACAAATGATTGTGAAAACCAATTTATTGGTTACACTTACACAATTATTTTCCCATACAGAAATTATGGGATAGTAACGTATACTTTTATTCGGTAATTTTGTCTAGTAACTATTATGTACTATAAGTATAAGTTACTAGTGAACGTATAATATTTTCCAATGCCTGATCATACCTGCATCAGAAATTAACTATAGTATACTAGATATTACACTGGCATTTTTCACATATCCTTTTATTGAAATAATTTCCATTCCAATATATTTCTAAGTATTCTTTCCATGATTTTTCTTTTTATAATATATATGCTCTACATGAACACCACATCCAGCAAAGGAAGTTAAATAATAAAAAAACAACAGGTTATTCATTGTCGTTGCATTTTGCACGAAATCATAAACGAAACGCAACGGCATTGAATAACATAAGTATTGTTTTTTTACATGGTTATAACCACGTAAAGATTTTATGGTTATAAATGTGATTGTAAACAATTATGTATTGTTGAAGGGTTTACATACTAAACTCGATGGCATGGTTATATATTCAGTTTATGTATTAACTATTAAATTGATATATATAAACTGTTAATGTATTTTCATAATCTATTGTCAGGGTCAAGTTCACTTTTTTAGCCAATATTATGTAATTAGTTTCAGTAACTAAAACATTTTTTATATACTCTATTCATTATCATCTATTGCAGCAGTCCCTCTCAATATCAGCCTAGTTCGCATGTCCATCCATGGCGGCTGTCAAGGGAAAATACTAATATTGAGAAGAATCTCGCAGCTAATATTGACAGGTAGTCAGTATTTCGAAAGCTAATAAGAGGCTACTGTAAAAATATGTTCTATTGAAAACAGCTGGAATTTAGCTATCCAAAAGTATTAAAAGCATTGGTTATATATGCAAACATTCGAGAATTAGGTATCCATTAACGCAAATACTAATTTTTTAGAATTATTATTGAAATTGTGAATATTTACTATTATGATAAATAGCGACTATTAGAAGTATCATCAAATATTTAATATTTATCATAGAATCTTAACATAAAATGATTGATGTACTAAGAAAATGTCTATTTAAATTAATCAGAAAATCGGCTAATATTCCCTCAGATGTTTTTATATCGATGTTATCAAAATTAAGGCTATTTTAACTAATGAAACAGTAACGGTATATTTAATAAAATTACTGTATACAAAACTAGTAAATAATTTAGAATGCTTTTGTTTACAATCCATTATATATACCAACATATCATTGAATTGACATAATATTAATTCTTAGCTTAGTTAAACGTTAAAAATTAAATAAAGTAGCATATTTACTTCTTAATATTATATTCGTAATATATAATATGCAAAACATTTTCCTATATATTATAATTATATTAGACATATATGTTTTAAAAAACAACTTTTCTTCGATTACATCCACACAACTCACAACAAACCCCAATTTTTTCATCAAATCTTATATTTTGTTAAGCATTTTCATTACCAGAGAAACGGAATATCGTTTACAGAAATTTTGGATTTGAAGTGATTTTTTTTATTACTCTACATGAACTTCGTACAATTGGATATAAGTATACAATCGAAAAGAATTAAACTATCAAAAAAATTAAAAATAATAAATTATTCGAACATCGGGTCAAAAAGAAAGCAATCCTTTAAAGCGTAAACGTTGTAACGTATTAAATAATAAACTTAATATGTTCTGAACAAGGAAACTTGGCAACAAAATTATATATGAGAATATTAACAGTACAAGTGTAGTACAAATATTAAGTGAAAACAGTCGTAAATAGACAGCCATTAAATATATAGAAGTCAATTTTTCTAAAACGACTATTTCGCAATGCCGTAAATTTCATGTTTTTTATATAAGACAAAATATTAAAATAACTATTACATCTTTGCTTGCCAAATTAACTTCGAAATAATATGTTCCAAAAAAGACACCACAATCTATAGACAAAACACGTATTTATTAAGTTCCTTCTTTTAAAGAATATTCAATATTTCTTCGCTCTAAAAGTATCTTCTTATTGATTAATAATGATAAATGAAATTACGGCCGGGGATTAAAGTTCCGAAAATCAACACACCGAAAGGTCAAAATTTCGATATAGCATACCTGCAGCGTGATTTTCTCCGCTTTGTATTTAAAATTTGGCAAAAAGAAAGCAAATTAAAATACCTTGGACTCACACAATATCGAACTTTTAGCCTTTCGGGATTTTGATTTTCGGAACTTTGTTCCCCGGCCGAAATTACTACAATATCTTGTCATTTTCTGGCAATGTCAACAATCAATAAAATTAAAATAGCTAATTAAAAGGTTCTATTAAAGAATCTGTTTGGAGGAAGTCAATTTCAAATATATGATTATTATTAATTACATGTTTTTAGCTTCGTCTTGGTCATGCTTCATTCTATTCCCAACATTCCACTGCATTAAAAAACTGAAAATAATAACTAACGATACCAGGCACATATCTGTATTTAAAAGCGCTACTTAAATTCTTTCAAAAACCTATTTTTCTAAAAAGTTGTGTTTTGTTAGTTCAAAATGAAATTGTCTCTACAGCCAAGAAGAATTCAAAACAAAACAAAACGTTTATAATGTTTCTTCTATCAGTCTTAGCTAAATCTTGCTTTCATTCCGTAAAAACATTTCCAATTTCAAAATTTACAAATGTAAAATCCGTTAAAAATTTAAAATGAAATTTATTAGAAATACCCAAGAAAAAACTTGTTTAAAACCTTATTCTTTGATATTAGGTTTTATTTACATCTTGAAAGTATCCCGCCAATAGTCTTAAATTAAGACTTAATTTTCGTTCAGTGAAGATCACATTTTCTTGGATTATTTATTACTAATATTTATAATATTTTCCTCTGGTTTCAGATACTCTTCGTTACTTATTTCCTTACTACTTAAAACCGTCCAGTTCATCCACTCGCATTGCCTTAATATTTTATTTTATAACTAAAAATACGAAGATTTATCATCAGAAAATTGCAGTAGTATATATGACTTTTGAATTTTCCGGGCTTTATCTGAGTATACGCGTCTGCGCAATCTCATCAAGGTCTGAGATCTTGGCGCTCTAAAATGAACAAGAGGAAATAATCGAGATATGCAACGTGTCTACGTGCTTTGAGTAACGGTGCATTGACTGAATGGAAACTAAACAGGCTGAATATTAGCAGACAAAGCTAGTATTATTTAACACTTCGTGAGTGATGTATGTAACAAAGATCAACCAATCTCCAAACAATTAAGACATTGAAAAGAATACAAATTTCTCAATGCTTAAAATTGTTAATTTTATTTGCTACTAGTGACTATTACGTACAAGTATGACTCGTTTAATTAACTTTGCACCTAACCTGCTTGGCATGATGGCGCAATTTACGTAGGTTGCTCCCTATCAGCGGCAAGTTCATGATTCCTCACTCGAAGGCGAATTTTTCACGTCACCAATTCTCTATATCTGTTACTGCACTGAACTAACCAGTACTTCCGTTCGAGAGGAAAATCTGTACTTGAAGCAATTTGAGGGGTAAGGTGATGCATTCCACCAAAATGAGGCGTGACACATCGCCGTTTTATATTTTCGCGACGTTCTCGAGCTCGCATGATTGAAGGTCATTAATAACGCAATCTGATAAGTTGACGGATAAAAAAGTTCAAATTCCAAAATTACTGAAATGCCCAGAGACTACAAAAATTCGAAAAGTTCAAAGAAGGAAATCTAAAAGCAGAATGTGTGGGAAAATGTCAAAATACTCAACAAAATAGTTCATCGAATACTTTATTTGCAATTATCTTAATGCGTCATTCTACATTCAGTTCAGTGAAGCGTGTTGTCTTTAAGAAGTCGCTGGCGGTTTTACTATTTTCTTCCATGTTAGTATGAACGTTACGACTTACTAAAGCAATAATTTAACGAAAACCTCGTACAAGTGCGGCGCTGTTGTCGAAAGTAACTAGACTACCTAGATAGTAAAGATTTTTAAACGCATATACATAATACACGCGTCTATTCAAGAATACCTACTGATTCTGGATCATGCCCAATCTTACATATAATATAAATATTGGAAAATGTTCCCGTTCTAACGGCGGATAGGCTTGCCTACTTTAGAAAAAATACCTTTTTTGAGATTAATATTCGAAAAGCAGACTATTGAAGCTACTTCATTCAAGTTTACTGGATGAAGGTGTACAATATTTGAAGATCATTTTTTCATGTTTGCTTAAAAAATAATTATATTTAAAATAGTAACAGCAAATTTACGAAGGCCCTGTGAAAAATGCGCTGTACGGTGTCCACGATCACTCGTTGTTATATCATTTGAAAGACAAACGACCGGAAGATATTATTAATAAACAAGTAAATCTGAGTCGGACCAGTCTAATTTTATTTGAATTTGTTATTTTAATTTTGGATAATTGAAGTAAATAGCACGATTTGTTCCTATAAAACCCGCATTTTTGTAGCTACAGAATCGTCTTCAGACATGATAAATAAAAGACCATAATGAGTTAACAAAGTATTTGTAAAACTTTTTGACGTGAGTATGATCAGTACAGATGTTCCAGAGATATCACGTCCACCGATTTAAAAAAAGGCGTTTCGAAAAACTATTTCTAAATCATCTTTTTCTATTATTGCAAGTTCTTTGTGCAGTAAAAATAATCGAATGTTCAGATACTAAGGGTGTGCGAACTCTTCAAACATTTTTTAATGATCATTCCGGAAAACATGGGTACACATTTCGGCGATTTTCAGGAAAAATTGCAGGAATTTTCAAGGCACGATTAGCCAATTATCACACTTTATCTGAAAATTATTGAAACGTCTGGGCCAATGCATCCTCTTTTCAAGCTCTGCAACGTCTTTCTGTGTGCCATTTCATTAGCTATTTGATGAAATAAGTAATATGCGAAAACCCGCAAAAATTGGCCTTTTTCGGTTTTTAAAGCCATAACTTCAAAAATATTCATCGCAGGTCGAATGCTCTTAAGGATGAATTGTAGGGCATAAAAAAAGCTTGAAAATGAGCCCTCACTCATTGAAATAACTTTAAAGCGAGCCGAGTTATTGCAAAAAAAAGTAATTTTTTCTAAACTTCAATGGCCTGTCACTCAAATTCTAAGCCTCAGATCCAATTTTGGTACATTACTTTTTTGTTTGAAATATCATAGAGAATCTCCTCCTGAAATATCGTAACCCAGTTTTAAGACACCTGTATAACACCCTTAATATAAAAAAAAAAAAACATAAAATAACAATCTTATAACTGCAGTGAGTTCACGTCTATTTTAGTTCCTCAACCTGATGAAAAGCGGACTATGTTACCATTTTTTGTCCTCAAATAAAATGTATAACAGTATATTATGTGCCAAGGGCGCAATTATCGATCTTCGGCGATTGTGAAATTTGTCGGCCGAGCGAAGTGAGGGTAACAATCGTCGGAGATCGATATTTCGCCCGTGACCAATAATGTATTTTTTGATCCGATTGTCGTAGGACTCGATAATTATTCGCGGCCGAAGGTTTCGCCCTAGGCCGAGAAATCGAGTTTTACGGCCGGAGGATCAAAACAACTATTTCAAGATGTATTGCAATAGTTGACATTAGTTGATCGACGTGTTAATGTGAATGTTTTATGAAAGGGCAGGACTAGCTAGTGTAGGTAACAAAAGTTGTAGTTGGCAGTAATGATTATTTCGTAGTTTGTTTGATTGAACTAAATAAGCAGAAAAACCCTATGTACAATGTACTTACAAGTAATGCATTTTAATGACCAGAAACAATCGCCGCTATGTTTTTATAGAAAAACTGATACGTCGATCATTACAGTACAATTGCACTAAGACCAAGACTAAGAACTAAATGTGCTTACAAAACCAAACCTTTTAAAAAACTCTTATGCAATCTTCAGGATTGCAAATGTAATAATTGGTCTTGGTATTGGTCAGTACATTTAAAGCTCTTACGTAATATCGACTTTGATCTTGAATCAATACTAAATCATGAATTAGATTATATTACTCTTAGTCTTGATCGATTTCTTACCATTCTTATTTGTCATACTCAATCTTGATCTCAAAAAAAGTATCGAGGTATATGTGTAATATTTCATAAAACATCTTCATAATTACAACCAACGTCCCTATAAGACTATATATAGTCTTGGAACTTTTTTTTTCAGTACTTATTATGAAACTTATATAACACAAAATGCACGACCACGCTCATTCCCAAAAGTTACATACAAAAGCCTATCCCTGGAATGTCTAACACAAAAGTAAACCTATTTCCATTTTAAAGCATAAATTTCCAGAAATAAAAAATAGATTCAGAAAAGAATAAAAAGCGGTTATTTTGCATTTTTTTAAATACGTAGTCAATGGAATGCATACAAATTATAAAATAACCCCTTTATATAAAAATAAAGCTTAAATCCATTTTAATGAAAAAATAGTACCGAATCGTGAAGGGTATATATCGCGAATCTGAACCATTGGAAAATTGGATAACACTATTATTTATAAATGCATATTAATCTAAAATAACCAACAAATGAATACATACCACGAATTCCTTTGAATTCAAAAATATATTTCCGAAATTACTCGTACATTTCCTTCCATATGTTTTCAATCAAATTGAACAAGATTTAAATAAAAATTACGTTATTGTAATAAGATAGAAAATAACATACAACTTTTCTAATGTATTCGAGCACGGTATTTGTAAACTTTTCCACCATTTTAATTTTTTTTTCATAGAAACTAGATTCAGTGGAATTGAAATTCATATATAAATGTGAAACTACAGTTAATATGAAATATATCTCATTATCCTATTTAAATTTAAACTGAAGTTCTAACTTTTCTTTTCACATTAATTAAAAAATAAAATGTGCCGTCGAAGTTCTGAGTGAATTCAGTCCACGTTTTAAAAAATCATTATTGAATTGGAATTGAAATGGATTTGATAAGAACTGAGATTTTGAAATGATTGATTCTTTAATATACTTGGATTAGAAGACATTCGAAGATATTAACGTGAATCCAAATGGATAGAGTTGAATCAATTTAAGTATTTGGATCCATTTTAACCCATAACAAATCAAGATTTCAAAGAGCTCCAAATTTTCAATCTGAGTCCACATTCGATTTTAGGTTACTTTATATAATATGGAAATTGAAATGTCCCAGCAAACGAGACATAATTGAGAAGCATTAAAACTTGAATACTTCTGAATCATTTTTCTTAATCCTTGAATACCCAGTACAAAAAAGCGATTAAAAGGGATTCAATTGTCAAACAAGAAATTCAAAAGGATACAGAGGAAACTAAATTTAATTCCTTTGGATTCCTTTAAATTCCTTTTTTGACTATTTTAGAATTGGTGAATCCCTTTCAATTCATTTTCGTTGAGTGGGTAAGTATTAGTAATGAAAGGAAGGATATAGAAAGTTTTAAAATATTCATGCCAATGTTTTATTTAGAATAGTAAAGTATTGGCTCTGTAAGTTTTGTCCCAAATCACCCAGACAGCAAATTAAAAAAGAGTTCAGAATGATTTCGAAATGTGCTCTAAAAAAAGTCAGCTGTCCTACTTTCTGAGGGTTTTCTGAACATGAGTTCAAAAAGATCTCGTAATGATATCATGTTCAGAAAACCATCAAAAAGTACATCTAACTTCCCTCTTAGAGCACATTTAGAAATCATTCTGAACTGTTTTCTATTATGCTGTGTGGCCATTAAGAAGCATTCAAGAACAAGATTCAATTCTTATAAAAGGATTTAGATAGATTGGCAGTAGGGAAGTAATCACAAAGGTCAACAAATAGAATCCAAAGTTCAAAACTGGATACCTTTCAATCCTTCTGAAATATTTTTCGTATATATCCATACAAACATATCCAACAAACCGCAAAGTATACCAAAAGCCTGCATGCGATTTATTACGAAATAAGTAACTCGCTTTATCTTTTCATTTGTATTAGCATGGGAATGAGATCATGTACGTTTTTATACCCCAGCAAACGCAGAATTATTGAGAAGCATTGAAACACGAATACTTCTGAATTCTTATTCTTACTCCTTGAATAATTATTAGCAAGCATAGGAAGCATTCAGAAGGTTTCAAAGCATTAATGCCAATACCTCATTCAGAATAGCAAAGTATTGGCCCATTAACTTTTGTCTGAAAATACTGAGAAGCGTTTAAGAACAAGCTATTCAATTCTTCTAAGAGGATTTAGAACTATTGCCAATAGGGATATTCACGAAGGTGTTGACCTTCAATTAGAATTCAAAGTTCAAAATAAATACTTTTGAATCATTTTTTTGCTGGGACGCGATGCATAAACGTACAAAACCTAAAAGAAATGATTACGTTAAATATTGGAACTTCAAAGCTAACAGAATGTAATTTTCCAACAAAAGTGAAATGGGGAAAAGAACGTAATTAATTATTTAACTATATGTGCACATAATTAAAGTAATTCTTTATCGCAACGAATCACTTTATGGAATATATATGATGAGGTGTCGTATCGCAGACAGCAGATTTTTCAGAAAGTCCTGAAAATGAGATCCTAATTTTGACGTCTTTATGGTTTCCAGAGATGATATCATAATGTGGTCAGAATGCGATAAACCATGATCATAAAGGTATCTTAAATATATCATATTTATGACACCACATTTTTATCATAAAGAAGTCATAATTTAGTAATAAATTTTTAAATGAATAATATTTACTAATAACTACCAATTAAGAATACTCAATAAGCACAAATTTTGATAAAAGAGTACTTTATGACTTTTCGAATGTTCTCCTGAAAGTATACTTGTATATAAGAAATAATAAATAAGAATTCTTTTATAAAAAAAGTATATGTTAAATGTAAATTAGAGCGTATAAAAGTAATCTGAAACGCATTCAAATTTTCAAATATAAATATAAATATAGTTCAAATATAGGTACAATAAAATAATTTTGATTCATGAAAATTTTGTAAGTTTGAAAGTCTAAAAAATTCTAAAAAAGGTCTTAAATTTAAAAAATGGTTAATTGTCTTAATTTAATAACTATAGCGGACATTCGTTATATTTTTAATCATTCACAAAGAATTCTTTTAGAACTCTTTTTTCATAAAAGCATTCAAGAAGCATTCTTTTTGAATACATCGAAATTTCTTTTTGCTTATTGGGTATACATATGTACTTATATGTATATGTATAATATTCATACATACACGGAATGGGAAGTTTATATAAGAAGAAAACTACTATGTACTTGTTTAAGTTGCTCTGTTTTTAGAGTAAAAATAAAATATAGAAAAAAGAACATTTTTAAAGCCCGTCTAATGAAATAAAAAGGTTTTTTTTTACAATTAAAAAGGTCACATTTCTAAGATCTTAATAAGCCTGAATTAAACAATGTTTGTGGGCTTGTTTTAACTGCTTTTCAACATAGTTTACATTGCATACATGAGAATTTAATAGTGCCCTGTAAATTGCAATGCAAACTTTTTTGAAATCCAGTTAAAACGATCCTAAAAGTATTGATTAGTACAGGCCGAGTAAATTCTCAGAAATATGATCTCTTTAAGGGATTTGTAGACCAATAATAAAATATCTTTAAGTTAGTCATCTGAACACTTTATGATACAATTATGATATTATTTTGATTAATGTCTTAAAAATAAGACCTCTTTAAGAGATCCTCGTGCTATTACCAAAATGACATCTTTAAGTGGGTCATCTGACCACATTATGACATAATTATGATATCATTTTGAGTTTTGTTAACTTAACGAGGTCAGAAATATTTTTTGATATCTTTCTGAGCTCTTTGTGAGATCAACTTGCTGTCTGGGATACAAGATTAAATGTTGGACAATCTCCTTAATTTACATGAATTAAGTCCCTGCAAACACGGAAAGTAACAGTTATGTAACATTTACGTAATGGTTACATTGTCACATACAGTAAGCCTTCCCTTATTTGAACTCCTCCCCTTAATTGAACTTTTTACCTTCCTAGCTCTATTTGATCTTTTTATCGTCTTTTCGTTCTCTCACTGCTGATGGCAAGAGAGAGGAGAAATGTTGAAATAATGGGATGAGCCAGGCTGGACAAGTTCAAATAAGGGGAGGGCTACTGTAAATGTTACATAGTTGTTACATAAATGTTACTTTTGTGTTTGCAGGGGTACATGTATTAAAAAGTATAACAAATTTTATGTTGTTCATTTTATATATGTACCTATTTTAGTACACTTTCATATATATTGATGTTTAAATTCTTTTATCTTTAAGTGCTATATAAAATTGTTTTATTAAATTCTTGCTTTCGATTTTCGTGTTCAAAAGTTCTTACGAACCTTGCGATTACAGCGCCCCCTGGTCTCCGCCGCATCTTGTACAGTTCAAACTCATTCCACTTTTTGACTTTTTTGTCATTTTTACCTTTTTAGGTTATTTATTATATTTATTGAATAGTTATTGTTTATTAATAGATTTCTGCACATCTTAGTACGTGGAAGTTTTTCGATGCCAAGTAGAATGTGGCTTTGTTGAGAAAAAGATCATCTGCAATAAAATCATGACACAATTCATGAAAATCATGAACTCAACGCTGTCACTCAGCCACAGAAGTTTAGATACTCGTTATATTGCTACTGCTAGGCGAGCCTCTTCTTGGACCAGTGATACAAAAAATGTACAGAATTTAAATAACTCTCGGTACAGTTCCGACGAAGAAGACGGAAGGAGAAATGATAAAAGGTACGCAAGACTACCGATGGTGGGCACAAGCTTTGCGATCCTGGGCTTATTCGAGAGTAGTAAAGACGAAGAGGAAGACAAAGAACCAGAACTTATAACAACAATTAAAAGATCAATATTATTAATTCAGGTTTAGTATTAGTTTAAGACAGACACATGTGCGGAAACTAATAATTTCCGCTTTTAGAAAGAAGAATATAAAAAAGCAGAACAAATGCTGCATGTCGCTCTGAGATTAGCGCAAGAACTTCAGCACTACGATGGTATTACATACATCTACGATATCATGGCTAATCTAGCTCTTGAGGTTGGAGAATACGATAAAGCCGAGAAACTGTTTGTGAAAACGATGCAAAGATTATTAGGAAAAGGAATAGCTCAAAATGACTTGAAAATTATTCACATCAGTTTGAAAATGGCAAAAATGTTTGAACACAAACAAGAATATGTGTAAGGGTCTTTGAATTTTATATTATTTATTTTAAAAAATCAACTAGTGAATTGTATTATTACCGTGCGTAGAAAAGCAGAGCAAGGGTACTTGTTTTGTTTACAAAATTTACAAGAACATATCGATGAACAAACAACAGATAGGGATATAATTACTCTGTGGGCAATGAACTTGGATTGGTATGCCCACATGTTGCTATCGCAGAATAGGTCGGCTGATGCGTTCAAGTATATGCATCGTGCTTACGAATTATCAGTCAAATTAAACGGTACCGATCATGACCAAACTGTCGTGTTACTTAACGATTTAGGCTCCATTAGTTTTCTTAGTGAAAATTACGATGAAGCTATCAATTATTTAAGAAAAGCAACCGAAATAGGTAACAAAAAGTCATTTTTACAAAATTTGAATGTAAAGTTTGATATATGTTAATGTTTGCAGGTAAAAAATTGCCAAAAATGGAAGATCTAGGTTCGATTCATGTAAATCTTGGAAACGTCTTGTTAAAAAAAGGATTATACAAGGAAGCAGAGAAATCGTGCAAGGAAGGATGGAGGTTATCGAAAGCAATGTCCAATAATGAAAGTCTGGAAGAGGCAAAAGCATGCCTTGATGAAATACAGAAACTTTTGAAGCAATAACACAATTGCTTCTCGAACAGTACAATATGGTGCTACATTTCTTAGATATTTATTCTTTATTTTTAAACACATGTACAAGAATAGAATAAATCTAGTCAAATCTTAAATCACTGTTTATATTCGCACATAAATTAAACTTGTACTCTTCGCAGTGAGTCGCAGATCAGCCATTTGTAAGCTAATGTACACTTTATGTTCCTTAACTAAGTGATGTAGTTCATTATTTTTGTAGTATGTTTGTAAACTATAATATTAATCACCAGTGAAACAACTCCACAATTCCTTAATTAAATATTAATTAACGTAAGGCAATAATGTAAAAACGGTTTGCTACAAGATACGAGGTAATCCAAACAAAATTATATAACAAAATATTCACCCGAAACTAGTCAAATAAATTTATGTTTTCAAGGTACGAAAAAAAAATACAAAAAACTTACGAGACGACACTTTCTCACAATTTAATCTTTCTTTTACGAGTTCACAGAAGTCTGTATCAGTCAATTCTCGAGTAGCAACTATATTTTCAAAACTATTTTCTGTGCACAGCACAGACACACTTATTCGTATTGAGCAATGAGTACCATCATGTATACACCAACTAATAATGCAACAATCTCTTTCACCGACTGCCAGAACTTTGTGTCCGATAATAATTCAGGAATCACCGATACTGTCGCAATGTAAATAAATCCTCCAGCTGTGAATGGCAGAATCCATTTTGTCGCTAAATCACCTAAATTAAAATAAAATTGAATTTTGTCAATATACGTTTAATAAGTTTAAAAACACTATACAGTAGGACCTCTCTTATTCTAATTTTCCCCTTACCCCCACTTACTATCACTCTTTTCGTGTGATAGTGGGAGAAGACTTAGGAACAATTAAAATAAGAGAGGCTGGACAATTAGAATAAGATAGGTCCTACTGTATATACATCTATGTTACGAGACTAGGGTCAGAGTCATAATTTTGAATAAATGTCTGTAAACGATGATTAAACCCATTAACGCCTGAAATAACAATTTTTATACTTCATTTTCAATCAAGTATTTTGTATCAAAATCAAAGTTGAAAACAATTGAGAGGTACGTATCCTACTGTTTTCGAGGTTGTTCTTCAAGATTCCGAGGTCAAAATTGAGTTTCTGCCATCAAAAATTCCAATATGGCACCGAATATGAAGAAAATTTTCAAAAAATTGGGAATTTTTTAATCTTATCAATTTTTTTCGAACTATTAGAATATTGGAGTTTTATTGAAACCTTGCATAATGGTGCATAAAATAGTTGAATTTTAAGAAAAAATTTTACTTTTCTACCCTACATCATTCTAACGAACTCCAAATGGCCGCAAAATTGAAAATTTCTTTGAGAAATTTCTGGACGCTCTAACTTAAAAACTACGAACTTTAAAAAAAAATGCCTAGAATGAAAAGTTCTTAAAATTCATCAAGCGATATAGTGGAATTTTTTCAAAATTTTTTGATGACATTTTGAGACATTTTTTTTCAACATTTTTTTCCAAATTGTAATTTATTTACAAAAAATTCTGAAGAAAATTTAGTGTATTCTCTGATGAATTCTAAGAGTTATTTGTTCTTTACAATTTTTTCAAAAAGTAGATAGTTTTCGAGGAAATAAATTTCAAATTAAAAAAAAACTATCAACTTTTGGAATAAATTGCAAAGAACCAAATACACCAAATTTTTTTTTAGAATTTTTCATAAATAAATTATAATTTTAAAAAAAATTTTGAAAAAAATCTCTCAAAATGTCATCACAAAAATCTGAAAAAATTCCACAATATTTCTCGATTAATTCTAAGAACTTTTCATTCTAAGCATTTTTTTATAACAGCACGTAGTTTTCGAGTTAGAACGTTCAGAAATTTTTCAAAGAAATTTTCATTGTTGATGCCATTTTGAGGTCTTTACAATGATGTGGGGTATAAAAGTAAATTTTTTTTTTTTAAATTCAACTGTTTTATGCACCTTTATGCACGGTTCCAATAGAATTCCAATACAGTGGCCCTCCCTTTATTTTAACTTTTCTAGTCAAGGAAGATGGCGGCTTCTTCCCTTATTTTACCACTTCCCCTCATCTCCACCGCTCGTAGTATGAGAGAATAAAAACAGAGAGAGAGGAGATACAGTGGCCTTGAACAGTTTCAAATGGCGAATGGTGGGGGAACTCATGAAGAGAAGAAGTTAACATAGGAGACGAAAAAAAGTTAAAATAAAGGACACATTTAAAATAAGGGGAGGGCCACTGTATTCTAATAGCTCGAAAAAAATTGATAGGAATAAATAATTCCCAATTTTTTGGAATTTTTTTTACAATTCGGCGCCATATTGGAATTCCTGATGGCTGAAACTCAATTTTGACCTCGGAATCTAGAAGAGCAACCTTGAAAACAAGAGGATATGTACAGTAGAACCCCTCTTATTCGAACTTCTCTTATTCTAATTGTGCAGCCTCTCTTATTCTATGCGTTCCCCCACAAGTCTTCTCCCACTATCACACGAAAAGTCAACGAAAAATATTGTCCACGAATCACAAGCTCGCAAGCGAATTAAGTGGGGGTAAGGGGAACATTAGAATAAGAGAGGTCTGCGCCATCTTGAAAAACTTTACTAATTAGAATAAGAGAGGTCCTACTGTACCTTTCAATTGTTTTCAACTTCGATTTTGATACGAAATACTTGATTGAAAATGAAGTATAAAAAATGCCATTTCAGGCGTTAATGGGTTAAAACAACGAATTTAGAAACATTTCAATTAAAGTGTCAAATTATTGTGGTATAGAATAAGTAACATAAAAATGAAAGTCTCTTATATAATAAAAATATCTGTAAAACTGCAAATATTAATTCATAGTATGAATTTATTCTTAATCTTTTGCATCATGACGGGACGCTTAAATTCGTTGGTTAATATCGTTAAAAATGTTTAATGCAAGTAATTTTAATCAAAAATGATCCATTTCCACAGTTTTCTTGAATCCGCTGCTGCAAATCTGCTGCTAGCTTCAGGGACATGTCAGAATTTCGAAATTGAAGATGGCGGATTGAATATGGCAGATCAAAATCAAAATTCAAAATGGCGGATGTAATTTATATTGAAACTCAACTCTTCGAGGTCGTGTGGCATACAGAAGTACACAAAACATTTTTAAATAACGAATTCATGTACCAAATTCAGTTTAGAACAATTTAATATTGGATTCACCAATTTTAATTTAGAAAATCTGACAATGGATTCGTAATCGAGTACAAGTTTTCAACTTTATAATATCAAATCTTTCTTACCCATTCCATCAGCTAACAGCGAAACATATGTTCCAAACAAAGCTCCGAAAGCAGTAACCAATTGTAACATCATTGCCTGAAATTAAAGAAATAAATTTTTCAGTATTTATAAGGAATTCAGTCTTGAACATACGATTAATAAATATTTAATCATAAATACAGTAATATTACCTTCTTTTTGGTGCATCCACTTTGTATTAAAATTGCAAAATCACCAATCTCGTGAGGCACTTCGTGCAGTAATATCGACACTGTTGTAACATAACCGATCGTTTCACCAGCTAGAAAACTAGCACCGATAGCAAGTCCGTCTGTGAAGTTGTGCATGAAATCAGCTGCTAAATTGAGATACCCAGCGATTTTAATGTCTACTTTTGAATCCTTTTCGGACGTTTTATCACTTTTAGAATTTTTCTTATCACTTGATTTTTTGTCCTTAACAGCTGGAGCACTATGACTATGAGAATGAGCTCCGTCTCCTTTCATAATACGAATAAGTTTTTCGACGGTAAGGAATACAATGATTCCCATTAGCACGCACAATCCTACCGACATGTCGTGTCCATGTTCGTGCCCGTGTGAATGTTCATGGTCGTGCGAATGTTCGTGAGCATGATCATGGCCGTCGGAATGGCCGTCTTCAGAATGGGAATGAGGTGTCAATGCGTGGGGAATGAGATGAAGAAAAGCATCACCAAGAAGTCCTCCAGATGCAAAACTTAAAAGAATTTTCAGTAACGGTTCGCGCTCTTTCGAATTATCTAGCGGAACAAAGAAAAGAATGATAAACGGAGCTATCGATATTAGTAGAGTCGAACCCATTGCCCGAACAAACACATCTCCCTGCTGATTAACATAGTCGGAAGTTGGCCTCCAATGTGGATCGTGTCTGTGTTCTTCATCGTGGTCATGTTCGTGTTCACCATGCTTGTGTTCATGGTGAACGTGCGAGTCCTGTTCCTCAAAATGTTCATTAGCTTCTCTTGAATATTTGAAACTAGCAGGTTCATGATGATGATGGTCGTGATCGTGATCGTGACTTTGACATATGACCGGCAAGTTTAAGAATATTAACACAATGAAGGTTCCAATTATAATTTTTGGAATCCACGAATTTTTTTCTTCGTCATTTTCTGCTTTCAGTCTTGCCATTTCACGTTTCAATAAGACCCCTACACTGCGTTAAGTTGAAAAGGTGTGACTTTTTGTTTTCAAGTAATCTAAACATACGTGCCGATAAACGGTATCTCTTCCACGTATGAAGATGCCAGTGTATTTTATTTATGTACTCATAACCTACAACAATCGCACCGCACCGTGACATTAAAGGTGACGTTTCATGTGAATGGCATTTTACGGTTATCTTTAAGCCGCATTCATCAATGCGGAAAGGATTCCGGAATTCCGTCCACCGTCAGACCGTAAAATCTTTCACTGCACAACACAATATTATTTTATGTACTTCTTTTTATCTTGAATTTTTATTGTTTTTATATTATTTCCCGTACAATTGTTCAGCGTCTAATTATTGTATTATTTTTATGTAATATTTTGCATATTTATGTATTGTAACATTTTATTCAAGGACTTACAGTCCGTTAATAAATAAATAAAGAAATAATATAAATATCTATGCGAGTTTACTCTGCCCGGTAGACATGTCGTCACAGCGACGTTTATGTAACGTTATATTTAGGGTGAACGTCCTACTTCAAAAACGTGTCGGATGCGACATTATTTTTTAGAAATTTTCAATTTAGAGCAGAGAAATATGAAACAAGTAAATTATTGTAATCTTATATTTTAGACAATTATATATACTGGAAAGTGGACGTAGAGTAATTTCATTTTTTCTTATTTATAACCTCTAAATTGACAATTTAAAAAAATAACGTCACATCTGAAACGTTTTTGATGTAGGACATTCACTCTAAATATAACGTTACATAAACGTCGCTGTGACAACATGTTTACCGGTTGTATAAGTATTGCAGGCAAATTTCGTTTAACCCTTTGAAAGTCCTCTCAGGGACCACCTTTTCTGTCAGCTAATTTCATTTATAAAAATTCAAGTTTGAGGTATTTAAAAATATTAGTTGGTTCTTCTAGTAGCTACGGTATCTGTCAACAATATTATACAACTAATATTCAAATTTCATTTGTTGTAAAAGTGTTATAAATAAACAAACACTAAAAAAATTCAGTTTCGATTTTTATGGCAATTTATAATAAGGAGGTTTTATGGTCGCTGATGACGAATCCGGGGTTAGATTTCCAAAATCCAAAATGGCGAAATCAAAATGGCAGTACAAAAATGTAAAAAATAACATGTATTTATGCCTGGAAACGTTTATGCGGCGATTTTTTGGGCCCCGAAATACGCATATGTAATACATTTTTAATTTGGAAAACTCTGAGATGGCAGATTCAAAATTTGCTAAAACAATTTTTGAAGATTTTTGAGATTAAGAAATACTAAAATTTAGATGAAAAATAGTACATTAGATATTGCCGACTTTGACTGCTTACCCTTAGCGTATCCCACAGCTAATGGCGATGGCATAGTAAGCTTGTAGTCCCATTTTTTTAATACATTTTTTGTTTATTTCTTAATATATTTTGATACTTTTCTTTTTTTCTTATGCTCCTTTTGTTTTTATTCTTGACCGTAAAATTGTATGGCCTCGTATCGATTGTGCAGCCTCGAACTGGCTTCAGGGGTCTAATCTTTACTCAGGCCCCAAAATTCTAATGTTGGATCCGACATTTTGAATATTAGAAATCCGACGCCACATTCGTAATCAGCGGCCCCGAAAACCCTCCCGAGTTCCCAATTTCATATCGATCAAACAACCTTTTCCTAATTTGGTCCGCAATCTTGGATCCGCCATTTTCAATATTGAACATTTGAGACCATATTCGTAATCAGCGATCCCAGGAACTCCCGTGTACCCAGCTTCACCTCAATAAGTAACTTTTTCCTAATTTGGTCTGCTATCTTGGATCCGCTATTTATAATTTTGAATGTCTGAGGTCATATTCGTAATCAGCGAACCCGAAAATCCCCGAGTAATAAATTCCAACAATTTTCCACGTAAAGAAACATCCCAGTAAACGAAAAAAGATTAAAAGTGATTCCAAATTTTTAATCCCTTTTTTGTTGGTATTGAAATTTAAAACATTCTATCTTTTTTAATCCCATATAATCCCAAATCAATAAATTAAAAAAAAAAAGCAGATTCGCTTCGACCGAGAATCGAACCACGGTCCTCTGCGGAGCAAGTTCGAAGCGCAACTACTCGGCCACTCTCACTGTTGTCAAATAATGAAAAAATAACGAATAGTTGAAACAGAAAGTAGATAATTTTTCTACGTGTTTATATAATAATGTATTCGGGCAGGCTAAAATACATTAAATACCACAATTCACAGCGAAATGTCACTGAATTATTTACTTTAAAAACAATCGAAACAAAGAGTTGGTCTTTTTCTGCGTATATATAAAATAACAGAAATACATCAAACATTTTTTAATCTTACTTTTTCTCGCTCGAAAATATGTTGTTTTAAATTTTTGTTATATGAAACAAAAGTTAATTTACATATAATTTGATGAACTCGTGCAACTATTCAATGATCATTATTTATGTTTTTAATAATTTTATCATAATAGTAAATTCAGTATTCACTGAACACAATTCCAAATTTGGTATCCGTTAGGATAAATTTTAATGTTTGGAATCGTTGGTATTCAAGAGGATCCATAATATATCTTTTGCAATTCTGGGCTGGAATTCAAAATTAATTTAGGACCATGGTTATTCAAGGGAATTCATTAAAATGAGTTTGAATTCCAAATATGGAATACAGTGGAATTAATTTTAAAGTGTAATTGATAGATTTCGAGGGTATTCAGTAATACATTCTTTTATGGCATATTTGGTATTGAATGGTATTTTTTAATGCGAGGAATTTGAGGGGATTCAATGAGATATTTTTTAACTCCAAATCTTGTATTCGCTGGAATTCATTTTGATGGCCGTTTGTAGAACGGCATTTGATGGGTTTCAATAAGTCAAAATTTGTTGCATAATTGGGCTTTTATTAGGATTAAAAATCATTCCAATACCTTTTTTGAACAAAATGAGATAAAAACAATCAAATTTTAATCTCCATTAATCCCCTTCTAATACCTTTCAATCATTTTTCGTTTACTGGGATATTGATAATCGATAGAATTCGACGGTATTCAAAGAATATAATCTTAAATCCCATATCTTATATTGAATGGGATTCTTTCCAATATTGGTAATAAATGGTATTCAAGGGGATCCAAGAAAGGTATTTAAACGATACTGACAGATGTAGAATTCACGGGGATTGAAACATACGTTTTTCAATCCCAATTATGGCATTCAAGGAGGTTGATTTTCACAACGATTATTCGAGAAGGATTCACAGGGATTCAATCATTTTAATTTATATACCTACTTTGGAATTTACTAGAATTCAAAACCACTCTAATCCCTTTTTTGAACAAAATGAATTAAAAGTAGTCTCATTTTAATCCCAATTGATTCCTTTTTAATACTTTTCAATCTTTTTTCGTTTACTGGGGTGTGTGCTTCGAAGGGTTAAAACGTTATTTCTCCAAGATATTCAGTATATTGTACTATTTTTTAATACATGCAATGTTATTTTTCAATACGATAAACCTTCCCAGTAATCGAAAATGGATTCAGAGTGGGATTCAGATGGATTCAAAAAGATTCAGTTCAATTTGTGATTTGTTCAAATCTTCTCCCTGGGAATCCAAAAATAATTTGTGAAAATATTGAATTCCGCCGAATACAGAAAATAGGACTCATGTTAATCCCAAATCATCCACTTGAATCACAAAATACTACCGTCGAAAGTAGAAATTAAGGTGAATGCTTCGGATTCTAAAAAGTAGAATTCATACCAATTTCTGGGAATCCATTTCAATCCAAAAATAATATTGTCGAATCCTCTGAATCCAAAAAGTCGAATTGAAACTAGTCTCTATGAATCCATCGGAATCCAAAAATAATATCCGTGGACAAATCACGAATTAAAAGTAATTCAAAGGCATTCAAAATTCAATCCCTCCGAATCCATTTCCGATTATTGGGTTCTGCTCGAAATCCAAAAATCGAGAAAGTACATTCGATGTATTTTTGCATTCTGTAAATGAATGTGACAATAGAAATTGACTGGTGCTTGGTCGTCTATTGCCTGTTCTTTCTTATTAATTTTTTGTATTTATTTCGAGAGGTTCCTTGACCCCTCCCCAGACACCGAGCTCTGTAAACGAGCTTTCTTTTGCGATACACCAAACGCACGTGTAAACCCTTTTATGTAGAGAATTTCCCGCTTTTTCAAAATAAATGAAATATACTGAAAAACGAATTTTTTTCTGTATTTTCAAGAAAGCGGCCAAGATACGGCCGAGCGCTAATGTTTGTTGCCACATTCGATTTCAGGACGCAAAAATACATAAAAAATACCTCTTGATTTATGGATTTCCAACAGGTGTATCACCAACAGGTTCAATAAAAAAACAAGCAAGAATTATGAATACACAAATGCTTTAAATAATCTAAATGCACACTATCCTGTTGAACGATTGACTCACATTTTAAGGGGGTGCTAGAGTAGTCCGCCGATAACCCTCAATAACCCTGTCGGTCCGGGTTGACCGGAAATCGACCGTAACTCGGTCGACTTGTGCAAAGAATCAACCCAAAATTGACCGGCAATTGACCGAATTTTCAGTCGATTTTCAGTCGATTGTTACGAAGTTGACCGACTAATGCATTTTGAATAGGTCAATATTAGGTCGATTTAGTAAAAGTCGACTGAAAATCGACCCAAAATCGGTATTCGGTCGATTGTCGTTCAATTCTGGGTCAACTTCCTGCACAAGTCGACCGATTTTCGGTTGTCCCGGGCCGATAGGGAAGGTATAGGAATTTACGCAAAACATTGTAAATTAAAAATGTCTGAATCGATTTTTCAAATTTCGGGCTCTCTAAAGGCAATTTTAATTACTGTAGACGGCATTCTAGAAAATGCTAAAGAAATTAATTGAGAACTGACCGGACAATTAACGAATGCCAAAGAAATTCATTAGGAATTTAATAAGAATTATTGGAAATGGGTGATTTTTATTTATTTCCAATAACTCTCGGTCAATTCTTAATTAACTTTTGTAGCATTCCGTAAGAGTCAGTATATATAGTAATTAGAAATATCCATGCAGAGCTCCAATTTCGACAAACTGATTGGGTCATTTTCAATTTTTGATTTTCAGCGTAGATTCCTACCTTATCAGCGGAGCACTTTAGAACCGTCTTAAATTGACCTAAATTTTTCGGAAATAAATAAAAATTACTTATGTCTGAAAATTGTCGTTCAGGTCTCAATTAATTTCTTTGACATTTTCTAGGATACCGTATATAATCATTAAAATTACTCTTACAGAACCTGAATTTTGAAAAATCCAATCAGTCATTTTTTATAGACATCTTTTAGTGAAAATTCCTGCCTTATCGTCCAAGCACTTTAGAACCCTTTTAATATCTTTTAATTTTGACAAGGTCGGACCCCTGCAAACACGGAAAGTAACAGTTGTGTAATATTTACGTAATGGTTACATTGTTACAGAAAGGTGACATAGTTGTTACATAATTGTCACTTTTGTGTTTACAGGGACGATCATGAAATGAAAAATATAAACGCAATATTTATTTGGGTCTAGATGTGGACCACATAAATAATACAAAGCTGCAATTAAGCTTTTGTTTTATTTTCTCCACATAATTATTAAAATAAGTGATTTTTATTTATTTCCGAAAATTCTCGATCAGTTCTCAATTCATTTCTTTGGCATTTTCTAGGATACCGTCTATAGTAATTAAAATTGTTTTTACAGAGCCCTAATTTTTAAAAATCGATTCAGTCATTTTTTATTTATGGTTTTTTTAGTGAATATTCCTACCTTATCGGTCCAGCACTTTAGAACCTCCTTAAAGTCGCAGTCAACAAAGATTGCTTTCATTTTATATAAAGCTTTGAGCATATATGTAATATTTTTGTATTTCTCAATTGTTGAAATTAGTTAACTTATTTACAATATAATTTACAAAATTCCAAATCACCAACAGAAATCCGATCAAATCCCATAATTTCAGGAGTTTATTCCGTAATTCGGAATCATTAGTCACATGTGAATCAGCCTTTACTGTTCAAATGTCCTTACACCATGGACACACAAGCATTAGCTTACCCGTAAAAAATACCGATTACGAAATTTAAGCCTAACTTTTATAAATATATTACTAATTAATAATTTTTTCAAATATATTTTTTCATAACAGATGACCAAAATCCAAACTGCGAAAAATTCGTTGCTGCAGGCGACGTACATGCGCAGCTGTCGCACTACTACCAACAAAAATTTAAATTTCCACCAATCACAACGCACGTCACGGCTTTGGTCGACACAAACAAGTCGGTGCGTGCAGCTTGCAACTTGCAGCATCTCGATTCTCGATTCTGATGCAAACAAACGTTCGAAAGTTTCGAAAAACAATCGGTGGTCATATTTTGACGAGTTTCCTTCATTAATAATAAGTAAAGTTGTTCGGTTACATTTAGAAAAGTGAAAGAATCGAGCAGAATTTGCTCGGTCAACGAATTTGGACAAAGTCAAGTCAGGACTATTAGGATATTTCGTGCTCCTGTACCGGCTGCCTCGATGAGTTCTGGCGTAAACGAAAATATTCGTTGTGGAGTGTATTCTAGAATATTCAATCAATTCAGTGTTGATTTATAATTTTGAGACTTAAAACGCAACGAAAAGTTTGATTTGCATGCGTTTTTTTTATTGGGTGATTTTCAGGCTATTTTACCTAAAAATGTCCCAAAACAAGCCGCACGGATTTTGCAATGCAATTTTTTCCAGCACGCCAATGCATTATGACAAAGAAAACACACCTCCCAATAAAAAAATGTGAGTGTCTCTTTAAATTACCTTACAAATCTGCAGCATTTTAAAATTAATACACGATAAGTATTTGTATTTACGGAGGTTAACGAATTCAATTTGTCATAACAAAGTAAATTTTACTCTTGCATTACTTGCTTTAAAAACATCTTTTTTGTTTATGCTAGAGTGTTAAAATATTCTTTTTTAATGAAACTGTGCACGCAGGAATTAATTTGCTTTGTCCTAGCTTGCACATGTCAATAAAGTTTAAACTTTTGCTTGGCTTCGATTTTATTTGCCTGGAGTTCCAAACGTTCAAATGAACGAAATTATTATTTGTCATATATTTAGTCACAAAAGTAATATATACTTAAAAAATAATTGATTCGTTCAGATATTTAGGCATGTTTGATTTTGTGATTTGTGAAGAAAGTATATTTAGTAGATTATCCCAGCTAGCATGCGACTTTGTCGTTTCTAAGACATCATAAAGATGCGTCATTATAGCAACAGAGAGACATCTTGGCGTATGACGTTTCTTAAATGACAAAAGTATGTCATCGCTTTTTTAACATCACGTAAACGAAATTGTCTTAAATGGTACTATTTCTGAAATGACAAATGTACGTCACATTGGGGAAGTATCATTAACGACAGTCATACATAACGACATTGCAGAATTGATAGTCAAAATTGTGACATCAAAAGGAGGATACGTAAAAACACTGTCACTATTTTGTACGTCTCTTTTGTGACATCTTTATGACTTCTACTTGTGAGTGATGTCTGCGAAGAAACTTACGTTTATTAGAATCCTTTTTCTCGCAAACGGCAAAATTAAAAGTTTTGAGTGTTTATGCAGGTCGATGAACTTATTAAAATTGCAGTAAATAAACTAGATTCTTTCGACCATGGTGCCTACAACTTGACTACTAGTTTCGATACGTGTATAATAATATAGTGTTTCTTAAATGTCTAAAAATTGAAGATGAGCATTTTCATAACTTCGATCCAGACCGCAGAATAAATGACATAGACAAATAAAATTACATTCGAATCTACATATTCGGTGGAAATACTTCTACGCCTTTGTATCGAAAACTACTATTGCCGTCGGTACAATGGGTTTTATACTGGAATACACCCGGAATTGACAAGCTAGTTGCATTTCGTCCTAGTAATACGGACTTTAAATATTTATTTATTTATTTATTTATTTATTTATGTATTTATTTATAATCAATGGCGAAAAGCCTATTACATAAAAATACAATAACAATATTACGTGAAACTTAACAATACAGTAGAAAAATAAGATAACCAATTAAATCGCTACCTATAAATATGTAATTAACATAAATAAAAAAAACTCCTCCAAAAGTGGAAAACATTAGAAAAATTCAAGATTTAAATATCGCTAACGACTCCAGTTCTCGAACTTCAGGCAAAAGTGAGTTCCATGCTCTCCGCAACCGAATTATAGAAGCATAATACCCGATATCCGATCGATTAACCTCCTCAATTAATAACCACTGTGAACGAATGCTGTAAGAAATCTGACGTAAAGGAAAGGACTGTCTCAATTCGGTACACTCAATGATGCCCTTCATTATTTTAAAAGTATTGGTTAAATCAAATCTAATATGAATAGATTTAATGGAGGGCACATTAAATTCCTTTGCCAGAGCGGAATAATCGTGATAAATAATACTCATTGGTGATCCTTTTTTATAAGCTAAATAACGTATAAATTTATGTAAGACAGACTTTTTTGTAGAGAATTGGATGCATTATCTTTTTTGTTTGAAACATTTTTTTGTCCGACGAATACTTTTAGTGATATTTCCAAAAAAATGGTGAAAAAAGGCTTCTTTTTTCTTGGGTTTTACTAATTTGGCATATGAGATACGGGATGTATCAATCCCAAAATCTAATCAGATCTAAGTTATGCCAAGACGCACATTTTAAAAAAAAATTAATCCCGATAGGCCTATCCGTTGGCGAGATATCAGATAAAATTCTGCATACGGATGGACGGACGGACGTACAAGGTAACAGACATGGAAGACAATGTATAGCTGACTATATCGGATGCGCTAGATGGATGATCTCATAAAATAACTTACATTAGATTGAATCTGAGGAGTTAACGAATAAAATTAGTATTTCAACTTTTAAATTGGTTATAATTTTTGTATAAAAAATAATGCCCAAAGTATGAAAATTAAACAATCGGAGCTGACCAAATTCAATACTTCAGCAATCTACGGTCTGGGTCGAAGAAATAAATCACAGAAAAATAAATAAAAAAATAGCTAACTAATTAAATACGTAAATAAATGAATAAATAATTAAATAAATAGGTAAATGAACTAGTAAATAAATACGTAATTAATTAAAAGTGTTAACACTTTAATATTTTATTTTATATTCTTGAAAAGGGTCACATATTAAGTGACCGAAACATTTAATTAATTTTAGATATTTATTTATTGATTTACTTAATTAATTACATATTTATTTTCTCGTTCATTTACCTATTTAATTAATTATTTATTCATGTATTTAATAAATTAGCTATTTTTTTATTTATTTTTCTGTGATTTATTTACTTACTGCAATTTTAATAAGTTAATCGAACTGCATAAACGCCTTCTATTTTATACGATATAATTAGTATCAGTGGTTGTATTTACAATAAACATAAACATAATGCACCAATGTTAACCAATATGTATAGTGAAATAATATAAATGTATAAGTACATATGGGTGATTCCGTGTGAAATTTTCCTATCAAAAGTTAAATCACACGATATATTTTTTTTTCAAATTCTAGAGGGAAAAATATTCGACATGTGTTTTTTATTTTGATATGAATGGCAAAGTTTTCGAGTTATGATATTTTAAAAATTTGACCACGAAAATACCGACCCTTTTTCAATTAATTATAACTCAGAACGTATTCAAGTTATGACATTTTTGTAAAGAGATGAAATTTTCAGTTTTTCTTCAACTTTCAAGCAATCGTATATGAAAAACGATTCGTTTTTTGTTTATATAAAAAATAACAGTTATTTATAAAAAAATGAATTTTTGTTTTCTTTTGGGCACAATTAAAAGTGATCTTTCTTTTTTCTACACAAACTTGGATGTGTTACAAATAGAATGTCAAAGATTTTGTGATGTGCCGACAAATAGTTATGTTGGAATTACTTTTTTAAAATTTCTGTGTACAAACTCCATGCGCACAGCATCTCACAGCGTTACAAATGTGTCCTTTCTTAATGTACTGTTAATAGAACTGTTTATTATAACTCAGTAATCAATTTCATTATTAATTTAATTATATCTTTATTGCAATTATTATATCTTATAAACTTTAAAAAGAGAAAAAAAGATAATTCCTAACATGGTAGTAAACACTAAATCAAAACTTTCAAAGAAAGAATAATATGTTCCGTATGTCATCTTGCAATTTTTAAGACCTAATTTAAACGTATAGTGGAAGTGTAATTTTCAGCGAAATCTCGTACAATTGAATTTTCAAATTTCAATAATTAATGTTTCTATGTTTGTAAACATCTTTATTGATATTGTTTTTATGTCCGTGCAATAGTAAAAATATCTTTACTGTTATTGTTTTTGTATCCGTCTCATATAAAACTATAATGATAACAATGTTTACATGTTTGAAATCTCGCATATGCTTTTAAAAAAAAGTGTCATTTAAATAAGTAAAAATAGGAGCTGCAACCCTTGCAACGAAAAGAACCATAACAAAATGATCAGTTTGCATCGCATATCTTGTTCAAGTCTGGCAAAATTTAACTTTTTAGAGTCAAAAGATCTTGTGTGTTCTTGTGGGAAAAGAATGGCTGATTACCGAGTTGTTAAAAACAATCCTACTGCAGTGCTGCAAGGAGCTTGTTCGCAGAAATTTTACAAAAATTAATTCCAACAAATTCGTTGGCGCATTACGAATCCTTCGGCATTGTATTCGTAACACTTCCAAGTTTATGTAGAAAAAAGAAAAATCACTTTTAATCATGCCCAAACGTGAAAAAAATTCATTTTTCTGTAAAAAAATTGTTATTTTTTGTATAAAAAAAAAACTAATTGTTTTTCTTATAGGATTACTTAAAAGTTTAAGAAAACCCAAAAAATGTATCTCTTTACAAAAATTTCATAACTTAAACACTTTTTGAGTTATAATCGATTGAAAAAGGGTTCGTTTTTGTGGTCAAATTTTTGAAAAATCACAACTTGAAAACTTTGCCATTCATACCAAAATAAAAAAACATGTATCGAATATTTTTCCCTCTAGAATTTGAAAAAAAATATACCAAGTGATTTAATTTTTTAATAGGAAAATTTCACATCGAATCGGCCATATATAAGTACTACAGAGGCAAAAATATAGAGACGTTAAAAACAATGTTGAAGTTTGCAACGTTCGAGGCGAATGAATAAAATTTCTTTTTTTTTTGTCGAACGAAGTTTTTTTCTTATCCTTGTCATATATGAACCTCATAAATTACAAAAATAAAATGTTCGAAAATTAGGGTGCTAGTGGAAGACGAAAAACAGACCCAAAAACCTGCAAAAACCCTCTGAAATCGCCATTTTATCTTAGGGGTCTGTTTTTATTGTTTAGATATTCATTAATACTCATAACAAACATAATGACCATTTCAGAGCGATTTTTCGGTTTTTCGGGGTGTCTTACCCCCATTTTCAAGATGATCCTGGCATAGAAAAATTTCGAAAAAATTGCATTATGTTTGGTATGAGTATCAATGAATATTTAAAAAATAAAAACAGACCCCTAAGATAAAATCATGATTTCAGAGCGTTTTTTCAGGTTTTTGGTTCTGTTTTGCGCCCTCCACCAGCACCCTACTTTTCGAAAATATTATTTTTGTCATTTATGAGGTTCATATATGAAAAGAATAAGAAAAAAACTTTGTTCGACAAAAAAAAAAAAAATTTTTTTCGTTCGCCTCAAACGTTGCAAACTTCAAAATAGTTGTTAAAATACAACATAATTTTTAAAGTCTTCAAAGTGATTGTCAATTTTAGTGCAACTAAAAAAATACATGTCTTTTATGAACGACTTAAGTTTTTAAAGTAGATTTGACATAAAAAAGGCTTCAGAAAAAATGTTGCGACGGCAATGAGACATTTCAGAGACATCGAAATGCTAGCTGGGATATTAGAAATATTAGTAGATTAAAATATTTCAATTTTATTAATTTTACAGTGAACCAACAGCTTCGCTGACGACATTTGGTCCAATTCTTAGTTCATCTCCATCTTGCAGACGAGATCTCTTTAAATATACATCACCGACAAAGAACAAAAATGAAAAGTGCGATATAGAAACTTTACTACAGGACGAGCAAATGAGTTCAAATTTGGTTTCCAAATCGAATTCGTTACTACAAAGACAAGGATCCATGCCAATCATGAAAACTACAGCTGAAGAAAAATTAAAACCCCTGACGAAATGTGTATCGAATCCTCGTCTATCCGGCGACAAATCTCAAGTGACTCACTTTTGTACACCAAGAAATATTTTTAGTTCAAAATCAAGTAACGTTCAAAATTCTAAAACACCTAAGCGATTTTTTAATGATCATTCACTTTCTCAAACGCCCGACTGCTTCAATACCGTTCATTTGGAAACTCCACGTAATAAAATGGACACAGGTCTTGAAGAACAAACCGTTTATGAAGGTGAAACTAGCAATTTGACCGTTGGCGTTCGTGTCAGACCTTTGAGTTACAAGTAAGGAATTTTGCAAACTGTTTAGAGTAATAAAAATAAATTACTAAATTTATGACTAATTTCAGGGAAATACATGAACAAAAAGTGACTTCAATCGTTGACGTTAATGGGCAAACCATTACAGTGGATTGCGAATCTTCGCAACATACTTTTGCATACGATCATTGTTTTATATCACATTCCGATCCTTATTCTCCGGGTCACGCAAGCCAAGAAACAGTGTTTAATACTATGGTCTTACCGTTAGTACAAAATGCTCTTGAAGGATACAACGTTTGTCTCTTTGCATATGGTCAAACTGGATCGGGGAAGAGTTACAGTATGATGGGTACCGAATTATATTCTAGTTCTGATGGAAATACAGATGCAGGAATTATTCCCAGATTTTGTCAAGAAATATTCTCGCACACTTACGATAATTCAGACAAGAACATCAGTGTGGAAATTAGTTATTTTGAAATTTATAACGAGAAAATTCATGATTTATTGATTAGTAACAACGCAGGAAGTAAGCGAGCACCACTTAAAGTTCGAGAACATCCAGTCTTTGGCCCTTACATTGTAGACCTAAGTCAACATGTGGTACAAAATTATGAAGACTTGAAGGTTTGTCTATTTTACTAATTTAACATTTTTTTACATTTCATTTCATTAATGTGTACATTAATGTCAGTCAATAAACGAAGAGTCCTTGCTTGATCGTTGGGATTGAGGAAATATAAAAAAAAAATTTGAATTTTACCATAAAATAAAATATTAAAATGACATTTTAAAATGTGCAGTGTAATCTAAAAAAACAAGATAATTTGTGTTAGTTAAACAAAATTTATAAGACTGAAATCGACTAATAAAAGACACGCTATTCTAATTTAGTTTAATTGAATTAAATTAGATAAATTAAGTGTACATATATTTACTTCGATACATCGTCTATTTTTATAGGCAAAACAAAATATTCAGAAGCAATTTAGTCGAAGAAAAAGTTGTATGATTTAGAAATTCAAATATTTAGGTTGCTACATCAATAAACATTAAATTTGCAATTAATGTTAGAAATATGAAAGTAATTAAATTTAACCAAATATAAATTACACTTTTTAGATTAATAATAAGCTCTATTTTAATCTTTGACGATTTATATTAAAAAAGATTTTAACAAATTGTTACTTTTAATGCATGTTTACCCGTAAAAATTCTGAGTGTCAACTTTTTGTCGATTGTTGAATCAGTACAATCCCTTATTGGAAACATTCAATGTCATATTTGTATTGTACAAAGAGTAATTCATATAATTAAAAATCTGTCGTAATAAAATTAAAGTAAAACAATCCTAATTTCTTTATGTCAAAGAATTGTCTACAATGTACTACAGCATGTTTTTGTCTGTAGCCATCATTGACAGTCAAGGGTTTAAGTTATGGCTTTGCTTACACATCAGTTATCCTCTATATGTTATAAACTACACTGCAAAGAGTAAAAGTAAAATTACATTTTCGAATTTTTACATTTTTTGTTGAAATTTTCTATTATTTTCGTAGTAAAATTACAATTTTCTTGTAAAAATCATCCGAAAATATAAGGAAATTTACCATATGCATGTAAAATTTACAATGGAAATGTAAGACAGAAATAAAAATACCAGTAATGATTGTGGGAATTTCACATCGATTGTGTAAATAAAAAATGTGATTTTACATCATCTTTGTAATTTTCAATGTAATATTACAAGCACACTGTAAATTATGCCATAGAGATTTATGTACCTGCTCCTCCTTCTTACGAATAACTGACTGTCATCTTATTTACAGTGCACATGTAAAATTGCGTTGATAATGTAAGAATTTAACCCCAACGCTGCAAATTTACCATGATTTTCACTGGTATTTTAATTTCCACCATTTCACTGTAAAATTAAATCGAAATTTTTCACAGTGTGATTAAAAAATGTAGTGAGATACAATTAACATAATCAAATAAACCTTCCTGTACTCGAGTTCTTACCGAAGAAATCGTTTCCAATCGCATACATTTCTATAAACTTATCTTTAACTGGCGTTTCATACTTCCAAACATTAAGATCACAACCGTTAAACCTTAATGTTCACTATAAAATTTGATAGGTTTCTTAAAAGTAATTTGATTAAAATTGTTGTTAGCAGAAATAAGCCTTAGTTAAGGTTTCAGATGATTAACAAAAAACCTCTTTGTGCGAGAGTTGATACTGGACAATTAAATTTGACTTTGCACAAAAGAGACTATCAAATATACAACAAATTAATAAGACCTCTTGCCATTCATAAATTTTCAATAAAATTTAATATTAATTATTTCTTTAAAAAAAAATGGTATTTTAAAAATAGAAAATGACTGTATATTAAGGTGGCCCTTATTTTGGTCATTTTTTAATTTCTTCGGTCTGATCCCCCAAAAGTGTTCCATTTTATGAACAAAAAATCACAAAAAATTTGCAATCGATTAAACTTGATTAACACTTGCCATTCGTGGCTTGAAATTTAACATTGTTTTTAAATGAGAAAAAGACCATTTTTTGAAATTTTCTTGCAACTTAGACTAGTTAAGTCCAATTTTTGTAATAATTGACAGATTTCTTTTAAAGTGATTCCAAAATTGTATGGAATGCGCCAAAAAAATTTTTAAAATCTTTAGATTATAGATATTAATTGACAATTTTTACGATGAAAATGAGAAAATTACAGCTTTTTACCGTTTTTCTTAGCCTAACTCTGCCATAATCATTCCTAATTTTTTTTTACCACACACTTTCTAGTTTGTGTTATGAAGAAAATGCGAGATTGTAGAACTAAATCGAGTCATTCGAAGCAGAGTTATACGATTTTAATTCAAGCAATACTTTAAAGCAAAAATTAGGCAAAAGAAAAGTAATTGTGGTTCATATTCTTTACCTTTGTGAGTCAAGTAAAGTAGGCCAAGTTAAAAAAAATCGTAACAATGTTGGGAATGTCCATATTACTTTATGTTTGTGTAAAAAGGTGCTCGAAAAACAAGGTTTTATGTTTAAATTTTACACACTGAAGAAATATTTAATTATTTTAACTAAAGGTTCAGTTACCGACGTAGCATGAACAAATTATTTAGTAATTGTTATGGATTCATTAATCGACTGACTGATTAAATGGACGTTGTATTAACTAAATTTTAGTTAGTTTAACTAAATATATCTATAAAAACTATTAAATATTTTGTTTCCACTACGGAATAGATATAAATATATAATATATAAGAAATAGATAATAATATTATAATACATAATAAAATGGAACAGTTTTGGGGGCTCAGACTGAAGAAATTAAAAAATGACCAAAGGGTCATTTACTTTATATGCAATTTTATATCTTCGATCAACACCATATAGTACTCGAAGCTTGATTTATTGTATTAAAATCCTTTTATGCCATGTTCGTACATTTAAAAGTTTTTGACGAGTCAGACAATGTAATTTTAAACTAAAAGACTGTTTCGATTATATTAGTCATTGGTCTACTGTGCTGCTTTTTAGTTATATAACATGCCAGATGTATGCATATTATACTTAATGTTTTATGAAACATATCAGTTACAAAAGAATAACAGTATTTATCTTATAAAGGATAACATTTTCAATAGTTGGTATTCCGTTACCCATCATTAAGAAAATTTGCCACCTACAATAATTAATGTAGTACAAGTTAACAAATTTCAAAAATGCAAAACAATGATAACTTATTTAATAAACTAGTTATTTAAATAACTTTTTCGACTAGGATTAGTGTGTACTAACGTAGTACAACGCTTCACTGAAAAATATTCTACACCCTCCATGTTTACTTTTTTCGGCTTGGAGTGTATTGCATTATACATATAACCGTTATAATTTAATAATCTTTTTCCTTTTTGGTTTACAACAAAAGACAAACCCATGATTTCGTATTAACTATATTAAATAATTATCCAACAAGTGCTAGATTACGGTAATATTTATTTGTGTTATTTTGACGTGTGTTATAAAATACTGTATTATTTAGACGTGTTATCAACGTTAATCAACTTTGTAATAAATAAATAGATTATACGAAAGATTTAATAGTGTATGGCCAAAATCGCGGACTGTTACGTTACATTCGTACACATATTCTAACGGAAATATTACCAAAAACGCATATAATTCACTTACTTTAATAGTTATTATTAATGCATCAGAAATTTGGCATCTGTAGTGACATTTTCTATTAATATACATTTTTCTATGCGCCTTGTTATTTAAGAGTTATGAACATGTGAAATAGACCGTTACGTTACATAATTTTAGAAGTAGGTTTGCAAGTTGAGTGACACTTTCGAAAAAGTCTGCTCTTCTGGTTGACTGTTTTTAATAAGTAGTACATAGTTTTGTAGCTTTGGGATAGTAGTAATAAAGTACATTTTTATTATACAAAAAATATATTGTTTTTATCTTTTTAGAAGCAAAATTCTTCGGACCGTTACGTTACACAAAAAGACTGTTACGTTACATATGCGGTCTTCGTTTGCGGAAAAACTAAAATTGACAATTAAAAATGTCTTTGATGGTTTAATTTAACATTAAATAACACAAATTTGGTTTTCTTATAATCAGATATTTAAAACATTTCTAAAATTTTGAAATATCTCAATTTAAGAAAACCGAATCTTACTTAACGGACTGCAACACGATAAAAAATATCAATTTAGAAAAATAATCAACCCATGACTTCTTCACAATTGTGTTTCTTGATACATAGGGACCCATATAAGCTATAAATAATCAAAAACCCGCGAAATTTGAAACAACACAATTTTTCCCGTGGTTTCGTTTTTCGCGATTTTGACCATATGCATATTATATGCGGAAAATATAAATTTGTATTTGTATATATAAAAATTAGAGTTCCGTAATCTTAAATGTCTAAAAATTAAATAACAACAAACGTTGTATTAGTAATATGATATAATTCATCAAAAATTGGTAATATGACATTGAAAAAATGTTTAATTATTATCATAATTTTATAATAAAGATTTTTTAATATTTCTTATTTATTCATGTGAAATAACTAATTATCATGATTTTTCAGGCATGGCTCAAGGTGGGAAATTCGCAAAGAGCAACTGCCGCAACTGGAATGAATGAAAAAAGTTCAAGATCGCACAGTATTTTTAGTATTATTTTAACTCAGGGTCAATCGAACAATACAAAGAACAATAAGTCTGCATCAGACGATAGCCGTCGTAGTAAAATCAACCTCGTTGATCTTGCAGGAAGTGAAAGATTGAGTCACACTTGTGCTAGCGGAGATAGATTACGGGTAAATTTATTTCCGTTTCTTTGAGATAAATATGTTGGTGTTTTTTTATTCATTTGAACCTATCATACATTTGTTTTCAGGAAGGTGTTTCTATTAATAAGTCTCTGTTAACTTTGGGAAAAGTTATTGGATTTCTTGCCGAAAATACCAATAATCGAAAACGAGGATTTGTTCCGTACCGAGAATCGGTTTTAACCTGGTTGTTGAAGGTAAGTACATTTTTAAGTTATGGAACAATTTCAGATCTATTGTAGAGAGCTATTAGTATCATTATTTCTACCTTATAAATTTAGGATATAAGGCATTTAACTATCTTAGATAAAAAGGTTTAGTGCATCATGTCCGTATAATACGTAAACATCGGTGAACGAATGTAGACCTTTTTAGTCGAACACTGACAGTTATTACCGCACTTCTTACATTTGTCTCCACATCTGCAGATCTTTCCGCATTTCTTGGGAGCTTCTGACTCTGTAATGAAACATTTAAAATTTTAATCAACCCAGTATAGCAAAAAAATCATTTATAAATGTTAGAGAATCCTTTTTATCGACGTAATTATATTTTGGAATCTTACCTGGTTTTCCCTGCAGATGACACTTCTGTTTGATCTTTTCCCAAACCATCGTGTTCAAAATATGGAATTATGTTCTATCGAAAACAATGTTGGTCCTTTTAACGTTTCTAACAATTGAGGATTATGAATCGTTCAAACTCGCCTCGCTTTCTAATCTGGCTCTTGTTGCAGAATACTATTCGTCATCAGTTTTTGCGCGACGTTCAGCTTTGTTTCCCCTCACGTACACAGTGACGTGAACGTAACGAAAAGATCCCGCGTTAAACGTTGCTGATTTCTCGAATATTCCGGTATTAACGCGCACGGTTCAAATTGAACGATAACCTAAGGCAAATGTTACTGACCTTTAGTCAGATTTTTATTGCAAGTGTTTAACAAATTAAAAATTATTCCTAGCCTCTTTGTTTGTTTCTATCTATTTTCAAAAACAAAGACTGCGAGAGAAACGTAATATATAAAGGTTAAATAAAGACAATTAAACAGGGACTGAAAATAAAAATATTATAAATAAAATTTTAATTTAAATATAATATAAAACTGCTGATGCTTTAGTATAAATAATTTGCATTAAAACTGTAACTTTTATATTTATTTACAACAGTATGGTACTAAAAATATATATATGTAGATATATTTTTAATTCTGGACTCAAAAATTTATAAACTTGATAGTTACGAGGATGATTTACAGTTGGATTAAATAATCATTCTTTATTAGGATCTAGCCAAGTTAGTTGAAATTACAATTCTTTACGAAAGCAAATGTTGGTATTGATTAATATACATTGAGGATTTTTTGAATGTATGGAAAATAATTATTTGATATTATTAGAACCCAGACAGATAAATAAGAAAGAGTTCAGAATGAGTTTGAAAGGTGCTAAAAAAGAAGTCAGATGTCCCATTTTATGAGGGTTTTCTGAACATGATGTCATTATGAGATCTTTATGAACTCATGTTCAGAAAACCCTCATAAAATGGGACCTCTGACTTCTTTTTGAGCACCTTTCGAAATCATTCTGAACTCTTTCTTATTTTCCTGTCTGGGTTCTCATAAACACCAAATAATTTTGTCCATACATTCAAAGAAAATCCTCATTGTATATTAATCAATACGAACAGTTGCTTTCGCAAAGAATTAAAATTTCAACTAACTCGGATAGATCCTAATAAAGAATGATTATTTAATCCAACTGTAAATCATCCTCGTAACTATCAAGTTTATAAATTTTTGAGTCCAGAATTAAAAATATATCTACATATATATTTTTAGTACCATACTGTTATAAATAAATATAAAAGTGACAGTTTTAGTGCAAATTATTTATACTAAAGCATCAGCAGTTTTATATTATATTTAAATTAAAATTTTATTTATAATATTTTTATTTTCAGTCCCTATTTGATTTTCTTTATTTAACCTTTCTACATTACGTTTCTTCAGTCTTATATAAAGTTCATAAAGATCTCATAATGACATCATGTTCAGAAAACCCTCAGAAAGTGGGCAATCTGACTTCTTTTAGAGCACATTTTGAAATCATTCTGAACTCTTTTTTATTTTGCTGTCTGAGAATATTATTACTTTATAAGGAATATCTATTTTTGAAACTATTTCTATGCATATCTTGACAACAAATAATGAATTACGTTCTTAAACAAGAATTTTAAGAGTTCCTTTGTGAAACATTTTAGTAACAATAAAAAATTGTTTTTTATGTCTACAACAGTATCATTTTGTTTTTCGAGAAATAAGCAGCTGGAAAATATAATCATTGCAGTGGTTGTTGTAAATAGTAAAAATATTAGTAATCCAAAAAAATAATAATAATAAATTGAATTCCATATCATCTTGTATTGCTATTTTCTAGCATAATTAAGCGTCAGGGACTAAAAACATACAAAAAAAAATGAAAAAACATTAAAAATGTCTGTAAAAGACGCCATATTGGATCGGCCATCTTGAATTTTGACATTCTGCGTCGCTTAAATTTTAGTTATGGTAATTATTCCACAGAATCCAGACACTTGTATCGATCCGACAACGGGAATATTATTAGCCAGTACGTTAAACAAATAACAAAAATTTTAAAATCATGTTTTTTTGTAAATTAGCCGCCATTTTGAAAAAATCAAACATCATAGAACAAAACTAATAGCAGATTTGTAAAGTACAGACAAAAATACATCAGAAAATATGGTTTTTAAATTTTTTTGTTTTTTATTACACAGATAAATATTCACTTGAAAAACATGACAAAATGATGGCTGTTCAAAAAAAATAATAATAATAAATCTTGTATGAATTAAATACTTTCTATTGACATAAAACTAAAAATACTAAATGAGTAGTAAGATAATATTTCGAATTTTCGAATCATTGTAAATTGAACTTGTTACGACTTTAAAGCAACCATAAGTCGTAGATATCACATCGTTTGTAATGGAGTTTGCGGGTGCGTTCTACCTGCGCAAGCGTCGTTTGCAAAGTTCAAATATTTGCTACAGTGCATGGCGAAGAAATCAGAGGTCTAATAATAATAAAGGCAAAGAAATTGCGTGTATGTCTTATAAGGGATTCATGAATATGTGCATTCCATACATTTAATATTATGTAAATAGTTGCTTGTATGCAAATTGTATAACCCGGTGACGTCAGTTACGTTTTTGCGCATATAAAAAGAACAAATGAAGATGACAAAATACACCATAATTCAACGTTTTTTTTTATTACCGGAATTTTCATTTTTTTTTAGGAAAAAACTTTCAAAAATCGGGGAACTTACGTGTTTTAAAATTATTACTGGGGCATTCTATGCGAAGTGGGCCACCATTTTTTAATTTTGTGTTTATCTTTTATGTATTAAAAAGTAATGAAAATGTAGTCATTTAAATCATGTATAATCCAAAAATTCCAATGATTAACGAACTTATAGTTTATTCAATAATTTTATTTTGTATTCAGTCGTTTGCGGTATTTTTGTTTTTTTTTTTACACAAAATGATGATGTTAAAAAATATTGTCTGACATGTTTTTTGTAGATTTTTTTACGAGCTTTAAGATAAAAATATGTATTTTTAATTTCAGTTGCACCTACAACCAAAAAACTTAATTAAAAAGTTCAAAGTACATTTTTCGAAATTTCGGATATTTTTAAAAATCTGAAAAAATCGCCAAAATACAAAATTTAATTACGAACATGATAACATATTGAATAAAGTGGCAACTGAAGGACCTTATATGCAACAAAATACATTAAAAGTGGTTATTAAAAAATAAGTCCCCTGATTTATAGGAAGATTGTATGCAATACAGGGGCCTTCCGTATCGCGGTAAAAAATTAACGAAAAATCATTTTTTTCTAATTTTAAAGAGGAAAAATAGCTCTTTCAGGACAAATTTACGGGTTACGGATAAATTTAGAGCATACAATAAAACATATTTTTATCTTAAAGCTCGTAAAAAAATCTACAAAAAACATAGACAATTATATTTTTTATCATCATCATTTTGCGTAAAAAAATACGCAAACGACTGAATACAAAAAAAATCATTAAATAAACTATAACTTCGTTAATCATTGGTATTTTTGGATTATACATGGTCTAAAAGACTACATTTTCATTACTTTTTAATACAAAAACGGTAAACACAAAATTAAAAAATGGTAGCCCACTTCCCATGAAATGTTCCTATTTCAAATTTAAGAGACTTTTAGCAATTTTATTTTTAAAAACTAAAATATTATCAATAAAAAAATGGTTGGGAGCGCTACTCACTCAAAACGTGGGCAGGAATGACGTCGGTAAATAGTTAGATAAACAAATTGCGGTTAAAAAAAGCACCAGGATTATTTTTTATTGATTTTTTATAATTATATTTACCAAAGTTATTACGAAATATTTAAATTTCGAGGTTGTTTAAAACGTTGAAAATATGCATATATAACATTTTTTAACTTTGGGCTTATAGAAAAAACGTATAGCTTTTTAAAAAATGCTTTGCCTTCATATAACACATTACCTTTTTTATTAACTAAACAAAGAAAACTTACCAAACGAATCTTATTTACCCTTTTAAAACGCGGTTTTTATATTTAATTATTTCCTGCTGCATTTTTTTTCCTACATTTGGGTGAGCAGCACTCGAAAGATTTTTTTTGTGTAGTAAACCTTTAAATAAACATTTTTTACGCATAATTCATATGAGATTTTTTTCTAGAAAGGAACTGAAAAATATAACTGGCAAATCATTTACCAAAATTACTTAATTCTAGTTCTTCTTAAATTACCTTTTGTACATTTATATAATTTTCAAAAAAAAATATTTCTTCTGGAATAACCGCCATTTTGAGGTATTTTATTTTCTTATATGATTAGGGAGTTTGTTAATATTAAAATTGTAGAAGGATAAACAAGAATCAAAATTATATATTTTTCAACAAAAATTGAGTAATTTTACAAATTTCAAAGCTTCTCGTATTTTGAGGTAGAAACATTGAAAACGATGTAAGGAACAGCCAATCGAAAAAAAATGTTTGGCGGCTTTATTACTAAAAGTAATTAGTTTTTCTTGTTAATATATGATAATGACGAATAATTGAAATTCGTATAAGTGTTAGTAATGATTGTCCCGCAATTAATTTGAAAGTATAAAATAAAATGGAAATGAATATTGAAGGAAATTTGTAACACTTCGAAATATCTCAGAAAATATTATCTGTAATTCGAAGTAATATATAATTTACCTATTTTTTACGATATATAATAATGAAAATATATGAAGACTGTAAGTCATTTCAAGTTCAACAATACCAAAGTTGAAATCATTCATGTTAACAAACATTTGAAGATTACATTTGTATTGATTCAAAAGAACTGTCTTAATTTTAATACCGATGGATCAGCAGCTGAGTTATGATCGGAATAAAAATAGAGAATAAATATTTATAGAATTTTAGGAACAAAATGAAAAGATGAAACACTGGTTTTTGACGTAATGTTATTTGCTACAAATATACAAAAAAATCGAAATAAAATCATGACAAAGAATTAGTTGGAAATACTTCTCATAAAAACTTATATTTATTTACTTAACCCTTGCCTGCCGATGACGAAGATCTTTTTCATTTCGGACTTTTTCCAGACTGCCAGAAAAAGGCAAATCTTTGTCATAATATAAAGTAGACTAACAAATTCTGGAATTTATGTAATATAAAACCAAATCCGTTTCCAGACAGTCTGAGGTGTACTGAATACGATCACGTTGTCCATTTTCATAATCGCTGTGTAAAAAAAATATATAAATCCACAAAGATGGTAATTTTCACAATTTTTGCAAAATCTTAGTCATGAAGTATAACACTGTGTTCATTCAATTTATGCATAAAAAGTTTATAAAACCGCTTGAAATTTGTTACTGGGGTTTTCGGGATTGCTGATTACGAATCTAAGGTCAAATTTTGGAAATTCAAAGTAGCGGATCCAATATGGCGGACACTTTTGAAAAGTCTAACCGTTCTGCTTGAAACTCGTTACACGGGGTTTTTCGCGGTCGCTTATTACAAATCTGATGATATATTTTGAACATTTAAAATCACGGCTACAATATGGCGGGGAAATTTCCCAAAAATGGAACCATTTTGGTTGAAAATTTGTCAAAATCCAGTTTCAAATTGGTAATCAGCGGTCCCGAAAACCGCAGAGTAACAAATATCAAGTGAAATGGTTGGAATTTAGAAAATTTGTCCGCCATTTTCAATTATCAAAATCTGACTTCAGATTCGTGATAAGCGTCCCAAAATACCCCTATGCCCCAAGTTAAAGTAAAATCTAACAAATTTTTGTTTGCATTTTGGGCATTTTTGTGAAATTCTCGTGGACTGACAACAAAAAGTTGAAGGACTCGTAAATAATAAGAATTAGATCAGACTTTTGAATCATCCATAATTCAAATAAATACTTTATGACTGCCAATTATGAAAAATATTTGGGAATCGTTGTATTTTGTCTTTGGGGGTTTTCTTTGCAATGGTGGTCGTTAGAATTTTTCAAATCACGTTCTAACCTGGTGTTGAAAACGAGCAAAATTTACTTAATGAAGTATAGGCGAAATTATACAAATTTGAAAATTGTTTTTTTAGACGACGGTTTTCAATTTTGTAAGGCGATTTACGTAAATGGTAAATAATATATAAGTTATTTTTCCCTTTCTACATTTGCTGTTATGTTCTTAAAAAGTACAATCTGCGTAAATCGAGATGTATATATATGCTCAACATTAAGATCGAATATCATAAAAAAGTAGAGAAATTGTAGAATATAGATAAAAATAGAAAATAAGCCAAGTATTACAAGTATTTATGCACTACAGGCTAACTTTGAGATTGTGTTTGAAGTGTTAATTTATTGAGCAATTGGTAGTTTAATTTTCAAAAGTAATTCATTAATTTAACTGAAATTTATCACGATTACGATGTATGTAACAAAGATGAATTTAGTTATCAAGAATGGGCTTGAAAGTCACTAATTAAATTTTCGACCAAAATCTATTTCAAAAGAAAATTTTTTGTTTAATGCAGGACATGTCCAAAGAGTTGTAGAGCACAGAAAAGATGAAAAACATAAAACTTGATATTTTCGACGTTGTTTTTGCAAACGGTACAAAGTAACGTAACTTCAAAATTAATCTTAACGTGTAGTGCATGAATATTTATAACCATTGATTTACATTCTTATTTTATCTATTATAATTTCTCTACTTTCTTTATGATATTCAATCATTTTATAAGAAAACGTTTCAAAATGACTAATTGCAAGACCTGTTCCATGTTTAAATTCGTTTAAATCCATATTTTGCTTTTTGAAAGTATAAAAGCAAATGCAAAAAGGGTAAATAAACTTGTATGTTATTTACCATTTATATATTACGTTTTATAAAATTGTAAACTTTCGTTTAGAAAGCCAATTTTTAATTGTTGTATATTTTTGCCGGTATTTCAAAAAGAAAAAGTCCTAAAATAAAAGATTCCAAAGTCGATGTCTAAACTTTAAATAAATCCAGAAAGCAAAATGAAAATATAATTTAATAAATTTCTGTTTAAAGCTTACAATATTTTTTTTCTTGAAAACCATAAACTGTAGAAAAAATGTTCATTAAATAATAATATCTCAGTATTGGTCAGAGAATACTCTAAATAGTTTAAAGAATGTTTTGATAATATTTTGGTTTTTTGACAAATTTGAAAAAACGAAATTTTGAAAAATTTTAAGAAATTTTTCGTAAAATCCAGTTTTGATGAATACCAAAATCAATGTGGTTTGTAGACTAATAATCTCGTTTCATGAAAACTATAGACTTAAAGTTCGCTCCCTAATTTTTATAAATTTTTTAAAGACTTCCGAATTGTGGAAAAAACAAAAAATTTCTGATATTCTTTGCCGCATTCTAAAAAGTTATTGTTATATGAAATTCGTTTGTTTGTTTTATTCTTAATGTATTTTGTCAATAAATTAAAAAAACAAAAACTTTCACAAAAGGTTTAAAATTGAAATAATTTCCCAGCATGTTTTCTTTGCATTGGACCTATTTTGACAAGATAAAAGACCTTCAAACTAACGAACACTAAAATTACTCCAATTTTACGACATCATTAAATATGTCACGGAAATGTAGGATAAACTGCTGGATGTATCTCTCCGATACAACGTAACATTGATGGTTATGAATTAGCCGAAGTAGAAAAGGAAGACATGATCTAATCAAATTGAACACCCCTCAATAACAGTTTGAACATCTGGGTCATTATTTCCATTGCCCTCACGAGGGAACAAGACCTCTACTAAAAAGCGCTTATTAAAAAGTCACAAAATAAAACTCATTCGTGTTATCCTCGATTCACAGACGTTTTCAGTGATTAGGTAATAAATGAACGAGTCGCCTAAAATAGAAAAGTAAGTTGTTAGTGATTTTATTGTACAAATCACCGATTCGTATAAATTTATTTATAAATAATTTCATCTTTTGACACTTCCAAGCTCTACAACAAGCCTCATAGATTTTTTTTTCAAAATTGCTGATATTTTCAATCGCAGTGCCGTTTTTTACATTTTTTCAAATTAAATGTATCAATTTCACGATCATCCTTTATTTTATACGAAAATAAGTAATCGATATTCACTCTTACGCAGCGTTATTTAATTCGCTGCTAATATCAAATTACTGACAATACACGAACTTAAGTTTTTCTTTACATTTCTGTGTTTATTTATCAAAATACTTATCTGAGCGACGCTATGCCCTTAATAATTAAAAAAGTTATCCCAAAATATGATCTGAAAATCGCCTGTTTCGTATTTCTTGAATTTAAGATGGTCTGGTTTGAAAAATATAATATGTAAACTATTAAACTTTCTTTAAATTGTTTAGTTTTACAGTTATTCTTTAAAGTGTATACAAAAACCAATTATTTGAATTCATTGATGGTTTAATATTCCTTGATACAAACAGATGGTAACTACTTGTATTAGGTATAAACAATTTGAACTCAATATACGACCCTAACTTTGGTTAACAAATTAGAGTTTTCCGAAAATGGCGATTTTGCGGTCATTGTTTAAGCGGTAATGAAATGAAAAATCGCACGGTGGCATCGAATAATGATTGAACATTATTATTTTTTTCTTGAAGCCTCCCACGAACGTTGATCAAAGAGCTTCTTCAAATCAGTCTTGTGATGCGAACTACATATCGTCTTTATTCCCATTGCAGGCCCAACGTTTCGTGATATTACGGAAATGGGAATCGAATGCATTCAGTCTCCAGTGAAGTTATCGAAATCTTCAATGCCAGTACGATTGGTTTTGCTTTCCTTTAGTATGGCGGCCTATGGGATTTATGAAAAATGCGAGTCTTTTATCTTTTAATGCTACGCGTTAGTTCTTTTGCACGTTTAACCATCCCGATATTTTCAACTCAAGAAGCAGCATTAAAGTACTCAGACTTTAACGTCTTTTTTGTCGACGTTCTTCTCAGTTCCTGTGTTTTTCGCCGCCTCTTCCTTATTGCATTCAGATTCCTCTTCTTCTTCTTCATGGATTTCGCTGCAGGAATTATTGCGCGTTTTTCCGCGAATGTAGTCTGCTAGTTTTCTTCTTTTGCTCTCCTTGCACAAAAGGCAGGTTTCCTTCGATGTCGGAGTCGACGAGGTTTCCCGGTTTTGTTGCTGGCGTTGGTGATAGTACGTTGTTCGACCTGTAACAAGAAAATAACCGTTCTTTATTTTCTTGAAAACAGTTGGTGCATTAATTAACGCTTAACTAAACAGGCATTGTTTATCGACTAAACCTTCGTAATGCTATATCTGTAACATCCCCCCTTAACATCGTACAAAACGATCAATGATGCTTATGGCAAAGAACGTTCGATATTGTCAGGTTCTACAATTATACCTTGTTTTTTACGTAGTATTTCATGATGATGTCCTTCATTTATTTTGTAAAAGTGTCAAAATTAACTTACTGTCGATCATATTATAGTCGCATTGTTAAAAACGTTTCTACAGCATGAAGTTTAACGATTCCTACAATATCAAATGTGGCTTTCTTGTTGACTGCTGCGTTTTTGTGCATGTAATTTGTAAGGAAAATGCCAAAATATGCTACACATCGTATAACGCCACCTGTAACACCCCGTTTAGCTGGAGGTAAATGTCGATAAACTGAACCAGAAGTTCCTCTTCCAATATCGGATCTGAGGGTTAGAATTTGATTGGCAAGCCATCGAAGTTTTAAGCAAATAATCACTATTTTTGCAATAACTCGGTTCTTTTTGAAGTTATGTTAACCAGTCAAAGTTCATATTAAAGTTATTTTTTAGCTCTACAATTCACCTCCAAGGTTCTTTGACCTACATTGAATATTTCTCTTGTTAAAGCCATAAAAAGGGTGAAAAATGCCAATTTTTGCGATTTTCACGTCCAACTAATTTCTCTAAACAACTATTGAAATATCACAATGAAGAAGTTGTAGGCCATAAAAAAACGAATAATTGGATCCATAATTGGAAGCGATTCGATAAAATTTAAACCAATAGGGAGTATTTTAAAGTCGCAGGTAAGAGTAAAAGGCTTCTCGTGGTTTTAATTTTTATCGAATCACATCGTATTAAGGGTTAAATTGTTCGTTTTTTCAAGGCCTACATCTTCTTCCTGTGTGATATTTCGTTAGCTGTTTAGCGAAAAAAGTTAGACGCGAAAGAACGCAAAAATCGTGATTTTTCCCCTTTTTTGGCTATAACAAGAGAAATATTCATGGCAGGTCGAAGAGCCTCCAAAGATGAATTGTAGAGCCTGAAAATATCTTCAATATGGACTTTCACTAGTTAATATAACTTCAAAAAGAACCGAGTTATTGCAAAAATGGTGATTTTTTTCGAAGCTTCGATGGCTCGTCAATCAAATTTTAAGCCTCAGATCCAATTTTGGAAGAGGAACTTCTGGTTCAGTTTATCGGCATTCACTTCCAGGTAAACGGGGTGGCATAGGTGGCATTACACGGCGTATATTACAGTATGCTTTCGTCATTCATGAAAAGAAAGACTTAACCCTTAGTTCCGACGGCTATTTTAAAGCCTGTTCCTCCCACTACCTGGGTCAAATATGTCCTGCAGCTTGAAAATGCTTATAGTTACGCAATTTATAAAGTACAATTTGAATTTTCTCTGGGTCGAAAACGTCCCTGGAGTCGGGATTAAGGGTTAATAAGTTTGGACAAAAGAGTTAAAAGTTTACTGGATGTTTCTCTAAAGTCACGAGACAGGCTTAAGTTAGAGATCCATTTTAAAACTTACATTCTATGGTAACTTCAGATATTTGTTTAGTATATGTATATGCCCATATTTTTTAAACTCACGTTTTCCAACATTTTCGAGATAACTCAATTCAATTTTCTAGTTTAGACGTCTTCGAATAAGGGGAGAGGGGATTTTCGACCTTGCAATGACTTCTTTTTGAGGAATTTAAATACGATAACAATTATTTACTCAATTTTACGCTTACGCTCTAATATTCTTACAAAAACGTTTTTGACGAAATACAGGAGCTTCAGACAGCTATTCAGTTAAAAAAATGCATTGTAATTGGTTATTGCAAGGTTATTTCACGAGGCTAACAAATATACCGGACTTTACAGAATCCGTTTTCGTGCAGTAACAGCTGCGGAATATCGGAAAGAAATTACGTCGTATTTCTTTGTACAGTATTTTGTTTTCGTGCTAGATATTTCAACCTCATTCTAGATCAAACATGTCGAAAAATGCTGCTGAAATAGTTCAAGAAAAACCAAAATGAAATGTGTTTAGTTAATTCTGCACGCAACTCGTACATTGTTATGTTTATCCATAAAATAGTGACGGCCAAAATGTTGAAATGTACCAAACTTTGATAATTTATAGTTTTCCAAATGTAATGTTCTATTCGATGAAATTTCATAGAAAAAAATAATAAAATGAGGTTCAAACAAGTGGAAATTAGACAAAAAATAATTTCAATATTCATCCATCGTTCCAAACAATGCATGGCAAAAACAATCGAAAAAGGATTTACTTCTATTTTTTGTGATTTTTAACGGTACAAAACGCTGAAAAACGCGTATTTGTCTATATCGATATTTTCGATCGCCAGTGGATACGCAGTATTTTTTTTTTTAATTTATTAATTTTAAAACGATTGTGCGCGTCAGTACGTCGCAAAATTGGAAAATCGTCGTCCGAACAATTATTTCAGGACAAAACATCCTCTCTTTTTGCATAAAATGATCATCTACATATTAATGCACTATGACTTCATATCCAGTCATCTTTAATCGTCAATTAAAATCGCTGGAGCTTGAAAATTAGCTTCCTGCCTCCCAGTATGTAATTGGCAAATTAAACACGTTCGAATTTTGAATGCCTTATAAGCATCAAATTAACACTTAGTCACTGAGATATTACGTCTTTTACAAATAAGATACAAATAAACAATCGTTCTTAATCAATCACCTGGAAGCTAATCGTATCGAACGGTCCTTGACGTTGTTGATAAAGTGCGATGGTATTTGCAACAATCGAGTGTTTATAATTGTAAAAGAAATTTGTTTCGTATTTTCAAGGAAAATTTTTGCAATCTACGTTTTTTATATCGAGTATCATAAACATTTTCATCAATGAAGTATGTTGTCAACTAACAATAGAAACGTATTGTAATTTAGAAAAATGCTGCGTATATTGGAGACACGAATATGGCTAAAAGACGTAAGAAACGCTCGGTGAATGTAAATGATTAATTCGGTAGGTAGAGCAGCTATTGACATTGAAGCTTGCCTAATAATATCCAATGAAATTTTCGCGGTGAATGCGCGATGTCTGTTCAACCTTCCAGAAACTTTATCGCCAAACTGTTTGCTGTTCGATCTGAAGGCCGCCGCTAGTGTACAATTTTGAACACGGAAAATCTGATGATAAATGCCACTCTGTTGACCTTATTAACATTTCATTAGCATTTCATTAGCATTTCTGTAATACGCAGTTGATAGTTCAAAAGTGACGTAGGTAAGATAAAATCGATAAAACACGAAATTGTAAACGAACATCGATCTCTCATGTAATACAAAAATAGACGTAAAGTGATTGAAGCTTACGTTTCAAAATAAAATTTAAACTTATACATTCACGGGAGAATAATGGATGATGATAAGCAGTTATTCAATTAGTACTTAGTGCTATTAAAAGACGTAAAGAGCAATTGGTAGTAATTCGAAAATTAAATTCGGACCGATTCATTTGTTCAGCTATCGCGTACTACGGCGTTATATCGGTCACGACGTACGAATCTCTAACCTACTCTAATCCAGACATCGGAGAGAAACGTAGACGTTAGCTCGCATATATAGCTCGTGTATTGGCTAGACTGCTAAAAATAAATTGCACTCGGCGCCCATATTGGCGAGAAAGCGAAGGTGATCGGAGAAGCGTAAAAGATTGTTGCAACCAAGTGGGAAACCCCATGAAACCGACGTTTTTTTAATAAACATTGATATAAAAAAAAGAAACCAAAACCCGAAATGAGGGACGTTGCTGGACAAATGAGCTGCATTCGTGAAAATGGTAAATGAGTCTTCAACAATTTACGACTTTAACAATGGTTTCGAATGTTTTTGTTTTTAAACAATTTAATAACTAAACAACTTCATTACTAATTTTGAAAAATAAGATAAAAATGGAAATACGAACACGGATCCTGCACATAAATTGGACCCAACTATAAAATATAAAGGTTATACTAGTGGAACTATATATTTCTCAACATTTGAATTCATTATTTTGGAATTAAATAAGAATTTAATTCAGTATATATGACGTACCTAAATATATAAATGATTTTTGATAAAATCAAAGTGTTACTTTTGTTTTAAATTATTTAACATCATCAATAATACCTGCAGAATAAGTAAAAACGAAGATAATAATCAACGATATGGTATTTGCAGAAAGTATATCGAAGAGTATCTTTCAAGTACTGGCTTATTATTAGCACAGATTAAAATCAAACCCAAGATTCGTTCTGATATTTTAAAACTGAAATTCTGAGCATTGCACGTCGTCGAATGTATGCCTGAAAAGAACGCATTCTAACAATTGAAAAATTGGCGCAGTGCAGTGAATACACACGTGTATTAAAGAACACATGCCATTGGTTTGTTTACCTAGCAAGTAAACACAAGGCTGATGTGTATATTAACGAATAGGTCTACTATCAATTACAATGGAATGTTTTACAGCAATTTTCGTGGAAATTGTATACACTTAGTTATTATCGCATAGTTATACACACGCAAGGTGCATAATCAAGTTTATTCAGACTACATTAAAAGGTTAATAGGTTTAAAATATTATTTTTTTGAAATTGTGTGCTCATGATTGAATGTATCATTTTCCTTCATAAGTATAGTAAAGATTTTGCTGTAAAAATCTTTAGTTTCTTTGTCGCAACCTTAACTGTTTTGAAACGTTTCTGAAACATTTCTCCAATAATAAATAAATTAAAATATCGTAGGGTGATATTAAGTCAATTTAGTAAATTCAACGGCTTAGTCCTGCAATATTTTGTAAAGGATGGTAAATGCATCACTGAAATTTCTGAAAACCTTTAGAAATTATTCAGACTTTGTTTATCGAAATCATTCTAATTCTGGAATAACAAGAGGATTTTAATGGAAATTCATATATAAAATACAAGAAAATCATATATTAAAAGTGGATCTGCATGTGCTGTATGATCTAAATCAAACGTTACTAATTTTATATGTATTTTTTGTTTAAACCAAAATTATAATTCTTAGTAAGTAACGGACGTTAAGACCTCGATACATCTTTGCTTATTTAAATTTGAGCTAATTTTTTTAGGTCAATTTGATCAAAATACTAACAAAATAGTGTTTAGATGCTCTAAATCTTCAAGAGATAAGTCATGAGAACCCTAAAAAAAAGCAAAAATACCAAGGAACAAGTATATAAATGACGTGATGATACATATTAATTTTGATTAAATTACTGAAAGCCGACACAGAGGACATTATCATTCTTTATTGAGGTGTATAAATTAAAAGTGTGTGTTTGTTTGAAAACAATCCATTAAATTCGTTATAAAAAACAGTGATTTGGTGTTCCAAGACTTTTAAGGTTGCTAATTATGAATTAGATATCACTTTTTAAAAAATTAGACATCGCTTTATTTCAAGTCAAAAATAATTTTATGAGTTTTCAATAATAAGAAAAATCTATGATTCGGAGTTTGTGTTATTATGATGCACAACAACGTTTATTTAAAATATGGATAAAAAATGTTATTCTTATTTACATATATGTTTATGAAATTTACAAGGATTGAAATAGTTACTTGTATTTTATAAACCTTAGGTACCCTACTTCATAGCTGTACTTGGTAATAAACCTCTTCTCGTCCCATAATAAACTTATAGGACATTTTTTCATTATACCATTTCTTTTACTGTTTACATCACAATCCGATATTATTATAAATGAATCACCTAACTAAATTATTGTGCTAATGAACGGTATTATTTTTGACACGATCAAATAAATATTAAGAATTAACAATGTGATAATTCGTATTAAAAGAGAAAAGAGGGAAAAAATTCAGTAAACAAGCCATTAAAGCTACCTAACGATGTTCAAAATAGACAAACAATTAAGTGACATGTAAGGACAAAAAATCACGAATGTTTATGACTGTAAGAGCGCATTACATGCGATCGTCAAGTACGCACGCACGGAGTACAGTTCTGTTGCATTCCGGTGCATGCGAACCGACTAAGGGAAAAACTATTTTTTGTCCATGAAAAAGGCTTTTGTTTTAGCATTTTATCTACATTTTTATTATAATAGTTTATATAAGGAAAAAAACTAATTTTGAACGTAATTGTACCAATTAAACAAATAATCTACACGTTAAATTGAACTGTTCAATTGTTTACTAAGTTAACCCCATCTTTTTAACACACACTAAAAAAGCGATTAACCGTTAAGTCATTTAGAAACCTAGATAAAATCTTTTAAATGTATTTTCCATTTTGTAACTTCTATAACATACCTGTCGTTACGTCACCTGTGTTGATTATATTAGTGAATGCTTCCTAATTATTTCCGATTCAGAAGACACATGTGGATCAGCATGTGCGCGTTTGTTTACGTTCATAAAGAAAAAAACATTAGAACGGCGCATTTAATTAGTGTGCAGTATTTTTAGATTTCATGGATTTCCCTACTTTATCGCGCGATATTATTAATTTGAAGCGACAATTAGTTACTTCGATTGACAAACGTATATGTGTGTGATTGTAGGTGCGTGTTTTTGTTTACGTGTAAAAGTCTTGCGTCATTAAATTTAGAAAGTTGTGTTCGTTGACGATTACATTACGCGCTAATTTAGTATACAAGAAGTGTTTCTGTCATAAATTAATAGAAAATGTTATTAATTAATAGTCGATAGTAAGTCATGGAATTAGTAACTGATTCATAGAAGAAAAAAGTATTCTTGAAATTCTAATCAATAAGAATTCTGCTACTAAATACAAAGTACTTAAAATTTTGCACGGTTAATATTAGGTATTTCTTCAAATATTCTATATAGTAACGAATCATACGTAGGCCATTTTTTTAATCATGTGGTTTACTGAAAATTGTTTCAAAAATATAAGTATCATTTGTAAAATTTCATGGAGTGATATCTCATTCTAAGTTATAGAGCTTTTTAGCATTCCTTCAACACATAGACTTGTAACTAAAACTGAACCTTTTGTTTTTCTGTTATAAACTCAAATACAATTGTATTTAATTTAAATTAATGTACAATTCCCGTAAATAAATAATTAAATATTTGGAATAATTAAACGTTAAAAAAATCATTTTTGTAATCCTTCAATTATGAGTAAACTGTCCTTTATTAATGCTGTCGCAGTGTATCAAATTTGTTTTCATAGACATACTTTTGCAATTAAAATTTGTGTATAAATATTTTACAGAATATGTATTTTATATCAACAAAATTTGATTAACCTAAATATTTTCCAACCAAGACTATTTTGGTAGTATATTCCGCCTTATAAAATTTGTGAAAGTGATGATCGCCTTATAAAACTGAGAACTTTTAATCCAACATATACAGTTATATTCATTTCTCTGTAATTTTTGTTTCACTTTCTCAAATAAATTTTTCAATATTCTCTTTCTGATAAGATGCAGAGCCAAAAGCCTACAATACTAATTTCTTATTTTTGGAAACTTTAGAATGAACATAATGAATTTAATAAATGCTGGAAAAAATGTTTAATAATTCCTTCCAAGAATTTTTTTCTTGGTTAAATATCAGGATGAACCAAAATCCTGATATATCTCTTAATAATGAATTTAATTATTGATAAAACAGTCAATAAATAAATTGATTATGTAATTAATAACAAAGTAAGACAAACGCTGCGCAAAATATTTATATTAAACTAGTTTTGGGTAAACTTTTGTTTTCATAAAACATTATCAAACCATTTAAGTAGTTACAGCAAGGAAAAAGTGTAACTGTGCCACTAAAATGTAACTACTTAACCCATTAACGCTCAGACGGACGAATTTTCAGTTTTTAGTTTGAACATCCATAATTTGTATATAAATGCTTTAGAAAGACATGAGCTCTACTGTTTCTAACGTAAAATTGTATGCTCTTTCAGAATCTTTACATTTTGTTTTTCACAAAAACATCAGTTTCACCTCGAAATGGCGTTGGGAACATATCTAAGTTAAAAATATCGCGTCCATGGACTCCCAGGATTAAAATGTACCATGTCAGAATTCATAATTCAAGATGGCAGTTTTGAAAATGACGCCTAGAAGCTCAAAATTCTTTTTAAAACTTAATCATTTTTTTTCTTAAAAACTATAGACTTTAGAGAACATTTTCTAAGAACAACAATGCTTTGGAACGAGTCAAAGAATACTCTCAAATTTTATCAGCATTCTATAAAACACTTCTTGATTTTTCAAAAATTCGAAAAATAGAAATTTTGAAAAAAGTTATTTTAAAAATTTTGAGTAGGTTCTTTAAATAGTTCTAAAATATTTTTATTCTAAGAAAATTTTCTCTTGAATATAGTTTAATAATTTATTTTCATGAAAACTATAGACTTTAAAAAAAATGTCCGTAGAACAAAAATATCTTAGAATTATTTAAAGAAGCTACTTAAATTTTTTTAGATTTTTCGAATTTTTGAAAAATCAAGCAGTGTATTATTGCATGCTGATAAAATTTGAGAGAATTTTTTGTTTTATTCCAAAGCATTGTTGTTCTTAGAACATTTTCTCTAAAGTCGATAGTTTTTAAGAATAAAATGGTTAAGTTTTCAAAAGAATTTTGAACTTCTAGGCGCCATTTTGAAAACTTCCATGTTGAATTATGAATTCTGATATGGTATATGTTAATCCTGGGGGTCCATGGACGCGATATTTTCAGCTTAGATGTGTTTCCCAACGCCACTTCGAGGTGAAAGTGATGTTTTTGTGAAAAACAAAATGTAAAGAACACTGTTTTTTAACAGAAAAACGTGTATAACTTTTTTGCGGTTCATTTTATCGAAATTTTATTGAAAGATTCTGAAAGAGCATACCATTTTACGTTAGAAACAGTGGAGCTCAAATTTGTCTAAAGGCATTTATATACAAATTATCGACATTCAAACTGATACTGAAAAGCCGTCCGTCTGTGCGTTAATGGGTTAAATTAGTTACCCTAATGTTTATTTTTTACGGAATTACTGTTACAGAAAGGAGATGCACCCCCGTGTTAGTGAGTGAAAGGGAACGAATTTAATTTTGTTTTCAATGGGAGCGCTTTCCCTGATCTGACTTTCTAAAGTACTAACCGTAATCAAAATAGTTTTTGTTCCAGGGTTGCTCGTAATCCCTGTACTGAGCGTTCCTGAATGAACCCGACGTTAAGATCTCTGGCAGATAAATGAGATCCATCTTAGCGGTTTTTCGTATCGTTTTCTAGAATCCTGAAACCTGTAGACTCCAAGGGAACGTCACTGACCTCGACTCTTCTCTGAGACGCACTTAAGCCGTGACTCAAAACAATCCAGCGATGTTCATGTGCAAATTCGTTCACACTTGGCTGTCGTTTCTATTGTCCGAGATTTCTGTTTTCCTCTGGTGCATTGTTCTTTGGAAAATTTCGACGTGTTTGGTCGTACGCTAAAAGATTGCGTCCTTTCCAGACAACCGATGCAGAACGGAGGCTTGCCGCAAAGCGCCGGTAGCGCTCGTAAACAAGGAGCTCCCGAAACCTCAAGAGACCTTTATCTTTGCTGGTAAACCGCAGAGACCTCAAGCGGATCAAGACCTGGTAGTTGCGGGTGTCTGGAATTTCGAAAATCAACTCCTGGTGAAAATTTGAAAATCACAAGATTGACTTTGCGGACGCACGACGTCGCTGTTTTTCTCCGTAAACTAACCGGGCGTGCTTTTGCCGCGCGTATAAGAGTTTACTCGTTATTCCCCTACCCGGGACAAATTATTTCCCCTCCGCTAGTTGTCCGCCAATCGGTGGTCTTCCTTGATGGTTTTAGTGTACGGGAACGAACACAAGCGCAAGCGCGCCTCCGTGCGCACACGGTCCCAACCATACACGTGCCTGATAACGATATACCTATAACAATGTATGGGTGGACCTACATGTACGCGTACACGTACGCATCTGCTCTATCTTTCTCCTTTTCTTGCTCCTTATTTCTTCCGGTCTAAGCGTCCATCCCCTTTCCTCTCCTCAGAATGTCAAGATTTTTTTAGTCTTTCTCCGTCGAAGAGTGTCTGTTTTCGTCTGACAACAGTCGCTCTGGATCTCCCTATCTTTTTGTTTGTATCTTGTAATACACACGGTGTCGTCGGCGTTCTTGGATCTCATTTTTTCTGGCACTCCTTGCTGCGCGGCACGTACATTTTATTTATTTTTTTTTTTTACTTTATTTGTTTACTCGAAGATTTTCATTTATCTACATCGTTTCAGCAATGCTGACAATCTGCCTTTTGAAAACGTTACTTCGCTGTTAACTGAGAGTAAACGAATATCCCGGTAATTATAAATATCGCAACTGATAAAATATTTTATATTTCTTAAAAGTACCAATAATTATGGCATTGGAGAGATTGTCCATATTTAGTACGAAACAGTTGGGTATTATCGCAGATAATAACAATGGAACTGGGAATATGTAGATCATGCAAATAATAGCTGCAGGAAATCGAATGGACACAAAACACTCTTATCAGCTAAATATTACGAAGATAATTAAAACAAAATTTTGAATTCTGCAGTTATTTATGTCTCATGAGAGGAGTAGATCAAGAGATATTTCCTTTTATTCAGTGAAAACCAAATAAATAAACCTACTGTTGTCATGTAATAATAGTAAAGTATCTTAAAAAGTATCCGCAATTAGTAAATTAGCTAGTATAATTATATAACAGTAGATTAATTAACTTCGTTTCACACAGCATCCCAATTCATTCGGAAGTTAGTATGTAAAGTTTGTTGTGTTACTGATTACCAATTTGTAGTTAGGTCTGTGATATTCGAATTAGCGTCGCCAAAGTGGCAGATGTCTACAAATTTTAATTTCACAAATGAAAAAAAAATTGTTCTAAGCAAAGTCGAAAGTTAGGGATTTGAATTTAGTTGGAAAGAGTTTAGATAACAATCCCAAGAGAGGCTTTTTCGTAATGACAATTTTGTCTGAAATCCAATAACATTTTTTCAATTTAGAGCAGGAGTCCGCCATTTTGAATTTTGTAAATCCAATCACAGATTCATAACATCGATGAATATTTAATACTTTGCGGCCGCTATTTGAGTTCGGGTTTGTAGTCATTATTACAGATAAAAATACAAATTACTAATTTCCCCTATATGGTTATACTCTTGAAAAATAAAATCTGTATTTTAATATTGTTTAAAAGGATTTAATTTTGTTGTGAAACAAATTTGTAAAGTTGATTTTAAAACACTGTTCATTTTTTTAACTACTTGAAATAATAGATACTTAAGTTTACATATTTATATTTAACTTCTTTTTAGATAAATTGAATGGAAATTCACCATTACTTTACTTAAGTTCATATATCAATAAATCGTAAAAAAATATATTTGATAATAAATTAATTGCTGTCGTTCATCGTTCGCAATGACTTTTATGTTATTTGATAAAGAAGATTACACTTTAAAAAGATATTGCAATTCTAAATTAATTTACAATACTTTGTTAGTGCAATTTACTATAACAAAATAACGACTACAAATTATTTGTTAATCGTGAAGTGATAAGCAGGGTAACTATTTATACATGGATACTTGAATTTATTTGTTTCAATCACCTAATTAAAAACTAACTGGTATTGGCATTTTATGAAGTCCTACCAACTGATATCGACAAATCTATCGAATTTTTATAACGTTAGGAGACATACTATTGATCCTACCCGGTAAGGAAACTCTGATGCATTATTTGCAGCTTCCAAAAGAAGTTTTTCACTTGTTTTGGAGTTTCAATATTTTTTACGCAATTAAAAATTTGCAGTTTTTAAATAACGATAGACGAATAGATATACTTTTGTCAGAGCTAAAAATATCACTGTATTCCATTATTTTGATGTTGCAAAGTGAGGATACGGGGAATATGTTATTATATTTAGGAGATAATGTCGTAATGTAGATAATACCAAACTAAATTAAGAGTAAAAAAAAGAAGGAAAATTTCGCTTTTACTGGAAAAAAAGATTTGTTTTATATACAGTATTTGGTTGTGCATCAACGTTAAAAATTGCTGTGTTTATCAGAAGAATTTATAAAAATTTCTTGTATTTTTTGTCGAATTTGAAAAATTTCCTAAAAATATTACTAACCTAAAAATATTAGTGTCATCAATGTGTGAGAAACCGATATTACTATACATATTTTGTAAACAAAATGTAATCACATATTGTTTTTGATGATGCAAGTTTTTGCTTTATTATTAGCTACAAATTAGAACGATATTCACGTACATTAAAAGTATCAGCTTTAAAATGATTTTTTCAGATTTCTATACTAAAAAGTCGTTCCACTTTTCCATGCAACTACTTATAAGGGGGAAGATCACAATTAACAAAAGGATCAAACGTAATTCTGTAAAATATGATTTATAATATTATATAATTTCTGTCACGTACATTCACTAAAGCTTTTTGACCGCATGGCATTGAACAAACTATTTTTTTTATTTCGATTTTACAACATCAAGAGACATGGGTATGATTTTGTTTCAATATATTGACTTCGTAGAACTTGTATATTGAATAAAACCATTTAATTTCGTAACGCGATTCGTTCCGTAATTGTTTAGAAAGAAACTACACAGTAGTAAAACAAAACAATGTATGTAATCAAAGGAAGGGGTTCGAGTTACACTTTTGGTCAGCTAAAAAAGGTGGATTTAAGAAAAACACTATTAAAGTTCCGTTTTTACTTTTTTTAAATCTTTTGATACATTAGTTTGCAAACCAAATGAGGCTTTAAACAAATTTTGTGTACTACTACTGTTCTGCTTCCTTTCTCCCCATTAAATAAGTAAAGATATCGCTCAATTTATTTCCTTATGCATAGGGGCTTTAAATATATAACAAATATTTCAAGCTTGTATTATACCGATTCCCTATGAGCTGTGTGTTGCCAATTTCGGGGTGCGGGTCGAAAAAACCGACAAATCAGAAAGCCGATAGCTCAAAAAACCGCCAATAAAAAACCTGGCAATCAAAAAACTGACAGTCATAAAGCCGATAGTTAAAAAGCAGGCAGACAAAAAGCCGACACATACAAAAATGGACACATCTTATTGTGGACAGTCATTTTTTGAAGTGTCGTTTTTTTGACTGTCGGCTTTTTGAATTGTCAGTTTTTTGAGCTGTCGACTTTTTGATTTGTCAGTTTTTCTCGAATGAAGAATTCCTAAATTCATTTTTACATTTCAAATGAAAAGATTTTAATTTTGATTTTTTAATTTCAGGAAGTGTTTCATTTTTAACTATAAATTTTAAGTTAGACACATCGACAAGCGGACAATCATTTTTGTGAAGTGTCGATTTTTTTACTGTCGGTTTTTCGATTGTCGTTTTTTTAACTGTCGGTTTTTTGACCTGTTGGCTTTTCTACCCTCACCCCTAATTTCTGTCGATTATTAAATAATAATAGAATCTTTAGACCAATCATATAAGGTTGAAAAACGTTACATGTACCTCTTTCATGGTTAGACATTTCTTACTTATAAACAATCATTCGTTTTTTGTAAGAGTGTTTAACAATTTTTCAAGTTATTAAATTAATGCAAAGTAATTCACTGAAGCGACTCTCTTAATCTGAATCTGCGAAAAGTTCTGAGAATCAGCGTATATAGACTGATTTATCGCTGAAATTTCAGTGATCGCAAATCACGATCGCAAGTAAATGCACTGGTAATCAGTTTATACCTATACGTTGATTCTCAGTACTTTTCGCTGATTCAGATTAAGAGAGTATGTGCATATTCATTAAATATTAAATTAATAGTAACATTTGCAAAAAAAATAAAAATAAAAACTTTTGGAAATTTGAGGTATATATGAACAAATCTGTGAGGAGCATTATAATTTCCTTAATCCAATTAACAAGAAAAAGAAGGCATTGAAAGATTATGTTAAAAAGATGTTTTGTCTGTGTTGAGATAACATAAGTGGGCGACATGTCAAAGGTGCCTCATTTATTTGATTAATTAAGAAATTATATACATTTGCATGTCTTGAACTTTTCACGATTATGTTGTTAACAAAGTAACTTTTATTTATTTAAGTTTTTAATGTACTAATAAATATGTTGATAATATAACTTGAAGTACATACAGACTTTGGTACATACAAAACATTCCAGCTAAAAGTTAAAAGTTCGATACTTCTGCAGCTCCAGAATGTCTGTCATTTCTGACGTTATCGCGAAATTATGTGAAAAAAGGAGAAAGAAAAACAGTATGATATTGGGACATCACAGAGATTGTTACACTGAGAAGAAAGATGAATGACAGTAAATAAATATGATTCGATTGAATAACTGAATATTATTTTTGCTAAAAAATTTAAAACAATTTTTTATGATAATCATTAATTTCACTATTCAGGTAGATAACTTATTGCCTTTAATTAACCTTAAAAGTTAGTTTGAATTAATCAAAATTAACAACACCCTTTACTTCTATTTCCTTTCAAGGGTTTGCAAATGAGCTCATTATTAGACAAGTGCATTTAGAAAATGAATTTGTGTGCTGTAACTTCAACAGTTCCCGTTTATTTTATCGCTATGATAAAATCTTCATGACAAAAAAATCTACATGACCACAACAGGATCATTTACCAGCGCAGTTTCTTAACTATCAAGAAGTATTTTATTACATTTATCATCAATTAATTTTATTGATATATTTATTTCATAGTAAACTCTGTTTGTGATACAATACTTTTATTTCCTCGTGTCTATTTATAAAAATAATTATTAATAAAGTTATTTACTTATTTCATTCAACACCTTTATTCAACAGGACAGCGTCGTAATCACGTCTCGAATTACCAAACTGCTAGGCTTTGTCAAAGTACTTATAATTTCAACTTATCTTAAAATCAATAAAAAAAAAATGAATAATAAAAATAACAAAAAGAAAATAATGAACCCGCGACCTCGGGGAGCATCTCCAACGACTCTCACTCGTATTCTCTATTAACTGGCAGTAGTGGGGCACCCCACACAAGGTCGGAAATTCTTTCGAAAATCAGAAAATCTTTGATAATTTCGATTTGACAACTCTTGGAAAGGAATTTTAAACTTGTAAATGAATATGATTTGGCAGCATGCAAATAAAATCGCAGTACATATATAAAAAATAAAATTATATGTATAGTTTGTAATACGTCGTTGAAAGGAAAAATTAAAAAAAATAATAATATTAATAATAATAATAAATTACGTGCTTGGCGTTTGTTTCTACCCCCTCCGCGGCTGAACTTGTTAGTGACGTTTTCCGGAAGAAATAAGCCTCATGTAGATTTAATTGTTAATTATAAACATTTACGTTTTTCTCTGATATAAAATTTGTTACTATTTTATAGAATTCCGAAATACACTTTTACAAAGAAACTAAATTTCAGTAAAGTGGTCAACTGAATGTATTTATAAAAACCACTAAATATTTATGTCCCACTGGGCGACTATAATATCTCGATAAATTACAATAACTAAATGTTGTGCGTTCTTAGCCAAACCCATAAAATCTAATGTGTATTCTGACTAAACGGCACCCTGAGAAGACATTCCTTTTTATCATGATGTTACATTTTACATAATATTTGCATAATTCAACAATCTACTGGATAAATATCACAACAAACAACACATTTAAAAAAAATAGTATTGTTACAAAAGAGCACTTATATACAGTGTGGTAAAGGTTCGATTACATCTTTACCACACTAACCAACATTCCGTCCATCCGATCGCTTGCCCTAGTTTGTTATTGCTAAACTTTAAAACTAAGGATTGGTAAATATCGCAAACACGTTCTTGCCTGTACCAATGTTTTACCGAACTCAAAGTAAAAATAAACAACGAATAACAAAAATATCAAATTAAATAATCATTAAATATTAACTACAAGTTTCAAATATATCGTACAGTGGTTCGGTGATATTGCGAATGTATCAAGTATTCGTTGTTTTTGTAAAGTTTCAACTCAGGGCACGTGGCCAAGTAGTGTAAGTAGTTCGGCGTAAAAAGTCATTTTTATTTACGAACCTGTTGAATTTTGTTTTGAAAAATAATATCCATTTCAGTATCAAAATTCGTGCAAGTTCTTCGCGCTTCATTCCAATTCAGTGCTCTAATGTAGATTACATGTATTTAAGTATGTTTTTATATTTTCTTAGTTATGTTTTGGTCAGCCGGTAGTAATCGGTGCGTTCAATATGACACATAGAAAATCGAGGACATAATTAAGTTTCGTCGTTAAATTGTGCCATAGTAAACATCTCTTAGCAACGCCCCTTCACCCGCAATGAATGGAGTATGTTTTTGTCGCATCTGTTTATATAAGGTCCATCTTTGTTATGCTGGAAGGCTGTTTTTCTCAATTCCAGATCCATCTTGCGTGTGATTCATATTTTCGTCCAAACTAATATATGTAAAAAACGTACACCATCTTGGTCACCTCCACTATTACGCAATTCATGAGTAAAAAATAAGAGAAAAACTTTAAATGTCGTGGATTAAATGTATTATAAATTTCAAACAATGACTTAAGACCATTTAAGTATCCTTTTAACGTTTAATACCGGCTTCACAGAGACAAAGGAAATATTTGTTTTCCAGTTGATATCATTATAGTCCCTTATTTAATTCAGATATTGAAGTAGGAAATGTTTATTTTATATCGTTCTATAATGTATTGAAATAAAAATTGTAAAAAATGTCAATTTTTCGCTATGCACAATAGAAATTCAAGATAAATGATAAACTGGCTGCTATTAGAAGTCAATCTTCTTTGTTTTACAACGATCTACATCATATTTTTGTAATATGTTGCAATATTTAGTATATTATAAGTATTTCTCTATGACACGTTGACGATTACTGACAATCCATCATTTTCGTTTCTAGTCTCGTCAGTTCAAAAAATGCATTTTGCAAACAAAAGTCTGTTTACTTTGATTTTTAAATATTAAACGTATCAATACACAAATTGCATGAATAATTATGTACATCATATTACATTGTTTGCAATGAATCGTTTTCCAACTCCTCACGTGTGGGTCTTCGGAAAGCGTTTCTAAAAATGATGTCCGACCTCGATTCTTTTACGACGTCGAAATTAGGATTGTTTATCACAATTTCTTGCATATCTTTATTTCTGGGGTTTTCCAGACTTAAATTTCTGCGTTTCTTCCAACACACGTGAATACGAAACAATGTTAAACTTCAATTTCACACGCTTGTCAGCAATTTCGTTTTAGCATTCAAATAGAAAATAGAAGTAGATTATCCGCAGACTCGTAAAAATGACGCATCGGTTTGATATGAGTAATTGAAGAATTTATTGTAAAAAATTCCATCCGGTTAAAAAGTACAGCGCTATCTGGTAAATGTTCTTTTTTTTCATTCTCTATTATTTAATGTTTTATGAAATTTTATTTCCCTTGCCGCAAAATTTGAATTAAGTAGCTAAAGATAATGATATGTTCAGTATTATTTTCTGTTGACGTGATATCACAAAACTACAACTTTCATAATAAAAAAAAAAGAAGTTTTACTTTTGATTCACATTATTTTCCTTGAAGTGTTCTATTGGTACTTGCTAGTATAATTGATTAGTTAATGTTCTGTTATTGTTTATACACAACGAAATTTTATAATATTCGCAATAATTACTGATTGGTAGGTTCATTTTTTTGAAGGCCTTTTTTCAAACTAGATATTCCAAATCAAGAAACTATGGATTAGTTTCGTTAGAAAATAGAAAGTTTAAAATCACTCTTTTCTGAGAATGGTTGAATCATATTTGTTCCAATGAATAATTCTATTTATTTTAAACAATAATGCTTTTTTTAATAAGATAATTCTCAAGTTCTTTACTACAGAAACTAGATTTCGAGAAGTTTTAGTTTGCTGTCATTCGTTTCTGTTGGAATGTGCATTGAGTAAGAGCAAACGTAGCATTAAAAGCTGGAGAACCGGTTCCATTAATATTTCTTCTCTCTCTGCATAATAATAGCACCAATTGCTTCAGCTATTTGCAGTTTTATGATTATTTTGACCATTTCCTTAAGATAAAAATACTGCCTTTTTTCCATACTTATTTTTATAAATGACGTAACAATGTGCAGTTCATAACTACACGTGCACTACGTTGATTTCGAGGCCTGAAATTATATTAATGACACGTGCTATACTCGTATAACTTTGTAAGAACTCACGTGTGCTAATATTTAGACAGTGGCGAAGAGAATGAAGTAGTATACTTTTTGTTATGCAGGAAAATTTTGCCAAAATACTTTGTCGTTCAAGATGCAAGTGCAGGACAATTTCAATGTCTGATAACAATGTACAGTGTTGTCTTTGTACTTAAGCCTCTGCATCACCAGTTTTGATGATGCATCTGAAAATAAATCGATAAAATTAAGATTTGGAAAATATTGTATGTAAGCTTTGCATGTCTTAAAATCATCTAAATAATGGACAGTTATTGGTTGAAGTTTGTACTCTGGAATTATCAACGTTGAAAGAACAAGAAAAAAGATTCAAAGGTTGATTCCATTGTATGTGATAGTTTATTACGGTTTAGGTTTATTTATGATGCAAGGGCAGGGAATCCCTTTAAGCGTAAAAGTTGAACAGTGAGATAATTTTTATATTCTATCGTAAGACATGTAACCTTTTAGCTAATAATAAAGCAATGTGCGTTTATCTAGCGAGAAGTGATAAAATATTTAACCTATAGTCACGTAGCACCTCTAGGTATAAACTAAGTATAAAGTTAATAATACTTTCTAATAATATACTGCTACTTATATTTAATTAAATTTATTACAAAAACTGTGAAGTACGAAACCAGCAATTGTCCTAAAAATGACTTACACAAGTACAAAACTATTTGTAAGTTAGTTGGCCCGACTTACCATATATTTGTAGCGATTATAAAATATAATAATTATTTTTAAAAATTTGTTTAAACTATATTTAAGTCACGAGATTTGCAATGCAGTTAATCAAAGGTCAATGTTATTGGCAGCTTACCAAGCCAACGAAACAAGTAACAAAAATAGATTACTACTTCTTTCCTGCGTACGTAACGTTGTGCCTTCACGATTAGCGCCAGCAGGTCATTTCCTTTTATTTCCGAATGGCGCTCACATTTAGTTAGTTTTTTTTAGTTAGTTGTCTTTATTTTGCCATGGGATAATTGTCCCTTGTGGCAATTGATACATAACTCGGTATAATATAAAAATTACATAAATAAAGTAAAGAATTACAAATACATTAGAATAATATAACAAAAAATATAATTAATAAGCTAATTTCTTATAACTAAACTAAATATGAATATAAGAGAGTCTATCGTGAGACCTAGATACATTAGAAAATAATTAAGTAATCAAGTAATCGCCGAAGGAGAATAAGGACCAGGAACGCTTACTACAGTTTAGAATGAATGGGACGGTCTAAAGAAAATAGGTGTCTGAACAGATGAGTCTTGAACGATCGAAGGGAAGGCAAGTTACGAATGTCAGTCGGCAAAGAGTCCCAGAATTTGATTCCACTTACCCTAAATGATCGCTCAAGTATACAAGTGCGGTATGTTGGCATGACGAATTTCGATGATGTAGTGATACGATTTGATCGACGAATGTCAGAAGAAACCAATGGGAAGAGGTGAAACAGATAAGGTGGAGTACAGGACGAAAAAAACACTGTAAAGCAATGATCCGAGAAAATATTTGCGACGAGAGATGGTAGTTAGCCATACGGATTTGATGCGATGAGGCGTGATGTGGCGATCGCGACGAATACCATAGATGAATCGAAGACAAGCATTTAAGAGACGGGTCAATTTTTTATCAAGATAATCGGACAGGTCATTATATACAATACAACAATAATCAATGATTGGAATTATGAGCGCGTTCACTAATAATAATTTAATAGAGTGTGGCAGAATATGACCTCGAAATTTAAGACGATAAAGAACTCCATATACTTTTCGGCAAATTTGGGAAACATGTGAGTTCCAAGACAAGTCACAAGACAAGTTAAGTCCCAAGGTTTTTACTTCACAAACAAAAGGTACTGAAACACCATTAACTAGTAGAGTAGGTAGACTTTTCGTTTTGATATTATTGATATTATGAATGCTACCTAATATCATAGCTTTCGTTTTGATAGGGTTTATTTCTAAACCTACACTATATGACCAATTAACAATGGACGCAATCTCGTCGTTCAATCTGAATATGGCAGAGTCAGCTTCTTCGGGTTCACACTGAAGGTAAATTTGAAGGTCATCTGCGAATAGTGTAAATGATTCCTTACAAAAATGTAGTGAACGAATTAAGGTATTGATTAGTATGAGAAATAATATAGGCCCAGGAGAAGAACCCTGTGGAACTCCAGACGAGACACTTTTAAATGAGGATTGAATATCATCACTCATTACAGCAATTGATCGACCACTTATATAAGATGCTATAAATGTTAGTGAATCATCAGAGAACCCTAATTCCCTGAAACATCGAAGTAGTATAACATGGTTGATTGTGTCAAAAGCTTTACGAAAATCAAATAATACCAAGATTGTAATATTGCCTTTGTTTATTCCCGTACGAATGTCTTCAGTTAGTTTTAAGAGCGCCGTTTGCGTACTGTGTCGCTTTCGGAAACCTGATTGCAATGGGTGTAACAGATTGTTGCTTTCGAGAAATTGGGTCATTTGTGAAGTGAACAAAAAGTCGAAGCCTTTAGCAAAATGAGATAAGGTGATGATGGGACGCGTATCAGAAGGTGTTAACGGGGCTTTTATTTTGTTGAGAGGGGTAACGTACGCTTGTTTCCAAAGTTCTGGATAAGTTAAAGAAGATAATGAGAGATTATAAATACTAGTGATAAATGGTGCAATCATAGGTAGTATATCTTTAAAATATTTAAGAGGTAAACCATCAGGGCTACGACTAGACGTACGCGACAAAAAGTGCAGTAAGGTCTGTCGAACTTCGGCGACATTAAGTGCAGTAAAGTTGAAGACTGGTTTATCATCAGGGAGATGATTATGCAAAAGAAGGGACTGGAGTTCTTGAAAAGAGCAAGGTTGATGCTTCGATGAAGTCTGAGAATAATGAGTAATGAGGGTTTCCGGATCAAAGAACGATAGGGATGACCTAAATGAGACTGTGGATAACCCAAAAGAGGAAAGAATTGACCATAAATGATTTGGGTTTTGCGCGTTTGAGATGGAAGATGATAAAAAGTTATTCCTGGCCTTATTTATTCCACACTTAACTAATATGCGAACTCTCTTATATTCACTATAGTATAACGCTTTGTTTTCCGCAATTAACGCACGCTTAAATTTACTGTACAGCACATTTCGACGCTTTATAAGATTCCGAATTTCACGACTAACCCACGGTGCAGGAGGTTTGCGAAAGTTGCGAGTTACAAACGGCGCATGCTTGTCTAACAAATTTTTAACGGTAGTCGTAAATACCTCAACTAAACCCGATACATCTTCCGTATAACTGGTAGACTGAAAAAGACAACAAAGCGAAGTTTGCATATCGTGAGTTAGATTTTCCACGTTACAATTTTTGAAGTTTCGGACACGTGAAACGCGCGATTTCTTACTTGAATGCGGAAACCGATACTCGAAATGTAAATAGTCATGTCCTGCTGCCAATGGTAAATGTGATTTGAACAGCGACTTTACTTTATCGGGATTATCAACTATAATGACGTCAATCAAGGTGTTGGATTGGCTAGTATGATTCGTAGGCTGTTTGTTAACTAAATAAAGTGAATGTTCGGAAATAAAAGACTGCAAATGTTTCGAGTAAAAATTTCCAGGGTTGAGTAGATCTGAATTGAAGTCACCCACGATAACAATGTTCTTATAGGTTGGAAATAGTGTTTCAAGATAATTAAATAGCACGAGAGGTACAAAACCATTCGGTCTTCTGTAAACAACTGCCAAAAGCATATGATCATGATTCGAAGGGGGAAATACATCAAGGACTAGGAATTCAGTATCGTTTAAATCAACTATTTGAGGTGCGGATAAGATACGATAACCGAGAGAGAAATGGATGTAACAACCAACACCGCCACCTAACATAAATCTATTGTCATTAGAGCGGAGAAGGCCGCGATCATTGCGAACTAAATTATAATTTTTAATGTTTACGGCCGAGTCGTCTACATCTGGCGTAAGCCAGGTTTCGGATAAACAAAGAACACTTATGGTATGATCTGATAGCATACTTTTAACGGTTTGATAATGTGCACGTAAAGAATTAATGTTCGCGAAGCCAATATTGACAGATTGGTATGATGCTACAGATGGTTTTAATACTGGTAATGGTCAATCAAGTTTTTCGATATCAGATTCTTGACGAATTTCAATTGGTTCAGAATCGTTATTTCGACGAGCATAGATACGACCGGAACGACTCCAAACATATTTGAATCCTTTTGGGCGCGCTACTGATTTCGCTTTTTTTAAAAGCAAATATACCTCGGGTGATAAAAATTCATTTACGAAAATCTTAATGGGTGGGCCATCCGCGATGATATCTGTTAATGTAAATTGACCAATACGGCGTTTCGTTTCTAGAACGTGGTCACGAACACTAACAGATGAAAATTTAATTAAAAACGAAAATGTCGATATACATTGTGAAGACTGAGATGTAGGTGTTACAGATGAATCTAACACAGGTGATAACTGTTGCTGAGGGAGCCGTCTAGTTGATAATAGGTGACATGCTATGTTTTCTATCTTGAGAAATTTCAATATAAGTAGAGCCAAATCATCAGTCGTTTTTTCTATATTAATGGGAATGCCGGTAACAAGTATCTGAGATGACGGTGCTAAAGCAGAAGTACTATTTATGGATGAAGCATTATCTGCTTGTATCATTTTTATAGTAGAGCGGAATTGAATATTTTCTTGTCTAATATTTTGAATATCAGACGTAAGTTGCGATATACTCTGTGTGTGCTCGTCCACTGTTGATCTCAGTCTATTAAATGAGTCATTCATAATGCCTATATTTGTCATAACCATTGCCAATTGGTCAGATGTAGACATGGTGCCCCAATTTGGAGGTACATAGGGGTTATTTGCAGGAATTTGTGACGCAGAAAAGGCAGAAGATCCATCAAAAAAAGAGACTGAGTTATTTTGTTGGCTAGGTGCATGTGATTGTTGCAATATGGCAGGAGAAAGGCCTTTAAATTGGGAGCTAGGTGTGTTTGTCACATGACTTGGAGACGTTAATTGAAAAGACATGTTCATATCGTTAATGTCTCCTTTAAGATTATTTGATCGACTAATGACACAGCAATTTGTATCCGGCTTATTCTTGCAATAGTATTTTACGCAGCTTTGATGAAAATACGAATTACATGTACCACAATGAAAAGCTGTTCTTCGATATGTCGATACACCGCACCGTTTACATAAAACTTTATCCATGTATTAATTTGAGAATACGGAGCAATCGTGTGTTTATGTGACTAGATAGCACTCATAGATATATAAATATGACACTGAATTGACGTTTAGATACGAAGTAATAGTATAACAATTTAAATAAACAACAACACCTACGTATAAACAAACAAGTAAATATGGTCACAGCTACGTATATCTCGAACGGTAATGAATAAATTAACGAGTATAAATTTATGACGGTAATTTGATCATTGATGCGTCTCAAATATAAATAAACTACTCTAGATATTGAATAAATTTTTTGTCCACACTAGTATTTCAAGATTTGTAATATTCGGCTTTGATTTTAAGCCTATGCTGAACGAAGATTGAATCCAGTGAAGAAAATGTGTAATAAATACATACGTATTTGTTGCGGTATAGTATTATACACAATGGGCAGCGCATGAGCCCCTTATCTTGGTAGTACAACGTGAAGCCCAATTGAGTAGAAAATTTAAATAATGTCGAATTAAAGCACTCAATGAGCCCAATTTCTGCACAGATATTGAAAGATGAATGCAAAAGTACATGGGCCACTCTTTCTTGATACTGCAACAAACACTCAATCCGAGCGAAAAAAGAATTTGATGCGTAAAATAAGAACAATTTCGGAGCACTATAAACTGTATGTGCATTACTCACCGTCTAACGACATTGATCATATATTCAATAACATAAATACGTAATACAATCCAAATATTCTATTTGTTATATTTTTTAAATAAAATTTTTTATTTGCTTTTAATTTGGCATTCATATTAAAAAAAATAACAGATATAAAGTTGGCCAGGAATTTAAAAACTTGTTAGCTTATTATAGAGCACAGTAGCTTTCCCGCTACAAAAATAAAATTTTAACATATCAATGCTGCCAATTCTACCGCCATTGTGAATCATGTAGGTTTTTGAACATGTATTGTCCAAACATCTATTTTTAAATCTTGAGAATTAATAGATAAAAGTAAAATATTCGATATCTAAAGTTTTTAATACACACATAGATTTCTAAAATTAATTCAAATTTGAGAATAAAAAACAAAATTGTTATGAATTACTCTAAACTGGTGAATGTCGGTGGAGGAAACTAAATGTAGCTCATTTCGACTTCAAGTTATCATAAAACAGTAATAAAGCTTTTCCCGACTTTCATAAACTTTCGGCATTTTCCTACATTATTTCTGGGAACATTTTCCAGACATGTCGTAAAACACAGAGTTGGATTCTTCCCGGTACTTGATACTGCGCAGGAAAAGGATGTACGTGATTGAAATCACGTTCCACCTGCGTGGTTTCCAATGAATGAGAAACCTAAGTAAACCTTATTTCATTTGCGATGTACTTTCAGGATCTAACTTCCAGATATTGTATTTCTCGGGAAGAAACGTAAGTTATCTCTTGATTACAAAAAGTAATTTATATTCGGAAAAATTTAATTGAGAAAAAACATTTTTCTTACTTAATTTTCACCAAAATAGATTTGCAATACGAATATTATATAAATACTTCATTTCTCATTATTAGTACGCAACGTGAAATGCATCGCTTAATATGGAAATGTTTTATGAATATTCATCGCTAGTACTTTAACGACTTACGAATTCCTATGTTTGCGCTTTTAAAATTCGCTATACTTTCACATTCGTTAACTGTTTTATGAAGTGATAGGAAATAGCTCAGGTTTAAATTTCTTTTTAAACGAATTTCTTTGTGGCCTCATTTCATTGGCTGCATGTTCGACCGAAGCGATTTGGACGGAACGTGAATTTAGTCACGTATGTGTAAGTCGATCTTTTTTCAACCAAATTCCATATAATAATAGCAAATTGAAGCAATTTTCGTTGCAGGGTGAAGTGTACAAACAATGTTTGCGAAAGGCTTGAATTAATTTTATTTTATGAAAAAATTATGTATATTTATATACATGTAATTATTAGACTAATTGTTCATTCTTTAAATTATGCTTCGTTCTTTAAATCTGTTGAAATTAAATTCCTAAAAAAGAATATGAAGAAACTAATGGATTTATTCAAAGAAATGATTACACGAAAAAATTCGGTTTCAACTTCATCAAAACGATTTTGTTAAAACACAAACATCGTAATAAAAATAATAACATTTCAATTTTGAACTTGGAAAATTGAATTACTTAGTCTAAGTACACATTCGGTCAAACCGGTCAGTCTTTTAGCTATAAGAGTGCAGTAACATGGGAAGCACGGTGGGCTTGGACTAACTTTAACCTAAAAGTACTGGCCCATCTCGGTTCTCTTCAGATATTAATTCTACACTATTTTCTGAGTAATTTGAGTCTAAAAAGAAAAAAATCGGTAGATGGATTGCCGAATAAACTCGATTTATGTGTATTTTTTCATTTTCATGGTACATTTTTTACTAATACGATTTCTAATCATGTATCTATATCTACTTTGTCTGAAGTTGACGAGTATTCAGTTTAGAAGTGTCAAAACTAAAAGTCAATGTTTGTTATTAATCTTGTTTAAGTTCACTACTGCTCGCTCAAAAATGCCAAAAGCTAAAAGTCATGAAGAAAATCGTTACTGTGTTTGCCTTTTTTGTTTCTCGAAAACTTCAATCATGATTCTTATTAAAGGTGCAATATATGATTTAGTCATAAAATATTATGAGTATGGTGAAAATGACGAACGTTTGCCAGAAATATTAAAACGCGCTCTTTGTGAATATAACAGTTTTCATTCCTTCTATTAGATATTTATCATTTTATATGATAAAATAATAAAATTAAATTTACTTAATTAATATTAAAAAAATATTATTAATATGTACATACTTTACATTACTAAATTTGATTAAAATTAAAAACACACAAAAATCGAGTTTATTCGGAAATTCGTTTACCGATTTTTTTCTTTTTAGACTTAAATTACTAAGAAAATAATGTAGAATTAATATCTGAAGAGAACCGAGGTGGGCCAATACTTTTGGGTTAAAGTTAGTCCAAGCCCAGCGTGGAAGATATATCTGGATAATAGGAAGACACATTTTATCGAGCAATCACTGCATGCAATTTTGACCAAAATAAGTCTTCTTTTTATCAACTGAAGAAAAAGAAAAAAAATAACATTAAATGATCCAAGCAAATATTTTAATAGAGTCTAATATTCAAAATTACGACCGGTGTACGAGGGCATTGCTTAGAAACGTCAATATTGGGAACTCACAATTAAGTTGGCCTTTAAACTTTTTTCGTTATTGTCGATGTTATTTTTGTAGTTTTTTATTATACTGGACTATATTGTGTTGTTACAATTACAATGGCTAGGTTGTAATAGTATACAAAAAAACTATTCACATAAAAAATGTAATTATTGTAACAACAAATAACGTGTTTAAAAAAAAGTTTTTTATCGATATCCAATGATCGAGCAACCATTACTTTCATCTTATTAGCTACAAAACTAAAATCGTAAAGATCTAAACAAGCGTTTATAATCATTGCCTTATTTTATTCAGTCATACAATAATTTTCTTAAATAAATCTCTTTGTTAGAGAGATCTAAAAAAGACCGGAACTAGAGAATTATCAGAACTACTACATTTACTGCGACCTTCAGGATATTACGCTTGATTACACGTTTTGAAGGAATATAGACGAGCTTCAAATTATTACGCAAAGCTGCTCAAGTGTAAATAAAAGGATAATCGTCCAACTGCAATAATTGATTATTATCAGATAGGAACAATATAAAAGTTCCTTCAACGTTGGACGTCAAACTGAATAAAAAACTAGCTAACACATAATCTGTTGCACATAAACAAACGTGTTTGAATTTTTAATGTCGATTTCACTGAAAAAAACTCCCACCGAAATATTTTTACTATTTTGAAACATAAAATATTAATATTGTTCCTTAACAAATAGTTTATAATGACATAGGTGCGATGAACGGATTCCTGAAGGAGAAGGAGTGGGGAACAGAATAAAAAGTAATAAAACTTATCATATCATATTTTATTGATATGATAAGAGTTATACATAATAATATACATGACAACTAAATAATAATAACAATGAAAAATTCTCATTAGGGGGAAAGTAATCCGAATTAAATCTACCACCAATAACAATAGTTTAATTGCAAGTGAATCTAGTATAGATTGTAATTTATGTCGTTTTTTCACGTAATAATATAACACATAGATAAACAAATCACATTTGTACATATAACAATCATAGGAAAATACCAACATTTTAAAGAGGACACATAGTTACTAAAATAAATGAAGTGTACTTAGTAATGTTTGTAGAACTTTATCAACTTTGTCGATAAATTTTTGGTTTTCCCTAACAAATCTTTTCCGTGTAACTTCGAGTTAATCTAATATAACAGACAGCCCGTTAACATTTCATTTCAATAAATTAACTTATCAAGACTAATGCCCTGATTTTGTATTGTATTAACATTCGATTTAAACGACAGGTTAAGTTTACTTTTAATGTAGTTAAATCATAATTGCACGGTATTATCGAGTAACAATTTTAAATTACTATTTATAATCAATCTTTGCATTAATAGCAGGATTTAGTATTTCCTGTATTTTGTAAATATTTATATTACGAGCATCTAAACTGAATACGTCATCGCTAACGTAAAAAGTTAAAATTAAAAGTAACACTGAAAATATCTAAAATACTGAAACCAAGTACGTAATTGAATGTCGCTTATTGTTTTAATGTAGAGAATAAAATATATTTATAATATTCTTCCATAAATTATATAAAAAATTTATTTTCGGCGATCTCATATTTTCATTTTATTTACAAAGTTTTATGTCAAATGTTTTTAAATCGGTTTGAATTTGTGGTATTTTATAGAACAACTTGTCCGCCCTCATAAGTTAATTTTATTTTATTCAGGTTTTTAAATTCTATTTTCAGTTCCCTTATTCGAAATGATTTTATTCCAAACATGCGGGTTAAAGGCCACGTGTCTGACCTATGTTGTAATATTAGGAATTACGCATTCATATTCTTGGATACTATGTTCACATGAAATTATTTATCACGTTTTTCAGCAAGATAAAGGACAAATAAATTAGACTTGTTTAACCCGTTAAGTCCCAAATGTGCACAATTTGCACACGGATTTCAACATCGTTTTATTTATACCATAAAAATTTTAAAAAAATGGGAAAGTCTATATCCTACTAGTTTTGAGGTCACTTTTTCGATTGGTACTACTTAAATTTTCGAGAAATTACGTTTACCACATTTTTTAGCCACTATTCTATCCTATCAGAAACGTATGCCCGATTTTTTTACTTCAAAATTACACGTTGACATATATTGTTCTTCATTTCAAAATGGCGTCTGAACGTTGAAAGTTTTTGAAATTGATGAAATTGCTATTATTTCGGATCAGGTAGATTTTCTTTGTAGTAAAATCGTACAAATAAGTTATTACTAGTTTTGCATGATCTGTTTTGATTTATGGAAGCAGTAATATCCTATAAAATTGAATTTCAAGATGGCGACTACCATTTGCTCAGTAGAAATATGTGTATTTCGAGTTCTGTCACAACCAAAATTGGTGTGAAATTTGCCAATTAACAATCTATGGTATATCACTAATTCCATAAATCAAAATAGATCACATAAAACTTGTAATAACTTTACATGATTTTACTACAAAAAAACCTAGCAGATTCGAAATAATAGTAATTTCAACAATTTTCAACGTTCAGACGCCATTTTAAAATGCAAAATAAAATAAATTAAAATATGACAATGTATTATTTTGAAGTAAAAAAAGCAGTTACACGTTTCTAATAGGTTAGAAGGTGATCTGAAACGGATACCATAGTTAAAAATGCATTTTAAAAAAAATGGTGGCTAAAAAATTGCGTTTTTTCAATATTTTTGTAAAAAAAATTGAAACGTCATTTCTTGAAAATTCCAGTAGCGCCAATCGAAAGATACTAGTCGGATATGATATTTCCATTTTTTTTAAATTTTTTATTGTATAAATAAAACGATGCTGGAATCTGCGAAAATTATGCACATTTGGGACTTAAACGGTTAATATCACTTAAGTATAAAATATCACTTTAGTTTGTATAGTTTGTAAACATCTGCATAAAATTTGCACGATTAATGTATATTACATATATATACAATGTGTTATTTTTATTGTTGAAATTTGATGACATGTCTGTTATACAAGCCAAACAAATATTACGTTAAGTAAGGATCAATTAAAATTGAGGTGTATATTAATTTGATACGTACGGTTTATAGCCGACGTTATTGTTCATTGGCGTAATCTCAACATCTGCGATTAATGTGTCAAATTTAAATACTTTATCGCCAGGATAACAAAAACATTCTTAAAGCACATTATTCGACTGCGTAATGATTAAGATATTAACTTCTGCGATTTTGCTCGCGCAATAAGAATATTTTGCGCACTACATGTGAACAATAAATGTAGCTACGTCACTTTTTCGAAATAAAAAAGAAAGTTTATTTCTTACTGAATATCAAATATACTTATTTTATACATTCACGATTATTATAGTGAGCAGCTCACATTGTAGTGTGACAACCGTCGCGGAATGTACTTTGTTAAAAAAAAATTGTTTATGTTTCTAAGCCAGTGATAAAAATTATAAGTATTTAATGCGACTATCAATTACGTCACTAGAAGATAATGTACAAATTTTGATTAATTAATAACAGGATCGATGACATGTCCAGATAAATTCTATTTTAAAAATTTAGAATTTCAAAATGTAAAGTGAAATATATTAAATATTACTGAACACGATTTGTTATAAAAAAAAGTTTATTCTCTGAAATTGCAGCGGTGAAACTAACTGGAATTCAGTTGCTCTTCACAAGTTTAATAATAATTGGTTACTATTGGTAGAAACATATGTTTAAGATGGATATATTCATTGATAATTTTAGTTGTTATGCATGACTATTGTCACTAAAGTTTTCGTTTCGAAAACCATAAAAGATCTAAAAGATCTACTTGCTTTTGGCATATGCTTTAGATAGATCATTAATTAATTTCTATTTATGGGTAGTATCCGCAATATTTAGTATTGATTACAATTATTATTACTGAACGATTATCAATATTTTTATTTATACAATATTGAAATGAAATAACAGATACGGTGGTGTCAATTTTGTAATAACTTAATTTTACTCAAAGGTCTAGTTATACTAAGAAATTATAGTTATTGTAATTAAAAGAAAATAAAAAGACGTAAAATTCCAGAAAAAACGTGGGAAAAAAACAGTGTATATAATTTCAATGTTATTCATGAGGGAGTATGATAATATACGTTTTAGTTTTTTTTTTATTATCAACTGTATACATGTATATAGTATAAGTGTATGTTGAGATTAATTATAACGTTTTTACTTTGTATGTACATGAGCACTTTGAACTTTATGTATAACTAAACAACTAACGAAACAACTAAACAAATTTTTGAATTCAGTAAAAAGTAATCTTGTAGGTGATAAAAAGTTAACTGAATGGTTTTTTTCTTTGTGATAAATTGCTGCTAATTTAGTCGTGTTTATTTCAATACATTATTCAAGTATTTTAAACTGAACTGATATTTTATTAAAATATAAATTTGATTAATTTTCTAGAATAATCTCAGTATTGCTAAACTGCAATTGAATCTAAAAATTCCTTTACAAAACCATTGACTAGACATAATATAGAAAAAAATAATTAGTAGATTCTACTTGGAACTAAAATTTACCGAATAAGTTGAGTAACCATTTTTTAATAAAAATAATTAAAAGAATAATCCCAGTTTTCTGCAGTTTATCTGCAATTTATCTTTTAAATGCTTGGTTAATACCAATAATGAATTAAAATCTTTTCCAAGTAAACAAATTCAAATAATTTTTATATTTAATATAACTGGTGTAAATTTTCTTGCGAGTGCTATTATAGAATATCTAGTCTAGTTTTTCATTAATCTGGGATTAACATCATGTAAAAATTATTACTCAAAGGCCAGAATACTATTTATTTATATTCTTCAATAAATTTTGCTTGTAAATGAGACTCGGTAAATTTTACTAAGTTTGGCAAATTCTGCTCATGATTTTTTTCCGTGATAGTTGCTTAATTTAGTTGCTGTTGTCAAATGCATGGTTATTTTTCTTAAATTGTTTAACGTAGTTGAACTGTGCACGGGAAATCTAAACATTAATGTAAAAAATCGTTGTTAATATAATAGAAGTATAACATTTTTTTTAATTTCAGGACAATTTTTTACTTATAGCTATTCAACAATTTAAATCTAACAAAATGTTCTTTCATTTGCGGTAAATGATTTTGTTTGCTTGGTGACCTAATTAATTGAAATTCCTTAACTTTAAGATAAGAGAGTAAAATTAATGTGTGAAATTCTATTAGAATCTGTGAAAAGAGCTATGATAATGGCCATTCATTACTTTTGTAGTCATTTATAACGTCAGGGTCATCAATATAATAGTAGTACATTTTTCTTCGATGAATAAGTCCGGGGATTTTATTTTATCAATACGATTTATAAGTGTTCGACCCTAAACTATCTCCAAAGAAGTACGATTACATTAATCTCCCGGAGTATTGACATCTTCAACACAATCTTCTAATGGATTTGTAAGGAATATATTGTAAAAAGTTTTTTGAAAAGGAAGTAGCTTCTTCAAGAATATGAATTATGGTCATCGCAAATTTAAAAATAGTGTGAAAATTTCCAATAATAGCATAACAATTAAGAAATAATCTTTTAAGAAGAAATATTTTCTGAATTTGAACGATTACGAACTGAGATGATAATTCAATTCTAATAATTAAAGTTTATGATGATAGTACGTGTCTGATGCTCAAACCGTTCAAATGAATGAAATATCTGTTGGAATAAATTGCATTCCCAGTATTACTTTTATAACTAAAATTAAAAAAGCAGATTAAAAAGATGTTTTCATAACAATTAATTACTTGACATGTAAAGTAATGTTTTATATTAAATTACAATTTATAGAGTTCAAGTAATAATTTTATTCGTTTCAACATTGGAAATTTCAGGCACATAATATGGCATATTCTGATAGTAGCATTTAAATGATATTTGCACTTATAGTAATTGGAACGAAAAGGAATCGATATCCATCATCAGTATACCATCATTCCGATCACTATCGATCCCATTAACGATCCAAAACACTTCGATTCGCGATTACAAGAAAAAAATACCTTATCACTTAAATTTTTCTGCGATATCAGATTTTTATTCAATATGTCCCACTTTCATTTTTATTAAAAATACAATTCCAATCGAGAACCTCCATTTCGTTTAAGTAAAACATTTTGCACGTAATGCAATCGTTTTTCGCGATAACCTACAAATCTTGTTCATCCTACTGATATCCACGTATAATTTAAAGAATATATTTAAAATATGGTGTTTATTATATTATTTTTTAACGAAATTTCAAGATTTTATTGTAAATTGTAGGAAAGTTTGGGTGGAAACTCGAGAACGGCGATGCTGGGAACGGTGTCACCTGCCAACATTCACCTCGAAGAAACTTTGGCAACTCTGAGATATGCTTGTCAAGCTAGAGCAATCGTTAATCGTGTCTGTATCAACGAGGATCCACATGACCGCCTGATACGGTAATCACCAAATTGATCTTTCATTAAGATTTACGTCCAGCGCGTAATTTCCGCACGAATTATGTTTGTCAAAATTGCATACACGTTATCACATGCCCGACTCGATTTTATCTTCCAGAGAATTAAAAGCAGAAGTGCAACGACTAAAAGGGGAACGAGAGGGGCACGACAAGCAAATGGGCTTAATTCCACGTAGATTAATGGATTCGATTGAACCTGCTACCGAAAACGAAGAAATTCAAAACAAGCAACGGGAGATCAATGAACTAAAAGAACAATTGAAAAAAATGGAAGAGCACCTATCCACGTCGCAAAAGTAAGTATTGAAGTAATATCTTTACCAATAATTTTAGGACAATTCTGGAATTATATGAATAACTTTTTAATATGCGAATCCAACTACCGAAATACAAAACGAATGACAGTAACTATTTCAACAACTCTCCGAATTAAATTCAGCGAAAAAGTAATAACTAAGAGAATGAGGACTGCTAATTCATTTTGTAAGCGTTTTTCCCAATAACGTCTTAAAAATTACTAATTAATATAGTCAAACCAAGTTTATTCTGCACTTAACAAAAATTAGTAATTTTTACTAAATATGTAGTTGCCGATTAGCACCTAAAGATGTAGTCGATGCAACTACAAATTAGTGCTTCCAACTAAATCAATATACCGATGCAATAACATTTAGTTAATCCAACTAACATGTAGTTGGCGTTACTTAATACTTGTCTGCTAACAGGGAAACACATATTTGAAAAATATTACTAATTCTTTTTGTCAGTATGCAGTAAAGTTTTTTACTACATTTGTAAAAAAATAGTAGTGCCCCACTTTCAACAATGACGATAGTCATTTTTTAATCATTCTGATTTAGGGACTAATTTAATTAACTCATTAGGTACAAAAAATCGACAATTTGATAACATGTTCCAACATTTTAACTGCGTTACAAGTATGAAGTATAAAATATTCTTTTAAAATTCAACTTTTCTGCGCACCATTTTGCTTGAATTCAATGTAATTTCAATATTCTACTTGTTTAAGAAACGTTAATTTTGGAAGAAATTAAAACATAAAAAACATGACAAAAATTACATCCCCACTGATAGAAATTCAATTATGAATACGGTATTCTAAACAGACATCCTCAAATATTTGGAATATGGACTATGAAAATTATTCGTTTTCATTATTGGAACAATCGTTACAGTAAAACGAAATATTCTGAAATGGATATTAAGTAGCTATTTAAAGGTAGATTAATTACGTACGTTATTTTCTTAGGAAAATTCTGTTTTAGAGATTCAAATTTTAGATATAAGATATTTACATTATTCAGAATTTCTGAAAAAATGTAAATCTGAAGGTATAGTATTTCAATTTTATCCAAAAGTCAGGAAGTCAGTAATTAAACCTGGTTTAATAGGGTGGATCGGTAGTTTAATTCGCATTAAGAAAACTAATTCAATATAATTACTCTTAACGTCATTATTTACTTCAGTAGATTATTTATCAGCAAGAAATGTTTTGACGAGATTTCAAAATTGACGTAAACAGCGATATGCTTTCTATTTTGTCGCAAATGCATAGAAAACAGTTGCAAATAATCATTTGCATCAACCTTATTAAGAAAACAGTTGCAAATAATCATTTGCATCAAGTTAGTAAATATGGTAGGGTCAAGCCGGGCTGTCCCGATATAAATCACTATCAATTTTTCTTATTTATATTTCTTTTTTTTAAATTTTTTTTTCATGAAGTGTCAAAGATCATATGAGTTTTCGCGAAGTGTATGTCAATCTTGTTTTTAAATATAAATAAAGAGGAAATACAATGTTAACGTAGAGAGGATGAATCTCACTCGGGGGTTTCCGGCAAGTTCATGCGTTAATAATGTAAAATAAATTCTTGTCTTTTTGAACAATAACAATTCATGTACATAATAAAGATTTTCAGAAAGTTATATATTATAATTTATAATGTAAAAGTTTCTGTTATATCAGTAACATTTTTGTATTATTTATTATTTATTTTATTTCAAATCATTGCAGTAGTGCATTCTGCTACTAAAAGAGACCGGAATTTTACGCGAAAACACTTTAAGCAGACGAAAATATTCCACAGAAAAGACTAACAGTTATTAATAAAGCATACAAGATAAGAGGAGAAAATGGAAAAACAATTTACTTCTAAAGTCACGATAGATCAAACATGTATTTGAAGTTAGCATCATTGGAGACAAAACAAAAATAGAAAAAAATTAACGTTTCTATTTTTTTTGCATTACTTGTTCGTGATCTCATATGTGTGTGTGGGCCAACAAAAAAAATGTTAAAATGTCGAATTATTTTGTTATCGAGTACGTACTGATAAATAGATAAAAAATCTACTTTAGAAATAATTGAAATTAGCAATTTGTTATAATATTATAATTTGGGAATTCATCGTTCTTAGTAAATACAATTCAGATTGGCACTAGAAAGATGAATTCTGTAATCGTCAAATATACGAAGGCTTCTGGGTTCGATTCTCATCGACCAGACTTTCAACATCATGTAGAGGTTAAGTCTAATTCACCAGCCGAACTTGCAGATCCTGGAAACAAAAGCTGAAAGATGCAGAGGAGAAGAAAAATTCGGAGCTGACGTACCTTCGTAAATGCGGAATTGCGATAGAAATCGACTTTCGGGAAAAGTCGAAACTCCCTTGTCTCGTAAATCTCGCTGCAGATCCTATGTTGTCTGGGACATTGTTGTACATTATTCCCAAGGGTTATGTGCGCGTAGGCAGGGGATGCCCACGAAATAGCCCTTCGAGGAAGGTCGACATTGTCTTGGATGGGCCGCTGGTTAAGCAGTTGCACTGGTTAGTGATGAGGGGTTTAAACCACTCAAGGATAGTTTTTTTGCACCAGCTTGCTACTGCTTTCACATACTTCCCACGAAGTTGCTTTTGGTTTTACGATTTATATGCATGAATGCTTCAGGTCATTTTTTAATATCACCATTGTCATCAATTTTCATGAAGAAACCGTTGTTAGTTGTAAGATACCATTAAGTTCTACTGAATTATCATAAATGGAGCTTCAAGATACCAAGATATTGTTGGGTCTCGTTTTGTCTTCTTGGTAAGATCAAGATTGGTCAATACAAGATTCGAAAACAATGGTAGACAATATCGAGACCACATGCATTGAATATTACTTTGTTAAGATAATACTAAGAATGCTTTGCAAAGAATATTAGTGTGATATTTGAATTTAGTACAATCTATTATTTATTCTATATCGATATCGACTTCTCTTGAAATCAGTTTGAAGCCCTAAAACGTGTATACTATAACGTGTGATGATTTTAAATATAAATTTTCCATTTTAGATTCTAATATCAGTAAGACTGCGATTTTTAAAGATAGTACTTATCTATTAACAGGGTTCCAGATTGATTGACAGATCATATTCGGGGGTTTCTAGATTCTTTCATTACCAAAACAAGCGGCAGATCGGGAAACTTATGAAATAGAGATTCTTCATTTATAACGCGCAAATATTGCAGTCCGTAAGAAAAATTAGAATCGTAACAGCTCACGAGATATTGAAGTCAAAACACAATACAATAAGAAACACGGCAACAATTATTTCATGAAAACGGATTCCGTAAAGTCAGAAATGTTTTTTAGTCTCATGAAATAACCTTTCCAAGGCGGTTTTTTGTAATAACTTTCGGAAATGCTTGCATTTTGTTAAAAACGTTTGGTGGTAAGCAAATTAGGTTAGGTTAGGTCAGGTTGTTAAAGTTAACGTTTGGCGGTAAGCAAGTTACAGCGTCATGTTGACGAAGTAATTGCATAAAATTCAATGTATGATGTGTATATCTAATTCAAAATTCTGGCTCTGTAAAGGGTTAGATTAGTCGATTCCTACGAGCGCTGTTCCAATTGCAGCGAAATCGGTGCAGAAATAGTGGTTAAATACCGGAAGTTAATATCACGAGAAAATCTCTGTGTAAGGTCCAGTTTAAAATCCATTGTTAAAAATATATTAAAACCCTACATCGTTATAAATTCTGAGAATATTAAAAAAAAAGTCCTAATTTATGCATTAGCTGAGTAATTACACGGTTAAACGCACATAAAGTCATATTTAAATATTTTTTCTTTAAATTTCACGTCGTTCTTGAAAAAGACATTTTTATTCCTAAAAAGTATACTTTTTTTTTTAATAATTTAATTTATTATGAATGGGTACGTAAAAATCTAAGTAAATTAATAAAAAAAAGTGACTTTTAACCTTTGGTACCGGAATTGATTTGTGCTGACTAAAACGCAAAACGGTCTAAGAAAATGCGTTTCAAGTTTTGAAGGTCTTTGCACGTCAAACCTTGACGATTGACTCACGCAGTATATTTGCGGTTGGATAACTTGTCTGTGATCATTTTCAGACATCCACAGCGTCGAATAATGTTTTATTCTCAGAATCCGTTTGTTCGTAAATTTTTCCTTTTTTAGGTTATTGTCTTTTTTGTCCAAAATGAGAGAAGCCAGTAAGACAACATCAACTCAGTTTCTACAGTAGAAAGATTTTTTTTTAATTTTTGGAAAATACATTATCGACTATTTTGAAGTGTGTTCTTTCTATTCCCGTCGAGAAAATGGCCAAAAAACGACTATTTCTGCAAAAAATTTTCAAAATAAAAAAATGCGCTTTCTTTAGGTCGTTTTTTTAAATATTTTATGATTTTCTCCACCAAAACGGATTTTAATGAATGAAATGCATATAGAAAAAGTGATCCCGATTGTTAAATATAAATAATATACTAATAGAATATTTTTTAGAAGCAATGGCCGATTCAAAATGGCCGCGAAACGAAGCACGGTTTTTCAAAATTATTAATTACTTGAAATAGAGATCATAGAAAGTTTTTTTTTTTTAGTTTTATAATGATATAAATATTTATTGGTTATCGATGAAAATTATAACAATTTTGATTTGATAAATCCAAAATGGCGGATTCATAATGGCCACCTTATGTCAATTGTACCTCTTATATGAACCGTTGTTCCATAAATATCTTTCAAAGTTTAACATAAATGTTAGATAATTACGAATATCATACGTATTCTGAATTGGAAAGATCAAAATGGCGGATACAATATGGCCTCCGGTACACAGCATTGAATTTCATACACTTTATCTAGGTTAATTAATAATTTTGAACAAATTTGCTTTGTTCCGCGGCCATTTTGAATCGGCCTATATTCTATTAGTATATTATTTATGTTCAACAATCGGGATTACTTTTTATATATGCATTTCATTGATTATAATCCATTTCGACGGAGAAAATCGCGAGAAATAAAAAAAAAACATGACATTTTTTTTTTATTTTGAAAACTGTTTCCAGAAATAGTCGTTTTTTGGCCATTTTCTCGACGGGGGAATCGATACAGCACCCTTCAAAATAGTCCTAATTGTATTTTCCAAAATTACAAAAAAAAAATCTTTTTACTGCAGAAACTGAGCTAATGTTGACGTACCTGCTTTTCTCATTTTAGACAAAAAACAAGTTAAGTTTAGAACAATGAAATTCAGTTTGCGCGATTAAAAACGTTTAATAACATTGTAAAATGTACAAATTTCTTTTCAATCTTAATCATTACATAGAGTCCTTGAATCCTTTGATTTCTTAAATTAATAATAGTTTTGTTCAAATATATCAATGGAATACTCGAACGTGCGTTCCTGAAAAAAATGTGTTAAATATATTAATGAATTTAATACTTCGTAAAAGATTTTTGTACATAATTTCAGTACGTATTATTACTACTTAAATTCATTTATTTTAGAATAAGCTTAAAAAAATTCCGCATTTCTCTTAATTAAATAGTTTTTAAAAATGCATCCAATATTCGGTTCTGTTCAGCGAGAAGAGTACTGCTCGTGTGTGAAGGAGCGTGTGCGTGTGCGGGTGCGAGTTTGTAAACAGAATCGATAATTGTTTTCCTTGTTTTTGTTTACAATCTGGTATTTGCGTGTATCAAACTGTGCATATGCAAGTGCATTTTCTTTTATTTACATTAGGTGGGGCAGAATATTTTTAATTTGCAGGAACGATTGTTGCACATTTCACTGGAAATGTCTGAATGAGTTGCATCTTTTAACGCTTGGTGTTACCTATCTATATTTTTTCATTTGCTTCGTACTAACATTTCACTTGCCACTTGATTTCGACTTGAGTTTCTTATCAAGGTGATTTTCCGCCATACGCATGGAAATTTTTCGAACAATGCTTGAACTAATTTTCTTTTGCAGCACCATTGAAAATACCGGTGGGCAGCTTACGTTATACCCCGAGAAAGATGGAGATACGTTCGTTAATGGACAGGTAAATTTCAGAATCTGTTTTAAAAATATAATAATTTATTTTAATATCAATGCAAGTATTACTACGTGTAGAATTTATGCAATGGGTTATGCATAGTTTATTCAGAATTATAAATTTTACTGACGTTTCGATTGTACTTTGTAACAGCTTTTTTACACAGAAATGTTATTTTACAAATTAACGCTTTTTAAATTTAAAATTACATAAGAGAGTGATAATGGTAAAAAATGTGTTAATGTGAAAAGTCAAACGTAGTGTCAGTTTATACATTTTTGTGATAATTCAAAAACAAGTACTAGTTAAGATGTTAATTAATTACATAACCGTGGAACGAAACAATTGCGCATTTATACGAAAATGATGTCTGATCAATAATTACCAATTCGAGCACTTATCAAACTTTTCATATCGTAGTCTCTCCTCTAAGTATTTTAGACAATTGTAAGTAATGATTATCTTTTATCACGTTTACCCCATTAACGTCGAAATGAACGATCCATTTTTAATAAAATATTTCGTTGAAGTAAAAATGTATCCGTAATTGTGGATTAAATATTTAAGAAGCATGGTGTATTGAAATAATAGTATAATTTATTATTAGCAATATTAAAAATATTAGCAATTTCCAATTAGTAAAATAAAATTACACATAAATGAATTCAAAATTCGGCAATTTTATTCCGAAGTATTTAAAGTTTGCGTCGTTGGAATCTATAAATTTTAAAAAGCTTATTTTTATTTTTTTGTCATGATTGTTATCGAATAAAAATGTAATAATTATAAATTTTGATGTCGCGCGCTAAAAACATAAATGACAATAAAAATCAGTCATTTTCTCGAGAAAGCGTATTTTTTTTTTTTAATTTTACTGAACGAAAATTTTAAATGACGGTTATTTAAAAAAATGATTTTTTTTCGTTAAAATTGCTTACGTTACATAATGTAAACTTCTATTGTTATTAGGTATTGAACAACAAATATTCAGTAACACTAATGAGATAATAAAGTTGACTATTGCTTTAATATTTTTTAAAATTAAAAATGTTAAAATATGAAGAAAGGTGTTTCTCTTATTTTAATTAACAAGTTCGAACTTAACGCTGATATCCTTTTGTAAATGAGAACAGGAAAAAATTATTTAAAAATTGCCAAAATTAACTAACAAAAATTTAATTAATCATCAATTTGAGGTTGAATTGTGAAATTTAGAAAGTAAATTTTGTAAAGTTAGGGAGAATCGGAGGAGAAGAAATAAAAAAATCATTTTAGAGAAATAGTCTAAGAGCTACTTATGTTGCCGTAGCCTTTTATATGTCCCCACTTGAAACAATGTTTTTTTTTTTAATGTATTGTTGGCCGCTGAACACGAATTTTAACCACTTTATAATATTCCATTCTACAATGTTAAATTCGGAGGCTAAAAATACGAGGATAGATGTGTAATCATCAAGTACGTCGTAAGTATGGATACGAATTTTGTGGAGATCCACAGTGCGAAACCGCCGGAAGTTATCGTCTCAACAACTATGAAAACGTTTAAAGAATGTCAAAATCGAATCTTTTGCTTAAAGTAATAGAAAAAAGGTTAAGCCTCGGTGAATTAAAAAAAAAAACAATCGGTATTGGTGTGGTAGTGTGTGAAAAATCGACTTTTTTTTAAATCTGGGAGTTTTTTTTTATCTCGAAAAGTTGTCGCCCTACGTGAAAGTTACTATGGTCCTTTTTGTTCAAAATTACCCAAAAAACATGAAAAACTTTTTTTACAGAGTGAAAAGAACAAAATTATTAAATTGTTTTAAAAAATTGTTATAAATAATTAAGCGACCACTTTGAGCATTGCCACCCAAAAAATTCCTGTTCAGCTGCCAAAAGTACATAAAAAAATCACTGTTCCAAGTAGGGACATATAAAAGCTCCTAGACTAAAATGCTATATGTTACTTCACCCCGAAATATGAACAAATGAACGAGTATTTAATACTGTGTATCCGAAAGTGAGGTTATAGAAAATTGACGATGTATTGAGTGCATTTTTCTAATTTGGTAACAGCAAAAGTTTTATGAAATCAGTAACAAAAGCAGAATCTTTTTAATTTGGTTTAAAATGTAAGTAAAAGTTATACTTTCTAAACTCCTTAAACAATGCTCCAAAATTCGTCCAATTTGGTGTTTGTTAATGAATTACTTCAACACAATTCGCTGATTTATTCATATATTTATAGTTAAGTTATCCAACGAATACTATAACAATTTAAACGATATAAATAAAATTATTTCAAATCCTTTTTTTTTTCTTTTGGCATAGATGTGTCAAATGTAGAAACGAAGGAGGATCAGATAAAGATGAAGGTGGTCATCGGTATTTCGATACGTTTATTCAACATTATTATTGAGATTACTTAAAAATGTCTCTTATATAATCGTCTTTTTTATAGTTAAAAATGTTGTAAAGAGGATCAAAACTTTTGAGAAATGAATTTATATTTAAAATAAATATTATTTGCTTTAGAATTATCACTTTGCAACATTCAATCAGAATAATTTTAAAAGTTTCATAATATCACTCTCGTGTTTTTTGTTACATAAAAGTTAATTTAAAAACTATATAATTCTTATGTACTTTTGATATTTTTTAGAGCATTTCTGGAAGAGTTAAGCTGAAGCACGGTGATCGCCTAGTGATAGGAGGTAGCCACTATTTTAAAGTCTGCAATCCTCAGGAAGGCAACGAGACAACACATACACAACCCATTGATTTTGAGTTTGCACATCAAGAAATTCTTCGAATACAAGAAGAAAAGTAAGAAAATTTTAACGGTTTTATTGCATAGAAAATTAAATTAAAATTGATCTTTTTAAAAACATTTACTCAAAAATCATCCATAAAATTTTATTTTTATAGAATTGTTTAAATTTTTATTAACTTTCACTCTTAAAAAACTACAGATATTTCTTTACTCTTTTTTGTTTAATTCATGACAATTTTTTTCATATATCGCAGAAAATTTCACATGATCCAGTTTAAAAACGTGTATTTTTCAAGGATTTTTGTTTATGATTATGGTAGGTAATTATTGTTTAAGTCAACAATGAAACTATTGTTTTTTTGTAATCTACAAAACCTAAATTTTTGAAGCTTAAAATTCCTAAGATTTTGACTGTTTAAAATGAATAATTAAAGCAATATTTTACTTTTCAATAAAAATAGATTAAAATGCACATATTAAAAATTAAATTTGTTCATTTTATATTTTGTGTTAGTTAAATAAACAATAAATTAATAATAAAATCTTTAATCCTACTTTTGTACCAGCAGACTAATATAATCATATAATTTTCACGTGTTTAAAAAGGTTGAGAGTAGAACTAGAAGAATCGAAGCAAAAAGCAATGAAGGAATTAGAAAATGCGAAGCGTGAAGTGGAGATGCAACTCGATTCTCAAAAGTCATCTTACGAGCGGGAAATAAAAAAACTTGGCTCAAGTCTTGAAAAGCAGAAGATGGCTCTAGAAGAGATGAATCAGAAGAAAGAGGAGTTGGAACGTGAAAAGGCGTTGCTGACCAGTGAAATTGAGTTAAACAATAAACTTAAAAAAATTCAACTCGAAGATTCTGGTGTCGAAATTTCGCCATACAAGTCCAACTTTTTGCAAGAGCTGGAAGAAATATTAAACGAGACGACCGCTGACGCGGAAACTGCTTTGACTGTAAAGACTAGCATCGAAGCAATGAAGACTGGCGGGGTCAGTCTTCACGAAATCCAACTACTCGTTCGAGAAGCTTGGGAGAGGTGCAGAGAAGTGGGAATTAATTACGTGAGTAACTACTAAAACTTGTATATTTAATTCATTTATGGAGTTTAACTTAAATTACAATTTATTCTTAGGAATTCCATCTGCAACAATTAGTCGTAGACAAAGACTTGCAACCTGTGATTCGAGTACGCAATAGGGACCATCGGTTAGAAAGTCTTTGGCAGCCCATGCAGTTCCTTGACTGGATTCATCGGCTGAGAGATCACGATATTGAAAATTCGATTAAAGAACTTCAGGACATAGATCTTGAGTGGGACGCATACGAAGAGAGCGAAGTAGTCGAAGATTCTCTTTACGTGAGTAGCCGGATCTCGATAAATTTAACTCCGGTGAAGAAACAGCTGAACGAGAGTCTAAGTCAATTCTCGTTGGACGCTTCGATGCTGGAAGCTTCGATGGCTGACCAATCCGTCAATACAGTACTCCGGAAACGTCAGGAAGACATCCAGCAGTGCTTGATTCAGATGGAACTCGCAGCTAAGACACTTAACAAATTGTGTACCCAGTACGAGTCGAACGAAATCAGCAGCAAAGTATCGAAGTCCCTAGAGTCAATATACGAGGTCATCGGTGATCTGACAGTAACATTAGAACGTAAGTATTCGCAAGAAAACAGTAGTAATAGCGTTGACTCAAATACAAGCAGCGTTAACAATACTGTCATAGAGAGCTCTGAAGCCGATCACACTCGATCCTTCGATGGAAGAAGGTTCGTTCCCAATAGCGTCTCATCCCCAGGAAAGTCGCTTCTACGTACCTGTCTATTCGCGAAGAGTGACAACGCCGCGCGGTCTGTTAGATTCAATGTCAATTGATCGTAAATTCCTTACGAGAATGCCATAAAGATTACTAGAGTTTAGTATGGTTTAAGCTTATCTTATCGTGTACAAAGTCTAATATTAAATTTATTTTATTTGTATAAAGTTATTTTAAATAGAGATATCGGCGCATTATTTGTTACGAAGTTGGAGTATTTTATTCATAAATAAGTAGAGACGTGATTATCTTGACACGTTTTTTAATATATATGGAAATAATGCCAAAAGATCTCATGTAAAGAAAATTAGAATGAGAAGAGTATAATTTTCGAAAATAGCAACAATTCAAATTACGACTGCGAGATAAATATTTTGTTAAAAATGTAAAACAAATTCCATTTTTTTTTTACAATATTTAAAAGTCAAATGTTTTAATTAATACGTTTATTAAACAGATTTTAAAATGCGCGTAAGTAATAGTTTTTACTTATTGAGCACAATAACTGATAAAAGTACACAATTCACATAGTTAAGAAAAGCAAGTAATAAAGTTTTACAAAGCCTGCTTTATGTTACATTCTTTTAACTTACTTGAGATATTTTAGTGTAAACTTATTTATAATTCTTCGTCTAAATTCAACAACGCTTGAATATAAGTGAGCCATATATTGTACCATAAAACAAATGTATAGACTCGATGTACAAAAGAATTAAAATAAAGTGAGGTGAATTTTTTAGCGAAAGTGTGTTAGGTCGACTGGTCTGAATGTTAAGTCTGAATTTTTACTGCAATAAGTTTATCTTGTACACATTCTTTTAAAGTAAACAATAACAAATGTATTAAAGAAACGAACGTCACTTGGTAATTGTGTAAACAAAAAACTGTATTTAAAAAAATATACATTTTTTAAATTTCATCAAAACTGTAGTCTATTTTTAATTGACCTAAACTAGAAGTGAGTTCATAAAGATGTTATAATGACATCATGCTCAGAAAAACCTTAGAAAGTGGGTCATCTGACTTATTTTAGATAACATTTAGAGTTCATTGTGAACTCTTTGATTATTCCGCTGGGGAAAATGTGATGAAAATATTCCATTTCGCTAATTTAGTGAATCGATGATGTATAATCTGACCGTTCTTTAATTCAAGCTTCATTTTCATTAATTTACATTTTGAAATGAGTTTTATAACATATTTCAATATTATTTAGTAATTATATTAAAACGTTTTATCAAGTTCACAAAGTGGACTTTCGATACTGAACAGTTTCATAATTATTCCGTAGACTAGAGTATTTAAAGAAACTTAATATGGAACTTCAAGATCGTACTGCAAAAGAAAATCTTACCATTAAGCATATGAAAGGTATATCATGAATTGTCGAAAAATTACACAGGCCTGCAAATTTTGACTTAGTTCTGTAACAAAAAAAAGGGATGGTGATTCTGATAGGATTTCTGACGTAGAAAACGAATCCGACCTTCAAAATGGCCCATCACGTCAGGATTTCTTGTAATATTGGCTTAAATGGCCCAAAAATGGCCATTTTTGGGAAATTTTTGCGGGTAACCAACATTTTTTTTTTCTATTGCCCAATTGCATCGTATAATTCTATATATAAGCTTTAAAACCCATTTTTGAAAACCTCTTTACGATTTTTTTTAGCAAAGTTATGTAGACGTAAAATGTTTTCATTTAGGCAAATGTAGGAATATAAAAGGGCTAGGCTTCACAGTTTTATATACCTACATTTTCCTAAATGAAAAAATTTCAAATCTACATAACTTTGCTAAAAAAAAATCGTAAAGAGGTTTTCAAAAATGGGTTTTAAAGCTTACATATAGAATGCAATTGGGCAATAGGAAAAAAAAAATTTCAAGCCCTGCAGTTGGTCTTCATGACATTTTAACCTACGATGAAAATTTCTTTAGTTATAACGGCATAAAAGGGAAAAAATCCTGATTTTTGCGGTTTTCTGCTTTTAGCTCATTTCGAGCAACGTAACGTAAAGTAGGTAATATCACACTGGGAAAAGTTCTAGAGATCGAAGACGAAAAAAAATGACTTATACATTACGTTTTGATAAGAATTAAGCCCATAAGGAGTTAATATGAAATAATTTACGAAAATCGGGTTTTGTAACGATGATGCGCATTTATAGCAAATTCCACGACATTAGGGCGCACTTTACAGGCTCACTTTTTATCGAAACGGAACATATAAAGGGTCAGGTTGTTCTGTTGTTCATCTTTTTGAGCCCTACAACATTTTTTGGTGTGATATTACGTTAACTACTTAGCAAAATGAATTAAAAGCGGAAAATCTAAAAAATTAGAATTTTTTCCTGTAATAACTAAAGAAATCTTCATTGTAGGTCAAGATGTCAAAAAGATGAATGGCAGAGCTTGAAAAAAGCTTTAAAATGAGCCCTTACACGATGAAATATTTTTAAAACGAACTGAGCTAAAGCGAAAATTTGTATGATCAGATACAATTTCATCACACCTTTGAGAATAGTTATCCATAATTTCTAGACGTTTTAGTCATTAATAATTAATTTTAACGGTGTCTAAACGTTGTTAAAAGTGGAAAAAATTAGTATTTTCTTCATTCTATGGCTTCTGTATCAAATACGGTGCAAGATACGCCAAAAATATACTGAACCTTTTTTTAGAGCATAAAATTCCTACAAAAAAGTCAGCGAGGGTCCTAGTGCAAAGTTAACAGGTTAGCCGCAAATAACGCCGGAATTTTTTGTCTTACAAGTTAACTATGAATATTTTAGAATTTCTGTAAAATATAATGCATATTCCATGGTTACTCGTCTTTAAACTATTACTTTTAGACTAGGTCTCTCACTGACTTGTTTGTAGGAAATTTCGTGTTCTACAAAAAAGGTTCAGTGAATTTTTTGCGTATCTGGCACCGTATTTGATGCGGAAGCCATAAAATGAAAAAAAGTACTAATTTTTTCACTTTTAACATTTACAGACCATTAAAATTAATTACTAATAACTAAATCATCTAGAAATTATGAACAACTATTCTCAAAGGTGTAATGAAATTGTATCTGATCGTACAAATTTTATTTCAACGATTTCGAATTTTAACCGCCATTTCAAATTGATCAGAATTTGTGTGGTAACTACTACTTCCCAAAAAGCAGTAACATATACTTAAAATTTCTCTCCGTGTAGAGGCAGCGAAGACTTCAAATAATGGATTTTATTATTTAAGTAACGAATATTTCGGTAATATGGAAAGTGGCCCTCAGTTAAATTTGTTTAAACTGATGTATGTTATAGCTTTTGATGTTCCGATGAAAAATTAATAGTTTTTTCTGTAAGTGCCCACAAATTACTGCCATTTCAGATTTGTAAAAATTCATGCGGTAAGTGTTACTTCCCAGAGCAGTAGCATCTACTTAAAATTTCTTCGAGTGTACTGTCTACCCCAATAGACATCATTTTTACTGAAACTGTAATGAAATTAGATTAGGTGGTTATAATATCTACAAATGTGAAAGGAATCTTCAAATCTCCAACCAATCAAGAGGTGGAGGAGTTTTGATTGCTGTCAAGGAGAATATTTCAGTCTATTCGATACAATTCCATTGAAAAGTGATCTTTTTAAGAGTCTTGGGCACGTTAAAAATTATTATTGCGACGGTTTATATACCACCGAATTCTGATCTCCAATTATTCAATAAATTTTTGGCTGAAGTTGAAGATCATAAGTTGCTGATCATATTATGGTCTAATAATCCACTCCAAGTTACTATTGAGGACTATCTTGCTCCAGAATGGAGACATGTCTTTTAACAATGTATCAATCGCTATCTTTTCTTGGTCTTGTACAATATTTTGGAAAACATCCTAGAAAGGATTATACTCTTGACTTGGTATTTGCTACACCAGATTTCCTTACATCGGAAGATGTGCAAGATATCGTTGTTCCACCTGAAGAGTATTATCATATGTTTTCTCATTTAATTCTGCTATTGACGAGTGTCGGTTGCTAAATTCAAATGTTTTATTAAATTACTCTGCTACTAACTATGAACTTATTAATCAAGGATATCAATAGGGACATTATTTTGTTTGATAGTGACATTGATACCAAATTAAATACTTTTTACGATAACTTGTTGAACATTATCGACAAATATGTTTTCAAATTCAAAACTAATTTATTATTATATATATAATATATAGGGGAGAGTCACTAGTTGTGAGACAGGCAATTATTCTCAACACGAAACGTAAACAATTTGATTTGTTAACATGTAATCTTTTCTTTTAATGCAAGGCAGTTATTGCAAAAACACAGAAGCTGTTAATCATATTTCTTATATTAGTTCTCAACATAGTGTAAAAAATGATTTAAGAAATCTAATTATTGATCTGTGCCAAATTATTAATTTACAAATTAAATTAATTGAATAAGGTAAGTACTGTCCATTTTCTATTATTGTTTCGTTCATATTTCACGATGCCACACTGCATTTTGTTAATTTGCAGTTAAAATTTACTTTTTTTTTGGCATTTTAAAAATATTGTCAAATTTTTGTCAAATATTGTCGATTTTTAAACCCTTTACAATAACAAAGTATTGTCATTATATATTTATTATGTTAAACTATATTAAGTATTTACTTGGCGTGACTGTTTTTCGATATGAAAATGAATAGAAATGCACAGTTGCGTGTTTCAGTTTATAATAGTTAACCAATTCAGAAGCGATAACATTCAAAATTTCTTAATGTTTTATTATTTTATAGTGTATATAGAAGCTTATATTCAAGCTCGAGATACATACACGTATTTGTTTATTTCTATTTACTTTTATATCGACGAACCGTCATGCCTAGTAAATACTTAAAATAGTTTAAATGTCAATGGTTAAGAAAAAATTTTTCTCGTTGCTTGCAACGAAATTCATTAAGTATTTATTATGTCTGTATTACTTCGAATTGTTGAATATAACGATATTTTATTGTTATACTGGCTCGTTTTCGCGTAATTTTAGATATTTCTACAAAAGCAATTTAAATGTATACATTGTGACAGCGATGTGGATGAAGAAGACAGAAAACCTTTAAAATAAATTAAAATAATGTTTTATTTATATTAGTGGTAGTTATGTTACATATTTTTCAAATTTTAATAAATCTTGTTTACTGCCTCACAATTAGTGTCAATTTTTTTTTCATAAAAATACGTCTTTACACAATTGGTCATAAAATTTCTTCGGATGGTCAAAACACTATTCCATATTCCCAAAAAGTTGCGTATTTTAATTACTTTTCAAATGATCTTTGCATTTTTTAAATTCGTTTACCCATTAAAAAGTTGCAGCTAAAAAGCAGAACCCGTCTCACAACTAGTGACTCTCCCCTATAATTAAAACCACACTGGTTCAGTTAAGTTGTATTATATAATTTTTTATTGACTTATATCACTATAGTTATTATTTTAATGTAACTTGAATTATATAGAGTCAACCGTAATATATATTTATTCTGTATTATTTTATTTTATATTAATTTTAAATTGTAAAACTCTTAATTTTATTTATCTTATTGCCACATTACTTTACTTACTTACTAATTTTGCCTCAATTATCCTGCTTGATATGACATACAGATAATTAAATTAACAACTGATAAAAAAAAAGCACATTGTAACGATTCCTTCAAATATGTATTTTAATTAAAATCAAGTACCAATACTTTAGATATAAGGAACTTATCTAATCATATTCACCTTCAATTTTGTCTCAACAGCCTCATGATTATTTTAGTCACATACTATTAGATTTAGTTATATCGTCGGAAGACATTAAATTAGCTATTTCATGTTTGAATACAAGTATAAAAAGTGGTCCTGACAATATTCTCTCCTATATTTATTAAAAAATGTTATTCTTCTCTTGAGAAGCCATTATTGCATTTAATTCTTCACTTTCTATATTTAAATACCCAACTCATTCTTTTATATAGCCAATTTTTAAATCTGGCGATAAACACAATATTGAAAATTACCAATAGCCATTTAAAGTACGATTCCTAAACTACTAGTTTTTATTATAGCTATTTATTTCTTCAGTCAAAAATAGTTTCAGTACAACACAGGTTTCTCTAGGGAGATCTACTCTGCCGTACTGAATGGAAAAATCCGTAACGGCATACGGTAGAATTCACGAAAAACAGCAAAACTTTTTCAAATGAATCATTAAAGTTTTTTTTTTGGTTTACTTCGTAGTAATTATTACTAAATATGAAGATTTAAGGCTGTAGATGAACCAATCGGATGGTATTTTTTTGCACTACTAATTTTTTAAATTTTCTCTAATGTTTGCTTCTAAAGCCAGAAACTCGCCTGGAAATTTCCCAGCCTGTTGAATCTCTCGAGTTCGGCCCTCCATTTTTTTCGAAAATCGAGAACAATCCAAAAAACAATTTCGTATAAAATTCCATCCTTTCCATCTTTACGAATTAGAATTTTCTCTGACATATTTGCAATTCTTCTAATGAATCCAGGCGAGTTTCTGGCTTTAGAAGCAAACGTTAGAGAAAATTAAAAAAATTAGTAGTGCAAAAAAATACCATCTGATTGGTTCATCCACAGCCTTAAATCTTCATATTTAGCAAAACTATTTTTTTTTAATCCATGCAATATTTTCTTCTTAACGCGATTTTACTGGGACACTTATTGCTAAACATTATGTAACAGTGAATTCACAATAAACAATAAACAATAAATTAAATATAATGAAAATTGACAGTTGCAGTGTTCTGTCAGATCTGTCACAAACTTTTCTGGATTTAAAAGATTTAAAAAGTCGTATCTTGAATCAATCGATATTACTGATATATATTATAATTGATATGCGATTTAACATTCATTTGTTTTGTAAAGCTTTTACCGCAAAAATTCAATTTATTCTTGTTTTCTATTATGTTTATATAAATAAATAAGTAAGTGTCTAGATATTTAAATTCACCACTTATTTTACTTAATTTGTTCATAAATTTTAATTCATAAATTTTATTAAATATTTCAAACAATATTGATAAAAAAGTGCAGTTAATTTAAGTAAAGTTTAAATTTGTATGCATTTTAAATCTATTACTTCAAGAGGAACTATAAATTACAAAAATAATTTTAATATTTTTATCCTATTACTTTTATAAACTTACTTGCTAGTAAATGTAATAATGAGTTTATGTATATGCAAGCCAAATATTTCTTATAGAATTTCAGAGTTATTCTTACAATTAATCAGTTTATCTCAAATGAATAAAAAAAAACTAAAATAAATAATTATTAATAAATTAATTAATAATTCTATATTTATTTTCATGATATAGTATAAAACCAAGTAATGTTTACTGTTTTGATAATGCTGAATCTTAGAAGAAACTTTGGAAAAATTAGAAATAAATTACACTTTTTTAAAACATAGAAAATTCGGATATCTGCAAAATAATTTAAGGGGATGCTTTACTCCAAAATTTAATGTGCTATATTTTTGAATAAGTTTTCGTATGGTTATCAAATATAAATAATATTTCAAATCTTCAGAACTTTATTGTAAGTTATTATTATTTCATTTTTTTGATACGTATAAAAAATTCTTTTCATGTATTTACAAAACTAACGATTGGAACATTCCTGGACCATACCTCAGACTCAAACTCAGCCGCTTCCCTTCTGCTTTGCGCTAAGGCCATGTTTTGATTTATCATTCTACACAAGATATCGATATTGTTAAAAGTACTAATACTTTCATTGTAGATGATTTAGACAAATTATCACAAAAGACAATAAAAGACTGCAAATTGAACTACTCCCACAATTTTAAATATTTTCCATCAAAAATATTTGTACTTGTATTTCTTTCCATTTTAAACAATCTCTCGCCTAGATTTGTTAGTATGTCACATATTTCAAAAAATAAAAATTCCAAATAATGGAAAAATTTTTTTAGCGTTGTTTTATTATTTTTGTACCTGTAATAAATATACTATGTACTTATGCTGTGGTATTCTAAAGAAAACAAAGGATCACAAAATGCATGATCCTGAAATAAATATAACATATCTCAAAAAAAAACTTTAATAATTTCTTGTCAACTAAAATTAAACCAAAGGAAAAATTACAAGCACACTGAAGTTTCATTTCAACCTTACAATTCAAAATCTGTATTTAATCAAAATAATCTTCGATATCGATATCAGGATTCAGTAAATCTTCACCATACATACTCACATCCAGCTGGTTCAATATTAAATTTTCAAAAACTTCTTCCAAATCTGTTTCACCTATTAAAACACCACCTTGAATTTTCCCATCTTTTAAAATTAATTTTATATACTCTACACCTTTTGTCATTCTCAATAAAATTTCGTAGCTGTCGTTCAATGTTTGACCATTGTATAAACCGAGCAGTACAACTTTATACCCGAAAAACTTTGTGACATGCGTAAAGAGTTCAAAACAAAAATCTTGGAGAAATTGCTCATTGTTTAATGTCGACACCATACACTTTGCAGCATACCGACCCATCTGATGTGCCTGCGTCCACAGTTTCATTGGAAACCATTGAGGAGCGAATTCCCAATTAGGGCTGCAGACATCGCCAGCTGCGAAAATATCATCTTGTGATGTTAGTAATTTCCAATCAACTGCGTATCCTCCATCGTTTCCTTTTTTTAAGTGTTCTAAACCTATCAGATTGCTATTGGGAATAACTCCAGTTGCAGATACAATCAAATCGCAACCAATCACTTTTCCTGTACTGAGTTCAGCATATACAGGCCATGTATTTTCTTTGCTACTAACTTCTGATGAATTCATAACTTTTATCACTTCCGAACGATACTCGATTTTTACAGAATCCAAAACGTCAGGAGAAGCCTTCAGTTTCAAGTTATCGTGCCAGTCCGGACCTAGCGCTGGACCACCTTTGGTTGATTTTCCAGCAGTAATTGTATATTTCATTCTTTTTACAGGTTCAGTCCTTTGATCCGCATCTTTCTTGGTAAGTTTATCTTGGAAGAACTCGGCTGCACCAGGATCGACAAACGTAGCTGATATGTGATCGTCTTTAATAACCCATATTACTTCAACTCCAGAGATCTCGTGTACTAGTTCTGTTGCAATCCCACCATTACCAACAACCACAATCCGTTTAGCACCTTTTAACTTCTGTAAAAAATTTTCTACGGATTCGGTATCACGAATTCCGATTACCCTTTCATTATTTTCAATGATAAGTTTTGGTCTAGCACCGGTACAAACGCATAATTTTTTATATTTAATTTGTTTTCCATTTTCAGTTTCGACAATATGCTCAGCCGTATTCACTTTAACAACCGTATCGTTAACTACTTTTATCAATGGGTATATGTCCGTTAAAGAATCACTGCGGCGTTCCTCGACATCAAATTGTGTTAGAGTTTTACCTAGCGGAACGACGTGGGTCACGGCTTTGATTAGAGGACTAGCAGTTAATAAAATAATGCTTTCTTCTGCAGCGAGGAAAGCAAGACTCTCCGCACAGGAAACTCCCGCAATGCCACCACCGATGATAACAAAAGTTGCTTCCATGGTAGTGTATAAATAAGTAGATAGTTCAGATTTAAAATACTTATTTAATGAAATTTACAATAGCGCTCTATTTTGTACTAGCTTCTGGACTGTACCATTCGGAATAATTGTAATGCCTGAATGGAAGATCAAACGTAATAGTGCCAAATTCTTTTGCACGAAGAATTGCTACGAGCAGATTTCTATGTTGCCTTTGACAAATACCAGTTTTCCTGTAATGTATTAAGAAACAATTTTAGGAGGGTTCGGTTAAATTATGAAGTATTTTCATTGTTTAATAGTGGAAAAGAGATTTTTTTATTCCATTTCAAGAATATAAATTTGGTGAAAATTAATAACAAATGTAACTTACCGATAACTAATAATTTCTCCACTGTTTTCTGAAATAAATTGCTTCAAAAGACCAGTATTTCGATGATCGAAAACTAAATATTCATCTCTACAAATTGGACATGGATTACCAGTTGAAATTACATCTTTTCTCTGTAATGATTCGTTTCGATATATATTATGTTTAATACTTTTAATTTTGTGTGCGTGATAGAACATTTTTATATATTACTTACAATGCAAGTTTTTCTCGTTTTGGAAGGTGGAATTTGCCCCTTGAAGTTTCTCCTGTACAACTTCCAAACTGGGTCAGTACCATATGTTGTCCGGTAAGCTAAATGACATACATAAAATAATTATTTACATGATTTTTGTTAAACATTGTTATTAACCTTATTTTATTGCAAAACATTTTTGTAATACTTTGTTTTATACTTTTATTTTCTTTACCTTATGTTATAAATATTAATATTATTTTATACGGAGGCAACATGTACCGAATAGATTATTACGTTTTCGACATTGCGTGCAGAAAATGCTATTTTCCACAATTTTGAAATTTTTCTGAGGCATTTTCAATACTTTCACGTTGAAAAATATCGTTTGGCACATGCGTGAAAATGTTTTTTCAACGAATGTAAATAAGGACCTTGCCTTTGGCTCAGCCTACAATACTTACATTCGTAGAAACAACTTTTACCCACTTGTATCGAAATATACTATTGTAATGTTGGACATTATAGTGCCCGTTTGTTCAAATAAACACAATACAATAATATTAAGGCTGTAATATACGGATCTATTATAATGCGACATAGATATTTAGTATTTTAACCACGATACAAAATTTCACAAAATCTAAATGTACAATATTTAAATTTTTTTAATTAAATTTTTGTTTAATACAAGCTAATTTTGTTTAATTACAAATTTGGTACAACTTTACTTCTTTTCACATTGTTTTAAAACATGTTTATATTCCTTTCATTGTTTGAGGAGAACATCAACAGAAACATCCATCTGAATACACCACGGTGAGCTTCGATTGAGTTCAACCCAAAAGTTCTTGCACCTCGTGGTTTTTTGAAGGGATATTTTCAGATTTGTCACGCGGTTATTTTAAGCCGTAAATGAAAATAATCGATAGAAGAAAACTCCAAATATCCAAAAATCAATATCACTTCAAATTACTTTTAAGTTAAGAACTAAGTTATAAACTATTTAATTATAATTTTTGCAAATAAGACTATTCTAACATCCATCCCCCGGCTATAAAATTTTTTCCATAATTTTGAAATTAATTTAAAGTTAATCTTATTCTCATTAGAATTTAAATTTTTTGGAAGTTATTTATTTTGGTCGATATAATGAAGTTACACCAAAATACTAGCGATAACAATGTAAAATATAAGTTTTATCAAATATAATATTGAATTTGGCCGCGTATACTGTTTTTAATTCCTCTCCCATACTTTTCCTTCCAAAGCAATAACTGCTTCTTATTAAATTGTATATGGTAATTCTACGCTTATTTAGTAATTTACTACCTTATTATTCTGAATTGTTTATTTTATTGTGAAAGTCTGAAAATATAAAAAAATTGCCATGTAATCATTCCCCTGACATGTATAATTTCTGTGTGAGTTTTAGTATAGATCATATTATTTTCTCTACAAAATAACACGAAAGAATTCATTTGTGACTACACAATTATAATTACACAATTTTTTATTTATGTATACATTTATTTTATCACTTTATGCGTATATATAAATATAATTACCGCAAAATAAATCTGTCTTTGACAATAAACCTTGTATAAATGTTAAATTTTATTATTAATGTTAAAATATTACTTTTCTTTTGGTTTTAAAATATATTTTTCAACAATTAGTTACTTGTTATTTATTGATATTATTCTTATATTTACAATTCAATTACTCTAAATTACTTAAAGTGAAAATTTAGTCACTCTCTGCTAAAGGTGACTTTTTCAATATTTCTGAAGTGGAAATTTCACTCTATTAACCACTTCAATGGTAATGGATCATATATGTACAAAAAAAATTATTGACAAACGTGGTAATGGATCATATGTGTACATTTTGCATGAAACTTCATATACCAAGATATTTTGGGTCGCTGAATCCGAATCTGTCGTCAAAATGGGAAAATTCAAAATGGCGGATCCCATATGGCGGCTGTAAATTTGCTAAATTTATTAAAATGTGCGGCACACATTTTTTGATGTTAGATTTTGAAAATTCAAAATGGCGGATCCAAGATGGCCGACCGAAATGCGAAAAATTACACAAACTTTATGAAACTGGGTTCTCGGGGGTTTTCGGGGCCGCTGATTATAAATCTGAAATCAGATTTTGAAAATTCAAAATGTCGGTTCCAAGATAGCCGACATAAATGTAAAAAATTTACTTGATTTTGATGAAAGTTGGTACTCTGGAATTTTTTAGGTCGCTGATTACGAATTTGAAGTCAGATTTTGTAAATTCAAAATGGTGGATCCAAGATGGCCGACATAAATGTGAAATATTACTTGATTTTTTAAATGATTAATCAAATGTTAAATGATATATTTTAGGAAAAAATGGAACCCGTGTTTCACCGTTTTTCGATATCTTAAGGGCAGGGCTGTACCACTTCTGGCACTTTTTTTTTTTAAACAGCTACCACTGAAGTGGTTAAAGTGACGCATTTCTACCTACTTTTAATAAAGTGAGATTTCCACTTTAAAGCTGGTGAAAAAGTCACTTTTAGCAGAAAGTGGCTCAATTTTCACTTTAAGAAATTTAGAGTGATGATTATTCATGTAATTCACTTATGGTTAATTCCTGGAATTCTGTATTCCTGCACTATATATTTATTTTATAGCTTAGTACAAACATATTTCATGAGATAAAAGTGAGAAATTAGACTATTTTTTAAAATCTTGATTGGATATTGATATTTGAACTTTAGATGAAAATCACCCATATATATTTTTTTACAAAGATTAAGAAATTGATCAAAACAATTTGTAAATAATCTATTTGATTAATTCTTAAAAATGTTGTTTTTAAATTTCAATATTTTGTAATATAAATATATATTTATTTCATTCCAACTATTCACCCAACATGCTTATTGAATTTAAATGCATATATAATATTTTACATACCACGACTAGATAAATATTTTATGCTTGTTTCGACTGGGATAATTTTCGATCTATCTTTAGAAGCATCTACAACCTTGTCCTTGTCGTTTTCGCCCAGTTCTTCTGAATTTTCAGAAATTTCTTCAGTTTCTTCCGCTTGTGTTTCCTGGTTTCGGCGAACTAAACTTTGAGAAATGCCTCTTATTGGCATAACCTAAAAAACGAAGATTTCACATTACGCTAGACAAAAAATAATATATTTAATATATTACCGAGTTACCCTTTGTAGTCCAATTCTGCCAGCGTTAACAATTGCTTGTATAGGATATAAAACGAATGACATTTTTATTATAACAAACAATAGATATAAATTGCACCTCTTTTGCGCACTACATATACAGATCATAAATCGATTTGAAAATTGCGATTGTGCGAGCGTGCGACTACAATGCAATTGCAAATGGCTGCGCTTATCGAAGTTCGATAGGTTCGATATTTACGAGATTCCGTTAGCGGGAATATTTAAATTTGTAGAAAACGGTTAAGAGCATGTCTGATCTTTATTATAATTATTATATGAACAATTTGGATCAAACCTGTGTTAATTAGCCTCGTGAATAACACAACCAAACCAAAATTTAAGAATTTCATGTTACTCTATAAATATGGGTCGATTGTGATAAGATTTTTGTTCCAGAATCCAAATATGACCGCCAAATTATCCAATTTCCTCTAGTTTTGAAGATATTGAAGGTCAAAAGGGTCAAAAATTCGATTCTAGACATTTTTGGGTATCTGTTCACAGCCCAAAAGAATGATGTTGTCCCACCAGTTAGAGTTAATTCGGGTGCGGGTCGAAAAACCGACGAATCAAAAAGCGGACAGTCAAAAAACCGACACTTCAAAAAAAGCCTGTCCGCTTGTCGATCTGCCTAATTTTTATGTGTCGGCTTTTCGATTGTCTGCTTTTTTATTTGCAGGGTTTTTCGACCCGCACCCGTTAATTCTAATATTTTTCCAACAGAATCCAAAATAATCAATTAAACCTAGTTTTTGATCAAATTTACGGTCAAATGAGTTAAAAAAAACAGATTTCCGGTATTTTGTGGATCTATTCACACCCCAGTAAGAGTCAATTCTGATAGGATTTTTTCCGCAGAATCTAAATATGTACGCCAAAATATTGATGTGGATCTACTTTTTGATCAAATTGAAGGTCAAATGAGTAAAAACCTATGTTTTTGGACATATTGCACACCTTTACTCTAGGATGCGACGTAAAAACATCAAGAAATACAAATGGCGGATCCAATGTATTCAATAAACTTTTTGAAATTCGACTGACTTCAAACTCGTTATCGTTCTGAACTACTTTTCGAACAAACTGAAAAAGGCCCTAAAACACGATTTCTTGTCCATTTAACCTTCAATTTAGGCAAAAATTAGGCCCAAATTTTGGCGTACATATTTTGATTCTGCAGGATAAATCCTGTCAGAATTGAGTCTTACTGGTGGGTTAACAACATTTTATTGTGTTGTGAATAGATGCTCAAGATGAAGCCAATTGGCTATTTTGGCAGTTATATTTGGCTTCTGAAGTAAAAACCCTACCGGAATCGACTTTTACTTATACGGCAACAAATTTTGTTCGGCCGTGTAATCAGTTTGGGTGCGGGTCGAAAAACCGATCAGTTTTGACTGTTGGTGACTGGTGATGTTTCGAATCTAATTTGTTAACGTACAACTACAAACTGTTCTGAATAAAATTTGTTACGAAATGAATACATTTTATGAAGTACATCGTAACATTTGAAGAGGGCACCTCTGAGAACTTCCAATATTTGATGAAACTTGATCTTCCGAGTCCGATTACTAATTTTTGTCTATTCGCAATTATTATATATTTAAATTAACGAATTGGGCGTTTATAATTTTAATTGCTGCAAATTCTACTATACTCCACTTAATAATTGTCACCAGACATATCACATTTGATATATCATGTCAATTATCATTTATGACATAGGAAATACTTTTAGAAAATTTGTTAATAAAAGGGCAGGATCACGATTATAATGAGAGGCTGGTTCATTTTTTTTGCTTGTGGAATATTTATATCCGATTTCAGAATATATTTCATAATAATTTTGTTCGCGACACGTATGTTACACATATAAAACGACGTATCAGATAGTGTATCAAATGATGATATCCCTGGTAAAAATAACAGCGTACCGTATGCTTTAAATTACAAAATTTTTCTAAAGGTACTCCAAGTATTCTGAAAGCGTGAATTTAGACATTTACATCGTACTGTATACGCTTCCGTTTACCTATGTAACGTGATATATTATGAATTGATTTTTGTAAAATGTTTCATGCAAGTGAACAATTTGTTTGCGAAGATACGTCTGTAATTAGAGGCTGTTACATTTTTGTGGCAGGTGGAGCATTCATACAGATGCATTCAGAAAGTACATTAGTATCACTGTAAGAAATTTCTGTAGCAATTTTCTGAAACATGTAACTGACGCTTTTTACGGTTACCATTTCAGAATTTTACAAAACATGAACAGAAATTTCGGAAACGGTAACCGTAAAAAGCTTCGGTTACATGTTTCAGAAAATTTTGTTACAGTTTCAGAATTTTCAATTACAGTAACAGAATAGAATAAGGGGAGTAAAATTTGTTTGCTTTATCATATTTTTTTTTGTGTGTTTCCTACGATTTATTGTAATTCGTTTGGGGAAGACTATCCTGTTATTAAAAATAGAACATTTAATAAAAACAACACTGTTTTGTAAATGTGCATCAGGGTAAAAAAAATACGATATATATCTATTTTTTGCCTTCCTACTAATAAGAATCAACATTATACAACTCAACAATATTCGGATGACACTTGTTATAAGCTACTGATGGTTGACCGAGGAATCCTTTATGACCGAATGAAAATTCCACTTCTGCGATGGGTGCGCGGCCGCACCTAGCGTCTACAAACCAAAGTAATGTGACCGTGTTTCACTGATTCCTTCTCAGATTTCTGTTACAGTTTCGTAATTTTCTGATAATATAACGTAATGGTTCCGTTACAGGATTTAGTAAAATTTTGTTACTTCGGTAACATAAAAGTATCCGAAATGTCTGAACATTTCTAACAGTGTAGGTTAGATTTGACAATTTTCTTCCTGGCATGCATTAGATAATTAGCCGACAGGAACCATTCAAGAAAAGGAGGAGTTTGTGTCTTTTTTTATAAATTCCACGGTCTGGAACAACTTTGGGTAACCTTCAACCACTATACCATAAATTCGCAGTTGGTATCCTTTATAGACTTAGACCAGTTTATGTATGTCCGCGATCTTCTGTTGATCAAATTATAACATTAGATGACTTAACCCTCCTGAGCACGAGTTTTTGTTTTCCTATATGGAAACAATGTAGTTTGGACGAGTATACACGTCCTTGTGCACAGGGAGGGTTAAATATCAATCTGCTAAATTCTGGACAATCCGATACAATCAAACTTCTTGAATGGTTCCATGATAATGACCTCCGGGAATTAATCAGTTCTGCAACAAGAATTACCCCAAACTCTGCATTTTTATTAGATCTTATTCTTGTGTCGCCCACAAATGATAACTTTCTTTTCTTTTAATACTGCCGCAAGATTTTTAGTTTGAAACAAAGTCAGGAATTTTAAGGATATTAATGACCAGTTTCACTTTAACAAATTCCATAATAGATCTTTTTAATACTTTTGCATCAGTGAAATCGATCCAAATTACGAAACCTGATGCTCCTGGGTATCAGATACAATCAAAATTTTTATACAAAAGTGTAACGCAGCCCGAACGAAAATGCGAAAATCAAAACTTTTATCAGATACATACTATTACAAGCAATATAGAAACTACATTACAGAAAATAAAAAAATTAATCTTTTTATGTTTAGGTATCAATATTATGAGACCACTAGAGATTCTTGGGACTCTTCCTCTGAGTTCCCTGGGCAGATATATCCAAGCGATACCATTGAGTCCTGATTATCCCTCCACTGGCTTGGGCATTTAAGTCGATGCAAGCCTACACATTTTCTAATCTGAACCACCAGCAGCCCCTTCCTGACTGAGGAATGTTAGGAAACTTCAATGGGCCGAATTAACCTATGTCTTCTGAGTGACATCGCTTATTCATTCGACTTGTGAGCTTGTCCCGCCATGTGAATCCACTTGAAGTGCACACTAGGACTTAATCTGGACTTCATCAAGCCACTTCTACGTCAGACTATCATCATCGTGACCATCCAACCATTACACTGCATTTTGACTAATTGACAACAAAACGTGTAATCCTGACATTTACCGTCGAATTTTGACAATTTGCTAATCGTTGATGTCTTTTACAAGGGTTTACAAATTTACCGTGAACCCTTAGGCGTCTGCAGCCGACTTCACTTCCGTACCCACATTCGTGGGTGCAATAGCGTGGGGAAAACTGACAAAAAAACAACGCCGACGTACCATCGATCACAACACATGCTAAATTAAATTTATCATTTTCAGTATAGTTCCAACAAATATGTGTCTTTAACACTAGATTTATGTGAAAGGAACAGCATTACGTTATTTGCGAAAATATGTTGTCATAAAAAACGGACAAGTTATTATGTAAGTTGTCGTTATTAAAAATTTCGTTCCGTGCTACCGGTTTAATTTTATCATTAAGCAGAGTATAGTTAGTAAGTTTAAAGTCGAAGCATCTTTCACTGTGATGATGACATGAGTTTTTGTTAAGTCTTAATTTCGGATAGCAAACAACAATGATACGAATCAGATGTAGTTAGTTCATCTGTAGAAACAACTGTGATGCAATATTCTTAGATTTCGAAAATTGCTTCGAAATCAGAAAACAACGCATTGAGGTGACACCCGTTTAATTTTTTTCTTTCAGAACGTATCCCACATTTTAATACTATTTAATATTAACAGGCACTGGCACTCGCGTAAGCGTTGTTCATGAATAAATATCTATATCTTATCAGCAACGGTACCAAAAAGTCAGAAGTGTGCTTGCATCTTTATTTTTCAAAAATGTCGACTTCAAAACTGAAAGGTTCTAGAGATTTGCCCATATGGTTACGAAATAAAAATCAAGTGGAGGGTTTTACATAAAAAGTATATATGGAATATTGCCAGAATGCATGAACCTAAATAGTAAAAGCTACAGAGAAAATGAATGTGTGGTTGTTTCTTCTTCGTGTTGACGGTTGTCACCATTGACAAGATAAAGGTGGTAATGTAACGGTGTGTTTTGATATAAGGCACCATGAATAGAGGTAGCGGTACTTTAGAAGAATATAAAGAAAAATAAGGGATGGGAAATAAATCTTTCAATTGCTTTGTTTATATTTTTTGTGCTTGTTTACAAACCTGCATGACACTGTATAAATATCAACGCGGTTGATCAATATCAGATAGTTTGTGTCGCGAAGAAGATAACTGAGGATCGGTAGCGGTTCGGGTTCTGCGCATCGCGGTATGGGTGAGTGAGTGAGTAGTATCCTTTATTCTATTATATTTATTTACGATTGGTTTCGTGCCTTGGGCAGGGTCTGCTCACATAGCCCAACTGTGAAGAGTCCGTGAACAGACCTGGGACGAAACACTGATCCATGTTTAATCATTTATAGAAAAATTTAACTACGCATAAAGTAACAAAATTATTTATGATCTTCCGTACATTAATATTAAAAAATCGTTACAATGGCGCCCGACCGTAGGACATATGAAATAGCTTAAATTTTATTAGAACCCTGCAAAGTAAAATAAATAACGGTTTTTATCTATTGTCAAAGGGAAAATTATTACGTGTAATTGCATGAATTGAAACTTTATATATTCAGTTCAAAATATTGCTATCTAAATATCTTAAAAATTTAGTTATATTAAAATATATTAAATAAAATAAAAAGAAAAGGAAGTGAAAAAAAATATGGGAATAATATTATAGTTCTTTACAGAAATCATGAAAAAAGCAATTCTTTGATGTTTAATTTTAGGAGTAATTCGTAAATAGGGGGGTAAATGATTTGCATCATCTGGATATACATGTCGATTTTTGATAATGGAAAGAAAAGGGAATTTCGAGCATGCTGAAATTTGCAAGTTGTATGAACAGCATGAAAATTGATATTTAATAATTGATGTATTTAATTAAAGAATGTACCACCGTCAATGTAATGTGAGGGAGATTGGAAGTTGATCATTGTTGAGGTACAGGAAGATCTTTGATTTTCTTCCGGTTTCTTTTGGGTTTGCGATTTGTTGTGATTGAAATAATAATTTATAATCAATAATCATTATATGTGCAGTTGAAATGATATATAGTGCTGGGCTGAAAAAAAAGTACACGTGCAAATTTTTGGTATATATATATATATATATTCAAAATAGTTTACCAGTATCGGAAATTGGATTCGAGGCAAACTAGTCCAGTTTCTTTGCAAAATCTAATTGAAAGAAAATGGAGAAACCCATCTATATCATCGTGTTCCTGATTTCTCATATCCAAGGGTCAGAATCCCGGAATTCGTAGGATAATCTGCAGCCTACCAGGAAGCAGATTTCAGTTATATCAGGACACAGCGTGTTGGGTTCAACTAATTGCAACTGGACGGCCTTCACCGATGGACGAAAGTATTTCTATGTTCATCAAATATTTCTTGTGCACAGGTATTTAAATTCTAATTTGACCATGCTCTGGAGAAAATAGTGGAGTTTTTTCTTTGAGAAAATACGAAGTGGATCGTGGGGATTCTATTTAACGGATGAACTTCTTTTCTTTTGGATTATTCATGACTGCGTTTATATAATTATTACAAAAATGAACATTGGTAGAGAATGATTTTACGATTATAATGTTAATTTTGTTTATCTTTAATTTTGTAATGAAAAGCGTAAGGAAACCTAATGGAATGAAATGATAGATGAATTTATTTTATGCGATATTGATGCGATGATTAATGATCATTAATTTGACATGCGACAAAAATGGCGTGAATACTGTGGAAATATACAGGGTGATCCAAAAGTCCCGGAACAGCAAAATATCTCAGCGGGAGTGCATTTTCGAGGAAAATGTTTCAGACAAAAGTTTCAGGATTTTTCCCTGGCTATTTAATGGCGATTGCATTTAATTTTTTTAAATGGGAACCCCTATTTTTTTTTCATGGATTCTGAAAGAGCGGGAAATTCTACGTCCGAGTATGATATGATCGATTTTTCCGGCAAGGTCATTTCAAGGTGAAACTTAAAACTCCCGTAACGGCGAAATATCTCAGAGGGTGTGCATTTCTTTGGAAATTGTTTCAGACAAAAGTTTAAGGATTTTTCCTGGGATATTTAATGGTAGCACAGAATTTGACCTTGAAGGTTATTTTAAGGTCAAGTTTGTTTTTTTTAATGGAAACTGCTATTTTTTTTTCACGGATTCGGAGAGAGCACAAAATTTTACGTCCAAATATGCTATGGCCGTTTTTTTTTGGCAATGTCATTTCAAGGCCAAACTTAAAACTCCCGGAACAGCGAATTAACTCAGCAAGAGGCACCATTGAATTTAACCTTGAAAATTACCTTGAGGCTTATTCTAAGCTCAAGACTATTTTTTTTTTAATTCGAACCCCGTTTCATTTTCGTAATGTTTCCAGAGTTTCCAGAGTGCAATGCATTATCATTGTTCCCGGATAAAAATATACATTTTTTTTTTACATCCGATACGTTTATAAATACCGTATGTATGGGTAACATTTTTACATTGTTTCCAATGCCACCGCCGGCTTTAGCATTACCCAAGATGTACCGCGTGGAGGTAGCACGGTCGGGTTTACACCTCTTCGGGGTGCTTTGTTCAGGTGGTTCCCCTCGCCGTCACCTGTGCGTGTGCGTGTGCGTGTGCGTGTGCGTGTGCGTGTGTGTGTGTGTGTGGATGTCCCCAGACAGTTAAGGCAAGATGGGTATACTAAGATTTTGATGAAATTATGTATCTTACTAAAGCTTATGCTCAAAGTGATTGCCATGAACTTCTTGACAATATCCCAAGCGATTATAAAAAGTCGATACGACTTTTTTAATCATATCTGGTTCTATAGCCGCGATCTCATCCCGTATTCGTTGTTTTACTTCCTCAATATTCACCGGTTTCGTTCGATACACTCTATCTTTGAGATAACCCCATAGAAAATAGTCAAGGGGCATAAGATCCGGAGATCTTGGTGGCCATTCTATTACACCCCTTCGACCTATCCACCGTTCTGCGAATACATCACTCAAATAATTGCGAACATCTGTTGCATAATGGGGTGCTGCAACATCTTGCTGAAACCAAGTCTGATCGAAATCCTCGCCTACAATAACCTGAATAGCAGGGATGATGTCGTCCCTCAACATATCGTGGTATTTTTGACCAGTAAGGGTACCCTCGATGAAGAAGGGCCCAACTACCGCATTGTTTATAATACCTGCCCATACGTTTACTTTTTCAGGATATTGAGTAGAACGACTATCGACCATCCAATTAGGATTGGTTTCACTCCAATAAGACATGTTATGTCTATTGATTGCCCCATTTAAGAAGAATGTAGCTTCATCAGAAAATACGATGCGATTCAAGAAACCGGCATCAGCATCTATTCGATTCCTCATTAATTCCGCAAACTGTAGGCGTCTATCAGGATCGTCTTCATTCAATTGTTGAACGAGTCTAACTTTGTATGGGTGAAATTTTAAGTTTTTAGTTAAGATCCGTTGTACTGTACCGTAACATAAGTCGTGCTGCTGTTTAACTTTCCTGATGGAAGTATGAGGATCTTCCGTTATTGACAGCGCGACATTCAACTCATTTTCTTCAGTTGATGCTGTTACTGGACGACCTGCTCTTGGGAGATCCTTCACAGTACCGTGAACTTCAAAACGATTTATTGTTCTGCTAACAGTAGATTTAGAAATCGGTTCTCGTCCCTCTCTAAATGATGCGTTAAATAAGGTTCGCACATTCTCTAAAGATCGCTGGTTATCACCCCAGCCTCTCATCATGAGAATGGTTATTCTTTCTCGTTCACTTAGCGCAGCCATTGCTCTTTGTACGAAATATACGTATGTATTTTGTTACTGAAATGATGCTTAATACGTTTAGATAGGAAAGGCGTTTAGATAGGAAATCCATGTATCTCACAAAACGATAAAGTTAAGACCAAAATGTAACCTTATAAGACTGTACACGTATGTATAAATTCAATGTGAATGTATGTTGTTTATTTACTTCGCTGGTGACTCGTGCTCTCTGTCGCTGTTCGCGCGCCCAAGTTCACTTTGCACAAGTGTTGCGTAAGATGTATGTATACACTTTTTTTAAACAGTTTATTATTCTATTTACAAAATTAGAGGACAAGCGAGGGACAGGAACTGATTCCTAAATCGACTTTTGGCAGAACAATAAATTGTTTCGAAGTTTACGGCACTGTAAAGGATCTCCCTAGAGCAGATCGTCCAGTAATAGCATCGACTGAACAAAATGAATTTAACCACTCTCAATACCGGAAGATCCTCATAACTTCGTTAAGAAAATGAAACGGGGTTCCAATTAAAAAAAAAAATAATCTTGACCTGAGAATAATCTTCAAGGTAATTTTCAAGGTCAAATTTTATGCTAGCATTAAATATCCCGGAAAAAATCCTGAAACTTTTGTCTGAAACATTTTACCCGAAAATGACCTCTTGCTGAGTTAATTCGCTGTTCCGGGAGTTTTAAGTTTGGCCTTGAAATGACATTGCCGAAAAAAACGGCCATAGCATATTTGGACGTAAAATTTTGTGCTCTCTCCGAATCCGTGAAAAAAATAGCAGTTTCCATTAAAAAAAACAAACTTGACCTTGAAATAACCTTGAAGGTTATGTTCAAGGTCAAATTCTGTGCTACCATTAAATAGCCCGAGAAAAATCCTTAAACTTTTGTCTGAAACAATTTCCAAAGAAATGCACACCCTCTGAGATATTTCGCCGTCACGGGAGTTTTAAGTTTCACCTTGAAATGACCTTGCCGAAAAAAACGGCCATAGCATATTCGGACGTAAAATTTTGTGCTCTTTCCGAATCCGTGAAAAAAAATAGGGGTTCCCATTTAAAAAAATTAACTTGACCTTGAAATAACCTTCAAGGTCATGTTCAAGGTCAAATTCAATATCGCCATTAAATAGCCAGGGAAAAATCCTGAAACTTTTGTCTAAAACATTTTCCCCGAAAATGCACTCCCGCTGAGATATTTTGCTGTTCCGGGACTTTTGGATCACCCTGTATGTTAAATCTTCGCGAATGTATGATAATGAAAATGATGATATTTGAAAATAAATGATTAATTACATGCAACATACACCTAACAATATAATTATTTACAAACATAATATTTAGAAAAGGAATTGTTTACATATATATATAATTTATATTTAGGAATATAGAAATTTATAATTAATGACGAACTGATTTTTTTTGATAAAATATTAACAACGTAACGAATATATATACAATATAAACAAAACGTTACACACTGCGAAGAATTTAAATTTGGTTGACATGATGTATACCGATTTTTAAAAATATTTGAAGTAAAATAATAATAATTGACTTGATTGGCAATACGATACACAAGGATACAAATATAAGAAGAAAAATGATTCGTACAATGCCAAAGGGCGAGTCACAGCATCAAAATATTGCTGCTTTACAGACTGACCCGTATTCGCTCGAAATTTTTACTTGGGGGATTTTTGGAATCGCTGATTTCAAATCTGAAGTTAGTTTTTAAAAATTCTGGAAAAAATTAAAAAATACAAAAAATTTTTTTAATTTAAATCAAAACGTACAAAAAAAAATAATAAAAATTTACAAATACAAAAAATACTAAACATTTACAAAATACAAACAATGCAGCATGCAATCCTAGCATTGCAGTCTCCTCCCGGCTCGTGCTCTGGGTAAAGAATTTTTTTTTTTTTAGCGAATGCAAGCAGGTAAGGTAACGTATCAATGGCTGGACAACCTAATGCTCGTCTAGAGAACCAACGAATATCGCTTAGTATGTCCAGCGATGGGTACGTGTCCCGACTTGGGACGTTTACCTTAATTATTTTTTAAAATCAATAACCTCCTAGTAACAATTTTAAGCGAATACTACAGATGTTTTTAAAAATCGTCCGCCATATTGGATCCGTCATTCGAAATTTTTAAAAAGAAACTTCAAATTAACAATCAGCGACCCCAATAACCACTTCATAACAATTTTGAGCGAAGACTAAATATTTTTAAAAATCGTTTGCCATATTGGATCCGCCATTTTGAATGTTCAAAAAGCAACTTCAATTTCGTAATCGGTGACCCCAGAAACCCTCCAGGTAACAATTTTCGACCAAATCCCGTGACGTTTGAAGCACAAAAATGAGTGAAAGTTTTGACACCATTCTCATATTATGATTTCCTAAACTTCAATACGTCAACAAACTTTGCAAACCGAGTTTAAATAGAACCGCCATTTCTACTATTTTCGCCGCTTTTATGTCACCGGTACGCGCGATGCCATTTGGAACGCCTCGCCACCGAAGTGGTTAATTAATAAATAAATTGTAAAATTGTTTCTTCGTTGTGTCCGTCATCTGAAAATAAAAATTAAAAAAAAAAATCATTAACAACGCATATTTGGTTTTCGGTAGAAAACACGTGCGATGGAAACAAACTTGTATGCATATAGTCGGGATTTGTATAATTATCGCGACAGAATTCTGATTAAAACGGACTGCTTATATATTTTATACGAAAGTTGACTATTAATGGATTCTGTGTCCCTCTAGCGACAATCAGAGTTGCTAATGCCTATTATAGAAAAATGCATTTTGTCCTGAGAACTCGTGTTGGACTTTTCAGTAAGGCTACCATGAGAATCTTTGCCTTAGACTTTGTTTTATTTAATTTGGAAATTAAATAAAAGTAACAGAGGAGGAAGTATTAGAATTATTGCTTATACAGGGTGATCCAAAAGCATGGAAACGCCTAAATATCTTAGTAGAGTGCATTTTCGGGAAAATGTTTCGGACAAAAGCTTAAGGATTTTTCCCTGGCTATTTACGGTACCATTGAATTTAACCTTGAAGGTTATTCCAAGGTCAAGTTTATTTTTTCAAATGGAAACCCCTATTTTTGTCAGTTATATTTAGAATCTCGTTGAGAACGTTTATCACGTTCTCAATGATTTTTTCTATGTTTCTTTTTTTCCTTTTTTAATAATTTTTTATAATTCTGGAATCTCTACAACCTAATTGGATTTACCCCCTTATTTTATCAGAGAATAATTAAAGATTTTTGAAAAAGGTGTCAATATATTGACTGAAACGTAAAATTTGCTTGTTTCATTGATGTCACACTGTTCCTATTTACCAAGAGGGGAAGTCTATGTCACATATTTAACGGTACCATTGAATTTGTCCTTGAACATCACCTTGAAGGTTATTCCAAGGTCAAGTTTATTTTTTAAATGGAAATTGCGATTTTTTTTTCACAGATTTGGAAAGAGCCCAACATTTTACGTCCGAACATGTTTTTTGGGCAAGGTCATTTCAAGGGCAAACTTGAAACTCCTGGAACTGCGAATTGACTCGGCAAGAGGTCATTTTCGGGGAAAATGTTTCAGACAAAAGTTTCAGGATTTTTCCCGGGCTATTTAATGGTAGCATACAATTTGACATTGAACATGACCTTGAAAGTTATTGTTCTCCCGCTGAGTTAATTCGCAGTTCCGGGACTTTTCAGTTTTACCTTCAAATGACCTTGTCGGAAAAATCGACCATATCATATTCGGACGTTAAATTTTGTGCTCTTTCCGAATCCATGAAAGAAAATAGGGGTTTCCATTTGAAAAAATAAATTTGACCTTGGAATAATATATATAAATAATGTCACGATTGATTTCATTAATTTCGTTAGCAAAGGTAGAATCGCCATTTTGAATTTTGCATATTTGAGGCTGGATTTGTGATCAGCGACCCTAAAATCCTCCGAGTACCCAGTTTCAGCTTGATCATGTAACTTTTTCTGAATTTGGTCCGCCATATTGGATCCGTCATCTTGAATCCGCCATCTTGAATTTTGAAAATCTGAGTGCGGATTCGTGATCAGCGATTCCGAAAACTCCTGAGTAACCAGCTTCAAAGTAATGTAAGGTCAAGATAAACTTGAAGTACACTGTAAAAAATAGAAATGAATTTTACCACGCTGAACGTTGGTTCAAATATTACCCACGGTCAACATGGTAAATTCCACACTTTTAACGTTGTAAATTTTCTTGTTGGGCATTGCATTTTTACAAAATTTTGTCATTTTTTCCCATTGAACGGTAAAATTGCCACGTTTGACGTGGGCTCAAATATTACCAACGTGTTGTAATTACAACGCGTTGTACTTTCCCTATGCTTGATGTAGTAAATCTAAAGTGCTGTCTGGTAAATTTACAAAAATATTGTAAAAATCCTAACCCCAAATAGTAAAAACATTATTTCACACGTGAGAATATAACTTGAAAATTACAATGAGTTTGTAAAATTCATAGGGATCCACCTCCCTTTCGCTGGTTTTCGCAACTTCCAGACAATTTTGGAGGTCTTCGTAACGGATGAAGTCAATTTCGCAGGTCCTACTTTAACTTTACGCGATTTTAAAAGAAGAACACAATCGACTGCACTCGAAGCTTCGATAGCTCGCGTTCGATAGCTCGAGTCGTTTCGCTGCCACTCCCTATCGACTCGATGGTAGATTTCGCGGCGGTTCCTCGGGGCACCGACAGGTGGCGCTGGGCGGGAATTCCACGACAGATTGTATGTAAGGAACGCGCACGAGTACAGAGTATCGGCTCTCTCGTAGGAGAGAGCGAGGAGGTGCGCGTGCGAGAGAGAGAGAGCGATACACGAGAGCTGCATGAGCCGCGGCTCGAGTCTCTCAACGAGATCCCGATCGTGGCGCCGAGGGGTGAGGAGGAGCCGAAGAAGAGGGAGGAGGAGGGAGGGCAGAGCGGAACGGCGCAGACAGTCGGGTTCGGTCGGGTTCGTCCAGTCAGTGGTTATCGTTGTGCCGTACGACCGGGCATGTCCCTAATTTTCACGTAAAGTTTCGACCGTGCGCGCGGTGCAGAATTCTGACGCCGGATTTACATGCGTCCCGGGTTCACGACGTCGCCCTCGACGCGCGTCATCTTCATGTGAGGTGTGGTGAAAAAAAGTGCACTTTCGGACTTACCGGCCCAGCAAACATGAGCTCCTGGGGTACCGAACTCTGGGTGAGTGCATGCTCTCTTACACTCGCACACCATGACACACAAACACGAGCGCTCGCGAAACTATTCCTAACCAACACAGTCGCAGATCCGTATACGAATGCAGGCGCGACCAGTGGATATGTATAGGCCAAAGGCGCATACTTCGCTTTCGGGAAAGTTTGCGTTCCTCCTCGACGAGGAGGTTCGCGAATGTGGGAGGAAGAGTGCCTCAATTGTCCTGCGTAACGTAAAATTGCACCTCGAGGACGATCGTTGCTCGGAATCGGTTTAATGATAGTCCGGAGCAACCACCGAAACGAGAGAGAGAAAGGAAAGCGGAGGCGGAGAGACCAGCACGCCGTTCCCAGGGCCATTTTTCGCTCGACGCGCATCCCCGAAACCAGTTCGCGGATCCGTGGAAGATCTTTTGCCTTTTCCGTTGCTAGCCCCGGGCGACGTTCCAAAGGCGGTACCCCGACCTCCTCCTCCTCTTCCCCCACAGGCCTACCTCTTTTCGATCCGTCTCGAAATTCTCGGTTTTGCACATATCCGAATGGAAGACACGCGATCGGGTTCACCAGGATGACCTTGGTTTCCAATCTTCGGGGTTACATACTCCCGGTTCGATTCAGATTTTCGGAGGTCCATTCCGGCTCAGATAAGATCGTCCTCGAGGGTTGTCCATCTTCCAAGGAGTCTTCATTGTTAAACCGGCTTTCCGAAGAACAGCAGGGAATCGTTTCCTAGTCTCAAATCGGCTTTCGATCGGGAAATTCAGAATCTCCTGTTTTGTGCACCTGCGTGATACCGAACGTATACCTGTGTATCCAAGGTTGAATACACCTATACATATACAGGGAGATGTTCACGATCGATCCGTATACGAATTCCATTTCACCGTTCGAAAATCGATGGTTTTGTGTTTGTTTTTCGTCAAAATTTTTGTGCATTTACGGTAATTGTCTGTGTTGCCGACGTTTTTTTTAGTGAAATGAAAGTAAATTTTGATCCCAGTTCATTATCTGAATAGTTTTTACAAAAGTGCTGGAATTTCAGCAAGAAATTGTTTATCATTATTGAATATTAATGATTATTCATTTTCGCAATATTGTTTCCTATTTTCTTTTTTAATTTTCTATAATCTTGACATTTATGTCATTATATTAGTGTGTAACAATACATTCTTAACCTCAAATTTAAAAGTAAATACATGTTTTTTTATTTTCTTCAAAAAGAACAACACTCCGACATAATTACTTTATATATTTTAATCTACCATCCAAGAAACCATACATATAAATCTTGACATTGTGAAAATAATGCTGCAGACGCCCATGCGTGTACATACTAAATAAGAAAAAGAATCTTGGAATATTTTTTATTTAAATGTCATCACTATTATTAAGAAATAATTGATCAATTCTTGACTATTTATATAAATTATATGAATAAACAAATTAACATCTAAGTAATGGTCACCATAATATATTTAAAAACACACACAACAAAATGACAAAAACAACAATGTATACTAAAAAATGTCTAAAAAGACTTGTATATAGACAGATTACAAAAACAACATTTGACATTTTTGGCTCTAGTTCATAACCCTCTTCGGAATAGTAACATTATAGTAAAAAACAATTGAAAATTAAAAATGTTAATATACAAAAAAAAAATGATTTTTTTCATTTGTAATGTTGAGGACTTTTGTTAAAGTTGTTAAAAAAAGTTCTTCCACATACATTAAATACTGTAGGGATCTTATTGACTGTATTCAACAAATGGTTAGAGTTTGTATATTAACATATTAGGTCTGTCAAACTTCGTCTTTTAAATGACGCTAATTTCTTTATCAATTTAACTTACTATTCCATATTATAATGGTACTATTTTAAATCTTTCTCCCTGTGTATGTCAAATAATTTGGATCTTTCTATACCAGCAATATTGAGACAGTGGCCCTTCCGTTATTTTAACTGCATCCTTTAACTTGTTTTCGTCCCTTATGTTAATTTCTTCCCCTCATGAGTTCCCCCACTATTTGCCATTTGAAAGTGTTCAAAAGAATACGGATTGCTGTTTGCACTTGTGCATTCAGATGAAGAAGGACGTCAGTATATCTCCTTTCTGTGTTTTTATTCTCTCATACTGCCAGTGGTGGGGATGAAGTGAAGCGGTAAAATAAGGGAAGAAGCCGCCATTTTCCTTGACTCGAAAAGTTAAAATAAGGGGAGGGCCACTGTACTTATTTGCACACGAAATAATTGTAAACCGATTTCTCATCCTCAATAGCTATTTTACCTCTAAATCAGTAAAAATTCATCGGTAACAAACTTATGACTTCACAATTTATTAAGATAATTGGACATTCATCCAGTAATAGTTGTATGACTAATTTTGGAAATTAACAATGTTCTTTAGTATAGTCTTTTGTAGACCTTTCTTTAACAGTACTTCGGTAGCGACATTAAAATACACAAATAAATCGATGTGTAATGTTTCTGTTCTGTTAGATAGATCTGTCAAAATGACAGAATGATTGCACACTTGTTATGGACATTGGAGACAATTTTTGTATTATCTGCAATGCTTCTGTGATTCTTTGAATTTTGACATTTTCAAAACAAGTATTCTATGTTCAAGTGTAGTGAGTGTTTCACTCTGTCGGTCAACACCTAATACAGTTCGTCATCACCTAAGACAGTTCGTCATACATTGGCCTGATGTCATCCGGGCATCTAGCATAGTAAACATTTTTATTCTACAAATTCATACAATAAATTCTGAAGAGGCTCATCATATTGACCGAAACGTCAAAATTTCAATTTTCTTTTGTGCACTGCCTGACCATCTCACCAATATTCACTCTCAAATATTTAATAATTGCGGCCGAGAAATCATGCATGAGCATAATTATCAAAATTTTCAAAACAAAGGCAAATTTTGATAACAGTTTGAAAATTTGATTTTTTTGATATTGAGAAAATTTGATTAGATTCTTTGAATAATTCAGAACAAAATTTTTCGTAAAATGTAAATTTTCGGGAACAAAAATATCAAATTTTAAAAAATGCAATTTTCACAGTAAAATCCCTCCTTTGAATCTCCTCATCTCAAGATTAAGATGCATGTTATATTTGAAAATTGGATACGAGTATCCTAACATCAACACTTAACCGCAAATGACAAAGATTTTGCCAAAATCATAAAAACTGCAGTTTTACATATTTCAAATCTTGTATTTAAAACAATGATTTTGAAAATAGAGAACAGCATCTTATTTAGTATACCTTACACTGTCTTAAATTGATCTAATATTAACTTTGCGCCAATAATCGAGTTGATTAGCCTAATTTATATTTAGTATACAAAATCTTCCTCATGAGCCACAGTTGCGGAGTCATATGTAGAACTTTCTTTATTAGTATTTCAGTAGCAACATTAAGATACATAAGTAAACATATGTGCAATGGTTCTGTTATTTTTTACAGATCATCTATCCTGTTTTTTTTTTTATATAAAGTATGTATGGTAAAAAAAAAGTCAAAAGATCTGTCAAAAATGACAGAACCATTGCACACATATGTACGTTGATTTCATACTATCTGCAATATTTCTATGATGCTCTAAATTTTGTCATTGGAGTCTGGTGAAAATACAAAATATTTTTTTATTTCGGCTTTCTATTGGTAAGAATTAGTCTAATAATGATAAATACTTACATAAACATAAGTATTTCGGCCAAAACAAATAAGTCTAAAAGTAACAAAAAATTTGTTAAAATTTTTGTGGTACTCCAACAATGTGAACTTCAAGTACAGCCATGAGCAATAATTCTATCGATTTTAGCAGATCTTTCATCTTTTTTTTCACATAAAATGTGTGGAGAAATAAAAAGGAAAAATATTTGTAAAAAACAATAGTATTCTTGCACACAAGTGTCCATATCAAAATTTTATTTAGGATATTTGCCAAAATACTTATTACAAGTAATTAACCTTTATAATACAGAAAGATTACAGTTGCTCAACTTTAAAATTGTATTCCTTTTTATTAAAACGTTATAATAAATTTTTACTGAACTCTTTCTGTATAATTATAAAAGAGATCATTAATAAAATGCATAATCGAATATTCAATAACAATTTTATTTGTAACTTTTTTGAACAAAATGTTGAATTTATCAAAAACACGATGACAAAAATAAAAACAGTTCTAGTTTGTTAATTACTTAAAAACATAATGAGCACATTGAAACTAAATCCTTTTTTTATAAATATAGTATTTCATATCAAAACATTATGTTAAAAATTAAAAACAATTATATATAACAAATTAGAATTGAAGTGAGACATTGACAGAAAAAAGAAGCTATCTATGTTGAAAATGTTGTTACATATTTAAACATTGCGTAATGGTCACTTGATATCAAATAAATGAATTATCAATAGTAAATATATAAAACCTGCATCAATTGTTATATGTGACGGTGGTTGAACTGTTTTCAAAACTAATTCATCCAATAATTCTTTTAGTGCCTTAATGTTTCCATTAGGTAGAGAGAAATAAAAAACTTATTCAGATTAGTGTACACTCGTTGCAATAAATCTTTAAATTTTGAAATTATCGAGTTATGATGTTTTTCCTTTGACATGAAGATTTTAATTTTATTATCAACATAATCTCTTAAATCTGTTATTCCTAAAGGTAATTGAAGATAAATTTACTCTTTGAAACAATATCAAGCAAATTGTGGAGATAGGAATGTTTAAGTTTCAATATTTTACATTTTCAAATACAAAAATTATTTCTTTGATTCATTTTGTTATAATACCTGAGAAAGTCTTCATCCTAGCAGAATTCTATCTTCTGAATGACTGATGACCTTAGAACCTGTCACCCAAGGTCAATCCAGGTCAAAACAGATCACATGTCGTGTACCCAGTCGAATTTTCAACATGTACATTGCAAATTTTCAAAATGAAACTAACGTTGCTGTGCACTGAAATATATTTTGTTTTACCGACTTACCGTTACTGTTTCAAATTCCATCACGCGTGAATGCATTCGTTAGTAATCGTTGCCGATACGAACGTTCGAATCCCGTACGACACTTTAGAATGTGAATTAGTTACATTTTCGTCCACATTGATGCTGTATATTTACTGATTCTTATTGGTATTTGTCGGGAATTTGCAAATAACTACGCGATTTTTTATAAAAATATGAAACATGTATTTGTTTACAAGATATACGTGCTATTATCGTTCAAATTTCACGTATCTTTCCACGATTATGGATAAAGAATTACGGGAAAGGTTCAGCGCCATCTACTTATAAATATTGAAACTACATAATAATATCTTCTGGATAATAATAAAATAACACACAGTAAAATCATTAATTCTATAAAATTTTTCAATATCTTAAAATCCACAGAACATTCTAGAACAACAGTTTGACAACCGATTAAAACAATGTCAAAGTCATTTCAAAATCTGGTATAACCTAACCTCAATTGCGATATAATAAAAATATAGACGGAGAAACAAATTTGGTTGAGCGAAGGTCATTTTATAAACAATTGAAATTGGTGGAAATCGATTTGTTTCTTGTTTACATTGAAAATATATTTTAATTTAGTACAATGGTTAATTTCACGCGTTAACCGCTTGGTAGTCAAAAAAATTTGCTTCAAAAGCGTATAACTTGTAGCCGCCATATCGATTTTTGAAAATGTGACATCAATTTCGTATTCAGAGACTCAAAAACCAAATTTCATGTAAATTTATTGAAAACTGTGGAAGTTATTTTATATGATACATCACTAGTCGTGGCACTTTTTTGTACACATATGATACATTACCAGAGAAGTGGTTAACAAAGGTTAACATATAAGTAAATACAGGTACAGTAGTCCTCCCCTTAAGGTTTAAATTTTAGCTTTCAAGGTGGCGGCTTCTTCCCTTAAGGTTTACCTGACCCCCACTATCAGAGTTTTTCGTGCTCGACTGCACTATTTCTTGACCGCTTTAATAAAATTAAATAAACATAATTAAATTAAGTAAACAATTAAATTTTTCTTGGTAATCCGGTTCTCTTACTAATTCTGAAAAAAGTAAACAAAGAAAATATGACGTAACTGGGATATCAGTTCACGTCTAGCGAAATAAATTATTCGGTACTTACAGTAGCTCTTCCCTTATTCTAATTTTTTCTCTTCTCCTATTCTAATATTTCCCCTCACCCGTTCTTCCTACTGCCATGTGTGGACGTGTGGATTTTCTATAAATACAAATAACGGCGCGTGCGCAACAAAAGAAAAAGACAAAAGTCTAAGTAGTGGGGGCGAGGAGAAAATTATAATAAGGGAAGAAGGCCGCCATCTTGACTGACTGGACAAATTAGAATAAGGGAAGGGAACTACTGTATACGTAAAATTGTTTAATCACCTACTATTGGATTTAACATTGAAAATCATCCGGATGCCCAGTTACGTCATATTTTCTTTGTTTACTTTTTTCAGAATTAGTAAGAGGACCGGATTACCAAGAAAAACTTCATTGTTTACTTAATTTAATTTAAAGGCTAACATCGTGCAAATAAAAATGATTTTTTGTTTAATTTACAGAGTGAAAATAGAGCCATATTTCTCTCATTTCAAGTATTCTATTTCATTTAGGCATCTCAGGATTATTCACTCCATTAAAATTAGTATTTTTGAAAAACCTATTAATTTCTTCGATTTTGCCAATTCTACTAAACGCCATGTGGCGCTGCGGATAAGTCTAACGGAGAATCGATCGCTGGTTTTACAGCTATAAGTCAAATTTGTCAGTTAATTTCGTAAACGCCATATTTATAACACTAGTTTCTCCCTTACACGTAACTTTTACAGCCTCTAAAATCATTAATCGCCGAGCTTGAAGCCGTTCTAAATGTGGGTTAAATACTTCCGTTAACACTCATTTTTCTGTAAATGACGGAATTAAATCTCCTAGTTATTTTTTATTGGGTTTTCATGGCGGTTAGTTTATTTTCTTTAGGAATAATTCTTTGAACGAAAGTACTTTTTACTGTTGCCTGATGATTTTTAAATTCCTTTTCCTTTATTTTTCATTATTTATCACCGCGTTGTATAATGCAGACGGAGAAACTAACCTAAATAGTGTTTTATAATTATTTTATTAAACTGCTTTTACCTGAAACTGGCTTGACGTCTGGCAAAACAAGTTTAAAAAGCCTTTCAATTGTTTATTTATGCGTGGCTTGTTTGGAATTGACTTCGGGGCGTTGAAAATCTGATGCTTGTCTGGCTGGCCTAACCTTCACGGTTAACTGACAAGTGCAAAACAACTTTTGCAGCTGTGATTTTCACATTTTTTTAATATGATTTCAATGATAATGTTATTCACCTACAGTCAACTATTTCTCTTTCAAAATAATATATAAACACAACTAATAATTATTATTGCATTGCTCATTTGCCAAAATTTTCTTTTGATATATTTATTTGAAAAAAGAGTCCATTTTTTTTATTACAAGTATTTAAGTACAGAAAATACACATTACTCAACTTTTTACTGAATATTAACAATCTATACAAAAAATTATTCTTTAAACAAAGAAATTTTGTTTGTTTCCTTTAATACTTTCAGATTTTGTTCATTAGTTTCATTATTTTTATGATGTAAGCTTTCTTTCGTATACATTTAACTAATATATAAAAAATACTGATCATTTTTCTTGATAAAATTATATAAATTACTTTTATTTAAATAAATGTACATTCTTGGGAATAATTTTTCGAAATTGTAATCGACCATATCGGTAAAATTCATATACGATACCAAAATGGCGGCCGAAAACCTTGATTAATTTTAATTAATTATTTTACTTGATTAATTTTATTTAACTTTTTTGTCATTCGTGTTTTCTTCGTTATCCAACTGATATTTTCCATTTCTCTCTTCGGTATTTTGATTATCGACTTCTTTGAACGTTCTGCAACATGAAATCCTTGACTTCGCATATTACTGAATGGTGATACATAAATTAGATTCGAAAAGATAAAATTGTTTCGCAATTTCGATTTCAAAGTTCGTTAGTTTCGTAATTCATGGTAAGGTTTCTGAACGTCAATTTTATTTATAGATTTCGTTTAGCTTTTAGTAGTAACATACTAAACGCGATTTGTAAAGCCTAAAATTGTTTATATAATTAAAAATTAAATGTTTGTTTTACGCATAATCGAAAAAATGAAAACATTATTTACTAATTTCGATAAGTAACTAAAATAGTCTGTATAGTTTATTTTGATGTGTACTTTAGTATTTACAGAAGCGTTTATGCTTTAAAAATTATTTATAATTACATTGATGATCTGTTAAGGTAAGTAATTTTATGCTTAAATGAAGTGAAGGAATTGATTAACCGACCATGTCGTTTAATCGATCCTCTTTTACATTCCCTGTAAAGAAAGTCTGTTTCTAACAAACGTCGGCGGGAAATGATGAAAAAGTGTCAGGTTTTTCAGATTTTTCTTTAAAAAATTCAACTATTAACTAGAAATAGAAAGGAAACTTTTCTTCTATGATAAATGGTTGTTTAAACATTTTTAATGAACTGAGATCAAATTGAAATTGACTAAGAATTAATCGAGTTTGTTACTAATTCGATTTCAAACAAGATATTATTTTTTCTTAGTTCTTATTATTCGCTCTATCATACCGATGATATGACGAATGTCACAGACAGTGACGAATTAAAAGCAATAAGACGCAAATACCGCATACTCCGATGTTATAAAAGAAGAACGCGTTTTGTTGCCTGATAATGCACGCATCGAGCATGTGACATTGCAGACTTTATAAAAAATAATAAATGTAACATCTGTACCTAAGCAATGAAAAGCAAAATAAAATATTTTAAGCATAGTATGCAGATAACGAGTTCATTTTGAATTCTGAGACGTAAATGTTTACAAAGCAATTAAACAAATTGCCTTGCAATTTTTAACCTTACGTCATTAGTCACGTTTTTGTGTTTTGTTTTAATAAACGTAACAAAGGAATAACGAGCAGAATTGATTTTTTTTAGTATCATAGTTTATATGAAAATGGCGAAAGTCGTATTTACTTCAAAAACAGTAATCGAGCAAGTTTTTTATGAAAATCGTGAAGGTCGCCGATCGATGCGTTCGGTTTTCTCTTAATCTCAGTACTGCATCTTATCAGACGGGCGGCCTGCTTAAACCAAACTTTCTACTCTTAATAATAGTTATCGTAATAAATAATTATCATATCAGAAGTTTTCTATTCATCATATGCCACACCGACAGCAAGCCGCAAAACCCCGTGACTTAGTAACCTTCTTTAAACGAGATGAATCTTCCGGAATTCCATTGACAAATATTTCTACCGGCTTTTCTCGTTGAGACCTCTTTTGCTATTTGTGCCTTGGTCTTTCGATGATTTAATCTTTTTGCCTTACTCATACCTTCCTCGACCATAATGGAAATCCTTGAAAAAAATCTTTTGTTTCAAGACTCCGCATTTTCCAGCTTACGGGTTTCCCGACGAGATCGCCTTATATAATGCTCCTGCCCTTTCTTTTTTGCTTATGTACATTATTTTAACACGACGACAGGAACGTTAGTCAACTTAAACCGGTTTCTTATTGAAAATCACGCGTACTTGAATTTTTCCCAGTATTTTTGTCATATTATTTTATAAAATGTAAATAAATCTTAGCGGAATGAGAAATTTAAGGTTATTTCGAAAATCGACATGGGAAATGTTTTACGCGCTCGTGTATTCGGTATGAACACAAGTTTCTCGAAGTTTTCTGGGTTCGTGTGTCGAAGACATTTTTCATTCTTTGGTTTCAGTTCTTCGTACAGATCGTTTCCTACTAAGTTTCATAATTCTTTTAGGTGTGCCACGAATTTCAAAATTCTTGCAGGAAACTTGAGCGTGATTAAATCGTTATAGATTAGAATTTTTTAACTTCCGATATTGGTAAAATGTTATTAATTAAAATATGTTTACACCGGCTGCGAATTACTTTCATGTTTATACATTAGCTGAGTTCGTTCAGCTCATAAATTGCCCTGCTAAACTTTTTTTTAGTTCGGTAATGCGTTGAGAAGTGTTTAATAACTTATAGAAAATTTGGTCTTAGTACTTTCAAAATATTGTCATTATAACATTCAATGAGAAAACGATCCCGTTTTTCCGCCTTGGCGCTAAAAACATCATTTATCGATACTGATGGTTAAATAACATTATTATATTCGGATGTCCGTACTAAAATATCAAAATAGACAAAGAATACGACACCGTGTATTACAGTGTCATGACATAGCAAAATTTCGTAGAAACTTTGACACAATCGCGTCATTAATTATTCTGTGTTTACCTATTCCTTACTACAATTATCAATCAATCACGTCCTTATTCCGCTTACGATTCATTCTGCACGTAGTTCCTATATTTAGTTTGTAAACATCGTAGACTCGTCGCTACTACGGAACTCTTATTTCTTAATATGATACGAAGTCGTGTGCAAAATATCAGATTTTTATGTAAATATGCTATGGTAAAGAAAAGCACTTTCAAATATTATAATATCCAAATTTTCCATCTTAATAGTGTTACTTAGTGACTGAATGTTACTATTTAAGAAGATAACAAAAAATGTAGGATACACTTACAGTCTTCAAATTTTTTGTCTGCAATGAGGTCATAAGATCGATAAGACCCAGCTTGTAATATCGAAATGTCCTCAGTGGTAGTAAATCGTAATCGAATAAGAGGCTTATTTAATGAGAATTAATAAGTTATATTCGGAAATTGTTACCGCGCCGAAAAAAATAATCCAGTGAAAATTCCTGAACTCGTTCGGATGTTGAAGATTTGAGAATATTTGGAGGAATATTACGATTCAATTAATAGTAAATGTCTGAGAACTTGTCAAAAATCATTCCAGAACTCTACAAGAATATTAATTGAAAAGTTCAAGAAAAATTTGAAACGATTCAAAAAAAAGATGAAGACAAAAATTTAATTTTGAAATCTACTTTTCCGCCAAAAAAATGTAATGAAATAATTCTTACTCCGACGGGGATTCGAACCCGGGTCTGCTGCGCGGTAGTCATACACTTTACGCGCCCAACCACTGCCTCGTTTAAATTTTTGACTATAAATAAGGTTGACACTATGCCGATAGAAAATGTACTTTAATCAATAGCGACTAAATAAATAGAAAATATATGATGAGAAAGCAATGAGATATTTTTTGAAAGTTATTCATTGCATCGATAAATTAATTCGTATTGTTTACTATTTTATTTGATATATATTATAATGTAACATACAAAACTTTCACTGATTTCTTTTCAATTTTGAAAAACTCGTATATCAAAATTTAGAAATTTATACACCCGTGCGTTTGGAAAGTACGGCATTGAGCATAAGACATAAAGAGAGTTCAATGTGCTGAATAAATTTGAAAATGGTAGTTTTCGATACAAGTGCACAACAGTTTTTTTTTCTGCGAATGTAGGCTGACCAAAAAATCATGTCCGCATTCACATTGGTCCAAAAAACATTTCTGCATGTGTGTGGAACATTATTTTATATTTAAAGTGGGTAATTGCGCCAGAAATTATTTTTATATTTAAAAATTAAAATATATAATGGTGTATATTTGAAATTTTTGATGTTAGATTCAAAATGGCTACTGCATTGCAAATTCCTTTTCAAAATTTAACCATTTTTTTCTTGAAAACTATGAACTTGTATAAAAAAACAATTATAAAAATTGTATAAAAACAGTTATGTTCTAGAATAAGTCGAAAAATACCCACAAATTTTTTCAGAATGCATTATTACCACAATTTTTTATTTTTAAAAATTCAAAAAATCGAAATTTCTTATAAAATATTCTTATCAAATTTTCTCTGAAGTCAATAGTTTTCAATAAAAAAAAAGATTAAATTTTGAAAAGGAATTTGAAAATGCAGTAGCCATTTTGAATCTAACATCGAAAATTTCAAATATACAAAAGAGTATCTTTTAAGTACAACTATCGAGTGCACCCTTGCAATATATTTTAGCTCACTCGAAGTAAGGTATTGTATCGAAAACTCGATTTTTGTAAAAAAATTTGTCTTAAAAAATCATGTTTTTCTACTATACATGTCAAAATAATATATAAATTCCAATTTTTTAAAGAATTTTTTTACTCCCATTCGAAAGAGCGGCCTTGAAAATAGTAGGATCTGATAGTTTTTATTTTTTTATGAATTTATTTCATATTGAAAATAAGCAGTATCAGTAAACTTTCTGTGTATTTGGGCATTAATGGGTTAAGGAACCCCCGCAATACAAACGATTTTTCGGAACAAATGAGGAGCAATGTGAAAAAATTGGATGTACCGGGAGTTGATCCCAGGACATTTGAATAGCTGGTCGATTTTTTTTGTTCAATATCGTTTTTCTTGTCTAACACGCATCTTTATGGACAAATTGTAGGTAGCATACATGTAGACTATAATTAGATTTGTTTAAACAAATATCCAAAGTGGTGGATAGAGGCGGCGCTACTGATGTCCTCAGCCGTCTTAAACACTCGAAAAATGTATATTCAATAGTTGATGATACCCACTCGACTAAGTCGCGATCAAATGCAATAGTAAACATTGCTCCGGCTGTATCCACATAAGTACACAGATGTGTTCGTTCCTATGAATGAACGAGTACATGAATGAACTCCACAAGAAATGCTGCGACTTATCAAAAAAAAAAACGTCCTTGGGGAAAAAAAGTGTACTATAGTTACTATATGTAGTATAGTAAAATCCCTGTAATTTACAAATTTGTACCATATTCCATGGACATGAGTGTTTGTAAACACATCGAGAGGAGTGACCAAAACTTAGAAAATCCCTTATAGACCGTCACCCACGCCGCCATGTGTCGCAACCATTGTAATGGACCGAAGCGCGTCGTGTATATATCATGGCAAACTTTTCATCTCAGCTTCTCGAATTTCGTCATCTTCTAGATTTCGAAGGTCATCAGGAACGGCAGATACGTTCCCCTTCTCCGTCCGTCTCCTTTCCACAGTTACGCTCCTTGTCGCACTCGTATGAAGCTGGGGAACGCTGTTCGTCTCTTTTTATCTCGTTCTGTTTGCTTGTGTCTAGTCTCTGTCGTAATATCTTTCCTTGTCTTATTCGCGAATATGTGTGTGTGAGAATGTGTACTCTGGTTGGCTCGCGGCACAAATACCGATCGAGTAATTGCATTCATCGTGTTCAGTGGCCTACCTTACACATTTATATACTCGGTGGGATAAGGTGGACGTCGGGGACGGCGACGGTGACGACGGAGACGGCCGATGACGGACGTCGTGGACTTTTCCCACCTTTACCTGGAATACCGGCGGAGCTTGTGCGTCTATCCGTTACGCACTTCCGCCAATTTTACGACGTTCTTCCTTGGCATTTCTTCATCACCGGCTTTTACTGCGATCGTCTTTCCAACCTCTTTCTCTGACGTTCTTTTTTTAGTATCGTCAGACTCCTTCTGTCGTGTGGTATCTGCACATGTTCCCTCGCGATGCGTGCGTCACGCAGTTTTCTCTGCCTCTTCCTGTCGCGCATTTCTCGCGGTTTTGTGGCGGCCTCTAAAACGATAGATGACAATGATGTCAGTTGCATTTCTTCCATGTTTGGTTATTTCATGCATGCAGTTCCGTAAAATGTTAATTGCACTGGGTCGTGAAAAATCCGGACCAGATTTCCTGAATCCTGTAGTATGTACTTAATGATGGCCAAAAAAATAACGAAGAAATAAATTTTGGAACGAGGATCTATTGTCGTGTAAATGAAAAATATTTTTCAGTGTTATTTTTTTTTCCAGAAAATGAACAATTTTTTAAATTGTTAAATTTTAGGCCGTTAAAATACAAAAGTCCTTGTGTGATATATTTTTGATACTTTCCAGATACTTTGGGCTTCAATTTTTAAAGTAAAGATGATGAAGAGTATTTAAATTGTGCGAATAACAAAATTAACGGTAATAATTGGTATCATACATCAGCATATTTATTGTCTTTTTTTTTTATTTAATTCAATCGCTTTTTTTATTGATATTTGAAAATTCGAATGATTGTAACAATACTGTTCGAAATGTTCGGAAAATTGGGATACTTTTATGATACCATATAGTAACAGAATTTGATTAAATCCTGTAACAGACGTGCAAATTATGTATAATAGTATAAGATCATTACGAAACTTAATAAGAATCGAAATAGGGGGTGCACCTCAAAAAACAGACATTCAAAAACCAGACATTTCAAAAAACAGGGTGCACCTCAAAAACCCGACCAATAAAAAAACAGACATTCAAAAACAACACATTTCAAAAAACAGACACTCAATAAACCGACATTCAAGAACAAGAACCCGACGTTTCGACACCTCCGATTGATGCGTTCAAGACTTCAAAAACTCGATATTCAAAAACCAGCCATTTAAAAATACAGACATTCAAAAACAAGACATGTAAAAAAACAGATATTAACAAATCAGATATTTCAAAAAAATACACACAAAAGCCAGACATTTAAAAAAACCGACTTAGTTTTTTAATTTTTTATTTTTTTAGTTTTTTTAAATGTCTGGGTTTTGAATGTCTGTTTTTTGATTTGTCGAGTTTTTAAGGTGCACCCGAATTAGGAATTAGCGAGCTAATATAAAATTAGTTTGGTTTGTCACCGCCAGGCCCAGTCGCGACGTTAGCATCCCTGCAGGAGGCGTCTGTCCTTCCTGTTGTAGAAGTTGGATTTCGATTCGATCATAATGGATTCCACGGTCAAGGTCATTGCGAATAGTATTAAATCATGATATTGTCGAGTATGACAGTGTATATGAATAATATTTCTTTATCCGCTCGAAATTTATGTGCCAATAAATTTAATATGTTTTCTATAATTTATTTAAGGAATTAAAAACAAATCAACCTAAACTAACGATTTAGGTCAAAAACTATACGGAACATATTAACAAATTGAATTAAATTTTTCTATTCCAGTAACTAAAACTGACTAAATTTTGTTTAATACATTGTTGAAATGATAACAGTAAAAAGCTTCGATTACATGTTTCAGAGATTTCATAAAGAAAACATTTACAGCGAAGAAATGAAGAGAGAAATGATGTAACCAAGTGGAAGTTAAGAGAAGAACGAAAAGTTATATTTTTTTAGTTTGTTGGTCTCCAGTGCGCTTTCATCAAGGTTTTTATAACATCATACAAAATATAGGCTTATGTGATTAAGAGCTTTTGCTACTTTAAAACTTAAAATTTATAGTTCAAAATGAAACACTTCCTGAAATTTAAATTTCAAAATTAAAATCTTTCCATTTTAAATGTAAAAATAAATTTAGGAATTCTTCATTCGAGAAAAAAAAATTCAAAAAACTGCCAAATCAAAATGTCGACAGATAAAAAAACCGACAATCGAAAAACTGACTGTCATAAAGTTGAAAAGCCGACACATAAAAAGAATAGACATATCGAACAGCAGACAGTCATTTTTTTAATTATCGGTTTTTTGACTGTCGGCTTTATGACTGACATTTTTTCGATTGTCGGGTTTTTTATTGTCGGTTTTTTGAGCTGTCAACTTTTTGTTTTGTCAGTTTTCGACTCGCACCTATTGTAATTTTGAATTTTATTTCTGGAATGAAGAATTCCAAAATTCATATTTACATCTAAAATGGAATGATTTTAATTTTGAACTTTGAATTTCAGGAAGTGTTTCATTTTGAACTATATATTTTGAGTTTTAAAGTAGCAAAAACTCTTAATCACATTAAAATTCAAAATCCAAAAGTAAATATATAATTAGACAAATAGAAACAAATAATATATAATTATAACAAAACGGAAATGGAATTGTTCTGGATATCTTTATTTAAAGTTTTAATTTTGGATTTTGAATTACGAGTTTTTGTTTTGAGTTTAATTGTCTTTGAACTAGAATGTTAAAATTTCAATTCTGAATATTTCATTTCGAGATTAGAAATGCAAAATGGTGAATCAAAACAAACAGAAATTATACTTGTTAAGTCAAAATGGTATTCATGAGTTTTTATGTTGTGATATTTGAAGATTGCAAATCTGAACTACACAATTAAAATGACGGAAAATGGGGTACATGTCAAAAAACCGAATTTCAAAGATACGAAACATTGAAAAATCCACATTAAAGCTGACATTGTTGTTTTCATGAATATTACAGCTTTATATCACTCATTAGCTTTTTGTCAGTCATCGTTTTTTGAGTGTCGGCTTTTTAAATGTCGATTTTTTAATGTTTCGGATTTTTTGAAATTCGGTTTTGTGACATGTGCCCGGAAAATGGACACTATGAGATTTTTAAGTTTCTTTTTAACACTTTTCATACACAAATGTGAAGTATGGTGCCATATCTTAAAACGATGTGCACTCTCGCAAATATTACAAATATAAATAAAGAGTATATTTAATTTTCTCGACTACTTTTTCCGATTCTTTTTTGTAAGATGTTTTCTTTTATTAATTTAAAAATAGCCCGATTCGAAAGTAACAAGCTACAACATCTGCTTTCTTTACTTCAAATTTAAAAATATTACAAATATATCTAAAAACTGTATAATAGGACGATTCCACCCGTTAAATAATAAATAAATAAAAAAAACAAATATAATGGTGACTTTTGAGATTAGTGATGACTATCAATGTCATTTCAATTTGCTATCAGGACTAGAACAATAATATTTAAAGGTTACGAATGTAAACAACGTATGGCTATGCCATAAACTAACATTCGTCAGGTCATAAAATTATCGTCCATTTGATTTTACTTTAGGATAAATATCCGGAGTTTAATTAAAATTTTGGCAAACTTCCACGAGTGACGGTGCAAGTTTTGTTTTGGATTGTTTACAATGCGAGTTCGTGTAGATAAGTGAAAAATAAGTTGCTTTTTGGAATGAATTTTGTTCAGACTAGTAAAGGTTAGCACTAAATATTGAACTTTAAATTGAATGGATTTTCCAAACAAAGGAATTGTAAATAACAGAAGAATTAAACACTTTTCGTGTAAAGGTACTAAAAATGAAAGCATTCTTTATGTGCCAAATCTCGAAGCATATTAGTGTCATTTTATTCATGTCTAAAGCAGCTAAAAATGTAATGAAAACGAAAATAAATGACGGTATGAGTTTTGTAACGACTTCGAGTACAAAGTATTTTCAAATGATTTAGAAGATCGGCCATTGACTTTTGCACGCCTGACGTCATGTTTCTTCTAAAAATACTCTTAATATCCGGAATTGTTTTCAAAGAGGGTCAAAATCGAGGCTACACAGCGATTAAGAATTGTTGTACGTCATAATCTCTAAGTTTAGTAGCAGAACTTTTACAATATGTTCTGAGGTTGGCCAATTTTCATGGTCAAATCCAAAAAACACAGAAAAGAATGATTTTGCATGTAGACCTTGTGATTATTTTATGGATTACGCTAAATAACATAAATATTCTTTTTTTTTAGTTCTTGAACTTTTTATATAGGTATTATTTTTTTTAATATCGCCTAAAAATAATCGTAAGGGTCAGTTGAATTATGGCCGCGTAATTCATACTGTGATTTTTTTCTGTATACGAAATTCTGAACTATTTTTGACACCTAATGCTAGTTTCGTATTATATTAAACTTTTTCTAGAAGTTTGTTTGTTAAACTTTTTACCGCATTGAAAGTTCAAATAAAAGTTTTAATTTCGATGGAATACTATCTTTAACAAACCAATGTTCCGAAAGTTTACACCGTTATTAAAGAAATTCTTAAATTACGTACGAATATTTTTAATACAATTTTATTTAATTAAGCTAATAATAAATTTATTATATGAAGCAATTCGTTCCTTATATTAGTCTAAGGCGTCACATTTCTAACGGAATCTTTCATTAAAATCCAATTAAATTGAATAGGATAGAGTTAATAAAAATTGAAAGATTATCTTATTAGTGCTAATGGTCGTAGAAATAACAATAAACTTGTCTATTAGTGTCGTTAGTAGATGTATGCTAATTAAATATAAACAGGAGCAATATACAAATTAATTTAGTCAAAATGTAGATAATTTTATGAGAAGTACCAACCGTCAAGTAGCCATCATGGATGACACATTATGGAGGTGATATAATTCTGGCTCATAATGCTGAGCAAATGGAAATGGACTAACGAGGGTAATGAAATTTTTTTTTCAATGGCAGCTTTATACGGTGGGGATCATAATGGTTTTCCGGTCCGGTTTGTCTTTCTCGGAAGATCACGGCCATGGAGAGAATAGTTTGTTTATAAGTCGTGAATTCAAATTTAGAATTGTCGTCGGATGTTAATGACCTACTCTTTTTGTATCGTTTTCAGTTGCAGTTTTATTCGCGAAATGTGTCACGGCAATTATTACACATCATACATGAAACTCAAAGTACTTCTGTTTCCTCCATCAGTCATCACGTTATTTTTTGTTATGTAATGTTATTTAGGTTTTTTCTTGCCATTCGACGACTTGTTTAGACGAAAAACAACAAAACACATTTTTGGGGGATTTCCACGCTATTTTTTATGTACTTTTTTGTTTTTGCCAAAACGAGAGAAAAAAAAAAAGAAAAAAATCAGCGAACATTCGGATGTTGAGAATTTTGAAAATACTGAAACGTTTTACTGATTGTTGAGGAAAATAAACTTTTCCTGAAAATTGACAAATCATTTCCAAGCTTTTAGGTAAACAAAGGATTTTAGCGTCATAAATTGGAACTGGTAATAATGAAGCTATTTTTATTTACTTTTTAGTCTACTTTGCGTATGGGATATATCTAGTAAAAATAAATAAAATAAATTGCAAATTTTAAATATGGATTGTTGAATTGATTAAGAAAATATTTGATGTGTCCATAGTTACCTTCTGGTTATTATATGTAGTAATTGTGATAATAATAAAATTATCCGTCAATAAAATTTTCAACTATGTAAACAACTAGTAATGTGTACAAAATAAATTTGGGCTGAAAGTCATTTTTACATCATAATTTACAAAAAAATGTTTTGTACTATTATAATACTCGTCTAAGGGTGAGGCTCGAAAAACCGACAAATCAAAAGGCCGACAGGTCAAAAAGCCGATAAAAAAATTAGGCACATCGACAAGCGGACAGTCATTTTTTTAGGTGTTTTTGTCCTTTCGGCTTTTTGATTTGTCAGTTTTCGACCCGCATCCATTTTTAACAGATATTTCTTTTTCAGATTTATTGTGAAATAATGAATGGTTTGTATTAAATTAGAAGACACTTATAAACAACTGACCCTTTTTGCATCAAAACAACGAAATAATTCAAATTTTTGTATAATAAAATTGTTTCGTTACACATTTACATTAAGAAAATCGTCGCTTCAAATGAGTGGAATTAGATATAAAGAGAAGAAATGATCTTCATTTTTATGAAATAAATAAAGGTTACTTTTTGCATAAATAATGTAGTAAATTTCTTATTTTTAGGATCATATTCCCTTAATTAGACAGCTTAAACGTTTCTGTATACAAATTATTCTCTTAGTGTAATGTACACTAGTAAACAAAATGGAAAGCAAATATATGAAAAAGAAGTCCAAGAACAAAAATGTTGATGGGAAGAAATTATTTTTGTCACTATTCATCTGCGAATTTTTGTAGAAGTAAAAACATTTTCATATATAATCAAAATGTAATGTGGTTGGATCATTAATTCCGATTAAACTAAAATTTAAAAAAGTTTCTAGAAGAGACATTAATCAACATTAAACAGAACTTACTTGTTCTATTACTTTTACTTTTCTCACGACATTCGCATTGTTTGCATTTAAAATACCAATATTTTAATAATTTAAAGTTGTGCACAATAGGTTATAGATTATCCGTGACAAGTTTGTGAATTATTTAGTACATTTTTTCCTTCATCAACTAGTCCTATATTTTTAATGGCTTCCTACCATTCGTCTATTAATTAAAATGTTCAATGTTTAATACGCAGTCGTTTACGAAAGACTTTTACTTTAGAGAGTTTGTTAAGAGACAATGAGGATTTAATTTCCCTGCATTTTTTCTGCTTTATAAATGAGTTTATAATGACTTGAGAATACACTGCTGATATTTTTTCGAGATATGCGAAATGAACACATTCAGGGTTGCTGGGAGCGATTAATCGGTGAGGCGTCACTTCGGTGCTAATAAATATCAATATATGCATTTTTATGTTATGTGCAAAAACTTTATGGCGACTAACAGAAACAATTTTTTCCCGGAAAAGGAATAATATTTTCCGTCTAAATTTAACAACTGTGTATAATATTTGTTTAGTAAAATTGGAAAAATTTATTCAGTTGATCACAATATACTTACTTAAAATAGTCGACAAATATTACAGTTTATACTTGGCAGATTTTGCTTGAGTAATTGTGCAAACGCGGCAATAGTTTAATTAGTTAATATAGCTTTCTTCTTCAGCAGAACCGATCAGCATACATTTTCGTTTAATTTGCAAATTAGACAAAAATCATTATTTTACGTTATTTACGTAAAAATTATGATTAATTATCACTTATCATGACGAAATAACACTTTTTTTAAATAAAAATATAAGTCGATTCACAATAGTATAGTTAAGAAAGATTTTGCGTATTTACATAAGAATCTTTCAAACTTTCTTAATGATCATGTAAAACTTCATTGGTTCATTAATAACGAGTCTAGTATAATATCATAATAGTATAACAATTATTTTCCTATAAAAACTCTGTTGGAATTGAGCCTGTCACCTAATCTGATACAACAAAAATGACTAAACTTTTATGCAAATAAGTTTTGTGACTGAAAAAGTTTAATACAAATCTGACATTTTTCTGATAACCTTGATTTCCGAAAAGTTTAGTAATTTTCAAAACAACAAATTTGCGTAATTTTAATGCTCGAAAATTGTATTAAATAAGAATATTTACTTGTTGAAATAGTAAACGCTATCATACATTTTCTCAGTGTTATGCGGAAATAAATAAATCATTTTTCTGACATTTTTAAATACAATTGTCAATGCAAAAGTATAATGAACGTAATTACCAGAAGAATAACAATTGACTAAAATAATACCGAACTACAAAAACGAGGGTCTCAATTTGAGACACTTTTGTCACAATTTTTTAGACATTTTCGAATGTCTCATAAGTAGACCTTATAAATGATGCTTTTGAACCTGCTATAGCAGTTGGAATCTTCTTAGTTTAGGTTGGATATTGTTCGTTTTGTTTTAATTTAATTTTTCACACCTTTCATCGATACAGTAGTACATTTTTTTGACAAATTATCATTCTAAAATATTTTTACGAAGTGAGTCGCAACAAAACGTACAGGTCAAACATTTGAAACCTTGATAAGAATAGGTTATGTTAGTTTCGAGACGAGTGTTGCCGAATATTTCCGAAGATCTTCAAATCGAAAAATTGAGTTACTTATTGAAATGATATATTATAATATCGATATTGTAACTCAGACAGTTATTGAGTTATCGAAATTTTTGTTTCAAAATCTTATTTATATTCTGAATTTCTGCGGCTGTTTGATGTATTGACACGATACATTACGGATGTTTCTCTCCTGGTATGTTTTTTAGCTGTCAATTCAGACATTTTTCAACAATGTAAGTTGTCATTACTTGTTCAGCTTATAATTTGTCTCCGAGGAGGACACGAAACTATGTCGAACGTCAAGAAAGAATGAAGATTATTATTAAAGAAATCATATTTGGCCGTTTTTTTCACCCTACTTACATTCGTAAATACACGTAATCAAGCGTCACGTCATAAATACAAACGGTACCAAAGACGTTTCGGATCGCGTGTTTTATACTCGGTCTGTAATAAGTCGCAATCCTGGACACGTATACTCAAAAGGAAAAGATAAAATGGTATCTTCAGGCAAATAGTCGGGCAATAACTGAGGACTCATTTTTAATTCGTCTGGAGGTTTTAATAAAATGTAATCAATATTTATCGAAATCACATCCACGTTCTTTCGAGTGTGTAATTAATTTAGAGTGTGATCGAATTTTTTTATTTGTAATTTTTGAGTTTTTTTAAAGTGACAATACAAATTATGAAAATATGTTCATTTATCTGAATTAAAAATATTCGAATTGTTTATGAACTTATACACTGCAAAGAAGGAATGTAAAATTACATTTCTGAGATTTTACAATTTTGTTGAAATTTCCTATTACTCTCGTTGTAAAATTGCATGTTTTCAGTAAATATCTAACGAAAACACAAGGAAATTTACCGTAAACGTGTAAAATTTACAATGTAAAGGTAAATTTACAGTGTAAAAGGTGGAAATGAAAATACCAGCAGAAATCGTTGTAATTTTAAATCGATTGTGTAATTTAAAAAATTTAATTTAGTTGATATATTGGTATATCATTCCGATCATATCTAAAAATTACACCAAAACTTGGGACATTTCACTGAGCGAATGTAATTTTACAGTGGAAGTGTAAAATACCGACAAAACTCGAGGGATTTTACAGTCCAATTGTAATATTGCAGTGCCGTGTAAATGTAAAACTGATTTTTTTCCGTTTTACAGTGCACATGTAAAATTACATCGATAATGAAGGAATTTTACAATATCACTGTAAATTTACAACGATTTTGACTGGTACTTTTATTTCCACTTTTTTACTGTAAAATTACATCGACTTTTTTTACAGTGTAAGAACCTAAAGCAGGTAAAACAATGTCAAATAACGGCAATAACGCATGAGGTATTGAATTTTTCGTGAAATAAGCGCGATGTTGGAGTAATGACACACTACAGAAAAATGCATGCAAATGAAACATCAACAATCATAGAATTTTCAACGTTCTTCAGAAATGAAATATGGTCAAATAAATCAGCCTTTTTTGACAAGCACATAAACGATGCAGTTTTCAGAGGAGAACTATTAGTGATAAAATAAAATCTTGAAACATTGAAATTGATACACTGCAGAAAAAAAATCAGAAAAAGATGGCACAGGTTTAGTTGCTATTAATTTTAATACAAACCACTTGGTGTTCCATATCGAAAAAGCACTGCTTGTGATTTAATTCGAACGGTCGCAGATGTAGGGTTCATATATAGGTGGATTCAGGTTTTCGTAATGTCCGGGCCCAAATGGCATGTGCGCTTTAAAATTCTCCTCCAGTAATCGGGACTTTCTATAAATAATTCATTTTCACATTCTCAGCCGTAATTTTTAGCGGATTTTATGTGCGTATACTGGGCTTCGATCGAGACCTTGCCGGCACTCCCCCGCAGTTAACGATGCATTTTTTTTTTGGATGGCGTACATAAACGTCACACTTTTGCTGGGTTACAGAAAAAATCAATGGAACCCACGTCAATGTCGTTCCTTTTCAATTTACGCACGTTACCCTAGAAAAATTTACGAAAAGAAAATTGGAATTTTGAAAATTGGAGCGACCATTGCGACACGCTTATGCAATAGTTAATTTTTTTATTAACTAGTAAATTATTAATTCCCTGGATTTTTTTCTTTCGGTTCGAAGGACTAAAAATGAAAAAATTAGATTTTCAAGTTTGCAATTTTTTGACGGATTTATCTAAATTTCTTAAGGGGAAGGTACACCAAAAAACTCCGCTCTAAGCAATACAACTTTAAAAAATTTGAAAAAATTATTTCTTTAGTAATTTTTGACGTGGAATTCAGTGGTGCTAGAATAAAAAGTGTAAAAAAATTTTGTTGACCCATAAAAAATTAATTTTTTTCGAAGAAAATGGAATTTTTTAAAATCCATCCATAATTATTTCGAAAATGTATTTTTACGTTCACCATAAGTTTTTTGAATTTTTAAATTAATTTAGAAAAATCTAGAAGCATTTTTTCGAAAAAATACATTTTTTTCGCGCTAATATGTAGGTGTCAGAAAAATTATTTCTAGATCAATTTTTAACGTGGAATTTAGTGGTACTAGAATAAAAAATGTAAACATTGTTTTTGACCCTAAAAAAATTGTTTTCTTTCATAACAATATTATTTTTTCGAATCCTCAAACCTCTGACGTTGTCAATGACTAACAAAATTTCTTAAGATTTATGTTGTTTCTATTTTTTATTTATTTTAAAGTGCAATTCGTTACAACACATTACAGAATAGTAATATTTTTTATCGAATCCCGGTGTCTAATATCCGTTATTTGTCCATCAAATTATAAGAAGAAGCGTGGGCTGTTATCCAGACTGCTGGGGTTCGAGTCCATGTCGGCCCATTTTTTTTTAATATTTATTTGCATTTAATATAATAAAAAAATTATTTATTTTTGCTCAAAAAGTCGGCCAATTTTGGTCCTGGATTGACTCAAAACTAGGTTCTCATTCAGATCACTTTTGGATTCGACCGATTTCGAAACAATATTGATGAAATTGAGGTCATCACTTCGATTCAATATTGATAAAATTGTGGTCATAACTTCTTCTCTCGGGTCGCTAAAAGTCTTGAATTAAGAACCTAGTTTTGGAATGAAAATTGAGCCTCTCTATTGAAGGTGTAATATCTCACCCTTTACGGAAAATCCATGTGTAAAGATTGGCAACTATTGTCACTTTTATAGGATAAGCCCATTAAGAGTGAATTTCCATTCTAATGAATTTGATTCTTATCAGTTTAAAAATCGTAAAAAGCACTTAAATTATTTTTCATATTAAAAGTGAGAAACTACAGTCACTTATATTCCTTATTTACCAGTAAAGAACAAAAAACTACTAATGTATTACTAAATTTTGTTTAATCTAAAAATAGGAATGTAGATTCTCGAAAACATCACGAAATTACGTTTTAAGAATTATCTGTTGAAAACTTCATGTTATTTTTATATTACATCTTATTTTTAATAGACTTACTAAAAACCACATGTCAGTCTTATTTTTGTGTTGATTTAAGGGTGCCTTTTTACAGTGAATAAATGTTGCAAAATTACAATTGTACTATTACAATAAAATATTGTAAAATTACAACAAAATATTGTGAAATTTCGATAAGTAAATATTCAAAAATTGCAGCAATATTTGGATGGGAACGAATTACTGACCTATTTTCGCGTTTTTTAGTTATTTTCTCTCCTTGATATTCCGAGAGCAATGACATTATTTTGAACACCATTACGAAATGCCAGAATCATATTCAAGTATCAAAATAGAAGATATTTCAGTTACATACGGTTGAAAATTGTCGGATTAACACACGAATTGTTGGAGAAATACCTTTACGTAATTTCCTATTGCGTCACATCAGTTCAACGTCTTTTCATACTTTGTAGCACATTTTGTACGTGTGCTTGGAATAATGAATTCGACACATTTTCGAGAACATTTTAAAAAATACAATAAACACTTCGTAACGGGGTCACCATAATTATTTTTTAAAATATGAAAAAAAATTAAATAAAAATCGCAAGAGCAATTCTTCCAAATCTAACGTTATGACATCGTGATTAAGACGATAGACCAGGAACGTGTAAATGAATAAATCAAGATTTCGCTCGTAACATTCCGGAACTGACGAAGCTCGAATTACGAGTGCGTTTAACAACCGGAAAAACGTTTTTTGGCAGTTTGTAAACACGACACAATTAAATGGTGCAAATCTTTGGCCGTCCTACGACCTTGCGACTAATTGCGACTAACCGAGACTAGCATTACCATTCATTCAAGTTGGTTGATACGCTCTCACGAATCGTGACGTACATATCGTATACGCATTCGTGTTAGAACGTAAGTACGTGTGCGTACGTGCACGTACTTGCGACGTGATACAAGGCCCTCGTAATACAGACCGAAAAAAATGTGACCTAAAAAAGATAATAAGAGGATCCTTTTTACCCCACCGGCGTGCGTGTATATACAGATAACTGTAAAATCGACAGATTCGATATTTTTTTTTTGAGAACGCACGCGCGATACTTAATTTATTGCAATTACGCGGTGGCTGTATAATCGGCAATAAAACAGCGGACTAGGGAGGGAAAGTCGATTGTAACCTCGTCGTTATTGGAATTTTTCGATTTTCATTCGATGTGAAATGCAGAAAATGCAAATGGGTGCGTTGAGTAACGAAATTTACGACTCGTTCAATGCACTCGTATGCACCGCTGATATTTATGAAAAAAGAGGTTGAATCAACTTTCTCAGGGTATTTTGTCGTTATAAAACTTTCATTTTAATGGATAATAAAAATATTTGGTAATGTTTTCAGTAAATTTAAGGGGTTATATGGGTCTTGTAACTTAAAATAAGGTCGTGCTTTTCTTATTTTTGTTTGAAGCTACACATTAGTATTATATTTTTTTTCTTGTTACACGTATGTGTATATAATGTCAAAATCATGTACAAAAATTTGCATTAAAAATATTGTAAATTGAGCCGTTCACAGCGCCGGAAGTAACGTCAACGTCAGGAAAATGTCTTCAAGGTAGTCACTGCAACTTGGGTAATTTTTATTTGAAATTAAAAAAAACAAAGGATTTTAAGAAAACTTGAAAATTGAGAATTTTTGTTTGCGTTTTTCGCATATCATATGCATTTTTGCATTAAATTCGGTCAGGTATTATCTTATTGTATTAACTGAATTGTAAATGAAAAAAAATCCTTCGTTCAAGCAGTATTCAGACATGTTTAAAAGATGCATGCAAAATTTCAAGTTGATCGATCCATAAGTTTTCCAGAAATTTTGACTACCGACGTCAAAAAAATAGTTTTGAGAAAAAAACGTTTCTGAAAGGAATAAAGTCTTGTCATTTTTAGACAATATTTCTAATGAGTTGTACAATTGCATAAAAAAATAAAGAAGTAATCGATTTGTTTCAGTTACAAGACCCATGTAACCCCTTAAAGGAAATAAATATATTGTTTTCTTTAAAAAAACAGCGTGAACATGAAAGAAAAATTAAGTTTGGCATATTTTTGCATTATCGTCTTAACCTTTGAACTATGCAGACGACTATCAGTGTGATTATGTTATAATGTCACAAGAGTGCAAAATGAAGGATTTTTACATTTTTTACTCGTTATTCTTTATAGTATAATTACCAAAACAAAAAATGTAAAACTTGCCTGATCTGATTAAAAGTTTGTTATTAAGAATTAATAAACACATTAAAAAAATTAACTACTCTCTTAAAAATGTATTTAAAATTTCACTAAAAAACGTAAATAAAAGATGACTGAATAACATTTTTTAAATTCGAGCTCTGTAAGGGCAATTCTAAGCACTATAAACAGTTTTCTAGAAAATATTAATTCAGAACTTTTTGGAAATAAGTGTTTTTTATTTATTTTTGAAAATTCTCGGCCAGTTCTTAATTAATTTCCTTGGCATTTTCTAGGATACCTTCTGTAGTAATTAAAATTGCCCTTACAATGCCCGAAATTTTGAAAAATCGATTCAGTCATTTTTTATTTACGGTTTTTAGTGAAAATTCCTATCTTATCGGTCAAGCACTTTAGAACTACCTTAAACGTTGTAACTGGTTTAATAGATCTATACGGCGAGGAAATAAACAAAATTTATTGTACCAAAAAAATATTCGTATTACGTCATTATAAAGTACAAGAGTAAAGTGCTATAAAAAACATCTGAATGTGTATTATACGTATGTCGTATATCGTTATTTCAGTATTGGGGGTGGTTTTTTTGGCGAAGGGGTAAGAGCACCTAAATCGGGCTTAGTATATTTCAAAAGCACCTAAAAAATGTCAAATTCCTACACTCGTATAATACACATTCAGATGTTTTTTATAGCACTTTACTCTTGTCGTATATCGTTATTTCAATATTCGGGGGTGTCTTTTTACGGATAAGGGTTGATTATACGGTTTCGATTTTTCGATATCTGAAAAGCAGCTAAAAAGCACCTAATTATGACGCTAATTGCATTACCTTTCCATTATTCCTGCATCGTTTTTCACCACTTCGTCTGCTAGCTTGAATCACGCTGGCAGTACAACTGGCAGCACCTAATTAGCACCTAAAAAGCACCTAATTTTCGTATATTCAGTTTTTTATTTTGACGCCCTTGTTCTGCCAGCTTGATAGACGTAATTTTAAGACTTATTTTTTTTTCTATGTTCAATTATATGTGAACAGTTTTAAATTGAATTACTTTTTCAAATCGAGACTTTTTATTCCAATATTTGAAAATAGTACATTTTTTAATACGATCGTAATGTGCGCCCGAAGATTGCACGACAGGGCGCAAAATCGAGTTCTACTCCCGGAGTGTTCAAAAATTGTTTATCAATTTGTCATATTATATTGATAATATTGTACTGACTTATTTTGTTGGAAAATACCTACGAAGCAGAGTGAGAAAACTTTTTAAAACAAAAAATTAAAAAAAAAATTACAAACAAATAGAAAAAAATTCAGATGAATAAACGAAAAACATACAAAATTAAATGTTTCGAAATTTTCCACAAAAATCGTAATTTTCATCGTGATATAAATGGAATTGTCGTAATCAGCCCGCTAAAATACTACGAAGTGTCCTATTAATTAATTTTTTGTTTAATGTTATACTTTTTCCGAACCTTTTTTGTTATTTGTTTTGTTTTTTAAAGGTTGATTACATATTATGCAAGATTTTTATGATGCTAAGTATACGAAATCGAATCTAGATTGCATCAGTTACTATCCCAAGATCTTAAATACAAAGACGTCCAGATGACAATCGCAGAAGGTAAAATTTTGATATAAAAAAAAAAGTAATTGAACCTATATCACTAACAGATCATATTACACTTAAACTAATATATTTCATTCAGTCAATGAAATTAGATCACTAGAAAATTATCTTGACTGTGATTAATTGAGTTTTACGGTTTTATAATAGTCCAGACATCTAAAAATACTAATAAATGTACCAGGAGCTTATAATCGTAATCGATGTGTGTGCCGTATTTGCAATAACGATGGAAGGCGATTATAAACCGCGATAAACGGCCTGCACCTCCTTTATTGCATTTTTTACGGTAGAAAGGAGTTGCGCGAAGGCACCTTTAATAAATGAAGAGGTATTTGTTGATCGCGCCAATATTATTTTGTCGTTTTACAAGTAACGAGCGGGAGCCTTGGCTCGTATTTATTGTAACGGCATGAAAAAGCAAGCACATGAAACCGACTTGGATGAAAAATTGTCTTCGCACAGAGTGGGCATATCTCCCGAGTATTGTAATTTCAGACCTTCGAACACCGCATGAACAAGCAATTCCAGTGGAAATATTAAATATATATCACAATCGCGGCTATAATCGGAGTGAGCTAGTCTTTGTTTTGCTATTTTAGCCCCTCGCCGTGTGTTTCAACTCCCATCTAAAGTTTCGTGTTTAAAGTACTTAAATTACCAGAAATGGATTAATGTTCGATGTTCGTATAAATATAAGCAGTTCGTGATGTACACGCATAAAATGTAAGCACGCACAAGGTCCGTCCTTTTTTAGCGACTTAGTAATCTGAAAATTGATCAGGGTATATAAACATTACGTTTTTCTAAGTGCAAAATTGTCGATGTCATTCTTCGGCGAATTTTAATTAAATTTACAAGTTTAAACTTAGTAGGAGGGTTAAAACGGAATTTGATTAAAGAATATATTACTTGTGACAAGTGAAAAGTGATACAGTTTAATTGTATCTCGCTATATTTACGTCCCAGCATATTTGCCTGGTTCCGTCCCGTTATATTTGTGTGTCGCCTCTCTCTTTTTCCCCCACCTTGCGCGCTGGGTCCTCGGGAAGGGCCTGAGAAGCGGAGCTCCCTTCTTTTGACAAATATAAGGAGACGAAAGGGAAAGGCAAAGAACCGAACAGGCAGGCAAATATAACGGGATTCTACTGTATTGAACTTTTAAAAAGGAGTTGATGATTTTTTGTTGATGAAACTAAACAGTTTTGTTGGAATTGACTGACATAAATTGGATGATTACAGTGTTTAAACGAGTTTGGCTAGAAGAGTTGTCCAAAAAGAGTGAACTGCAATATATTCTTGGCAAAAGCTACTAGAAAATAAAAAGTTATTCACATCTTTTGTTGCGAGTCCTGTCATCTGATGTTACTTTAATGCCGAATGCCATCTAGTGGCTTCAGAAGAAACTAAGATCTTTGGATCGCTTCCTAAAAAAGATATTCTGAAATGACACAAACCTAAGATCTCAAGATGAATTTTTCATCCAGAGTAATATTTTAGGAATTCACACATAAGACTTCTTTAACCCTTTCAGTCACAGGCGGACACCAGTGTCCCACCTAGATGCTCTCGTTTTTTTAAGGTTTTTTAACAGATAGTTCTCGATTTCAATGCGGTTTTTTTGTTCCTGGCTTTCCTAAGAGTCCAATAACTGTTAACAAACAATAATATTACAAAATTATTTTAAATAATTATTTTTATTAACAAATTAGTACCAAAAAAGGCATAATTTTCAAAAGAAATTCATGTCAGGAAGAACTAATCGCTATTATTATTTGAAATTCGGTATGCCGGAGTTTTTGATGTTGCTGACTACAAATCCGGCGGAATTCAAAATGGCGGATCTAATATGGCCTACAAAAATTTTAAAAAATTACGATTTTGTCTAATATTTGGTATATAGGGGTTTTTAAGTCTCTGATTACGAATCCCAATATAAAAAAAAAACGAAAAAAGAATACAAAACCCCTATATACCAAATATTAGCTAAATTCATTATCTTTCAAATTTTTGGTCGGCCATATTGGATCCGCCATTTTGAATTTTGAAGATCTGACACCGGATTCATAATCAGCGACCTCAAAAACTCAAGTATACAAAATTTGAAAAAAATTCCGTGGCTGGAAAAATTCGTGACTGAAAGGGTTAAGAGGTCCTTTTGTCAGGCTGCTGAAACAAAGACCTCTTCAAGTAGCCTTTTTGGAGATATTTTTGGGAAAATGTCTAAAAAATCTTTACTGTCTTATTCTAGTGAAATGCAGTCACAACAATATATATGGTATCCGGGCCTTACTTTTACTATGAATTTAAGTACTTTTATGGTACCACTTACTATTTCTATAGTGAAATTAACATGATTATGGTACTAGTTATCATAAATTTGAGTAAAATACAGTTCCAATATAAATTTGAGTGTTCCTCGGTATGGAATCAATATAGGAATTCTCGGGAATTGCACATACAATGTATATCACGTTTTAATCGTTCAAAAATGAAAATTATAAATGTCCAATGTGATAAGAATGTCATGTTTTGTATTTCATGCTAAAAACACTCTGAATGCGGAAAATGTAATTCATGGTGTCACCAGTCGATGTTCGTAACAGTGTAAGAAAAAAAGGGACCATGGAAAATGAAATTGAACAATATTGTTGTTTTACATCCTGTTATCCAGCAGCCGAAAGAGCCGGAATGGAGAGGTGCGGCGCGGCGTAGCGTAAACAAAAAAAAAAGGCCGCCTGCAGTTTATTCTGTGCACAGCACGTGGGAGAATATACATAAGTAAAGCCAGGCGGACGTTGCGTATACACATGCGAGAACGCGTGGCAACGGCTTCCTTGGAAGGAAAGCAAATAAGTCGCCAAAATAACTAATGAAAAATCAGCGCCATTGAAACTTTCCACTAGCAAGAGCGATCGAGTCATTTTTTTGCTCACATCAAATTTCTATATTGCGAGTCGTGTCGGATGATTCGAGTTTCCGTCATCCGTTTCAATTTTGATGTAAAGAGTTTGACAGGTTTGAATTGGACTGGGCGTTTTAGTATTTATTGGAAATAGTGAGAGACAGAAAAGTAAATAAGAAGAGAATGATTGAGTTTATTGATTTAAAACGATCCATTTGTACCATAATTTACATTGATGTTTATAAAAGTGAAAAAAGTCGGCTTTTGTTCTGCAAAAATTCATAGATGGCGTTTGACGGCGTAAATGACGTCGCTTCCCGCATGCGGTGAAGGAAATCCTACATTAAAAAGACATATAAATACATATACACACGTCAGGAAATTGAAAATAACAATTGAAAGTGTGATGAATACAAAAAATCTCAACAACAATTTTTTATGAAAATAATTAACGACAAGTTATGAAAATAACTCAATTTTAATAATATCTATGAAGAAACAGAAATAAATAATAACAAAATTACTAGTTATAATTTTTTGTTAATAAAAAAATAAACAACAAGGGAGCACCTCAAATACCTGACAAATCACAAAACAGACTTCGAAAACCCGACATTCAAATCCAGACATTTAAAAAAACAGACATTCAAAAACTAGACATTTCTCAAACAGGCACTCAAAAACCACAAATTTTAAAATGCAAACATATTTTGAATGCCGGTTTTAGAAATGTCTAGTTTTTTAATGTCTGTTTTTTTAATTGTCTCGTTTTTGAATATGGTGTTTTTCAAGCGTCTGTTTTGTGATTTATCGGGTTTTTAAGGTGCACCCAACAACAATGTCGGAGAATGCATGTTGTAAATTGAACACAGAACAAGTAACGGACAAAATTTTATTATTCTGAATTAAAATGTTAATTGAATTTTTCGAAATTAGTTAATATAACAATTAAAGCACATACTTCCAAAATTGTGTAGGGAAAGTACGAAGTCAATCTTAAAAAATTATAAATTAAAATTACAATTTCTTACACTAAAAATGTTAGGCCTTGTTTTTTAATACATTCCACAAGATTACAAGAAAAATTTGTAATCAGTGGTAGTGGATCTTATATAATTTTGGCCGCTAAAAATGAATTTATTGTCCAATTTATCCCATTAAGTCATATTTTTAATATATTCTAACCTTAAATTTCCAAATAGGCAATTTTTTAATATTTCGAGTCGGATATCTTATAAAAACGGCCAAAAATCTACTATTTCTCATTCAAATTGTTTCCCATATTTTTTTTGTTTAAATTATGATTTTGTCTTAAAATATTGAAATTTGTGAGACTTTTAGTTTATGAGAATAAACACATACTACTACTACTAGTAAAATTGAGTTTTATCTAAACAAAAAAAAAATCAAAAGAAAGTAAATAAAGGTACTTTTTTTTTATTAATAATTCTATTCTGAGGCAATGAACAAATGTTTATACGTTAATATTATGAGAAACTCATAAACATTTTTGTTGCTAATTTTTAAGTAATTTAATGAAAGTTTCTTAAAAATTGACGACATTTGTTCCAGAACAATTCGTCCAATAACTTTTACTGAGTGCGTCTAATGACTAATTAAATTTTTTTTTTCATAATTTTTTCATAAATAATTCTTGGTTTAGACGGTCACCATACAAAAAATACAATTAAGAAAAATTAAAAAATTTTTACAATAGACGATATTTGTTTAAATCGTCGACAGAGGAAAGTAGAACCTATAATTAATTAATAACTTTTAAGCAAATACATGTAGCACTAGAAAAGGTTCGTTTGGAGACAATTTACACTCCAATATTTTTTGTTACAACTTGTTTTTTTACTCATATTTCGTGTTTTCCATCGAAAACCATTTTAGAATTTTTCTTAATTGTGTTTTTTGTATGGTGACCGTCTAAACCAAGAATTATTTATGAAAATGATTGAAAGCAAGCGGTCGAGAAATAATATTTGTTGCTTATGCTGTTTACGACTAATTAAATCAATGCCGCGGAATTTTAATGAAAGAATCGGCATATAATGCCGGACGGAAATGTATTCGTCGTATGCGGGATATGCCGTATACGCCGTGGAACGCCATCTATGAACTTCCCTAGAAGGTAAATAATTCGCCATAACCCAATAATTATCGATTCCTATTATAGGGCTGTCCATAAGAAGTACAATAGGCGAGATTGTTGAAAAAGCATCGGTACGGTCCGCGCGGTTACACGATTTGGGTGCCTCGGACAATGAGCCGTGCGAATGGAATGTCGACTTAACGGGTTCTCCGATATTTTCCTACACGCATCGCCGGCCGCGCCGTGACACCGTGGCACTCTAAACGGGGTTCGCGATTATCCGTCTTGGTCATTTCAACTGCCTGCTAATGCGTCCGACGCCTATAGAAAGCCATTTTCTCATTTTCTCCCTCATTCCAACAACCGACATTTTGCCTTAAAGAAAATACGCACAACGTAAAGGCGCTTTTCGTTTGATTTATACGAATTTAAAACCCCCACTTATAAAGTAACGAACTCTAAGCCTCCCTTTAAGGAAGTTCTCAAGGTCTCGGTCGATAATGCAACAACTATATACGCAACCAACCAGAGCGATTTTTAACGGTTGCAACAATGTTTGGTGTTGGAATTACAGACACGAGAAAAATATTTCCTAAATCCAAATAAAATTAACTTGAAACAAGTATATAAGTAATGTTTAAAAACAAATAATTGGTTCTTAATAAACAACAGCATTCAATTTTCTCGGCCGTTTAAAATTATCAAGTGTTATTTATTGGTGTATTCGGCCAGTTGCACTAAAAATACAAAAAAAAAAAGAAAACAATCAGAAATATGTGCTTACTATGCGAAGTCACAAAAAGTGTAGACAAATTTGTACTATCACCGACCTAAATTCTAATTTCATACAGTTCGGTATATAAGGAATTTAAGGTTAAATATTAATATGGAATTATGTTATGTAACGACATCACGTTGTCATATTTTTGCATGTATATCTATGAAATAAATCAAGCACTCTACCTTCTTTGCTTGATTTATTTAAAAACATCAATTTTTAAAATTAAACGTGTATAAAGCAAGGTTTCTCGGGTCGCCTTACTGACGAGTCCACCCGAGTTCCTGGGACGAAACGCGGACATTGTAAACAATAGCCGCTTGTTCTTCCTGCCACCGCTAGAGGGAAACATAATTCCATATTAATAATTAACCTTAAATTCCTTATATACCGATCTGTAAGAAATTAGAATTTGGGACGGTGATAGTACAAATTTATCTACTTTTTTGTGGCTTCGCGTAGTAAGCAGCACATATTTCTGATTGTTTTCTTCTTTTTTTGTATTTTTAGTTTAACTGACCGAATACGCCAAGAAATAACACTTGATAAGTAAATAATTTATTTGAAGAGTCTCAAGCAAATAGTTTTTTTTTCAATGCAACGATTATATTCCTTCAAGTAAGCAAGAAAATGTTAAAATAAAAAAAATCCACGATATAGTAGAATAAGTATTTATTTAAGTAAAATCTAGAATGATTTTGCAGAAAAAAATGAAAACAATATTTATGAAAAAAATTAAATTGTAAAGTTCTTCTTTATCCGTCTATATTTGAAATAGGTGTGTTAAAAATAACTTCTTGGTGTAGCGGACAAGTGGATAAAAATACGAATTTGAATTTACGTTTCGGTCAAGAGTTTATGACCCTCTTCAGAAAAAATATAATTCTGTAATTCAATATACAATTTTGAGTAAGTAGTAAATGTTTACATTTTCATTTTATCGATTATATGGATTACATCGAGATTTTTGTTTGATGTGTGTGAATTGTGTTAATTGAGCACTGGTAAGTTTTTTGAAAAATGTATTGATTGAGCACTGGTAAGTATTGGAAGGTTTAGAAAAGTATAAATTTGTATTCTTACCTGTAAGTCCTTGATGTGAAATAAAAACACTCCTCAATGGGATGACCGGTAAAATTTTTTTTTTTTTTAATTGAATCCAGAAAAAGTTGTGAAAAGCCTAAAAATAAAAGAATAAAATAAGTTTCGAAAAGAAACTTAGTAAGAATACAGAAAAAAATTGTAAATACGTGCGAGTCGCGTGATGGTAACGAACTGACTGACAAAAACGTAAACATTGCCAGTGCTCAACCCTGGACAATAATAATGCGAAGATGTGTGGAATGCTTGAATTCAAAGTTAACGAAATTTTAACGAGATGTTTTTGAAAAAAATATGAGGAAAATATTAATTATTAAGTAACGGAAAGTATGTTTCTGGAAGGTTCGAAAGTTCGAATCTTATATTCACTGCATTATTATGTTTTTTGATAAAAAAGTTTTCTAAATGTTTTCTTTTCCAATAATTTCTTTCTGTACTCAGTATTTGAACGTTTTTATAATCAAAATCATGTCCTGTGTCTAATTTATGTATACTTAGTCCCGTAAGTTTATCCTCACTTGAGTAAATATTTCGTTTATGTTCGTTAATTCGATCACTTAGCAATCTTCCTTTCTCACATATATAACATTTATTGCATTGATTACATTTAATTTTGTAAACGACCCAACTTTGATGTAAATTATCTAATTTATCTTTTCCAGGTTTAATACCTCCTAAATTTGTGTGAAATGGTTTAAAAACTACTCTAATATGTTGATCTTTCATTGATTTTTTAATTTGTTCAGATAAACCTTTAGCGTACGGAATGCTTATAGTTTTCACATAGTCATAATCTTCTTTCATATTATCTAGAGAATTATAAATTTTGTGTACTCTTTTTCTAAGACAGTCAATAATTATATCTTCCGGATAATTATTATTTCGTAATAAATTTTTTACCAAAAAAAAAAATTTGACAATTAACGAATTAACAATATTTACTTATTTATTGAAAAATTCAAAATACTTAAAGAGAGGAGATAGATGCGAAATTACAGAAACAAAGAATATTCCTAATTTCAATAACGAACACACAATATACATAAATATAAAATAATACACTCGTCACTAGTTATAACAAAGTTTTCTATCGTTCGCTTGAATCGCACATTTGAATAATAAACTAAGGTAGAATCGGCTTATATACTAACCAAAGTCATTATTGTCCCTTGCGAAAATAGCCACCTAGTGGCGATCTTGCGATTAATCACCTTTCGCAAGGATGTGCTCTAAACCACCGTAATTTAAAATATATTTAAACCACTCTTACCTATTTTAAGTAATGCTAAAAGAAACATATTTATTTCAGATTCATTTTTAATTTTAAATAAATTTATTTCATAAATTCGAATAAATAATTTATTCAAAAGAATATTTTCTTTAACTGTACATATAAATGTTAAATTTATGAGTGATTTACTTGGAAGCATTCCTTTGATCAAAATTAATCGTTTTTTAATTTCAGTAAATCTACATTGGGTCTGAGTATATTGATATGAAGTAAATCAATTTACTGGAATTTAGTAAATTTTGTTCTGAGTGTATGAGAATAAAAACAGTTTTTACGTGAATTTTCATTAAAAAACAACAAGAAAAATTCAAAACGTTCTTCTAAAAGTTCATAAATAAAATAAAAAATAATCAATTTTTTAAATTCGCCACAAAATGTTGTTACTTTCATCCATTAGTACACTAATGCAATTGTCTCGTAAGACAATGTAAAATAGTGCCCGTGATTGGAAAACAAGGAGAGAAAATGGAAAATGACCACATCGCGGTATGCTGAGTCTGTGGCAGCAAGTACCACGATTTCATTAACAACGTTTGTGGTTTCAACGTGTTTGTCACGTGACAAGCTGCTCCTTCGTCAGCGATGGTCACTAAAATCTTGTTACACGACAACAATCGATCGATTTAATGTGACCATAACGTAAATCGAATTCGACGCGTATACATCAAGCGTGAAAACTCCCAAGATTAAACGAAATAATTGCACAATTCATTTTAGAGCGGAAATTTTCTAATCGTTACATTTACAAACTATTTTTTTGTAAAAAAAAAAACTTTGTAATTAACGAATTAATAATATTTGACAACGTTGTCAATTTTATGTATTGAAGACAAAGTGTGCTCCATCGTACGGAGGCGAAACAACAAATGTTTGTATTCTGGGCGCAAATATTAGGTGTTTGCTGCGTCCGAAATGTAATTTTGCGCCCTTGACACGAAAAGGACATTTATTGCGGTACATCCCTAGTAGAAATGAAAACATTTTTTGTACAATCATTCTTTATATTCACCATGTCAAAGGTGTAGGGGAAATGGATAGTGTAACAAGAAATGCACAAATTTATACCAGGGATGTACAATTACTTACAGTGCAATTATTGATGGCTGCATATTTGCTGTTATTATCGGGTTAACTAACTTTTTTTCTCACACTTTCAACACAAAATATTATTTTGCTCCCTATATCGTAGTAGCAAAATATCACTTTCTCTTTTAGGAAGCAAAAAAAAAATATATCTCGGAGCAAAATGACGAAACATAATAAAAATATGTGCAAAACGACAGCATGTGGTCCTACGCCTATTTGTACAAGGTTAGTTTCTCGATATAATAGGGTTATAACTTAATCGAAATACGAAAAATTCACAAATTTGTTTACAATGGTAAGAATGAAAACTGTTGAAATTGTTTTTAGATTGTTAGTTTTGAAAATAACGAGGACCAATAAGGTGAAAAGTTTGAATTCGACGGGAATTGATCCCGGACTATCTCACGTTCTGAGCGCAAAATACTATTTTGCTCCCTATCGGGATCTGACATTTTATGGGGGCTGGTTTTCAAACTACTCAAAGCTTGCATTTGAAGAAAGGTGTTTGGGCCATAGGCCAATATGACGGTTGAAAGCTTGCAAATTTGTCGAATTTGCGCCAAATATCAGATTCCAATATCGCAGAAGCTAAGTAGCCCGATCTCTTATGAGAAAATATTAGGTACATGAAGGGAAATTATGTATTATGCTGCCTAATTGCGCAAGGTGCTATTTCACACTATAATTTTATCTCGTAACTGTAATTACACAAGTTTTAGTTTTACATGGCCTCTGCTGCATATGAAAGTCATGTTACAAACAGGGGTCAAGAGCTGACACTACAAAATACACAAATTAAATATTTACAATCTCTCAATACAAAACACTAAAACTCAACACGCTTCAGTGAATACGTCACTGAATCTTAATGAGAAGTATGTTTTTCTTTGAAGTGATACTTGTCATTAAAAAGTACGCATTTACTAAAATTCCAATCCAGGGATGCACTGAGAAACGGCGTTAATGGTTTATATTTTAAATAATGTGATAAGTAACTATTTTTCAAATCCCCTGTATATTTGTTGTAGACGGAGAAAAATTCTTTTGGAAATTTTACCATCTCATATGGTAATTTTGGGATAGACTTGTAGAATGGAAAAGGCCATTTTTCCTAGTAAAAATTAGTAGATTTTACTGTAACTTTTACTGTCTGAATAGTAAAAATTCCAAGAACTGATCGTAATTTTTTGTCAAAAAAAAAATGGCAACGTTTCACATTCTGCAAGTCTGTCCCAAAATTACCATTTGAAATTCTAAAATTTCTAAGAAAGTTTTTCTCCGTGTATTATTTTTGTCTTGGCGCTCTACAAATAATGGGAATATGCTCTCCATTTGTAAAAGTGAATTACTTATTGAATTACAAATAAATTGTACTAATAAATAGGGAAAACCTGTAAGACTAGTTTATAAGTAAAAGTTTACTCTTGAATATTAGATTAGCAGAATCAACTTTTTAATTATTATAATTTTACTATTATACCAGTAAATTTTGCTATTTGTTAGTAACAATTCATAGTAACCTACTTTTCATTTTTAAATTAGTATCTTTTTACTAATTCCGTTATGAAGAGTGGGGGGTACTGGTTCATAGCTTACTGTTAAACAAAGAAGATGAAGATAATTAATCCAAATGCAGAGAGTACTGAAATTATAAACTGTGAACGCATATGTATTATTTTGACTATTTATAGTAAAATTACGCGTTTCATTTTGTTTTTCATAATAATCATATTCCCTTTAATACACATTATAATAGAATTTATAATTTCATTTAATTTGATTGTATTCTCTTTTTCTTATTTCTATTTTATATTCCCAGACTATTATATGTATTATTAAAACCTTTATAATATCCGTCACTTATCGCATATGTGACACATTTAAACGTATATTATATATATATATATGTTCGTTTGAATAGACTGTTATAAATAAGACAAACCCGCATTTCCTTTTTGGTTGAGATATAGAAATGACGAGTAAAGGAAAGTGACGAGAAGTTAATAAAAATGTGAACAGTTCACGAATAAATATGATAAGAAGTAAAAATGACCTACATTACATATCGTAAACGTGTAGTATCAGTTTACAGAGATCATTAATGACATGGATCAATTCTCAGATTAACCATTGGGCTAACCAACTGTCAAACATTTGTTGAATGATATTCAGACATCCAACATTTTTAGTATTGAAAATTAGGGACAAAATTTGGGAAGTTAATTGTCATTTTGAAAAAGTTATTTTAATACTAAAACGTCAGGATGTATAGTTAAAGATTTGAAACAGGTCATTAATAAGGCGGAAACATGACTAAGGTGAGATTAGTGACGTACTGTATTTCTTTATTTGCTAATATGTTTTATTAATGGAAACAAGTTGAGATAATAATTTTTCTTTTCTTGTATATATATTGAAAATCAAATTATTGACACTACAAAATTCATAGCTTTGAAATCTGCAGACAAATTATATACGATTATGAACAATTTTCTTTAAAAGTTCTTAAAACATGTCACTAAAGTGGAACGTTGTAACTAATAAATACAACTATTTATTATTTTGGAATATTTTTTTTAATAATGGACACTGTTAGGACTGTTAATTTAAGTAAACATTGTAGATTCTAACTCTTAGGTAGCGTTCATTACAATAGAGAATATACAGGGTCATCGAAAAGTATCGGACCCCCCTAATATCTTCAGTTAGAATGCACTTAGGAGAAAATGTCCAATAGCAAAGTTGTATGGTTTCAAGCGGGGAGTAAGATGATGACCTTGACTTTGACCTTGACCATGTCCTTCAAGGTCATTTCAAGGTCAATCTTATTTTTTTAAATAGAACCCCATACATTTTGTTAAGTGGGGAATAATATTAGGGGGATCCGATTAATGTATTTTCTTTAAACCAATTAAGTGGTCTCATTATTCCGCGCACAAAAGTATTAAGGTTATGATTACTGAAAACTAAATAATATTTGACAAGATATTCTACATTTTGTGTCAAAAAATTGTTAACTTCAAACCTTTATAACTCAAAAAGTACTTAATAAAAAAATATTTTATTATAGTGTTTTGGAAAGCTCTCGAGATAAGCTATATGAATATGCAATAAAATGTAGGGGGTTCTATTTAAAAAAATAAGATTGACCTTGAAATGACCTTGAAGGACATGGTCAAGGTCAAAGTCAAGGTCATCGTCTTACTCCCCGCTTGAAACCATACAACTTTGCTATTGGACATTTTCTCCTAAGTGCATTCTAACTGAAGATATTAGGGGGGTCCGATACTTTTCGATGACCCTGTATACCATTTTTCAGAAAATTCTACTTTTACTACCAAGTTTTCTGCAAAATTCACTAATATTCTTTTAATGTGTAATGAATATAAAATACGGACAGTGTAGTTTAAAAATAATCAAAATTCATAGAATATTATGAATGACACATGATTTGCTTACAAAATTCTTAATCACTTTTACACACTATACTAACGGGGAACTTAAGATACTCCTAAAATACATTATCAATTTTTATGTAATATAATTTTTAATAACTGTAACTGCAAGTAATATATTACTTCAGTAGTTAGTAAATGCTATGATTAATAACAATTAGTAACATCTAAAATAAGGTTACTTCCCAAATTGTATAGTTTCACCGATACTAGTTTGTCAATGAGGAAGTTACAGTACTAAGAATACCTTTACATCATGTTTAAGTTTTATGAAGGAACAGTCATAATTTAATCGATATCGTAACTTGTTTGAAACAATATAGACGGTAATCTATGATGCGTTACCCGTTTAGTAAAGAAAGGCAGCATGTCATCATCGGTAGATAGATAATTTTATGAATAATAAACGTAAAAATGTCGTCACTTTTTATCTATTCGAATGATTCAGTTCGATTCAACAATATGTTAGCATTGTCTGTTATCGCGATCTTAAGACATATACAGATATGACTGCATGATATCTTCAGTTAAGAGAAGACGACAGGTTTGTAATTGTAGTCAGGTGAATAAGAAAAGTGAATTATTTCTTCACCTATACACCAGATTGTTGCTTTCTTAAAGTGATGAGAATGTATAAACTATTAAAGGTCTTTCTGTATAATGATGATAATATTTAAATGTAAACTGCCAATACAACAATAAAGTTAAAAACTGAACTAAGTTTTAGTACAACCAATTTCGGAACTAAACTTTTCTGTGACCCGATTTTCTTAAAATTGCGTCTTTTTCAGTAAATTTCAAAAGCAAAAGATACAACATGAATCTATTCAATATGTTGTAAAGTGCATTAAGTTAATTGTACTAATCCTGCAGTAGATAACAGCGAATATGGTTAGTTCAATGAATAGTAGAAGTTAATTTCACTTAATTTGACTAAATTTTAAAAAAATATACAAATTTAACAACATACTAATCATTAACTTAATATGTGTAAATAAAAATAGTCAAACACATAAACAGTATTTAACTGATTAAAAATAATTCTTTCACTAATTTCGGGTTTAATACTCAATGGTAGTAGGATTTATCAAATACATTTTATGCGTGTATCGTAAACTTTCGGTAGTATTTTAGTAATTTGATAAAACATTAATTCGTTCAATACTGTTTCGTAATGTTACGCAAAAGGTTGTAATCACAAAAAATGTTCACAATGTATTCAGTCCTCTGATATGATAAAATGAAGTTTCTTGTAGCCATTTAAAAAGTTCAAGCTTTTAAACACATGTTTAACGTGGATAAAAATGTGTTTGTTTTTGTTTGTTTTGTTTTTTCGTTGAAATTCGCATAGCGAAAAATATGGGGTTAACAATAGTACATTGTCAAACTAGGGAGCAAAATAGGTGTTTGCCGACGAGGGCGAGTTTGACGAGTTTGACTTCCGCGATGTAGGGAGCAAAATATTATTTTGGGCTCAGAGTGTGAGAGACTTATTTTGCTCCCGGCTAAATTCATTCTGCGCCCTAAGGAGAGAATGCGTTATTTTTCTCTCGCGATTTAGGGAGCAAAATAGCATTTTGCGTTCAGGAGAAAATTTATTTGTCTTTGTATTTTGTAGTATAAAATAATGCTAATTTGGTTAGTGAATGTTGAATGTCTTTAAAATTGTGAGAACTTTTAAACAGTTAACGAATGAATTAACTTTTTATTTCTCTTTCGATTGTCTTTGCATCTACATTACGTTGTGATTTAAAAACTTTAAAATTGATGTATTATTCGGTTTATATGAGGCTTTTTAATATTTACATATTGTTAAAACACAACACTTTAATTTATAATACAGATTATTTGACAAGAACTTTTCTTTACTTATTTTAATCAATTTCATCAATTTCTTATAACTTATAAAGTATTTTTACTAAACAATTATTCTGGATAAGGAGCTGACATTTACGGCATTGTTCTTGAGTGTCTTTTTACTGAACATTAACATGAATTTTGTGTGATTAACATATATTTTCATGTGTCACATTCATGAAATTCGTCTAACTTTCGTTTTTGTTTTTACATATTTCGGAATTTGTTATAACTTGTGAAGTATTTTACAGAATATCTTCAGTTTTAACTGTTGAAAAATTAAATAAATATTCGTATTTTACGATAGGGTTTTCATGACCAAAGCCAATAGCGTTTTTATTTGTAAAAAGAAATGCGGTGATTTGTGATTTTCATAAATTTTCGTAAATTTAAAATTACGGTGGAGTCCTTATTCCAATGTCACCTTATAACACACTCTAGGCCATAAAATAAGTCAGCTATTTAGTTAATAAATTATCAATATTGGAGTACTTTAGTTAACAATGACGGGATCTATTGTTAAATTTAATACATCTGTAAAGACACATGCAGAATCCTTGTATGTTTTTGAAATTTTCGCGGAGACCTTCAATAACGCTGATAAATATTAATTCAATATTTTAATTTAAAACTTATGTTAAGTAGTGAAAACAACATTAATGCAACGCAAATCGGTTCACTTTGATCGTCGCAATAATTTCGCGGTTTTCAATGCTGTCAACGTGACCGCGAATTCGAAATTAGCGAATTCGAAACCTCTCCTAGTGGTCATGCAGCTTGAAAGTGCACCTGTAAACACGCATGTTTTTCGGTATCTAATCTGGAATGAAAACAGGAAGAGAAATTCATGACCGGCGGTGATTGAGGGTTAAGGATATTGGTCAAATGGAAACAAATAAAACACGACAGTAATGTTTGCAATCAATCCGCTCATTTATACGTTTAAAAATATTTCAATTGCATTGAAAATAAAATGCAATCTATATTTTTTCTTCGCGGATATATCCAATTTCTGAATTAGAAAAAAATGATTCTGTTATTTTGCGGGTCAGTGGAAAACTCCCAGTTATTTTGTAACTCGTTAAAAGGCTTTTCGTCATCTGATCTATAGGTACAAGTACAGTTGCTTGGAATGGTGTGCATTTATATAACATCGACTGTCTAATATTATTTAACAGATAAAAGATAAGAATAAGTAATAGGTATACCTACGTAACGTACCTTCAGCTACGATCAAAGATAGATGCGTTGCAAGTTAGTTACTTATCAAGAATACTTCGACAGGTATTTTCTAAGATTTTTCACGAGAAATAGTTTTCTTTGTTTGTATCTATTTTGTCTTTTTCGGTTATTTTTTTTTATTTATAATAATTAATTCAGAGTATATTCAGTGAATTATATGAAAAAATTACACTGAAAAACAAAATTCTTATTTTGAAGTAATTATTTATTTAAATAGTCGCAACAAAATATTTAATTAAAATAAGGAAATATTTTTTTAATTTAAATAAATATTTACTTGCTGGATAAAATCAAATTGATATTTTGTTGCGTCTATTCAAGTAAATATTTGCTTGAAATTAGGAAATATTTTTTTAATGTAAAAAATAAAACGTGGTATACAATATGACGGTTGATACAAGAGAACAAAAAATTTAAATCAACTATGAAAATTTTAAGGAAAAGTTGTATCGTGCAATAGTTACACGAAAATTGTCGCTGATATAAGAAAGAGGTTAGGTTTGTCTTTCCATTATTTTCATATGCAAGACCCTATCGAAGTTACGTTTCATTGTAGATATTCAACAGCGGATTTATTTTATTATTTACGAAATATTTTTTATCCGTGGTAATACTAATTTCAGTACTATGACCTAGTAAATTCGAAAACGACTGTACGTTTCAAATTGAAAAATTGTTTATTTAAATATCGAAAAGTTATACAGTGTAATGGTTAATACAAACCGTAGTTCATTAAACAGCTTTGTATTTTCATAAAATTTATAAATAAAGAATTTTGTTCTTTTCTATGTATTTTTTTAATAGTCAATTAAAATATTTTAAGAATTGTGACTGTCTTTATCATCGATTAGTACAATTATGTGATCAAATTTCATAAATGTAAATTGGTTTATTCAATGTGTTAGATGGAGTTTTTAACCATTGAAAGCCATTGTTCACATTCTTTTTACTTCCTTTTTTCTTTCTTTTTTCTCGTTTCAAATCAGTCGAAATTAATAAAAATTATAAAAATTATTGTCTATGATGACAAAGAATCAAAGACCTATTTTACAGATCCAAATGTCATTCAAAATTTACTCTTTAAATGTGAGTGGCTCACTTTTCACTCAAGAATTAATTCTCGTTTCAAAGAATTTAGTCAGTTGTTACTAATAATGATGAATCAAAAACTTTAATTGGTTTTTTCTATTCAATGTATATGTCGATGAAATGCTATACTGGTTATTCAATATAACAAACATCTAAAACAAAAAAAGGACTTCGATTTTTGAAAAGATAATTTTAATGAAAATTAGACATTTTTTTTTTGTTTTTAATTTGTCACATATGATCAGCTGTCTGAAGGATGTGTGCGTCGATATCCCGGGTACATGTCAAAAATCCGAAACATTGAAAAATCGACATTTAAAAAGCAGACATTGTTGTTTTCATGAATATTACAACTTTGACTATTGGCTTTTTGACAGTCATCGTTTTTTTTAGTGTCGGCTTTTTAAATGTCGAATGAATATTTTAGATTTTTGAAATTTGTTTTTTTGAGATGTTCCCGTTATCCTTTTTCTCGAGATCTGTTTTGCAAAGTAGCAAAATCCGCACATCCGCAGCAGCGAAACGTTTTATGTAAGCCAAGCGGAAATAAATCCGGTCGGCGTGTGTCCCCGATGCAGTTGTCTTCCGGGAGGTGAAAATCGCCGTAACCGCCAGAAGGTGCACGTGTATATCTTATCAGTCACCTGTTACCGTTTTCACCGAACCGCTCTCGATCTACTCTTATCTAAAATCGACGTTCGATATACCCGACCAGAGATCCTTTCCTTAGTAAAACGACCTGCGATTAAAGTTAATCGATCAATCATCGAGTATTCACCGCTTCACTTTTTCGGTAATGACTCACGAATTCACACTCGAGACAATCCCTGACGTCATTTTACGAATGGAAATTCGAATGCTTTGCGGGTGACATCAATTCTGAGTTACTGGAGATTTGATATTCCGAAACGTCGCTGTTGCGACGTAGAGCGAGAAACTTATTCTTGAGATCTTTGTTTAAATGAAAACGATGATATACAATTTTTTCCAAATTAAGGAAATTCGGAGAATGCTTTCTACTCTCTAAATTTCTTGGAGTGAGAATTTCACTCCTGTAAAGGGCGACTAAGAAAACCCCTCCAATGAGAGTGAATTTAGTGAAATTCGACTCTAAAAAGAGGTGATATATTCATTCGTGTAAAAAGAGTCGAAATTTGCACTCTTGGAGTGAAAGTGAATTTATAACTCATTTCACTTTCGCATCGGAAATATGATTTAACAAAATATTACCTTAAAAAGATCATGTTTTTTATTTTAAAATTGAAAAATAAGTAGGAACGGTTAGTTTTTTCAATATTTTCGTGCCGGATTTAGAAAGAGTACACTTAAAAATAACCGCCTAGAAATATTCAGATCTTTAACATAAACAACAGTTATCCGTGCTTAAAATTGACAAACAAAAACGGCGAAATTGGGTCAATAAGGGTTACGGGGGTTCTAAAATGCTCGGCCAATGAGGTAGGCATTTTCACTAAAAATCGTAGATAAAAAATGACTGAATCAATTCGAATCTATTCGAAATTCGGGCTCTGTAAGGGCAATTTTAGTTACTTTAGACGGTATCCTAGAAAATGTCACAGATTTTTTACTTGAAAACATTGTAAAAAAATGTAGGTCCCAAATTTAACCAAAATTATGGCGGTAAATTGTACAAAGAACTCGTTTTTTAGTTAGACACAATATTTACGTGGTTAACTTTATTAGTTTTATTTAGATTAATAATAATTAGCATCTACTAATATTATTACGCGATGTGATAAGTTTTGTATTCTGAATAATATCATACTAACTTTCTAGATTCGTAGTTAAGAAATTAGAATGAGGCATACAAAAAATTTTTTTTTCAATGTTTGTTGGAATGTTCTAGAACATTCAGGACTCATGGCTTACACATCAATTTTTTTTTGCGTCATTAGAAATAAGTCGAAATCTATAATCTCATCTTCAATAGAAAACCTCCAGAATAGGGTCCTAAAAGGGGCGAATTTCAAATTTGTTTTTCTTAGAGAGAGCTAACATATTTTGTAGATCCTTAGCTCAAGCGATTGAAGTTCAAAAAGCCAAGGCAATTGTTTGCTGTAAAATTTTTAGAAAAAATCCTCTTTACCATTTTATTTTTTGCTTTAAGGAGGTTCTTAAGTGGTCCGCCGGTATGGTAGGTTAGTTTTCACTAAAAAATGTACATTAAAGATGATTGAGTAACATTTTTAAAATTCCGGCTCTGTAATGGCAATTTTAAACACTATAAACACTTTCCGAAAAAATACTAAAGATATTAATTGAGAACTGAGTGAGAATTTTCGGAAATAAGTGATTTTTATTTTTTTCACATTGCGTAATAATATTATTACATACTAATTATTATTAATTTAAATGAAACTAATAAGGTTAAGCACGTAAATATTGTGTCTAACTAGAAAACGAGTTCTTTCTACAATTTTCCACTACAATTTTGGTCAAATTTATGACCTACATTTTTTTGTAAAATGCTTTCAAGTCAAATTTCTCGTAGATGTATGTCAAGAAGTGCACCTTTCATTTACGTACGATTAAGGCGCCACTCGTTCAATCACTAGAAGCAGCTCGGTGAGAATTTGTCAAGATTCAAATTGAGCGAAGAGGCAAACCTAAGGGGGGCATGGGGCGCAGGTCGGGGCGTGGGGGTTAAGGGGGAGGGGGGAGGCTGAGAGACTTCCGCTTTCGCGTCTCGCAACTATGGCGGTGCAGAGGCAACAGCGAGAAATGCGGTTTGACTTTCGCGAAACGGGATGCAGTAATTCTCGTTGGGATACGCATCCGCAAGCCGCTAAGCGTAAAAACGACGACCGGTTGTAATATTATTATTGATGGTATTCATGCGCGGTCCATGAATCACCGAAGATGCAATCGGACGAATTGTCTTTTTTCCTTTCGACAATGTGCCAATGACTGGGATTGAACCAGGACGCATTTTGTTGAGGCCATCGTGTGTACTAAAATGAAAAAATCTGATGGTTTCAAAATTCACGATCGTAGTAGTAGTGTTATGGGGGTTCTGAAACAATCAGTCGGTAAAGTAGTATTCGACGCCAAATTTATGATTTTCAAAAGCTGTTCTACTAAATTTGTTCTACCTACTATAATAAATAGTTTTACAATTGCCATTTAACGATTAATTTTTTTGGTATTCAGGAAGTCTGTTTGTTACAGAGTTCATAATTGTAGTAGAAGTGTTATGAGGGTTCTGACACAATAAGTCGGTAAAGTAGTATTCTACGCAAAATTTATGATTGTCAAAACCTGTTGTACTAAATATGTTCTACCTACTATAATAAATAGTTTTACAATTGCCATTTGAGGATTAATTTCGTTGGTATTCAGGAAGTCGTATTTAGCATTTAGTGTAACATTCACAAAACCCTAATTTTCAAAAATACAATAAAATACATAATAATACAAATTTGTATTATTGATTTATTACGTAAATTACTATTTTATCGATTGATTACGTTACGACCGACATGAAGGAAAAGTATTTTTTCGACAAATTTGTTATTTTTTATCGTTTTTAAAAATTTTGAATGCCTGAACATGAACTGAACGATTTTCGCTTAGGATCTCATCAAATGCTGGAGTGAAAATACGTTGGTTGCAAGTCGTAAAAATCAGGATTGTAGTAGAAGGGTTATGGGGATTCTGAACCGATCGGTCGGTAAGGTAGTATTCCCTGAAGATAATATAAAATGATTGGTGAGTAAGGTAGTATTCTACCAAAAAAAAAAAAAAGATAAATATGAAATGTCTAAACTATTTTATAAAATTTTTACTATTTTCTGCTAACAATACCGATTACAATGATCCCAAAATTGCTTGTAATACAATAATCGTTAGTAGAAATTAGATTTAATTTAAATACATCGAATCGGTACACTGATACAAGAATTTATTTACCATAAGCAGGCTTCTTTAAATATGTTGAACTAAAGCATTTCATTACTGTACAAAACATTTATTAATGGTTAAAATATACTTGCTAGTAAATAAAATCATTTATTTACTACTAAGAAATCCATCTTAACTGTTAATAAATGTTGTTGAAGGTTAAGAAATTGTTTAGTTCACCATATTTAAAAAGCCTTCTTTACAGTAAATAAATTCTTTTATCAGTGTACCTAAATGTAGAATACATAGTTAGCACCACCAAATTAGCAGTAAGATATGGCATAACAATATTTTATACGCATACTCACGGACAAATCATCTTATAAGTGACAGAAGATAACTTAACATACAAAGATGGAGACAATAGTTGATAGATATTTTGTTTCACGATTTATCTACCATTCAACTCGTGAAGTGATTCTGTTCGGTTCGAATCTTGTAAGAAGCTGGCTGTCTATTTTTTGTTGTGCATTGTTTTCAAATTTTGATATGTTGGAGTAAGTATATATGAGAACTGATAGAAAATTCTACAACTGTAATGAAAATCGAAGATACATATTTTTGAAAAGTAAAGATTTTTATTCCACACTTATTTCTAATATCATTCCTATTTGCGAAAATTAGTGTCGTATTGAACGCATCTAAAATTGCGTAAATGCTGTTGTACAATAACATAATTTTATAAATTACATTTTATATGACATAGATCGATTTCTTCGATTATGTCATTGTATAATTTCATGCTTCAAGCGCAGCAAAAGATATGTGAAAGTAGTTTAAAGGTTTATAAAGACTTAGAAAAAAGATAGCCACGGCAAATTATCGCAATACTTGTATAGAACGTTCCAGCAGGGTTGCTACATTCTTAAAAATAAAACAGATATAATTGGAATTTTTAAAAACACATAAAAAAGAACAGTTGAGAACACTGAAAAATATTTTCTCATCGTATAATAGTTTAGTGAAGTCAAGAATATCACAACATTGTTACAGTTTTTAATGGCAGAAAATCACTTAATTTTTCTTTATATATGATTAAATTTTACATAAATTCCTCGTTGCATGTATTAAATGTACAGTAATTTTTTTTTGAACATTGATTGACTGATTGACTTATTATTTGGCTTGAGGGTGAACCTCATTGGCTAACCAGTATATAGATGTTACAGGTAAACTGAATTTGATTAATATAAGTTTAACAAAGTCTAAGAGATAAAAGAGCACAATTCGGTGCGAAATATTCTTCATATTTTTTTAAATCAGTAAAAATTATTCACAATTTTCTGACGTGAAAGACATTAAAAAAATTCGGCATTTTTATAAATCAAATATTCATCGAATTTCCAAAAAAAAAAGAATTGATCACGTAAATTACTTCCTTACCGGAGGACCCTTAAGAGGGTTCTAAAGTGGTCCACCGGTAAGGTAGGAAATTTCACTAACAAACGTCAATTGAAGATGACTGAATAATGTTTTTAACATTTGGGCTTAGTAAGGGCAATTCTAAGCATTATAAACAGTTTCTTAGAAAATACCAAAGATATTAATTGAGAACTGACCGAGAATTTTCGCAAGTAAGTGATTTTTATTTATTTCCGAAAATTCTTGGTCAATTCTCTATTAATTTCCTTGCTATTTTCTAGGATATCGTCTATAGTAATTAAAATTGCCCTTACGATTTTTAGTTAAAATTTCTACCTTATCGGCCAGGTACTTTAGAACCCCCTTAAGATGGAAAATTTCATCCTTCTAAAGTAAATTCATCATGTTAACTACCTTACACCTTCTAAATTAATTCATCATTCACCTAATTTATTTGTTTCCTTACCTCAACCTTTGCTCCGTAAAATTCTCGAATTAGATTAGGATAGATTAGGTTAGGTTTTTAGTTTAAATCCTAAGCTTTCAGTGCATTTTAAGTAAACATTTTCGTTTAAAATTGTGTTTAATTTGTATGACAAAATGTCAACAATTCCATCGATATTTTTCTTTTTGAAAAGCGAACTTAGAAGTTTGTTCAACTATAATTTGTTTCATTGCCGAAACACACAAACATACTAAATTTTTAACAAATGTGGGTTTATTTGTCAACTCCCTGTTGACGTCAGGGCATCCTCATGCGATCCAGATCAATAACACATTGTTGACGATACAAATCACGATACGCTTGTTTAAATAAGCATAGCAGCTCTAAAACAAATGAATAACAAACGTGAGTTTATCATAACTGAGGAACTTAGGAAGCGTAGTACAGTGATGCCACTCCACTTCAATTTATTTGATGAGCGATAGAGCGCACTGTGTACACAAACGTATTTTCAAAATTGGCGAGAGCACGAAAAAAGATAAGCATGGCAGCCACACGGGAGATTCAGTTCGGTCAGAAAATAGTAAAACACGTTATCGTTTTGACGTATACGTGACAACAGATTGTTTCCATTCATGTCGAGCTCGGGCTGAGATTCAATTTCAATTTTACAATATACATTTGTTACGCGCAGCCGCGTTTACGCAGCACACTGATTCATAATCAGCTTTATAATTGCGATGAATGAAGCTCTTGTTTATTTCATTACCTTCTCTTTCGTTAGTCTTCTTTCGTAAAAGTGCAATTACGTTGTGCTAACTTGCGTCTTGTAAAAAACTTTAGTGTTTTGTTGTTGTTTGAAAATTGCAATAAGAAATGTTGTCGATATCATTATTGTAACAAAATTTTTAATTCATTTTTGCTTTCTTGTACAAATGTGTGGATTCAAGTGGAAAATGAAAAATGCAATTTATATGAAAATTGCACTAGACGGTGAAAACCGGTGATTTGAGATATGTGTTTCTTCAAGGAACGCTAAGGTGGCGCATTCATAAAAAATGAAATCTCACAAAATTATCTTGGACCGACGCGCCGATGGATACATTCAAGTGAGTAAAAGTTCCGATGGTGAAAATTTGTCAGGCTTGGCAGGTGTGATATGGGCGTGAACAGTTGTGCCAATTTCTTTTTTATGATATACTGAAAACTTACTGTATCTGCAGTCAAAATAATTTACAATAAAGCATACTGTAAATATCCGAAGCAGGTACGCTATTATACGGGTTCATTTCATGCTATTTTCATACCATTATACGAAATTTGGTGCACGGAAAAACACAACAGTTGCCTTAACCAAATAAATGGTTAAACAGATATATTTCTAGTTGTCACAACGATGTATGTCGTTGTCTGAGCTAATAATACCTAACTTCTTCAATTTTTTCAATTGATATCTTTATCTAAGGTTATGTAATTTATGGTCGCCACAACTATTTATATAGTTCTCATAACTATTTATACGGTTCTTGCAAATGTTTACGTGATTATAACATAGCCATTTGTATATGGCTGTGGCAACTAGACTATTTTTTTGTATGCTCTTCAATTTTTGAAAAACATACGAAGAGGCGATCGCTAGCATAACGCTAAACTGTCAAAACATTTTATCATGGACATGCAGATTTTAAAAACCTGCCACAATTAAAGGCTCATTTAGTTAATTTAATACTCTCTACTTTGTTTAAAATGAGAATTTCACTATTGTAAAAGGCGACTGAGAGAATCATTATAATAGGAGTAGATTCAGTTAAATTTATCGACTTTAAGAAGAGTTGATAGTTTCACTATTCTAAGAAGAATCGAAATTTTTACTTTTGTGATAAGAATAAATTTATAATTGTGGATGAAGCGCAAGTACCTTCGCTGCCGATCTCGTTATGAAAACGTATTCCTATTTTGCATATTAGACGACTTTAACGAAGGCTTTAACATTGCAGATCTTATTTATTATATATGACAGATATGTATGTGGTACTCACATATTGTACCTAACATTTTTACGTATTTTTATTAGAAGAGATTTATTTAATTTCGAGAGCATTAATGAACCCGTAATTCTCCCACAATTGTTTTTTTTTTTAATTTTAAATTGAACATCATTAAATTCTGTATTACAGCATTAAAGTAGCCTTACTTATAATAGAATACAAATCCATTTAGAAATTATATTTCGCCAACTTAACATACGTACATTCTGAAAACAACTACACAAGTAGAATTTTTTTCACAGGCATTGATAGTTTTTCTTATCCTATTGTAAAGATTATCCTCTTTTTGAAAAAATGTCATTGCAATTCTAAAATTGTAACTGATTGCTATTGACATATACGTTAACATTTTATTAGAGACACATTTTACCGATTTTCATCAGATTTGTTCTCTGCTTGAAAGACAAAGATTGTCACATTGAAAAAAAAACTTTTTTTTCAAATATTTGTAAGAAAGCAAGACATGAAAATTTAATTTATGAAAAAAGTATATACCGCAGGAAGCGATATTCATAGTTAAAGTTAGAGTCGATCGAGTTAGTAATTGATACCCAACAGCCGGTGTTTACAAAAGCGATGATTTGCAGGATTTCGTAAAATTATTTTAAACCGTAAGGATGACGCGAGAAAAGCTACAGAATGAAAGACAAAGACACACAAAACACACCCACGCGAGTACATTTATTTATCAACCCCGACATCCTTCCCGAGATAGGAACTTGTTGATACGAGTATATCTTTTAACCTAACGTAGTGAAATTTCGTCATTGTATCTCGTTGTAATTCCTTTTCGGATTGTTCAACGACCAGTGACAAAGTAGTTTAGATCATGAATCATGTGTTTTATGCCCGCCGATAACAGCTTTGTATATTTTAAAATACGTTAACCGCGAGTGATTCACGTAACCGACCACTTCGTCAGGTCATTATTTGTATCGATCCTGCGACAAGATCTATTCAGATCGAGTAATAAAAATTTCCTTTCTAATAAGTCTCGGCAAGATTATCGCGTAATGTGAATAAGACAAATTTATTACCATTTAAAAAATTTAATATTTTTTTAAAATAAAAAAAAATTGTCCTGATAGGACTCGAACCTGAGTTATTCACTCTGGAACTTCGAGCCTAACCATTAAGATCTATTTCGATGTGATATATTTTAATATCGAAAAGTAGTATGAAAAACAAAATAATTATTTCCTACACAGTAAAAAATAAGTCTTATAATCGTTACATCTCAAATTAAGCACCGTAAAAGTCTTAATTTCAGTCTAAAATTGAGCTAATTTTCTTAAATTAAGTCGATATTTGCGCTTAAAGTCTTACTTTCGGACAGCAAAGTTTAATTTTAGCCAAGATTTAGGCTTAAAGAAACATTTTTCGAGCTTGTAACATCTAAGTTAGAGAAGTATTATTTCAAACCTGAATATTGACTAAAAGTAAATTTTCAAAACTAAAAAACAAGGTTTTGAGCGCAAATATTAACTTAAGAAAATGAACACAATTTTATGCTGAATTGAAGCCTTTTACGGTGCTGAATTTGAGATGTAACAAACAATTTTAAGACTTTTTTTTTCTGTGTATATGACAATTCATAATTAATTTAATTACATGGTCTTGTTGCTTGTATTTTACTTCTGGTTTCATTAACTATATATTTTCACTGACCACTGGTAGTTGTTGCTCTCAATAATACTATTTGTAAACAAATACTATATGCAAACATTTATATATAAACCTGAAATGAATTAATATTTATTGATATAATTATAATATGGGTTTTAATTTATTTGTCAATACTCACGATTTTCGTTATTTCTGTTTTAGGTAAGTTACCAAACTGGATGTTTCTACTCGTGGTCATCGGGAAAGTTAAGTCTTTAAATGAAGATCAAGGATAAGAAATGTCTGAGATTCCTTTTTATTAATATGCTGGATAATTTATATACGCTATTCCGACGCAAATATTGGAAAATTCCTCATTGATTACATATAAGAGATTATATTTTATTTATCGAGGGATTAAATTCTTGATGAGGCATACTTATTTCGGTTTAAACATTTGTACGAATTTCGCTTTTTAATCATTTCTGAAATGGTAAGTGAGATCACAGTATCGGAAAATATTTAACATCGATTCTACCCGTTGACATCTCTTTTTTAGTAATTTAAACTCGACTATTAGTAGATCAGTAGAAAAAAAGTGACTAATTTTGAGTTTCATAATAAATCGCTAGTAATTCTGTTTACATTGAAAATATGCCGCTAGCTTGCTCCCGCGTGCATTCTTTTTCTCGGTCGTTACTGAGATTTCGCAACTATATGCATGAAAAACTGTAAGAACTCTCACTCTTCTTCCTTTTGCAAGATCTGCGATAAACAGTAATATATTCACTTGAATGTCTTGAGGCAACCAACGGTCCTCGTTAACGAATCAATTTTCTAAATGAATGTTAATTACTTATATATTTATATAAATATTTCATGTGGAGGAGCGCATTTTTTTCAATCTGTTGTCCTATCAAGTAATTGTCTTTCGCGAGACGAAAAAAATAATATAGTTTTTAATACAAATACAAAATTTTAAAATGGTAAGTCTTTGAAATTTGAAAATAACTATTTTCATAAAAGTGGTTAATTAGTTGAATGGTAGTTTAGATTTATATTTTATCAATTACGTAATTTATCATTCGGTATAGTACACAACTAATATTGTATAATAGTAATCATTCGCCTTTACTTGTAGTAGAATTCTACCGGTATGAACTTCAGCAGAATCGATAAGACAATGACGTTAATGCCTTTTTTATTCTAAGATCTAATTGCATACTAATTACAATGAAATCCTATTACGTTATCATAAAATCAAGTCCTACAGGGAAAAAAAACAATATTTTTTATTCAGTAGGCGTAAAACGGTCGTTTTCGGGGTGTAAAATGATCAATGTATTAAGATAGAGATTTTGTTGAGTCATCGTTGTTAAAAACAATTGAAAATGGCCATTTTTCACACCTACTGAATCAAAAAATTATGTTCGTAGCGACCAGCCGACACCTACGGGCGTAAAAGTTATTATACACCCTTGATACGAAAATACCTATTGTTTATAAAAAAATAATTAATTTAAATAATTTTTAAAATGTCAGTCATTTTATTGAACACTTGCAAGAAAATAATAAACTTTCTCGACTAATAATTCAAAATTCAATAATTTTCTCCACAGTGTTCAAAAACAGATTTAGTTCCTGACAAATTTATTAATTTTGGAAATATTGAGATCAGGACGAAGCATAAAAATGTCATTATGAACTTCAAAAGTATGTTTTTATTAACGGTTTTCTTTGAAATAAAAAAAGGAAGTACAGATATTCTGCATGCACAACATTTGTTTATTAAGGACCATATGTAGATCCATATAAAAATGTTAGGTAAGTTACGAAAAGTCAATATATCTGATAAAAACAAACAATATTTGTTATTTATAAATAGTCCATTATTATTCACGTTTTTAACGAAACTAATTGTTGATTAACGAAAACTGTAAATTTCCAATATTTCCTCAATCGCTTAATATACAAATACATCATAAAACCCAGCTATTTTAATTTTATTTACTTTATCTTACGCTCCATTTATGATATTAATAATTATAAATGTTTTTTGTAATTTATTATCATCTACTGTTTTATTATTGTTCTAACCTCAATTCCATAGAGGAAAACACCAGTAATGTACATTACAATCTTTCTTTTTCTTATTCTATTTCTATCTTTCTAAATGGTTTTGACCTCAATTTCTTAATAATAGTTATTATTATCGTAGTAATTTAAAAAATGTTAAACGGTAGTGTTATTACACAAAAATAACGAAATGTTAAAATTGACAGTATGTTTTGTCGTTAAAGATAAAATTACAACACAAACTTGTACAAAAGCATTGATTTAATAAATATCTCGATGCTACTATATTATGAATTATAAATCAGCATAATTAAAATGTCAATTGCAGGAAATGTGATCGTATTGAATGCAAATTAAAAAAACATCGCTTTAATGTTTACTACTAATCGTCGTGCAATGCACGTCGAAGTAAGAGTAATCGCAAAGTAATCGAAGAAACTATTTCAACTAATTTGTCGCCCAATTATTCTTCCAGATAACGGTGGAAAGTTTATTAAATAACATAAATTTGAAAATCGACATTAAAGAGATGAAAGTCGTTTACATTAAACTTTTGTTACATTGTTTTTTCCTTAAGAAAGTAACATAATAGTATTTGCATGAATGTGTCCGTTCATGAAAACAAAATACAACTGTGAAACATCTGCAAAATTTAGAGAAATCTGTAGATATTACGAAAATGTTAATTATACTCTAATAAAGTAGATTCGTAGTAAATAATTCTCGTTTTTTTTTACTATTACGATAGCACTTGAGAAATTTGTTGGAGTGAATTTTTACTCTTTACAGAGTGAAAATTCTAAAAACGTGAGAACTTAGAGCCGAAAATATATAAAAATATTTAATATAAAATTGGCCGAAAATTTTCAAATTACAACCGCCATATTGGATATTTAAATTTTCAAACTCAATTACGTCGATGAGGCACAATTGAGACATTTTAAATTATATATGCACTGATAATAGAATTTATTTACTGTAAATAAGGCTTCTTTAAATACGTCCAACTAAAGTATTTCTTTACTGCAAATTACATTGATTAACAGTTAAAATATATTTGTTAATAAATAAAATGATTTCTTTATTATTAATAAATGCATTTTAACTATTAACAAATGTTGTTTAAGGTTAAGAAATGGTTTAGTTCGTCATATTTAAAGAAACCTTCTTTACAGTAAATCAATTCTTTCTTCAGTGTGGTTGGTCGTTTATTTTGAATCGGAATCCACATTTAAAACCGACAATGAACAATTTTTTCTGATAATAATCTTCATTGTCTGTTCTTGATATGGAAGCAACCTGTGACACTAACCCAGTAAGAACCAAAACAAAAAATTTGTCATGCAGTTTAACAGTAATTTTTAGTATTAAAACGAAAAAAAAACAGTTTTATGATACATACTTTTTATCCAATTCCCCCTCGTTCGAATGGCTTGTCGTAAAATACTGCAAATTCAAAAATAAAAAAAATGACATGTGATTAATGAATAAAACACGATTTTTCGTCTCTATTTTACTTATCAATATTTTTTTTTCATTTCTCGCATTAAAATGTTTTAGACATGCATAAATAGCGCGTCAAAAATGTCTAGGGTTCAATATGATAAAGCGTATTTCTAAAAAATTCAATACGGCGGCGTCCCCAAAATAGCGTCCAGAATGCAAATTTATTTTGATGAATACCAAGATGCCCTGACTCTAACACAATCAGCTTTCTCAAATAAATGTCAAGACTGAAAAATTCTTAGACTACAACTAGGGATGCATCTGATTTTTTTTTCAGATGTTTTTGGTGAAATTTTGAAAAGTTTGTAAATTCTAGTATATTCCTAGATGCTTTTCTTGTTCTTTGCAATTATTTATAAAAGTTGCTAATTTTTTCGAAAAAAAAACACAAAAATATATACATAATTTTTAAATTTGTTTCCTGAAAAACTAGCAACACTTATAAAAAAAGTCAAGAACAACAAATTCTTAGATTTCATCAAGGAATATACCATAATTTTTTTTAGAATCCTTCGGAGATGTTTATTTATTTATTTATTTATACAGCGCATAATGCCCTTTATAAAATTATTTTTCGACATTTTTCCAAATATCACCAAAAAAATCTGAAAAAAATCCATTGTGTTCCTCATTTAATTCTATAAACTTTTCAATCTTAACATTTATTTGAAAAAACAGATTATTTTATAGTCATGGCATCCTGAAAATCGCCAAACAAATCTTAATTTCGGGCGCCATTTTGGATACGCCGTATTGAATTTTTTGAAATTACGCTTTGCCACGTCGATACACAGTCTTTTTTGGTGCGCCTTTATATTCGTCTAAAATATTGTAATGCAGGTAATGATTAAAAAAACAATAACAAACCTTGAAAAATAGTTTCTTTTATTGAACCACATGTAATTTTTTCCTTTTGAGTTTGCAGTATCTTCTGATATGTTATACGCAAGAGTGGAGTTTGATCCACAAAAAAGATCTACTAATATTGATTAATTCTAAAAAGTATTATCAAAATTCATGTTAAATTTTTGTACACTTGTTGCTAATTGGGTTTAATGAGAGAATACTTAAAATCTGTAATACGTAATTTGTTAAAATAAGGTAAATTTTTTCTTTCGAATCCTCGTTTCGAAGAAAAGTGACTTATTTTGTCTGCCGAGAAGGCATTGGAATCAGAGATGATAAAAATAAACGCAGTATACGAAGAAAGCCGTTGTTTTGCATAAATTGCGAGTACGAGGAAAGCCAAGGGCTTTTCTGGGGTCACTCGACAATTGAAAAGGCGACGTCTGCTGCATGCACACATGCTGCATGGAAGTGTTATTAAGCTCACAAAGTGCGGCTATGTCGCTGGCCTCATTAATGTTGCTGGAGGAGAGCGGGTAAAAAAAAGGAAGTCAAGAAAGGCGGAAAGAGATAAAAGTATATGTGTTACTCCAAGTCTCAAGCTTCTTGTACACACACCTACATTTGTCTAGGAACAACGAATAGATTTCGTTCCATTATCAAACAATTTGTCGGCACTATGTTCGGCCGCTAAGTTCAATGTTAGCTCTGCACATTTCGGTTAGGAAAGCGGTACGACCACAAAGTGCATTGTTGTCATTGATTAGTGCATAAAAGACTAAGATAAAGCCAAACTAACATTTTTGTTTAATTGATGCAATAACCTGATAATCATGGTGAGAACAATTTAGAAGAACAGGATCTACCAGTTTATTCCCTGATGATGTTGATCATGTATGATGTGCGTAGATAATGTTATGTAGTGTTTGAAGACAATGATGACATTATTCATGAAAATATTTACTAAAATTTAGAAGGAAACAGTATATAAGTTTACCTCTTAATGGTACTGCCATAATCCATGAGGATTGATGGTGATGTTTGTGTGTGTAAAGTAAAGGCCATCATAGTGTAAGATTATGGTTATTGCGACATCCAATGTTGACAAAACTTAGTATATGATATGCGTTGATGGCGATTGAAGATGTTGGATATTGTTTGAAAACCGAGATCTTTTATCATGTCTGATAACTTATAAAAAATTTGTAGAAGATGTTCATCTACTGTTAGCGCGGTATACTTGGTGTCATCCAAAGTTTGTACTGCAGATATTCTGAGAATTAAATTTGTGCTATGTTGAATGTCTGAAGATCAGTAAAAATTTATAAAAATTCTGAAGAAATTGTAGTTTGAATTATGACACTATTTAGGATCAACAATAGCAGTATTGTTTCTTGACTGTGTGATAGTGTTGACTTCGTTCCTTAGACGTCTATCTTCTGAGATGTTAAAAAATCAATCTGTAAGGAGGTATGGTTATGATTGACAATAAGTAGACCTAAGTAACAAAAAGTATAAGTCACAAAATCTCCCTTTAAATTGTGATAATCCTGGTGCACAGAGAAAAGTGTCGTTTACCCAGTATTAGAATTCTTATATCCCGTAAAAGATCGTATTTTACATATAGGGATAGCAATATTTCTATTGCCGTTTACAAAAAGGAAGATTTTAGATTTTTCTAACCTGTATGTCAGTTTATTTTAGCCTTTTCTCTTTAACTAAAAGCAATTTTGTTTACTGAAATTCATCTAGGAATGGAAAATATTGAAAATGCCTTCTTTTAGTCGTAAAGAAACATTCTTTTGAAATAGGAAAGTTTAATACAGTTTCGTATAACCTGTCAAAAACAAATGCTAAAAGACGGAGGATTTTACCAATTATAATATTTCTTTTAAGGGCTATAATACACTGTTTTAAAAAACAAGGGATAGTAACTGGTGAAAGACACTTTTCTCAGTGTGATAATCAAGATGGAACATGCACATTAATATTTTAATTTTTTTCATACGTTTTAAGTCAGAAATTCATATGCACAATTATCTATAATTTACATTTTTTTTACTATTTATCAATTCTCATAACCGTGGTAACGATAGGAAACTTTTTTTAGAATTTTTTTATTTAAAAAAAAATATGAAGACCGAACTCGAGAGATTCGATACATCAGGACTTGAACCAGGGACCTTTCAACTTTTCAGTCGAATGCCCTTCTTTAGTGATAAGAGACATTGTAGATTATTTAATATCAATACATTTAGTAGGCTGTTTTCACAGTAAATATAGTTGCAATTTTTAACATAAAAGTGACATCCTGTCAATTGCAATTTTATTGTTAATAAATATTCTCAGACTCGCAGACACTCCCAATACTCACAGACAAGTTCACTTCGAACTTACGTGAGAAATCTGTTTACAATAAATCAGGCTACATCACAGAAAACATGAACAGAAAAGAACATTGTACTACTGTTAACACAGCATTCTGTATACTCTATTGTAAATTGGGATAAATAAATAAAATAAATATTCTAATCGTTTCTACCATCTTGTGATTGTTCCATGAACCCATGTTTTCTCTCAGTGTCATTTTAATCAGATCTCAAGTAGGAGCAATATATTTGATCTGGATTGAAACGCGATTAAGTGTATTCTCACGACTAGTTGATTAGACGTTAGTCGAGGATGGCCCAGAATGCGAACAGCTGTTCTAGGATGAAGTCAGAGATAGATATCGGCTAAAAGAAGAAAAAAAGGCGAGGCAAGGGCAGGGCATTCGTCTGTTAGACCGACTGATTCGGAAGAGTTAAAACAGTCAGGTGATTACACACTCGGCAGAGTTAATTCGCTTTTTTTGCCTCTATCTTTTTCTTTGGCGCGGCTGTTGGTCGCGTGAGCCCCAGGCCGCCAAGCGTAAAAGATTTCACGACGACGCTATTTCACCAGCTCGTTCAAAACATCTGCACGAGGAAACGTGTCCTTTTTCTCGGCTGAACTTGACTCTAGAAGAGCCACTGCATGACTAATTACCAACGGTTTATAAGTCGTTACCACGCGGATGTCCTGTTAACGTCCAAAACACCACGCGGACGATTTGCCGTCGTCGTCGACTATAGTGAAAATTCGCTATCATGGCGGAAATAATTGAAGACGGAGTTCCGCCGAACTCGGAAGTAGGAAGCTGGAGATTTTGACAACAGAAAAAGAAAACATTAAAGACTTTCCAAAAAAATGAATTCTTGAGAGCATTTTCTAATGTAATTAAGTAAAAAACATAATTATATTAGAAAACGCTCCTTGGAAATCATTTTTTTTTATTTTGGTTAAAAAACGTCGTATGCGTCGTAAAAAAGGAAAATTCGTGTTTCCGCTGACAACGCGGAAGGAATGTGACTACTTGGTTTGACTAAGATTCTTTTCTTTCTGCAATTAATGGATCGAAAAATTTACTCTCAATAGAATGGAAATGGAGACACTCTCGTGAAGGACTGGAAAATTGGTTCCTCGTCTTCCCCTCCCGTTTCTTTATATTTATAAAAAATGGAACGGCCCTTCTCCCACTTCCCTTAATTGCGTTATGTTCGTGTCGTCGCAGCAGGAGAGAAAAGAGAGCGGCGACAGGTAAATATAACGAGAAGGAACCGGGCAAATATGCTGGGACGTAAATATAGTGAGACGCAAGTATATCGGGACTCCACTGCATACAGATGTTTGTAGAGTGCAGGTTACGAATAGAGGTCAGATTTTCAAAATTATGGCTACAAAAGAGGGGGGCCATTTCTAAAGTTATTAATTTTTTCAAATAGAGAAAAAAATGTGATTTTATACCGAATAAAATATTGTCAAAAGAAAGTGTCTTGTGATTTTTATCTAAATAGCATTATTATCGTAGAAAGATGTTCATAATGGAATTTTGCGACAGAAATTATGGGAAAGTCATGATTTTTTTAAATAGTTTTGCTTCATATAGAATAATATTTTATTTAGCTTAGAAGGCGTCCGCCATTTTGAATTTGGAATACTGAAAATCCCAGAAATCAATGAATATTATTTTATACTTTGAGCCCGACATTGAGAAACAACAGGATATCATTTTATTGTTTAAAATTTATTTAAGATAATGTACTTTATCTTAATAATCAATTTTTTAAAGAATTTTTTGGTTTTAGATATTTTGTCATTTGGTATATTTGTTTTAAATATTTTGTCATTATTTATTTTGGGGTCTGATATATTTGCTTATAAATGTTTCCGTCTAAATATCGTTATAGTACCGATTAAATTGGTGTAAATAATGTTTTTATTTTTCTGAAATTAAAAAAAAATGACACACCAAGCGGGAATCGAACCCGGGCCTGTGGCTCACTACGCTTGCGTCTTAGCCAATGCGCTACGCTTGTAATCGCAATAAATTTCGAAAAACAGTTACTTGTTTTTACCGTAGAAGTCTGTATACGTAATCTACCCTCGATTAAGAAATAATAGCTGTAAATAGAATTTAAACAGCATTTTATTTGATATTATATCAATAATACATAAATGCATATTTTTGTTGCACGGCATTTTGAATGTTTATTACTAATTATTATAATTTTAAATCGTTTTTGGTCATTCTGAAAAAGCCAAGTATCGCTCTTAAAGGAGGTCAATGTCACTCCAAAACAGTGAATGTACACTTTGGTAAGCGTGACTTACTTTTATACCGAGTAACCCGAAGAGTACGTTCTTATATTGTTCATTATACTTTCATTGCATTACTACCGTTTGGGTTTAGAAATCTAATTCTTTGTACTGTTAAACGTTTATGAATGGAAAAATCGTCCGTCAAAGGAGCAGACAATAAAAAGTTGAGAGAATGATACACATGCATTTAAAAGTAACCGTATAAACAGTGCAATTCTCATTTATGGGCTGAAAAGTGCAGCTCCAAGGAGGTGATAAATAGCACGCTAGTATATATAAAGAGTTGGCAAATATCACTGTGGAAAGTGACGCGCGACAAGGTGAAACTCGCTGCCCTGGTTATGTACGATTGTAATAAAAGTTTGTTTACCTCAAGAATGCGCACTAAATAATTCTAGATGCAAACGAGGACTCTATGGAGGCTAATGACACCCGAGTAATTAGCAAAGTCAATGTCACTTTAATAATATGATTTTATTCACGATTAGTGTATCAGCGTTTAATTGGCGACTTAATTACATATCGGAGGAGAGTCATTAAGGAGTGGACTGTATGTCTAATTTTTAAGTTTACTCCTGAATTAACTAGCGGTTATGAGACGTAATTTAAGTAATGCCAACTTTTAAGACGGTTTAATCGGATTAATATTTTTAGTAATACTTGTTAAAAGGGACATTTTATGGAGTAGTTTTCATTTATACTTTGTTTAAAGTGATCTTGCAAAGTTTATCTTCTATGTTTAATATAAAGTTTTAAACGGATAATGAGACATGCTCAAAGAGATAATAAGCGATTTATGTCAAATTTGTTACCCCAGAGGATTTAGTAACTAGTCACTAACTTGTAGCTTGATTGTTACGAAACTTTTGACATATCGATCATTCAGAATTGTGAAGTTAAGAAATAAAATTCGTCGATTAGAAAAATAGTTCTGTCTTAAATCCGCCATTTTTAATTTTTAAAATCCCCTATAAAAATCGCTAGAAGTGAGATGATATGATTAACACTATTTTTCATTATTTGTTCAAATGATAATGTAATTTTGTTTATTACATTTCAGGATAATTATAAATGTAATTTTGGAAGATCTGCTGAGTTCAAAATCTAACAAAAAAATTCTACCAGTGCCAAAGTGACAGTTTGACCAATATTCCTGAACTATCACTAAAAAAAATATATTTTCAACCATACTTTTATATTTAAATGCAAAAGATAGCTGAAGAAACCATTCTATAAATACATCTATCATTTCTATTCTTTACTATCATCTTATTGACAAGTAATAAAGTATCCATTAAAAGTAGTAGAAGAAAATAGATTTACAAGTGTGAAAATACCAGTGCATATAATGGGTAGAATATAGTTACTAGCACTGCCGCTAGTGGCTGACGTGATAAAACATACCATTTTCTAAGTGTTTGTATCTTTAAATAATAAAGTTTTGAATATTTTCAATAGTTTGAATGTAACTTAATGGAATTTGACTAATTGGTTTAGTTTTTAAAAATTTATTTGTTTATCATTAATACTTTTCTACTAAATAGCTGAATGAACATAAAAAACCAGACAAATCACAAAACAGACATTTAAAAAAACCAGACATTTAAAAAACCCGACCATCAAAAGCCAGACATTTACTAAAAGGGTGCACCTTAAAACTCCGACAAATCATCAAACAGACACTTCAAAAAATCCAACATTTAAAAGCTAGACATTTCAAAAAACAGACATTCAAAAACCATACATTTTAAAATCAGAAATTCAGAAACCAGACATTTAACAATGCACACGTATTTTGAAAGTCGGGGTTTTTAAGTATCTGTTTTGTGGGTGCACTTTAAAAACCCGACAAACTATAAAACAGACACATAACAAATCCGACATTATAAAAAACAGAAATTAAAAATCCAGACATTTAAAAAAACACATATTCTGAAAATGTAATTAATGATTGACTTCTAAATAAATCTCTTGGTCAAACATTTTTGACCTTGAAATAACCTTTCCAGTAATACCCGGAACGGTGACCTGAGATCATCATTTTTTTTATGTTTTGAACGCATCAATCGAAGGTGTCTGTATTTTGAAATGTCGGGTTTTTGAAGTGTCTGTTTTGTGATTTGTCTGGTTTTTGAGATGCACGCAAATAGCTCCCTACAAACAAGTTCTGCATGCAAGTAAATAGTTATTTGAATAGTAGAAAGTAAATTATTTATTTGATCTGTATTATTTTCAACGAAATCTTAATAAATTTTACTTTTTTTAATAACAGATATCTTTACTTCAAGTGTCTATTTACTTGCGACAAATATTTATATAAATTTACAAATTTTTGCGATTTTTCAAAATAGTAACCCATCCTTTTCGTATTAAAATGATAAAATTTGAATCGCACCTAGTAAAATTTTACTATTTGTGGTGTCTAATAAATGTCAAATATTCGAACGTTGTATCAGAAATTCGAAAAATTAGCAGCGTTACGTTAATTAAACGCAGAAGTAAGAGCCGTGAGACAAGCCGGTGATGCTTATAGGGCACGTAATTGCAGAATGCGTGCTCTGTTCCCTTTGGCAAAAGGCACCGACATTTTGCACGAGGATTCCGTCGCACTTGTACTGTGGGTTTCAGTGCCCTCATTAGTACGCACTATTGTATAAAGCATCAGCACGTGCGATTTTCCAAACTGCATCAAGTTCCACGCATAACAATTTTTTCTTACCATTTATTATAATTGGCACTTGGCTATGCTAATTGGAGCCCGTGATTAAGCATCTCACTAAAATAATATTTAAAATTTTGAAAGTTAGAAACACAAGTTGAGCATATGTTGAATCATGAAGATGTTGGGGCATTATTTTACAATTGTCTAGTCGATGAGACTAACCACTCTAGGCGACCAATTAAATCTGCTTTCATTTCATCTCAACTCGACTTCGTGTGATCGACTAGAATAGATAAATTCTTACATTAAACGTTCCGACTTGTCGGTTAGAACCTTCCGGACTGGTGTCTGATGTTACTCTTCCCATGACTGTGAATACTGCCAATACAAAACAAAATCTTGAATCTGTTGAAAAATAAGCAATACAATCAACTATCTTGAAAAGTAGTTAATTGAGAAACGGCTAATACAATCAACTAGTTTTCTGAGGTACAAAATTATCAGTGATTGGATACAGTATGTCGAAGAAAGTATCTGTTTAAAACCCGTTTCTTACATTGACAAAATTCGATATTTAATTAAATATATACAGAAAAAAAAATTACTAGATTCTATCCAGAACTTAAATAAAATTTACCGAAAAAGTTGAGTAACCATTGTTAATAAAAATAATAAAAAGAACAATCCTAATTTTTTGCATTTTATCTGGAATTTATCTTGTAAATACTAAATTAACACCAATGATGTATTAAGATCTTTGCCACGTAAACAAATTCATGTTATAGAATACCTAGCCTAGTTTTTCGTTAAACTTTGATTAAACGTCATTTAAAAACTTATTACTTAAAGGCTAGAATACTATTTATTTATATTCTTCAATAAATTTTGCTTTTAAATGAGACTCGGCAAATTTTACATAACTAAGTTTGGCAAATTCTACTCATGATTTTTTTCCGTGTATCTTTGAATTGCCGAAAGTGACTAATTTTCTTTACTACCATTTAGAAAATATTTTTTCCGGTACTTCGTATTACTAAATATTAAAATTGATTGAAGTAAACATAGTTGGGCATGAAAAATAAAAAGTAGTTTTGGAAATTTTTTTTCCCAAATAAAAAGATCAATCGAAAAACAGCAAAGTAGCTTGCATGATATTAGTTTTCTAGTACCAAATGTTATTTTTTAAAGAAACTTGTTTACTAAATAGGGGGAGGGAGGGTTTAACCCCATTTCGAAAATTTTAAAGCCTATTTATTTATATACAACAGTTAAAATTAATGCGATTACTTTTACAGTTAATTGGAACTGATCTATTCTCGTATCTTTTAATATAATGCTTTTAATTAATTTGTAACTGCGCAAGGATAATACTATCTTGAAAATAACATGGAAGATGGTAACACGACATAGAAAGAATTACCGATACCTAATAAATTATCGCCACTTTATCATGTTTGTCCAGTAACCTATTAATTAATGTGATTATGCGACCTCGTATACAATAACGTTTATTTTGCTTATTAAGATTTTCCTTTTACACTGATAGTAGTTATTGTTAAATAAAATAATTGCACTACATAATGTTTATATTTTGTATACTACTGCCATTCAGCACCTACTCTAAAAAATTTGGCTTTAATTATTAGATTTAAAAGAGTAAATCAGAGTGAAAAAAGTGTCGATGTATGTAAATAACTATCAATTTTAATCTATCAAATATAAAAATATTCTTAAAGAAAGCAAAACATTTACTTGCATGTACTTTTTATAAATAAAATAATGACTACAAACCGTGGCGAAGTAGCAATTTTATTCCATTATACAAATATATAATTATAAAAATTATTACCTTTTTGAAGTCAGCAACTTGACAAATAGCATCTAACGTTTGAAAATTATAAACATCAAAAACATTATTATAAATGATAACCTGGAATCATAGTGCAGTTCTCTTCATTAGCATAAGCATTAACTATAAATATTGTTGTGTACACGGATAAAAATTTTCTTGGAAATTTTACCATCTCAGGAGGTAATTTTGGGACAGAATTGCAATTTTTCCTAGTAAAAATTAGTAGATTTTATTGTAACTTGTACTGTCTGAATAGTAAAATTTCCAAGAACTGATCGTCATTGAAAAAATGGCAACGTTTCACATTCTACAAGTCTGTCCCAAAATTACCATTTGAAATTGTAAAATTTCCATGAAAGTTTTGCTCCGTGTTAGTGTGCATAAAGTGCGAGTTTTCGCATTTTTTAAACGCACTTTCGTACCCTTGCATAAAATATATTATTCGACGCACGAACTTAAACTACTATTAATTGGTATTTTATTTGTCATTGCCATTGTCATTGTTTCTTTAAAATTAAAATTTCCCTTTTTAAAATCGGCTTTACCATTTAAATAGTACAGTTGACTATCTAATATTAAAAAAATTGAATAAAATAAATACGAAATATACAATATTTTCTGTACAAGTTGTATGCAGATAGAGCATGGTATACTTCAACTAAATATTTAAATTTCTCAAACGACAATACGATTTTAAATAATAAGTGCAATTTACTAGGTAAATTTCAAAACGTTTTCGGATAATTATCGCGATGGTAACATTTTCGCATTAATAAATCGTTTGTTGACTATTAACAACAGGTGTGTTATATTTATCAAGTGTTTATTTATTTAAATTTTTTTTAATATTAATGAATAGGATGTTCAAAGGAAATAAAGATATAAATATTTATTTCGCTAAACACTCGAATTTAAATTATTCATTCTTTAGAAACCAAGAAAAACAAATTTGTTTACTGCACAGATATTCACTAAATTTTACTAAAAAACTATTTAATTTAATTAATCATTAAATTTATAACAATCAATAAATATTTAGTAGAATGTAGTAATATTCTCTTCTGTCAGTGTAACAATATATTTTCAAGTCTCACCTTGTTCCTTGTACCATGAGTACACTGACCTACAGGGATTCTTCCATATTTCCTCTTTATTATTTCATAATAATGAATGGGTAGGTAATGCAGACGTACGTCTCTACATGAGCGACATATAGTATACGTCATGGTAGGTTTAGTTAGTATCGGTTTTAGAAGGCATTCTTTAGACATCCACACACCAAAGGTCAGTATTCAGTTCTTCTTTGGTAATTGTTTTACATATTGTCATTTACTTTATTGATTATATGATTCTCGGTCGTTAGAAATTGTTTTTTCTTTAATACAAAGAGATTTTGTAAATTAAAAAAAAAAAAATTTATCTTCAATAATACATTTATTTACCAAACCAAAGTACAGTTATTAGCAATTATACATCAAATATTTGCATTCAACAAACATTAGTTATCCTTCACAATTTTGTTATTAGTTATTAATTTAGTTGCGCACTCACAATTTCAGCGGAATTATTGTCATATTGGTTTATATATATTTTAATTAAATTCAATTGTAAATATGACAAGTCAATATAAGCATTTTTATAACATTAATTGATTTTTTCAGAAATTAACAAATTTAGGAAATATTTGCTAATTGTACAAATACGTCCCTTTCAACCTACACAGTATTGCAATATTTACAAAATTATTCTTTAAATAAATTTAGTGAAATTATTAAAATATTAACTGACAATTCTGCTTCTTTGCAGAATGATGCTTGCCGTTTTTCATTGAATTAGATAGGTTGACATGGATAAAATTTCATTTTAATTAAACCAAAATTAATAAAAAACAATTTAAATTAACGAACAAATAAAATTATAATTCTGAAGTATCCATGTGGATTTTTCAATCTAAGGAAAGAAACGTTGAAAAACATTCAACATGAATATATCTATCTTCGTATTAAAAATATGAATCTTAATAATTATATTTGTATTTAAAATAATATTTTAACTGAAAATTTGAAATTAAATATTTGTGGTATTCTGTATTTTTTATTTCAATTTGAATAGGAATTAAAGGCAGATAACTTTTTGCATACATATAAGGACCCCTTTCACCTGATTGTTGAGTCGAATGCGCATACTCGGTTCGAAAATTACAGGGAAGAAATGCGAGCCTTCCAATAAAGACAGTTCCGAATTACTCCTGTGACGTATCAGGTTTCTGATTTTTTAAAAAATACCACAAGAAAAGTATGATTAAAATTAAACCTAACTTTGATTTGGAAACAAAATTTGTATGGAAATTGATTTAAATCTACTCTCCAACTAGCCAATATGGTTCGTTAGCTGATTTTTAGTTGGCTGATATTATATGAGGTAAATATTCCTGTCAATTCATTGTTTATTACTTTAAAAGAGGAATATCATACTAGAATAAAAAAAACATGTTTTTTTTTTAAAGATGTTTTAGTTTAAAAATATATTAATAAACTAGAAAAACTAAAAAACAACTTAATCTCTTTAATCTGAAGTGTTTATAGTTTATTCTAAATTGCATTTTGCACATTAACAAAGGTAAACAATTGTTTTTTGATAAATAATTCGCTGACGATTTTCGTTATAAAATTTAAAACTGTTCTGTTGAAATACTCCCTCTTTTCCGAGATTATTTTCAAAAAAGTGAAATAGCGGCTCCCAAATGAGTATACAAATTGTAATATTTTATTTTCTCGCACAAATATTGATTATTTGAACTTCTAATGATCGAAGACATAAATAAGTAGGATGAAACCTAGAATAACTATTAGTTGGTGGAAGAGCTCTGAAATAAAACGTGCAATTTGATCGACCGCTAACTAAGATTCAAATTTATTTCCATCAAGCGACCCGACGACATCTCGAAAGTCTCAACGAACTGAAAAACCCGATCGTCACTTTTTCACATCTTAAACGGAGAAAATTTTTGTTGGAAATTTTACAATCTCAGATGGAAATTTTGGGACAGACTTGTAGAATAGAAAAAATTGTCATTTTGCATAGTAAAAATTAGTAGATTTTATTGTAACTTTTACTGTTTGAATAGTAAAAATTCCTAGAACTGATCGTAATTTTTGTCAGAAAAAATGGCAACGTTTCACATTCTGCAAGTCTGTCCCAAAATTACCATTTGAAATTGTAAAATTTCCAAGAAAGTTTTTCTCCGTGCAGTTCGACTTTTCAATTTATTGAGCATTTAAATGGAATAAATCGTCATTTTATATATTGATATTATAATATTCGAATTACAAACAATTTTATCGAGATCGTCACCATTTGGAAGAGCCTTTACATAAATTAACGTAGTCTAACCTAACCTTACACCTTCGATTGGAGAGGTACGGATTCGGGTGTGCAATGGCCTAGGGAAACCCACTTTATGTGACCATCATGTGAAAAACGACTTATTGCTGTGACATGTTTCCAAAAAATCGCATACAAAAATCAACCACAAGAAATGTAAAATAAACAAAGGAATATATACAAAAAAAGAGCAACACACCGGTGGCAAAATTTTTCGGGCACAACTCCTGGCGTAAATCTCTCGCAATAATAACAGAAAATATTATTTATATAACAAAGAAATTAATTTGTGTTTACTTTTTTTAGTATACTTTAAATTTTATGAAATAAATAATTAATATAACCCTCAATTCGGAATAGATAATTTACTCCTAAGGACTAAACATTTACTACTTTAGGTTGTAACTTTTAGATTTTTAGATTGAAAATTAATTGTTACTACTTTGGACTAAAATTCTAAAATTACTTGCGATTATTCAAATAAATATTTACTTAAATACACTAAACTTTTGCCTGTGAAATTAAGCACTCGAGGATTTATTTATTATAATATTTACAATTATTTAAAATAATTGTAAATGTCACAATATATATTGTAAATCGGAAATATGTACATGTTTCCGTGAATTATACTAAATATTTAATATTCAGGTCAATATTTTTCAAATTAATACCAAATAACCAAGTAACTTGTAACTGATAAGCAGATGGCAGATAGGTCGTTTCCTGAGGAAAGAATCGTCGTTTTAGTTTATATGTACAGTTAATCTATGAAAATGTATATACATATATATATGAAAATACAAGATCGATAGGGGGGAGAGTTCCTATAGGGTAGTAGCACCCCGATTATACGTGACTCATGTAATACTTACACACGTGCCGGCATGGCAGGACGCCCGGCTTCTTTTTCGCTCTCGTCGAGGAGCCGCGATTCCCTTCACTTTCTAGATTTCATTCCACTTACTCGCAGATTCCTTTTTCGGGGCGTGGGTGGACTGAAGGTGGGAGTAGATGGAGCAGGAGACGCTCTCCTAAGATCGATAGTAAGTACATACGATACTAACCTTGCACCCGGTCTAACTTCACCAAAGGAAGATGTCCGAAATCGCACATAACAATCACCTAATCAAATTAAGGAGGGACACGAGGTAAAGCAATTTAAGCAAAATTACATTTATATAAATTCGTAAAAGCCCCAACGAGCGTATCTTCGCTATATTCTGGGGTATTTTCATTTTTAAGGGGGCCCCTTTTGTTGAGGATTTACATTTTTTATTTGATTATCGCGCTAATCGTAACTTGAATAATAGAAAATAATAAAGTCGAACGCGGTACTTCTTATAAAAAAAAAATAAAAAAAATAGGTTTTGGTTAAATTAATCAGGAAATTTTTTAAATTTGACGTTTGAATTAAGGTAAAAGTCCCAATTATGAAACACTGTCCCAATCTTTGAAACACTACAATAAATACTAGTATTACACCCTAAATAAAGCATATTATTATCTGGACAAAAATTGTAGGTAGGAAGTAATTGTTTAATTTTATTTCAACATAAATGATTACATTGTCCAATTTCTTTTAATATAATAAAAAAATACTTATATGGTAACGTACGTGGTTAATGGTTTCACGAATCTTCAACTAATAATATTATTTAAAAGCATTATAAATTGATTATTAAAAAGTTCAGTTTTTATACATTGTTATTATTAAACAATTATTCCGGTTTTGGAAGTAAATAGTTTATAAAAATCGGTGTTTCACAATACGGACATAAATTTCTGTGCAGTCCATACTTATGAAACGATTTTCGGCCGTTTCATTAATACGGTCATATTTTTCTCACTTTGTCCCGATGATGAAATGGTGATAAAATTAACTTGACACTTCGCTTTTTACGTTTTTCAAAATCAAATTTTGAACGTTTTTATGAACTTTGGACTTTGCAGAAATTAGAATTAATTCTACGTCTATTTATATTGAACAACACTGTGTTTAATTTAAGTGTAAACCTAACCTATTAATTGGGTAAAATAGCGAATGAATTTTCTCACTCGAAAAAAATTCTAACTAGTCTTTTTAAACATTTTTCTATCTCCTGCTTCCCAATGTGACAATAAAAATTACCGTTCAGACATACTGAAGCCGCAAACTTCGAAAAATTGCGGTTTATTGCGGTTTTATGCGTTTTTTGTAAACATTTCAAATCAGACAAAAAACTGTTTTAAATAAAAAAGGCTAGAACCAAATTCCCTACAGAAAAGGTTACATTCATTTTCATCATAATATCAATGCTAATACCGTAAAGGACAGATTCACCTGAGAATAATCGATTTGTTCTATCACATAACCTCATTTATAACACAGTTTCATGTTCTGGGATATTTATACACAATACTTTTAACATTACAAAAAAATGCATCCAACCTTTTTTGTACAGAATTTGATGCTCTATCTATTTTATTTGAAATATTTTTTTGTCTGATTTGTAGTTTCAAAATAAATGGAGAAACACGCAATGAAATGTGGGTTTTTGATATTGCGGCTTCAATATGCCCGACCGATAATTTCTGTTGTCATATTCGGAATCAGGAAGCTAAAATTCTTCCAAAATATGTCAAGTTATTTTTTTTTCAAACAAGGAAGTGTATTTTATATGCGTGTTTCATATGAGGGACGGTGTGAATGAAATAGTAGGGATATCCGGTCATGTTGGTGTTTCACAAAAGGGACGTGTAGTTTATCGAAAGTTTTTCTTGATAAAATAATTTTGCAACTTTAAAATGATTACATAAAAGTTATTATTATTCTAAAAAGCAATTATGAACAATATACAATGAAAACTGTCAACTTTTAACGATTTTTTAATTCAATGTTATTGCTAATAACCAACCCTTCATGAAGATCTGTTTCACGATTGGGACAGTTACCTTAGTCGAAAACTAATAATGCAAGAGAGAAAAAAACCTGCTCATTAAAATAGTAACCATTTTTACTAATAAAGAGCAAAAACCCATTAATTCATTAGTAAACACTACAAATTCATTAAATTTAACCAATTCATTTTTATAACACGGCGTTAAAAATGCCTCGACTAAATTAAAACTAATAAAAGGTTACCAATGAGTTTGTCTTTATCAGTAATTATCGTTACAAATTTAATTATTCTTCGACTTTGGCTCCTTGATTAATTGTTTACTAATTCACAGTTAGAGATTATTTTTACTGTTATACTGAAAAAAATGTTTGTATTAGAGTAAATATTTATTGAATTCCGAGTTAATGGTTTAGGTGAATTGCAAAAATGTTTATTTTTTATATACGTGTCATTTTTTTAACAAATGTAACTTATTTTAGAAAAATGATTTTCTTATTTGAAATAAATATTTACTTGGAATTATTAAAATAAATATTTAATTGAACACACACACAATAAAATCAATTTTTGAGTGAACACAATAAGTAATATTTTAAATTACAAGCAATATATACATAGAAAAATAGGTTTTATTACTATTTTAAACAATCATTAATTTATACATTGTGAAGAAAATATCTATTGAAAACAAATGCTGTACAATGATCAAATTACTATAAAATTTCAATAAGGTATTGTAAAATTACAAAAAGAATCTATAAAATTTTTTTTTATTACAGACATTTTTTTTGTCACTGTATGACTACAATTTTTTTTATAAACAATTTTGGTAATATTTAGTTAAATTTGGCAACACAGTTTAAAATACGATAAATTAATTATTAAATTATAAACACAAAACGATATTGAAAAAGTTTTTATCCGTTGCATACAAAAAATAACTCACATTCTAAAATGATTAATTTTATGACGTCAGAAATAGCATCTTTAGTGCATGGATTATCCCAGCGATCTGCGTAGTCATTCTTCAAATATGAATATGTCTAAGAATTCGGCGGCTACTATAACTTAAAGTTAGTTAATACAGTTTGAAAAAATTACAAAATGAAGTTTAAAAACTAGCGTTGGCGTGGTGCCTCGCTCGCTTCGCTCGCTCAGAAACTTCTACCCAGTGGAGAGTCGGCTATTCCTTAAGACTAGTTTGTTTACTAACAGCTTTCAATTATATTATAAAATTATATTGATATTTGGGGGTCCAATCATATTTAGGTCCAAGTGGCTTCGATGGATATGTTACAAAACTTCGCATTTTCAAAACTTCGACCCCGACAACAGGCCAGCCGAAGTATTGATAAATAAACGTTGCAAAACACTTACTTCATGCACTTGTATTCTAATAGACTATTCGATGCATATTACATGTTTACTGTGTTTTACTAATTACTGTCTGTATTATTATGATATTATATATACAATATATATACATATAATTCGTCAAAGATATCTTGAAAGTGTCGAAAAGATCTATGACGGATATCTTATAGATATCTATAAGACATCTTTTAGATATATCGAAATAGTTATTTTCGTATCAAGGGCGTAAAAGGACTTATGCGCCCGTAGGTGGTCACCGCGCCCGAGGGGCTGGCAAAGACTACCCCTGGGGGGTAGGGGGTCGAAACGTCGAAATTTGATGAAAAACAATAGGGTAATTTTTTTGCCGCGATGACCAAATTCAATACTTTTTCAGATAATAGTCATAAACATTTTATACCAGTTTTTATGGCATTATCGTTGACTTTAGGAAGAAAATGCATACAACCTTTTTTGTAGAGAATTTCATGCTCTACCTTTTTTGTTTGAAACATTTTTTAATAAAATTTGTATTTTTCAAAATAAATGCAAACAACTACAAAGAAACTTAATTGGGGCTAATTTTTTTTAGTAACGGACGGGTGGATCTGCCCCAAAATCTAATCAGATCTAAGTTATGCCAAGACGCGTATTTTAAAAAAAAATTTATATCAATACGGTTATCCGTTCGCGAGTTATCGCGAGACATAAAAACGGGACGTACGTACGGACGTACGGACGTACGGACGTACGTACGTACAAGATCACGGACACAAATTTTTTTTTTCGTTTTTTGGCTTCCTTAGGGTCTGAAACGTGGACATTTGATGAAAAACTATAGGGTAATTTTTTTGCCCGAGGTGACCAAATTCAATACTTCGTCCAGACTTAAGGTCTGGGTCGAAGTAATAAGAAAAATTGAGTAATAATCTACATAATATTATTTTAGATAATTATTTACTGAAAAAAGGATCTGAAAGTAGAAATATTATTTCCACCTTTCCGGTAACTCTTTATTTTTATAGATGACATCCACTTTTTTAAGATATCAAATTTATTTAATGCGTATAATGTAAATGTATATACTTACTCAATTATGTTTTTTTTTAATATAAAAGAATGCAAAATTGTACACAAGAAAATGATATGCGGCTAGACCAAAGTAAGAAACGTCTAAACAAAACTGGACTTTAAATTTAATACGCAGTATTATAACGGGATGTACTTTTAGTAAATGAGAGCTGTGGGGACTTTAAGTACAGGTAAAGACGTTCCGATTCTTGCATGAGAATTGCACGACTAACCTTGACTGTGTATTTTTCCATGTCGTTGCGGTTTGAAAAAAAAAACTGTTTAAATGACGTTTATCTGGACAATATCCTACAAATATGGTGCTTAGTGGTGTCACGTCATGAGAATATCCTTGTATATATTAATATACGTCAGTATTTTGTCGTCCAATAGTTTAGCATCTGGATAATAAGTTTATTCTTACAATTTCGATGACAAATTTCGCATTATTATGCTGTGAAATTCATACCCACGACAGGTACACGCTATTCAATGTCATTCGTGTGAACGATATTTTCCAAATTCTTGTATTTGGTGTTATGTCACGTTTAGTCGACACCCAACAGTTAAAACGTCAAGAATAACAGATTTCGAAACTCAGATTCAAATTGACATACCTAATCCCACTATATCTCATTCTAAATCTTGAAATCATTTTTAAAAATTAACTATATTTTTAACGTAATTTTGAGCTCGTAAAATTCAATGTTGACTAAAATTACGTCAAAATGCTTATTCGTATTTTGTAAGGAGAAATGGAGAAATCTGCATTGGGTGTATTAATTGGATTATGCAACATCACGATTCAGGAAGTAATGCAGACTCAAAGTCGGAATTGTTATATAACATTGAGAAATTGACCATTTCCGACCTGGTCAAGTTCGTAATTGAAAAAATACATTCTTATCGTTTTAATTGAGCACGTGCAATTGACGTGTCAACTTTTGTGTTTTCACACTCGAGCCGATAATGGGCGACGATAAACGTATATTTTAATAGACGACTAGAGGAATTAATTTTCACTAAAACTTAATGACATGTGGAATCATTTATTTTCATTTCGTAATGAATTTGACAGGTTTAATTCTTATCATTTATATTTATGAAATTACGTTATTTCAATTAATTGTTGGTATAATTAATTTTTTACAACAGTGTTAATTTAATTGCGAGTGTGGCTAGATTACGACAATATTTACACTATCTTACATAATGTTAAAAGTCATAAAAATTAACTACATGTTACAATTTAAATACGGGATAAGTCAATTATGTATTATTAGTTTCGGGGATGATTATATGGATATTACTTGGCAATAACAGAAAATATGATAATTAGTGTATTTTTACGTCTTTGACATAATACAATATATTGGTAAAACAATACTTTTTGTCCAACAACAACAACAACAATATTTTTTCCATGTCAATCTTGAATGAAACATAAATAAATAAAATAAATATAAAATTAAATTAAAATGTAGAAAAAATATTACTTATATAAGCCATAAATAACTAAAATATAATATCATTTAAATATTAAATTAAATTATGCTCGAAGAATTTTAAATGTCCAGACTTTAATTAAACCTCTATTATGATTGGTAGATGACATCATCTTTTAGATGATTAAATGTCACATTAAATTACGTCTACGGTGCGTGCACTTTTTTAATAGAATGATATACCATACGTAAGTTTTTGTTTGTGATGTTTTAAAGAGATATAACATTACTACTCCTTAATTGCAATGTGTACCACAACTGTCTTTACTTCTTGACACTTTTCTGATAATTAATAATTACACAAGCCAACAAAATTTATACCCAGAAATCTGACGATGCGTTTTCGAAGGGTTTCGTCGTGCTGAATCCAAATTTGGCCGTCAAATTATTCTATCACGTCAAGATTTTGAGATATCCTAACCTAAAAGTGCAAAAAACACTGTTTTTGTTATATTCAGAAAGTTTTTTTGGTAGAATCAAATTATTAGTTGCAATTTGACATGAACAACATTAAGGTGCTATTTGTCAGCTTTAAAATGTTATTTTAGTAATTCCGATACGATATTTTTAAATCGAATTATCGGCGTTTATGTCAGGGGATAATTATGATTTTCATAATTAAATAAAATAAATAAATGTGTAATTACAAGAAAATAAATAACAAACTGAGACCGACTTTCTTGCTAAAAATTGTTCTATTAAAAGATGTTGAAATATCCTAACCTAAAAGTACAAAAAACACAGTTTCTGTACATTTTTAGTAAGTTTTTGTGGTCGAATAAATTTTTTCTTGGAATTTAACAAAAACCAGATTAGAATGCATTCATCAAAAATCTAAATATATTTTTCCGACGATTTCGATGTACTGAATCAAAATCTGGTCGTATAATTGCTCTATGGCATAAAAATCTTGAGAAACCTAACCTAAAAGTGCAAAAAACGAAAATCATAACGGTGCCTTGACAAAAACTTTGATAACTCATTGAAAATAAATCGTACGAAATTACTAAAAGAGCATTGTAAAGTTGGTGAATAATGCTTTAATATGGTTCTTATCAAAGTGTTATCAAGAATTTTGTTCCCCCATAAAAACTTATTGAATATGAGGGAAAACAGTGTTTTTTGCACGTTATTATGTTAAAGTGCTATTCATCAGCTTTAAAATGCTTTTTTAGTTATTCCGATACTATTTTTTTTCATCGAGTTATGGAAGTTTTTGTCAAGGCACGATTATGATTTTCATACGTTTAGTAAATGTGTAAATGTATGAAAATAACTAACAAAATGAGACCGACCTTTTTGCCCAGAAACCTGAGTACACTTTTCTGAAGGTTTTCGATGCACTAAATCCAAATCTGGTCGCAGAATTGCTCTTTCACGTCAAGATTTTGAGATATCCTAACCTAAAACTTCAAAAAACACCCTTTTAGCCCATTTCCTAAATGTATTAAAATTATAATCGTGCCTTGACAAAAAATTTCATAACTCGATGAAAAAAAATCGTATCGGAGTGACTAAAAAAGCATTTTAAAGCTGATGAATAGCATAACATGGTTTTTGCTAAATTTCGAACAAATTTTTTTTTCTGACACAAAATTTACTGAAAATGGGCAAAAACGGTGTTTTTTGCACTTTTAGGTTAGGAAATCTAAAAATCCAGACGTGATGGTAGAATTCTGCGGCCAGATTTGGATTCAGCTCATTGACAATCTTCGGGAAAGTATAGTCCGGGTATGGAGATTGGCATCATTTTGTTGGCCTGTGTTATCTGATAATTAATAATTTCGATAAAAAATGTCCTAGAAATATTTTTATATCTTTCACAAGTGTAACATTTGTTCAGCGTGTGTGTCTGGAGGAAAAGAGAGAAGGGGAGTTTTTAACATACGAGAAAGAACCGGCTGCAGTTACCGGTTGGGAAGTTCCATGTGCCAGGTGCACTGGTTTCAACCTAGTGCCATCTTAAATACGCACACGCAGCACGTACCTGCCCGCATCGGGTCTATAATTCTCTTTGGGCTAACAATGAACCTTACCCCGGATCCTTTTTTTACGATTTCCCGGAGTGGGGCGATCACCCCCGGTGCGCGTGTCCTCGACATCGACCACGGCGACCTGACCCGTGGTGACCCCTACTGGGTCGGGTAGAAAAAATCGCGGCAAGTGCGCCCGCAAAGTGGCGCCCAAGTGAGGACCGATGAGTCAGCCCTCGGTTTAGCTGTATGTACCTATATATATATATATAACAGTTCCCGGGTAAAGTATTGACCTGGACGACCGACGGTGCGCCTCCACCTCAGGCGGAAAAGCCCGCCAGGGAGTGGCGCTGCTGCTGCACGGGGTTCCCAATTTTCCAGGCGCCTCTTTCATTCATGAATTCAAAGTTACGATTTTGGGCCTTTCATACGCATCCCGGGGAATCCCATTTGAACGAAATCCAAGACGATCTTGAATTTCTTATGTAATTGTACGCAACAGGTTTTACTCTCTTATCTTCAATAGTGGTTTCGAAACAACGAGCTTTATGTATGTGATCGAAATATGAGACTATTCCGATCCGTTTCCGGTCGTCGAGGAAAAATGATACGAGCAAACTTTCGACGTTTACATTTTGGTTCAATGACCTTGTGGAGGCAACCGACTCTCGAACGGAGTAACAAGATACCAAACGATTTTCATAAATTTAAATTTCATTTTAATGACAACTAATGCCAAATTTTGTTAGTACTTTACTTTTGAAATTTATTTTTCGATGTCACCATTGAAATCCCAAATACATTTTTATTCAATTCAATGTAAGCAGCGTTATCCACTTATTTTACTAATTATTTTACTAAATTCAATAAAATTTAGTCGAAAATGTATTCCTTTTTTATTTTACTTTTTAAATTGTTTATGATATTGTATATTATTTATAATAATGAAATTATTTCGCAATACTCCTATTTCAGATTTTCCAGCTTGTTGTCTTCTGATGTCAGAAATTTGAATGCACAATTCAGAATTGTTACGAAGATACTAGAAAAATGTATTATCATAATAGTAGAAAAAGATGAAAATGTATTTAGATTTTTGATATTTTAAAAAAATATGAGGGATAAGCGGGAGATGTTCGATATTCCGGGAATTGAACCGATGACCTTTCAATTGCCGATCGAAAATGAAAAAAATGTCTCTTTTCTTCCATTGGCATGATAATTCATTTTTCCAGCAAAATTTCTGAAGTGTGTAAACAATCTTCTACTCGAAAAAAAGAAACTGCTGAAAATGTTGAAATAAGAATATGCAAAAATGCATCGTTTCATATTATTTAAAATTTTATTTATTTTCAAATGTCATGTTCCTTAATTTGAATGTTAAAACTGCAAAATTCGTGGAAATTTATAAAATGTACTGAATTTTTATCGAATTTTACAAAGTTAACATACGTTTATTTACATTGCATATAATTTACTCACAAAAATATCTGATTGATTGTTTTTTTATTAATGCATTAAGAATATTAAAGGAGCTAATTTGAATTAAGTACATTCCGACGAAGGTGATAGCAACAGATTTAATTGACGTTTTTTTTTTGTATTTTGCGAGAAAATGAATAAATACTTAAACTAATTTATAAAATGGTTATGTTATGTTTTATCTATTCTGATTAAAAAAAAATTAATGTAAGGAAAGTGAAAGGCAGTTAGTTCATTGTCAGATAATAATAGGATGGGAAAATAGTTGTATGGGTAATGCTCATTCGTTAAATAATAATAGTAAAAATTATTTACGTGGTTTTATATAATTTTATGAAAATTATATTTAATTGGAAATTTATGCTAACATTTCGGCAACAAATTAGAAACCAAAAAGTAAGCAATTGAATTCAAAACGTGTATTGTTTCGCTTACCATTATTGCAATTGATAGTGTAAGCGATTATTTTGAAATTAAAGTAGCTATACAGATAAAAATTATGATTAACTCCCGTGCAAATCCGTACTTAATACACAAAAAATATTCTAGTATTAAAAGTAAGTAAAATAATAAATTTGATTATATTATTTGTTCCTGCTGACAATCTACCACAAGAAAAAATAAAATTCTTAATAATCGTATAAAAAATAAATAATGTTAATCATTATATGTATTAAAAAGCACATAAAAAAATCTTGTGTAATGTAGTAAATAATATGTCTTTAAATATTAGCATGTAAAACCTGTATTAAAAAAAACAAACAAACATTTGATTATATTTAATACACGCCTTACACAATTTTAAAGAAATAGTGTAAAATGTTCTTACTTCAAGAAAACATTTAGTTATGACTAAAGAAATAAATATTACCTTGAATATGAAGTATTTTCTATGCGCAGATTGCAAGATTAAAATCGTAAAATATAAATAGATCACGCAACTTTAGGCACATTTTGCTGTATTTCCGTACACATACGCAGAAACGCCTGACAGATGGCAAATTTGACGACATTTAATGTCACCCTAAAGACTATTACAACCCCACAAAATTGGTTTTAGATCGTAAAAATTCGATATGGACGAAGACAATCCTATCGACATTGGTAACAACTCAAAAACACGCATGGAAATTTTTAAGGATCCTTAATAAGAATACTTAAGAAGATTGTAAGAAAGTGAAAAAGAAATTCATTTATTAACAACCTCGAAAATTCATTTTGAAATTCTTCTATGGAACTGTCACTTTCATATGAGCAGTTATCCGTGATGAAAACGTTATGGACGTTAAATCGTTTCCTGTCTCTGTTACAAGGGCTCTTGATTCGAAGAACTGAAATACTATAAGTCATCCTTACAGAATTAATCATATTGAGAGAAAAGTTACGCTAGTAAAAGAAGTTGTGAATAAGATGAAAAATGGAAATGTACATAAGGTGTCCAATAGTGACGTAAGCTATCTTTTATTGACACTTAATGCCGTAATCAAGGATTGATCGAATAGGTCAATAAAAGTTATTATTTTGAAATAATTAGTAAGGTCCAGCTGAGGACGTTACATAAAAAACGTTTTTAATCCTTTTTTGGTAAATTCCATTATGTACATTTCGATATACGAAGGTGTTCAGTTATGTGGGCTAGAAATGACTGTAATCTTTTTTTAATATAACACCATTGAATGATTCTAATTTTAATAATTGTTTTTCAATAATGATTCGTGTTTTCCTGATTGGAAAATTGTTTATGCTTAACAATTACTTCATTTGTTTAAATGATTTATTATGGAGCTGGTAGTTATATTTCAGTATACAGGGTGTACGAAAAGTCCCGGGACGGTTGAATAACTTTCGAAAGAATAAAAATTTCAAAAATCGCCGAAACACGTGATTCGATTTTTCAAACAAGCTATCTTTTGAGGGGGGGTTTCGGCCCCCCAACCTGAAGGGGGGCGGGGGGCACGAGGGGGGCCAAAAATCTTAAATGGCAACATGGTTTGAGTGGGGGCTCATTTGAAAGGTATTTTCGAGATAAATTCAGATCACTGGTCATAGAGGGCGCTGCGATCATTTTTCGCAGAGATTTTTGACTTTTTCAGATCTTAGACGTACTAACGTTTGAAAAAATGAAAATTTCGAAGTCGCCGAATCGTGTAATTCAATATTCTTAAAAAACTTAAAAAACTTAAAATCGTGTAAAACAATATTCTTAAACGGGTGTCAACCGTATTAATTGAGGGAATATATCTACATTTTTTCAAACGTTAGTACGTCTAAGATCTGAAAAAGTTAAAAATCTCTCCGAAAAATGATCGCAGCGCCCTCTATGACCAGTGATCTGAATTCGTCTCGAAAATACCTTTCAAATGAGCCCCCACTCAAACCATGTTGCCATTTAAGATTTTTGGCCCCCCTCCTGCCCCCCGCCCCCCTTGAGGTTGGGGGCCGAAACCCCCCCTCAAAAGACAGCTTGTTTGAAAAATCGAATCACGTGTTTCGGCGATTTTTGAAATTTTTATTCTTTCGAAAGTTATTCAACCGTCCCGGGACTTTTCGTACACCCTGTATATTACGGTAATATTTAGATATTTTTTTGTAATAATTTTGAGAAATTTACGTACTTTTCGAAAGATTTTTAAAAAATCTTCGTCAGATAGGTAAAATACTACAAATGATCGATTTAAGGTGATTTTATATCACATTTTATCACGAAACAATAGAAATAGAAATATATGATGGAAAATGTCTTAAACGTCACAGCAAATTTAACTAATTTTGTACAATAATATAATTATTAAAATATCAAAATTGATATTTTACAAGCACCAGGAGTGAAAAAACTGTTGTAACTTCTACATTTACTCAATAGATGCGCTAAGGTAGCGTTTTTCCGCAAGTGCTGACATTTCATTCCAATAGTACATAAACAGTTGCAAAAAATGCATGCCTTAAAAACTATGTTTTATAATAAAGTAAAACATTAACATCATAGAAAACATTAGGAAATTGCATATATTTTTTCAGTAAGAATTTTTACAAAATATATATGAAAAATAAAAATAATTAACAAAAATAATACGACGAAAACGATTCCTTTATTGAACTGTTAATTGCTACAAATGTTGGGAAAAATGAGACAGATACAATTGAAAATTGAACATTTTCAATTTTTCCGTCGCAATTTGCAGAATTACGTTCGACATACGTCATGCTCAATCCCACAAATCATTCGAAATTGGTCCATTATCAGCAAGTCTCAAATACTGAGAAAACACTTTAACGGTTACACATAAACCTGCAATATATCATAAATCGGAAAGATCGCAAACACACCCACGCGGAAAAATGCACGCATTATCACAAGCGAAAAAAATGCATTTTCCAATACGTTGATCTACGACATGACTTTTTCGAATTTTTACACACGGAGGTTAACGCATACTGAACGAGTAAATGAGTAGATATGCGTGCTATTGTGATACTAGCAGGTATATATACTATTTGCAATAAATGATAAATCAACTTAACCTCAAATTCTATATTACATTCCGCGTAAGGTAGAGTACAAAACGCACAATTATGTTCTCACGCGTTGTACACTTGGGTAAGGCGCTCACTCTGTGGATGGAATGTTGACGTTGACGTTGTCGTTCAAGGACGAGAGTGCCTCGTAACTTTTACTGTACTTGCATACTGTAGTGCCACTAGAAGTGATTTTATTTGCAGGATAAGTGGATACTGGCATACTAGAAAAAGAGCTAAGAGAGAGCCAGACGAAAGAAATTTATGTATCCGAATCAATGACATCTTACACTTATGTCATTTAATAGCTGTCATTTTCAAAATCTGTCAAAAAAAAGTTGGAAAAATATTTTAAAAAGACGAGGGCAACTTTTTTTTTAAAAGTGGGCTTAGTCGGGTTTCGTTCCTCAAATGTCTTAAAATGCATTTTGTACTTTTGTACGAAGAGAAATTTCTAGGGTTTGTAACATGGTTGTACATCATGTTTTTGTTTTATGGCTTTCTTATTTTCTAAAAACGTGGGTCGTGACTAAAAAACACGATAGCGCGCTATTGGAGGATAGTCCATTGGTTTTAGAGGATAAGAAAACTGAAACAATATAGCATCACGCAAGTCGCCTTGTGAAATCTATAAATTTTTTCCTGTATAATAGCGATAAATTTAAATAATAAATTTAAATTCCAATATGGCGTAACGAAGATAGTGGTTGATTGGACAATATTTACGAATAAGAATGTAGTCAAATATATTATAATTATTTTCATCAACCCCAACGATCTAAAAACAATCAAGTCATGTTTTTCTCGTAAATTTGACTCATTACAAAGGATTTAGCCGCCATTTTCAATTCGTGATCAAGGCATCACTTTTACTTTTTCAGTACTATGTATTACGTTACTCATCCAGAAATGTAAATTTGTATTCTGACCTATAATTTTTTTTTTTTTTTTTTTTTTTTTTTTAAGAGAAAAAGACAGGAATATAATGTACACTTTTTTTTATTTTCGATTTTCTTTTCTCAACAAAAAAAATTAATGTTGGTTTGAAAAAAAATGGCGGCTTTCAAATATAAACACATTGAATGTTCTAATCAGACGAATTTTTGTAAGTAATGATGCGTATGTTTTGAAAGTTGCTGATCACTATTCGATATTCAATTTTTGGAATTCATCATCCCGGATCTATTTTGGATGACAAAATTTGTTAGTTTTTCAAGTCACTGATTTCCACAGCCGAAATTTGTTTTCAGTGTATAAAAATAATATGTAACAGTATTCTACAAATATTTTCATTTTTTTTTATTACACTACTTGAGGAATTACTACTGTCATTTGTGTTCAATGTTTGCATGTTATGTCATGTTCAGATTAAAAAATATTTTCTTTTTAATTGAAAAAGTAAAAAAAGAATGTCATAAATGAAACACAAAATGTGTCAAGGACTACGTAGATCACAACACCTGTACATAAACGCGGACTTTCCTCGGCGTTCCATTGACAACAAAAAGCCATCTGAAAAAGATCGCAACATTTATATGAAATTTGTCCATATGTTATAAAAAAGACGAGGCCAAAGAAAGCTCGCTACTTTCGTTTCGAGCAAGAAGTGTCTCGAACGGCCTACATATAACGTTCCTGCAATCTGGAAAGATCCCCCCAGCCCCCGGCCTCACCCAATCGACCCATTTGGGGGGATTAGCCGGTAACGAGTTGGAGCAGCATAGGCTCGACAATGAAGCTGAAGATGCGGCGTGACGACTAAATGAGTCATCGTCGTCGCGAGATAAAATCAATTGAGCCGCGAGCGAACAAGATTCTGGTGAAAAATTATTTCAAGATATAGCCGATAGGGCCTGGAGGGGCCATGCCTCGCATTTACGCGCTCATTGGAAGCTGCGAGTCATAGATTACGGGAAACGCAGAGATTTATAACAATGTTTTCCGTCGTGACGACACGGCATGATGATTCAGATTGGTACAGATCAACGGTGGCTTTAAAAATCATGAAAAGTGACGATTTTGGATTAACCCTTTGAAGCAAACATTTTTCTTTATTTTTTCGGGGTCGCTGATTGCGAATCTGACCTCAGATTTTCAAAATTCAGAATGGCGAATCCAAATATGGCCGACGGAATTGCAAAAATGTACTTGATTCAGGTGAAATTGAGTACTCGAGGGTTTTCGGGATCACTGATTACGAATTTGGTCTCGGATTTTCAAAACTCAAAATCGCGGATCCAAAATAGCCGACCGAAATGTAAAAACAAGTCAGATTCACTATAAATTTCAGTCAGCCATATGTGATCCGCCATTTTGAATTTAGAAAACCTGCTGCCAGATTCATAATCAGCGATCCCAAAAACTTCCGAGTACCCAATTTCTCCACGATAAAATAAATTTTTGCAATTCCGTCGGTCATATTTGATACGCCATTTTGAATTTTGAATATCTGAATAGTAACTAGAGGAAAAAAAAGAAATAGTGTGTTTTACTATCTAAATAATAGGATCTGGTGCAACTACGTTTTTTAGTTGGTTTTACTATTTAAATAGTGGACTTGGCTACCTAATTTGTCGAGGTCACGACTAGTTAAATAGCAAAATTAACCAAAAACGATGGCTGTGACTTATCTAGTTAGTAGTCGCTTCTATTTTATTTTTATCTTTTAAGTACGTTTAAACGTGGAATTATTAATATACAAGCAACTTACAAACACGAGAGTGCTTTTAATATTGTAAAATTTATTCTTGGGTCATTTTTTTTCTTTTTCGGGTCCATTTTACTACTTCAAGTAGTAATTTTCAAAATGTAATATGAATTTTTTCAACTTTTGTATGAATATTTCATTTTCGTATTAAAATAGTAATTATTACAATTGTAATAACATTTACTACTGATGAGTTCTCAGTATAATGTAGTAAAATCTAACGTTATAAATAAATAATATCTAACGTTATAAATAAATAATTTAAAAAATAAACATTTTTTGAACTGTAGTATTCCTTCCATCTTCAGTAATATTATTAATAACGAGTTAAATTTCATTATTTTATTCAACAAACATTTTTGAAAATCTTCTTTTAAGACGTTTCTTTGTGATATTATTGAAATAGTCTGCATTTGCGTTTCCCATCTTATTTTTAGCACTTAACGACTTGATTTCTGCCAAAATGTATATAGACATGGTGTGACACCTTTCAGAAGTGTTTAAGACTTCTGGAATCTTTAGAAGATACATTTCCAGACTAAAATATTTACTTACATTCAGGAAAATATTGAACGGTAATATTATACGAATAAAATAAATAATTTTCAGTATTTGGGATTATTATGTCTGAAAGTACTACTACAGAGTTAATTGAACTTTTCAAAAATTTTCCGCTACATCTTCACCTTGGTTGATGTTTGCTCCGAAGGTTTAACTTTCCAAGTTATATTGGACTGCAATGATTGCACTAGTGTGCACTTAAATACATTGTATCATTAGTTAAATATTACAAGAACAAATAGAAACCCTCTCTTGAAAAACGCTGCGGTTCATTTAAAATCAGATAAAGGCGTGTATTTGTACTCTAGAGATGTTCGTGAGAAAATTTTAATATTTGAGGAAAAATAAAGGGCAATAAATTTTGACACTTCCATAAACTGTTAGAAACAATAGAAAATGCAGTAAGAAATAATTTTTTATTTATATTAAATAAAAAATGAACTTTTAAAACCCCGCAATCGTGAAATTAAATTAATTGTTTCAAGATTAGAAATATGTTAAAAAAAGGTATAAAGTGTTCTTTATCTAAGTGCAGAACGATGAACTGTTATAAATGAAATTTTCCTTTACAAAATAAAAACTCACATCAGAGATTCGTTTTTATAGCTTTTACGATGCATCATCATTATTAAAAACGAGCTAATAAAGGTTAAGATAATGCTTAAAAGATAAACGTTGGTGTATATCTTCGTGCATCATATCTTTATCGACGGTGCATCTTAACTCGTTTTATATTCCTGACAAGTACTGTACTGCTCGTTCTTAAAAATTATGTCAGAGTTAAATTTTAAGAATGTGGTATGTGATTTATCCGATATTCCGTAATAACACGCCTTGGTTTTTCGGTGTTTTTGATGCTAAGTGTCAATATCAATTTTTATTTAAATTTTTCTTCATAAACGAAATCATTTACTTTTTAGTTTTATATGTTTATAATTAGTTTATAGAGAACAGTGTCATTGTACTACACTGAAGGAAATTGAATAAGAAATGTGACTATTCTAATCAAGACTTCGACTTCAGTATTCAATCCCAGTTAATTATTTTAAAATACGTGAACGAATAGTAAAATAAGTATAGTAAAATTTGTTATACAATTTTTAACAATATATTTAAAAATCAAAATTATATTTTTATAATGGCCATAATAAATTAAAAACGAGACCATAAAATGACAGACTAAGTAATTGTAGTTCATACGCAATTAAGATTAAGAATAAATTGATATTAAAAAATGTAATAAAAATAAAAATGAAACAAAAATAAATTAGTAGAATTACACTACAGATTATTTTTTTTTTAATCCTCAAGGGTAGCGTTTATCCCCTGTTAATACAACTTCTAAAGGTTAAAAGGCACTTATGGAACGATACGATAAAAAGTTGTTTACCGCGACGTATCGTTCGAGTTACAAGTCACATGTGAAACTTGTAGCCAGACAAATTTGGGTATACGAATGTCACGTATTTGTACAATATCAGATAATTATTTTTTTTAATCAATATCAAATATTAAGGGGTTAGTCAAAAAAAAAAACGATGGTGTACTAGTTTTTTTTTTAATCGAGTCTGAGAATTTATATTAATAGTGTACAGATATAAATATACAGGTAGAATAATTTATCACCCATAAAAACCTACACATGGTGCAAGGTATATTTATTTTCCGCATATAATTGTATTACTTACCTGAAAATACATTAACCAGCGTTTTAATAATAGCGTAGAAAATTATTATTTGAAATCAATGACCGTTGAAAAAACTCGAGTAACAGGAAATGTTTTCGCATTACGCTTTAATCAGTGGAATACTTATGACTTTTGGAGTAAAATTAATAGCTTTCTATGGATGGAAATGTATGAAAATAACAAATTATTTTTTTGTAGCATTAATTGTAATTCAGGCGACAAATTCTTATCCATATTTAAATAAGTTAGTGCCAACCAATAATTCTGAGGAATGTAACGAATTAGTTAATATGTCTATAATTCTAATTAGTAACCAAGTTCATTCAAATTTAAATTTTTTTATGGAAGTTTCGTTTTTATCTTAAGTGATTCATCTTTAGATGAGATCTAATTTCCTTCATAGTCATGCCTAGTTTATTTTATGTAAAAGTACATGTTATCTTTCAAAATCAACGTTAACCGGTATTGTTTTTGAAATTGTTAATAATGTCAGTAGTCCGAAAAAGACCTGTCCCACGTTCAGGGTCGATTATTCTTCTTTTGAGACAAAGTAAGAGGGACACGCCTCTCATTATGAAAGGGAAGCATCCATGACAGGGAATACTCATGCTTTGATTGTGGGAAGAAATGAAAAAAGAAACTAGCAATCTTAGTGAACTGTATTGAACCATTTCTGGTAAGTCTCAAGATTTTAAGGTGACTGTTGGCATTTGTAATGATAAGAATGTTATAATTTTTTAAATAATTAAAATTTAAATAAATAATAAAGAAAACTGGCTTTTGTTTCAGTACTATTCATTTACAAAATAATTAACCAAAAACAAGAATTTTTGTATTATTATATAATGTTTTTCTCTTCAAGTTGTTGGTCGAACTTTATGCCTCAAAAAAAAGTTTGTTGATATGTATAGCATCTGTCCATCTAGGGATTTAAAAATAAAAATTTATTCTACAGGCTTGTCACTATCGTATGAACTGTTGAAAGTAATTTATATAAAAATAAAAAATAGCGGACATATAAATATGACATGTCAAAATTTGTGTGTTTTTTCTGTTGATATCAAACTAAAAAAATATGAAATTATTATTGAAAATTTATGCTCATGCCATACCGGAAAAGTGTCATACATACGGTACAGGAAAATGTACCATCATCAAGGCTCACGTTTCAAAAGTGGCGACGAAGAGACACACGTGTCAACACTTTGTCTCGAAGAACCTATAATTTATGGTTCTTTTTTCACGCAACTTTTGAAATGTGTGGTTAAACACTAGATTCCTTAATTTTCGACGGATGGAACAAAGAACCAAACATTTAAAAAACGGTTAATATTTTACTGATTTTAATTCAGTCAATAAAATTTACTCTCTGAATCTGAATTAGTTAAAAACTAACAATAAGAAAATGAAAAGTGAGTCACCAAATAACTTAGTAATCATTTTTACTAATAAAAAATTAAAACCTACTAATTTATTATTAATTCTACCAACTACTAAACTAAAAAAGTCAATATCTACTTGTAGATTAGTATAGAATTTTATCAATGAATTAGCATTTTTATATTATTTGTCAGTAAAAAACTTACGTAATTTTACGTTTTTGATTAATTCAAGTTTAGAGTTTAGAAAAATTCAGTGGGGATAAAGTCAAAGTCATTGATAGATGCATCTGGCAGAATTATGAAGCTCAATTGAAGATGCACCATCTTCTCATTCCTCAGCCTCCGAGAGCACAAAAGGTCCCGCGCAAAGTACGCGAAGAGACAAAGTACTTTCTCGACTGTAGATGAACATCCAAGTTACATCCACGTATGCATTGACCAGTTTCACTTTTCATAGTAGTTAAACAGTATTCAGAATCCTCCAAGCTGAACTTACGAAATACGGCATTGTGTCCCAGGCGGAATTGCCGGCGCGGCACGTTTTTCTGCCATCGAGATTTCGTTCCGACGTTGCGTGATGGTTGCAAAAAAAAATGTTCCCTATCTTCTTATCATAATTATCACACATGTGAGTCAGAGCTGCATATCGGACGTGCGTCGTGTGGTACAATGCCTTCAATATCGAATGCAGTTGCTGAAGAAACGAAAATATGAACGATGAAAGAGATTATGTCACGTTTAAATTGACAAGTGCCATAAAAAAAAGTAGATATAGTGGGTGCAGGTAAAAAATCGACAGTCAAAAAACCGGCAGGTCGAAAAACCGACAATCGAAAAGCCGACAGTCAAAAAACCGACAGTTCAAAAAATGCTTGTCCTCCTGACGATGTGTCGGCTTTTTGACTGTCGGTTTGTTGACCTTTCGGCTTTTTGGTTTTTCGGGCTTTTTCGACCCGCACCTGATATAGTGACTGAACAAAAAACATGCATTTTTTTAATTTTAAGGAAGAAATTCTTGTTTTTTTTTGCTCATTTTGTTGAAACCTTATTGATTTTTTACACAGAGAGAACGAAAAAGGTTAATGGAACCATTGGAGTAAAATACGTGATTATAAAAAATGGTTAAATTAACTATTTCCATAGTAAAACAAAACAATAACATTGTTACCGTTGTTTTAAGGATAAATAGTCACTCGAAATATTCTTTACTAGAAAAATAGATCTAGTATAAGTGATGAAACGAAAATAACTACTTATCGTTATAAAAAGTAATTATTGTACGTTGTATTTTACAATATTGTGAATTATAAAAATAAGATACTGTCAACTACAAGTTTTCACGACGTTAATTGTACTTTTATGAAATGTTATGACCATTTCTACATTTTCTTCATGGTTCCATTAACCTTTTTTCTCTTTGTGTAAAAGTATTAAATTGTACCTTAGTACGAGATGTTTACTGGGATCTTTTTATGTGAGATTTTTAAAGTTCTTTGGTTACATACTTTTTAATGTTAGCCAATCCATGTATGCTATTCTCATCATCAGATTCAGTTATTACATGTTATTTGGTATTAATTAATTTTGATGTTTGCATTATTTTCTTTAGAGTTTTGTTTATTTTGTTAGCTTTTGATTCATTTGGTGTTAAGATTTGTAATTATGTAATTTACCAAGATTAAACCCAGGCATAAGCATTTCCAAAGTCGTAGATTAGATATATGAATGTGAGAACAAATTTTATTTGTCTACGAATATAGGATTGTTATTATGGCCGAACTCAGACAAAGATTTGACATTGGCACAAAAAATTTTGCTCACGCTACGAACAATACTTTTCGTATAATATTTTACGCATATTGTGATAAAATAATATATTTCGCAACAAGTACGTAAAGTACTATTTTATGCACATAATAAAACCGACTGGGTTGAGTTGAGTACTCATCAGTGCAAAAATGGGACACGTTTGTTACAAATTATGTTTTCTGTCGTAGTATGGACAAAGTTTCTCTGAAAGAAAAAAGTGGAATTTTTCAAATTTCCTGACAAATTTATGCATTAATGAATATTTTTCTGATTAATGAAAAACCGTTTTGTCAATGTATGAATTTTCAAATATACGCAAAGTCAAATGTTATGAACGACATGAAAATTGAAATTTTCAAAAAATACAAATTAAAATCATTAAAAATATGTCGAATCGATTTTTATACACTGCAACATACATTTTTCCTTAATGAACTGTAATCTACCAACGTATTCATATTTTTAAATTATTTTTTCGCAGTTCAAATACTCTCTAAATTGCTTGGAGTGAGATTTCACTGTTTAATTAGTGAAAACCGTGTAACTCTCGTGAAAAAGTGGATATTCTAATCTTTAAGAGTGGAAATTCACTCTTTCCTGTAGAGTTGTAAACTCTACGACTCGGGATGGAAAGAGTGAATTTTCACTCTTGTTATATTGAAATTTCATTCTTAAAGAGTTGAATATTCACTCTTTCATGAGAGTTGTTCGATTTTCACTGACCAAAGAGTGAATTCTCACTCCAAGAAATTAAGAATATATTTTTCATTATGTGTATTGACTGTTTTGTTTGTTTGTTTGAAATTAATTTATGCCTTTTATTAGTATCTAATACTATTTATCTACTTTTGATATCCGTTAAAGTCGCACAATTTTGTAGTTTAATTTTTTTTAGCAATTTTTAATTCATTTAAAATTTTAACATTTTTTTTTAATATACGAAATTAAGTAAGAAATTCTTAAAATATTTTCGTGTCCTTAATTGTGCACATATTATCTGTAAAAAGAAAGTAGAGCGATAATGATCTTTTATATACCTTCACATTTTCAAAACATTTACCAAATTTTATAATTGAATTTTAAAAATACAGAGAAAATTAAAATTACTGAATTTTATTTATACTGTCAAATTTAGGATTATCTTTATTGTTCTTTAATGTTAAAAAGGTTTATGGAATATTAACAAAAGTCATTCTTCAACGAAGATTTATTCACGATATTACAATGAATATAAACCTCGATATATACGAAGTTATAACTTTCTTAACGATAAAGAATCCTTTTATCGGTGAAGTTTCATTTCTTAAAAAATCTTGAAACTTTAACAATGTACTATTAAATGAAAGTGGTTCGGTTTTCACTACTTGCGTATGCAGAGGCGAAATTCGGTCGATTGAATATAAATACAATTTTGGCACGAAAAACAGATACACTGCGCCAGACTTGTACTTGTTTTGTTTTATTTATTGTTGTTGACCAATAACAATCCGTGTATTTCTCATAAACAAGAAGAAAGTCCGAAATCCTAGACTATTTAATTTATTAAAACTTAAATTTTAACTATTTAAGTTATTATTCAAAATAGATATCAATTGATTATTATAGCTGTGGTTTTATATGTTTTAAGAAGATTTTTAAGATTTTCATATCGGCAATGTTCGAAATAAATTTCGTGAAAATTCACTATATTGCCGGAAACTTTAACTAGTTTTATGAAAAAGTTAATTTTCATTCTTACACTAAAAAAGAAATACTTAAAATGAATACGTTACATCTTACTTTCAGTGAATTTTCTTAGTTAATTCCAGATTCCAGTCGCATTTGTTAAATTAATTTAAATGTTACTTTTTACAGTGTGACGCTCTCGAAATAGTTAAATTTGTCATTAAAGAAGTGAATATGTTTTCTTTTACAAGAATGCCAAAAGGTTTGGTCTTGAAAGAGCGAATTGGCACTCTAAGAATTTTCGACCACTTTTAAAAAATTAATACATGTATATTATTATTCTATCGAGGTTTTATTAGCATTTGAATTCACTTAACAGGACAAATTTGATTCAACAAATGTGTAACAGTTACCGATATAATTTAAGGTTAACTGAATGAATGGCCGTCATTAATTGTAGTTAGACTACATAAAATTATTCCACTTATTCTTGTTACAGTAGAGCGGTTGCGGGTTTAATATCAATTGCAGCTATTAGAGTAGGTATTAATTAATTATGTTATAATGTTTGTACTTTACACCGAAGAAAGTTGATAATTTAAATTATAATATGTGTACATTGCATTTGTAGGCATAATTAGCAATACGTTCCAGATACTACGAATCATCCGGTTCATGGTTTCTTCAACCATAACCAAATCATAACTCAAGGCGGAATGTGGACTAGTAGTATTCGGTCAACGATAAAAACTATCATCTATTTTTCAATCAAATATTTCTCGACTTCACAGTTGCAATTATGAAGGCTGTAATAAAGCTTCAGCCATGTCTCGTAGAAATAAAATGAATTCGTTTTACTAGAATGATTCGTAATATTTTTTTACTGGTGCATGATATGCTCTTAATCAGGTACAAAGCAAACGTAAGTTTAATTTATGTTTTCTTTCCAACATCGTATTGTAATTTGTGGTCGTAGAAATCATGTTTAAGTTTGTGACGTGGTGCTGGTATTTTAGTAATACAACGGTTTTGTTTTAATAATTAATATGACTGCTAATTAACTGTTTCCTTGATCATCAATTTTTTAAATATAAGATTTGTATCAGTAAATTTAATCGTATTAGGTGCATTGAGAGAAATTCTGTAGCAACTTTTAATACTACACTGAAAAAAAAATTAGTAATTTTAACTAAATATGTGGTTGCCGATTAGTACTTAAATATTCCGCCAATGCAGCTACAAATTAGTGCTTCCAACTACAGCATGATACCGATTCAACAACATTTAGTTAATTCAACGAAAATGTAGTTGGCATTACTTAATATTTGTCTGTTAACAGGCAACCACATTTGATAAATATTACTATTTTTTTTTCTCAGTGTACACTGAGAAAAGAGTTTTTTACCCAGTATTAGAATTTTTATGCCCCGTAAAATATAGTATTTTACGCATAGGGATTGCCATCTTTCTACTATCTGTTAAAAGACGAAGATTTTATATTATTCTAACCGATATGTCAGTTTATTTTAGCCTTTTCTCTTTAACTAAAAGCAATTTTTGTTTATGGAAATTTATCTAGCAAATTAAAATATTAAAAATGCCTTCTTTTAGTCATAATAAAACATTCTTTTAAAATAGGAGAGTTTATTACAGTTTCGTATAACCTGTCAAAAACAAATGCTGAACACTTTTTAAAAGCCAACGGTTAGTAACTGATAAAATACACTTTTCTCAGTGTATGTATTTAGGGTTTTGACTTGCCAGATTTCCTGCTAAATACTATAATACAGTAGTCCTCCCCTTAAGGTTACTCCCCTTAAGGTTTATTCTTCCCGTAAGGTTTAAAACTTTCTTCCCTTATGTTTTATTTTTCCCCTCACGGCCTCTCCCACCACCAGACATTTTGTTACCGCCTGTGAACCAACCGCAGGCGCGCGGCGTGCAGTCCAGCACGCAAAACTCTGGTAGTGGGGGTCAGGGGAAAGTAAACCTTAAGGGAAGAAGCCGCCATCTTGAAAGCTAAAATTTAAACCTTAAGGGGAGGACTACTGTAAGTTGTACAACACATTGTTTAAATGAGTTATTTTAGAGGACCAATTTAAAAAATGTTTTAATAGTAATAATAATTTTATATGTGGAAAAGAATACATGCATTGTATTAAAATTACATAAAAAACAATAAGAATTACTTTATATAAGTGATTTGGATGTAAATATAAATGAATATCCTTTTTAACATCGTATTTAAACTTCGCAATTTATTGACATAACCAAATATTAACTGGACTAAATAAATACTTTGGTTAGTGTGGAAAAAAGTAGTATGTCGCAAAACTGTACTTTAACAAAATTTATTTCTTACATCATAATGTGTAATCAATCATATATTTACATCAAATAGAATTAGTTACGTTGACATTGTCTAAACCATTTGTTCGCTAACCGGAAATCCCAAATTTCGTCATAATTACCAAGTATATTCTGACTGTTAATTCGTACATAATTATAATGGCTAACAAACACTATAGATATATTTAAAAAATACGATAATGTCGTAAACACTGTAAGAAATATATATTGTAAACTTGAAACAAATGCTTGAAGTGTTTGCACATCATAAAAGTATTGTAAACTTACAACAAAATTTGTGAAAATACATTAAAAAAGTACTTGAAAGTACCTTGCAGTAACATGTAATTTTCATTGTTTTTAATGTAGATTCACAGTAAAATCATTGCATTTATAAATATTGCATATCGAAATGGATTGCAGTTTACTTAAACTCGACATTTTGGATTTCCTTTCTTCCAACTGGATTGTAGTGATCTCTACAAATTTTCATTGGCGTAAAAATACTTTTTCAATAATGTTTTAAACTCTGGCCTGGGTGAATGTTGATTAAGGCGATATACAGGCATATACTACATTCTTATGTAATTTTACAACATAACATTGAAATTTACAGTATATGTATTAAAACCGCGATAGAATGTTGTAAAATCACAAAATCAATGTAATTTTAAATTATTTTACAATTGTAAATTCACAATAAAATAATTGTTTGCATGCAGTACTTTGTAAGCTATTGCATAAAAAGTTTAGGTGACCGGTAGGTACTACCCGATTCTCCCCTACGTATAAATATGTTTTAAAAATTATAGTTTAAATATTGAAATTCATGTTAAAAAAAGTAATGTATGATGAGGAAGCAAATATGTTGTCATAAGGGAATTTATTTTAAAAAGTACATATTACGTGTATTAAATTTGAGAACAATGTAGGGGGCCGACAAAATGTGCAGATCTCTCATTCCTGTATTTACGCATCGGTAACCAATTTGAATCAAATACTGTGCTTATTACGAATACACAACTACTCATTGTGTATACCATAAACATAACACGCTTCAAATTGATCAGAATGCATATAATTATGTACGTAAACTAAAAATCGCAAAAATATAAAGATGATTACGGATTCATCGACATTGCGTGTTTCAGTAGGTCTTCCGATTATACGGACCAATGCAATTGTCTTTTGTACATGTGTTACATTTACGTTGATTCCTTTTTTTTCCGGCGTCATTGCACTTCGTGCTTTATCGGAATTATGATTAGTCAAGAAACATACGCGTGTTCAGAAGCTACATACATATACGTTGTTCTTTGTGAGACGCAAGTCCAGCCACTTATGCAATCTTTCCTTCGTGGACAATGGATATTTCATGTTTCCGATAGGCGGCGATATGCGACTTACTTAGGAATTAATTGACAATACGGTGTTGATGGGATCCATTTTGACACTTAAGTTTGGAACCAACGTAGAAAATGGCTTTTTTAAGTGGTTTGAAAAAAAAGATTATTAGAGAGGAGAACATTTTTCGAGTAATGTAATTATTGAAGTAAAATGTATAGAGCACAGAACAAAATTGTTGTATTTAAGCAAATTTTTATTCGCAAGTAAAAATCATACTTCAATTAACCCCTTGAGTGTTAGGGTACGTCTACAGACGTACATTCTAAAGTGGGCTTCTAGTGTGAGCTACCTCTATAGACGTACATTCAAAAAAATTGATAAAAAGCACAGAAAATAAGTAAATTTACATCACACATACATTCTTCTTAATATGACCTGTGCACATTGCGTTCTCTGAATAAGGAGTGTTTAAAAATCTAGTTTCTGTTCCGGGTAGTGTTGCTCTCATCTTACACATCAAAGTGTTAAAAACATAACAAAAATGTAATGTTTGATAGTTTATTAAATTATCTGTAAATGTGAATATATTGTCGTAACTCAGGGTATGAAATGTTAAATAAACTTATTTTTGAAACAATTTCAACATGTAACAGGTTTCAACAGAATCCAAGGATTTCAAAAAAATTTGTCGCCATATTGGATCCGTTATTTTGAATTTAAAAAAATGGATTTCATATTCGTAATCAGCGATCCCAAAAATCCAAGTGTGCCCAATCTCACAAATTTTGTTACCTTAAAAAATTCTTAAAATTTTAGACCCACATTTCAGATTTTTCTCCTCTCAGCGAAGGGGTTAAAAATGGTACATTACGTTACAAGTGCACGAAGTGTAACTTGCATACGAGTGAAAAGAGTTGAATGTCATAGTGAAAAAAATCTCTTAATTTCAAGTAAATAATATTTACTTGAATAGTTGCAACAAAATATTTACTTAAAAGAAGGAAATATTTTCTTAATTTAAATAAATATTTACTTGCTGGATAAAATCAAATTGATATTTAGTTGAATTCACAAACTATTTTTCTATTATAAGTAAATATTTTGTTGCGACTATTCAAGTAAATATTTATTTGAAATTAGGAATTTTTTTTTCAGTGCAGCTACTTCGCAGGTGTATCGCACGCTACTTTTTTTTTTGTATGAGAGATAAATTGTTTTCACTGATTTGGTTGTGCGATCTAGTGTGTAAATCAATCCACTTCGCGCACTAAAAACATTTATTAAGCATACATTATTCAAGTAAATGTTTATTTAAATTTACAATATTTTGTTAACTGTTCTTTCTTAAAATACGACACACCCGTTATAAAAAACTGTATGGTAATTTTTCTGCAGACAATTTTAAGAAATACGTCCAAACTTTAATGCGAAGAGTGTCGGAGTGAACATTCGAAAGAGTAATTATATTAGTATAATGAGAGTTTCTCTGGTATAGTGAAATTTACAAGAAAATTAGATTTTAAAATTGTATGAGTCAGTCAGCACTATCACTGCTTACGACGGAATTTAACCTTGAATGCAGAAAGTGACCGAAACATGTTTACCAAGAATAAAATAAACAATAATGTAAGCCTACGAAAGAGGAGGCAAGTTCCTGTTTTCTTTATGTAGAAAACAAATACAAGTTGTGTTGTATTTTTTGTTTTCATGCCTTTAATTGTAAGATGGAAATACATGAATTTGCATCGTTGTTAGGGAGTATTTTAGTGAAGAAAAACAATTATTCACATTATCTATTTGATTGATACTTTAACCTTAAAATAGCACGATTTGATTTCTGACTAATTTGAATTTGATTAATGGACGTATCGTATCTGTTGGCGTAAGAAAATAACTCTTAAAAAATGAATCATTCCGTCGTTACAGCGCAGTTTTGTACTCTGTATACCAATATTTTGTGTTTCGATGGATGAAAATGTTAGTAAAGAATTTGTTTCTTCAAAATAACGGCTTCATTTGGACTGACAGATAATTTAATAGGCAATTTTCACTAATGCATAATTAGTAATTATGTTTCTAAAGAAAACACACACGAAATGAATGTATTAAAATTTGTCAATATAGTGGTTATTTGTTTAATAGTAAAATTAATTAGTAACTGATTAGTAGTTCGCTAGTTGTTTGCAAGTTTCAATATACCATTTTTCATTATGATTTTATGTAGGTACTTTTTTTTGAGCGTTTAATCAAACTATTAAAACATATAAATTCCGTAATTAAATTTTTTAATTTACATGCGTTAACAATGAATTTTTATGCTCATTTGTTTATAAAAAATAAGTTATGATTTTCTTGTAAGTCCCCTATGAATATTACTCAGACTTTCCCTGACGTCGTATTTCTTCTTGCAGATTTTGAAAAACTTTATATTTCTATCATTATACATAAAACACCATGAAAAAGTTGGAAGAAACCTCGAATCAGAAGTAGTAGTAGTGCATATTTTACTCCGCAAGATGTTAACTTAAAAACCTGTCATGATTGATGTTAAATCCACTACCTTTGATTTAAATTATCTCCTAACATTTTTTTTGTGGTCCTGCGTGATTAATTTACTTTCACGTGTGCTTCCAAAATTAACAATACCAATGACATACATTAGTTTGAAAAAGGTGAAACATTCAAGGAGAATAATATAACGCATCAAAATTTAATACCAGCTTTCTTAATTTTCGAAATCTTATATGCAATCGAAAATTCGAGTATGAATATGAAAGTGATGGCTTTCGTCGTTTAGTCGAAATGCTGGCAACGTGCGAAATGAAAGTTGATATGGCTATTTGACGAAACACATTTTATTTATCGTCCCCAACAGCTTTGCTCAAATTCCTTTTCAAAGATGAAGGTTATACAGGTAAGATTACGGTGAACTTGTTGTGAATAACAGCTCCAAGGAGTGGGAATTGATCGATAAAAATTGATGTGTATTGATGATATGGGAACTAATATCTCAAAGATGTTTTTTTTTTTTGGGTAAACCTTCGGATTAGACACTTGTTCGAAATTGCAAAATGTACGATATGTTTCAGATGTATTTTTGCCTCCTGATCACGAATATGACAATAAAAATCGGCGCTCAGCAAACCCTTGGCCGCCATCTTGAAAAAATCGTCAAAAAACGCGAATTTTTGCGGTTTTTTGCATTTATATTGAAAAATACGAGTCTGACAAAAAAATGTGTCAAACAAAAAAGGTAGAGAATTGAATTCTATATAAAAAAGGTTATATACATTTTTGTCCTAATCGCAATGGAAAGCCCGCAAAATAGCGATAAAAGCGACTAGTTATACGTTTGTGCGCCTTTAGCTAAGTTTCTCGCTAGTAAAGTGGATTTCAGTTTGCCTTATATGAGAGGTTAGGTTAGGTTAGGTTAGGTTAGGTTAGGCCTAGAATGTGTGGCCCTCTAATCACTAATGCGTAGACTTACGGGTGCTTGCGTGCTGAGGGGCTCCGCCCCCCAGACCCCCCTTTTTTATACTACCCTAACCTCTAACCAACAGATGTTAGTGATAATCAAACAGACCTGGAATGTGTGGCCCTCTAATCACCAATGAGTATAGTTAGAGGTCCTTGCGTGCTGGGGGGCTCCGACCCCCTAAACCCCCCTTTTTATAGTGGTGTAACCTCCAACCAACAGGTGTTAGTGATAATCGAACGGGCATAAAGTGTGTGTCCTGTAATTACCAATGCGTGGACATAAGAGACGCAAGATCGTTATTCTTAGGATTACCAAATTTCAGCGATATTTTACGGGCTTTCCATTGCGATTAGGAAAAAAATGTATAAAACCTTTTTTGCAGAGAATTCAATTCTCTACCTTTCTTATTTGACATATTTTTTTCTCAGACTCGTATTTTTCAAGATAAATGAACAAAAACCGCAAAAAACCGCGTTTTTTGGCGGTTTTTTCAAGATGGCGGACAAGGTTTTTCCGAGCGCCACTTTTTATTGTTATATTCGTGATCAGGAGGCAAAAATACATAAAAAATGTGTTGTACTTTTTGCAATTTCGAACAAGTGTCTAATCCGAAGGTTTACCTTTTTTTGTTTGAAATCATTTGTCTAGTTTTGTAGTTGAGGTATATATCAATTAAGTCAAATATAATTAAAAAATTGGTAAGATTTTAATTAAGTATAAAATTAAGTTGTAGTACAATATTGTCGAACTCATAGAAATACATGTAACATCAATCTGACTTGAAATCACTTGATAATAAAGTTTTAAGCTGACAGTAAAATATTCTAACATTAATTATATAGAGAGTTCACAGAAAAAGTCTTAAAATTGTTACATCTCAAATTAAGCACTATAAAAGGCTAAATTTCAGTCTAAAAATGAGCTAATTTTCTTAAATTAAGTCAATATTTGCGCTTACAGTCTTACTTTCAGACATCAAAGTTTAATTTTAGTCGAAATTTATGCTTAAAGAAACACTTTTCGAGATTGTTACACCTAAGTTAGAGAATTCTTATTTCGAATCTGAATATTGACTAAAGAAAGTTTCCAAAACTAAAAACAAGATTTTAAGCGTAAATATTGACTTAATTTAAGAAAATTAGTACAATTTTAGACTGAAATTAAGCCTTTTATAGTGCTTAATTTGAGATGTAACAATTTTAAGACTTTTTTCTGTGAACTCTCGATATAATTAATGTTAGACTATTTTACTGTCAGCCTAAAATTTTATTATCAAGTGATTTCAAGTCGGATTGATGTTACATGTATTTCTGTGCTTTCAACAGTATTTTACCTATAATTTTTTTTCGATGTTGACAAAGGTCAGATATTAATCGGCACAAATAAAAAAGCGCATTCAAATGACCAAAAGCAATTTTCGAAAAAAAACCTTTCATAGTAATTAAAGAATGAAGAAAAGAAAACATGCGACACTTCTAAAATGATTCATAAACACCGATAGTACCACAAGTACATGTTTTAGGTCTTCATCACTCTACTATCACTAGAATTTTCTTTGTTCGTTAAAACAATAATGTTTTGTCTGGTAAAGCTTTAGAACGTAGTGGCGCGCGTGCACTTGACTGCATATGCGAGTGGCTATATTGAAATTCAATATTTGCGTTTACCCTCGTGAGTTTACCACGATTTAATCTACGTCGTGATTTAAGATGATAACAATGCATTGAAGCACACTTCATCGAATCATATCGATCAATCACGATTATTCCTCCAATCGGTTAGATAAAAATTTGGAAACAGTAGCTTAAAGAATTATCGTTTAATCTAGATAAGACGGATTTAATCCGATTTAAGATTCCTCTAAACAATTTGAGATTTGCGCAAATTAATTAATACATTTTTTAATTCAAGAAATAATTCATGGGGAATTTCTAAAGAAATTCAAGGAAGGTATGTTTTTATTATTTTTTTTTATCTGAAAATGTCAAACAGAATTAAATATTTAATGACATTTGTGTTTTAAATATTCGATTAAAACTTAGTTGCTACTTTTAGAAAATTTTTGTATGATAAATAAGTTATCAAAAAGTTTATAATAAAATAGGTATGACAGCAAATAGTACTCATATAGTTTTCATTTTAATATGAAAATATTTAATTAACATATAAGGATCATCAGTATACTGATAAAATAAGATTGAGATATGATCAGAAGTGCAGCCTGAACAATTGGAGTATATAATTACCATAATGATATACTCGTTTTTACTAGACATCTGTTCGTTCTTAACGATCCTGTTGTTTTATCAGTGTGCTATCCAACAGTAGTCTTCTTCGGAATTCCCTTAAGAAAATAATAAGCATGAGATAATGCTCGATGGTTTGTTTTTATCACTTTCCCCAGATTTGTGAGAGATTCGAAAGTTGCGCCTTGTAGTGTCGAACGATTACGTTGGATCACAATAATAGGTTACTCGACGCAGTTGTATAATTTCACGAAAGATTACATATCCTACCAATAAATGGTAACGAGTCTTTATACAGATAATAATTTCCTTAGCTGCTTCCGCAATTTTGTTACACCGGTATACGTGCGATCTAAAATGCAGGGAAAACTTATTTTTAGTTACGTGACATTACGGTGCACTTTACTGCAAATCATGCCTGATAACATAAACCGAATATTTTGTGTACTTTCGACGCAGTATCCATGTGTACTGATTACGGTCTTGAGTAATATGCGTCGATAAAGTTACACAAAGAAAAAAACAGTATCGCATGCAACAAATTTCCATTAACTGTTTTTTTTTGTACTCTTAATTTCAAAGTGATAAAAGATGAAAACGTTATGAAACGATAATGCGAGGTGGTAATCATTTCTCACCCAGTTGACAATATGAACGTAATTTTTAAACCGTTAATGCTATAATGGCATTTTTTTCATATTGTGACAATGAAGTGACAATAAACAAAAAGTGATAAAATGATAACTCAAATCCCCTACCCAACTTTTGGGTATTCTCTTAAACAACCCAACAAGCACGATGTTGATCTGGATCTTTATTTTGTTACAAATTTTTGCTTCCTTATTTTGGTACAATATTCAGAAACGTAAATAATTAAATATTTTTCAAAATTATTATGTTTATTTGTTGATAATTATAAACAAAGTGTTAAAAACATTGATTTTTGTTAGAAAAAATGTATGCTCAAAGGATATTCTTATCTGATCAAGACGAAATTTGTTACTGGGAGTTTTTGGGGTTGCTTATTAAGAATCTGACTTCAGATTTTTAAAATTCAAAACTGCGATTCCAAGATAGCGGGCCAAAATGTAAAATGTTACTTGATCGAACTGAAACTGGGTTCTCTGGTGTTTTCGATGTCGCAGATCAATTATCTGCTATTAGACTGAAAATTCACAATGGCCGATACAATCTGGCCTACCAAAATCTAAAAAATTATTTGATCGAGCTCAAACTAGGTAGGGTTTTCGAGACAGCAGATTACGAATTTGATCTTAGATTTTGAAAATTCAAAATGGGGGATCCGTATTTATATTCGCATTTTTCATGTTAGATCTGCCATTTTAAATCATCAAAATCTAAGGTCAGATTTGTAATCAGCGGCCCCGAAAACTCCCCAGTACCTAGTTTTAGCTCCATCCAGTAACTTCCTACATTTTGGTCGTCCATTTTGAATTTTCAAAATCTAAGGGGATAGATTCATAATCAGCGATCCCAAAAACTTCCGAGTAACAAATTTCAGCTGTTTTCCATGTAAAGAAAAGTCTATGTATGCTTCAAAGGGTAAAACACTGCTGAAATGCACAAAAATCAAACCCACTCAGTTTTAGATTTATTTTAAATAAACCTGATTTTGTTTATCAATTCATTCGTTTAATTTTAATATTTTCAAATAAATAACCTCTTCGTTATGTGTAGCATAATATTGAGAATTTTCCAATGAGAATTCGATCAAAAAAGTTGTGGATCTGTAAAAATGAATTTTATTGTAAAAAAATCTAATGTGATGGTAATATAAGTAGGGTCAATTGTAAAAATTGTGTAGATTAGATAAATTACATTAAAAATCAGCCACATTAAAAAGAAAAAATTCTGAAAAAATTGTATACAATTGTATACACGCGATAACTCGTCTTTTTTAGTGAGGACCGTTCTTTTTTCGCGAATGTTTAATCCTAAGTGCCTCTCTCTAAATTTGAATTGGGTAAATACTACTAATCTAAAAGGTAAAGTAGGTTTTTATCAATTTTTTACCACAAAATTATTTATTAATCAAATTTTTCTAATTATAAATAAAAAGTAGAAATTGAATATTTAAGTTTAGTAGTTTTTAAAATTAGTATTAAATTAGTAGTCTTTCATGATTATTTTACAATGATTACTAATTGAATCAGTGACCCTCTTTTAATTAGTAATCATTAACTAAATCAAATTTTGAGAGCAAATTTTTAGAAAAATAAAACAACATATTGCTTAGTCTGATTCAACAAAGAAATGTACATTCTTGTGTTGGAATTGAATCAAATGTGTGAAAAATTGTCCTACAGAATTCTGAATTGTAGGAGGTGGGAAGAGGCAGGAGGGATGGTTGACTTGTTATTTTTCAATACAATACAAAAACCTCTACACAATAAGTTTACTGAATATATTTATTGATAATTTACAATAATAATGCAATACTTACTTAGGTAATCAATATATGCAGAATTTATCAAATATTTTAATATTAAAGTACACAACGATTTTCTTGTTGGGTCCTTACAAAATTCGTAATGATTTTTTTTTTGTTTACAAAAATTTGGTACTGTTATTTAATATTATAGTTAATTTTTCAATAATACTTATTTATGGCTCTCCTAATAAGTAAACTATATTTTTTTCTTCCTTCATGAATTTAATTTGGAGGGTATATATACATCCAGCTTTAGTGAAGTTCGTTAGTTTTTAATTATTGACTCCTAAAGAGGGACCCGAGAGGTCCAAAACGTTGAGTCTTTTAAAGTTAATTTTAATTTTTTGTATATATTTTTTAAAGAGTTTTAAGTTTTATTTTTTTGTACGTTTTCAATTTTAAATAAAGTCTTAATTTTAAAAAGTGATAAGTGTCTTTAAATTCATGAAAAAGGAAGAAAGAAGAAATTTTTAATTTTTTTTTTCAAGTGATAGGCAGAGCCCATAACATTTACATTTATTGAAGAAATCAAGCCTATCTTAAAACCCTATTTATAAACTATATTTTTTTTTTATCTGGAAATGTCAAACAGAATTAAATATACATTTTTTTATGAACTATAAGAATTATATCGGATAATAAACATTTTCCTGCAGTATAATAATTCCTTATCAAATTTTCCTTTGCTTCGTCAAACTTAGGTAAAATTTGTCATACGCAAGTGACAAGATTAACTTACGAAATACAATGAAGTAGTAATTAATTGTTGTTGCTTCATTACAACGACTTATATTTTCTGAGTAGCGTCTTAAAGATTTTTCTGTAATAGCATTTAATGTCCTATTAGCTTTGCGGTCTCGTAAATCATACGGCGGATAAGAGGTAATCTATTTCAACTGCGGAAAGGTATTGTCTTACCATATTTTCGATAATTTTCAATACTGCGAAAAAGAACATTACACAGGTCATCACATGAAAGAAAAGAGTCGGTAAATTGATGCTCTGAGTAATATATGATAGGTTTGCGAGAATACCACGTCTTTTATTGATTTAGGTTATCTCGGTGTTTTCGTACACAAACATATTTAAAAATATATATACCTTAGCGTATATATATATATATATATACACATCTTTAAATGTATGTGCAAGTGTGTGATTCTAGTCTATATAGGATTACGAGCGTTGAAACGAAATTGGGAACGATCCAGTTATAGCGACCGTATAGCGTTCGGGTTAAGGACGCGATGAAACATCGGCATCGCGAAACTCGTTTTTTCTATCTTGGTGTGCTGATCAGAATTGCACACGAAATAAAATTGATGATAAAAAAATCTTGTAAAAAAAAGACGTCCGTTCGACAATGTAACGCGCACGGTCAATTTTCAAATTGGTGCAAACGAGAGCACTTCAGAGACCGTCAAAAGTAAATTACAGGTTGTAAAGAACAGATTAGTTTTGACCAATTGAATTTCACTTGCGCTTTCAAAATGCGATATCTCCAGACCATATTTGCAAAAAAAAACGCAAATATATAAGTTGACTAAATTGGTTTTTCAATATTGAATTAAGGCAAACAATAGAAAGAGAACAAAAATAGCAATAGAAAGAAGAGAACTGCAGAAATAAAAATTGCATGTTTGGAAATTACAGTGCGTTTAACTGTAATTGACCTTTTAAAAATGAGAATGGTTAGATGTTCAAAATAAATGGTTAGTTTTTAAATTCGTAAATTTTTAGTCGAGTAAATGTATGATGAAAAAGAGTTTTTTTGAAAAATTAAAATGATTAAATTTATGAAGATAGAGGAGTTTTAAGTTAAGCTATTTGTGTAAGCGTTTTCATTTCCCGTGATCTCCTATTCTTAAAATGAATAACTAACAAATTTAGTCAATAATGTAAAAACCTCAATCGAAGAAAAAACCCTTATCATACAGTCCATATATTTACGAATTTTATTTGAAAATGATAGACTTTAGCAAAAAATGTTGGGAAACAAAAAGTTCTTAGAATCCATCAAAGAAAACCTCGAAATTTGTTCACAATTTGTCTATGACTTCGTATTTTTTCAAAATTTTGCAATTTTGAAAATGAAGAAAAGTGTTTTAAAAATTCTGAAAAAATTTGAGCGTATTCTTTGATCAATTCTAAAAACTTTTTGTTCAGCGACAATTTTTCCGAAAGCCGATCATTTTCGAATACAAAATTCAGGAGCTTTTCGCCGTTCTTTTCGTGTTTGAGCCGCCATTTTGACAGTTTCCAACTTTATTTTCAAAATGCTATCATACACATTTCAAAGTTAGAGGTTCGAGGACACGATATTTTCACCGATCAGTGAACTCCCTAACCATTTCCAATGCGAAAATGCTGATTAGAAAATATTTGTCAGTTAAAAAATCTGATTTTTTTGTGAAAAACTAAGAATGGGCTCGATTGATTTTTTAACAGCAGATTCGGAAAGATCGATCAATTTTACGTCGAAAAGGTTTTATCTAAAATTTTTTTAATTGGTTTTATTAAATGTCGAGAAATATTTTGAAAATCTTTGTGAAATTTCTGTCCTCTTGGGCGTTAATGGGTTGACAGGTTTATTAAACAAAAATAAAGAAGTATTGTTTCTACGTCTAAAAACACAGTTATCTTTCAGTTTTTTAAAAAAACTCACGCCCTTTTGCCGATATTGGTCAGCATATCGAAAAATTCGACTATTATATATCATATATAGATATTATGCAAAAAAGAGACTTTTCGATAATAAAATGTGTGATTTTTGTATGCTTTCAGGATCAGTTTGAAAATCTGTCCCTGCACACACAAAAGGGTATCGATTTTTTAGAGAGATACGGCCACTTTATCCGTGATCGGTGCGCCATCGAAGAAGAGTATGCCGCGAAACTCAGGTAAGTTTTAAGATAGCTGGATGGATGATGTCCGTCTTTAGGAGATTTCCGTCATTTCACAACGAAAAAGTCCGTGCGAACAAAAATTCCATTAACCGGGAACGCCTGGCAGCCTATCCTTTCCAATAGAGTTCGGCATTTTCAAGGCAAATTACAAACCCGCTTATAATTAGATTCTTATCGAGAGATTGCATCAATCGGTCGTTTACTTGTTTCCTTGATGCTTTTTTCTTCTCACGGACTTAAAGCGGCCTATCCGCACCCGCACGGGTTTCTAGTAACGATAGCAAACGAAAGTTAAATAAGCTTTTTTTTATACTACCTATGTATTTTGATTTTTACAAAACTGTAAAATATTTTGCAAAGGACAGTTTTTTGTGACAACAAATTTTGATTGCATGGACTCTGGCGGTCAAAGTAGTAATTTGGTCAAATCAGAAAAAAATGTATTTATTAATTTTTTACAGCTTTTTGTTTTCTTTTTAGTTATTTTTAATACTAATGTAAGTTTTCAAATAAAAAAGTTATAACATACAATTTCTTGTTTAGATTTATTATAATTGCATGCTAAGAAATCATATTCATATACCAGTCCGTTCCAAGTAACTGCCAAATCGAAATTGTATTAACCCTTAAATGCCACACGGGGTCCGGAAGACCCCAGACCTTTTTCAATGACAAATTTTCCCGCCAAAAATGGAACTCATAGTTCTCTCCGATTATAGTTGTGGGTTTGTAACTACCAGTTTCCACACTTATCAGTAGTCAGTTCTGTTGCAGCAACCATTTCGAGCGATTCGAAATTAAAGTGGGGTCCGGAGTACCCCCGTGTGTCATCAACGCGGTTTTTTATGTATATTGAAACAATATTTTTTGTCGTTTTATTTTATTTTATTTTTATTAATTAACGGGCGGAATCGCACCTTTTTACTGAATTTTTGCCATATTTTTTATTAATCGTGAGATTTTTGCGAGAGCTGCAGATCGACTTACGAAGATGGCGCCATACTTCACATTTGTGTATGAAATGTAGGACTGCAGAAACCTACACCAAGTACAGCAGCGGTCATGAGTCGATTTCCGCCAGATAAACAATATTTTCGAAACGTAAACAAACAACGTGGCTCGTCTTACCAACAGCGAGCTGCTGCTTGAAAACGTAATCGAAAAATTGTTCACCGGACGGGGATCGAACTCACGACCTTTATAATAGTGTTTTACCAATTTTGACGGTAAATATAATTGTACGGTGGTAATAATTTTGTTGCCTGTTATTGCGTTTGTTTATAACCTTTTAAGGTTGTTTTAAACCTTTTATGCACTTATTGCGTAGGTGCAGAGTGACATTATTTTTTTTCCATTTTTTTTTCTTTATATTATATTTTATATTAACTGTAAACATTTCCTGTAATTAAAACGATTTTTCGATAAAATTAAATAGGAATATGTACAGCTGCAACGTTATTTAAGATGTATTTTTTTTCTTACAATAAATCACACTTCATATTGCAAAATAAATAGGTTTTTTTAAACAATTCAATATAATTTAAATTTTTCCTTACAGTGATATATCTCAAGAGTACCATACTCAGTTTTTAAGTAAAAATATTAAAAATTGAAAATGTGGTACTAATTTGTTTCTGGAAACCGATATTTTCACTTTTTTCGCACACTTTATTTTTTATACAATATTGAAGTTGAATTTTTAACAATGTAAGCATTTTACACAGATTCTAAAGCTATGAACATCATTGAAAAAAATCGATATAAATAAATATCAAAAAGTAAAAAAGTTAACAGACATTTTTCACAATGGGATCTCGAAGACCCCGTGTGTCATATATGGGATTTTACAGACGTGTGGCATTTAAGGGTTAACTTAATAGTTATGAATATAATTTTTCTTTTTTTTCTTTTACCTATTTTCGTTGTTAATTTCATCACTAGTTGAGATTAGGACAGAAGAAGGATTAGACATTTTCAAACTATATAATTTTAACATCTAATGCAATTTGTAGGTATATAAGCAGGTAACTATATTAATTTTTAAATGCACCAACGACAAATTTATATTTGTAAACTTAGTAGCTGTTTCATGTTAGCCAATTTTAAATGTGAAGGTTCCATTTTATATTGTTTTGAACATTTTACATTTTAACACATATATATGACTTGAACCAAATCTACAAAAATTTAACGTGAAGTTTAAGTTAATACTAAAAAGTATTATCAAATTTCTGTTCATATTTTTGTTCATTTGGTCCGCAAAAGGTTAAACACGGGAGTTGTACGATTGCAGCATTTGCTGCAATCGATTGATATGAAACAAAATTACAAAAAGAAGAATCTCTAAGAAACGGCACGGTATTTTAAAAAATATCGTCATCAAACTAATTGCAAAATGCGATTAGCTTAATTTAACATAGCTCATGACGAATTTATTGAATCACATGCCAGTTGATTGAATGGTTCAAATATATTAAAGCTATACAAGATAAAATATCGTTTATAATGTTTACATGCTTATTTTATATCGTCATTATTATTGTGTTTGATAAATACAAAAATTTTTCTTATCTGAATTAGCTTATAATTAAATTTATCTCTTGAGATAAATTTTTTATTGAATGTGTTAACACACTTGAAAGATTTAGTAATACTTATTTTGTACTTTTTTAATATCACTTTTTAACAATGAGCTAAATTTCTCATGTATTACACGATAAAAAGATGATTAAATTTGTATTCAAACAATTTTATACACGTGTAATGCGTTTGAAAATGAAAAAGAATTCCTTATACTGGAAGGGATTTAATTGTCTGCAGCCAATGATACCACGATCATTTCAAGGTCGCATAAATTGCACTGAATGGGCGACAAGAATAAATGGGAACGTACCTTTCAGAAATGACAGCACAATTAACGGAAATAAATGTAGAATTATGTTTTCATATTAAAACTTTAATATTTGTGAAAAAAATTAAATAAATTAATAAACTATACAAAGTTTTGAAAATATTGAGTAATTTACCACTCTACATTGTAAATAAATACAAATGAATTCCGTAAACTTTAATTTATTATGATGAATTTAATTAAAATATTTTTGCAACTTTTTCAAAGTCTTAATAATTTGCAAATTATTACTATCAATTTTATTGTAAGAAAAAATATAAAAAACATATTGGGAGTAGGAACATAAGATTAATATTATTCAATTGATTAAGTATAACAAAAATATAGTGTAAAAAAAGATTTTTAACTGTTATAATTCATCTTCTTATTCATTCGATTATTTGGTGTCAAAATATACTGTCTAAATTCCTTGGAGTGTACATTCAGCCACTCTTTCAGGAAGAATGAAATTTTCAGTCTATTTTGAGAATGATATTTCACTCTTCTAAGTGTGAGTTTTTTTTTTCATTCACTCTTGAAGAAGTGAAATGTCACTCTTCTTAGAGTGAACTTTTCACTCTTAATACTAGAGTGCCTCAATTTTCACTCCAAGAAATTTATAGAGTAGCTGAGATATGCTTCTCAGTGAATTGAAATATAACCAAATATGGTTGCGAATAAAACAATGGTGGAATATTCGACGTTATGAACACGGACTGGAATTTAGATTGCATCAGTTACAATCTTAAGGTGCTAAACGCAAAATTGGATAGATGAGACTATCCGATGCTAAAAGTGTTACATCATCCGATTTGGTCAGCTAAGACTACTATCAGAAATCGTCACATGTTTTATCAATGATTGTGAAATTGATCTTATAATATAAAGACTCGATATAATTTCGTGCAAATCTCAAAACAGTTTTTTGATTCAATAAGCGTAAAATTACCATTTTACGCCTGATTGAATAATGGCCATTTTTCACATCTACTGAATCAAAAAATTATGTTCGCATCACGGGCATAAATTTTTACACTCTCAAAGCGATCATCCGATACCTACCAGCAGTGATCACGTACGGACGTAATCGAAATAGTATTTTTCGATACAAGACCGTAAAGTCTACCGGCCGTGTGTCGAACATTAATTTTCGGTACTGAAAGCTGTAAAAAAGCCGTAAGGGTTATGTTTTTGACAGCGAAGATGTGTGTTACACGTGATCCGTAAAATTTAATTTTACAGACTAAATGTAAGCCGTAAAATTGGAATTTTACAGCTTTCAATACCGAAAAAGTGATATTACGTCCTTGGTACCAAAATAACTATTTTGGATACAAGTACACTGAGGGAAAGGATTGTTTACTATAAAGAAAGCTTCTTAATAGTTAAGAAATTGTATATTTAATAACGGCGAATCAAATAATTTTCTAAGTATCAAATAATTATTCATTTCATATAAAACTAACCTTTCTTTAGTGCAAACAACGTATTTTCTATCTTAAGAAATATTCATTAAATGCAACCAAACATTTGTTAATAATTAAGAAACCGTTTGTATACTATACGTTTGTAGCTGTAAAGTAATGATTTCTTAATAGTTCCAAAACATGATGGTTGGAGTTGAACCGCATCGTAAAGACCTTAAATGACAACAGGAATCTTTTTTTTTGGTTTTTCAAGAACGATTGAGTGTCATTGCAACTCGGTGGTTGTTATTGTGAAAATAAATAAAGATATTATTTATACGTCGTCATAAATATGCGCGTTTTATAAACAAATACATTGTATAAGACATATGTCCCATGTATTATTTGTGAATTTGCGTAGCTGCCGAGTTCAAAGTATACATTTCTTAACTATTAACAAATGGTCAATTCTGATGTAAGAAATAAAATGCAAATATTGAATGAATCGTCTGTAATATTACAATATCATTTTTACATTCAAAAAACGATTTTAACTTTTCAATTGAATGATATTTCTTTACAACAAACAATCCTCAGTGTACGAACAAAATTCGAGTGTTTCCAGATATTCAAATGTACTTGATTGATAGTCCATTTGGGGTCTGTGGAAAATATTATAGTATGAAATTTGACACGAACAATTGTAACATCACTGTGAACAATCTTAAATCATCAACTACGTGTACTTTAATCGTTAGTACTCTACATCTATATGCACGTTATATAAAGATAACATTGGAACAATTCATGTTAACTTGTACATGAAATTACACGACACTTTGAAAAATTACTGTCTCACGTTCAACCATCTCTAATCGATTAACTAATTAAAAACCTATTCTTGATGTCTTAGAACAATGATACTTATAATGGCATATTTGTTGTTAAGGAAAAGTACCACAGATATTAAAAAATGATGGACGTAAGCCACGACTACAGGGAGTCATGTCCACGACAATATCGATTTTCCTTATCGGTCTGGTTGGTAGCGACACCATCTATCAAATTCAATGCAAACACGTACATCTTGGCATCAAAGCAAGACACGCATGTATCACTATGACCTTTGTGTCTCGCGTGTACCATGCACCCCCGCCGAGTTCAGGGACACTTGTAGAAAACGTCATCAGCACTCCAGCACGTTAAAGGATCCCTTGTTTGTCTCATGAATACCGACTACTGTGACGCAATATGCCTAAGACTCCACCTTTTTTAGTATAATTTGTCTCGGGCTCGTTTTCTCACCGAGGTGACGCACGATTATCTCGATAAATATCGAAGTTGCGATCTCTAGCGATATTTGCGAGAAGGAGCGAATTTGGCACGAAACTTTCCGATTCCGCATCTCATTACATTGCGCGTAAATCGTTAAGTTGGTACGTATCACGTTGGGTGACTTTGAGTACCCTTGGCACTGACCCTTTCGAAAGTGAAGATTCCTAACCTAAAATACAAAGAAATGACCAAACATTGTTTTTAATATATTAAAACATTACGCGAAGTCAAAACAGTTGACAACAAAGTATAATATTTCTTCATCTCTGAGGTTCCTCATTTAATTATTCACCTGTTTTTTTTTGTCTCTTAACTCTAACTCTAACCATTTTACAGGTGTGGGTCAAAAAACCGACAGTCGAAAAGCCGACACATAAAAATTATGCACATCGACAAGCCTAAGGACAGTCATTTTTTGAACTGTCGGTTTTTTTAATGTCGGCTTTTCAACGACAAATCAAAAAGCCGAAAGGTCAAAAAACCGACAGTGAAAAAACCAACACTTCAAAAAATGACTGTGCGCTTGTCGATGTGCCTAATTTTGATGTGTCAGCTTTTCCATTGTCGGTTTTTTTACCTTTCGGCTTTTTGATTTGTCGGTTTTTCGACCCGCACCCGATGAAGATACTGGTAAAATGGGATGCGGATCGAAAAACCGACAAAACAAAAAGCCGACGGGTCAAAAAGCAGACAGTAAAAAAACGAAATTCGAAAAGCCGACAGTAAAAAGACCGACACTTAAAGTACAAATTAACTGAAAAATAATTATATATTAGACGTCAAAAAAGGATAGGAAATAAACATTCTGCTTACAAAAAACTTCCTTACTAGAAGATTAAATTTCTATTTTCCAAGTTAAAACTTAACTCTGGAAGTTGTAAACAAAAGTCCACTTTATGATAGCATATTTAGACTAGTTGTCAAATAAACAAAATTCAACAAAACCAATAGAGGATGAACCAGAAAAGAATATTCTAACGGTTTATGTATAATAAACGAGATCTTTTAACCAAGATAGTCATTATTTAATCCTTAGAGCTACAGACGGTCACCAGTGTGCCACCTGCTTCCACATGATTTTGTATCTTTCTCGAGTACAAAATGAAAGATTTTAGCTCGTATTTTTGCCATGTTATTCTTTTAATAAATTTATAAATACAAACAAATGTCAAACTTGCCTGTTCTAACTGCAAATTTGTTGTTCACAACCAATAAACATTAGAAAATTGCATTATTTTCATGAAAATTCATATTTCGTTAGATGATATAAATTTAAAAATAAGTACGCAAGGATTTTGCGAGGTCAATTAATTAGATTCCATAGTCGGTATTTAAACATTCAAAATGGCGTATCCAATGTGGAGAAGAAAATAAAACATTTTCTCTCAAAACTAACAAAATTTAGCGGTTTTTGAGGTCGCTAATTACGAAACATATTTCGCTTTTTAAAAATTAGAAATGGCACAGCCAAAATTTCTAAAGGCTAGGTTTTGTAAACTTTTATTGAAATGTTTTAAAATTGTCTTCGTTATTTTCAAATGTTAAAATCCGATAACGGATTCGTAATCTGCGACTCTAAGAACGTCTTTAGACCAATGTTCATACAAATTCATTGGCAAAAACATTCGCGACTGAAAGGGTCAATTCGAAAATATGTTTTATGTCCTTATTTCTTTTTTTATTAGGATAAAAGGTCTAAAAGGAAATAAATTAAGAAATTTTTGAAAATAAACACACTGTAAACAATACGGTGTACATAGTGACCGTAAAAACAATACTGCTGGTTTAAAGTGCCTAGTAAACGACTGACTGTCGGGAAAATATTAATATTTAAATTTATGTGGCCATACCAATTGCAGTAGATACATAAATTTTAAGTGCTTTCGAGAACAGTTTGATTTATATATACGTACATAATCTGAACGTCCTGACAATGTACTTTCAAATTCCAACAATGTTCGCGAAGCGTGGGCACTGTCGTGTATAGTATTATCTACAATCCTTTTGTTTCCGTAATGCGTAAGTCCCCAAAATATCATATATATTAAAGACGAATTTATAATTTATTACATTATTATTTTGTTGTGTCTTTACATAAATTTATGGAATTTAGGTAGGCGCATGCTAGGTGGCTTGAATATGGAGATTTTTCTAATCAAATAAATACAATGGCTCCATAAGAAAATTTTGTTTCAACATGTAATAATTTGAACAATGAAATAAATCTAATTTGTGGTTCATGATTCATGGAAACATTTATTATCTCAAATTCACCTGCGAACAAAAGGAAAATAATTGATGACTTTATTGTTCGTATTAGGAAGAGATGAGTGGCAACCGAAATATATTATTTTGTAATAAAAAGAAAATTTGCTTAAGCTAGTTCATAACAGCCAAAGAAAAATCAAACTGAAGATGTATTGTTTAATAATAAGAATTAAATTTTCTTAATGAAAATTAGTAAAAACTTACATTTAAAATATTCGTGGTGGCTTGACACGTGAAATCAATCAATTAATTAATTACCAATTCCATAAGCCATGTGCATAACGCTCAGAATTTTATCAAAGTACGAGATTTTTTTTTAAAGTTAGAGTATTTTAAAATTGGAAATATTATACAAGTCAATAAAGTTTTTTCTAACACTAAACTCCCTACATCGCGGGAGCAAAAAAACTCTTTTTCTCTCTACTGACCTAAATAAGTTTGTCACACTCTGATCGCAAAATACTATTTTGTTTCCTAGTTGCACGACTCTATTTTCTTCATCGAACGGTATTACTAACGAGTTTTTCTTCACGGTTAATTATCGAATAGATACTTAGTATGCATATCTATTTTCTAAACGTAGATCATTCATTATTCGCTAATTTCATTGGGTCCAATTTTTTCCCCTATTTTTTGTACTATTTTGGATTTCTGACTTATTAAATTTGCATGATTTAATATATCGTGGGAGATTTGTATTAAAAAAAATCCAGAATGGTTTATTGAAATGAAGAAACTTTGGTACCTAATGAAAACGACTGCTAATTGGTACCTATCTATTCCTATTTAGTAACGAGTGGTACCCTGAACGTTTGAAAATATCAATAAAAACAATTATTTTCAGTGTTAGTAATTAGTTCAGAAAGAATTTGGCGAAGTAGACATTCTTTGATATTAGAAATTATTTCATGTGTAGGGTTTCATGTTAGAAATGCTTAACATAAATTTTCAAATTGTTTCTTTGGATCTAAGTAGTTTTTGTGGTCAGTTTTAAAGTATCTTATGCATTTCGCTAAATTCAGATTGGTCGACTTTTGTGCTTCCTTCAGGGATTCATTCTTATTATATATTTATAAATTTATCGTAGTGCCCTATTTGGCAAGGATATTTTGAGGTTAGGATAGCGGACTCGTTTATAGCGTCATACGAAAACGAGGATGAACAAATCAATACGTTCACTACAATATGATGAACAGAGTTTTCTATTTTCGAAGGTCTCGATTTAACTTCGATTCTTGTCGTCAGAAAATCCGACCCATCAATTTCCACATTTCCAAATTATTTTGATACGCTGCATTTTTAGTGAATGAGACCTAGTAATTAATTTTTTTACGTTACTATTAGGTTGTCTACCAAACAAATATCTATATTATTCGTATCTGCAATCAAATAAATCAATATAAAAACAAAAAATAGGTAACCAACGTTACGGCATGGCAGTTCGTATCAGTGTTAGCATAAAGTACAAGAGGAAGTAATATTCTAAGGCTATTCCTGTTAAAGTTTGGTTAAATCTCATAGCCATTGAAAAGGGTTTACGATACAAAATAATCAATTCGGGAACACCTCGGGAATAACCCAAATTTCAAAAATCCGAAACATTGAAAAATCTACATTTGGACCCTCAAAAAACGATGACTGTCAAAAAGCCAATGAATCATAAAGCTGTAATATTAGTGAAACCAACAATGTCAGCTTTTTAAATGTCGATGTTTCAATCTTTCGGGATTTTGAGGTGTTTCCATCAATTCATATAAAAATTAATAGAAATTCTCTAGCCATATAAGTTTGATGATATATCATCCCAGAAAAGAAATTAATTATTTTGTAATTCGAGACAGGTACGTTCGTTGAAAATAAATGCAGGAGTCAAGTTTTACAGGTTTTTGTAGACAAATTTAGCACTTAATTTATGTGGTGGGCACCTCAAGGGAGTTACTGCATTAATTGCGGGGTATTCGGAGGATTCATTTTCTATTACAGTTTTAGCGAAGAGAGTTAAAACAAAATCACAAAGAATTTGATTCATTTGTTAAATTCATTTTGTCAAATCCAAGGGTTAATTAGATTGTGAAAGTTATTTTTTTTATATATATGCAACATGCAAAATTACTGGTGGACTTGTAAAAATTGATGAATTCAATTTTATTTACCATACACAAAATCAGTACAATATCAGTACTTCTTCATAATAAGTTCAAAACAAATAAAATTATCGCTAATGTAACTTCGTATAATATTTTTAGTACTACTCGAAATTTGACCAAAATGATGCTGAGAATCAATTGTTTTCGATAAAAAACACCAGGTGCATACCATCAAGAAAATGCTGGCGTGTAGTTAAAGCTATTTCATCTTCCGTCACGACGTAAGAATTAAGGTGAAAACTCGCTTAACAAGTGCGAAAGCGAAAAGAAATACCGACGTGATTATATAGAAATGAGACACGCTATCCCACGGTTCTCCCACTCTTTACCAGAGTACAATTATCATTCTGTCGATGGCAATTGTATAATAGCAGTTGTGCTCAAATTATTTTTTATTGAACAACGTGCCATACTTTTCAATTATTGATGATTTTCGATAATTATTGTATTCGTACTTTTTTAATGGATGATCTAAATTTAAGAATTAATTTCTGTTCTCACCTCGGAAGTAATTTTGTATGTAAAAGGATGGAATTTAAAGTAAATACAACAGGTGACAAATTAGTTGGAAAATATATATCATTGTTATTTGTCATTATTTATATAATAATTCTAATTATTTTTACAAATAATTAAGAAACTGTTCATAATGAGTTTATTCCTAAGTTGTATAATAATACGCATGTTTATATAAATATTACGCACGTAAAGTATAGGGATAGAAATTTAACAAATTAGGGCAACAAATGCTGGATAATTATTGCTACCTCTCAATCGAATAATCCGAACAATTAGTAAACTGCGCTGAATTTGCGTTATTCAAAATTGCATAATTTTTTATTTTACCACCCAAACGGGGACGAATATGAACCAAGTTACTTATTATGTGTCCCTAAAAATTGTACAAATCAAACAACAAATGACAGATTTTCATAGCTTTCATTTATTATTGATATTATTTCAATCTGTTCAGTACGTTATTAAGATCATTTAAAAATACTTAAAATTATTTATAAAATGTGCATCAGTTATGCTTTCAGCAACGAATGAGCAACAGTTAACCGTGTATTTGTTATTTCTTGATAGCTCTTATAAAATTTAGCCAAACCTGAATTTGTTAAACAAGAAAGCAACAAATTCGGGATCAGAGAAACTTTTAAGCAACAAATGAGTAACAAATGTTGGCACTCGTTTGATTTGGTTTGTCCTTAAGTGCTCGGCCAGCTTTTAGAACCTTAAAGGGGTTTAATTCTTAAAATAAGAGGCTTAGAAAACAACTTTTGGATTGCTTGGATTTAATACTAATGAGTGAAATTTCACTCTTAAAGAGTAAGAATTCACTCCAAACACAAGTGAAAATTAAGCCACTTTATATGACGCAAATGTCACTTTTCGCTAATATGAAAAATAAAGGTAATAACAATGAGAATTTTCTTCATAAATAATGAAATTTAGATAACATTAGAAATTAAAACTGCATTATTTGTCATCTAGTAATAAATCAGTTTAATCCTTTCGAAAGTAAAAACTTATTGCACAGCTCTCTTTAAAATAGTCATTCACTGTAAGGGGACATAAAAATGGCAATGCAAACAAAAGTATTTTTTCAACTCAATTTCGCTCGATTTCAATGTTCACTCCAGGCAAAAAACGAATCAGCAATTGGAGTGAATTTAACTCTCTTTAGCGTGAGCAGCTTGCCCACATTTAGGTTTAGAGTGAAAATTTCCTTCCAGGGAATTTAGAGAGTAAGGATCAGTTTTTTAATGTTAAATTCCCATAATTTGATTATTTTCTAACTTCGTTTTCGAAAATTGCATAAAATCTTAAATATAAGCAAGATTGACATGACTCTATGTGGAAAATAGGTTTTGGTTACAACTTGTAAAATGCCAGGGAATTGATATTCACCACGCATAAAATGCAACTTCTTAATAAGATGATTAACCATACATATTCCATGCATGAAGCGGTGCTTCGGGGTAAAGAAGGACGCTACGAGTTCGTTCATTACCCTTTGCGAGTGCTGCAGTCAATTCATAAATTCTTAAGTTGATTCCTTGATTAGTTGTCGTAGGTCTATTTACATGTATTACGTGTTCTCATGATGATGATTATTGCACAGCTGAAGTCACATAAAAGTCATTTTCTTCTTTCTCATATGCCATACCCTCATTCTAGTCGGATTTTTTAATAATTTATGTGAAAGATACACTATGAATTTGATAAAATGAACTTGATAAACTATTACTAAAATTGTCAATATTATTAAAAGCGAAGTTTTGATAGCTATGGAGATATAAAGGAATGTGAAGCGTACATAATATAATGTAGTTACGGCTGCCGCCGCTAGTCGCAGAGGCGACTGGCGCCGCTGTTTTCCGTTCTCGATATATAAATGTATTTTTATTTGACACATAACATTGTTTGTTAGTGTCATTGAATATATCAGTAAATAATATTTTGCGATGTTTTCTGAAATCTACTAATACGCTTTTAGTTCATGCATATTTTGTATGTTAAATTCATTCTAATGGAGACTGTGATGCGTTACCAACCTATTTTAAAATCGATTTCTCACATTTTTATCAACCTTTCTTTGTATCTTAATGACTGGTTACTTATTTACGTGATTACAAACGAAATAAACAATATTCTTTTTTGTACCAATTAATTTTCAAGTGTTTGAATTCAAACAAGTAAATGTTAATATTGACTGTAAGGAATTTTTAACACACGTTTCTCGCAAAATTTCATACTTTAGAATTTATAGAACAATAAATATCATTACTTACAATTACTATATAAATAATATATCGCAAAGAAATAAAAAAACTATTATAAATATCAAAAGTGAATAATATTTCTTTGAAAAATTAATATTATTAATAAATGTACTATATGAATTCGGAACTATGAAACTCAAAGGTTGTTCAGTAACCATTTTCACAATCGTCATGTTTTATATTAACCCTTTCAGTCATGGTTGTCGATAAATCTACGACCTTTTGAGATGTTTGAAAAAAAATATAAAAACCATCAGATTTCTTGAAACTCCTCGTAGGTAGGAAGTACCTAGGGTTTTTTGAGGTCGCTGATTACGAATCCGCTATAAGTTTCCAAAAATTGAAAATGGCGGATCCAATATGGACGAATTTTTAAAAATTTAACTGATTCACTTGAAACATGGCACTTGAGAGTGGTTGGGGTCGCTGATAACGAAACTAATGTCAGATTTCCAAAGTTTTTAAAGTCAAAATGAAGGCTAAAAAAATTTGTTACTTGGGGATTTTTATTTACGTCAGGTTAATTACCCTGAACATTAAAAAGTATCAAGCTTGAAGCCAATTTAAGTGATTTTTAATTGTTTCGTGCCGCCATTTTGAATTTTGATTTTTTTTTAAAGCTGAGCACGAATTAGTATTCAGCGACCGAAATATCATATTGCGCGACAGAAAGGTTAAAAGAGTAGAATCTGATTTAATAAAAATATTAATTTATTTAGTTAAAACAGATATTTTCATTGTCTATCGCTATCAATTGCTGTCATTCACCGAACATGATCGGAGTAGAAATTTATTAAGGACAATTAAGCCTGATCCCCAGCGCTACACCCACCTTTGCAGTTTTCTATATGTCGCTGAACTAACAATTTAAAAAACGTACAAATTTTATGGTTAACGTACACTTAAGTTAATAATATTGAAGACTATCTAAAATAGAACCTTCGCATTTAGATATGGCTGCGGTTATCAGTTTGAGCATAATTTATTTGCGTTTTTTGTGAAGGATTATTCATATAATTTTGTTAAATTTTATACAAAAGTACATGAATGAAAAATATCATCATTTTATATAACACATTACTCATCGTAAATGAAACAGAGATTGGATGAAAAGTTTGGATCTGTTACGTAAGGCGGTTAACTTAGGTTTAATAAACTCTCCTTTTTTTATGTGTTTCATACTCTAATTTTGGAAATTTGTCTTTGCAGGCGTCTCGTTAAAAGCTATCAGCCGAAGAAAAAGGAAGAGGAGGATTATCAGTGAGTATTAGCACCAGTGACCTGGAAGATGCGATTAAGTTAAAGTACAGTACATGCGGAAACTTGATTGGGGCCTTCCTCGACATTTTCCCGGCTGGAAACGAGGCCTCGGCGAGCGCTTCTTTCAATATTAATTGGATTCGAATCGGAAACGCAATGCGAAAACTATTCGTCTTCTTTTCCGTTCTCGACACGCATACCTAGAAGAATCTTATAAGTTAGAATAGAACTGATCGGTCTTCCGCTCTTGCACGCATGCATAATCCTGCGTAGATCTTCCATACTCGAGGAATGATTGAAAACAGAAGCACGGTTTCAATCAAGGCTCCGCACTATGTAACCTAATAAATCCTAGGGAGCTTTCGAAGATGCACTTGACGTTACAGTTAGATCGCATTTGATCTACTCTACACTCGAAAAGTTTTATAATGACAATTTACAGGAAGTTAAAGTGCCAAAAAATGAAAATGTTACTAAAAAATAGATAGTTAGTGTAAATTGCATTATTTTACTAAGTACTTATTGATCACAGCAAAATTAGCAGAAGATTATTTCATTTCTAAAATTATATTTATGCAATCATTCAGAAACATATTTCGTATACATAATACGCTTTATTTTTGTGTACGGAATTAATACCCTTTTATAAATTTGAATAAAAAGTAAAAAATGTCTGTAATCAACAAAGTAAATATTTCACTTTTACAATAGTGTCTACTCTAATGAAAATAACATGTAATAAAATCATGAAGGATTGGCTTTCATTTTAAGGTTAGTTTTTTCAATTTTAAAATTTTACTGTTACTAGTTTGTTAGCTGGAACATCTAAATATGTTTCTATGTCTACATTAATAATTATTAAACTTTTACGTAATTATAAATCATTAAATGATTTGGTAAACAAAAATAGTCATTTCCCACTGGAATAATTGCGCAGTTTTTTTAATTAATCTAAATCGACCAATTAAAATAGTAAAATTGTTTACTAATTTCAGTACTCAATAGTTGCAAGATTAAAAATAGTTTTTTTTGTACAATTTGTTAATTACATTAGTAATTTTTACTAATTTCATACGAATTTATTAACGAAATATTATAAAAGTTTTAGAAATAGTTAAGAGAGCGGTACAGACACAAAATCAGCTCTATGATAGTCACCTTAAAAAAAATTAATTCTATAGTAATTTTTGACGTAGAGTTCAGTAGTGCCAGAATAAAAAGTGTAAACCTTTTCTTCTACAAATAAAAAAAAATGAATTTTTTAACTTCCATACGCAATTACTTAGAAAATATATTTTGTTCACCCTAGTTTTTTTGAATTTTTGAATGTTGGAATTAATTTCTTTCTATCCTAGAGAATGCTAAAGAAACTAATTAAGAATTGAACGAGAATTTTTTTAAATAAGCGATTTTTATTTATTTCCGAAAATTCTTGGTCAGTTTTCAATTAATTTCTTCGATATTTTCTAGGAAACCGTCTATAGTAATTAAAATTACCTTTATAAAGGCAATTTTAATTTGGGAATTAAATTTAATATTAAATATTTAAGTATTAAATTTGGGAAAAAAGGAATTTTTAAAAATTGATTCAGCCATTTATTAGGTATTTAACGATTTTTAGTGAAATTTCCTACCTTATCCGTAGGTCACTTTAGAACCCCCCTAACCTGTAACAAAATATGGTTAATTAAATGCTAATAAATATTCATTTAATATATTGGCATAGTTAAACATGTTTATTACAAAAAAATCTTGCGCAAAAAAAAAATTTGTTCGGTAAACGTATAGTAAATCTTGAATGGATTCCTTGTAAATTAAAAACATTCATAGTTTCTACTATATTACTTATTATAATACAGTAAAGGTTAGTTTTTTTTCATAATTCTCCAATATTTTGTTCAAATAATTACTTAAAAGTTTAGAATATTTAGTGGTTTGTATTAAACATAACTATAAGGTAACTAGAATTTAAGTATACTTATTGCCTTTTGATGTCATCATATATTTTCCCAAGGGACAATGTTTTTTATTTCCCCACTTACGTCATATTCATTCATAGCATCGAGCTTATGGTCCTGTTTACAGGCATTAATGTGGAGATTATACTACGTATGTTGCATAAAACATTTATCAGTCAAATTGTATCCTTGACAATCTCTGCAGATAACGATGTCAATATTGAATACTAAAAAGTAAATGTGATTAAATGTTTCATTTTCCCATTAACTGCGCGTGTAGTTGTCACAATTTGTCGTTTCTTCACAGTGAAAGTAGTCTGTTCTTGGTTAATAAGAAGGTTATTTGGCTATAAAGTTGTATTCTTACGTTTTAATAGTTAAGTAACCTTTTTATTGTCAAACTGAAGGTTGACATTGAATAATTATACAAAGGGAATAGGCATTTCTTTACCTTCCCGAAATTTAGTTGTGTAACATTAATTCTACCCTGATAATATTTTTCAGGGTAAATTAAATAACGTAGGGTACTGATTATTAGTAACTGTAACTATTTATTAACTATGCAATAATTAATAGTTTACAATTTTTCTAAATTTGTAGTGAAAGTGTAGTGTTTATTGAATTTAATAAATTAACTTCTAACTTTATTAGAATTAAGGCCGAATGAAGGATTAATTTAACTTGTAACAAAAATAAGATCAATTAGAAAAGGACATACTTATGCCTTATACATTCGCTTAATTTAAGACGTAACAATTTTAAGGAACATGAATCCCATTCCTAATGACAATCGTCATGAAGAATTATTAAGTATAAAAGATTAATGACAATATCTAAAATAACCATTTTTCATCAATAGTTTTAAATCTAACTTTGAACATTTACTAGTCGGTACTAACTACGTATGAACTTATCATTACTCTGCTCGCATATCACAGTGTACATTTTCATACCTGATTGTTTTATAATTGCGTTCATATTTGCACGTTTCGTAGATAATAATCACAGTGATTTTTATTTCAAGTCATGTTTCGTTAGGTGCCTTGTACAATTAAAATTTAAGTTAATTTATTTCTTCTCCGATAATTACAATATTTTTCATTTCAATAACCTTTTCTATCGGCAATTTTCATCAATATTTTATAACTTTAAAACGTGCTTGGCTAATGGAAATGAATCAGAATTAGTCATATACTATTTTTTAAAAGATAACATCTGTTTAAACGTTGGTTCAATCATCTTCAATATTTAAGATAATATAACATTTTTATACTCTTTCATTAATATATGTTTGAATTGCATAAGATGGGAATATGAAATGTATTTGCTTAAAGTACATTCTCAATGCAATTGATTTGAAAATTTCATTTTTCTAGTGAGCAATATTTTATTAAATTTGTCTGTATGTTCATTGATCTGTATTAAATGTATAATAAATTAAATGTCATCATTGAATTTCATATTGAATTAAAAATGGCATTGGTACACTTTGCAAATACTCTTACTACTATTTCCATCTGTTTCATTTTGAGATTAAGGTGTCAATAGTCAATGACAAATTTAATATTAAGGAATCTTATAATGTATAACTTTCTATCTGACTAATAAATGCACAATGTTTAGTCCATTATGTATGGTAAATATCAGTCTGAAGTGTAGTATTGCATAAATTATCTTTAAATTGTTATCTTTGGGTACTAGTTGTATAACATACTTTCAAAAATGAAAAAAAAATTAATATTAGACATTTTCACAAAATGATTGAAAATAGTAAATAAATGGTGTTGTAGGAGTCTATATAATAAAAAATAAATAAACAGGTCAGCTTTGTCCTACAATTTAATTTAATGAAGTTTTTCCTTGTCGTTTCGAACAAACTCGGGTTTATTTTCAAAACATCTTGTTTTATCTCTATATTTATGGTTAAAAATAGTATTTTTCAGACCTAGAGCGCAAAACGTTAATTCCTACTCTTTTTATTTTAAGACCACATGTGAACAAAATCACATTTACAATTGAATGGAAATAAAAATGTCTAAAACACAAAATTTGTAATTAAAATAATTGTAACTAATAGTGAAATAACTGCACAGGTACAGTTCGTGTCGAGCGTTTAAAAAGGAGCTAAATGAAGTAAACGACCAGGCTGGCCAAAGGGAAATAATCGCCGAAAATCTGCAGGGCAGTGTACTTCGCGAGTTAAATATCCTGGTGAAAGAATTCAAGGAGGACCGGAAAAAGTATCTTCAGGAAGGAGTACGGCTGAGGGTGACGTTGGCAGGTCAAATTGGAAACCTTGAAAGGGCAAGGAAATCTTACGAAAAAGCGTTTCGGGAAGCGGATAGGGCGTTAGAAAATTATCACAGGGCGGATGCTGACTTGAATTTGTCGAGGGCCGAGGTACGTTATTATCATTTTTTTCAACATTGTTTAGAGAAATAGAGGTTTTCAGGGTAATTTTTTACGAATCCGGTCGTACATTTTGATAACTCAAGATGGCGGATCCAAAATGACCGACTAAATTCGTGAAAAGTTATTAGCTCGATATAAAAATCGTGAATTTTATGACTAGGATTTCAACATTCAAGTAGAATGATCGTATATTTCATCGAAATCATCATTTTTCATTTTGAATATGTTTTAATTGCGACTTAATATTCATAATTAACAACCTCAATACTTCACAGTATTTTGAATAGTATTTTAAAATAAGGTTAACACTTTGAAGCACAGTGTCCTTTCTGTAGGACATCTATTTGGAATTCATTTTTTTTTTTAGTTTTCAGTAGATTAAAACTGAATTTCAGTGCAAATTTTTTCTTTCGTACTTCGATAACATGTTTTTAAATGTAAACCAATTAATATTTATTATGAATTATTGTGTTAAATTGTTTATAATGACGAACAATGTATAAAAATGACGTGTTTTTTACAAAGAATGTATGCTGAAAAGAAATCGTCGTTGAAATAAGACGAAACTGGGTACTCGGGGGTTTTCGAGGTTACTAATTGAATCTGGCCATAGATTTTGAAAGTTCAAAATAGCTGGATCCAATATGACGGACCAAAATGTAAAAATTTACTTATCGAGGTGAAACGGAATACTCGAGCGTTTTCGAGCGATTTCAACATGACGGTCCGAAATGTAAAAAGTTATTTGATCGAAATCAAACTGTATACTGAATAATGTTACATTTTCTATATGAAATTTAGCAGATTCAAAAAGAGGTCAGGAATGCTGAAATTTCATAGTTCGTCGTTTACCACCTCGAAAACTGTTATATTTTGGCTGTCATATTGAATCCGTCATTTTGAATTTTGAATGTCTAAGATTAGATTCGTAATCTACAATCCCGAAAACTCTCGAGTACCAAGTTTCATCCCGATAAAATAAATTTTTAAATTTCGGTCGGCCATCCTGGATCCGCCATCTTGAGTTTTGAAAATCGGAGACCAGATTCGTAATCAGCAACCTCGAAACCCCCGAGTACCCATTTTCACCTCGATCAAATAAGTTTTTTAATTTTTGTCGGCCATCCTAGATCCACCATCTTGAATTTTGAAAATCTGAGGTCAGATTCGTGACCACCGACTTCGAAAACCCCCGAGTAACAAGTTTCAGCTATTTTCCGTGCAAATAAAAATGTATGCATCAGAGGATTAAAGTGAATTTAAATAATCAGCGATTTGCAGTTTTCAGAATTAGACTACTCTTTAAATTTCTTGGAGTAAAAAGTCACTCTTTTTGGAGAGAAAATTAAGTCACTCTCTGAGAACAAAATCACTGTGAATAATTTCAATACAATGCAAGCATCGATAAATATTTGGAATTTTTTGTAATTTTTCCATAAATTTGTTATCATATCAGATTTTTTGTAGAGGTAAACTTAATTTCGAATACTTAATCTCAACAAGAACCAATACAACGAAATATGGACAAATGTAAAAATTGTTACGTAGTTTTGTTACTAAAATAATCGTTAAAACAGAAGACATTTATATATTTCACAGACAGTATATGGATTCTGGGTCCATGACGTGGTCAAAGTGGGTAAAATCACGTACGCAATACGTAGAAGTCGAATAAAAAATTATTTAGTATGTGAAAATATGTAAATTTAATCATCACATACAAATTGTAATCTTGAAGAAACGTTGAAAGAAAATAATCATTAAATTGAAATTATATTCAAAGAAACAATTATTTTGTATAGTTTCAATTCCACTTTGAACTTTTGCCTTTTATACCGCGAATATAATCTGCCCTAATGGTAGTAGCACAGTTCACCGAAGGCTATTGTAATCCGCGGTGAAGTATTTGTGTAAAAATGCAACAAGATACAAAAGTAACCTCATTACAACAATTATATCATTACCTTCCTATTATTAGCATGAATGTGACATTTCTGAATATGACGCAGGTTGAGAAACAGCGGATGAACAAGTCTATGAAAACTCAGCAGAGCGAAGAGGCTAAAACGGAGTATGCGAAGCAGTTGCAGACGACAAATGAAATGCAAACGAACCATTATCGTACGGCAATGCCAGAAGTCTTTTTACAGTTACAAGTAAGTAATCTAAGGGTTGATAAAAACGAACTGAAATTTTAGTACCCCGTCTGTACAAAACTTAAATAAATAGAAAATTTGCTTCTGTCACGATAGTCTTGCTTATATCCCAGTCGAAAATAATTGGAAAATTCCCATTCAAAATGGCCGATCCGATATGGCGGCATTTACACGCATTTATTTCCGTTTTTTTTTTCATTTTATTTTATGTTTTTAGTCCATGACATTTACTTTTTCAATAGATTTATATATTTATCTCACTTTGATATCGATTATGAAAAAAAAATAGAATATTTTCCACTCTTTTTAATTACATATCATCTTGTATTGTTATTTTCTTGCAGAATCGATATCAAACTGAGATAAATATAACAAAACAATTAAAAAAGTAAACGTCATGGACTAAAACCATACAAAAAAAGCAAAAGCATTAAAAATGCATGTAAAAGCCGCCATATTGGATCGGCCATTTGGAATTTTAACATTCTGACCTTGACCTTCACAGGATCCAGGTACTTGTACCGATGATGGAAACATTATTAGCCAGTACGTTAAACAAATAAATAAATTTAAAAAATCATGTTATTCTATAAATTAGCCGTCATTTTGAAAAAATCAAACGTCAGAGAACAAAATTAATAACATATTTGAAAAGTACGGACTAAACACCTCAGAAAATATGAACATTTTTTGCTTATCATTACACAGATACATATTCACTTGAAAAACATGAGAAAATTATGGCCATTTGGCATGAAAAGGGTTAAGGAAAATTTTCATATCGGATATGAGAATTTACTTTCAATGAAAGTGTGTGAAATTTTTTGTAGACTTATCAATATATGGAAAAATGTCTGCTTACTTTTTTTAAGTCTTGCTTCAGGTGAGACATACGATTATACCGGATGTTAAAAATAGTTATGAATTTTAATCAGCATTAAATCGTTAAAATTCTATTGAAACCTTTTTTACAATAATAATTATTACCCAATAAATTATTACTTAAACAGATGAAAAGTAGTGTTTATATCCCGGAATATTTGTTAAATGAACTTAATTGGTGATATTTTTGGTAAAAATTGTATTTTTTCTTTCATAATAAATAACATTTTTTAAATCGGATAATTTTTAATTTAGAAAACTCGTGACTATAGAAAAAGTATATTTTGTTGAGAGCCGAGGAACAAATTATACTGAAAAAATAGAAATCTTGTTAATCATTTTTCAATTCTTTTTAGATACACACTACAAAATTTGTCTTCTTTTTACATTTGTATTAACATTATTTTATTTTTCGTCATCATTATCAACAATTCCTCTCTCCATTATCCTAAATTAATTAATTTAATTACTAGTTCATATCCGATATGTGTTTTTTATTTCCAGTTTAAATTTTATACATCTGTCATTTATAGAAGAGCAAACTGCAATTTTTTATATGATTAATGCATTTTACTGTGGGAAATTAAAATAGTTGAGAGGATAAATAGAATAGGTTATGTTAGCTATAGAGGCGAGTATTCACGAATATTCTCAATGATAGTCGAACTGAAGTGGAGGTATATCTCAAATTGACCAAAAAGTATGAGGATATGTTTGCAATCACCATTTTAAATCTCAGATTGTAAGGATGAACGAAAGAATAAAATAATGGTTCATGTATTGAGACACTTTGCATCACCAGCAAATAAATACTTTAAGTATTAAAACAAAAAACAATAAAAAAAATACTTTAAGAAGTTCATTCTGAAATTACTTGTTTCACGGTAGAGTGTCAGATTTCTTTTTGTTGTAAGTGATGTCCTTTGGTGTTGCTTAATAAATAAAATTCAGTTCAATTTTGTCCGTTTTCGAGTACTGGAGAGTACAGGTTCTACACGGAAAAAAATAAGTAGTTCGTGTAACCGTTTCAAATATTTAAGAAGAAATACAGTTTCCTATTGTGCGGTTGCCTTTTCTATACTTAAATGGCTTAAAATTTCAACACTACAGTGGAAACTGTGAATTATTAGCTGTATTTATTTTTTTCCGTGTATGATAACAATTACTGTAGAATCTGAAAAAGAAATTAAAATCGAACAATTTTTTATTTAAAAAAAACGTGTTTTTAATCACAAAAGAACATTTAAAAAAGAAAATCAACCTGGTTTAACTTTTAAAATACAATTTATATTCAGCGAGATATTACAAACATAATAATAAAACAGATAATAAACTTATATGCGACTGTGATACCGAAAATCGCACAAACTTAATGTTACCTTTAGTTATTGACCTATGATTTTTTGGAACATACATAAGTAAGAAGTTAATGGTCTCTACGATATTTTTTACAAATATTTTTAATTTAAAATACAGAAAATAGTTAAGTCGGTAACTTAAATTTGCATTGTAGCTCATAATGGTCACAATCCTCGAAGCAATTCATGTACTTTCCGGATTACCGATTTTGTATCAAATTTTTTCATTGGTAGTAGGTGATAATTTATCGCAGTAGTAAATAATGATATATGAGGATTTTCCTCGAAATTGGAATATTTGATGTTAACCAAATCAGGATTCACGATCCTGATACTTCTGGCGTTATCTACTAGAATCTAGAAGCTATTTGGTTTTTCAGTAATTTCTGAGATAATTCTTGCTGAATTTAAAAATTGAATTTTTAAATGACATCAAATGTTACCATGTATCCAATGATATATCTTTCAAAATAAGCTTAAGAAATATTGGTACACATGGTACTTTCTGGCCATTGATATGCTAATAAAAAAGAGCATTTTTCAATGGGCAACGATGGTATTCTCTGCATGACCTTTTTACTGTTTCCGAGCAAGAACTGCAACAGAGTTGGTTTTCTTAATTGTGTAGTAATGAATCAAACGAAATCAGCCGAAATAAGACATTTAAGCGGGTATTTTTTAATTCTAGATTAAGTAAAACATATTTTTAAAACCTACAGCGAAGTCTTCAGTTTTGTATTTATATGCTCGCTGTGAAAGAAATGACTTAGCTACTGTTAATTAAAGTTTTCTGTCAAAAGTTAGTAGTTGTGTATAATTTTTAGACGTTTAAGTTTTTTATTGATTAACTGTATGATTTGCAAACGTCAAAAGTAAACAAATCTGTACTTTTTTCATTTTAAATCTTCCGTATCGAAAATGGTGCAAGATACGACAAAAATGTACTAAGCCTTTTTTGTAGTGCACGCAATTTTCGTTAGGAAGTCAGGAAGAGCTCTTGTCTAAAGTTAATAGGTTAACCACGAGCAACGCCTGAATTTGCGTCAAATATCAGAGATTAGAGAACGGTTATGGGCAACTTTTATGTTAAAGGTTCTGGCGACTAATCTATCAACTTTAGACTAGACCTCTCCCGGACTTTTTTGTAAAAAATGTTGTGCTCTACAAAAAAGGATGAGTACATTTTTGGTGTATCTTGCACCATTTTCGATACGGAAACCTTAAAATAAAAAAAAGTACAGATTTTTTAACTTGACTAAAAGTCATAAAGTTAATAAATAATTAACTTAAACGTCTAAAAATTATACACCAATATTTGTAATGATATAACAAAGGTGAATCTATTTATAGAAACTTTCTTTTCAACTATTTTGAATTTTAATCGCTATTTTCCAGTCACTATATAGCTGCACGGCCAAAACGGTTTTACTCCGACATTACATACGGCCGAAAATATTTTCTTGTGTATAGATACAAAGTTAGACACGAGTGCTAAAAACTTGACACTCATTGCTAACTATTTTTGAACGTGCAAGAAGTAAACACCCAAGTAGCATATTTTTACATACATCATGTCATTAGGCAACAAATTGAATGAAATATCTCATAACGTTTACTTTTTAATTTTAATCATGAATACAGCTCATTACAGTTTTGCAAAAATTCTCATATTTATTACTAAAATTCAGTATCAAAATAATTAAAATCGCGAAATTCTTTATTTTAAATATAAGAGCAAATGTTAATGTATTTTACATGATTGTGTGTAATTTAAATATTTAAATGCTTTTTAGGAACTCGATGAAAAGAGAATAAAAAATATGAGGAATTACATGGTTAAATCGGTGGAAATCGAACGATCGGTCGCGCCAATCATCTCCCAGTGCCTAGATGGCATAGAAAAGGCTGCCAACGAGATCAACGAGAAAGAAGACACGCTACTCGTAATAGAACGGTACAAAAGTGGTTTCCAACCACCCGGCGACTTCCCCTTCGAAGACCTATCGGCAGTAAAAAACTACGACAACAACAGCCAATTGCCCCAGCCAGCCATGCAACCAATCGTCAACCATTTAACCATCAAAGGGACGGTAACAGGAGGAAAAATCAAAAAACGAGTCGGGCTATTCAATATCTTTAGCAGTAATAAGGTACAGAATGAAATCAATGTTAGCTATTAACCCTATCAATAAGCAACAATTCATGCGTATAAGTAACTATTTTAGGCGACGTTGATGATTTATTTTTCTGAATGGTGAATAAAGTTACAAAATCATCCATGTCGTATCTTAGCTGCAGATGCACCAAATTGCTGCATGATTGGTTATACATTTAAGGGAATTTCGTCCCTGGTTTATAAAGTAACTTTTTTTTTATATTGGTTTATTACATTAAATGATGAAAGTAGTTTTTTTGATGTGCTTGCGTCGTAGTATTTGTTTATAAAAAAAGTATCGATTTGAATGAAAAAGTACAATGTATCTCAAGTATCGATGTGCATTTTGAATAACAGGATAGGCTTGTCGCCATTTATGCACACCATATTTTGCGTTTCATCGCCACAGCACTCGAGGCCGTTTTCATTTAACCGAAAGTTCATTTTTACTATCGCCATTGAAACGAACATTTTTTTTTTATCCGCTTACAACTTTTTTGTTTAGCTTTAGTAAAACTGCCATTACTTTGTTGTTTTATTAAATCGGTATGTGATTTCTCTTAATTGACGGATGTTTCGGTCTCTGCCTGTGGTCTTTCTCGCTTGCAATCATCGACACGGTATGAATTCGGATTCTGTCCAATCTCGTAAGTATTTCGTAAATGCTCAAATGCTCGTCTTGTTCCCGCGTGTCTTGCGTGCGCTGCGAATGCACTTGTCGCATGTCACGTTTTCCTTCATCGCTAGAATGTGTGTTCATTATGTCAACATTTTTATATCAAACATTTGATCTTTGGTTTAGTTTCGACAGTATCGTTAAAACTGATCAATTTTTACAGAATTCAGTACTATTTTTTCGTTTAGGATACAAATAAAAGTATTTAAAATATTTAGTAAATTGGATTGCTTTAGAACTTTTAATTATTGGTGTTTAACTTTTTCTCGTTAGTTATTGAGTAACACAAAAAAAAATTAGCGACGTTAGTTGTGACGTTTAGTCGTTAGAACGTTCGTTGATGTCGTAATAGAATTATTATGATGTTTAGTGATCATCTTCTTACCTGTTACCAATTACAGTAGTGTCTTCAACCAAGTCATTAATATAAGTATAGTAGAAAATAGTTGGAATGACATGTCTTTATTTAGTTATTCATCTACAAATTTCTATCCTGAACATTCTCAATTTGGTCTAATTAAATAGAAGTAGAAATAGAATTTGGTTTCACGTAAAAATATTTCGTATTTATTTATGTTTTAAATATAAGCAATAAAAAAATATTCAGAATACTGTCGAGACTAAATCAGAGATCAAATTATTACATTATCGATGTGTATTCTAGGAATCATCGCAAAATCCTTTATTAAAAAAAAAAGTTATAACGTGAAATTCAAAGTCTTTTCGATGACGATTGATTTCTTAAAATAAAAAAACCGGCGTTCAAAATTTAGTTAATTCTGCGAGATTCAGGAATGACAATTTTTAGATCGTATTAAGTATTGTCAATTTGTCTGATTATCCGCTTATGTGATTTGTTTCATGCAAACGGCAGAAGTTGATCGAGGTGTGCATAGCTTTAAAGGTCTGTTTACTTACGTAATAATTATACGTATTTCTGATAGGTTTGTTTTTTAAAACCTTCGATTAGGTATCGGTACGAAGGCATACAAAATAACATTTGTTTTGTTATTGCAAATAACGATTTTATTCTAAAAATGGTTACTTCGAATCGGATAAAGTATAGTACTTGTTCAAAATAGAAGGAGAATTTTCTTTATTAAATAATAACAGAAATCTTATTCTATTTATTTTTTTGTATTAAGGTTTAATGATGAACAAAATAATGTATCTTAATAAGGTCATCGAATTTTTCAAGTCGATTTTTAGAAAACTGAAAATATGCAGCGTTAAATATTCAAATGATAAAATCATAAAATGCAACATTCATTTAATTTAATATTTAATATCTAAAATTATAATTTTCTTGTGTTTCCTATTGTCCATAACTGGGTAAATGTTTCTGTAAGGACATTTGAATAATATAAAATGATCTGAAATTTGATGTTAATTGTTCGTTTCGACATTAAAGATATTCGTTTGTAATTCAATTTCACATACGTTTCTCTGATGTTCCCTGTTGAGAAAAATTTAAATCAATTATGATTTACATGATAACAAGATTTCTAGTCTCATTGAGTTTTGGTACAAAAACGAGGAATTAAGTTTTTAGGTAAGAGATGTTTGAACCTAAACATAAAATGTCTTCGTTACACAGAGACTGTAAGAATTAGACCATTTTCATTTAGTTCTGACTACAACTATACTAAAGAACCAATCAATTCTAAAACCATGAAAAAATAATATTTCGGTTTCGTCCAATCAATACGTCGCGTGCGATCCTATCGGCCAAAGAAGGAATCACAAAGAATTTTTTAACATTAATTATATTAGATAATGGACGTATTTGTCGACTAACTTTAAGTAATACTTAGAAAATACTTTTTTGAGAACTATTTAAATCTATAGTAATATAAATAAATGTTGTATATGATACTATGTAACTTAAAACTTAAACTATTTTCTAATTATTACTTTGTCGTAAAATGACCCAAATCGTCGATAGGATCGCACCGCGCAAAAGTGTTTATTCTTTGTAAGAAATTTGTCTTTTTATTTTAATGATTTATATTACATTAAAAACGTCTCGTTCTAATATTTATATCACATTTTTTTGACACTTATGTAGATTACACTGAAGAAGCCACACATTTGTTTATTGAAACGATTTAAACATTTTCTTTTAGGGGCAGACATAACCAATAAAAAGTGAATTACTTACATTTAATACTGACGATTTGTATACTTTGCATGTTTTGATAGAACACTTATGAAAATCAACAGTAAGAAGTAATTTTTCATTTCATTTTTTAAATATTTCCTAAGAAATATCATGATTTTAATTCATTAAATTAAATGTTATTAGATGCTTTTGCATCAATTTATTATGTTTATAATTTTCGTAAACCGATTATACATGCGTACTGTGTAATAATATCCAGTTACCATTGCAATAATTTTCAGACTGTCTTCTCTGTTAGTTTTATTGAAATTTCAAATTAAAAATAAACAAAACAAATGCGTCTAAGGCGAAGATTCTCGGGGTAGCCTCACTGAAGATTCCAACACGAGATCTTGGGATAAGACGCATTTTTCTACAATAGAATCCATCAATAGTTAACTTTCATATCAGAATTCTGTCGCGATAATTATACAAATTGTTGCGTTGTTATTGTTATTTTTTTTTTTATTTTTATTTTTAAATGACCGACACAACGAAGAAATAATTTTTCAATTTAATTATTCATTAAAGCAGTCGAGTATTCGATGCTTTTGCATCAATTTATTAAAGATCATTATTGTTAAGAACAAAATACTTATGAATATTTATGGCCATTCTAAGTATTTGTTGTGGATATAACATATCAGTTAGTGATTTTTGAAATGTGAATCTTATTGTTATACTACATTTGGGAAATTGGCAGCGTGCAACAAAGATTGAAAATAAAAAAAAACGCATCTGTCGTGGCACTGATTTAGGCCACAGGAATCATACTGCAGTATCCTGACAAAAATACCGAGTTAAGAAGTTACTAAAATCGACATCGAATTTCAGATCATTTAAAAAGAAAAGAAATTTATATTCAACCAAAAAACATCATTTACTTTTCATTAATCTCAACTATCGTTCATTCATTCTCCTTCAATTTCTCCAGTATTTCGATTCGAGCTTTGAAAAAAGTCGTAAAGTCATGATTTCATTGCATATTGGCAACAATATCCAGCGCTTTATATGCTTTCTCGGCTTTTGTTTTACAAGTTTTACGAACTAAGTGCTACTAGAGAGCAGCTGACTTAATAATTGGTTTACATTGCAGAACAATGTGCCCGGTTACGGTGATGGCGTTAAGGAGGATTTCAGCGATTTACCGCCGAATCAGCGAAAGAAGCGGCTGCAGCAGAGGATCGACGAATTGAAAGCAAAGTTCCAGCAAGAAACGGCCACGAAAGACGGCCTAATCAAGATGAAGGGAGTCTACGAACAAAATTCTGCGCTGGGCGACCCTACGAGTATAGAGGGTCAGCTCAGTCTGTCGAACAACAAGCTCGACAAGCTCAATATGGAGCTTATCAAATTTCAAGGTTATTTGGAGGAGGCGATGAACGCTGGCGTTGGTTTGTCCAGGTAAGAAAAAGTTTCCAAGACATTTATTTTTTAAGCTATTATTTTTTAGAAAACGCGGAGACTTCATTATTTGCACGTACCCTATCGGTCACAAGTTGTGGTGACCTTTCTTTATAGTCCAGTCATTTTAGCAAAAAATAAAAAAACCTTATCTGAAAAGTGAATGTTTATTGATGAAACCTTTTTAAAGGGACTTGGGAGGTCTAAGAAACCTTAACTTGAAGTTAGCGACCATGTTTTAGTTTTTATCATCATAAAAAATGTAAAACGCTGAGTTTTTTGTAATTACTCGGCTTCTATTACAAAAATATTTTAATGTGCGAGTGCTTATTTTGCAGTTTTTTATTCCGGACAACTTATCCAAAGTGTCGATACTGATTCGGTTAAAAAGCTTCTTAATCTAATCTTATCTACAAATTTCGTCTTCTATACTCTAGCGGTTACGAAACTTAATCAAACAAAAGTTGCAGAATATAAAAATATCTGCAATCCCGACTACTGTAGATTGAAAATGAATAAAATGACCCTTTAATACATAGCTGCCTCACTATTGTACATTTGTTGATAAACATATTTTTTTATTTTCAAAATTGATGTTGTGTTGTGATGATGTCAAATTTCGCGCTCTTGAAAAGGTCTTTTTTAATCAACGTTAATCGATAATAGTTTAAATTGTCGGGAATTTTATGTTAAAATATTTTTTAATTAATTATTTTTATTAGTTTTTCTTAGATAAGTCGGAGACTATTGATCAAGCTTCAAAACGAGCATTTCTATATTAAATTATTTTAATAGACGCCAAGTAATTACACAAAAATGCAATTCGCCCGTTTTTTTTTTATTTTAAAAAGTACGGCGCTGAAACATTAGTCGCAAACTCCAAGCTAAGTTTGTTTAGGCCTCCGCCTAATTCATTGATAACAATTCACTTTTCAGCTTAGGTTTTATTATGTTTTAGTTAAAATTACTGGAAAAAGCCAAAGTTTAATGTAATTTGTATTTTTATTTTTGTTTTTTTTTTTAATATTTATTATTATTTGGTTTATTTATAAATTTTCACGTCTAGTTTACCAAGAATCAAGAAGAAGTATCTAATGAAGATTGTATTACATTTCTGTACTCTACGCCATACTGAACTAATATTTAATTCGAAATATCAGCACGATATTAATTCAATCGGCCGTAATCGAAATATATTCTTTCTTTCTCTTCATTAAATGTAATATAATTTTTTATCGATATTACGATCTCTTTTCGCGTATTTTCGAATTAGTATAATATTTTCAAAGCATTTCTGGGATCATAAGTCCACAAATCTTCGTAAAACGTCGGATATCAAACCATTTTCTTGCTTTTTCAACAATATTTAGAAAAAGAAAAAATATAAGAAAACATTTAAATTACATCATAACTTGTTTTTATTGGTAAGTTATGACCATAATGTTTTGCCAGTCATAATTATTTGTGTAATTTTTGGTATCCTATTAAAATTAAATAAACGTTTTTTAGTACAGTATATTCTGTCATTCTGTAGTCAGTATGGAGACTAAAAAATAATTTTTCTCGAATACTTCAATCATGCACAAAAAGTTTTTGTAAATATTAGTTAAATATATAGTTTTTGAGGTCACTGAATACGAATCTGACATCACATTTTCAAAATTAATAATGGCGGATCAAAAATTGGAAACTTTATCGAATTTCCATAAAAATCTCTTCGTGGGGGTTTTCTGGTCGCTGAATATGAATGTGGTGCCTGATTACCAAGATTCAAAATGGAGGATCTAATATCGCGGATAGAAATTTGAAATCGTTAATAAACTTTCACGAAAATAGTTGCCTGTAGGATAATTGGTTCCTGAATACGAACCTGCCGTCAGTTTTATAAGATTCTAAATCAATATCATTTTCATATTCCCTGTCCTCACTTTCTACGTCACTTGGATTTCAACAAATTCCATCATAAATTTTGTCTTACCGGCACTGGTTGGCAATTACATTTACGGAAAACACGCGTATCTCCTTTTACCGAACGATATTTTTTATAATAACGGAGAAAACACAGTTCGTTAAGGACGTTCCCCAGCGAGAAAGAGATAGAGTTAAGCTTATGGGTTTATCACTCACTTTCTTAATGTTGGTTTTTAATAACTTTTGTTTTCGAATTTAATGTCATCGATTTAGACCGCTTTAGAAAAAAAAACAAAATTTTCGAGGACGACCCTATTAAAATACTGTTCAGTCGCAAATTTTACACAAAGATAATTCTAAAATTAATTCGGTAAGCCATCTCGAGATTTGAACACAACATTCCTGATACTATTCCAAAACACATGTTAGTTTTTTAAAGGATTCTGTAGATTATTTGTTTCACAATTCTAAAAAATTACCTCTCGAAATCGCGTTTCCCTATACCGCCCATATAAAACCTTGCAACTTTAACATCAAATTTCTCAAAATTTAAAGCATCTCGAAATAAACGTTTTAGCAAAGCTTCAGGAAAATCTGTAGTTTTTCAATTTCTCCGGGAACGTCCTTAAGACTATCTTAGCTTCCGTGCTATGAAATAGTAATTTTTTTATAATTACTGGCGCCATATTGAATTTGGTAAATGCAATGGTGTTTCTATAATCTCCGTTCTTCAAACAACTCAATTCAGATTATGTCTGCTACATTAGCATATGTCCATTACGACTAACAAATTATATTCACAAAAAATATTGATTCTTGAGGATAGATTTAATCTTCTAAAGTTTAAGTATTTCTTTAACTGAAAATGCAAACAAAAAAATTGTATTTTTTTGCGTCAAATACAAAACATATGACGAGAAAGAGAAGATTTAAACGGGGGACACTATAGTGGCGTCTGTAAATAAAAGCTTTAATTCATCATGCTTGTTGTTCATCCAAGTTTTTCGTTATTATTTTTGACTTTGTAACACATTTTCATCGAATAATATTTTTTAAAAGTCCTGTTTGTTTCACAAAGGCTGTTTGTGAAATCGAAAGGATTTTAACAGAGGGCGTCCAAATATATTTTACAAAATGTTTAAACGACAATGCAGCTACCATTCATTGCTATTGCAGATAACAAACCGCCAATTTTTAATCATTAATTATTATTGTTCAATACCAACATGCAAAAAATTCCATTCGAATGTATTTTTTTTTTAAACTAATATATCAACATTAAACTGATTTTTATCGTTACTATGGATACTATGAATTAAACAAAATCTTGCAATACAGTTAACCACTTATCGACTCGACGCTTTTTTTGGCTATGCCAGAAGAATAAAAGTTCCGTTTATATTCAACGACCTAAAAATCCTTGAAAACCTCAAAGTATTACGTTCTTATTATCATATTCGTGTTTTTTGAACTCGAAACTGTAAGAATACCATGTTTTTTGGTAGATAAAAACTAGTCACAAACTTTAATAATCCAGACTTAATCCTAACGCAATTATTTCTGCTCGTCAGGGTCGTTTAATGCAAGTAGTTACATTATTTTTTACTATAACTCATTTACATAGTTTCGCGTCTAGGGGTGTTTAGTTGGACTATTTTCGTATAGAGTGTTGAAATATTTAATGGGAGTAACGTACCTTCCGATTAGAAAACAAAAACTGGATTAGGAGCTTTGAATTAACTAAAGTTCCATTTCCTTTGGAATATTAATTGAACTTTTTTTACAGTCCAAGTCAAATAGAAAGAAAGCCAACGACGAACGGTTCAGCGACAAGACCGTTGAGTTCGCGGAGGTCGAGTCATTCGGGAGGAGAGGAAAGTCTTTCCAGATCAGCCTCGGATTCTAGTGTAAGCAATACGAATGCGAATCAAGTCGACAAAAAGCCAGCATTAATGGACACGCAGCAGACGACACACGGGTTAGTGGCCAGTTCACGTACTTCCATCCATATTCTCAAAAGTAGATTAGTTTCAAAGTTGCCTGTTAACATTTCAGTTTTACATGTCTAATAATCAATGTTTCCAATGCACTTATTATTTCATAGTTGTTGACTGTAGATAGTATCATCTGTTTTATTAGTTTTTTTTCTTTAAAAATGCATGCAGTTTGAAAATAGGTTGTGAATTTTGTATCGACGTTTTTTTCTTTACGATACTGATGCACAGTTCCACGAATAGCCCGGAATCTGGTCTCGGAACGTCAAGGACGTCACTACCAGGAAGCGGCGGCGAGGATTATTACGTCGATGAGGTAGATGCCCAACCCCCACTTGGTACTTGTAGGGCCTTGTATCCCTTCGATGGTAAGTTGTATATATTCACACTCCTTTCACTAGTTTTGTGCCATTAAGCGTTTTTTTAAACATGTTTTATACGAAACCTTATTTTTCAATTAATTTTTTACATTAACCTTTTACTGGAAATGACATCGAGAACGATACTGTATGCTCTAATGTGATTACCGATACTTGTTTGTCATATATGAATATGAAATCCATTTTTTTGAGGATAGTTAAACATTCTGATATGTAGGTCTAAATTGGTAACGACACTTACTTTTAGCTGGGGAACAACGTTCCCAAAATCAAATCGCCGAAAGGCTAAAATTTTGATATTGCGCGAGTCTGAGGTTTTTTACTTTACTCTCTTTTTGCCAAATTTTCAAAGACAACATGAAGAAAATCACGCTGGAGCCATGCTATATCGAAATTTTGACCTTTCGGTGTGTTGATTTTCGGAACTTTGATCCCCGGCCTTAGTTTTACGAAAAATATAAGAGGTTTAGCATCGAACTTTCTGTAATTGTCAAAATATTGACATTTGAGCATTTTTTGTACATGGCGCTCATTTGCTTTTCTTGTAAATCAGATTGTTCATATACAAAAGGATAATGAGTATTTGTTATGCGGTGAAATGAAAGAAAACTGTTTAGTAACATTTTTATTTGCTTTGATTATGTTGCTAGTATTCTAGAAATATTGCTAGAAATTAACCAATCGGAAGAAAGTGTTACCCGACAATCTAGGGGAACAGTTTAATTTAATTTCTATCAATTATTCTATTTCATTAATTATCAGGAACGAGCTTTTTTGTCTCCAAATTGAAAATCAACATTTTTTTATGCAGAATAGAAATATGAAATTATTTTCTTTTCCTTGGCATCAATTTGTCAACTTCAAATACTATAAGTGAAGACCTTGAGCATTTTATTTTTATTATTGATGGCGAGTTGTCAATAGAAAACACCGAAATGTTAAAGTTTCATTGAAATAACAGCTGCTGCTTATATTTTTAATGAAGTATCGATAATTACACCGTAACACAACGGTATCGAAGTACGATACGTGATTTACATAAAAATTTATATGTGAAGATTATATTTGCAAAGGTCAAAATCGTTATTAATACTTTTGTGAGATAACAACCTTCGTTTTTTACACCTACATAAATAAAATATCACCTGCGAAAGTGAGACTTTAAGAGTATTTCCATCAATTGTCTTTATCCTGTGTTTAAATATTTATCATACTCCATTCATGCATAATGTACATTTTCATAAACACCATGTGAAATGATAAATATAGACGTTAAATTTGGTCAGTTCCATTGCTATCACATCATATTTAAAGGGCGAGACTTGCTCATTATGTCAAGATGTAAGAGGGGTACCAGCTTTATTTTTACCCTCTTAAATTTAAATTAAAAAAAAAAGATTATTGACCAATTTACAAATTTTTTAATGTAAAAATTCAAAAATTTTAGTCGAAAAGATGTATCAAGTTTTACCAATTTTAATTTTGTATAACGCCAATTTTTTGTATGTTTATTTTCCAATTTCAAACTTAATATTAAAATTTCGAAAAAATATAAATTCTAAACTGCTCAAATATAAACAAATTGTTTTGCCCACCCTATATGTTTTTAGGTGAAAAATGATGCAAAAAAATAATATAATCTTTTTTGATAATTTAAATTTAAGGGGGTCAAAATAAAGCTGGTGCCTTCCCTTAAATGTAGGAATGGTATACAATAATAATCTTTGTGTTTTTGCAACTTTTTTATATAGCACTATTATTACCCTTTCTTTTTAGTGATTGTCATCACTAAAGCTCTTTTTAGTGATGACAATTATTCCATGTCATGAGCATTAACATTGCCCACTCTAACTGAAATTGTTTTAATTCTGTTTTACTTATCTACTCTTAATGTTAACGTTTGTAATTCAGATTACTCCGTAATTTAAACTGGCCGAAACTTTGGCAAGAAAAAGGAAAATAATAAAATAGATAAGAAAATGTTTATCGCATTTCATTTACAATTTAAAATGTAGAAAAATCATAATTTTTTAATACATAACCTCAAGTATGATGAAAGCTAAACTTTATTACGCATAAAATTACTTGTAGCCGCCTTACGACCTCCAAGAATTTTTTTTGTATAATTCACAACATAATTATTTAAGTACTTTCTTCATGACTAAATTTTTTTTAATATTCATTTTGTTTGTTTGTCTGGAAGAACGATGTTTTTTTTTCATTCGAATTAATAATGAGGATGGGAGTCAACAAATATCTGTTTGCCTTTAATATCGTATATTTATTTCAAATTTAACAATATATATGTTACTTATATTGAATCCTTTGACATAAGTGTTTGCACATTACCAATACCTGGTATTTAAAATAGGATTTTATATTTTCACTAATACATTTTTTAATATTAAAAATTCGCATAGAAAAACATTATAAGAAACAATTTTTATCCGTAAGTTAGTATCAAAGTAAAAAATTTATGCGCCATTTGTAGTTTGTTTTTCATAAAATATAGACTTTTGATAAATTAATAAGGGAAATGGAAAGAGTCACATAATAAAAATTAAGACACGACCATTTTATCATAAATTTCTTTGCCCGTACACAAAAATACAGAACCAAGAAGTTCTGATAAATTCAATTCTGATAACTTTCGGCATATTTTTGGCCAAGCTTGGTAAACATTGCTGAAATAAAAAGTTGTATACGAATTATGATTCTTTTGAGTTTATTTTGATAAAAATGTCACTAAATAAAGATTTTCAAGTGGTCAGATCTAACGAATACTATCGTTAATTAGTATTATAGATTATTTCTAAACATATATCTCGTAACACTACTTATGTCACAATCTGACGTTTTTAATCAAATTTTGAATTAACTCCAATGAAATGCAACAAAATAATTCCTCCGAAAGAAAGTGCCAAAGTTACTGATATTGGCCATGTTAAGTATGCGGAAGCGTCAACTACTGTGGAAATGCAAAACTACTGAGATGGGTTACTTTTGAATACAGCATCGTGTACAGAATGGATAAAAATGGGGGGTTTAATTGTTTTTCTTTTCTTGTTTTTCTCAAAACAAGTGTTTTGGGAAATTGCCAAACAGTAAACGGTGAAAACAAACGTTTTAGAATTGTGTTTGCAAGCGTCAAGTCTTTCCGGATTTCCTTATAAGTTTTTAACCGAAAAAAGATGAGAATGACATCTATTGTTCTCGTTAAAAACATTTTTCACGTTTTTAGACTAAAAATCCAGAAATTAAAATATTCCAAACATTTATCAGCTAAATCATCTTTTTTGCAATTATTACAAAGCGTATTGTTTATTTAATTCATTGCATATTACATCGTTACAAAACTCGATCTAAATTCGTTTTGTATTTGATCCAGGACTAGAATTCATTTCCCCATGTAATTGTTTTTGTTTAGCGTTTAATTGTTTTTACTCATTAACAATTTCAGAAACGACCAGTAGTTTCAATTCAACCAGCTTTGGATTTTTATCGTACGATTTTTTTTAACAAAATAGCGGCCAAAAAACGAAAGCTAAAAATCAAACTTTCATTTTAGTACTTGTTTTGACGTTTTTTTTCATTGGACTCGTGTAAATTATTCAATTATTTCAGTAAAAATATATTTAAATATAATATTATTTCTAAAAATAACTATAAAAAATATATGAAAAATAATATCTTTGCGGTTTTAAAAAAATAAAAAAAGAAGACACTTGCATTCATCGACTTACACGCGGTAAGTATTGGGCATCGTTGTGCTGGGCATGTCGTTGACAAGAAAAAAAACAAAAGAGATGAAAGTTAAAAAATGATTAGATTTATGAAAATATCAAAATGCCAACGAATATTTCGAAAATCAACGATATTCAGATTATTTCATTGTTCCTATTCAAATAATGACGAGAAACCGTAAAAAACGACTTGTTGAAATCTTAAAAACATTATTTTTGATATTTAACCCTTTTTATAGTTATTTTTAAAATATATATTATATTTAAGTACATTCTTACTAAAATAATTGAGCAATTTACACGATTTCAATGAAGAAAACGTCAAAAACAGTAGTGAAATTAAAGTTCGATGTTTTAGCTATGTTTTTTGGCCGCCATTTTGTTAAAAAAAATCGTACCATTAAAAACTAAAACTGTTTGAAAAGTTTAGATGTTTTGTGCAATTTTGTGCATGTTTGCGAGAGTCAATAAAATGTCCTTCCCACTCAAGTTTTTGATTAAATAAAAATGTTTCATAAAACAATCATATTTTTTTTTTTAATTGTTAATCAACAATTGAAAATCAAAGTTTTGAAATTTTTAAACTATTCTATCGTGTTGAGCATACCCGAAAATAATACGGTTGGATATTTTGTAAAAGATTTTCTTACTTTTTCACAAAGTTTCCTGAGCTTAAACGTAAGATACAAATTTTGCCTTTTTGAGACTTAATGGGTTAATTACTTCAAAGAAAAGAATTATAGTGGTTTGTTTGTCACAAAATCTGTCATATCATATTATTTTCAAAAATGTCTTTAATTTAATGGGAAAAAAATCGCGAGTTATTTATATGCTTGCGGATGTACAATCAACTAACAAATTATGCAATAGTAACAAATAGTAACGAGATATTTAAAAATGGAAATATGCAACAATGACTAAAATGTATTTATTTGTTTTCAGCTACGAGCGAAGGTTCTATACCCATGTACGACGGCGAAGAGTTGCTAATGATAGAATTAGACCAAGGGGACGGATGGACGCGCGTACGTCGAATGTCCCAGCCGATCGAGGGCTTCGTCCCGACGTCATACATAGAATGCCATTTGTACAATACCTAGCTCCAGCCTGAATCTGAGCCACCCGCATCCGATAAATGCGAGACAGAGGGCGCGATCGAGCAAGTCGCCGATCACGGCTATCTGCAGAGAATTACTTCGACGCTGAATCTTGGGGGACTCATATCCAGTTGTACGGGCAGATATCGGGGCCGAGGAATAAGATGCCGTATCAACAATGAATAAGGTAGAGTCGCGCATCGTGCTAGCGATCACGCAGCTTATGATCGAGCAACTGACTGATTTAGTTAGTCGCTGGCCGTCGCGATAAAATGTCCGTGACGGTTAAAAATCCGCGCTATTTCGCTTAGCAGCGCGAGGTTAGGGTCGATTCCGTACTGTCAAAGTCAATCCGAATCCACGTATCGATTCCTCGGCGATTCTTATGTCTTAAGTTCGGCGAAAGTGCGAATCGCTCGGCAAACGTCGCCTAAGAACGCGCGCGCTAGTAAGTGAATTTAAAATACTAAGGTAGATCCTTGTAAATAGTATCGATATATTTAATAGGAGGGCGGATGGGTCTCGCGCGAATAACGAGCTCCGTCGGGCTCGCGATGCAATACTCTTCTGTTCGCTTTCCGTTTTCTCTCTATTACCCCTCATCATTGATCAGGGTGGCGCAATGAACGTTTTTCAACGGCACGATTTCTTTACAACATAGCACAACGCTAGTCAAAGCAGATAAGTGTCGACGTTTAACTGTTAGACTTGCTAGATGTCAGGCCCGACGTTTTTACGCGCGAAAATTCGCGATCATTCGAACGTCGCCTACTAACGTCGTTTTGTGGAACTAAGCGATCAAAGAACGTTGGAACAAAACTAAACAACAAACACAATTGTACGTTACAAAGTGGTTCGCGGCTTTTTATTAGCCTGGAGGGTTCGAACTATTGTAAATTCTATACGCGTTATGTTTAGCCGCGATTAATTCGCGAGAGGGCGCATCTACACGTAAGCGTCTTTTAGGTCCGATCGCGGAGGAACTAAATCGCCTAGATGTGCCTCTCGCGTATATATAATGTATATGTATATGTATATATATATATGTTACATTCGATCGTTGAAGCGAGCAACAATTAAGCAGAATGTCGCGGCGAAACGTTTCAGTTTTACTATTTTTCCCCATTTTCGTTCGTGGACGCTACACTCGATTTTTATTCGCGAGATGCTTTCTCGGTGCCAGCATCCGTTCAATCGTGTTGTCTTTAACGTCACGCGAACGAGCTATACTACGGAAAATCGCCGTATTGCATATTGATATATATATTTTAGGACTTTTGTAATTTATTGTCAATCGGAGCGCATGCGCGAAACTCGCTATCGGTCATAATCGTCGCGCTGTATTACTAACTACAGCATAGGATTAACAATGTAAAATGGTTTTAAACGCGATAACATTAAGAAAGAACTCGCCTATCTATATAATACATCCGACATCCAACGTGTTGTATTATCTGTGTACATTTGTGATTTCATTTTCTCGATGACCCGTTACACTGATTTTTTTTCTATGGATTGACAAGTATTGTAGATAATTTAACTGTGCGACTTTATGATTTTAATTACTATTAATGAATTTATTAATAACGAAAAATATAGATACTAAACCAATATAATTGATTTACGTTGTGGCTTTTATCGAGAAATCTGCTTTCCTTTTCCCTTTTTCTTTTCAGGATTTTTTATGATGTAATGTGATTTAATATTTTTCAAGATTTCTTTTAATTTTAACATTTTGTTCACCTTCGTACTAGTGCCATGGACACACAAGTCACCAGCTCGTTTTCTCGCCAGTCAAGTTTATTTGGTCGCGTTTTAAAGAAGAAAGAATCGATGCGAAATCGAAAAGTCACCTGCCGGAAAAGAATACATTACGATGCAACATTTTTTCCGGTCAAGAGGAAGCTGTCGTTACTAAGTTAATGTAAACAAAATATTCAAATTATAGTATAAAGAAACATTGCATTTCTCAGTCGAGTTTTATTGATTAAATTCTTTTTAATCCACAAAATGATCAATTACTTCAGATAAACTAAAGCTAACCAGTTTTTTCACCGAACGTTTCATGTGAAATCAGGATAGAAAAAGCCATTGTTTCATGCAGGCGGAGAAGAATTTTGAATTTTGAATTGTTTAAACAGTCTGATTCTATTAAAGCAAAAGTTACATTTTACGATAAACAAAAAATACTTCATCGTAAAGTGTATTTGTTAACGGAAATTACCAAACGTTAAAAGTTCAATTTCGAACTGTTTTTCTGTTAATTATTCGTAATAAAATGGAGAAACTTAACCAAACTTGGTACTGGGGGTTTTTGATATCGCTTATTCCGAATCCATTATAAGATTTTTGAAATTCAAAATGGCGGATCAAAATCCGAAACATTGCTTGATTTACATGAAACTCAGAACATAAGGGATTTCTATGTCACTGATCGTGAATTAGTTGTCTAATTTCCAAAATTCAAAATGGCGGAATCAATACGTCGAATCCAAACTTTTTAAAAATGTGCTCTTCACTATATAATGGGGAATTATACATTTCAGCTCGTACGATGCATTCAATTTGGTCAAGCAAAACATAATACACATACAATTTGTAGTTGATAATTAAGTATACTGACAGGGATTAATTTTACAATGTACAACTATAATATAGTGAAGTGTACAGTTAAAGGAGTACAACAAATTAACAAGCATACAGTTTCAGAAACGTATAGGGTTTATGAATGTAATTTCGACGAACAAATTTGAAATGAAAATTGATTAACATTAATTATAAAGAATTATTCGAATGACGCTCAATTGATATAAACTATAATGTCAACAATTATCAAAAGAAATTCATTATTCTACCAATGAACAAAAGAATTCGCCTAAGGCTCTATGGATCTTGCAGAAAAACAATTATATTTTCGGATATCATATACTGAAAAATAAATGTAACATTCCAACCGAACCGTCGGTGACCACGTTTTTTGGTTGCGATAACAAAACGATTTTGTTTGTGTCAACCAATCTGCATAGTTGCAAAAAATGAACCTCAGATGAAGGATATCTTTTATTTTTATCTTGTTTAATCCAACCACACATACCAATTCCTATTCCGTTGTAATTAATTTCTATCGTAATTTGAGCTGCAACCAGACCAGTAATGAACCTATTTTATTCCAATCAAACAAATTTATTAGACAGCGAGTTCGGTTGTATCAATATCAACCACACCGTTCAGTTGGAAGAGGTAACATTCTAGTTCCAGCAACCAATCCACTCAACATGTATATGTAACGCATTTCGTTAAAAAAAATAATTTGTTATTTAATATAACGGCGAATGTAGTAAAAGTCTGTGATTTTCGAACTATACGCTAGAACTTCTCAAAATGCTGACGTAATATGGCAATTTTTTTATCCGTTTTGGATTTAGCATCAAATTTTACGTCAAAAATGTCTATTCAGGTTTGTGAATACTAACCCGAATTAGCCTCTATTATTTAAACAAATTTGATAAACAATTATTGTGAACAACATTTTTCGGTAAAAAACTTGTTCTGCACTTCCATCTATAGTGTTATAAACCACTTCTGCATCATTTTCCGGTCTATAGAACGAAGGCTTGGAACATATTATTTTCATTTTTAATGATGATATTTTTGTACGTATCTTCTACATTTCGCTAAGGATCTTTTGAGCGATCGAAATAAGCTTTTAAGGCAATTCGAAAATTTGTTTACGCAGCCATAAACTGGTTTATCAGTTAATTTGAAAATGTGCCATCTGATAATGTAGCTTTTTCAAACGAGTTACGCTAAAAACACCAATAATAAATTACGCGCCAAATTTACAAAAGTTAGGCACATTCAAAAACCAAAATTTTTTGAAATTGTTATATTCTGGGGAAACGTTTCCATGCTATGGATTTTCAGAAACGCTACAAAAACTACGGCAACAAAATTACTAAAATTAATTTTCTCAAAAATCGCAGGTACCCAAATTCACCAATTTTATTTACTCATTTATAAATGTGGCACACCTTGTAATGGTATATTTTTATGTTACATATTCCCAAATGTATGTAAAAAAAACTGCAGGTCCCCGAAGGATGCGTTTAAGAAGTTACAGTAACGGAAATGAAAAAAACTCTACTTATAGTACCCCTAAGCAACTTGACATTATTCGGCAATAACTATACCTCAAATTTGTTTATAAGCATTCAATAATTATTTTATACATTTGGCTATTACAAATGGCATGTAATTGAAGAAACTGCCGATGAAAACTATAACATATTTACTGTCTTATGGCTTATATTTAACGGTACCCGAAAAGTTAAAAGTTCCAGAGATATGTTGAGAGATGAGTTGGTCAAGAAACTTCCTAATAGGAATAATGGTATATTCTGAATGTAAATCCTTGTATAATCATCTTCTTACAGTGAAAGACTGTACGTATCCTATACTTTTGCACTGCAGTCTTATTTTAGGTTTTTTTCTCATCGAAAACCACTTTCAATTTGTTATTTGCATTATAAAAGTGTGTCTTATTCTTATTGGAATTCTATTAATTTGAGTGCTTCTTTTTTCATACCTACCGTTATTTGAAATCAACTTGAGAAAATTCAGAAACTCAAAGAATTTAGTTGATCTTCATTTTGAAATGACTGTGTAGCATGTAACAGTTTGATAAATACAGTTACGATCATTTTAACCAAATAACCCAGTTAATACCATCTGCGATGAATGTTTCTACCAATATATTTCCTTAGAAAAAAACGCGCCAACCCTTATGAATATCTCGAAGTTTCTATTATCACTTTTCTTAAGATGGTTCTACTAGTATTCTTTAGTCAGTAAAGATACTTTTTTTTTTATTTTTCCTCAAATACTTCAATTACGCACAAGAAGTGTTTGTAAAATATTTAATTAAATTCTTGTCATTTAAAACCAAGCCTACCTCCATTTAAGCTTTGATATCAAGTATTAACAAATGTTTGTTATTGAGGGAATTTGACCTAAGCGTCCCAGATTTGTAAATGTCAAAAAACACGAGATAGGACGCCACGTCGTTTATTGAATGTGAAACGGTGTATTAAGCCAAAGTAATTGTAATTTATCTCGATTTTAGACGATTTTAGGTTCATTTACGTAAATGTGCAACGAAATTATGCTAGGTTATTATGCTTTACAAACCTGGACAAAACTGTTCAACGGCAACGGCATTTATGTATACTGTTTGATGACACCATTACGTATAGTTTAACAGCTGATATCTTCGAATTTAATTGGATGTTCTAAGATTTCTTTACCACATTTGGAAAGCTTATATTTCTATGCACTAACATTTCTCTTTTCAAGTTTGTCTAAAGCAGTTACCACTTAACTTCCTTTCTCCCGAAGAGACCTTGTCATAAGAGTCCATGTTAAACAAAGTACTCGATTTTAATTACCAATTTCTCATTTTTTTGCTTGATAACCGAACCTTACAATAAAAAGATACGTTTTACTAATTATTTTCCAAGGATTTAATAAAAAGAACAAATACTTTATCGCAAATCAGACAAGACATCTTACCTTTATTTAATCTTTTAAATAATAATTATAAATTAAAAAACATATATGTCCAAAAAAAACGTTTCTTATATTAATATTTTTGAGATTGTATGCTCACTTATAATATATTTCATATATTACAATTCACCCTTATCGGAAGAAACTTTAACTTTATTTTCACTGAAATTCAAGGAATTCCAGAAATTCTTTTGTCCTAAATTTGCATCACTCTCGACTTCAAAGTCCTTCGGTCCCAAAATGTGTAGATACGTAAATTCTTTGGCTGAAGGATTGACTGGTGGCCAATCTATGCCCATGTTAGGTACTCTGAAAAAAAATCGTAATACATAAACTATCACATTTAAAAATATTGTTGATTTGATTCGGCACAGATTAGTTTAGACAATTTAAGCACAGATGTTTGTTTTAAATAAAGATAACGTATTAAACTGCGTATATAAAATAAGTATTTGTTTAATTACACGCAGAATATCAATGCCCAAGCAGTAGAAATTTAGGAAATTGCATATTTACCCTTTTGTAGCATATGATACCCAGAGTCTGATCAAATCTTTTTGCATTAATAAATCGTCTCTTGTAGTAGTACCATCAACTAATGGATTTTCAAGTACGAGGAATGCATCATCCCCATGTGACACACCTAAGGAAATCCGATATAATTATATGTTCGTAGTATTACTTTTTGGTTAAAAGAGTCAAATAAAAAACTACTGTACCCAGATTTTCTTTACTGTCGACAAAGAAGTCGCTCAAACTTCCCGCAGCTCGATGAGAATAATAATAAAACAATACTGGGCTCGTGTTAACTGCGGCTTGTTCTCTGGCTGCTTTTTCAGCATCCACAACGAATAACCGATCTCCTACCATTTTGGTTAGCGAATGTACATTTGACACTCCCAACGGTTCACCTCCAAAATAATGTTCTTTGATCTTTTGCGCAACCGTTGCATGTTCTTCTTTTGGTATGGTGAAATTGAAATCTAATAAATGTGGTGCAATGGAATTCCAATTGTCATTCAGATCTTTCACTTGTTCTTCCCTGGTTATGAATTCTGGAAATAAAAAAAAATAGTCAGTTATTAACATTTAATATTGCACATTAAATATCCGTGAACTGACCAGCTACTGGATACAATCCTTCTTCTTTCGTGACTCCGGTAATCCATGGGAGATCTTGAACTTCTCCAAAACGAATAATGTCTCGTGGCGAACGATCAATGAATGGATGATCACCTCCTTTTTCTACAACTGGTCCGAACGGAGTGTAAGGATTAAATAACCAGGGCTGAAATATAAGTCACAAAATTACAGTTTACATTTTTCAATAAGTTAATGATCATTTGTAATAAATGACTATTCGTTTTACCATAAATTCCCCAACTGCTTGAACTAGCGGTCGCACCGGACGATGTCTCAAACATTCAACCATCTCTTTGATATCGGAAACAGGACATCCCATTACAGCTCCAAGCTTTTTCGCTTTTTCTAAAGCATTCTCCGTTTGGGTCCAACAATCATAAGCTGTGCCACTTAATGAAATACCATTTTGGAAGAGACCTGCACTCAACGTCGACAAGTAATGATAGTGTACACTAGCACCACCAGCGCTTAACCCAACTAATGTCACTTTCTTCGGGTCACCATGGAATGATGCAATGTTTTCTGTTACCCATCTCAAAGCCATACTCTGGTCCTTGAGACCCATATTTCCAGGAACAACATCATCTTCAGTACTTAGAAAACCTAAATGTTAAAGCAGGAGTAAGTATACAAAGTCACGATAGTTTAATAATTTACATGCAATACAATTATGTAATATATTATTTTGATAACTAATAAAAGGATTTTCCCTTACCAAGTGGTCCCAATCGATAATTGACTGTAACTAATATGACATCTTTATCCATCAAAAACTTCGGACCATAAATGGATCCTGCACCAAATTGAAAGGCACCTCCGTGAATCCAAAATATTACCGGAAATTGTGTGGAACTATGGTTTGTATCAGGTACGTATATGTTCAGGTACAGGCAGTCTTCTGAACCAACAACCTCGACATCTAGTGGTTTATGGAAGAATTGAACGCATGTATCTGAGAATTGAGTTGCAGCAAGTTCGCCTACCCATGATGTAATGCGTTGTGGTTCCTATGGACATATTTTTTAATATAATTGAAAATTATAATTTAATATAAATAAAATATAATCCTCCTCAATGATATAACTCCATTCTTTTCAGGGATTTAAAGTAGAGAATGGCTCTCAGTGAAATCGGAATTAAACAATATCAAAACAGTGAAATAAGGAGCGCAATAAAACTGCAGCTTTCGGACTTGAATATATTATTTTTTTTATTATATTTACAGTACATGAAGTTAAATTAAAAAATTCTTTACTAATCTCAAATACAGGAATTGAAACAAAAAATGAAGGAGTAAACATCAGAAAATGGAGTATATGAATGGAGTATAGAAAATGGAACATATTAACACTGAGATTAAAATGCGATAATGTTACTCTTTATCAGAGTATATATTATTTAAAAATGAGGGTTCCATACAAATAATTTCGTATGTAACAAATTCAATGCAAAGCAAAATAAAGCATAATCATATTGCAGCACAACCGGTTCGTTAATCAACTGACACCAACAAGATAACAATGTTGCACAAATTATGATCAAAATATTTTTAATTTAACATTATGTACGCAATGTCAGTAGATATTCTGCAATATCCGTGTCTTTTTGATAACCAGATAAAACATTATTACACCTAACATCGTATTAAACGCATTATTAATATCAGAATGCCGGTACTTCACTACATGTACGACGTAATGTATACTTGGTTAAAATGTAGGCAATGAACGTAAAGGCAATAAATTGTTTATGTAATAAAATAACCCTGTTATTAATTGTCTTACCCAAGAATTAATTGTTAATGCTACAACATTTCAAGTTTTATTAACTGCAGGTTAAAAGTCATTTTGTCTTGTTACATTAACCCCTTATGTTATTTAACCCCTTCACTGCGGCAAGAATTTCACAAAAAGTGTCCAAAATGCAGGAAAAAAAATTTAGTTAGATTTTATTGTAACTTGGTGTATAGGGTTTTTTTGGTCACATTTCGAAAATTTAAAATGGCGGATTCAATATTGCGGACAAATTTTCTAAATTCTAACTATTTTGCTTGATACTTTTTCTCGGGGGGTTTCGAGACCTCGAAAACCGAATTTAAAGTTAGATTTCGCAAATTTAAAATTTCGGATTCAATATGGCTGACGCCTTAATCAAAATTCAAACTGATTAATATATAAAAAAAGTGCACTTTGAAGACCTTTCTCGAACCTCCTCGTAGTAAAGTGTGTAAGTAGGTATTGTATATCGAAGCTAATGGGGGACGGCTGACATCATTTTTTGCAAACTTTACCCGCCGTATTAGATCCGACTTTTTGAATTTTCAAAATATAGCATCAGATTTGTTATCAGCGACCTCGAAAACCCCTGAGTAGCAAGTTGCAATCGATTTCATTAATTTTTAATACAGAAATTGACCTAATACGGCGTCATAGCTCATGACAAAGATTTTTACAAAATCGTAAAAACAAAATATATTAAGAACTAGTATCTTTTTTTCAGATAATGTTTTTGAAAAAGGTCAACGGCATGTTGTTAGGTATGCCCTAGACTGTCTAGAAATTGTCGATTTTTTAAATTGGATACATTATTGTCTTCATTAGACTAATTTATATCATGACAGAGATTTGCGTTTTTGCCGCAGTCAGAGAAAAGTCCTAAATGACAATGATCTTTGTCATCCGCAGTGAAGGGGTTAAATAAGAAAAATATTAAATTAAGCTGAATTTTGAAATTAAAAAATTAATTCTTATATGTTAACTTTTTGAATCATTATGTATATTTCAATGCTTTTATACAAAAATAACAGCATTAAAGATTTACAAGAACGATTTTTATAAAATCGCAAAAAGAAAATATTTTAATAACTAAAGATTTAGAATGTTAATTGTTTGGAGTAAAAGAACCGTAATACCAAGAATCTGATTTTTAACAAAATTTAATTTCAAGCGAACGTGTAACGGCATCCCGTTACCAATTATTGCGTAGATATTCTTTCGAATGAAACGTATATTTTAGCAATAGGCATTTAGTTCTATATATTATCGCTAGAGGGATGCAGAATCTGATAGTGTTCGAGTTATTAATTTTTCATATATGCAGTCCGAAGAAATTGAAAGTTCTGTTTGCGATAATAATACACAAACAGGTTATAACACACTTTTTTCATATTTAGTGGTTGGCCTCAACAACCCAATATTCCAATTAAGCTTTATATTGTTATTTTGTTTGCAGTAAGAGAACCGTAATACCAAGTATCTGATTTTTGACAAAATTGAATTTCAAGCGGTTAAGAAAGTAAAACACTTGATTTATATGTATATTTTATTAAAGATTTACATTTGAATTTTTTGCAATATTAAATGATGGATGCTGCTCTTGAAATGCTTCTTGTTTGCTAGGAGCATTTAATTATGAATGTGAACATTATTAGAACATTTCTAAAAACGTGGTTTACTGGGGCAATTTATTAATCCTCACTGAACTGCATATTTACTTTAATTGAACCATTTTCAATATACTGAGAACAGATTACACGACGAAATGACAGTTCAAAGTTTACCTGTAAGGATTAGACAACTGAGAAAAATGGTTCATTTTCTCCATTTTCATAATTCGTAACAATGTATCGTTATCTAATTATTACACCCCGGAGCAGAAATCTTTATAAGCTCTCTGAGTATTTATTAGGAGCTGATCTAGGAGTGATAAGGCATGAGATATTTCGTCTAATTGCTACCTAATAACTACTCTCTAGGTACTGATAAAGATTCAAGAAGAGACTGGGCTCGTCCCAGAGTAATTTTAATAAATCTAATCTAATATCTAAGACGTGAATTATCTGTAGTTCGTAAACAATACTTAATCATGGGCTGATTTTAAATTCAATATTGGATATCATATAAAGATGCTTAATCAGGCCTTAATCCGATCTAACATTTCACACCTGATGTATATTCAGGCAACCTTATCATTCGATAAATAATCCAATTAATAAAAAATTTAATTACTTAATGCATGTATACAATAAGTAGAATTTTGATTGGCATGAACTGATTCAAACAGAAAAAGCAACAAAAATTCAATCTTCATGCAGTTTAAAATAAATTTAAAGGAGAACCAGAAAAGAATTTCTACTTTTGAAATAAGCAAATATAGAATAGTTTCAATTACATTTAATACGTCTTAGTTATTTTTTGTTTTCTAGGACCACTTTCCCGCCTTCTAGTCCCGCCTCTTCACTATCTCAATCAAATAAATACATATAACAACGTGACATATTTGGTCTATATTATTTTTCTTGACCTAAGCATAGTCGAAGCTCTAGAACGTAATACAGGATTCTGAAGAACGTAATCAGTAACATATACTACGATATATGCTTCAAAATAAGTAATAAGTAAACGATACAATTATGAAACGTTTATCTGGCGTGATTATGCGATTTCTTAGCAAAGCAATGAAAAGAATTTTCCGTGTGTTTCGTAATTTTCCTTTTTTTTTTATAACAGGTGAACTGAAAGATCTTTTCCGATATTTCCTGTAGGGAGTTCGCCCATTAAAATGCGTATAACATGTGTATGCATAAAACTTTAATTTTAATTTCGTGTAACCTTATTGAGGAAAAAAGTGGGGATGAACTAATCCGCATGGTTGCGGTAGTATCTATTGGTAACCCCCATAATGTTCGGAATTTACGGCTATTAGCTATCCAAATCGATGCAGGAAAAGCGAGAGTAGGAGGGATATGGATTACAAGGAGTGGAGGGCTTCCAGACGACACTAGTGTCACTGAGCGGATTAATCGTTTGACCACAATAAGGTTACATGAAAAATCAGCAAGTACCACAATGAAATTGCTTGACCTATGCTGTTCTTCACATTTCTCTGTAATAATTAATAATATTTAAATGTACATGTGACCTTGACCTTTTTATATATTGGGAGAACTAAAACATTCTTTAGTTCATTAAACTACTTTTTTAGAAATTGTAGTTGATGGAACTATAGTAGGAAAAGGTGTTATCTTCAAAATACATCACCCACCCAGTGAATAATAGAGATTAGGAAGCTAGATATTTCATAAAAATAAATGTACCTGAAATCTGAGATGTCCGACTGGTGGTTTTGCATAAGGAACTCCTTCATAGGCTTGGTATCTTCTTCCATTTTGCGAGAATTTATAGTAACCTCTAACGTTTCCAAGAAGCGTTTTTACTCTTGGAAAATTGTCACTTGTCACGGCGATGCTCACAAGCGATAACAAGATGAGACATATTAACTTTGTCATCTTGTTCTGGTGAGATCAATTTCATTAAAACTGAACGAATGTAAAAACCATCGAATTTATCGTCCAATTATAGCGAGATTAAAAAGATGATGCAAGAAAAATTATCGCTCATTTATCTTTAAAGATACGATTCAACTTTCGAGCAATGAGATTCAAGTAACTTAAAAATACCCTTTCCAAATGCACTTGATTAAAAATCTTATTTAGCCAGCTAATTTGGAGTTCTGGTACAGATTAGTTTGAAAATTATGGTTTTATGCTGATAAAACTTCAAATGTCTTCAATTTCAACGATTTTCCGCGATATTCCGTTAATATTATTAATATTTTAATTCTTGCTTAATACAATTTACTAATTATAAGTTCTTCATAGTCGCGGTAAAAATGAACGATTTAATTTCCGACACACGCGTTTAAGACATTACATAAAAATATGGAACTTAACTGAGCATTTTATAAGATTAATCCGGCGTTTTGTATCAAATGAATCCAAATATACTTATTTTTATCTGTAAACCTCTGATAAAAGATGATGAAAATAATGTACATGATAATTTAACACAAATATTACAAAACCTGAATGACACTAACGTTTCTAGTATTCTTCAGGAGTACTCTGAATAACAACTTGCTATAACATGTTTGATTGAAATTATCAGTGTTGTTCGCAGTATCAGAACCCAGTCTTAATTTTATGCTCTGATGTGTACTCTGAAGTCATTAAAATACTCACATTACCTGATATAATTTATAATTCATCGCGTTTTTTTCACGTTTTTATCGTTGAAATTGACATGGCATCATACTTAGTTGCATGTAAGAATTGTGTAACAAATATAGTCGCGCCAATGAATACATAAAAGAGGAAATCTTTGGAAGTCCTCGAGGACACCTCTGATTTTGCTTAATATAATTTAAGTAAAATGTAATATAATTTATATCTGTTTTATGTAATTTAGAGAAATAAAACATAACAAATAAATACTATAAAATAAATCGATAAACAGCATATTTTGAAATTACGTATAAAAAAAATAAATAATTATTTATCTTTATACAAAAAGTGTCAACTGAAGGAAAACTTGTTTCTAAAAACTAGTGTAATGCTTAAAGTATTACAAAAACGATGAAGCCACATTTTAATTCCAACATTAAACAACTTTTAATGTCAAACCTTAATTTTAATGTATACCAAAAATTACATCTATGCATCTTAAATGTAATGTCATTGTCCATAGAAGTTCATGTATATGCATCCGAAAAAGGATCCCTATCACCACATGGAAAATTCATTAGTGTTTTGTTAATCCACTTGTATACTGGCCAGTTTGTGAGTAATAAAATGTGAACCGTTTTCCACACAAAATATAACAATATCATGGATTATATTTTAATAGCTTTGTTTCTAAAAAATGTTTAGATGCATTGTGGACAGCTTGTGCTCTGATTCTCAGAAATAATACTCAGCATATTTAACAGAAATAACATAAACACATTTGTTCAGTTTCTAGATGATAATTTAGATAATATTATCTATGCTTTTAATGATAACAAAATAGTTGTGTGGACACTATTTATGCAGTTTTTATCAAATCTCATTCATTGTTGTACTTTTGGAGTAGACGTTTTTAAGCTTAACTCTTATTACGATATAGTTATTTTTGTATCAAGGGCGTAAAATAGAGTTTTACGACTCGACGATAGAACCCGAGAGGCGGCGAAGCCGGCCTAGGTTCATGAGGGTGAAAATTCTACGCCTGCGATTCTAACATTTTTTCATGCAGTAGACATGAAATATTTTATGCTTCGATTTTCGGGCCTAAAATATCAATTTCACACCTCCGTGGGCATAAAATTACTTTATGCGTAAAATTTAGCTTATGCCCAGGAGGCATGAAATAGGCGTTTTACGACAGCAAATGATGGCGTAAAATGACCATTTTACGCCTACTGCACCAAAGAAAACATATTTTGCACGATTTTTACATGTATCATGAGAGCATCGTTATCATCAACATCACCATCCTCATCATTACCATTCTTCTCCTCCTCATCTTCATCTACGTCGTCATAATAACGACGAGTTTCTTAATAAGTTTTCTGAAATGTAATATACAGGGTGACCCATTTTAACTTAGACAGTAAAATATCACAAAAAGTAAGCGTTGCCCGAAAAAACGTTTCAGATAAAAGTTATATGGTTGAAAGGGGGCCAAATGATGTTGACCTCGATTTTGACCTTGACTACCATTTTCAAGGTCTTTTGAAGGTCATGTTCGTTTTTTCTTATGGGAACACCTATTTTTTTTTCATGGATTCGGAAAGAGCGGGGAATTTTACGTTCGAATATGATATGAGCGATTTTTTGGTCAAGGTGGTTTCAAGGTCAAACTTAAAAGTCCCGGAACGGCGAAATATCTCACCGGGAGTACATTTTCGGGGAAAATGTTTCAGACAAAAGTTTGAGGATTTTTCCCTGGCTATTTAATTGTAGCAGTGAATTTGACCTTGTTCATGACTTTGAAGGTCATTTCAAGGTCAAGTTCAAGTTTTTAAATGAGAACCACTATTTTTTACAGCGAATTTGAAAAGTGGCGAAAATTCTACGTTCTAAATTCTAAATTCTAAAATTCAGGACATGACCTTGAATATATCTTGAAGTCAGAGTCAAGGTCATTTCAAGGTGAATATCTCATAAATTCCTGTATGAGAATAATATCTCGACGATGAAATGGGAACCATTATTTTTAGAGCGGAAAGCCTTACGTTAGAACTTGTCAGTATTGCATATAATTCGCATATTTGTACGGACGTAAAATTTCCCGCTCTTTCCGAATCCATGAAGAAAAATAGGTGTTCTCATAAGAAAAAACGAACATGACCTTCAAATGACCTTGAAAATGGTAGTCAAGGTCAAAATCGAGGTCACCATCATTTGGCCCCCTTTTAACCATATAACTTTTATCTGAAACGTTTTTTCGGGCAACGCTTACTTTTTGTGATATTTTACTGTCTAAGTTAAAATGGGTCACCCTGTATAATTCAACCGATTCTATGTACACTCTCGGTAGAGAACAACAATAATATTGTAAATGGAGAGAAAAGAGTATGATCTTATCACCAAACTCACAAAATGCAGATCTGTGATCCTCACCAAACGAAAATTCACCAGAAACTGATTATTGCCTTCTAATTTGATAGCAAGGTAGAATTTGTCTAAGAACCGTAGACAATGCAAACAATAAAAACAATGAAGCGCAAACAAAGTACAGTAGTCCTTTCCTTATTCTAATTTCTCTTATTCTAATGTCTTCTCTTATTCTAATTTTTTCTCTTCTCCTATTCTAATAGTTTCCCTCACGCGTTCTCCCCACTTACGTGTGTTGACGTGTGGATTTTCTAAATAAACATAACGGCGCATGCGCAACAAAGGAAAAAGAGACAATAGTGAGACAGCAAATCTTAGTAGTGGGGAGAGGAAAAAATTATAATAAGGGAAGAAGTCCGCCATCTTGCCTGACGAAATTGCGAATTTACGAAATTCTATCATTTTCAAATAACAAAATTCCTGTTTCCCTTTTTTTTGAAAAGTTCAGAAATTTTTTATTTGGAAACGATAGACTTTCGAAAAAAAGTGACGGAACAAAAAGTTCTTAGAATTGATGAAAAAACCTCGAAATTTTTTGACAATTTTTCTACGACTTTTCATTATTTTTCATAATTTTGCGATTTTGAAAACGAAGAAAAGTGTTTTAAAAAAACGTGAAAAAAATTGAGCGTATTCTTTGACCAATTCTAAGAACTTTTTGTTCAACGACATTTTTTCCAAAAGCCTATCATTTTCGAATAAAAAATTCAGGAGCTTTTCGCCGATCTTTTCATGTTTGAGCCGCCATTTTGACAGTTTCCAACTTTATTTTCAAAATGCTATCACGCACATTTCAAAGTTAAAGGTTCGAGGACACCATATTTTCACCGATCAGTGATTTCCCAAACCGTTTCCAAATGTAAAAATGCCGATTAAAAATTATTTGTCAGTTAAAAAATCTAATTTTTTTGTGAGAAACCAAGCAGAACTTTTTCGGATTGGACTCGATTGATTTTTTAACGGCAGATTCCAAAAAAAATCGATCAATTTTACGTCGAAATTTGTGTAAAATTTTTTAAAATGAATTTTAATGTCAAGAAATATACCGAAAATTTTTGTGAAATTTGTGTCCTCTTGGGCGTTAAGGGGTTAAAAAGGTCGTATATGGACTGGAAATGTACATTCCTAAGCGGCATTGAAACTTAATGTATACGTACAGTAAATTTCATTTGCTTATGCACAAAACATAATGCAAAATTATTCTCTAAAGACTCATGCGGTCTTGCACATTAAGAAGCATTTAAGTTACAAACTCATTAAATTTAATGTATTAGTGGGCATTTTGGGCATTAGTGGACATAACTTACATTAAATTCCATGTCATTTTTAAAAGTGTGCACCAATGTGCTATGATTCTGTCGTTTATAACAGATCTTTTATACTATCAAAATAGTTGTTGCAATTAGCAACGAAAGGGTTTCTTCTCGACCGTCCTAATTTAAAATTAAGTATAATTAATAGTGTTTCTCGGTATTAAGGGTCAACCCTTATTAATTATACTTAATTTATTAATTATACTTAATTAATTATACTTAATTTTAAATTAGGACGGTCGAGAAGAAACCCTTTCGTTGCTAATTGCAACAACTATTTTGATTTTATCATTGGATACCAAATATATATACGTACTGGATAACGATATTCCGTTACTGAATAATAGTCGTATATATATCTATATAATAACTCTATCACTTCCTCCTCTGATAGTTTTATTTAAAAATTGCACACTAAATGAAGAAACCATATATACATCTAGGGCAGGGATTCCCGTGATTGCCCTACTGAAGAGTCTACACGGGATCCTGGGACGAAATGTATATTATTTACAATAGGCACTTGTTTCTACGATAGTCGCTAGAGGGACACAAAACCCATTTATATGTAAATCAATTTAAATACAGATATGAATATTCCAAAGTCAAGGTTTTGTCGCGATTATCATACAAAATCCGGCGAAGTTCATCTTTTTACCATTTTCGTGTTTTCCATCGAAAACCAAAAAAAAATTATTTCATTTGTTTATTTTTATATTATTTGTAATTTGACCCTTAATACCGAGAAATACTATTAATTATACTTAATTTTAAATTAGGACGGTCGAGAAGAAACCTTTTCGTTGCTAATTGCAACAATTATTTTGGTTTGTAAGTATAATTAATAATAGTATCTGGCTAAAGTTGATTATAATTTGAGGATTGATATGAAGTCATTGTAGACTTATGTTACGAAAATTAAATCTGATAATTCAATAACTGAGAACATATGTTTTCAATGTAAATCCGCGAACAATCCAATGGAGATTTCTAATTTATTAGCAGATTATTTTCCTAGATCATATTCCTCTTCAAATATTAATCGCATACCTAAAGATATTGAATTTCATGCTGGTTCTGTACTTTTGGTCCGACGTATCCACTAAGCCAGTTTGTTGGGGCATTTTTGGGGGCAGTCCCCGAAAAATATAGATAAAAAGTGTATACACATTTAAACCATGATACTTCGGGGACATTTAAATGTATAGTTCAATATACGAATAGAACTCAGAAACTTGTTAAGGCAAAACCTTAAAGAATACTCTAAAAATATATATGGTGCGGATATATCAAATAAATTAATACTATTTGGGAGCTGTTACAAAAACGCGTTTCCGCAATTATTGTATTAGATATCATTCAATTATTAATATAAAACAAATAAAATTTCACCGATTTTGTGGCGTTGAAAGCAAATCTAGTAATTTTAAATCTTCTACACAAATTGGGAAATGTGTTAAGACCCATCCTTTTCGTGTACATTCCGAACTCAGCAACCATTGCTGACAGTATTGAATATTTTACAGAAGCACTTATTATGAGATATAGGTAAATAATATGGTAATTTAAAAGAAATGCAAGTATATTGTTAAATTTTCAGATTTTACATCAAAATTATTAACCTCCACAATTTTTATTCTAATTTCAGGTTTTGGTCTTGTTCCCCATTTGAAGTCGATCAACCGTACTTCGTCTCCCAAATCTGTATCTTGCTGTCGCACTATTTCAAGAATGTATTCGAAATCGACTAAAAGCATGAGATAATATGAAGATGGTATATTAAGAGTCGGACATTGCCTAAATCTTTATTTTTGTAAAATTCATCGAAACGAAATCTACACGAGCATGTAGACGGCTTTTAGCTATAATTTCGGCCTTCAAGGTGAAATCTATATAGACCTGAGAAATAAGCTTAAGTTATGGCATCTATATACTCTATACGTCATACAAAATTATGTTGTTTCGCCATACGATTGAGTTAAATAAATGCTTGAGGTATCTCATGATTATAGAACGACATTGAGTAATTGAGTAGTTATCAAAAGAATTGACGACCAAAATTTGTTGTGAGGTATTATCTTTCACCATACTCTCGCCAAATTTAACAGTGTACTAGATTCTACTTCAGCGCCAAAAATACTTATATTCGCGAACGTTTCATACAATCGTTTACTCAATTTTGGGTATAACAGTATTTTAGTAAGACATTTTTTCCATAGAACTTACCGTGTTTAATATTTAATTCTTTGACAATATGATTAGCTATAGTCGCACGTCCAGATCCTCTACTACCAATCAAATCAATACGAAATACACCTGGAGGGCCATAATTTTCCTAATGTCTCCTAATGTCAAGAAGTTGACAATGATGGTCATTGAATTATTGTGAAAAATTTGTGTTAATTCTCGCCCGAGAATTAGTCAAAGTGGGCCTTTCGGTATAAAAGCACAAGTATCAGAAAAGATAAAACGATTCATCATATATTTATATTTTCAAATTATTGAATTTGTCAAAAAAGAAACAAAAAAATAATCACGCTGTACGTAATTGCCGATAAATAGGGGTTAAAATGTTCGCAAAAAATAATTCATTCCAGGTTTTCCGCATATTTGCAGACCCTTACATTGATACGTTCAGTGTTACTTTCATGAAGTACGCTTTGAATTTTTATTTTAATTAAATTCTAATTTTTCGGTAAATGTAACAGCGTACACCTCATAAATAAATAACTATAAATTAACACATAATGCGCAAAATGCAAAACATTTACCTAACAAACAGTTGAGGGGAGAGTAGTAAAAGATACTACATTTTTTGTTGGGCAACTTTTTTTATTTCAGTTAATAGTTAGTAATTAACTTATGAAAATATCTAGTCAAACTGACATCATTTTTGAAGACGTAGTCCATTAACTCCCAAATTTCATTCAAGTAACCACTTTCTTATTATTATAAATGCTAACTTTTTTTACAAGGACCTTCAAAGTCGTTAATTATAATTTCAGCGTCATAAAGTGTTTAGTAGTGCAACTGATAATCCATCTTAGTATGACACTGAACTAACGACGTCGACATGGGGAAGCACTAGTTTCATATTTCTCCTGTGAAATCTTGAGCAACTTGCACTCCCCTTCCCATATTTGAACTACCATATTGAATTTTCAATATTTTAAACTGAATTCGTAATCAGTAACCTCGAAAATGCCTCAGTACCAAATATAATTTGTTATTATTAATTGTTTATAACTAATTATATAGTATATTATAATGCTAATTGAAATTTTGAATAGAGGAGCATCCAGTGTTCCATTAAAAAAGATTTGAGCGACATAGAGCCTAAAATGGTCATACTGTAAAAAAAAACTGAAAACACTATGCAATTTAGTTTCGCCTTAATGGATCGTCCATCTTGAATTTTGCAAATCTGCGGCCTGATTCGTGATCAGCGACCCCGAAAACCATAGAGTACCCAGTTTCAGCTGTAACAAAAATGTACATGCTACAAACAGTTAACTTACGTTCATGAAAAAGTTCAAATGGCTTAAGTAAGACAAAACACGATTTGAAAGTCCCGCCACTTTCTATTAGTTCTTTCATAATGGACCGTATAGTGGCGCTGTATATAATTGTTTAATATCTGCAAGTATCAGACTTTTGTTTCATCAGTATATCTATACATTCAGATCTCCGACAGAGTGTATGTTGTAATTAATGCGGTAATAGATTATATGCGTTATCTCGATTGCGTCAAAATGTCCGAAATTGGTGTACTCTATGTATGAATGAATGTGAGAATAAAATAAAGAGCGATGTTAAAAACTCTGCGAATATTAATTTAACTGAAAACCAATATAAATCGACAATATTTCCAAAAAAAGCAAGAAACCAAATATAATACTCATGCTATTATTTTAAAAAATAAATATTACAATACTTAACATTTATTACTATTCTGGAATAGGTAACGCTTCTCCCGAGTATTTACTATTTTCATTTTAATTTTTACTAGTCTCGATAATAATATTTACTACTCTGCAGGTCTGTCCTGAAATTCCTATACTAGAATAGTAATTTTCATGTTTTTTTTCGAAAAATGTTTTTCAGTTACTATGCGGAACGTGCTCGTTTTTCGCGCTGAAAAATGTGCGAAAAATTACCGATTACCATTACACAATTACATTGACAAATGTATAAATCAAAACAAAGAACTTAAGCAATTCTCATTCATTTATATGCTTACACTAACCAAATTTGAATAGCATTCTTTTTCTTTGTTGGGAGATCAATACAACATATTCAATCCATTCATCATGTATCAATACAGGAACTAAAATAAATAAAATGGGATTGGAATAAATTTAAAACTGGTTTGAATACGGGAATAAATTATTTATTTGTTATCACTAACTACGATATGAATATAACTGTGAACAAATGTTACTTAACACTGTTACAGTTCTGCCTTACATATAATTATAACATTACATCATATTTTGATATTTACAATTTCATTTATTTTATACATCTAATTTCAACATTCTTTCCTACGAATAGAACAAATCTTCTTAAGTCGGCGAAATGTTTCGCTCGATCCTAGCGACTTATAACCTAAAAATATATTAAGTATCTTCCGGATCCGCCACTGTCCTTTGAATCTCTCATTGCGCTTGGAATCCATGCCGCCACTTAATTCGCTCACATTTCTTTTATCAGCGTAGGCTTTACGTTCATCGCCCATGTAGTTGTTACTGGGCGATGGGTACCATGACGGAGATGTCAAATGCCTGTCGGGAACTCGGTGCTGTCTGGTTGGCCCGTTGATTTGAGAAACTCGCTGACGTTCTACCGATCTTCTTTGACGTTCTAGCTTCTCCTGTTTGCGGAAATCCTCGTGAGCTGTCCTAAATGAGTGATGCAACATTGCAACTACCCGATAATCGATCCTGGGTTCTTCCGATAACTTGACCAGCTTTGCGCGAACTTGCTCTATCCACGATCGCAATTGTATGGTATTATGCATGTCGGGGTTAACTTTTTCGTCGATGCTCACCATCATTTTTATAACTGGTTTCGAAGTTCGAATTGTATATACGAACACAAGCACTGCTATCCTTGGACAAATCCCGAAGTACTGACTGGAATAGTTCCGACGATGTTGTGAAGGTGAACTTGGCAGAGTTCGTAAATTATGTACGCACTGTTTGACGAGTGGTACAAGACTGACCTTCTTGACTAGGCGTTACATGTTTTAGAAACTAGGAACAGAAACCCCTCTCCTATCACCTAAATTCCATGAAAATGAATATGACTTAATTATACCTGCAATCCTACCCTTGAAGCGGTTGTACTGATAAACGCCCAAAATAGGGTTACTATGCAATAACGTCCGAAACTGTCTGGCCGCCCATAATCTCATTAGGCTTACATGTTTACCTCAAGCTGCAGGAATGCACTAATCGGTTAGGTAGATTTCAGTAAATACATATTATTGTATTTTGAATGATGAATTACTTCGACCCAGACTAAGTCTGGACGAAGTATTGAATTTGGTTACTTCGGGCCTATAATTTTTCATCAAATGTCGACGTTTCAGACCCTAAGGAACCCAAAGCAACAATAAAAAAATTGGTGTCCGTTAGGTTGTACGTCCGTCCGTCCGTCCGTCCGTCCGTCCGTGGGCAAAATTTTGTATACGGGATATCTCACGTCTGGCCGGGCGAATTTAAAAAGTACAAACGGATTTGGATTTCTCTTGGCAAAACTTAGATCTGATTAGTTTTTGGAGACGATGCATACTAGATTATGGGGAGGTCTAACAAAAAAACGCTCAAAAAACACGTTTTTCCATTTTTTAACAAAAAATACAAATCGTACAAAAAAATGTTTTAAACAAAAAATATAGAACATCGAATTCTCTACAAAAAAGGTTTTATTCATTTCTTCGTAAAATCAACGATAATGCCGTAAAAAACGGAAACCGAAGTATCCCACATATAACAAAATTTATTTCCTGCAACCCGACCTGTCAAAAACTCGACTAAACCGCGTTTTTTTAAGCATCAGTGTGAACAAGACGTGCTCATTTATCAGTGCTTCGACTGATCTGCAGTCGGAGTCGAAGTTTTGAAAATGCTCATTTTCAATTTTAATATAGGGTGAATATGCCAATGAATGGACGATTTTCTACATATTTCTATTTCTTATAAATGTATGATGCACAACATGCAACAAAATACATATTTTTATGTTCTTTGAACATTCAAAACAATATTTACACTACTATTGATCTTCCAGTGTTTATTATTTTGTAAAATCAAAGCAAAGTTTTAAAGCCATCCAAAACTGGTAATGAAAACGTCCCATTTGATTTAACCCGTCTATTCATTGGGGTTTAGCGGATTTTTTTACAAACGTATGAAGACGAGGTTAATAATTAAATAAAATCAAAGGTTGAACTACACGGTCATAAAGAGCAGAGTCTAACGATTCTAATGGTGGTATCATAATTAAATTTTCATAAAAGAATTCAAAAGTTACAATCGATCAAAGTGTGAAAAATGCTTAACCGTCCATTCATTGGCATATTCACTCTATTTAAGGAACAAGATATTGTTACAATATATGTATAGAAACTACTCGAACCTAACGATGCTCGAACTACCCTCTGCCGCTTTCTTTCCTGGCAGTGTTAAAATGGGAATATTCCCGGAAGCATCAGCCTTTCGTCGGGGAACTGCAATACGAATTTAGCCAAAATTGTAGGCACCCGGGTCGAAGGCATCTAGTTTTGAATGATGAATTTAAAAAGAATTTATGTATATCTTTGTTGACTCCAGGGATTCGGTTAGGTTTTGTCGTCGGTTGTGGGTTACTATTAAATTTACGTTAATGGCTGCTATATTAATATTATTGACTGTGCAGTTTTGGGTATGAATTGATCTGTTTTGCATTGACGGCCGATTAGGATTTACGGCCATGGTAAATCGAGGGTTCTGTAGATATGGTTAATCTGGTCTGTATTTTCTTGTGTCTTATAATAGATGGCGTTTAGTTGAGGTAGTATTGTCCAGGGGGTTATTGCATTGTGGCATGCTACGATTGTTTAGACCGGGTGGAAGTGATGAAGGATATGTTGTTTGATTGTTGTATGGTGTTTCTGTCGTGATTTGAAAGTAGGAGATGGTTGGGGAGACTTTTCTTTGCATGGTTTTATATTACTTCGACCCAGACTAAGCCTGGACGAAGTATTGCATTTGGTCACTTCGGGCATAAAAATTACCATATAGTTTTTCATCAAATGTCGACGTTTCAGACCCTAAGGAACCCAAATCAACAATAAAAAAATTTGTGTCCGTGATCTTGTACGTCCGTACGTCCCGTTTGTTTGTCTCGCGATAACTCGCGAACGGATAAGCGTATTGACATAAATTTTTTTCTAATACGCGTCTTGACATAACTTAGATCTGATTAGATTTTGGCGCAGATCCATACGTCCATTACTAAAAAAAATTAGCCCCAATTAAGTTTCTTTGTAGTTTTTTTCATTTATTTTGAAAAATACAAATTTTATTACAAATGTTTCAAACAAAAAAGATAGAGCATGAAATTCTCTACAAAAAATTTTATATGCATTTTCTTCCTAAAGTCAACGATAATGCCATAAAAACTGATTTAAAATGTTTATGACTATGTAACGATATTTTATCCCATAAAATGTAAAAGCGAAGAAAGCACTAGGCAAATGCTCGACCGATCACACGCGTCTAGAAATATACCGAAAAGTTCGTTTCGTTTATTGTAATTTTGTAAATGCGTCATAACGGACCAGAGAGTGGGAAATTTTGATAGAGTGGGATAGGAGGTGACGCCGCAAGCGGCAACGACAATCGACAGGATTCACGCTGACGAATGGGTTGTCAACGACCAAGATCTCCAGTTTTTCGATCGAATTCGCAGACACGTGCAAATCGTGTATGCTATTTAAAAAAAGAAAAGAAAGATAGTAATAATTAAATTATCATTTACGGTGGCAACCAACTTCGATCTCAACAGAATTTCGAGTTTGGCGAACTGAATAAAACAACGCGACGTGATTTTGGAACTTCGACCATGCGGTCGAAGTCTGGGTGAGTCGAAATATTCCCAATTTCTATAACTCTTCAAAAGAATAGTCTCCCCCGGTTTTATTATTTCTTGGATGTATGGAGCCCTGGATCAATGGTCATCGGCGCTGGAAATTCAATCCGTGCATTTAATTTAATCAATTCGACCGTACGAGTGCTGGGTATTCAAGATTCGACCTATTTGATGTTTACCATGTTATATCGGAGAAATAAACATACGAGCAGAAGAATAAGGACATTCAACTGCAACATCGGCGAAGTACCAGATAAGTCGATCAAGTTTTAATCGTGTAATGTGTACCGGTTAATTCTTCATTCCTATGATCCATTTATTTCATGTCAGTGTGAATCGATTGACAAATATTTTGATCATTGAAATTAATATTCTCTATTCTTTATTTGACTTTCTTCTGAAGAGAATATTAAAGTGAAAATTAATGTTACGTTAAAATAATGCGGATAATTATATCAAAGACGGTGTGATCAATGAGTCAAACAATTTCATTTAGAGTGATACGTGATTTATGTTACGAACATATAATTTTTGTTTAAATGAAAAATGATTATTTATATGTAACGATGTGCAATGAATGAGAAATGTGCGGATATATATTTTTTTTTTATGTTGAAGGAAACAATATCTGTTAAACATGAATTCATTAAAGTACTTTAAACGCCAATAAATATTCTAAGTTCGGTATTGATTTATTCGACAACCATTGAATTTTTACTTTAATATATGAAATATGTTTTACATTTTAATATAATTTGAATTTTGTAGTTATTATAAAACGTAACTAATAAAAATAGTTACAAATTGGCGCCCAACGTGGGGCATGAAACACCCTGATTTTTTGATTAATTTAAAAAAAATAAGTAAATAAATTGATATATATAAAATATTATAAAATTTAAAGTGGAAATCGAATAAGTAATATAGAAATTTGAATTTGGTGAATAATAAATATTTAAATTGATAATAGTAACATATAATTCAAAACAATAACAAGGTTATTTCCATACAATGAATGTCTAACTTGATGTTTATTATTATTAAAGCAAATAGTCATGAAAGAATAATACAATAGATTTGATTTCATATATGATAAATTAATAACAAGTTTTCGGAATAAATCTTTAATATACATGATTGGAATATTATTTATTAAAATTCATTTAATTAATGTGTATTAATATTTTTGTTTTGAGTGCTTGAATATGTATTATTTACAATATATTTACAATTAAAATCTATGATTAAAATTAATTATTTCCAAATGATTTAAAGGAGAAAGAAAAGAAAAAATAATAATATCCAATGAATTAAAATTATTATTTTTTTTTGTTTGTTTTTTTTTTTGAATTTTATTTATATTAGATTTTTTTTTGTATTAACATGCAAATACATGCAAAGTTTGTGAATAAATAAGATGACCTTCAATGTTTAGTTCTCGTATAACTAGGGGTAAATTAAAAAATTTGTCTGAACTTGAGCAGGACAAATATTTAAATAGAGTATTGCCTCATAAAATACGTAGGAAATTGGAACAAGACCTTGTTAATTGTGATATTGGTGAAAATAGTCGAGATATTGTTTCCTGTAAAGTTAAAATGTCGGTACAACGTACGCCTCCACCATCTGGAAGTGCTCAATCTGATAATATGGGTGAGCAAGAGCAATTAGATCAAACTATTGACGTTCAATGGGAAAGGTTACGTGAAGCACAACGTGTTTTAGAAAATGATCGTTTAAAATTTGAGCGGGAAAAACAAACGCATAATAATCAAAATGAAAATTTAAATAACGACTCAAATACCAGAGTAGGGGGATTAACAAATAATGAAATGATGGTTGCGTGGAATGGTTTAATTAATCAAATGCCGAATATGAATTTTGATATAAAATTACCGCGTTTTGAAGAGGATAAAAATCCTTTAGAATTTTTGGCAGAATTAGAAACTTATTTTAAATTAAAAAATATAAAAGGTGCGAATCAAATGCTTGCAATAGAAACTTTTGTTGATGGCCGTTTGCGTGATTGGTTTTCTTTTAAAAAACAGACGATAACGAACTTCGAAATTTTTAAGACAGAATTTAAAAGGGAATTTTATAGAGTTCCGATAGAATATAAATTTCAACAAAAATGGGAATCAAAGCGTTATACGAAAACTGACGGTAGCTTTTTAGCTTATTTTTATAAACAATATCGTGAGGCTCGTTTATTAAATTCTGATTTTGTTGAATATAAAATAATTTTTCAAATTATTCAACAGTTTCCGTATAAAATTCGAAGATCGTTGGCAGTTGTCGATTGTACAAATATTGACAAAGTCACACAGGCATTATCGCAATTAGAGGGAACAAATGATTCTTTTGTTGATACGGAAAGACAAAGGAACGGTTGGTCAAATGGTAATAACAATAGAAATGATTATCAGCAGAAACAAGTTCGTTTTATTCATACAAACCGTTCTAGGAATAATCGAAATAATGCTGTTGATGTACCGTATCAACCCAGGAATCATAATAAAGCAACACGTACCGTAAATAACCAGAGTGCAAATAATTTACATTCAAATGTTTCTTCTATACAATTACCTGTTCCAAATATGCAGCAGCCTACAACTTTTGATTTTAGTAAACCTCCACCTAATTTATCTGTACAACCCCCATGTAATTTAAATTCATACGCGATTCCCTTTGTTCCTACGCAAAATAATGTTGCTACAAATCATAATAATTTAAACTGAAACGCGGTCCGATCGTACAAGGTCCCGTTTCGTGCCGTGAATTTTTTGATTTTGCTATGGACCTACACGAGGAGGCAATGGGAGTGACGTGCCGGCTCTCTTCCCCTCGAAGGCGGAATGGGATGTGTCCCTATCTTAAGATGAAATTTGGTAGCAGAAATATTGATGCATTAATAGATTCAGGTAGTCAAGTAACCTGTATTTCTGAAATTTTATATAATGAGATAAGAGCAAAAGAAAACATAGATGAATTGCCTGTATCTAATGTTGAGTTAATTACAGCTATAGGAAAAAAGTCTCTATCAATAAAAAGGCAAATTTCAATTGAATATTATATTTCTGATACCAAATATAGTTTTATTTTTTTGGTCGTACCGTCTTTATCATCGCAAATAATATTAGGCAGTGACTGGCTTTATCAAAATAATGTCTTGATTAATTATGATAGTCAATGTATTTATATTAAAAATCATCTTATCTCCAAAGGTGAATATCGTTTTGGGTGTGATGCGAATATAGATAGTTACTCGAAAGTGGGGGATAAAGATTATTTAGGTAAAATTTCTGTGAATAATGAGAAAAATATGTGTTCAGATACGACAATAATTAATAATGATTATAGAGAAGACTTGAGTTATGAAAATGTTTTGCATAGTCCGGTTGAAATGATACATACCGTGGATAAAATTAATGAAAATATTGTTAGTAGTCCGGTTGAAATGATACATACCGTAGATGAAATTATTGATGATGTTAGTAATCCGGTTGAAATGATACATACCGTAGATGAAATTATTGAAAATGATAATGATAATTGTGATAAAAATCGTACTCAGTCAAGTCTCATTCATGATTTATTAGATTATAATATAATTCCATTAAATAATAACAAAGTATTTGTTACTGTTGATGTGCATATTGATCCAGATGATAAACGTCTTTTAGATGACGAGGATATTCAATCTTGTAAAAAAATAAATAATGATTTTATCGAAATGGATAATGAAATGTCGCGCGATGTTTCGGATGAACAAGTTGATAGTTGCCAGGTTGGCATTGAATCAGTTGAGAAAGATGATAATTTTAACCTCTCACTCGAAATTTGCAGGAAACAACTTGATCATTTGAACTCGTATGAAATTGATAAAATATTAAAACTAGTTGAGAAGTATAAGAGTGTTTTTTCTAATTTGCCAGGTCGAGCGATAACTTATAAACATAGAATAAAACTTATTAATGATCGACCATTTATAAAACGTTCTTATCCAGTACCGTTGGCACATCGTAAGGCAGTTGACGAGGAAATTGCAAATATGTTAAAAGCAGGGATTATTGAAAGATCGTCTAGTCAATATTGCAACCCACTTAGAATCGTTCGTAAGAAAGATGGGCGTATTCGTTTATGTTTGGATGCGCGGTCATTAAATAATGCCATTGAAGGAGACAATGAATGTCCTCCGATTATCGCCGAATTGATGCAGAAGCATCATCAGGCCCAGTGGTTTTCTGTCCTCGATATGACTCATGGGTATTGGCAGATCGATTTGGAAGAAAGTTCGCGACCTTTTACAGCTTTTTTACATGGATCCAATTTATATCATTTTTGTCGCGTACCTTTCGGCCTAAAGACTGCTGGTGGCGCATTCATACGAGCATTAAGTTTGGCACTGGGTACTGATTTTGATGACTTTGTAACGTATTATATTGATGACCTGCTTCTAACATCGCGAACTTTTGATGAACACCTACATAATTTGGAACGACTTTTGCAGAGATTAAAAATTTGTGGCTTTACGTTGCAGTTGAATAAAGCGAAATTATGTCAACCGTCAGTTCAATTTTTAGGTTACAATTTAACGACTAAAGGTATAACACCTGATAATGAGCGATTGAGAACTATAATTGATTTTGGGTCCCCGCACAATAAATTAGACTTACAAAAGTTTTTAGGTATTTGTACGTATTACCGACAATTCAATATAGGTCATGCGAAATATATAGACCCATTCAGGAATCTGCTTAGTACTGCAACAGCGTGGGAGTGGACATCTGACCATGAACATGCTTTTCAGGTGCTTAAGAAGAGATTCGCTGAATGCGTCTGTTTAAATCACTATGACCTGTCTTTAATGTTTAAGGTACAAACCGATGCGTGTGATAAAGGAGTTAGTGCGGTATTGTTTCAAACTAATAATGAGGGAGATCATCAGATCATCGCGGTAGCGAGTCGTGTTCTTAAAGCACCCGAAATCAATTATACGACGACGGAAAAAGAGTTGTTGGCAATTGTTTATGCTGTTGTTAAGTTTCGCTTTTTTCTAATTGGACGTAAATTTGAAATTATAACTGACCACAAATCCTTAACATTTTTGCAAGGTACAAACTTCCTATCGGCAAGGTTAGCACGTTGGTCTATTTTGTTGCAAGAATATGATTATACAATGGAACACTGTAAAGGTAGTGACAATAAAGTGGCTGATTTCTTTAGTCGCAACCCCGAAAGAGAGTTTTGTCAGGATTCTCAAAATCGTTTATGTGTTTCATCTCTTGTACATAATATCGATCTGAAAGATGATTCTGTAGAAAATGGTTCACTGGTATCAATATGTATGTTAGAATTAAGTAAAGAATTATTATCCGATTTTAAAAATATTATGAAAAGTCAATCGAATGATGAACAATTAATAAAATTCGTTACGAAACCATCAGATAAAGTTGAAGTTGCACAGTATAAGAATATATGGTTTATGCGATGTAAAGATGTGTCGACTTGGAGATTGATGGTCCCTAAATGTCTGCAGTTGAAACTTGTATTACATGTCCATGAAAAATTGGGTCATTTCGGGGCTTATAAGACGTTGACCCATCTTAAACGCTACTTCTATTGGAAGCAAATGAATACAGATGTTAAAAAGGTATGTTTGTCATGTGACATCTGTCAAAGAGTAAAGTATCTAACATACTCAATGGAGGGTGAGTTTTTGATGGTAAAGGCGTCTGCGCCTAATGATCTGGTAACTGTAGACTTTTATGGTCCTCTACCTAGGTCGACTGGAGGGGTGCAATTTATTCTTGTAGCGATAGATGCATTCACGAAATTAGTTAAACTATATCCAATGAAGAAGGCCACTACTGTAGTTGCCCTAAATAAGATTATTAACGACTACATTCCAAATGTAGGAAAACCTTCGCGTATTCTTTCTGACCATGGGTCGCAGTTTTATTCGCCTAAATGGATATTAGCATTAGAAAAGTTAGGTCTTCGAGTTGGTTTTTCGTCTATTAGACACCCCCAGTCCAATCCGACTGAGAGGGTGATGAGGGAGCTGGGACGTCTCTTTCGTACGTTCACGTCTAAGCGTCATACGGCTTGGGCAAAATATGTAGTGAAAATTGAAAATCTGTTTAATGTGACCACACACGCAAGTACAGGATTTACACCTCTTGAATTGCATTACGGACAGGATCCTCACGACAAAATTCTTGATGTTATACAATTTCCGGAAAGTGAGAAAATTAGTAAAGAAATGAAACTTTGTTTAGCACGTGATAATTTGAATAAGAATTTTGTCAAACGCAAGCGAGGTCAGAAGTCCATCAGCAAGGTCCGATTGGAGTTAGGTAATAGAGTGTTATTGCGTGTTCCGAGGATATCTAGTGCGTTAGACGGTATGACGCATAAGTTCTTTGAACTTTACGAGGGTCCCTATATAATTTCGCGAAATTTTGGCCCAAATTCGTTTGAATTAAAAGAAGAAGGCGAATCCGCAAAGATAAAGGGTATATATAACCGTTTGTCCTTACGAAAGTATGTTCAGCCCATTATAATTTAATGTTCAAATGATCTCATTGCGTTGCTTGCTTATAAGATCGATTTGTTGTTATTGTATGAATGTTTGTCGTACCGATAATTGTAAGAGAGCTGGTATGAAATTAAAATGTATTGAATGTGTTTGATTTAAATTAGTTTGCTCATCACATGCGTTGATCTGCTGAGCAAAGGGGGATATGTGTAACGATATTTTATCCCATAAAATGTAAAAGCGAAGAAAGCACTAGGCAAATGCTCGACCGATCACACGCGTCTAGAAATATACCGAAAAGTTCGTTTCGTTTATTGTAATTTTGTAAATGCGTCATAACGGACCAGAGAGTGGGAAATTTTGATAGAGTGGGATAGGAGGTGACGCCGCAAGCGGCAACGACAATCGACAGGATTCACGCTGACGAATGGGTTGTCAACGACCAAGATCTCCAGTTTTTCGATCGAATTCGCAGACACGTGCAAATCGTGTATGCTATTTAAAAAAAGAAAAGAAAGATAGTAATAATTAAATTATCATTTACGGTGGCAACCAACTTCGATCTCAACAGAATTTCGAGTTTGGCGAACTGAATAAAACAACGCGACGTGATTTTGGAACTTCGACCATGCGGTCGAAGTCTGGGTGAGTCGAAATATTCCCAATTTCTATAACTCTTCAAAAGAATAGTCTCCCCCGGTTTTATTATTTCTTGGATGTATGGAGCCCTGGATCAATGGTCATCGGCGCTGGAAATTCAATCCGTGCATTTAATTTAATCAATTCGACCGTACGAGTGCTGGGTATTCAAGATTCGACCTATTTGATGTTTACCATGTTATATCGGAGAAATAAACATACGAGCAGAAGAATAAGGACATTCAACTGCAACATCGGCGAAGTACCAGATAAGTCGATCAAGTTTTAATCGTGTAATGTGTACCGGTTAATTCTTCATTCCTATGATCCATTTATTTCATGTCAGTGTGAATCGATTGACAAATATTTTGATCATTGAAATTAATATTCTCTATTCTTTATTTGACTTTCTTCTGAAGAGAATATTAAAGTGAAAATTAATGTTCCGTTAAAATAATGCGGATAATTATATCAAAGACGGTGTGATCAATGAGTCAAACAATTTCATTTAGAGTGATACGTGATTTATGTTACGAACATATAATTTTTGTTTAAATGAAAAATGATTATTTATATGTAACGATGTGCAATGAATGAGAAATGTGCGGATATATATTTTTTTTTTATGTTGAAGGAAACAATATCTGTTAAACATGAATTCATTAAAGTACTTTAAACGCCAATAAATATTCTAAGTTCGGTATTGATTTATTCGACAACCATTGAATTTTTACTTTAATATATGAAATATGTTTTGCATTTTAATATAATTTGAATTTTGTAGTTATTATAAAACGTAACTAATAAAAATAGTTACAACTATTGTCTGAAAAAGTATTGAATTTGGTCATCGCGGTAAAAAAATTACCCTATTGTTTTTCATCAAATTTCGACGTTTCGACCCCCTATCCCCCAGGGGTAGTCTTTGCCAGCCCCTCGGGCGCGGTGATCACCTACGGGTGCAAACTGAACTTTAAAAAGAACTTTACACACACACACGTGTGCCGAAATATTGTTTACGTACGGCTTTTTCGTGCGTAAAGTATAATCGAGTGCGTAAAGTTTACTTTACGCACAAGTTTACTTTACGCACCGAAAAGACGTACATAAAAGATATCTTATAGTATCTAAAAGATCTTTTCGACACGTTCAATTTGGTCAAAAATTCGTTACAGCGTAAAAACGATTTTTGCCTTCCCCCTGCCCCCCAAAAAGAGCTCCACCCCCTGACTACAACTACTTGGAAAAAGCTTTTCTAGACCCCCCCCCCCTACACATAGAAAAAATAAAATTGCGTGTCGGTTCATTTTCAAACTAAAAGTCTTAAAGGACTAGCCTACAGGTCCTTCATTTCAGTACTACATCTTTTAGGAATCTTTAGTATCTATTGGTGTCTAAATACTTCTAGTTGCCGAATTAGATATATTAGTAATTGATAGCAATTAAGACTGAAAATAGACATTCTGAAAAATAATTTTCTTAACATTGAGTCATCTAAAATGTTTTTACTCTAGATAATAAATACTAATGTCATAGTGGAGGTTTCGAATGTTTTCCTCCCTTACCCATTTTCATATAAGCACATGGTTTTACAATTAAATAACATATTCTAATTATTTCAAATTCAGCATTTGTTTGATCAAGTAATAATACAAAAGACATAATTTAGTAAGGAACACTTCGTTTAGGAATCCACAATTAATCCGTTTGCAGACAAACTTCAAAATATTTATATTTACCAAATTTATAAAATTTCATAAGGAAAGAATTTTTATAAAATTTGAACTACGAACTAAAATTTTACTGCAATATTAAAGACCAATATTAATGTTGAGGTATCTTTTTTCATGTCCCATACCCACTTTCGTAATACCAACGTAACATTGATTCATGTAAAATTAATAATTGATTTCGTAGTTCCCAATTGATTATTTGTTAAAACTTAATAAAGTAGACTGTACAATTTGTTAACGTATTGCTGGATTTCATAAGGTATAAACAAATAATATTACGGGATATAACGTAACATAATGACGTTGAGTGATTCATTCGAAACTGAAGCTTTCCTATTTCTCGAAAATAATACGAAATACATCGCCTGAGCAGGAACGACAGCCCGTACATGTTATGAACGATTCCGAAAATACATAAATATAAACAATATATATATTTCCAATCAGTATTTCCAAATTACATATTGCTATATACACATGTATATAATAATTTATTTTAAAAATGTACTTATTCATCAGGAAAGGATAACTATTATGGCTCTAAATATGATAAAAATGGGTTTTATCCAGATGGGTAAAATCTTCCAGTTATACTTTTCACAAGATTATTTTACCAGATGTTATTTTCTATCAGATATGTTTTTTTCCTGTCCTTTTATGCAATTTTAAAACTGGAAAATTTTTACTAAAAATAGAAAATTACTAAAATTGAAAGCTGAAAATGTCAATGATTCCCAGAAAATAAAATTGAGAAAACCGTCATTAATACTTAATCCCTTCAGGTAACATTCAATATACATATTTCGAAATATATAATTATTAAACAAACGAGTATTAAGGAATAGCCGACTCTCTACTGGGTCGAAGTTTCTGAGCGAGCGAAGCGAGCGAGGCACCACGCCATTTGTATTTACTTTGTACAGAACACCATATATTTAAGAGAACTTTTACTGTAATAGTCAATAACATTAGAAGAATAAAAGTTCCTGTAGTTTGTTCATTTCTCATCTAGATATGAAATCGAAATATATCCAAAAATATTTGTACAATTCGACTGCACTCCTTTTAAACCTGGAAAAATTAATTTGGTTATTCGTTGTCGATTTCGTGTACAACAATAGAAAACCATTGCATTATATGGTATTTGAAAGGTATAAATTTACTGGAATTATACCAGGGAATATGTCTAGACCATGTGTTGCTAATTTAAAAACAGGACGAATACTCAGTGATGTCACCTAGTGTAGAATCCGTGAGCCTGATAACATTCAGACAGATAAATGTAACGTTAAGACCCACCCAGAAGGGGTTTGGGACGTACCCTTCGTCTGTCCTTTATAATGCTACAGAATGTCGGTCTTAAGATAACAGTTGAGACATTGCTAGAGCGTTGATCGTAAAATGTTTCTGGGTTTTCCAACCTTTCTGAGATATTGGGTTCAATATGTGGCCGAACAAGGTTAGTTAAGTATTCCAAAACAGACCCTTCTGTCTCGTTTGTAAACATAACGAGTATTAAGGAATAGCCGACTCTCTACTGGGTCGATGATTCTGAGCGAGCGAAGCGATCGAGGCACCACTCCAACACTATTTCAATATTGTAATATGTCAAAAAATTTAAAATGCCACAAAGTTAATATTTGCAGCAAAGTAGTTCATGTAAATAAAGAAATATTATAAATAAGCACTATTTTAACAAAAAATTCGTAACTAGGAAATGTATATAACGTATTTAAGCAAAACACCGTATACAGGAATTTTCGAGGTCGCTGATTACAAATGCGTTATTAGATTCTCAAAAGTACAGATGGTAGATCAAAGTTTAAAAAATTATTCGATTGCACCCATATGCGAATTGCCGATGCTGACCATGCGGGCCAGTATTGGCCCATCGTTGGCAGCCGACTTTTGGCTACTGATGCTGGCCCAACGTTGGCAACTTCACTGTGCCAGAATCGAGCCAACATTGGTAGCCGATACTGGCTATAACAAATTTCCAAACTTCGGCTGAAAACTGGCCATCGCATCGGGCCAGGCCTGGCAAATTGATCTCATAGGCATTTCTCCCCATCGTCGTCCCAGCGTCGGCCCAATATTGGGCCCGAGTATCGGACCATTTCTGGCAAAGTGATAGTGCCAAATCTCGGCCCAGCGATGAAAACATTCGGGACCGAACATCGGTCCAAGCCAAGCAAATTTATTTCAAATAGAATATTGGCGATCGCATATCGACTATATCGAAAACGATGCAAGATAGAGCAAAAATGTACTAAACCTTTTTGATAGAGGAGGAAATTTCCTACAAAAAAGTCCGGGAGAGCTCTAGTCTAAGAAGTATAACTTAGGCGGGAGCAAGGCTCGAAGACTGTTTTCACAGTCTGAGACTGTGACTTTCTTAGATTGATATCTCGCGGCACAAGGTGCAGAAGCAGCCCCGAAATCTTAGTACAGTGGCGTAGGATTCCCCACAGTTACATACTTGCACATTTCTCTCCGTGTACGAGCTTTCCGATCTCTGGATCTATGGCCATTCTTCAGGCTGGATCTCGGCCCATAGCCAGCGGTGACGTTCGAATCCCCAGGGAAACCTAGCAGTTAAGTTCCGGCCGTAGCCGCTAGGAACGCGTCGCCGAACCGCATATGAAGTAGCGCCCGCGTTCCTTGAAGTGTGGGCACCGACGCGGCAACTCCGGTCGGAGGACGATCTCGCCATTTTTACCGTTATTTACTGTCGGGGGGACTTTCCCTCCAACCAAGAACTAATCAACTAATTCGTCCTGACAAACGACGAATTTCTATTAATATTTTTATTTTCAGGAATACGATGGAACTATAGTACGACGTTTTACGAACATACTAATCCTGTTGGTTGGCGTTCCAAATTTGGCCCCACCCAGGGGCTTACAGTATCAAAAGACTCGTCAATAAGCAGGGATATATGCATATATCCATCGATGTTATATACATCTTCAAGGTTTCTTCCAATAACAATAAATTCGTTTCAACGTTTGTTTTTCTTTTTTTATCGTGCTACTGCTGCGACGTTGCAAAGACAATAATGCCTGTAAAATTTTGCTAGGTTGGGCCGTTACGAATTTTGCACATGGGTTGTTGCTTTGCAACAAATTAAAGTAATTGAAAAAATACTAAATTTTAATATTTGAATTTTTTCATAGAAAACTATCAAGTTTTGGAAAAAATGGCAAAGAACAAAAAACGCTTAGAATTGATTAAAGAATGTACCGAAATTTTTTTATAATTTTTCGTAAATATTAAAACAATTGTTTAAAAATTTAAATTAAAAAATTTGTCAAAAAATCATTTTAAAAAATCTGAAAAAATTCCAGTCCATTCCTCGATGATTTCTAGTATAGAAACTTTTCATTCTTAGCATTTTTTAAAAAAGCTCATAGTTTTTAGTTTAAGCGTTCAGAAATGTTTCAAAGAAATTTTCATTGTTGGCGGCATTTTGAGGTCATCACAGTGAAATGGGGTATAAAAGTAAAATTTTTTCTTAAAATTCATATATTTTCTTGACCTTTGTTCAGAGTTTCAATAGAATCCCAACTTTGACCAATTTCGACTCGATTTTGAACTCGGAATCTTGAAGAGCGATCTCGAAAAAAAATATTTATGTACCTTTCAGTTTTTGTCATCTTTGATTTTGATACGAAATACTTTATTGAAATTGAACTAAAAAATCCGTGAATGGGTTAATGTTCGAAAAAATTCTAAAGTGTCGTTCTTTAAAAAAAAAGTATGCATATTTTTCAAATTAGAATAATTATATATTTTTTTGTATTCAAAATAAAAAATATATAATTGCCATATATAAAATAATGACATTAATTGTCAGCGTCATCTGATGTCCATTCTCCATTGCTGCTAATTTCAGCTTCCTCGCCTTGTCAAGTTCAAAGTGGTTTTTCAAATTCTTGTAAAATTTGAATTGATAACTATATTATAACAAGACACTGCCGAGCATAAAGACTTGAGGGTATGTACTTTATTTTTCGCACAATAACACTTCCTTGAGTAAAAAATTATTGATTGCATGTCCTGTAACGAGCTGTATTTAATGATATATTTAAGCAGTTAATTATGCCGTAATATACTTACAGGAGGATTTTTAACTCCATAGATAATGGTTTTTGGGCAGTTTGCTCGTTAAAACTCCTTACTGCGATAAGATCGTCAAATGAGTATTTATGAATATATTCATTTTAATCTATACATACCTCTTTTAGTGTAGGACAGTGGTAAAAACGTGTTCTACACTTCATTCCCAAAAGGAAAAAATTTGGATTAGGTTGTTAATAATAAAAGGAGTATTGTCGTGGAATCGACAACTTACGAGCGTAGGACTGGGAAAACATACCACTAAATTTATAGGACAATGTGCCCATTTAATTATAAAAATAGTGATTAAGCAACTATAAAAAAATCAGCTTGTTACTAATTATTTTGTATGACGTCCTGATTTCGACATGTTTGGAGTGCCCTTAAGCCAAACCATCCGTTTTGTAGGATTTTCAAACGTTAGTACGTCTAAGATCTGAAAAAGTTAAAAATCTCTCCGAAAAATGATCGCAGCGCCCTCTATGACCAGTGATCTGAATTCGTCTCGAAAATACCTTTCAAATGAGCCCCCACTCAAACCATGTTGCCATTTAAGATTTTTGGCCCCCCTCGTGCCCCCCGCCCCCCTTGAGGTTGGGGGCCGAACCCCCCCTTAAAAGATAGCTTGTTTGAAAAATCGAATCACGTGTTTCGGCGATTTTTGAAATTTTTATTCTTTCGAAAGTTATTCAACCGTCCCGGGACTTTTCGTACACCCTGTATATTGCATGTAATATGGGATTACGATTCACAGCGGCAGGCGACATATAACGTAAATAGAAACCCACTTCCATATCGTGAACCGAATGAAACAGCAACAGATACGTATACCTCTAGCGGCAGAAAAGTTAACAACATTGTATCACTAGTAATTTGAAAATAGCGTAATAAGAAAACAAAATTGTAGGGACTCAATTGTCTTCCAAATATCTGGGTGGAAACTGCACTTTTTGACGTTCAACGTGATAAAACCATAATTTCATGATATTTTATGTTTCAAATTTTTGAAAAAAATATTTCACAATCATAAATAAATACAATGAAACAAGAAATAAGGTTGATCGCGGCGAATAGCGTCGGTACGTACGTGAGCATACTACACGGCGCGCGCTCCCCAGTTGCACGGTGGGATCAAGGCTTTCAAAATTCATAGCCGGTAAACTATTAAAGACACCACGGTTTTATATATATATTATAATAAGCCATCAAGTAATATTGCATATAAGACATTAAAAAGGGTGCACCGTGGTCAAAAATTACTTTAAAAAATAACAATTATTTTTTTTATGTATTTATTATTATAAAAAGTTCAGACTTTTTTACTATAGTGTACCAAATTTCATCCAATTCAGAAAAAATTCCGAACAACTATAATTTTTCAAACAAAAATTTTTTTCATCATGTTCAAATTTCATGTGACCGCCATTTTGAAAACTTACAGAATATCGGAAAAACATTTTACCACATTTATATGTATCCTAAGTGCCCACTTTTCCCACATTTTCAAAAAAATCGGAAATGTCATGTCAAATCTTGATCGATTTCACAAAGATTGACTCATTTATTATAAAATGGACTCGAGGTCAATTTAATACACAACGTTACAAAGAAATTTGCTACGGTTAATATATAAAGAACAGTAAAAGTAATCCTGGATTTATACAATAAGCTAATTTAAGGAACTTATTTACTTTTACTAATAAAATTTTACTAAATAGAGTAACGGGAATAAGTTTGATGCAGTAATTCTGTAGGTAATCATATTATAGTAGTGATAATTAATCAATAATTGTAATAATGATATTATACTTATGTAATAATGGAGATAGGTTATTGATCAAGTAAAAGGTAATTAAATCAGGATTCTCGGAAAGCACCAATAGTATTGGATTGCATAAATTGAGAAGGGAAAAGACAAATTTTATTGAACAAAAAAAATACATAATTTAAATTTAAATTTTGGACAAGACTCTCCTCATAATATTGCACATTGCACTTTGCGCATGCAATTTTTATAAATTCATAATTATTTGCCAAACAAACCAAATTGTTTCTCTACCTTTTATAAAGCGGAATTGTCTTAAAATATTTAGCAGTGGAGTTTCTAGAAAGGCATTCTCTGCAGAAAATGCACTGATTAACAAATTTACGAAATTTTCTTTCCAAATTAATATTCATATATTACAAAAATAAACTTATTTGTATTTACTTTGTACAGAACACCATATATTTAAGAGAACTTTTACTATAATAGTCAATAACATTAGAAGAATAAAAGTTCCTGTAGTTTGTTCATTTCTCATCTAGATATGAAATCGAAATATATCCAAAAAATATTTCTACAATTCGACTGCACTCCTTTTAAACTTGGAAAAATTAATTTGGTTATTCGTTGTCGATTTCGTGTACAACAATAGAAAACCATTGCATTATATGGTATTTGAAAGGTATAAATTTACTGGAATTATACCAGGGAATATGTCTAGACCGTGTGTTGCTAATTTAAAAATAGGTCGAATACTCAGTGATGTCACCTACTGTAGAATCCGTGCGCCTGATAACATTCAGACAGATAAGTGTAAGGTTAAGACCTACCCAGACGGGGTTTGGGACGTACCCTTCGTCTGTCCTTTATAATCCTACAGAATGACGGTCTTAAGATAACAGTTGAGACATTGTTAGAGCGTTGAAGGTAAAATGTTTCTGGGTTTTCCAACTTTTCTGAGATATTGGGTTCAATATGTGGCCAAACAAGGTTAGTTAAGTATTCCAAAACAGACCCTTCTCTCTACCTGCAGTATGCACTTGCCCATTCTCCTTTCTCTAATTTCTGCATGTACGCAAGTGGGGGAAAATGACGAAAGTTTTTCTATCCCATGGTAAGTTTATTACAAAAAGAAGGTCTCGTTAGTTTCTTCAGACGAGTCGAAGGAGAAGGTTGTGCCAAAGTCGTACTTGTGAATATTTGTGCCAAGCTTGCAACTGTATCCAGATCATCGGACCATTTGATTCTGAAGGTAGGTACCAGAGACTTAGTACATTCACATTGTTATTAATATTGTGGTTTCTTGCAAACCGTAACAGTTCGGCTCAACGTTAATTTTTATGTATATTTTTTTACATGTAAATTATTGAAACTCCTACTCGGTCTTCAATCCAACCCAACGTGTAAGTATCAGTGCACTTTCCGCCCCGCAAAAATTATCCCAAATTCAGCTGGTTGCCCCCTTTTCCCTAGCCCGACAAAATACATGACAACATGACAATACTGTAATGTTGTCCCCACAACGGTCCCAAGTCCCGAAATGTTTAGGTTGCTCATGCTTCCTAAACCCAAAATATTCCCCTTTATCGTCGAAAACCCATGTTTTTCAAATGTCCCTTTTGCCCTCCAGTTTTACATTACGATCCCGAATCTTAAAACCCAAATTCAAACTCACGGTTGACTGTCCCGAGGCAAGTAATTTAGCCTCGTTAATAAATTGAATTACAAATATTACAATCTTAATATCCTTATTTTTATTATTATCTCCTTTCCTTCTCTTGAGCTTCCTAATACTTAGGATGATTAAGAAGAACATCCCTTTCCTTGTGTTACGTCAAATCCCGGACGTGACACTTTACAGTTTGAAGTGTAGAAATTGTTACTTGGTTAATATCAAACGTTCTTAATAATATACTTTTAATAACATACTTTTCGTTACACTGTAATCTAATTTGCTTCATTTATTATTTCCAGAAATCGTGAAAACTTTGAAGAAAACATGACTGCTTCCAAAGAAATATTTAAAATGCCTATTATATATAGGTGCAGTAAATGCAATAAGAGATTTTATGTGGATATGCTGTACCACCTACACGTACTTCGAAAACATCGAGCAAGGCCAATCATGAAGAGATGCAGAGGAAAATGGATCCTGTATGATGGTCCCGGATTTCTATGAGCAATTGTCTTCAAAACAAAGAAACTTGATGATAATTGTTGATGATAATTGGAGGCAAATTTTGATTTACGGAAATTTTCCGATATCGGGAAAAATTCAAGGTTTCAACATTTTTTACCTTTCGGTTTGGTAAATTACATCGACCCAGACCTTATGTCTGTACGAAGTATTGAATTTGGGCACTTCCAGTATAAAAATTGTCGACGTTTCAGACCCTAAGGAGACCAAGTCAACAATAAAAAAATTTGTGTCCGTGATCTTGAAGGTACGTACGTCCGTACGCCCCGTACGGATAAGCGTACTGACATCATTTTTTTTTTAAATACGTGTCTTGGCATAACTTAGATCTGATTAGATTTTGGCGCAGATAAAAAGCATTAGCCCCAATTAAATTTCTTCGTAGATTTTTGCATTTATTTTGAAAAATACAAATTTTATTGAAAAATATATCAAACAAAAAAGATAGAGCATGAATTTCTCTACAAAAAATGTTTGATGTATTTTCTTCCTAAAGTCAACGATAATGCCATAAAAACTGGTTTAAAATGCCTATGACTATTGTCTGAAAAAGTATTGAATTTGGTCACCTCGGCAAAAAAATTGCCCTATAGTTTTTCATCAAATTCCGACGTTTCGACGTAGATTCATTGTACTACTTTTGATTTGGGATTTTCTTCACATCTTTTGTTTCCTGAATAATCTAATGATACGTTATATTCATCGGTTGAAATGAAATTGTTACCAAATTCATTTCCAAAAGTAAATCTAATGTTAATGCTTATCCGGTTAGGTTTGATATGCGTTTGAGTAAACTTAGGAAAGAAAAGAAGATCGCTCATTGCCGATGGTAAAACTCTGATGACGTTATTCCTTATATTTTATGTAAACAATTGATGGCCTCGTGTATTAAACTTTGTAAGTATAATTAATAGTATTTCTCGGTATTAAGGGTCAAATTACAAATAATATAAAAATAAACAAATGAAATAATTTTTTGGTTTTCGATGGAAAACACGAAAATGGTAAAAAGATGAACTTCGCCGGATTTTGTATGATAATCGCGACAAAACCTTGACTTTGGAATATTCATATCTGTATTTAAATTGATTTACATATAAGTGGGTTTTGTGTCCCTCTAGCGACTATCGTAGAAACAAGTGCCTATTGTAAATAATATACATTTCGTCCCAGGATCCCGTGTAGACTCTTCAGTAGGGCAATCACGGGAATCCCTGCCCTAGATGTATATATGGTTTCTTCATTTAGTGTGCAATTTTTAAATAAAACTATCAGAGGAGGAAGTGATAGAGTTATTATATAGATATATATACGACTATTATTCAGTAACGGAATATCGTTATCGAAATAGTAAACGAAAAGGTTTCTTCTCGACCGTCCTAATTTAAAATTAAGTATAATTAATAGTATTTCTCGGTATTAAGGGTCAAATTACAAATAATATAAAAATAAACAAATGAAATAATTTTTTTTTGGTTTTCGATGGAAAACACAAAAATGGTAAAAAGATGAACTTCGTCATCTTTTTATCATACAAAATCCGGCGAAGTTCATCTTTTTACCATTTTCGTGTTTTCCATCGAAAACCAAAAAATTATTTCATTTGTTTATTTTTATATTATTTGTAATTTGACCCTTAATACCGAGAAATACTATTAATTATACTTAATTTATTAATTATACTTAATTAATTATACTTAATTTTAAATTAGGACGGTCGAGAAGAAACCCTTTCGTTGCTAATTGCAACAATTATTTTGTTTTTATCATTGGATACCAAATATATATACGTACTGGATAACGATATTCCGTTACTGAATAATAGTCGTATATATATCTATATAATAACTCTATCACTTCCTCCTCTGATAGTTTTATTTAAAAATTGCACACTAAATGAAGAAACCATATATACATCTAGGGCAGGGATTCCCGTGATTGCCCTACTGAAGAGTCTACACGGGATCCTGGGACGAAATGTATATTATTTCCAATAGGCACTTGTTTCTACGATAGTCGCTAGAGGGACACAAAACCCATTTATATGTAAATCAATTTAAATACAGATATGAATATTCCAAAGTCAAGGTTTTGTCGCGATTATCATACAAAATCCGGCGAAGTTCATCTTTTTACCATTTTCGTGTTTTCCATCGAAAACCAAAAAATTATTTCATTTGTTTATTTTTATATTATTTGTAAATTGACCCTTAATACCGAGAAACACTATTAATTATACTTGATCTTTTATACTCTTTCGAAAAATGTGTGCTAGGAAAAAAAAGACTAAAGATATGTGAAAATCGGTAGAATTGTTGCATACGGGTTTACATAATTTTAATTATTTTAATTATAATAAATATTAAATCAATACTGCAAATTTTAAAAATGTAACGAATTGTACTCATTTACAGCACTCAAAAGTCTTTTTTTATCTTCAGAATGTGACGGAGCTATCTAGTATTTAGTAATAAGTCTTTTCAAAATCACCGCATACAGATTCCAACGCTTGCTCGCTGTAATAACTTAGACCTTTTTTGGCTTTGAGCCAAAATTTTTCAACATTATGAATGACAGGATGAATTTTAGGTGCAACCTTTATTTTCAATTGTAAGAAGCTTTCGCAAACATCTGAAATATCATCTTTATAACTTTTTCTCAAAATCTCTGAAAAACTTATTTGAAATCATAGAAACATTGCCCAAATGGAACACACTATAAGCGATGAATATTCGCTTAGCACATCAATACTCTTAAGTAATTTCATGCAGTGGTTCCCAACAAAAGCTGGGTCATTTTGTGTTTTTGTCTTTGAACGTTACATTTTTCTGCCAATTCAAAGCCGCATTTTTCATATCTAAAACACGCTCTTATAAAGGGTATTCATTACACCTATCAGCAAATGAAGTTCTGGTGGGGGAATAATATCTATAATTTCTGTACATCTGGCAAGATCGAATAGTGGCTTTTCAATACAATTTTCATATAATTTATTAGATTTATTTTAATTTACCAAAATAATAAATGACTCTTCTTTAACTCCATCGAAAGAATCAAGAACATGTAGTTTTGTCCAAGTAAGGCTCAAATAGTTTACAATTGTAGCGATTCGTTCAGTTATCAATGTACTAAATTCAGTAATGCTTATATTGTATTTAGAATTAATTTCAACTGCTTGGAACTTAGATGTCGAAAAAGTTAACGACATCTGAAAGTTAAGCGTCTTCCATGCTTTTGTGAAATTAACTGTTGAACAGAATAATTTTTTTTTGTCTTCATTACATTTTTTTTAACATTTGGCAACATTTTGCACAGTAATGTTCTGGTAGTTTTTTAGGTAATGAATCCTTCATAACTTTAAATTGATTAGATTTGTTGAACTTTTATGCAATGTTTCTTTCCCTACTTCTGCTTGGCAATCAAAACAAGTTCTTATACGTTTTTATTTTTTTCTTGCTCTTTTTCAAAATTTCATTACTATTTTTTCTAGCTAATGTACACATTGTACGTTCGCTAAGGCCACTGTTAGATCTAGTATTTTTGCATGTTAATGAAAACGCATTAACCTTGTTATTACTGTCAACTTTTTTAGTTTTGTACAGATTGACTTGACATTTACTGCATATCATAGTTAGTAATCTTCGAAATTGATATCGGTTAATTTAATGATTTCATGGCTCATGTTGTTTATTAACGTCATGTTGCTGTTTTTCTTCAAATACATTAAATACAATTTAGCACGATTTTCCACTCGATTGACTGCGTGATTTAATACAGTTGGTGGCATTTCAAAATTATTCCAACAATTTATAACACTTAACAAAGAAATATGACTTATTATTTCCAGATGACAAGATGAATCAATTTGGTCTGTCTGTTCATTAGAACTAGAAATTTGAATACATATACGTATGTTTCTTCTTGATAACATTTTCAAAGGTACCAATGTATAACTATGTCGTTGTTGCCGTTGTCACTATTAAGAAGACTGTAAAGTAAAATTAAGAATATTCTTCTGCGAATTATATACAATATTCTCTAAAAGTTACCAAGATACGATTTTGATTTTGATCAAAGAGTGTGATTACTCAAACATCGACAGTACGTTTTGTAACATACTATTGAGGGTGGTTTGCATGTTGGATTTAAATTTTTACTACACTACCATGTCAGTATAGTAATATCATAATATTATTTTAAATTATATTTTTCTAATTATTTCTGACTATCAAATAAATAAATTAAATAAATTATTTTCGTCGTCAACAGCTAGCAATTGCTATAAATTTGACCTAAAAAAAAAATTACGAAGCCAGTCGAGGCTTAAACGATCGACGAAACGAGAAAAAAAACTTAATTTGACAGGAATGAACCCGCAGGCTCTTATTTTCTAACCTATTCGCGAAACTTCCCTCTTCTGTTATCACTTCAGCTGTATTCAAGGTACACTAAAAAAAAAGTCTAAAACAGAATGGGTGATTTCAAATTTAACGTCTAGAGCAAAAGTATGTATGATACACGCATTTCTCCTAACTAATCATCGGTGCGGCGTCATCATTATTGGCCTGCACTATTCTGTCAACAGCTAGCAATTGCTATAAATTTGACCTAAAATAAAAGCTCGAGACAAATTGAAATTAAAATATAAATCGTATACATAATTTATTATTTCTGTCATTTATTTACCCAAATATTATAAGTCTCGTATTTTCCTAAAACTTCTTATTAAGTATTTGTAATTTTATTTGTGTTTTGTGACATTGTGATAAATAAATAATGTTATTAGATGCTTTAAACTAAATAATATATGGCCGATAGACGATACATTGTTGAGTTTCTATTTTATTGTTAATAATTTGTGTTTTTTAAGCGCATTAATCATAATTTATTTCAATTTGGTTTCATTAGCTTCATACTTTAAAAAAGTTGTAGTAAATAAGGTACACATTATTAACTAGCGTAATTTACATACTATCACATAGAGTAGGAATTTCAATTTACATCGCACATAATTTGAAACTTAACAAAATCTTATGCAAAACTCTTAAAATAATAATTGTATTTACATCGGTTTGTACGTATTCGAAACGACTGTATTGCTTACATAAACTTTTTTCGACATTTTATGTTTTCTAATAAATATATAAATACTATGTGGTAATTAAATATTCTAATGTTTTCTAATAATAATACATGTTATATTAAACAAACTCAGTCATGCGTACAAGCATGTATGATTTTACACGCCTAAATAGAGTGAAAATGGAGTGAGAGCAGGAATTAGTACGAAAATGGTTGAAGTTCAAAAAGGAAGATGACAAAATAAATAACAAATTCAGTTATTATATTCTAATTTGGAATGTAGATATCCCGTGGAAGGAATTCTGCTTTCGGATTGCTTGCTTGATGTCCTAACAATTCACCCATAAATGCTATATACGTGATGGCCAATCGCAGAGTTTCAATTCTTGATAAACGTTTTTCATACGCGAAAGTCGGCACCTAAAAAAGAAAAAATATGTTTTTAACTTGAAAAATTTTGAAGTTCGAAGCCTATTTTCTCAAATTTGCGAATTGGTTAAGCACAAAGGGATTTTGTAACATTTCCTTTCTCATATCATAAGCGGGTATATTCTAAAATCTAATCAGATTCTGCGTTAATCCTTTGAAGCATATATTTTGCTTTACGAGGAAAGGATTTGAAATTTGTTACTTGGAGGGTTTCGGAATCGCTGATTACGAATCTGACCTCAGATTTTGAAAATTCAAAATGCATATTGCCATATGTGTTCATTATTTTTAGCAGCGATCCGAAAAATTTCATACAATATTTTTCCAAAATTTTCTTTTCGAGTAGTTTTGTTAGCATTACATTTTGTAAAAACGTAATTTTTTAACTGTATCTTTTAATAACAACATTGTGTTTAGCAATAAACAATTTGTATGCCTTTATTTTAGTGAAAAATATCATGAACTACATTTAATAAAAATGTTGACGTTAAAACGTTCACTACGATTGGAGAATTGCGAGAAAAGATGACATTCAGGAGTTTCACTATCTGCAAAGGGTTAAATCAAGACACGGATTAAAAATTTGTGTAGAAAAACGCAAAGTTACAAAGAACAAGACATCGTGATGTATCTGAAGAATCAGCGTATCGAGTTGTAATAAACTCTGTAAGTATTTAGGCCCGCTCAAAAAAGGATTGATTGATCTATCCAAGTATTAATAAATAGTATATATGTTCTTGGACAGATTATCTAATTCAAATGTAACATTGAGAAACATCACGGAGAAAAATAACCGGCTAAATAAGCCGAAAAATCCGCAGATTCTACCAATTTTATCCTATAGGGATAGCTGTTGGAATTCCGTTAGGGATAGCCGATAATTTCAGCTAAATTTACTGAAAAAGTCCGCAAATTTAGCGGAACAAATCTGCTAATGTAGCGGAAATTTAGAGCTAAGCGCGAATTGAGTAGGGTTAAGGCTACATTAGCGGAATCAAAACAGCTAAAATTGCAGATATTTTCGGCAATTCCAGCCGAAAATTTAAGCTGATATGAATCAGCTAATCCAGCGGAGTCATTTTTCTCCGTGATAGATCGTCCAATAAAGTTTGAGCAAGTAGTTAACTTTTACAAACAATTATTTTTGTATTACATACATTTTGATAGTTCGAAAAAATGGTTCTCAGTCTCCGCTACTTTTTCATATTTGAAAATACCTCCCCTGACATTTCCTATCTTCAGATAATGACCTAATCTCTTTCTTAATGATTATCTTTCTGTTACTTTTCTACATAATACGGTGTAATTACTTTTATTATTACATTATACATGTACCGAAAGTCATGCTTCACGGAGAAAAATGACTCCGCTGGATTAGCTGATTCATATCAGCTAAAATTTTCGGCTGGAATTGCCGAAAATATCTGCAATTTTAGCTGTTTTGATTCCGCTAATGTAGCCTTAACCCTACTCAATTCGCGCTTAGCTCTAAATTTCCGCTACATTAGCAGATTTGTTCCGCTAAATTTGCGGACTTTTTCAGTAAATTTAGCTGAAATTATCGGCTATCCCTAACGGAATTCCAACAGCTATCCCTATAGGATAAAATTGGTAGAATCTGCGGATTTTTCGGCTTATTTAGCCGGTTATTTTTCTCCGTGTTGTATCTACCCTCAAATTTCTATTATTATCAATTATATGTAAAGTATCGGTATGTAGCCTTAAGGTAACGCAGCCACCACACTCACCAAGGTTTAATAAACATTTTTCATTAATTCATTCATTCAATGTCGGAAAAATCATCGGATGAAGAAAAAGGTCGATTTGAAGACATAGGGAACAATAAACCCGTCGAAGGAATCTCAGTTTTAGCTTCGAAAATAAACAAACTTTCGTTTTCTCTTTATTTCCAGGGTGGTTTTCCTTCATGTTTTTCCATTTCTGGCAGATTATTCAAGAGTGCTCACAGTTTTGTACAAATCTCTTTTTTGTTAAAAATTGTAATTTTACTAAATCGCTGATAAAATATTTTTAGGTGAATGAATAAACTTAGTTCCTTTGCTAACTGTCAGCTAAGACCTCTAGCACACCACGTTTAATGGAAAGTTATGAACCAAAATGGAAACTATATTGTCACAACTGGTACACTTCCCTTATATAGATTTGTCTTACTGCAGTTACAATGTAAACAAATTCAAAATTATAATACGACTATACAGTTTATGAGGTGAATTTTATAAATGATAATTTTTTCCACGTAACATTTATTAAACTTACCTTTCTCCGCAATTTATCGAATGCTTCATTTAAATTGAACATTCTACGCCTTTCTCGAATATTTGCTGCCCTCCTTTGAGATACTGTTGCAACTCTTCGGCGAGGTTTTTTCGTTGTTGAAGACGGTAAGTTCGGTGAACGCCCATTTAGTCCGTAGCGACTGAAAAATTAGTAATTTAATCGAATATAATCCAGTTATTAATTTAAAAAAGAGTCTTTCTTATTGCTTAATGGTGATAACCACGAGTAAGTATTACAGAAAATATACATTATAATTATATGTATGTAGGGGTAATTATTTTGTTTTCAATTAACAACATTTTAAATATTTGTAAGCCATGTCTTTAAAAATTTATTTCTTGAAAAAATTATTCAATGAACATAAGAAAAATATTTCGTGGATGATGTTTCAAATGTTAATATTTTTCAATAAACTTAATTGTCAAAAGATGAAATTAAATTGTTAAACTCTTCGAAAGTACCCCAGACTTTATAACGAATGTTTAATAATGGTCTGTACATTTTAATTGTAAAAATTACAAATTGTCAAATGAAAATGGCTTTTTTACATGTTATATGTCAATATTAAGTGCTCTAAAAGCTATCAAAATTACACCTTTTTTTATGATGTCAACAAAACACGTGGATTCCACTAAACGTGGTATATCTTCCAATCGCCCATTTTGCACTATTCTTCATATTTCTTCAGAATTACAAAAAAGTAATTCAATAAATTAAATAAATGTTTTGTTCATTACGAAAAGTAAATGCTGTTTGGTTATAAATAAACAAATAAAAAAGTTATAAAAACTGAGTCAATGTTGCACCTGCACGAAATTAGTTTTTGTCAATCTTAATTTCAGTCCAAGTTCTGTTACTTCAATATTATTTCGTTCAGTGACTACTTTATCTTTAATAAGTGTTTAGAATTATTATCTTTTTTACATTTGTTACGTATCATGAATTTGTTTCTTTTGTCATATTTTCGCAAAAAAATTTTTATTAATAATTTTATTTGTTGATATAAATATTAGACTTAAAATTAATAAATTTAATATATAAGAATATAACGTTCGTTGAGCTTGGAACGTTTTATTCCAAGATTTACTGTATTTTACATTATAGACTGTACAAGAAATTAAAGACAAACAAGATTATCACCAAATGTTAAGAAAAATAAGAGAATGAATAATAAAGTATGAGTAGTACGAGTTCTATTTGTTATATTTTTATACAATTTTCTAGTATTTTACTAGGTTTTATTAGGAGGCCTTATTTCTGTCTGAAGATAAAATATATAAACGACAGCTATATGAACACCTCAAAGACCAGATATTCAAAAAATTCGGATAAATAAAACTTTACAAAACCACATTATTTTAATCTTTATAGGGCTCACATACATAACGGTATCAAAGCAGTTTTAAAATTTATAGCTAATATGTAAGTACATAACTTAGCCTAGGAAATTAAGCAATTAGTGCCAATTCCTACCTTGGATGTAATAATGAGCATTGTTGCCTGTACAGGTTGTGTTCATTCGAATGAGAATGAATTGGTGATTGCGCATGATACAAAACTGAAGTGTCCCATATCGGGTAACTTCCCAGGTCTCCTCCAATATATTGTGGCATTTCTGAAGTGGTACTTATGACCTGAATAACATACATTTCAGTTTGTAACTTATTGTTAGAAGATAAATAAAGAATTTTGTGTTTATTGAATGATCGAATGTCTATCTATAACTATACTATTGTAAAAGCGTAAAAGTGCTTTGAATGTATGTACTATATGCTGCAAATTGAAAATAATCATTTTCAAGACTTCTACCATTACAATGAGTATTCCTTATTACTTCGACCCAGACTACAAGTCTGGTCTCTATTGAATTTCGTCTGTTCGACAAAAAAATACACTAAAGTTTTTCATTAAATGTCGACGTTGCAGACCTTGAACAACTAAAAAATGCAATACAGAATTTGCGTCCGTGATCTTGTACGTACGTCCAACCATTCGGACACATATATGTGTCATAGATCTGATTAGATTTTGCAGACAATCCGTATATCCGCTAATTAAAAAAATCTTAAAAAACATTTTTATAGTACATTATGTAACATGGAGGCTAAGTTGGTCTTTATACGTTTGCAAGCCGAAGTCGAGTATACGCATCTGCGAGGCGTACAAAGACCTTGCCTCCACGATGCATACGATACTTTATGTAACGAAGATACGATTTCCAAGGTTGCAGAGAGGGATGGAGGAGCGGGTTGGGGGGGGGGGGGGTAGCAGGGGGTTCGGGGGCACAGCCCCCCGATGGATAATTTGGAATGATGTGAAATGAAAATGAGCATCTGTTCTCACCCGTACGGGCGTATGCAGACAGACGGCGAATAACGAAAAAGGTATTTTCTAAGCATTCTCAGATTAAATTGGAATTGTCCCATTGAAATTCAATTTTTAAAATTTGAAACAAAACCCATGTATACTACATTCTGTTAAGTTATATTGGGAGGTTCATTTTTTATATATATTTCGGCATTTTCGAACAGGTTAGAACATGCACGCCCTACGTTTGGTATACGTAGGAATGGTCATCGTATCCGACTGTCGTGTACGACGCTTGACGACGAATGGTCGTATACGCATACGCAACGTATACGTAATGTAGACGCATCGTTAGCATACGTTTATTGGACGCCGTAGCTTCAATAGAGTACGTATACGGGCACTTTATTGTACTAGTACGTTTTAAGGCACTTTATTGTACTCTTTTCATCGTGTACGATAAAGCGCTACTTAGTGTACGCAAATCGTGCACGATAAAACGCGGAAATCGTACGGAGTTACATAAAAGAACAATTTAATAATAACATTTTCTCTACGGATTGCATTTTTTATCTAGGACAATGAGTAAATGGTAAAAATACTCAGGACCATGTTGTGTTTCATTTCATTCTACGATTGACAACTGATTAGTAGCCGGGAGAGGAGATCACGTATGAGCACTACCAATGTTCAAAACATAGTAAACATGTAGTATGCAACGAATAGTATATTACAATACAAGTGCGTGAAGTAAGTGTCTGATAAGTATTATTCATAATTCGGCTGGTCTGCGGTCAGGGTCGAAGGTTTTCGAATGCTCATTTTCAATCTTACTTCGAGCCAGGCAATAGGTCATAGGTGTAAATCATTTTCAATTTTTATACATCTAAGTAACACTATAATGTTGTAATAATATATCTGTCCAAGACACTTGGACCTAAATATGTTCGCCCCTCTCGTTTCAGTCCATAAACAAATATTGGTACAATTTTATAATATAACTGAAAAATGTTAGTAAACGAACGAGTATTAAGGAATAGCGAACTCCCCACTACAGGGTCGAAGTTTCTGAGCTGGCGAAGCGAGCAAGGTAACCACTCTAACACTAGTTTAACTCCTCAAAAATAAATGGTAGTCGAATATTCAACAATATTTCTCATTTATTTATGAAATTCTAAGAAGTGATTTTATTTTTGATATTGAATTTTATATATTCACTGATATAAAACAAATTATCTAATAAAAAAATATTTGCAAAACTTTCTGAATTATACAGACAAGTTTTTAACTGCAGAAGAGAAAACCTTTATCAAAATAAATAACTCAGCTGCAAAATATTCATATTTATTTATTTATTTATTTATTTATTATGTGGCCGTTAATACCATGTTTGAAATTATAGAAAAAATATATTTTATGTAACTCCGTACGATTTCCGCGTTTTATCGTGCACGATTTGCGTACACTACGAAGCGCTTTATCGTACACGATGAAAAGAGTACAATAAAGTGCCTTAAAACGTACTAGTACAATAAAGTTCCCGTATACGTACTATATTCAAGCTACAGCGTCCAATAAACGTATGCTAACGATACGTCTATATTACGTATACTTTGCGTATGCGTATACGACCATTCCTACGTATATGCGGGACGTATGCATTCTGACAGCATTTTCCAATCATCGGTGTAGTTGGTGTAGTGTAAATTGTTCTGCATCTAGTTTAGCTCAATCTTTTCCGACACATTTGAAATCGAGACAGACGGAGATACATTTAGTGCGCACTACACCGATGATTGGAAAATGCTGTAAGAGACATGATGCTGACAACGAATCGCGGAAAGAGACAACCGAAATGCAAAAAAAATGGAAAATCGTGGTGTCATCATCTAGTGGCAGTGCGCCTTCAGCCTCAAAATATTAAAAGTTGACAACGAATAGCGAATGCTTATTTTCATTTCATTTCACATCATTTATAATTATCCATCGGGGAGCTGCGCCATCGGTAAACTTGGAAATCGTATCTTTGTTACATAAAGTATCGTATGCAACGTGGAGGCAAGGTCTTTATACGCCGAGCGGGTTCATATACTCGACTTCGTCTTGTATACGAAACTCCCGCTTGGCGTATATAAAGACCAACTTAGCCTCCATGTTACATAATGTACTATTTTTTTAATTCTACTTCTTTTCATTTTTTATTAATTAAAAATCCGTTTCTGAAATTATGTAGAAGCTGTGCCTATTATGATTGTCAGGATGGTTAAAGCGGATTTACAGTATTGTTTCAAAGACATTTTGAACCTAGATTATTAAGAAATTGTAGAAGCAACTGATTATTTCTAAAGTTCATAATGTCTTTAAATTAAGGATATTAAATCCGGCAGTTTGTAACTTTATCAATACAAATGTATCGTTACAGAGCGATATATTTTAAACTACCAATGACAATATAATATTAGCTTTTGATGCTGTAGTAGCTAATTATCTATATATACGTAGGTGGTAATTTAGCCAGATATTTAATGATGGAGATTTGATCATCCGGATCAAGTGTGTGACTTATGCATATATATGGGAGAAAATTTCTGAAATATCCTGACATAAAATTGAAAGTTCTCCAATTTTTTTAAAACTGTACTACAATGATTGTTCGTAGAAGTCGTAATCTCAAGCATTAATGCAATTTCATAAAATATTTTTCGGTTTCTAAATTTTTTTTTTATTCATTATTTAACGGACGGAATCGCCCTTTCTACTAAATTTTATTGTTGCCATATATAATTTAATCGTAAGATTTGCGAGAGCTGCAGATCGGCTTAAGAAGATGGCGCCATACTTCACATTTGTGTATGAAATGTAGGAACTGCAGAAAATTACACCAAGTACAGCAGCGGTCATAGTCGATTTCCGCCAGATAAACAATATTTTCGAAACGTAAACAAACAACGTGGCTCGTCTTACCAACAGCGAGCTGAAAACGAAATCGAAAAATTGTTCACCTGACGGGGATCGAACTCACGACCTCGTAGTCCAGTGCGTTACCGCCTGAGCCACGAAGCCGACTTGTTTTGATATTAAAAAAATTTTTTTTTTGGATTTATCATATTTATACGTAGGATGTATAAAAGTGAACCTCTAAGTAGTGATTTTTAAACATTTTTACGCGCGCTTCAAGCTACGGATTATAGCTTTAAAAAAAATAAAATTTAACTTTGAAATTCAAACTCAAATTGTTAATATCAATATATCTCAAATTCAGGTTTTAAAAATAATTTTAACCCGTTTAGACAGAAAGATCGAATCTTTTTCTATAATATATGTGAAAATGAGAGTGGCTTTTGTAGATTTCGAGAAAATAGCCCCTCAAATACCCGCGCGTCCACTATTTGAGCTCTGTCACGTGCGCATACCGCAAACCCTGCGGGTAATATGCGGTACTTAACGCTTGTCTATTTATTTTATATATATAATTTACTGTATAATAAAACTGGCAGAACTACTTTGTGAATATTTCACAGAAAACATGTATTTAAAAATAAATAATAAATGAGCGTATAAAAACATAATAAAGATACCATCCTCAGTAACATTTTACTACCTTCCGTAAAGGCAATAACAAATAGTATATTATATTTCTAGGGCGCAAAGGATGTAATTGGAGACAGGTGTGGCGTGCAGGACCAGAGGGAGGGACGGGAGTCCTGAAACCGAGGGCCTCAAGCCCTCAACGAGGGGCTTATTGTCTGATTCCTTCATTCTCATCCGTGATGTATAATATATTTTTTTCATACCTGTACATAAAAAACTGCGCCTTTGTAATGTTAGGGAAGTACACGGCGGGTGCGAAAATGTAAAATGCGCCGGGTGAAGCGGGCGAGAAAACGCTAAAAGCGCCCGCCGGATCCTAGAAGGCACAATAAGTTTCATGCAAAGGCAAGGTGTTTGTGCAGGTGTGACAACAAAATTTAATTCATTTTGACGGTACTTTTGAGAAAGTCTGTACGTATTCTAAATCAACTAAATATTTTTTATTCGAATGCATAATATTAACGCTTTTTTTATTCTGAATAATATATATTCACGCGATTTTGGTATATTCTGTACACTATCTTTCAATAATATTATATATGCACCCTAATAGCACCGAATCTTGCATTAAGATCACAGAGGCAAACAGTTTAAACTTTAACAATGTTTAAAACTTTTATTTAAAGTTATGTTCATGTTACGCATATAAGTTAACATTAACGGTACGTTTTAAGTACATTGCAGGAATGTCAATCAATGTAACCTGATAATGTAACCGTAAAGGTAGATTTTACGTTGTTACGTTCATAAGTTGGTACGTTGAAGAAGAATGTTAAAACATTTCGTGTACTGTTAATGTGCATCGTACTACACTGAGGTAAATGCAAGGTTACTTTTAAGATAATCTCATAATTTAAGGTTCTTTTAAGGTTGCTGGGACATTTTTATGCTATTAAGTTAGAGAAAATGGTATTTCAATAAAAATATACGAATATACACACCCAAGTAATACTTTTCCCTATAAATTCACGTGCCACTGGTCGTCATATATTTCTATAAAAAGATAGGCAAGCGTTAATACAAAAGATCGTTTGCCAATTCTAGACGCAATTTTGTTGCATATGTTTTTTATTCATTCAAAAATTCATACATTGTTCTCCCATGTTTTAACAAAAATGAAACTCTAATGAAATAAACTATCGAATTGTTCGTGTATTAGTAATTTTTTGTTCTTTTTAACGCGACCTACGATAATGGACTGTTATGTCCGAATTTAGTCACTATTTTCTGCTATTGGAAGTTAGTAATTGCATAACTCTTAAAAGTAACTGTCTATTAGTTAATAGTACAATTCTGCACTCTTTAAATTTCTTAATGTGAAATGTCACTTTTTATAAATTTGAAATTGAGCTACGCGAATTTCAGAGTGAATTTTCAGTACATATAGTTTTACGATTGAGAATTTAGTCTTTTACTAGAGTGGCTCCATTTCCATTTCATAATGAGTGACAATTTACATCAACAAATTTAGAGAATAAAGACCATAACAAGACTTAATTACTACGTTGGGTGAGGAAAATTTCAAAAGCGATGATTGAATTTTCGCTATACCGTAAAAGTTCTATGTCATTGGATCGATATTGGGTGCCTCAAACAATTAAAGAAAAATATAATTATAAATAAATTACAATCGTTTTACATTAATAAGATTTTTTTTTCCAACAAATCTTGTTACCGTTGTATAAAAATATAGAGTGAAATTAAAATAGCGATTTGATGTTTGCATGAACTGTTCATTAATAATAACAATTATTATTCTTAACAACAGAGGATATGTAGATTTTCTATATTAACTACCGAACTTGCGCACTAACAGTCATTATTCATTGACTTTCTTTTCCAAGATGTGATCTCACCTATTATTTCGGACAGTATAGTCTCTATTTTTTATCATGTCACAGTATTCGTTTGAAATTCATGCAGAACAAAAATTTTAATGACACATTATTCGTTGTTTAATTTTATAAATGTTCTTTTACTCACAGGAGCTTGGTTAACATTAATTTCCCACATCGGATCGGGATAACTCATATCCGGTATTTTTTCACGAAAATATTCACTTAATTGTTTTAAGTACAGTGTATCACTGATGAAACAGAAATATTATCACATATTTCTGACACGTACTACAAAAAGTAAACTATCTAAGTCAATATCTACCTTATTCGCCAAAATTCCAACTGCGAATGAGAGGTTTAGTGGCTTGGTATAGCTGCGGGGGCGGCGCAAATCTGCAGAAAGATATTAAAACCCGCCCCTTCTGCCAGGGCCGTCACCACCCTTAGACTCACTGCCACAAAATGGCCACATTTAAATGAAGAATTTTTTGAAACTTAGATGTATATTTTTAAATTTCATCGCAATTTGCAATATTGAAAAGTAAATAGTGTACATAAGTATAATGTTTCTATTAAAAACACTCCATCTTCCATATGATATCTTGAAAGTCTTTCTAAATTCTTTATGAATATTTACGCATGTAATCGTTTCTATTAAAAACTGTTACATGTACGGAGAGAAAAATAGTTGAAACAGAGTACGGAGCATAGTAATAAATAACGGAACAATATTTGCTATTGTTTTAGATGATTTACTTTCTCATTTAGTAAAATATACAATTGTTGTAGGGCATTCCTTATTTTTCCTTGAACGTAACTATAAATCCTAAATCTCGAAAAAATATGTTAAATATTTTCTAAAAACATGCGAAGCAGGCCTTAAATATAAAATAGAGTTGAAAAGAAGGTAAGACCAGCCATATCTTATGTAAAATTGCTATAGCTTTCTGAATCTGCTCTGGAGCCAAAAATGAATTTTAATTTACAAAAGCTATTATAGGATCTTTATCAGTAAATTTTGTAATTAAAAAATTTGATTTATTCACAGTTTTGGTTTCTAAAACGGATAAAGAGGTCAGTATGAAGTGAATAATTTACGCCTTTCAATGTGGAGGCTCATAACTACACATTTTTTCAAAAAATAACGATATCGATGATAGATATGAGAAATTCTTTAGAACTTCAACGAGAGACTTTTATTTACGGAAATTGCAAAACCATTTTCAATTTAAAAATAACAGGGCTTTTATCCCATGGCTTCTGAAGCTTTTCGCGAATGTGGTTGGTAAAATTTAATATATTCGGTTGGAAACTTTACAAACGTCAATAGCAAAAAGTACAAAAGGCATACGATAAACCCTCGGTTATCCCCTAAATTGATAATATTTTTGTAATTTTCATAAATAAAAATCTCATTATACCCGTAACATAGGAAACTGATCATAAACTGACAAAACACTGGACTAGTTTTCTGTTATTAATTAGAATATTTAAAAAAATGGACTTTTGTTTTGATGGCGCATCAACCAGCCTTGCACTGCTTCTTTAGAGGTGCTTAAGGGACCAAAAATAGTTGTGCCAATTATTTTTTAAAAGGGCTTTTGTCCACCGATTACGAATATGATAACGCGAATTGAGGTTCAGACGTACTACAGCGGCCATCTTGAAAAAGATTCTCTACAAAAAAAGGTATAGTTTGTTCTTATATGAGCAGTAAGGTAGTAAATTAGCGTCGAAAGTGATCATAAGGTATTTCTGCAAAATATACTTCGAAGTTAAATTTTGTCCCCGATTCGCGTTCAGCAACTCTAAAAATTAATCAATAACTTAATACATCCATGTTCATACGTTTCAAATTTCAATAATGTCGAGTTTCTTCAAAATATTGAAGTTTAATCATGGGTTTTTTTCATTAATTTTTGTTGAAATATAGCTAATAAAAAATTGGCAATACACTCGAGACATTTTTCAGTGTCGTATTATCGGCTGTTTAATAAATAAAAATTTGTAATTGATTGGTGCTTGAATGGACCAATGTTACCGAGTAAGTAAATAGTTGATTTTCTTATACAATAAATATACAATTTTCTTTTAAATTAGCACGGATAGTTACTTTTTTAGAATTGAACAGAAATTAAAAAAACATGAGTAATGAAAAGCGATATTTTCAAGATTATTGTATGATTATTACGTTATTTTTACGCAATAAAACTTTAGTAGGAATGCAAATATGCGGGAATTTGATTCGAATCTTAAAAAAATAATCACCATATTTTCCTTCTTTACGAAATGTAATACGTTTATAATTAAGCAGACAAGTTTATGACGTTCAAAAACTAAAATGTTTTTGCATGTTTTAATTCTTTCGCAGTAATCTCGCGTGTAATTCCATTTTTGAATTATTGTAAACACAGAAAGTAGTTTTAAAACTAATATTAAGTTGAAAAATATTTCTTTAAATCTGCAGAAAATGTGAGAAACTTTCAGCCATTTTTTACGCATCATTCGTATAGAAGAATTTTATTTAGTGCTCGAAATGACCATGTATGCCAACAGTAATAAAAAGTTCACTATTAAATGTCATATTGTCTTCAATAACCAATTTAGACATTAGTTCAGAAGTCAGCATTAATTGCATAGATTTCAATGCATAACTTTGGTAAGAGAATCATGTCGAATCTTCGCTTTTAATAATATGGGCAATGAAATTTTCATGAAACTTTTATATGTATATGTGTGTCAGTGTTTGCCAGATTTATTTACTAGTAGATACTAGAAATGGAATAGTGTAAATGTCCCAATGAAACAGACATTATGAGAGAGTTGTATAATAAGACTAAAAATGAATTAAAAAAACGTTAAACATTGAATATTTTTATTGCATATTATGATTTATGAAATAAAAAATTACTTTTATAAAATCAATTTACAATTGCAAAATTATTTTAATAAGGACAAAAGTGGATAAACTAAACCCCCCTATTATGAAACACCAACATCATAGTATGTCCCTACTGCTTCAAATACAATGTCCCTGTAATATAAATATCAATTATAACATAAAATGTACTTTCTTACTCGAAAAAAAAACTTTACTGTTCTTGAACGTATTTTAGCTTCCTGATTCCGATTATGATAACAAAAATGATCGCTCGGACATATTGAAGCCGACATTTAATTGCGGGATATTTACAGTTACTTTAAAAAAAACATATAAAGCAAAAAAACAATATTGCAAACAATAAGATACAGCATTAAATTCTGAACAAAAAAAGGTTAGATGCATTTTGTTGGTAATATCAAAACTACTGTGCATAAATATCTCAGAACACCAAACTGTGTTAGACGAGGCTATGTGACACGACAAACCGATTATTCTCGGATACATCCGTCCATCTTTTGTGACATTAGCGTTGATATTATGATGAAAATGAAAATAAAAATTTCTGTATAGAAAATTTGATTTTCGATCTTTTTTGTTTAAAATATTGTTTTGTTTGATTTGTATTTTTTACAATAAATGCATAAAACTGCAATAAAACGAGATTTTTTTGTGGATGAGGAAATTCATCGGCTGTTTTATACACATATTAGGTTTGGTTTGCTTACTCCTAAATTAAAAACAGTGCGTTATTCAATACATATAGACGGAGAAAATGTTTGAGATTTTCTTTTAAACAACGTAAAAAATTGTGAGAAATATGACCCCATTTATGAAACGCTCTAAAAATCGTTTCAGAAATACGGACTGCACACAAATTTATGTCCGTTTTGTGAAACACTCATTTTTATAAATTATTGATTTCTAAGACCTGAATATGTGTACAATAATAACAATGTGTGGAAACTGAACTTTTTAGTAATCAATTTATATTGCTTTTAAATAATGTTATCAGGTGCATATTTGTGAAACCATTAACCATGTAGGTACGTTGCCAATTTGATGCTAATGACAAATAGTTTCGCCCTTTTTTTTCTTGTGTTAAATGAAATTTGATCACAATATAATCATTTATGTTGAAATTAAATTAAGCAATTATTTCATGCCTACAATTTTTGTGCAGATATGGTTTAATTAAGGTGTAATATTATTTATTGTCGTGTTCCAAAAATTGTTCAAAAATCCTTATATTAAGATACCAGTATCCGGTTTCTGGCATGGTTCGTGTTCTACTCTTGTGACAGTACAGAAAATTTAACAGTCAACTAAATTTATTTATTTTATTTTTTTTTAGGAGTTTAGAAAAAATTCTGTTCAATTTCATTGGGAATTTCATTACACAATTTTTTGCACGTAGTATAAATATTTGACATATTTAAGATTGTACAATATGTTTTTACTTATCTACGTGAATGATTTAGAGCAGCAAATAAATATGCACTTAATCCTATTTTAAGAGTACATTGTAATATATGATGAGCAATAAGTAGTCGCCCTTAGTAATCAAATCAAGAATATATATATTAAAATCAGCATCCATTTCTCTGTTTAAAATACTTTCGAAACTAACTCACTGCTTTCATTATACCCGTACAATTGTTGGCTTCAACAAAAATAAATCAGCATTTAAGAAATAAAATGATTATTTTATAGATTGGCTATTATTTTTTAGATCATACGTAGTGAAACGATCCTAGGGTGCGATTACGTCTATACCCCCGGTCAACGATTTTCGCGGATTATGTGGAAATTACCGATACTTAAATGTTAGGGACTGGATTTGTTTCAAAATTAAGTATGAAAATCCTGTTTCCAAGGAAAAATTTGTATAACCATGAATCTGGTTTTAATTCAAAATTTTAAGAATTGACCGTTGAACTAAGTACAGTCAGATCGGGCAATTTTTTATGTCTTGGAAAAATTATAAAAAGTAGTTAGAATTTGTCTGCATTTTAGTACGTTAGAATATATTTTGAAGTATAGCGTTTATTGATTTACAACAAACACAAATTTGGTAGATTAGCAAGGGATATTTATCGATGGTACATAATAATGAAAAATAGCGGTACCCGGTGTGGTTTTTTTCCCACATCATGGTACCTCTCAAAATGAAGGTTACGTTTTAGGTAATTGTCTGTAAAAGTCCTTCAAATTGGTAACGATACTAATAAAGTAGGAATAGTCTTCGTGTATTAATTTGTAAGTGACAAATTTGTGGGATGGACATTGAGAAGAAGCGCAAATCTGTATGTTTGAATTAAGAACATGTGAAAAAATGTATGGCGAGTGGTGTCATCGCGATATTATATTTTATCAAAATAAAGTAGTGGGTTAATAAAACCGACGAATTATTATTTATCGCAATTCTGGATATTGTTAACAGTGCTGTATAATAATTCTAAGCTCATTGATGTTGAAATGTTCAATATTGTTAGAATTTCGACATGAGATAAGGACATGTTTTTTCCAGCTTAGATTGGAAAAAGGTGTAAAATTTATAAAAACTAATTTACTTTGTAATTGATTAGTCATCATTTTTGTTTAGTTTAATGATTAACATGTGTATTGCTCTCTGATACAGAACTGAGATGTCAGATAAGCAAACGTTTCCACATACTTATACACCTCAAAATACATCAAAATACAACCAAAGAAATTCAAGATACTATCAAATAAAAGAGATTATATGTCTAATAGTCTTAGAAAAATGTTCCATGCTTGATAACTTGATATTGAATTTCTACAAACCCATCCATCCAATTTCAGAAAGTTAAATTAATATAACATATTAGTTAATATACCAGGAATAAGTGATCGACTAAAATTCAAGATTATATTCCTGCACAAGATTCCTAAATTCGGGACTACACCCCTGTACGTGGGTCGCGAACTTACCACCTAAAAGCACGTGCGCAATAGACAACGCTTCTCATTGGTCCAGTACAAATAGAAGCGACTGGCTTAAGTTCGCCATTGGCTGAATGTGTAACGAGGGATGAACGAAGTATTTTTAATTTATTGCGAAGGAAATTCACCCGGCGAATGCATGAAAGTCTCTCATAATTAAAATTGTTCGTTAAATGTAATTGTTACTAATACACATTCTTATTTTTTATTTGTGTATTGTTTCTACTGAAATCCGTTAAAGAATTTTTTACATTTCGAGCTATTTTCCTTGTATAATTATTTTTCCAAAATATGGCGTTTTAATAGTTTATTTCGATACAAGGGCGAACAAATTTATTCTGCGAATGTATTATGGCCCAACTTGAAGGGAAAAGGGACGCAATCACATTATTTTAAGAAACATTTTTGTATATCAACCAAATTATATTTTTGTGGCAATTGTGCGTAAAATGTGCAACGTTGCACTTATTATTCCATTATTTATTAATATTAACAACAACAAAAAAATAATAAAACTCATATGATTGCTCATCGCCAAGTTAACATAGTGAAATAATAAAATGGATCTTAAGAGAGGCTATGAGCTTCAGTCACATTTGTTTCATTTCCGCATTAGTATTCGTCTTTGAACTATGTTTCATTTACTGTCACAAGGAAAAATCACAAAGTGTAATCGAAAGCTCATCATGTCAGCTTTGATTTGTGAATTCGCCATTTTGTCTAATATTTCTTTAAAGATACCATAGGACCACAAACAATGCTTTTGGTAGATAACTTGAATCTGAGGTAGTGGATATTATCGTTTTTTTTTTGCTACTGCAATCGAATCCGTTGTCCAATTAAACCCATCACGTCAGGATTTAAAAATATCTGATCGGAAAAATATTAATTATAATAATAATTAATATTATAAATCTTTGGTCGGTGAAAAAGAATTCGTTGTCTAAGTTGACGCATTACGTCATATATTTCACATATCATAACCTCAGATGGTCAAAAAAGTTATTTTTTAATATTTTTCGGATCAGATATCTTAAAATCCTGACGTGATGGGTCAAATTGGACAACTGATTCGATTTCAGTCGCCAAAAATTTATAATACCCACTACCTCGGATTCAAGTCATCTCCCAAAAGAATTTTTTCGTGATCCCGTGTACTTATTTAGCTTTTAACAAAACAAAGTGCATTTTTTCGATAAAATAACACTAAATAAAAAATGTTTAAGAACGAAAAAGTCCTAAAAGTCCTTATAGTTATCTATTAGCTCACATTTTTACAAAATTTTAGCAGTACATTTGTTTATCTTATTTTAATGATATTGCTTCTTTTACTGGGGTCAATTTCTGATATAAATTTGCATACGTATCAATCTGAATTTACGATATAATAATTTCATATATTTCATCTGTATAATTTGTATTTATATAAGCGATACAATTGACTTAATTTGCAATACAATAGCAAATATGAATAATGGTACGTAATGTTCATGTGCTTTGCTTTCTTTAAAAAACACAACTCGAGACCTTCTTTCGATTAATTTTTGTAAAGTTCTTCCAAATGATCAGTAAAATAAAAAGTACTAGTAATAAAATAAGATAATCAAAACTACTGCTAAAAGTTTCAGATAATAAGTACCTAAGAAATGAAACTTTTTCTTCGTTAAACATTTTTTACTTAGTTCCAATTTCTCGAGATATAAAAAATTGAAAAAAATCGTATTATTTTGTTAAAAACTGAATAAGTATTTGTAAAAAAATGTTAAAGAAAGTCATGAATGCAGAAATCAAAGCTAACATGATTAGCTTTCGATCACACTATATGTAATTTTTCCCTGTGATCATTTTTATAAAAATGGACGCCGATTCAAAATTAAAAAAAAAATATATATAAAAAAATGACTTTAGTAAATGGAGCATAGTTCAAAGACACATGCAACTGTGGAAATGAAACGAATGCGACTGTCAAACTGAAAATCTCCTGATTAATAGTAATTTTTTATTATTTCTCTACGTTAACTTGGCGATGAGCAATCAACTTTTTACTTTAGCTAAAATTCTGTATGGATGATCCCATACTTTTGAGTGGTAGCATAATTGTATTTTTAGACTGAATAATACTAATCTCAAATCACAGATGATTCAAAGGTATACTTCCTTTAAGTTCAATAAAGTCGAATAATAAAAATTATATATTATGGGCATTTCTCCACAAGTATAATGCTCGGGTTACTTAACAAGACTGTTGAGTGCCTATCAATGCAGTTAAAAAAAGGTAATATACTGGTCCAAGAATTGGGTTACGATATTTCCGGAAGTCATTCTCCATGATATTTCAAACAAAAAAGTCCTCTACCAAAATTGAATCTCAGGCTCAAAATTTTAGTGACATTGAAGTTTTAAACAGAAATTACTTTTTTGGCAAGAACTCGGCTAGATTTTAAGTTATTTCAATGAGGGAGGGCTCATTTTCCAGCTTTTTAAAAGGGACACGTGTTACAAAACCGAATTTCAAAAATGCGACACTCAAAAAACGACGACTGTCAAAAAGCTAGTGAGTCATAAAGCTGTGATAATCATAAACACAACAATGTCAGCTTTTTAAATGTCGATTTTTCAATGTTTCGGATTTTTGAAATTCGGTTTTTTGACATGTACCCTTTAAAAGTTCTACAATTCATCCATGAGAGCATTTGATCTGCGATGAATATTTCTGAAGTTATGGCCTTAAAAACAGAAAAAAAGCCAATTTTTGCCGTTTTTCGCATATAATTTATCTCGTCAAATAGCTAACGAAATAGCATATAGGAAGAAGTTGTAGATCTCAATTTTTATCGAAATCGAACATGTGATGGGGAAAATTCTTCGTCTTTTAATGTTCTACTATTTCTTCTTGTGTGCCATTTCTTTAACTATTTGTCAAAATAAGTTATATGCGAAAAACTGAAAAATTGGCCTTTTTTTATGTTTTTGAGGTCATAACTTCAGAAATATTCATCGCAAATCAAATGCTCGTATAAATTAATTGTAGAGCTTAAAAAAAGCTGGAAAATGAGCCGTCATTCATTGAAATAGCTTAAAAGCGAGCCGAGTTATTGCAAAAAAAAGTAATTTTTTTTCTAAACTTCAATGTCACTCAAATTCTGAGCCTCAGATTTTGGCACAGGACTTTTTTGTTTAAAATATCGTGGAGAATCACTTCCTGAAATATCGTAACCAGTTTTTGGACACCCTGTATACTTGTATTTACAATACAAGTATGATTCATCAAGGCGAAATGAATTAAAAACAAAAAATAAAAATTGATAATTTTTTTATATTTTAAAATTACACTTTATCATTAATTGCAACTTTTAAGAGTTCCATATCTTGCACATGAAATTACAAAAATATAAGTTAAACATACTGATTTCTTTTAATTTTATTTTTACCATTTTACTAGCAAAAAATGATAAAAATACAATAATTTGCACAATATGCAACGCAAATAAGCGACGTTTCACGATGTTTTCTTCTTAATTTTTGTATAGCAATCCAGTATCCCTTGTTTCAAACTTTGAAGTTTTGCCGAATATCCAAACTAATAACTGCAAGCTGACGCTTTGGATCAATGCAAGAAGCGTCGGCGCTGAAGAGTCTGGAAAATGTACAACACAGTCCACAAAAGTTATCTTTATGGTAGGTCTTCAAATGTTAATATCATAAATAATTTAATATACACAGTTATATATTACAACATGTAAATTCAATTAATGCTACATAGATCTCTTCTATTACAGCTAATAAAATTGATAATTCTGTAAATACGGATCGTAGATTATTTTCGTGTGCTCGTCAATAAAAAAATTACTCATCATTTGACCCTAACCAAACATTAAAAATTACAATTTTGATAATAGTACATTTTTGAATGCATAAAATAATAACATAAATAATTCGGCATTTAGTTATATATATTTTTTATAAACTAAACGTCTTTATGTTTTGAAAATTTTGCGAATGTGAAATTCAGTTTATCATAGATATAATAATTTGGTGTATAGTTGCCAGAAGGGGATACAATACTGTGCCAAATGAAATAAATAAATCAATCAATAGATATGATCGTAATTTGATGTTAATATTAGGCGCATTTTCCTGGATTTATATATTTCTTTTTAATACTGGAAGTAGATCAAAGTTCGATGTATATGTTAACATTATGTTTATTTTGACCGTCTTTCACTAAGGAATACCGTAATTTTGAATGTGTTCATTATTCTCCAAGAAAATGAGTATTCTATACAACAATAAGATAATAATTTGCTGCATATCTAAACTGCACTATAAAAAGAATTAAATTGTCCCGATTGGATTAGGGTTCTTCCAGATTGGCTACACTGAAGAATGTCTTTATTGAAGTAAATATTTTTATGATTAATTGTAAGTAAAAGTTTTTCCTTAAGTTATAACATATTTTCATAATTCAAAGAAATATTTACCAAACCTACAATTTTGTTCAGTGGCCAAAAAACGTCAGAGTTTCCATAGATTCCTAAAATAATAATATCTTATCGGTTTTCAACATATAGTAATAAATGAAGTACACATATTTGTTCACGTACCCGAGATTAACTTTCCCACCATTTATTCTAAAATGAAATTTAATTTTTTTATTGCTGTGGAAAATGTAATAAGAATGAGCAACTTATTGTTACTATAACTCATATAACTATAATTTCATGTATTTCCCTATATTAATGTGTCTCGTAATTACTGTCGATTACAAGTTTTTATATAGACCGTGTAACTTCACTTGCACGTGTAAAAGAAAAGAACGATGAATTAATAACAATTATTTATTATTAAAGTGAAATATAAATTTCTCACACAAACTAACTGCAAATGACAGAAGTTAAGATATTAATAACAGTAAAAAATATTGCATTTTAGAGAAAATGGAAATCTGAACGTTTTTATATTGGCCAGTGAGAAAGATTAAAATTTTCTTGCAATTCTAGTGAGGTAAGCCACATATCTTATATCCTGTAATTGTTTACTCAAAAAGTGGTCCAGGACATTGAAATGTTCAACTTGAAGTAATTGTTTTTTTATCACATATAGTATTCAAAGAGATTTTCCTCTCTCTCTCTGCGGAGATAGGAGTCCTCCGTAATGTTGTTTTTGTATTCACCAAATAACATTTAATAAATGTTCATATTAACAAGGATTTAAACCAGTGAACCCTTTCCGGCACAGTGGGATTCTGAAAGCCTTGTTAACTTTTTGTATACATTTTATAAACTTATCGTATTTCCCAGTAAGCACTACGTTAATATATATATGATACAGTGTGCGTAATTCGACCGTAGATTGAAATATATAATATAATTATGTCAGTGTATCGGTCCTTTTGCAAAAATAAAAAAACACTTTTCTTGAAAAAATATATTTATTTTCTACGTTTCGGCCTTTTGTGGGCCATCTTCAGGACTGATGTTTTTTTTTTATTTTTATTATCATACTAACATAATTACATTACATATATTAAATATTACCATGTTTATAAAAAAAGTTTAATGAAAATCCTGTTTTTGTAAAATAAATTAAGTATTCTACTGGAACTTCATCTACATGGCTAAAAATGGGCACACTGGAGAACGCTGAACACGAAACTATCTACAGATTTTAAACATTCATAATGGCGAAACCAATATAACGGTCGTAAAATAAATGACTCTATTTTTGGCATTTTAGCCCACCGTTTTGTCCTTGCCATTTTCAATTAAAATATAATCATTTGTTCATCGGCGTCGACGAAAATTCCTAAGCATTAGAATTCGGGTAAAATAAAAGAAAAATACATAAAGATCTACTCTTTTCCAATTTGCTTTTTGTTTTTTGCGGACCAAGCCTTATTTAGTAATGATATTTACTTCTTTGTCTGAAGTATTGTACAAAAATTTGTATAGCCGAATTTATAATTGAACCACAAAATGTTACGAAAAGTATTGAAATAAATTCATCTAGCAATTAAACATTCAATTTTTTAACCTATGTTTTAAAATATATTTTGTTCGTTCGCAGATATATTTACGACAAGATTTTCATTGTTGTGGAAATATAATTTTAAACTGCTTTAATTGACAATCTTCTACGATAAATTTATAATATTACATGTTGCAATGGTTGAAGTAAAAACAATACATCAACATCTGTACAAAAAACTACATTTTTATCAGTTGAATTAACTTTATTTGTTGCAGTTTCTATAATAAGTACGCCAACGTCGTTGTCAGCTTACTTGTTTGAAATGTGTTCAGTGCGAAAAATCTAAAAACACCATTTTTGCGACGTTGATCTTGAATCAATTTCATTATATCAATATCTTTAACGTTCAAGCATAAAGCGTTCGAAAAATACAACCTTCAACACCTATAGTAAATAAAAAACAATATGCTATTCGTGCGCAAAGTAAATTTTTACGTACATCAGCAGAAGAAATTGGTGTAGAGTGCAGTTATTTCCAAAGTCCCGAGTAAAAAAATATGTTTCCTATAAATTTCTCTGAAGTTTCCTTCCAGTTTCTTATTTATGTTTCTTTAGTAAGAAATTTGTTGCAAATGTTGCTGGAAATAGTACGATATTCTAACGAATTTTGCATAAGATTTTAGTAAGTTTTTAAATCGTAAATAACATCAATCCTGTTAATCGTACATTGATATTCGGAAGAAAATTTTCAAATATTTTCTCGGTGATTTCGGTAGGCAACGTACATCTTTCAAATAAAATTCCGATTCTGGTTTCAGGTTTATTGAATCTTTCCTGATGGTTTCGAAAAATTGTGTGCAATTAATATGAGTCTCATATTGTGAAGAGGTTACCAGAAGATTTTCAGTAAATTTTTCAATTAATCTATTTAGACTACTTTTCTGACAAGTTTCTTAAAGATCCCCGGCAAACGTCCTGGAAATTGTTTGATCCACGTTGCTTTTAAGTTTGCCGAACCTTTCCTGTAAGTTGCTATAAAGATGATCAATAAACATGCCTTCCATGTTGCACAGTGATTTTCAGCATGTTTACAACAAATTTCTTACTAAAACTTTCCCAAAAGCTTCTCGATGCCTTACAGAACATTGACTGCGAATATCTCAGAACTCGTTTCTCTTGAGTTTCTTTCATCTTGCTTGGAAGTTGTCTTCAGGACCTCTCATTCAACGTTTCTAGAATGTTTCTCTAAGTTTCTAATCGTCCCATGTAAGAAACTTTTTAGAAACTACAGAGAAATTTATTGGAAACATTTTTTTTTACTCGGGGATAGGAAACGTAATATTTCTGTTAAATTATATTCAACTGATATGAAATGAACGTTTATTATCCATGATCAATAATTTCCGTTTCTTTGCATTATATGCTTATTATCTAAAATTATGCAGTTAAAGTGAAAAATGTAGTTCTTATTGATTTGGTTGATATTTATCTTTTTTTATTCAGAGTATTAATAAGTTATTATCTAAAATTATTATTATTTAAATCTAAATTTGTTATTATCTGAAAATCCGAAATTATAATATTATTAAAAGCAAAATTGCGAGGATATATCGCTCTAATGGTCTATATATGGGGTGTTTTAACACAAACGTGGAAGGGAGTCTTTATATACCGTGAACGTGAAATTGTCTGTGGTTCACGCGTCACGCAGCACGTGACTGTAAAAATCGCTCAATCACACGTTGCGAATTATAATTTTTACAATGGACGGGATGAGGATTGTTCTGGTATTTATTGGAAGCAACGGAAGTGGAAACATTTTAAAAATTTAATAACATATCGATTCCGGATATAATTAATTTTCCTATAAAAAATCTGACCAAAAGTAGAACGTTAGTATAGGGTAGCTGCTAAGTAAAGGGACAACGGTAGGGTTAGGTCTAATACCAGATTGATCTAATCCGATTATAAGAACACTGGAATTGTTGGGCACGTCAAAAATGACAAGAATGCCAAAAAAGCAATTACGTAGTTACATCGAAGCGCAATAACGTATTGCATACTCACACTTGCGTGAAAAATGAAAGAGATTTCTCGAAATATTTTATCGAATTTTTTTAGTTATTTATACGTTCTTAATTTTGTTCTCATTTTTAATAGTATTTTTTAATTTTTTTGTCCTTTTCTTTTATTACCAGTGAAAGCTAATAGGAATTATTTGTAAATATTGTTTTTTTTTAGTATTTATCTTTATTCCCATTATTTTGTAATTCTGGTTTTCAATATACTCTAATATATTTTATTTAATTATCTAGAAAATAAGGCGTAATTTATTAATTCATAAATTATTTGTACGATGTCCGCAACGCGTCATTTTTAATCCAAAATTAAATTAAAAATAATTAAAATAGATTTAAATGATACATATTTCATACTAAGACTTCTTAAGAGAATAACCAAAATTTAGGACAATGAATTGAAATTTTTTATCATAGAAGTATAAATTATTCTTTAACGATTCAAATGACTTCCGTGACCTTTTTAAAAAGACTTAGGCGAGACATTTCGCACTGTATTGCTGAAGTTCAAACGCAAGTGTGGAAAAATAATTTGACTTCGTAATAAAGTATTAGAGTAGAACAAGGCATCAATAAATCTAGTCTGAAGGGAACTGTCCCTCGTTTTCGCAACATATGAGATATGCCACATATATTAATAATTTTATGCACCCCGCTCTTACTGTCAAGCACGATACAATTCGATTAGACACGCTAAAATTGCTAAAGTTTATTCTTGGCTTTACGTCGCTGGCCAACAAGTGAATTAACTAATATCTATCTAATTAATTTAGGGGACGTCCCTCCTTTCAATTTCCTCTACTTGCACAAGAATAGCTACCGTTTCTTTCATATTCCACTTGTTGAATACTTCTACTATGTTTAAATCTCATGTCGTGCATACAAACAAGGCTGTTGGCCTATTTGTATCTAAATGTATGACGTGAATGTGTCTGGGATTATATTAATTTCGTGTAATTAGGTCAAAAAATGTAAAATTAATTTTTTGTTCATTATGCGAAACTTTGTTATTGTTTCTGCCATAAACCACTGCATATACATTTTTAATTTACTGCAACAGTGACAGTAAAACATGGCCAAGCTATAATTTTGAATAATTACAAAAATGATAGGAATTATAGATTTAGCAAGAATACGTGTTGATGACATTTTTTATTGTTTTTAAGGAGATCGTAACATGTATATGGTTGTAAAGTTATGCACATAACGTTAGAACATATTTTATCTTTGCTTTAAATACTTAATGTAGTCTTTGAGATTACTTTGTAGATTTCTGGTTCAAGCAAATTTGAGCAACATTTGTAATCCTTTTATATCGTTATTTTAAACTTTGCGAATCTGATGTAAGATTAGAGTTCCAGGGCCTTCAATCATTCGCTTTTGTAAGAAGTTTCAAGCAAATTTGAAAATTTTTTAATCATTATCATCCATATCGGATCCGTCATTTTAAAAATTGAAAATTGATGTCAGATTCGCGTTCAGCGACCCCTAAAACCCCCCGAGTAACAAGTTTCAAGTGAATTTCAGCACATTTTTATACTTCGTCTGCCATATTGGATCCGCCATATTGATTTTTTATTTTGACACTGTACATTTTAAAGTATATGTAATTACCTAAATTTTAAGCCTTACTAGAATTCTTTTCGTTTAAACCAATTCTGGATGAAGGGTCTCTCGTTCACGTGGAATGCCCTATATATATTTATCACTATACGTACATCTCAAAATACATCATTTTTTAATTGTTTTTATATTGAGTAAAATTTCATTATATCAAAAATACTTTTATTTTTCTAATGAAATGTATAAAAAGTGGTAAATGAAATTATTCAAAATTTGAAATTCAGTCAAAAATTGAATAAATCACTGACAATAGAAATTAAATACTATTTAAAAACAGTAGTCTTTCCATGTGAATATTTATTTCTATTTTTAATTGATAATAATTACCAATCATTGAAATATTCAGAACTTCTGCTAATGTACAGATATCGATCTCAAAAATATTTAACACACTTTTACCACTTTTTATTCGTAATATTAGAAAATCAACTACAGAAAGTACACACTTGCAGCAGAAAAGTTTTAACCTACAATAATGTTTTTTTCATTTTACTATTTGGGAGCGTCTCATGAAGAAATAAAAGTCAACTTTTATTTCTTAACAGATAATTAGTAACTACTGAAGACGAGAATAAGTATAAGAATAAGTCGTAACTTTTGACAGTTTCCACTATTATAGTAATAAAATAGATGATTTTTATCTTATATGTTCATTTGTTTACCTGGTCCACAAATTGAAAACTGTAAACTTGGAATCATAGAAATATCCTATACCCCGACCTTTCTACACTATAAAAATGTATTACCATCTAATTTGGATAATACACCGACTAGCCATACTTTTTTCTTTTACCACTTTGAAACCAATTCTGTTAAATATGTTAATTATATGTCACGAAGAACAATTCTGCATAAAAAGTGAGCAAGTTTCGAACTGAACAAGGATCGACACTTAATAAGGTTCGAAAATCTTTGGGATCAAATTATATCCTCGAGGTACCAGTATAGTCAGAAAACGTGACGCAGATTTTTTGCCTTTTTCTTCTTTGGTCACGCCTTATTACACGTTTTGATTCCTAGTCCGAACATTCATAAAAAAGCGTATTATATCACATTTGCTCTCTAACAAGTAAGTAAGCAACCTGCACAGGGGGAATTTCCAAAAGGGTCTTTGTTCGAACTCGAATAGGGTGAGTTTTGCTTGCAGTGATTGTAGAAATGCCCAACAATATCGTTGAAATTTTAATGTCTAACCAGTACACTATAAACAATATTTACATAAACAAAATTATGTAGTAAATTAAATAATGAACATGATAATCGAATATATAACGTAGCGCAATTCTGGTAATTTCTTGACAATAGAAGATAGAAATTTTATTGCGTTCAACGATGAACAGTATCGGAAGTGCCTGTGATTCAAAATTATTAATAACATCAGTTCGTTAGTTTGAAAAATGTAATTCAGTGAAATCTGTAATAATGAAGAATATAATTCAAGCATGGCGGCGCCGTAGAATGAAATATCAATAAAAATATAAATTTTCTCAGTTGTTTTTTAAAATCGCAAAGATTTCACAATATCATATCACATTTTGTAAATTAAATATGGCGGATCTAATATAGCTCTTGAAATTCGTTGCTGCTGGGTTATTAGTGTCGTACATTCCCAGACACCAAAACAGAAAAGAGTTACGAATGATTTCGAAATGTGCTCTAAAAGAAGTCAGATTGCCCACTTTCTGAGGGTTATCTGAACATGAGTTCATAAAGATCTCATAATGACATCATATTCAGAAACCCCGCAGAAAGTATTTTATTGTCTAGGTTACTAGTCCGATAAAAGCTTTGGAAAATGGCGGATCGAATATGGTGGAGAGTTTTTGAAAAATTAATCAAAATAGATCAGACATCAAAAATTAAATTACATAAAAATAAATTAAATGACTTCATCACTCGGAGTAATTAATCAAAATTAATTGTGGCTAGGTCGATGATCCGTGTAAAAAAATAAAGAGGCACGAAGACAGATGTCAGTTCATGATCGTCGACGTTTCGACAGCGTCGCTGTCATTTTCAAGACTAAACATATTTTATTTGTTTTTAAACACTGATCAAATTTACACGTCAAAGTACGTGAGTTATATAGTGACTGAAGTAAATCGTTGAAACAACATAAAGCGTTTCACTAGCAAGTATTACATAGAAATTTTTTCAATAATATTCAACGTAAGTAATTAGGTTGTTAATTGTTTGAAATTTGAAAAAATCATTTTGTAGGCACTGTTGAAATTCTGAACGTCTTCAGAAAATTTACGAGAAATAGGAACTGTTGGCGCGAGTTTTGTATAGTATAGGTCGATGTAAATAAAGATATTGTGAATTTTCCTGATTTCGTCCCAAAACGACACAATTTGTCGCTGGATTTCATACTCCGTAAGTATATAAGTATCTTTGAGATATTGTTATGAAATCTAAATTTCTTATAATTTTTGTGTATGGTCTTTACGAATTGGAAGTCTGTTTTTCGAAATTTTTTAAATATGGCTACATAAACGATAAAAAACGTGGAAAAAAGTGAAAAGTTATTCAGTTACCTGCAATTTTGTACTGGGAAGGAGTTTTGGGATCGTATCAGGCCCCAGAATCCTATGGCATAATGAGTTTTACTAAAAGTTAGTCAATCTTACGATTTGAATTATAAAATGGCGTCCTCAAAATGGCACTATTGATACAGAATTTTTTGGTTTTTTACGTTTTATCAAAATATTTCTTGTATCTTGTCGTGTATTTTGATGAATACGTTCGTGTAGCTTATTTTTGAGTTCATGGAATATAAATCCGTTATTAAACATTGTAAATTCAAAAATTTCCATGCATTGTATCATTTAAGTAGCCATATTTAAAAAATGGAAAGACATCCAAAAACGGACTTCAGAGTCGAAAAGAGCATCCTCAAAAACTACAGGAAACCTACATTTCATAACAATATCTTAAATAAACTTACGCAGAGTGAAAATCGGCGACAAAAATTTGGGACGAAATGGGTTAAACAAAGAAGATGTTTTTTACGATTTCCCCATCGGTTTTTGGCGAAAATCTCAGGTCCACCTCAGCGTGCAGACACAACAAAATACTTTTTTTTACTATAAATTTTATAATGTATTCTTTTGTCAAATAAAAATGTATCTCTTAAACATGACTCAAAATTCTTTAAATAACCTTATTTATTGAAAAAATATTTTTTTTTATTGTAAACATAATTGTTATTTACTATTTCAACAATTGTATCTACAATTGCCTTAAAAAGCATAAGAAACCTTATAATCTAACAAAAATTTTGAGATGGCATGTTTTGTACCAAACTTGTGAGCTCGGCAACTTTTAAATTAAACTAACAATTAATGCCTCCATTTTAATAAATATTTTTAATTCAAATTTGATACACATATTTACCAAAACATAACAAGTAACTTTTCCTACAATATCATTAACATTTTTTAATTACAAAAGAAAAACTCAAACTTACTGTGTCAGCTGGATTTTATTTATATTATTTTGTTGTTGTTATATTGTAAAATTTCGCAATATGCCGTTCTATACTTTTTTATACACAATTTCATTACGAAGACAACGGTCATTTATTGGCTTCTACACGAATAAGAAAAACTGAAATATTCGCAAAAACCGATAATGAAATCGTAAAAAATCGCAAAGTTTTTATAAATTGTGAAGTGTAAAATTTAATGGCGTGTTCTGCTTTCGCACTGATTTTGCACTCTTTCCAAAAGAGCTGTGTAAATAGTTGCACTGCAGGTCGGTACAAGCTTTTACGTAGGTTTCTGTGGAAAAAATGCAAACCAGTGCAAAAGCAGAAAGCCCTATAACGTAGGTTCAAGTAAATAATAAATAAACTTTACTTCCATAGTAAAAATAAAGCGTACATTCAAGCATCCTGTGAGAGTGCAAGAAACGTTTTTGCGAAATTGCACGCTAAATCAAGCGAATCGCACGCTTAAAATAAGTTTAAATGACACTTAATTGAGAAGAATTCTGAAGCGTGAATATGAACCTTTTAAGCGTTATCTAAGCGTCTGGATAAGCGTCTTTTAAGAATGCATGAATCCTTATTTTTACTTTTGTACGGGAGATGAGTAACCCGAAATTAAAGAGTTCACGACACGTTCGGCAAGATGGAGTAAAGCGATTTTTACAATCTTTTTACAAGTCTCCTTACGAAACCTTAAAATTTTCAGTATTCAAAATTATTTTGCCCCACATTATACCATTAGAATATCAATCATTTTTTATTCATTATCGACGAATATTTTTATTACAATACACGTGTAACACCATGATAATTACATCTTAGAAATTGATTCACCAGTGGTTGATGCCACGCGCTGTCCTTCTTTCATGTTGAGCGTCATATGCCATTGATTATGACTGGATAGGTGACCAAATGATAACACCTCATTTAACCCTTTAACGACCTGCAGATGTGCTAATTTTTAACTTTGATTTCAAGCTCTTACTATTAAAAGAAAAAAATTAGTAAAAATTCTAGAAGAACATTTCCATATGTTTTTGGGGTCGCTCTTTCGAATGGCATTGTCGAAAATTTCAAAAAGTGACTTTCAACCCCTATTTTATTCAAAACTAGTAAAAAAATACAAGATTTTGGCATGCAATTTTTTCCAGTTGCAATTTTAGTTGTAATATCAATTTTTCAGGTCATCTAACGTATCAAAAACGTGTTCCCGATAGCTGTAGTTTGAAAATATGCTTTGCGTTTTTGGATTTTTTAATTAAAAATGTCATCTGAAAGTCAACAATTTTTGAAAAAATTTAACATAGGTTGGTTAAGATTTTCAAAAGTTGTTGAATTCTCTTAAAACTTGTTACACGGTTTTTTTGAGGTTGTTTATTACAAATCTGAAGTCATTTTTTCTAAATTCAAAATGGCCCATCCAATATGGCGCACGATAAAATCATATTTTCATCGTATTGTCTTGTTATTTGTTACTGAAAAAAATTGCTTGCCAAAATCTTGTATTTTTTTAGTGTTTTTGAAAAAGAAGGGGTTAAAAGACATTTTTTTTTAAATTTTGATTTAAAAAAAAATTTCATTCGAAAGAGCGACCCCAAAAACATATGGAAATGTACTTATTTTTTTCTTTTAATAGTAAGAACTTGAAATCAAAGTTAAAAATTAGCAAATCTGGTCGTTAAAGGGTTAGAAATAATTAGTTTACCTTTAAAAAAATTAAATTACATTTAAAAAATGAATAAAAATTAATTTTAATAAAACATAATATGGAGAAAATGTGAAAATATAATAAATAAAAATGTTTGTAAAGTAATTATTTCTTATACATTAATCAGGTACTCTTTCTGTGCGCGTTACAAAGCGTACGTTGCCGATCACAAATGTAGAACGTTTAACTCTTAAAAGGTGCATATTTACGCTTTAAGTACTCCTGTCGAACTTTTGTGGAAGTGGAAATATCGTATTTTATGAACACTTAATGGACGCTCACATTTTTGGCAGGGTTAAGTTTGAAATTTCCTATAATGTTTCACCTTTGGTCATAGTCACTCGTAGCGCTTTACCGTGAAATTTTATTTACATTATTTTTTTATGTTTCAAAGAAACATTTTCTATTTTTCGTAAAATTTTTTCTAGAATTACTGCACTATTTGTTTATGGCTGCTATCAATGTAGCAATAATATAATTTTTTGTCAAAAAATGTTAAAATGTGTTTTATTATGTATGTACAAATTATAACAATTTTGTTAATATTATCGCAAATAAAAATGTTATTATATGCGTAATTAAATTTTTCTATAAATTTTCATTAAACATGGATCGGTGTTTCGCCCCAAGTCTCCCCACAGACTCGTCAGTTGGGTTATGTGAGCAGACCCTGCCCAAAACATGACACTAATCATAAATAAATATAACAAAATAAAGGATACTACTCACTCACCCATTCCGTGGTGCGCAGAATCGGAACTTACACCGATCCCACAAACTAACTGATATTTATCAACGGCGTTGATATTTATACAATGTTATGCAGGCAGTCAAGTAAACAAGCACAATAAATATAAACAAAACAATTGAAATATACCTTCTCTATCTCTTTTGTTTCTTTATATTCTTCTAAAATACCGCCACTTCTAATCATGGTGCCTTACAATAAAACACACTGTTACAAAATATATCCTTAAAACATTAAAATAACTTAGTATTTTTTGTTTAGTTACCAAAAATCACCCTTTTCAAGTGGTTACAGAAATAGTGTCCCTAAAACTACAATATACGTACAATCTCAATTTTCAATTCTGGAAATAAACAGAAATAAAGAAACAATATATTATGAACGTATATAATCTTTTATTTTAACTACACTAATAATACCCAAATAATCACAAATTTGAAAGGTCTATTGTAGATAATCTCTGTAATCGTGACTGTAATTTATAGGGCCTCTTATAATTTCTTCTTATATACAAGTTAACATTATGTACATGAATATATACAACATCGTAAAGACGATGCATTTTAAAGCTGAATTTTTCCGGTATATACAAACCACAAAAGTTTGTATTCATATCCGAGACAGCGCTCACCCACGCTAATGTGCCTCCGGTGATTGCGATAAAAGAACGAAAAGAACCCAAAATTGAAGCAATGCCTAAAAATAATAAAGTGCATATTAGTCCTTTTGTGACTTTGCTACTAATTTTAATATCTGTTAAATACATACCATGTATATCAATACGAGTATTCTTGCTAGTGGATATCGCCTTAAAAATACTCCAATTCGTATTCCAATTGCATCTAATGTTGAATATGCTCTCTTTACTCGTCTAGAAACTCCACTGTCAAATGGACTTTCCATTAAGAAACTTGGTAACAATGCTTTCACATCGTCAGTGTCATTTATGTTATTAAATGGTACTTCTTTTCTCCAATTTTGACGTTCCGTCTAAAAAAAACATTCTTGTTAAAGTAATACAAATAATTTCAGATTGCTATATAAGTAATTAACATTTAAATGTGAGTAGTTGATAGTCAAAAATGTAATAAACTGCAAATAATATTTAAAAATAATCAATTTAATTGAAAATGTTAAAAATTAATCGTTGGAATTTACTAAAACGATCTCAATATTCAGGAATTAAAAATTGATTAAAATAGATAGAAGTTAAAAAAACATAAAAGAGAAAAAAATAGCTGTTATGTGTCTCAATAGATGTTTTATATAATTACCTCTAGCTTTTCAATTTGTAGTCTTAAAGCATTCCTTTCTAAAGTCAAATTTTCAAGCTCTTGTTGTTTAACAACTAACGTTCTTGTTAGATTTGACAATCTATTTTCAACTTCTGCATTTGGTATCGAAACTGTTGAAAGTTGCGATCGAAGTCTTGTGATTTCAGCTTCTTGTTTTTGTAATTTAGTTGAAAATGAGGTATGCCGAAGGTTTAATTCTTCTCTCAATGACCGTGCTTCCTAAAGTGATATATAAATATAAATTCTTATAATAATTACATAATATAAAAACTAATGCCTTCATTGTTAATACCTCACTTCGCAACCGTGCTTCTTCTTCAACATCTAATCTTTTTCTTTTTTCTGCCGCAATAGTTTCTCGAGCTTGAATACTTCCCTCCATTGCACTTTGCCGTATTTTTTCAGCATTAAGATCAGCATCGATAGCTTCTTGACGAGCCAAACGAAGTTTCTCGCGAATTTGTCGATTGTCTTCTCTTAAAACGTCCCGTTCTTGTCTTTGAAGTAAACAGAATAAAATTTATAAAATTAGGGAAATTACGTAGTTAATAACTTTAAAATAAATACGTACCTCAATTGGTCTAATTCAACCAGTACACTATTGTCTTCAAATTCGGAAGCTGGATTATTTCTTAATTCTGCTATCATTTTGTCCTTTTCTTGCAATGTTTTTATAGCCCTAGCACGATGTTGTTCGAGCTCCGATTCAAGTGATTTTAAATCTGTTCTCGTTTTGTCTAAAGTTGAAGTTAAGTCATTAATCTCTCGAAGAAATCGTGATTTCTCAGAAGTGATAGAATTTAATTTTTCTTGAAGAACATCAATTCGTTTTTGGTATTCTTTTACCTTCTCTTCATTATTGATTGTTTTATACACTTTCTTTTCCACCACTTCCACTTCCACTTGTGGAATTTCACTGACATCTATAATTAAAAATAGTTGAGAAAAATGAATGGCGTTTTATTATTTTATTATATTTTTAATGGCACGAATTATACAAACCATGTTCAGGTGGCTTATCGATATCAACAATACTTTTATCATCATTTAAAACTTCAAGATCTGCTACAAGTTTATTATCTGTTACGTTTGTTGGAATAATGGGTATCTTCTCTTCATTTACTTCAATCAATTCTGCACTTTTCTTTAAATTTGAAAGGTTTGAATCGATCCATATCGATGAATCCGATTGTACATTCAACGAAGATTTATTACGAACTGGAGTATTTGGTATTGATGTTGATAACTTGTGAAATGGTGACTTCTTCTCAGCATGGAATGACTTATTAGCAAACGCATGTCTAAAACATTAAAACATGTTAAAAAATATATATATTTAAAAATTACAGGCATATTAAAGCTCTTTCATTGTTAAATCATCTGGGTCATTGAGCAGGCTGCACATGGTACTTCATCTATATAGTATGAATCAGGGTTGGGTAAGTCAGCATTTTTTTAACTAAGTTAAGTTAAAGTTAATTGTTCAAAAAATAACTAAGTTAAGTTAAAAGTTAACTGGTAATTTAGTTAATTGACGTAGAAGTTAAAATTAACAAGTTAAAAGTTAAAAAGTTAAAATTAAAAAGTTAAAGTTAAAAGTTAAAAAGTTGTAAACTAGAAAGTTAAAAGTTAAAAGTTAAAAAGTTAACGTTAAATGTTAAAGTTAAAAGTTAAAAAGTTGAAAACTAAAAAGTTAAACCGTAAAAGTTAAAAAGTTAAAAGCTAAATAGTTAAGTTTAAAGTTAACAGGTAACTTAGTTCATTGAAATAGAAGTTCAGTTAACTAATAATAAAGTTAAAAGTTACAAGTTAAAAGTTAAAAGCTAAATAGTATAAGTTAAAATTAAAACGTTAAATATTAAAAGGTTAAAAGTAAAAAACTTGAAAAAGAAAATGTACACTTAACGTTAAAAAGTAAAATAAATAAAGATAAAAGTTAAAGTCGACAGTTAAAAGATTATTATATATTATACACAAGTTAGAAGTGAAAAGTTAATAATTTCAAACCTTAAAAATGAAATAAAGTTAACTGGTTACCGAACCTAAGTCTATATTACGATACAAACTTTTTACTTTATTTTTTATCAACATTTAGCATTAAATGAAGTCAAAATACAAATTTCAGAAATTGAGATTTCTATCGATTGAGAATCAGCGAAGAAAAAGCCGAAACCAAAAAACTACTGACATGTATATGTATTTTGAAAATTTCGAATAGGACTAGAAATACACGACAGGAGATTTTGGTTTCAGGTTTTTCTCAGCCAATACTCAATCCATCTTTATGAAATTTGTATTATCAAATTCGTATAATGCTACATTTTGTAGTAATAAGGTAGACATTTTGAAACGGGCTTAGAAATTATTTAATCCACACTTTTCAGGTTAGAGGTAAATCTGCAAAGAAGAAATTTCAAATGTTTTGTAGGCTGTAGAAGCCCGTGAAATCTACCGTGCAAAATTGAAATACTGTAACTGCCATTTTTGTCCTCAAAAAGTTATGATGTTTATATTACTCTCTATGTCTGTAGAAGTGCTTCTGTACAAGTAAAATGTCATTTTTATATTTCTAAGTTTATTACCTTCATATTAATTTTGTTCATAAAACCTAATAACGTATTGTGACAGAATATTAGTCATAATTTTGATGTCCAAAGTATATTTTTCACAATTGTAGTTATTTTCAGTTTTGCAGAAATGTTAACAGTTAAAGAGTTAAAAATTAACAGTTACAGAATTTAAAAATTCAAAATTAAATGTTACAATATAGAAAATTAAAAATTAAACATTTTAAAAGTTAAAAAGTTAAAATGTTAAAGGGAGGCACCACCTTCAAAATCAACTCTATGAAATACATCTTTAAAAAATTTGAAAACATTATATTTCTTTGGAAATTTTTGACGAGGAATTCAGTAGTGATAGAAGAAAAAGTGTGTAAAATGTATGTGACCTACATTGTAGCTAAAAAAAATTCCTATTTTTAAGTAATGCTACATTTTTCTCGGTTAATTTAAAAATTCATAAAAATTAGGTTGAACATAGAAACATATTTTCTAAATAATTACGTATGGATTTTTAAAAATTCCATTTAAAAAAAAAAAAAAAATTTTATGGAACAAACCATTTTTTTAGAGGTCAAAAAATTGTTTACACTTTTTCTTCTAGCACCACTGAATTCCACGTTAAAAATTACTAAAAAATAATGTTTTAAAAGTGTATTTCATACAGCTGATTTTGAGGGCAGTGCCTCCCCTTAAGAAGTTAAAAAGTTAAAAAGTTAAAAAATTAAAAAATTAAGAAGTCAAAAGTTAAAAGTTAAAAGTTAAAAAATTAAAAAATTAAGAAGTCAAAAGTTAAAAGTTAAAAGTTAAAAATTAAAAGTTAAAAAGTTAAAAGTAAACTTAATTATGTTAAGTTAAAAGTTAACGTTCTAAAAAGTATTTAAGGTAATATTAATTAACTATTTAACTTTTAACTTAACTTTTAACTTTTTAATTTCCTACTAAGAACCCTGGTATGAATTATTGCTTAACACTAATATAGATGAGTAACAAATTTAAACTGTTATCCAATAAATTTATACTACATTACTCCATAAATAACTTTATTGTGTTAATTTGCTAATTAATTATCTTTATGTTGTTGTAACATTTTAATTTTGAACATATTTCATGACATAATCCATCTTATGTAAAATCTCAAGCTGAATTGCTAGAACAACTACAACTACTCATTTTCAATTATTCATTTTACATAAAACCTTCGAATTCTGGAAAATAAAAAGTGTCAAGAAATTCTAGAAAGAAATATTAGCAACACCATTTTATTAGTTAAATAAACTAACATCTGTTGTGCATGTGATATTGTGAATTTATTTTTTATCACTAATTGATAAATAAGTGGTTAGATAATTGTAATGCACTGTCGTCAATTATACATTAAAATTAATTACAGTCTAGCAACTTCATTAGGCAGATTACTTCAGGTAAATTATGAAAAAAATTACAACCAAAACAAAAGATTAGCAATAAAACATGATTGCGATTATGTAAAAAGTTTCTGCCATCACAACTTTTGTTTTTGTCAATATTTACCTCCCAGATTCCGTCTAATGGAGTCGTCTAATTAGTTATTTCTTATATGGTTTAAATTAGTACTTAAATTATTTTACAATTCTTTTATTTGCTTAGTTTTTATCATATAGTAACACTCTACCTGTAGAAATATGATCAGAGATTTTTCTCTACACTGAACTATGTCTCAATTCTTTCTAGTATTTTATTTACTGAATCTTTACTATATAAATTTGACAATGCTACATCAACACTGAAAATTATAACTCTCCCAGCAAACCGAGAATGATTCAGAATTATTGATATTTTAAATAATTCAGATTCTTATTTGTGTATTCTTCAAGAAGATTTGTGAAGCATTGAATGTAATGGACTTTTTCATTTTTTTCTTATTTTTAGTTGTTTAATTTAATTTTATCTTTTTTTAGAATTTTTTAAGATTAATTAATTATCTTAAAAAAAGCTGATCTCAAGCAGTCACCATCCAAGTAGCAGAGAGATAGATAGATAGATAATATTTATTATTGTCATGGAACAAAAATTCCTTAGACAAAAAAACAAAATATGTACAATGATAATGTATAATAAATTCTTATAACTATGTTACAATCTAGTATAGAACGGTGAGTTTATACAATGCAAATTTTAAATGACTGAGGTAGTTAACGACGCAAATTATTACTAATAGTTTTTTTAAATTATTAATAAATTATGAATAGTGTTCCTCAACAAGGATGCTTTGATCAATGATTGCATAACATAGACCACTGGTCAATAACTGTTGATCACTAACTATATAACGTCATATGATATTTCTGTTACATATTAAAATTTGTTTAAATTCTTTATTATGATCTCCTCCAGTCGATTAATGCATACATATATAAATGAATTTTGAAAATTTCCAAAACTTAAAAAAGTATAATATTTTCGAAATGTGTTCTCCCTCTCTGATTAGAATAAATTTAATTACGATTATATTTGACTACTTAGACCCAAATAATCATAAGTTGCAACCTATACATTAAGAACAAAATGAAGTATCACATGAAACAATAAATAAGTTAAACACTGTATTTATGACTAATAAATATTTTTTTTAACTGTAATTTTGTAAGTAAGTGTTTTGTTAATAAACCAAGATTACTTATATATACAAATATATCTTATCAAATATTTTAATACAATGCATATCATGTTATAATTTTATGAAATCGGATGTATCTAATCCATAATCGCACAATTACTGTAATAGTATTGAGAAAAAGTGAAAAATACTCACTTACATACTTCCACAAGAATTAAAAAGAATTTATAGGTACAGTAGGTCCCCTCTTATTTTAAGATTTCAAGTCAAGGAATATGGCGGCACCCCCTCTTATTTTAATGCTACTTCTCTTCCTCATCACCAGCAGCGTGAGAGAGAGGACATGAAAAAAATTAAAATAGAAGGAAGCAAATCCTTAAGATAGAGAAGGAACTTAAAATAAGAGGGGTACTACTGTACCAATATTGAAACACATTGATAATAATAACGTAAATGCGTCTCAAAGAATTACCAAGCATTCGCAAACGATTCAATGATAACGCATTCAGAAGATTTTACAATTACTTGTTTTGAGAAGTATTCAAAAAGATTCGTTTTTTGAAATAAATATGTGAGTACAGTAGGACCTCTCTTATTCTAATTAGTAAAGTTTTTCAAGATGGCGCCGACCTCTCTTATTCTAATTTTCCCCTTACCCCCACTTACTTTGCTTGCAAGCTTGTGATTCGTGGACAATATTTTTCGTTGACTTTTCGTGTGTTAGTAGGAGAAAGATTAGAATAAGAGAGGTTCGAATAAGAGAAGTCTTACTGTATTGAGAAGTATTCAAAATGAATGAGTCAGTCTTAATTGAAGTATTCAAAATGATTAAGTTTAAAGGATTCACAAAAAGCCACAAATAGGATTCACATTCGATGAAATAAATCAGTTTGAATGCTTCCCAATCATTCTTGGTTTGCTGGGCTATAATCGCAGTAGAATGAACACCCTGAATTGAAGACTCGCTGGTGAAATTGGGAAACCAATAAGTTAAAAAAATTGGTATCTTAAAAATTGATTCTTGGCATTTAAATTTGTTTTGGTACACTGAGAATACATTAATTTTAAACAATATTATACTATATATGGGTAAATCCACAGAACTTTTAACTTTACGCTTTGAGAAAAACATTTTTTTTTCGGTGGCACACATTTAAAATCAACCTGAGGCTACTCCTAAACATATAAAATGTAAAAAAAACGACACGTTATGACTTTTAAAGGATTGTTCCAGCGTAGTCAGGTAAAACGAGACCTAAAATTATATCTTCGAACCAAACATATTTCTGTACGCGGAAAACAGATAAAATTTGTTACTCTGGGTTTTTTAAGTTACTGGTCACGAATCCGTCAACATTTATTATATCCGACAACATTTATATGATATTTAGAATTCAAGATGGCGAATTCAATATGGAAGACCGAATTTGTAAGAAATTACTCAGACAAGCTCAAATTGGGTATTCGGGGGTTTTCTTTCTTTTTGCTTTTAGGTGCATAATATACAAATTTTAACAGCAAACATTTATTTAAGTCGATTTAAGGCATTACAATCCCGGTAATCCTGAAAAAAATGTTAAATAGGTATAAGTAAGTTGTCATTAGTACCATATTTATTCATTTTTAACGAGAAAAGATGAAGCAAGGGAGATGAAAAACAAAGTTACCCAAAGTTACATTTTCATTATTTCTGGAGCAAAGCTATAGCGAATATCGACCGATGCGCGACCCCGAATTCAGTTTCAGCTGGTTCAAGCAACTTTTTAGGAATTTGGTCCGCCATATTGTATCTACCATCTTCAATTTTTAATATTTGTCAACGTATTTATGATCAGTTACCAATAAAACCCGCGCGTAACAAATTTCAGCCTTTTTCCGTGTAAAGAAAGGAGTTTGTGTCAAAGAGATAATTTCATGTCTTGTTTTACCCCTGAACATCGTATTGTATTTCTGGAACAAGTTCTGAGTATTATTATGACACCTAAAACAATAAATTACGCCAATAATCGAGGCATTTAATTGTGTATAGTTCGTGTGCCTGACAAAAGTGTCATTTTTCAACAACAGTTACGTACGAAGGCTATAGGTTGTAATAGGCACAGAATTGAGATGAGTCAAGGCACACCTTATTCCTTGGAATACGTCACTTATTATATCATCAATTAAAAATTCCCAAAGTATGGAGCCATAATATTGTTTGGTCCAAAAGTTATTGTTAGAAATTAACGAAAATTCCATTTTCCATAAATCTTCTGCACGCGACTTTGGACGCATGTCATTCTTATTAAGCGATAGGCACACTTATTTTTCAAGTATGTTTGGCTTTTATAAAGTGCCATTAATCAACGACATGATTTTCAAATGAAACGAATACACGTTCCAAAAGTTACAGAACAAAATATTTAAAAAAATACGATTTGCACGCAGCAGTTTATTCAAATTTTATGAGCTTTCGTGTTTCCTTTGGTTTTTTTAATCAACTATCATGCAAAATAAATAACTGTACCTTGAAAAGCATATCCTTTTTAGTAAATAGTAATGTTTTATAAATATTTCTGTACAGCTTATTTACGTGAATCTTAAAATAACATGAAAGTCAAAAGTTCTGTGGATTTGCCCATATAAAACCTGATTACTGGTAAACTTGGTTTGATATTTTTATTATAACAATATGTTTAAATTTCATTAAATGGCAGGTGATGAAATAACTTTTACAGAATTTATAAAATTGCTTAACATATAAAAATTATTTTTATATCGAAAGCCCAACATCCTGTTCGTTTTATGAACCTTATCGTTACTGAAATCGAGAAGATACTAAATTTTACTTTTAAAATAAATATGATAACACTTACGATGTTTCGTGTTGAATAAAAGCATCGATACTTGATTGTTTTGAAGAAGGTAATGTCATAACCTCCAAAAGTTGCGCGTCGTCAATGTTTCGATGATTGTTGTCTTTTTTTAAAACAGCTGCTGTGTTTCGATCGATATTATTTAGTAAATCTTCCGCCCTTCCTGCAAGATCTGAGAACCAAGCCATAGTTGATCTGTGGTAAAATTTTTAAATAATTTTAATGAGTATATTTCGCAGATACGTGTACTCTTTTTTAGCGAGTGACAGTGACGCAGATTGTGACTGTGACGTTTCTATATGCATGTATATACACAGGTTCATAAACAGCTGATCCTGTCTCGCTCCGAAATTTGTTGTGATGAAAAGTCATCACAACCATAAATTAAATTAATCTACACCTGTTAGAGCTATTAAACATTATGTATATAAGTTATGTTTATTCCGCAATGCGATACACAATAATTATATTTTATTTAAAAAATACTTTTTAAAAATTACTCATAATACTTACAATTATAATAATTATATTTAAATTAATACCTTATACTAATAATGTTCTTTATGTCACTTAAAAATATTAATATCACATTATAATTCACAACTTCTTTGCCCGGCCTTTGCCACGACCTCGTCCTTGATTACGTTTTTTTTTAACGTCGGTATCATCTGCAGTTTTACGGGATGTGAAGAACTTTTTTTGTGTTTGACTACTAAACGAACCCTGACTAGCAGAAATTGACCTGCTGGGTGGAACATATTTCTTTGACGACACTGAAGACTGACTCAATCGTCTGATAGCTTGGTCCAGAAATTCATCTTCCTCATTGTCGGAGAAATCCTTTAAGTTTAAACAATACATGTTATTGCAATACCAATATTAAATATTTCAATTAAAAAATGTACTTTTGGTTCATTTTCTTCATCGGAGGATAAACTGAATGTTTCGATTTTTTTCATGAACGGCTTTGGCAGTAATTTTGTCTGTAAACATACAAATCGTTTATTTGTTTCATATATATTTATTATTTTAATAAAATGCTTAAATACCTGTGGTTTTTCTAATTTGTGTGGTAAAAAATCTGAATCCTCCAAATCTAAATATTTCAATGGTTCCGTTTTAATCAGGGAAGTTTCTCTCTGTTCTCTTAAAAGTTTTCTCAAATTGGCAGTTTCATCTTGAATTTCTTTTAATTTTGCCTGCATTTCAGAAATTTTATCCTTCAGTTCTTTACATTTATACTTCTTATCATTTTCTAATTTTTCAAGTTTGTTTTCATGGGTCTTAACTTTTAATTCCAATTTTTCTAGAAGTTTACGAGAAGTTTTGATTTGATTTTCATACTGATTTATTTCCATTTTACTTTTATTCAAAAGTTCTGTAGATTTTGAAATTTCAGTTTCCAATTTTTGTTTTGTACTTTCTACATCGTTTTCAGATATTTTAGAGTTTTCTATTCTAGATATAAAATTATTCTTTTTCGAAATCAAAACAGATTTTATTTGAATATATTTTTCTTCTATTTCTCTTTTTTCAGATATACAATTTGTTATTTGTGCTTGAATTTGTTGGATTTGTGAATTGTATACGTCATCTCCAGCAACATTTTTTTCAATTTTCTTTATCTAAAATTAAAAATTCGTTTATGGAAAGTCTATTTGATAATTTAATTCTATAATAGTTTAAATATGTACTTCGTCTTGTATATTCGTATTATCAATTTTAAGTTTTTCGGTTTTTTCAAATATTATTTGCTGTTGTTTCCTTAAAAAGAAAATAATTTGTATTTTAAGTGTAAACTAATTAATTAAATTCTTTCTTACTTAATATTGTTTATTTCCACTTGAAGTGTTTGTGATTGTATCTCTTCGTCTTTAATCAGTTTATCAAAACTGTGTTTTTTCTAAAAGGAAATATTTAAGAAATTAATGTGTGATTAAAGATATTAAACAAATTTAATTTCATACATTAATTATGATGTCAATTTCTTTGATTAATTTACTCTTTTCCTCAGCTCTTGATTTCTTTGACGTTTGATGACTGGTTACTAATTCATTTAATCTAAATAGGAATCGATAAAGTAATAATATACAATTAATTTAAAAATATTTCAACAAAATACAGTACTTAATATCCAATTCTTGATTTTCTGAATTTTTTTCTGCTTTAAGCGTTTCATATTTCTGTAAGTCTTGTTCCAGTAGTTCATTTTCAAGTTTTAACTTGGTGAAATTCTCAGCTTCTTGTTTATCAATGTCTTCATGATTACGAAGTTCTTTCTCGACTGTTATAAAACATAAAAAAAAACAATTATACCTTTAAAAATTGTACATTTTTAAAAACATATATTATAAAAGTATTTTGTACTATCGTTGTACTGCATGAAATCGCACTGCATAATATTTTGCAACTGATCGTTGAAATATATGGAATCTGCATTTTGCTTCACTGTCACTTCTTCGTAAAGTTCTCCTATTTTTTTAGTGTTATCTTCACACATTCTTAATAATTCTGTTATTTCTTCCATATAATTACATACAGTTTTTTGGCACTCCCATAATTCCGTGAATCTATTACAAGCACATTAATCGGTCAAAAATATAAGCTTATAAAAGTTAGTATATTTATAATATGTATCAAATATGTTACTTCGATGAGAGGGTATCGCTTTTTTCCTCCCTCGCTGATATATTTTCAGATTGTTCAATTTCTCTTTCATGAATTTTTATGATTTCTTGCGATAATGCGTCGCACATTTTTTCAGTTTCGTATAGTTCTTGTTGTAGATCAACTACATCTCCTCCTTCTGCAAATTCTTTTTTAACGTTCTAAAATGCATAAGTTAATGAATAGGGACAATATCTTACTAAAAAAAATGTTACGACAAAATGTTTCAGTCAAAAATATTATTCTAAAAAAATAATATTATCAAAAATATTATTTAAATTAATTTTATTTTGTATATTTCTAGAAAATTGTTAAAATTAAACTTTATGCTTAACTGGTTTATTTATTTTATTTATAAACTGACATTGTTGTCCTTACCCAGTAAACGAAAAAAGATTGAAAAGTATTAAAAAGGGATCAATTGGAATTAAAATGAGACTACTTTTAATTCATTTTGTTCAAAAAAGGAATTAGAGTGGTTTTGAATTCTAGTAAATTCCAAAGTAGATATATAAATTGAAATGATTGAATCCCTGTGAATTCCACATCTGTCCGTATCGTTTAAATACCATTTCTGGAATTAAAAATTCCTTTCTTGGATCCCCCTTGAATACAATTTTTTACCAATATTTGAAAGAATCCCATTTAATACAAGATATGGGATTTATGATTATATTCTTTGAATACCGTCGAATACTATCGATTACCAATCCCAGTAAACGAAAAAAGATTGAAGGGTATTGAAAGGGGATTAATGGAGATTAAAATTTGATTGTTTTTATCTCATTTTGTTCATAAAAGGTATTGGAATGATTTTTAATCCCAATAAAATCCCAATTATGAAAAGAATTTCGACTTATTGAAACCCTGTTGTTGAAACAAATATTGAATTCGAAAATTTCAAATAGCGTATTCAAAAGCGAAAAATTAATCCAAGTCAGTACATTTCAATACAATTTCGGTTGTTGGGAAATAGAAATTACGGAATTTTAATAACCATCGTGGTTTAAAAGTTTCGAACCTTTTCGGTTTAGTACGTTGTAACTGCATTTCTGACGTGAACTATTGTCGAGTGCTCAAATGATACTGATATTTCTTTTCAAATTACAAGAAAGTTGGGATATATTATGTGTTATTATTGCGTATTGTTTTTGATGATTGAATAATGTGACAATCACTTTTAAATTATTTATATACGTGTTTATACATTATTTATTTGTGTTTGAAAATCTATACGATTTATTATTTTTTCGATTATTTTTATTTATTTTGCAACTAGTTTTTATCTTCATGTTTTTATAGGCCATTTTTTGAAAATGTTTTATTGCTATCAATACTTTGTTGCAGTTTTTAGCAGTGGGTTTATGAAGTATATAAATTGTTCTTTATGTTGTTAATCTATTAATTTTTTCATGTGTTAATATCAATGAATTTTTGTAACTGTAATAGTTTTTCTAGTAATATTTTGTCCAGTAATATTTTGGAACATATTTTTTAAAATAATATTACGATTAAGTAATAACGCATCGCACATCCAATCAATAATGAGTCATTACAATTGCTAAACATACCTCTAAGGAATCGATAAGTTGCGTAACACCTTCCATGTGCTGTTGTCGCAGTTTTTCAAGTTCTGCAAGTTTTTGATTTACTAAAGGAGTGGCAGTTGCAGACGGTGGTAATGCCACACTCGATTTTCTTATTTTCTGTGGCGAACCACCGGGTGAAACCGAACATTGCCTTTTATTGAACATGATTACCTACTGAATAACAGTTGAAGAACATTGTTTAAATTGGTATTTTACAAAATTATAATATTTTAATACATACACAGTATTTTTTTACCAAAAAAATGTTCACAATAGATTTTTCTGATTCTGATGTATATTCGTGTTGGCAAGTTTATTTTGATAACATACTTAAATTGCGAATACTGTACGATATAATTAATGAAATACTATTTTTTAATTACATATATCAACATATTATGGAGTACATTATCGATTTGTGACAGAAATTATGTGTACAAATTACGAATGTGAACATTTTGAACATTGTTCGAATTCATTGCAAGTAAAATTAGGTTAGTTGGACATCAGAAAGACAATTTTTATTGATCCGCCATGTTGTTGCAAATTAATGGAGCGCAGCACGAGTAGGAATGAGATAGATATATGTACTTTAAAGAAATTATGTATATTCGCTTCTCTGTCTAAATCGTTGCATCAACATGGCGTCCTCCGTACTCCGCCGCCATTCGTCGCGATTCGCGATGATTCCGACAAAGGTTAGATTTCATCACCGACTGTGTATGTGCCGTAATGTACATATATAATTATTAAACTAATGTAAATTGTTTGTTCTATAAACTTTTAAACATTTTGAGATCCTCATGTTTACAAGAATAAAAATTTTATTTTAAAATGACTGAAAAACGTTGTTGTGTTTGTGATTCAAGCGACAGCAAATATAAATGTCCTCGTTGCGGCATATTTTAGTAAGTTAATTTCGTAAATATTTATACAAGTGTACAATGTAATTATAAATAACATGTAAACTATTTTACTGCTTAAAATAAATGAAACTTGGCAAATTTGCAATATCGTTAATTTTGTAAAATGTAGTTTTTATTTGTTTATAATTATTATTATTTTAATTACCATTTTTAAATATTTCTTCAGTTGTTCGGTATCATGCTGTAAAAACCACAAGCTGAAATGTAGCAGCAATATACCACCGGCAGTTGCGTCGGAAGTTCCGAAGAAGCCAGAAGAGCTGTACGAATTTCCTACTGAAGATACAGTTCCTATGGAGAAATTAAGCCAGCTACGAAACAGTGAAGAAATTAAACGAGCTTTGCAAAATCCACATGTTCGAACCATAATTTCATCAATTTTGAACGACAGGAATCCTACCGATGCTATTGCATCAGCAATGACAGAACCTATTTTCGTTGAACTTGCCGATGCTTGTATAAAAGTTGTTGAATCAGGAAACGTGGAGAGTACGTAGTAAGATACTTATTATTTATAAATGTTGTATATATTTATATTTTATATATGAATGAATGCGGTAAAAGAGAAGTATGAAAATAAATAGATATTTACATTTTGAACTGGTGTTTAAGAATTTCTTTTCGAGTATAGTAAGTGTTATATTTTTACTGAAACTAAGCATCTGATTTCGGTACGTCACTGCAAAGAAATTACATTCATTCCACAAATGAAAACGTTTAATCATGGAACTTTATAACTATTTCATTAATGAGTCATTGTCAAAAGTCATAATTTTAATATTTTTAACTCATTTTTGTTTGATAGGTATTAAGAAATTACATAATAGTAAACAATATTAATTCAAGAGTTAACAAAAAATGAATTTTACCTACATTATTATATTAACATAACATTTATTCTACATTACAAATATCTAAAACATTTAAATTTGTATTAATTTAATTTTATTTTTATTTTATTATACACATACTAAGACAATCTTGTTTAAAATTTAATCCGTCGATTCGGAATAGGCTTTACGAATATTGTTAATTTCACAAATATTGTTACTTTGTTACATAATTAGAAGTGTGGTTGGTTTTTGTTAATAATTATTATTACAGTACGTTTTCTTTTTTAATGTGTATATTTCGTAATATATATATATAATTGGTTCTTCTAGCCATCGTTCCTGATTTTTCTGTTATAATTCTTTACGTAATTGGGTATTACCCTTTGATTAATAAATAAATTATTTATACGGGTGCTAACCATTCCCTTATACAGGAAGTAACAATTTATGATGACACTAAGTAATATCAGAAAAACAAAATATAATACAGTAAATATATATAAGAAAAATAGAATATCAAAACTTAGTACAAAAAAACTGGAAAACAGTATCAAAGTTATTGGTAAAAAGATATCAAATTAGCACTAATAATTTGACTTAGTAACGTATTGCACATTGTTAAGTGTACAAACGTTGGATTAATGTTTTCCAATCAATACTCTTGGTGTTTATTGAATTTGGAGGAACCTTTTTTTTCAACAGTTTTAACAAAAGTCCTTAACATTACAAATGAATGTTAAAAACGGTTTTTTTGTATACCAACATTTTTAATTGGTTTTTCACCATTATGATACTTTTCTTCTGTAGTGAGACTCTACTTCTGAAGTGAGCTACGAACTAAAGCCGTAAACGGTAAAGGTTTTTGTAATCTGTTTATATACGAGTCTTTTTAGACGTTTTTTAATGTATTTGTTATTTTTTTTGGGGGGCGGGGGCGTCTTTTCAAAGTTTTGTCATATGTATTATGGTGACCGTTACTTAGACGCTAATTTATTTATCCATGTAATTTATATAAACAGTTGAGAATTGATTAATTATTTCTTAATACTTTTGATGCCTGACAAATATACTTCATAGTACAGTAAGAATAGAGATTTCACACATCCTCTGACAGGACTTCTCCAAGTAAAATCATTCTGGTAAAGAGAATCAATTATAGTATGGACAGAGACTATATTGACTAAAGAGAATCAATATAGCCAAGCCACGTTGAGAGCGTTAGACAATCCAGTCGTCAAATCAACTTTAGTCAGAGATACAAAGACCTGCCTCCGTAACCTCCGTAACCTGGCTATAAGGAACAAACTCAGCCTGACCTGGATACCTGGCCATATGGGCTGTAAAGGAAATGAAAGAGTGGACACCCTTGCCAAGTCGGGACACTGCCATTTCAAGAAGGACTCAACCTACTGGAGAGACAAATGAAATCCCAACAGGTTAGAGAGTGGATCAAAAACAAAAATGCAGCACAACCAAAAGCCTCGCAGGAGAGCTGCAGGCGGACTGATGGGCTGAAAAACTGATCGAATTAGACAGAACAGAAATAAGAATCTCCATCGAAATCCTAACCGGACATGGAAATTTAAACAAGCTCAGTCACACCATAGGAAAGAAACCTTCACCGATGTGCACTAGATGTGACGAAAACAAGGAGGAATCATCCTTTCACTTCCTATGCGAGTGCCCTGCATTGCCGGATGCTCGAAGGAGATACCTGGACTCTCCATTTGTGAGCAAGGAGGAAGTCAGGGAGCGGAATCTCGGACAACTTTTGAGATTCTGCAAAGCAGCTGGCTATCCAACGGAACCCTGAATAGCATCAGGAATAGCATACAAAGGCAAACAGCTAAGTGTGCTGATTTCTGGGGTTCACCCCGAACCTGATGAAGATAATACCAATACCAATACCAAAGAAAATCAATTATAGTATGGACAGACTTAATTGTTGGTAATTTGAAAAAAAACTAGCAACATTATGAAAAGTGTGATTGATAAACTCCACTTGCAACCAATTTTAAATGAAAAAAATACATAGAAACCTACATTGAACTGACTTAAGATCTTTTATGCCATAATTTTGATCAAATATTTATTTATTTATTTATTTATTTGTTAGAATAAATTTGCAAAAACACCCCAGGTACAAAAGATCTACAGTAATACGTCGCTTATAGAATAGAATATATAAAATAAAATCTGTTAGAGAAAGACAACAATGATATAAACAAACCAAAAAATACTAGTAATAATAAGCAAGAAAATTATCCTTGCATCTAGCAACAAAAGCAGTTAACGAATTCACTAATCGAATACTTTCTGGAAGAGAATTCGACACCTAAATTAACCTAAAAATGAGAGAATAAAAATAAAAATTGGATTTGCAAACTCTAACAGTATATGAGCGTTACGATAAGGATAAGGCATTAAACGTCACGTGAATTGATTTTAATACCCGAGTATCTTATATGATCCGTCAAAATCTTACATATGTAAATATGTTAAATATTAAATATTATTAAAATAAAAAATATTTAAGATTCATTCAATGAATTTGATTCCAAAGTTATATAGTTCTAAATCAGTAATGTAAATTAAATTTAATTTCTATTAATTAATGAACTATTATTTCTGAGCAGACTAAAAATTCAGAAGATACAATATTACAATTCTTTTTTACAATACATTGAAATATCACAACATTGAAAATGATGAATGTGTTAAAAAATGCAGTACATAAACTGTCCATGAATGAAAATAATGACTATTTCTACCAGCCACTTCTCAGCGGTAAAGTTCTGGTTTACATTATCTTCAAAATTAAAATTCAAAATTAAAAAAATTCAAATTTCGACATCCAATCAAGATTTTAAAAAATAGTCTAATTTCTCACTTATCTCATGAAATATTTTTGTACTAAGTTATAGAATAAATATATAACATGGGCATGCAGAATTACAGCAACTGAACGAATTAACCAAAATTATTAGCCAGCAGAATTACATGGATGGCAGGGGAAATACATGCATAATCATTGAAGTGTAAATATAAGAATAATATCAATAAATAACCAGTAACTATAATTGTTGAAAAATATATTTTTATAGACCACTACTTCTATCCATGAGATTATATTTTCAACGCTGTGAGATTTAACATTTCTATAAAGTTTATTGTCAAAGACAGATTTAATTTGCGGTAATTATATGATATATATATATAATATACACATAGAATGATAATTGAGGTGTCACAGATGATTTTTTTCTTGTCTTTTTATACAGAAAATAATAATAAATATGATTTATACTACAACTGACAGGGAAATTACACATGACAAGGGAATTACATGACAATATTTTTATATTTCCAGACGTTTGCAATAAAATAAACAATTTGAAATAATAAGGTAATAAATTACCAAACGAACGTAAAATTACTACATATAATTTAATAAGAAGCAGTTATTGCTTTAGAAGAAAAAGTACGCCAGAGGAATTACAATAAAAAGTAAATGCGGCCAAATTCAGTATTATATTTGATAAAACAATTATATTTTACATTGTTATCGCTAGTATTTCGGTGTAACTTCACAATATCGACCAAAATAAATAACTTCCAAATAATTTCAATTAATTCTAATGAAAGAAAAATTAACTTTAAATTAATTTAAAAAAAAAATATTTAATTGTATGAAAAAATGTTTGACAAGCTCAAAATAAAAATGATTCATTTCGCTAAGTTTTTATGAAATACTCACATATCATTTACAACCTTGTGTACTGTGTAGATTGATTGAAAGCTAATATACTTACGTGTGTACAACACTTCTAAAATCGTGGAAAAACTTTACAGCCAGGGGACTTTACAATTTAACGATTATTTATATTAAAAATTAATAAATAACGAGATATTGAGAAATATATCTTGGTAATTTATTAAGCTATAAAAAACAAATAAATTACCTTTTAAATATTAACTCAGCTATAATTATTAAGAGAGATATTTGTTATTTACATAGGTTTGCACTTTAGATGAAAGCCACCCATATTCAGAATGAAAAACCTTACTGTTAAAATAATGAGAACTTCCTACAATTCTAATAAGTTTTCTGAAAAACATTTAAACTCTTTAAAATTGCAAGGAGGACCTGGCAAGAACTTTTATAGAGCCAATACCTCATCATTGAAACACTGTGGGCAACATTTGCTGAATATACATTAAAAATAAGTTGGTAGAATAATTTTCGAAATATTAACCCATGTTTTATAAATTTATTATTAATAAGGACTTTTCATAATTTCAAAATATTTTTTTCATTTCAATAAGAAATTTCTGAAATATAATCATTAGAAAGGTGGAAAAAAGACAAAAAATACTAGGAATCTGCAAAACTCTTTTTGAAATGCCTCATAAACTAATTAAAATTTTCACCTTCAATTTCATAATGTGCATATGTTGGCTTAGTCTAGTCATATACCCAATTGTGACAAAATCTAATACTTGATTCTAAAAAGTGGGTGAAGTTATATGGAATCATCTTAAACTAATCTTATTATACCATAGCCATTTTGTCATCTGCAGTAAATTTTAACGTGATGAAACCATCTAAAATATTTAATAATAATACCTTTTGCAGAGTTATGGAAACAAGTTTTAAAATTTATAGAATAGTAATTGGTAATACATAGACAGATGGAGTGAATTGAAATCCATTATAAACTGTAGGACATGAATTATAATTTCTATGTCAGGAAAACATAATGCAAAAAAGATATGCAAAGGCACAGTTCTGGTTATAACAATAAATGTAAGTATCCACTGGTGTGAAGTAATATAAGGGCTGTGCAGAGTATGATGCCCTTCTGGAAACACACGGGCTCATCATTTATTTTATAGGTGGATGATAAAATTCCATAATAACTTAATGATTTCACCATTAGATTATTACTAGCAAATGTTTATTATATGCAGACATCATTTTGTGTATTTTGTTTCGTATAACTTATAATTTCTAATGATGCAACACACTATTCTTTAAAACTGCACATACAGATCCAATGAGATAAATATTTGGGACAGACTCTTGAGGTCTAGAATAGTAGCAGAAGACAGAACCAAAAGTCTATTAAGGTATAATAAAAGAGATTAAAGTGTAACAGTAACATAAATTTTGAATAAATGTCAGTGGAAACAATATATGTAATATTTAAATTACTTTAAATATGAGTGATTTTATAAAAGAAAAACTACAGGTTTTAACATATACATTAATTTAGTAAAACATTTAGTTTTTGTTTAATATTTCAAATTTTTCTGTTGAAAAACTGTATATAAACCTCATAAGAAATCGAAATTCAAAAGCTCTTTCTACATGTTAGAAATTTATTGCATTTTATTTGTAAAATAATGAAAATTATTTATTTTCCTTTTATTTTGATGTGTAATCAACATTTTTGTTAGACATATCAAATTACTCAATGTAGGATGTATTCTATATATATTTTATAGCATCTTTCATGTTCAGTTCTATAAAGCAAGCTACTAATTTAGAGTACACAGATGTAATTAAAAGACTCAGCCACAGAAACAACCTCTTTCTATAATAACTGAATAAAAGGTGTAAATAAAATGTACAAATATTCCTATTCTTTAATGATCTACTGTGGAATTAAATTATTACACTATTTCTCAACAGCGATATTCAAGGACTTAATTAGATAATAAATTTTGATTACGTATGATATCATGGTTGCGGGGTTTTGCGATCTCGCGTCCAAGTGCGCGAGTTTGATGATGATCGTATCTGACAAATTAATGCTTATTATGAAACTAAAGTGAAAATGTATCATTTCAAAATGGCTACTTCGAATATTAAATTATCTTTTAACTATCTATTTATTTATATTTATGCCAAATTTATTAATTTTTTTATTTGCTTCCCCCTACTTTTCCCGAAATGTTCCTAATGAATGTCGAAACCGTCAACCGAGTATATAACTTGTAAGAAATGTTGAGTTTTAATCTTTAAAATTTATCTTAATCTCCTAAAAATGTGAACCAATTGTAATAAAAATGGTTGACAATTGTTTTGCTTCATTTACAAAAAAAAGGTAAACTTTAAATGAAACTATCAAACGACCTTTTCATCTTTGGTAAATGAGTTTTATCTTGGTCATATTCATCGCTTTTCTATTATTTTATCCTAATACATCATAAAACTTTTCCATCGTATCTAGTTTCGCACCTAATTAAGTCCAGAGGTCATGAAAAATCTACTATCGTGTACGTCTCATTTACGTCGAAAAAAAGCAAACTGAATAAAATTCTGTAACATATTTCAGCGAATCATAATTCGCTAGCTTTCTATTAACAACGCGTGTCCTATATATTGCGCCGCTAGGTGGCCTTCCTGTACATTTTCGACGTTCAATTTCGAGGCGTTGTATAGACAACTGCAAAAAAGTTAAAATAGCTTATTAATGATGAAATAATCAGGATTTGTTCAGCAATAACCATACATATACATTGAAGTAATGCGTGCCCCAAAATTGTATTATCTCCTTATCAAATTCATTGGTTAACAGTTATATATGTACTTACACTTCATGAACGTGTGTACTTTCATACCCACACTCACTTGTGACCTATATATCTCTACAGATATTGTATTCTGCAATTAATGTTGATATGATACTTACTGATTTCGTCAGGATTGTGTTAGTACCAAATATAAACGAATTGAATTTAAAACATTTAAAGATAAATATTGCAAACCTGGAAAATGCGAATATTGAACATTTTTATTGACCTTATTGCCCTTTTTGACTATTTCGACATCGTTAAATAAATTCGCACACATCTTCACATGTCTAGATTAAGAACTTATGTGCAAAATACATCAAAACAATTTCATTTAAAAATAATGTTAAGAAATTCTTATAATAATGTTAGGAAATTGGGGTAATTAGGAAAATACAATGAATGAGTATTCCTTTGTATTATTATTTGGTGGCCCTGAAAAGGGCCTTTAAAATTTGAAAGCAAAATCACGAAATCCTACTTCTCCGAGCTCGCCAACTGGACATCAAAAATTCGTATATTGTTTACTTCCTACCGCCCTTCTTCGCCGTCTTCGCGGTTTTCTTCGGTTTGGATTTCTTCAGCGCCAAAGGAGATTTGCCGACCTTGACCTTAAGAGGGGCAGCTTTGACCTTGGGTGGTTTAGCCGCTGGTCCCTTTGCGATTTTCCTCTTCGGTGCGGCCTTCTTCACCGGTTTCTTCGCAGAGGTCGATTTTTTTGGTCGTCCGGCGGTTTTACTTGCACCTTTAGCTGCTTGGAGCTTGAAGGATCCACCGATCCCTTTGACCGCTGATGTCTTCAGGTATTTTTTAATACGGGGTTGTTGGTTTGCTTCAGCTTTATAAGCGGAAGCGATGAATTTTTTAATAGCTTGGTAGGAAGAACCTTGTCGCTCGTTCAACGAAGCAATGGAAGTTCCCACCAACTCTGATGTTTTTGCATGTTTCGATTTTGGACCTCGAGCTTTAGCCATGGCCGAAGTCCTCGATGCCGACGTGTTCGCCATTGCTCACTCCTTTTCTGTCACCACCCCTCAAACACTACCTCTCGAAATGTCTTCCGTGAAGATAGTCAAACAGCGGGAATTGTTCTTTGTATCTGAATCGCTCGGATGTACCGTCTGGTTTCTGCTGGTCGAGTAAGTAAAGTGCGCGGCTGAGCTAGAACGTCATACCAGAGCACGGACCATGAAGAGACGCCGCGGTGCACTTGCGCCTCCGCTGCCTCTCGTAGAGCTCTGCAAGCGGTACAAATTCTGCACTTTAATCTGAATTTTTTACTGAAAAGTGAAAATATCACGAGCGTTCAAAAGTGTGAGATTCGAGCCCACACTTTCGTCGAGTTGGTCCAAAAGCAAAATAATGGGTATCCATAACCGAAGCCAAAGTGCGCCGCTATTTTCCAAGGCCCCGTCTGCCCGGGTATGGTGCACACCCGGAGGAAAACGACTTATGGTGGTCTTTAATTTTAGGTAACCTGATACAAAATCTTAATTTCCAGTGGTAGAAAGTCAGGGCTTTAATTCCAACTTTAATTTGGATAAATCCCTTGAACCGTTGCCAAGATATCTAGCTCGGAAGACAGACGTGATGCCCGTGATGCTTACGTTTGCGCTCGAGGGTCTAACGAGGAATAGACGATAGATCTTCAATCGTGGGAATTTGCGGATATATGGGTTTTTTACTAAACCACCACTTTTCTTTAAAAATACCTTGAATTATTAGTCGGACTTAAAATTTTGAACAGATATTGTCCATTTTCAATGGAAATTCAGGGAGAAGGTGCGTTATAGCAACGACTTTTCCAACGATTGAAAGGAGCGCGAGGTGCTCGATGCCCAGAGCTTTTTTAAATCGCGGGCTATTTGTAATGAGGCAAAATATTAAAATATTGTATTCTGGATAGAAAATGTATACTTTGATATAGATTTTCGGCTCCTTCTGGGGTTAAAAAGTTTCTTGTACATGGTGGTAACAATATAATAGTTTGTAATTTTCTTAAGACTCCAATGTCTTTTACGGTTTTGTGTACAAAAAAAGTATATATTTGATATTCAAAACACATTTGTTATAGTTTAACCTATGATTTATAAACCAGACAGCCAAAGAGAAAAACTATTAGCCAGTTTGTTGTTGAAAATATATTTATTTTCAATAATTTGTCGATACTTTGTCTAGAAAATAGTTATGGTACACTATAAATTTCTTAGAGTGAAAGTTGAGCCGCTCTCTGCTAAATTCGACTTTTTCATTATTTCTAAAGTGGAAATTTCATTTTATTAGAGTGGCATATTTCCATCCACTATTGGTAAAGTAAAATTTCCACTTTATAAATAGTGAAAAAGTCACTTTTATCAGAAAGTGGCTCAACTTTTACTTTAAGAAATTTAGAGTGTATCTGAGAGTTATTTTTATGAATTTATTGTGGTTGTACTTAAATATTATTTTGACATTTCTATTATTGTTGTTATTGATTACATTCTACAATTTTTTCATTAGTATTTTCCCCTTTTTTATATATTTTTTTTCAAATCACACATTTTTATTTTAATGAAGTTAATTTCATCCAGTTGACAATATTACCCATACTTCACGAGCCAAAATCAAACCCGGAATAGTTCCTTTTTTTATTTAAAAATCATTATTGATTGTCTCATATATAATCCGCAAGTGCACAATAGGCCCATGATAAAACCTCATTTAATGTGAATAAATCACACGCTATACGTACATCTCGTCACTTTCATTACATCGACCATCCGTTCGCTACAATGGAACAATCCTGACGCCCGCTTATCTGATTCCTGTTCATTACGCATGGATGATTTCCGAAAAAAGGAAACGTTCAGCCCTTTATGACTTTAGGGTTATTGTCTATAAACCCACATTATTAAGAAGTATTTATTTGCACGCAAAATGCGCCGTGGACTGAACGCGGACCATGAAGGAAGACCGAGCGCATTGGTTGCGTGGTTTCATGATGCAGGTGGTTCCATGGGGTAAATTAATCTGGGGCTGGAGACCAGGTAACCTGGAGAACGCAGAAGGAACCACTGGCCTTCGACAGATAGGACATTGGGGGAAATTTGATTGTGGCTTTCTCCGGAATACCGCAGAATCCTACGAATGTACGACGACGAGCATGTCGTGGTCGCCAATCCTCGATGTCCACTATGTATGAATTTGGTATTATTTTTTGGAAAATTGTTGAGCATTTTAGTTGATGTATTGCTTCAATGGCTAGTTTGAAGTCGATAGTTAAAGATTATTAAGAGTTTGAAAAGTTTTGTTGCGAGGGCTGCGAATGCAGATAAATTTAAAAACGCATGAATTAGTTGGTGAAGTTGGGGGTACTGAACAATAAAAAACAAAGAATTTCATTGAATTCCGATGATTTGGAAAGGTGTTAATAAAATTGTTGTTTTAATTAACTCATCGTGCATTTTAAAATGTTCAAAAACTCTTGTTCACGATTTAGGGTAGATATAGTGTTTGAATTGGCATTTTTACGCACGAATTTCATGATATTTCTGAAAATAATTTCTTCGAAATGTTTTTACTACATCGTAACCCTTGTAAATCGATGATAATGGCATTTGAAACAAAAAAGATAATAAATTAAACAAAAAATGAAAATATTCCATTTAGAACTTTACTTGGTTTTATTGTACTGACCAACCGGGAATTACAACGTTTATACTGCATTCTCTAGTCCAGGCTTTAAAAAATGAGCAAAATTTGTCATTTTTCTCTTTATAAACGACAGTCCATCTTTTTAGACTTTGTTTCATCCTTGATTAGAAAATGCGTTTAAAAAAAGAATGATTTAATGAAATTAATTTCACGCACTGGTACAAATCGTGCGTAAATCGCGCACATCGTGAATTGCGGCCTCTCTGCTCGAAAGCATCCCTAGAAAAGCAGTGTTATCCGAATCGTTTAAGGTCAAATAGATGTTGAACCCCCGTAAATTAGGAAAATTGCGAAAAAGTTGGTTTCCCAAATTTCGAAGAAGGGGTTCGCGAATCGACTTTCCCGGAGAGAGGTGAGTGCTAACAAGACTTCATCGCCGGATGTATCGTCGAATATCTCAGGATAGAAAAGTCGGATTCGAAAAATTCCAAAACCGGTACCAAGCTCTGACTGTCTACTACCTATCGAATACCGTGAATGGTGGATTTTCCAAATTTCCATCCAACGATAGGTAATTTTGCGCGGAGGCTGCGACGGACCTCGAAAAGCGCGGTTCGAGAAAACTGTACGGCGTTTGGTTTATGGGTCAGAAACTCAGTCGTTTCCATGGCAGAGAAACATCTTTAAAGTTCAAACTCAAAATTCGACGGTGTGAAGTAGAGCTCAGTAGCGAATTTCGGGAATGAAATTGAGACGAAATCGGTGAAACCGTACCGTGGGCAGAGTGGAACCGGCGACTGTGAAGGCGCAAGCACGAGCTGGTCTTTCTCCATGGTCCGTGCTCGGGTATGACGTTCTCACCCACCGCGCCTGTCGTTATTACTCCCGCCGACAGCCGCGATAGTCGAGTCGGTGCTAGCAATTCGACATACAGCAAGTGTCAACTTTTCGTGAGTGAAATCATGGCAGACAAAGCTGGGGCACCAGCTCCCTCGTCTCCGGAGAAAAAATCCAAGGCAAAGGCAAGAAAACCCAGGGTGAAACCAAATCATCCCAGGACCGCAGACATGGTAGGGGCTGCCATCAAGAATCTGAAAGAACGTAACGGTTCCAGCCTCCAAGCGATCAAGAAGTACATCGGTGCAACTTACAAGGTCGATGCCGATCGACACGCGCCCTTCATCAAGAAGTACATCAAGACCGCGGTTGGTGCCGGTGAGTTGGTGCAAACGAAGGGCAAGGGTGCTTCCGGTTCGTTCAAGCTATCCATGTCCAAACTCGAGGGTGGTACCAAGGTGAAGAAGGTCGTCAAACGATCTCCTTCGAAGAAACCAGCCGTGGATAAGCCCAAGAAACCAGCGGTGAAGAAGAGCCCGAAAAAGGTGGTGAAGAAACCTGTGGGTGAGAAGAAGGTCGCGAAACCGGTGAAGAAAGTGGTGAAGAAAAAGAGCCCACCTAAGAAGGTCATATCCAAACCTTCAGCGGTGAAGAAGCCCAAAAAGTCTCCGGCGAAGAAGAAGCCGGCTGCCAAAAAGGCTACAGGAGCCAAAAGGAAGTGAATCTTGGAACATTTGTTAGGAAACGTCATTGAGTGAAGTCATCGACGAAAAGACCCGAAGCGATGTCCTTCTTTACCGCTTTCTTCTCGGACTTGGAGAGATTCGATATATGGCCCTTATCAGAGCCAAGCAAAAAATTGTCGCGATATGCAAACGTGTGACTTGGAAGTTCTCCTGAAACGAGATACTTTGCTCCGTTTATTTTTTTTCCGTCTCTTTTTCGCACGTTTCCATGATCGCGATTACCGGAAATTCGGTGAATGATCGCTATTTCCAACGCACGCGACTTTCGAAGGTGAACGGAATGAGTGAAGCGAATGATTGTTGCTGAATGATTTATGTTATTGTAATTCTCTTTACGTTGCAGATCCTCCATACATCATTTATTTATAATCCATTATCAACTACATCCTTTTGTATTTTACATTCATCGAGAATTATGCTTAAGTTTATTTTATATATAAAACGAAAAGGCTTTACAACGACATGTCGTTATTTTATCCTTGGTAACGAAAGGCGTCGATTAAATAAGAAATAAAAGCTGTTTCGATGCATTTCATGTATTTATTCCAACTTTAATAATGTCCCTACTTTCCCAATTTTTTATAATATCCATAAAATTCAGATGACGTATTTAAAAAAAAAGTTTTTTTAATATTTATTATTTTCAATTCTTTACTTTTTAATAATCGTATCCTATTATTTTAAGATATTCAATTGTTATATTTTGTAACTGCATTTGAAATTTTTAATATTGATATTCCAAAACTGTTTAAAAATTATTACGATAAAATTTATTAAATATGTATAGCTTGAGAACTCGGATGGGGAATTGGTTCGAGGATATCTTAGCACTGGAGGTAAGTTTATACAATATGGCATTCGATTTGCAATATGTAACCTAAAATATTAGACAAATCTATTGCATGTGTTTTCAGCAAACAAATTTCGACAATTATGCTATGGTTTAATCAAAAAGTCATCATCCAGAATTTTACTTTCAAAACTATTTATAAGGATTTAACGATAAATTCATTGCCAACAAAATAACCTTAAAAATCATACATTTTATTAATTTTAGATTCCATTAAGGTTATTTAATGTAGAAATCATTTTCTTATGTTTTGTTTACTTTTTTGAAAAATCCTTTAGTTGCAGGCTTAATTTCTTTTTTAACTTTAGCAACAATAAAGTTGAACACGTTACATGCATTATCAAATATTTACATAACAGAAATCAGAAATCTTGTAGCTTGAACTGAATTTTAGATTTTTGCCACGTGGACGGCGTAATTTCAGATAAAATCGATAGATAATAACAGTGGTATCTCGACCCCTGTAAATATTTTCCAATAATCGATGGTCATTTCTGCATTAATCCGGAAAATGATCGGTTGATACATATGACGTGGCACGAAATTTCATGGCATATTTGTATGTTGAGAAAAACAGTAAAAATCAATATTTCATGTCTGACCTCATTTAAACAAATCAATAGTTTATGTATTTTATTTTGTTTATATTTCATAACCGAAATCAATTAAAATGTTGTTATGTTTGATGTTATTCTGAAAGACGAAATTTGATATTCTTCCAAAAACTGTCAGTAAACACCTACATCATGATATAAATAGTCCCTCAGAATCTTAAATGAGACAGGCACTAACATATGTTATTTAACAATTATAGGATGGATGTTATTTACCGATTTAAATAAACAAGTTATAATTTGAAATTTTACCATTTTATTTTTCATTTACAGGTTTAATTCAACAAAGCAGACACCAAAAAATAAATGTTTTTGTATTTATTACAAATAATTAGACACACATTGGTATCTTATGTGTGTCTAATTAATTGTAATAAATACAAAACCATTTATATTTTAAGGAAGACTCTAAGGGTTCAGAACAGTTTAGAAATATGAAATATATGTGAAATTAAAAATATCTCTGACAATCTGGGAATAATATACTGGAAAACATTTTGTTACAATGAGTGTTACTACTAGATAGTCATTTGGAGAAACCAATAATGATTGTATAAACGCATATTTCCATTTACACTTTTAGTAATAGTAAGCAAGATAAAAATTGCATAGTAATTTGTACTTGAGATAAAGCTAAGGTTTCGCATATTAGAAGATTGTCATAAAATTACTATTTAGAATTGTGAAAGTTTCAACCAAACTGTTTCCTTGAATCATAGAGAGTGTTATGTTGGATGTAATAAACTGAGAACTTTTACATTCTCAGGTTCAACTAAACTCTCATACTGAGAGATTGATTTGAAATGTAATAGCTGGGGCAGGAATTGTATAAACTTTTATTGAGAAACATACGTGAGATATGTAACAATGAAATTCCTTGTTACATTTTATATTTTAAATTAATTTAACAAATTATAAATTTACTTGAAAAGTATATTAGTACACTGAAAAAAATTCTTAGTTGATTTGAATAGTTTTTAACTACTGGAAGTATTTCAATAGGTCCTGAACGGAATTTTGTAGGTTATAGTAACAACCATAAATGAGTTAAATAAACAAAAATAGTATTTCGAGTATTAAGTTACGTAAAAATAGTAAAATTAACAACATCAACAAAGTTATACTAACAAAAAAACTATTTCTTTTAACTACTCTTGACTTAATTTTTCAATGGTAGTTGAATTTGTCAAGTAAATTTTTTTCAGTGTAATAGTAAAAGATTGGCTTTGACTGTTTGTACACTGATTTTTATTACTATATAATAAATAGTTTTTTATGATTACGTATAAAAATTGCGTTTTTCAAATATAAATCAGTACACAGGGTAAATAAAAAGTCCAGGAATTTGTTAAACTTTGGTGTAAGGAAGACAATAATATATCTGAATTACATACTAAACTGTTACTACTTAAGTATCAGTAGTAAAAGGCATTCTCCAGAAACATGAAACAATAAACTTTTTAAGTATACAGGTTACTAGGTTTAAAATGTGTTTATAACATTTCATTATAAAATTAACGATTCTGTATTTAAAATACAATTAATTATTACCAATTGTTAATTACTAACTAAACAATAGTGTAATATTTTATTAATGCCATTAATGCCATTCATAATTACTATACTCTTAAGCAATAAAATAAAGAAAAATGGGGTTAAAGACTGATAATTAATTTCTACATTTCAGTGTTATTGTATACTACTATTGTGTACTATATTTTCATTTACAAATTAAAAATTAATACATTTGAAAAATATATTTTTACAATTTTAACATATCTATATGTTCTCTGAGACTTTCCAAGGTTTTATTGTCAATTATGATTAAAGTAGATAGTACCTCTTCAATCTCTAATTCTATTTTAAACGATCTTTTGAAACATATATGGTTCATAAACAAATAAACAAATATTTATAGTATTTTTATAGTCGAGACAAATTGATATCAAATTTCACCAATAATGTGACAAGAAAAATTGTATGTAGGTCTAGATTTGTCTTACTTGGTTCCCCTCTTTCTACTTCCAAATTTTGTTAAGGACTGTTTCTACTGCCTACCCTTGGCTGACTTATGTTCTTATAAATGAATAAAACACAAACTGTATTGCTACTACATTTATTATAATTATCTTTCTATGCCTTTGTAGATACAACTTTTATATCACCGGGAATAAAAATGAAAGATTTTTGGGAAAATATTGATAGTTATTCGTTTGCACATACCAGTAAACGTACCGAAGTGTAAATCTCCGACTTTTATGAAATTTTGATATGTTGTAAAATATAAATAAGACACACGGCTTTTTTAGCGACGGAAAAACATATTTAAGGTGTCCCTTAATTACTTAACCCTTATGTTAAAATAATTAATTATTGCAAAAAATTATTGCAAAAAATGAGAGAAGCAGGCAGGTACGTCAATATCAGCTCAGTTTCTGCAGCAGAAACAATTTTTTTTAATTTTTGGAAAATGTTTCTGACTATTTTGAAGTGTGCTCTATCGATTCCCATCGACAAAATGGCCAAAAACGACTATTTCTGCAAACATTTTTTAAAATAAAAAAATGCCATGTTTTTAGGTCATTTTTTGTTTGTTTTTCACGACTTTCTCCATCGAAACGGATTATAATCAATGAAATGCGCGTATAAAAATTAATCCCGATTGATGAACATAAATAACATACTACAAGAATATTTTTTAGAACCAATGGCCGATTCAAAATAGCCGCGGAACGAAGCAAATTTTTTAAAACTTATTAATTAACGTAGGTAAAGTGCGTATGAAATTCAATACTGTGTACCGGAGGATATATTATATTCGCCATTTTGATCTTGTTAGGTAGAACATGTATAATTCGTAATTGTCTAACATATGTGGTCAACTTTGAAACACATTTATGCAACAACGATTCATATAAGAGGTACAATTGACATAAGGTGGCCATTATGGATTTGCCATCTTAGATTTATCAACTCAAAATTATTATAATTTTCGTCCATAACCAGTCGATATTTATATCATTATTATAAAACTAAAAAAATAACTTTCTATGATCTCTATTTCATGGAATTAATAATTTTGAAAAAACGTGCTTCGTTTCGCGGTCATTTTAAATCGTCCATTGCTTCTATTAGTATATTATTTATGTTCAACGATCGGGAACACGTGTTATACACGCATTTTATTGATTATAATCCGTTTCTATGGAGAAAAACGTGAAAAATAAAAAAAAACGACTTAAAAAACATTTTGTTTATTTTTAAAAATTGTTGCAGAAATAGTCGTTTTTTGCCATTTTCTCGACGGGAATCAATAGAGAACACTTCAAAATAGTCGGAAATGTATTTTCCAAAAATTAAAATAAATTTTTTCTACTGTAGAAACTGAGCTGATGTTGCCGTATCTGCTTCTATCATTTTTGGCAAAAACGGTTAATGACTTTTGCTTTATGTTTTACTATATTTTCCTTCAATCGGATTAAAACTGACTTTTTTAATACAAAAATTGGACATTTTGGAGGTAGTTTACCCTGTAATATTCATCACCCTCTAAGATATCTAAGTCGATATTCTTCTTACCAAATATCATTAAAATCGTTTCACTATCTTCAAAAATATCGCCATTTTTTTCATTTGCGTTTTTTACCCATAGAACTACATGTTTTACAAAGTTCATAAACAATCAAAGGCTTAAAATTCGGTTTATTTTTTAGTCTGAAAATGTGACGAATCAAACTGTATCTGAATCCAACGCAGTACAAGAATATTAGACGTTTAAACGCAAATTGTTCCTTATTAATAAGAAATCTAAAACCATATGCACCAATTAACATTTTTCATTGTTCAGAAGAAACATCCTACAATCAAAAATCTATTCAAGAACTGTACAAGTGAAATCCTTAAATATAAATTTAAAGTTACTCAAATATAAAGTTAAATTCAATGTTTAAGAAATTAATTAAATTCAAAGATTTTAAATTATACTGCCTTGTTGTAATTCCACAAGAAAATTATAAAGCAAAAAAAGAGATTATTTATGAAAATCAGTATAACATCACTAATACTTGTTCACTAATTAATTTTTTTGTATTAGTAGCGTAATATTTACACTGCTACAAATGCAGAATTAAATCAGAATCATCTGGTCCAATGAAAAATGAGTGGTAATCCGGAGTAAAAAGTTTCTGGCGACTGTAATTTTTAAATGGAACGAACTAAAAAATACATATAACTAATATATGTAAAGTATGTACTACACTACTACTATTCTACAATACAATTAATTACATACTAAAATATACGTAAACTGTAATGGGCAGCATTTTATAGCAAAAAATCGGGATTTCACACATTTTTTAAAACTAATTTTGTAATAAACATAAAAGTAAAAATGTTTTTAGTTTAAATAGAAAGTAATATATTAAACAAAAAATCTATAAAATTTCAGACCGATTGATTGATCAGTTTTTTAGTTGTCTTTTATGCGAACTCAGAAAAACAATTTTTTTTAGGAAAACACATGTAAAGTTTTCAGTTTAAAATCGTATTGTTCAACAAATTTACTAACTTTCCAAGGGAAAAATAAAAAATTTGTTTTCGTAGTTCCAATTATTGTACTTCCCCCTTAAACTTATGAAAGGTTTAAAAATTAACACCGAAATCTATCACATTTAACGCACTATAATTTTTAATAGCGATACGAATGTACAAAGCTAAGAAAAAATTACATTATTAGGAAAAGAAAAGGGGTTTCTTACTAAAGAGAGAAAGGCATGAATTGACGTATCAAAAGCACTTTGATCTTCGAAATAAATTCTTACGAGAAGTACCTATTTCCAAGAAAGAAGATTTCGTAAAATTTGGACGTACTTATCAAATTCATAATAGCGCCCTGCCACATCCGGATCGTATGAAGAGTGGTCTCTTTATGGCTGCAACTGTATTCAATGATGATATTGTCATAACTACAAAAATCGAAGACGGTTGTCCCATCGGTTGTGCAGTGGACAAGACAGCTGTTGTTCGAAACACATTTACCATTCAAACTCCAGATTGTATTGACAGAGATGGACAAAATCTATGTTATGGAACAGAATTTGTGCTGCAGGTAAAGATTCTGTTACAAAGTTTAAATACTTTAAGACATAGTTCATATTCTTATCACTCAAAGATCGTTGGGTATTATTTCAAGAAAAACATATTTTCATTTTAACTTTGAGTTTTTGATTACATCAAGATTAGTTGGTTTTAGTTTTCTGTTATATTTTCATGTTAAAAAATTGTATTTTTTATTGCCCTTTAAGTGCATTTGAAATTCTCCGATGGGCAACAATTTTAATACGTGCTTGTCGTATTATTAATTTTTCTGAGATTCAGAATCGGAGTGACAGTCGATAATATTTACATTTTCACATTAAATTTGTACTGTGCGATCTAAAATATGTAAGATTTGTTTCCACGTGTCTTTCTCTTAATTATATTTTACAATTTATAACAATTATTTACATTCGATTTGTTCAAGCTTTAAACAATTAATTTAGTATAAGAATAACTCATTATTTTACACCATATAAGGTATACAAAAAGTTTCTAGCATGTGCGTAAACGCATAACTACTTTAGAACATTAATTGAACCTCGTATTGTAAATATATGAGCTTATCTCCAGCACTTTTAAACTTTAATGACATCCGTTATGATACCTTAAAAATCATAGAAATAAATATGTAACATCATATTTTGGCAGAATACGGTGCCTCTTATGTGTCTTTAATGAGTGTTCGAGTCTTCGAAATTAGAATCATGAACGAATTAAACCCTGAATTTGCAAGTGTCAAATTTGACAATTTCTTGTGCGCGACAATTATGTTTTTTATTTCAACATTCACAATAATTCTTTTTTAACGAAACTTGGATGCTTTTGTGCGCACAGTATAAGTGGTTGAGATTATATGGAAAAAAAAATCATGACAACGAGGATGTGCTCTTCGTCAAAATGAAAGGAGGAACATTTTCGTAATTCGGCTGCTGTAACTTTTTTAATGACATATGTGACTATATTAATATTTTGTTATTCTATGAATAATAAGGAGTGGTTTAAGCACCGGAAGAAACGTGTGCCTCATGGAGTTTACAAGTTTAGAGCTCTCAAATATGGAAAATTGAAACGTGATTCCTTAGAAAAATGTACATAATTTATTGGCACATGCCAGATTTAGCTTTTAAAGGCTTAAAAGTTATTGTGAATTCTTCTTTTATAATATAAGAGTATACAGGAAATTTGTTAACTGCATAGAAGCCATAAAACGCAACTGATAATATCACTTGCGAATGTCATGAATTTCAATATAGACCTCCTATTTTAATGTAATGTGCAATAAATATGATATTATTTTGAATTGTTTAATTTTAAATATATGTAACCATTTGCAACAGTTATAATAGATGCCATCACTATTATAACTATTGTAACGGGTCTTTGACCCGTGTATCTAATAAAAAAAAATAAATAAATGTAATTTGTAATAAATGTTCATTTATTTTCATTTGTTTTCCAATTTGGACTGCCACATCCATTATTAATGTAATAAATTAATAAATTACATTAATAATGGATCCAGCGCTGATCCGAGATGTTTGAAAAATCCTCCATGTCAACATTTTGCCATGTCTGAAAAAGGGTGGAATGCAGGATTACAAAAAATGACTGTTTCGGAAAAAAGAAAGCAGTTGAACGAAGGAAGAGACAGTGTTCGATTAAAAATAACCTAAAGGTGTTCATATGCAGAGTTTAAATTTTATAATTGTTTTCATATTACTCAAATGTCTCTAATATATTTATTAAGTGAATTAATATTGTATATGAAGTAAGTATCCTTTGTAAATAAGCAAGAAATTCGTTTTTGTATAAGACATTAAAAATAAAAACTGAAAAATAAATTGTTTGCCGTCTTAATAAAATTCAAAAGTTGAGGTTACTTTTGCAGTATATAACGAAGCTTAAAAATGAGTAACGCAGGGTGTTTTATCTTATTTGATCGATACTGTTAACAACAAAATTAATTTTAAGCTCAAGCTTTTAAAAATCAAAATCAAAATCAGAATTCGTTTAAGTATAATTAGTAAATTTCTCAAATGTATGTTTTAAAATTTTCAGTAATTAGTAGCAGTTTAATTCAGTCACCGTACTATAAGGATATATGCCATCGTTTTTCCTTACTGATGATTTCTGACTTTGGCATAAAGAATGAAACGTGAATAAAAATTCTTATTTAGTATGGTGACTGAATTAAACCGCTACTAATTACTGAAAATTTCAAAATTCGTATACCTCAAAGTTTAAAAGTTCTAGAGATATGCCCACACTTTTGACCTTGGTATTACTTTCTGTATAGCTTGCTAATCCGGAAGATGAAGTACTTTTCCTAAGATCCGAAGTCCCTCTGATAGACGGAAAATATGGACCTCACAGTCACTACCTTCTTTCATTGAGCAACAATATGGACCGATTTAGTAAATTCAAAGCACTTCATTATTACAAAACAGAACGCTTAGTGACTGAAGGAAAACCCATCGAACCTGGCACAAAGTTCGTTTTTCCAATAAAAAAAGAAATCTTTATTGTAAAATATCTATCTTTATTTACATTATTTTAATAAAGTGTACAAAAAATATTTGTTATAAGTTCTAGAAATATAGCTAATAATTTTTACACTTTTAACATCTTGCTTGGCACTTACAGGGTTGTAATAATGAATGTTATGAGCGGTCAATGCATAGCGGTAGAAAATAGAAACTGGCGAGAAAGTCTCTTCGGCAAGGAATGCGACATCTCTGTCCACACATACTACGATGTCGTTCGTAACGAATCCTGCGACTGTTTTTGGGAATTCATTTGTCAAGACATTCCAAAATAACTCTTAGAAATCACAACTCGTCATGTAAAATAAAACTAGACTATAAACAAAACCTCCTATTTACAAAGTTTACATTGAGAGTTTGAGCATTCATTTATGCAATTTCTTCATTCCGTAAATAACACTCGTGTTTGTAACGATGTGTTCATTTGATCACTTTTCGACGAATTTATTGATTTGTCAGCATTCACTTCATCCTGTTCACTTTTTGTTCGTATTCGAAATTCAATTTTCTTGTATGTGACCTCTTGAGAGTCAGATTCGCTTGAATATTGAGAGATCTTTAATTTCTTTTTTTCACTTTTTTTTATATCTAATGGACTGTACCTACTATTCTTTAAAGAGTTTTTCGGGGATACTGACTTGTTTTTACCGTCAACATGTCCCTTTATAATGGATTTCACTTGCTCCAAACAACTGCTATTTTTTTTCACTTTTGATGAATTCGGTGAAGTATTTGCCTCTTTTAAATTGTTCTTTGTTGATTTTAAAGACCCTTCAGAAGTAACATCGTCAATATCTTGTGTAGTATTTAAATCTGTGTGAAGCTTCTTTTTTCTCGATTCATTTGCAGAGCAGTTTGAAATCTTCGATTTTACTGGATTTTTGTTTTCCTTTTTGATCTTCGACTTTTCGGTTTTTGTATTTCTTTTCTTAGGAGAATTTTTATTAGTACATATTTCTGCTTTCTCTAATTGATCTACAATTTCTTTAAATTTTTTCACAGTTTTACTTTTAGTATGTTTTTTGTCAGAATCATCCGATATTAAAATTTTTGTATTTTGTTTGTTTAGATTCTCTTCCTTTGTACAATTGGTTGGAACATCTTTTGATTTACCAACTTTAGTGTTTGTTACAAAATTGTCTAAACACCATTTATTTTTCTTTTGTTTCTTTGTCTTTTTTATTTTATTCTTGCTCTTAGTCAATGTTTCATTGTCACTATTAGACTTTGGTAATTTTTCAAAGGATTTGTGAAGTAACGAACAATCTAAATCTTTGCAGTTATTTGAACATTTGACTCTATTTTCTAATTCACGTATGTAACTTGCTACATTAGGATTCTGCAACGTAAAATCTTTTTCTAGTCGGTTGTTTGATAAATTTGATTTTTTTGTGAATTCACATTTAGATTGCTCCAAAACATTGCTGTTGCTTGAGGATTCATCAGAGTCCAACATTTTTGGAGCTTTCCTTCTCTCTTTTACTACGGGACCAGACGAGTCGTAGTCTACTTCATCTTTTATCTTTGACATTCTTTTAGAAAATAGTTTCACTTTCTTTGTTTCGGTTTTGTTTTCATCTAATTTTTCGTGCTCGCTAGATGAATCTTCCGAATCAAGTACTTGTGTTAATTTCCTTTTTATACTTTTATTTTCTTGGCTAGTTTTCTCTTTCAATGTTTTACGTGACCTTTTTTTTGGTGAAATCCCTTCTGTCAATTCATTAATTTTTTGGGCATCAAATGTGGAACATTCAACTTTAGAATCAAGTTCTTCTTGACACTTATTTTTTTTATGTTTAGAACGTTTTGAAGGAGAAGTTCTGTTTTCAGTTTCTACATTATTAATGTATTTAGAACTTTTAGTACTTCCTAGTCCTTTCTTAATCATTTGATGTTCAAATTCATCTTCGTCTGATGAACAGAGTAAATTAAATTTTTTAGTTGGAGTTTTAAACTCTTCGTCATCCTCAGAACATATACCATTGTTAACTAAATTTGTCCTATTTTTTAAATAGTTTTGTTTTTTGTAGGGAGTAATTGAGTCTACTCTTGTACTAGAAAATACTTCATTAGCTGCAAACGAGATGACATCATCATTTTCTTGAGGTTCAAAATTTTCATCATCTTCATTATTTGACTGATTTGTCTGCTTATTGGTAAATACTTCTGGTTCCTCTAATGCAGATTGCCGGGAAAGTACAATAGCTTTAACGGGCCTTATATTTACTGTAATACAAATATTAACATTTAACTTAAGTAGAAAAGTTATTAAAGTATTTTTAAAGAAATTTATAAAATTTACCAATTTTAAAATTTGATTTTTGTTGTCCTTCATTAAATACGCAAGATAGGGAAGATCTACTATCCCTTTTAAGCATTTTGTACTCGGTATCTCCCAGTTGTAATGTCGATTTTTTAAACAACATTTTTTTACCTTTCAGGTTTTCATCGAAAAGCTTAAAAATGAAAACCAATTAGTAGAAGAATTTCTTAAAGAATGTTGTATACATAATTTATTTGAATGTATATGGCCGTTTCCAAATGGATTCACCCAGTAAAAAAAATCAATGTCTTCCCTGCGAAAAAATTAGGTAGGGTCTTGTGAGAATCATATGAGAACTTGGTAAAATTGCAGAACTCGATCCCACCTAAAAAATTAATTATATAACATGTCTCTGACGTATTTTGGGGCGCTGATTACGAATCTGATAATAAAAATAGGCGCTCGGACATACTGAGCCGCTATCTTAAAAAAAACTGCAAAAAACGTGTCTTTTTTTTAGTTTTTTGAGTTTATTTTCAATACTATCGTCAATTTTGGAAACGTACCTGAAAAACGTGAGTTTTATAGGACACTGTCATTCTTCAATACAATGCGTGAAACTCGGGGGTGCTTGCAGCCAAGGAGACCAAATTTTTATTATCAAATTCGTAATCAGTGCCCCAAAATACGTCAGAAACATGTTATATAATTAATTTTTTAGTTGGGGCAGTTCTTCTGCAATTTTACTGAGAACTTTTCTCATGAGAAATTGAAACCGGATTCTCATGAGAATCAAGTGAGATTCTTATGAGAAAAAAAATTAAATATTATCAAGTACAGCTACTTACTCATCAGCAACAGAAAAAAAAATGATATGTTATTTTTTCCCATGTATCTCGATACATTTCCAAACAATTTCGATTTGGGAGAAATTAGTTGAGCTTATAACATTTCAGAAACTTTTATCATCTATAAGTACATTACCGCGCAAAATTATGAGCTCACCCTTGCGGAATTTTGGCTAAATTAAAATGTTGATATCTGATCGCCAAGTTAACGTACGGGAAAGATAAAAAAAGTGAATTAAAGATGAGACTTTCAGCTTCTCAGTCGTGGTGGTTTCATTTCTATATATACATTTCTCTACGAACTATGCTCGATTTACTAAAGTCATTTTTTCGTATTATTTTTTTTTTCAATCCGCTCCCATTTTTTTTTAAATGATCGCAAGAGAAATGTGCAACATGTAATCGGGAGGTAATCCCTATAGCTTTAATTTGCCTCTTCGGGGTTTGGTCTAATAATTTTTTACAAATAGTTATTCAATTTTGAACAAAATAATGTGATTTTTTTTCAACCTGCTATATCGCGGAAAATTGACGTGATATAAAAAATATTTAAGACATAAAAAATTTTATTTTTGAATTGTGTATTGGCTTAAATTTTTTCTAATTTTTAGAAGGAAATTTTTGTTATCATATTTTGGCAAATTTACGCTGTTGTGCTGCGATTATTAACAGATATAGATTTGCTTTTGAACTATACTCAGTTTGCGATATAATAATTCATATACACGTATTTATAAATGGACAATGAACTTTATTTTAGAATACATAGAAAATATCAACAATTGCATTCATGTATTATGTACATATTTATTAAATTTTGCTTGCTTCAAAAAAACCTAGTGGCAAAGCTTTGCGTGAAACATCCTAATATAGTAAAGACAAACATAATCTTAACCCATTAACGCCGAGGTGATCAGAATTTTTACTAACTTTTCAACGTGTTTATTTATTATGTAATCGGACCAAAAAAATAATGCAATACCTTTACTCCTATGCAAAATTTGATGCTCTTTCAGAATCTGAGCTCAAAATTTCAATTAGACACTGAGACAAAAAAATATGGCCGTTTTAAACGTGAAAAATGTGAAATTTTTCGAAAAAAAAATTTTTTTCACAATGATACCGCAAAGGTATCGACTTTCTACTATGATCAGAGGTGATCATGGCACTCGAATATTAAGAGGAATTTTTTTCCGAAAAATTCATCGACGCGTTTTTGCAAAATGGCGGCGGGAATGAAAAAATGTTATAAAAATCTTAATCTATTGTTTTTTTAAAAACTATAAAGTTTAGACAAAAATTTCTAAGAACAAAAATGTCTTAAAATTATTCAAAGAACACTCTCAAATATTTTCAGAATTTTTTGAGATAATTTTCGTTTTTCGAAAATTTGAAAAAATCAAATTTTCGAAAAAATGTTTGAAAAAATTTATGAGTGTTCCTTGACTAATTTTAAGATTTTTTTGTTCTCAAAAACTTTTTCGTAAAGTATAAAGAAGAACCTTTTTCTTGAATTGTACATAAAATTTTGTTTCTGTCTACACGGAGAGACCCAAGGTGTAATTTTCGTACCACCCCCCTACATTTGATAAAGGTACTAGAGAGTTTGTACCCGAAACGTACCAAAGTGTGCACCGAAATCGTCCGAAGTTGTCTGACTATAGCACGGTGAATACGGGACGAAAAAAGTACGAAGCGCGCGTATATATCGTGCATATAGTCCGTGACAAAATCGTCCGATAATTACACCTTTGGTCTCTCCTTGTACCACTACAAAATTCACGAACAATCTCGTACATCCTTTCACTTGTGTATTGCCTCATATGTTCTATACAATTTATACATGAATTATAAGTAAAGCATATAATGAAAATATTGGTTTTCACTTTTTCAATACATTTGTTATGTCACGAAAACGTTCAAAATCTTCTGCTTCATGGTATGCAGAGTATGAATCAGATTTATGTACAATTCAAGAAAAAGGTTTTTCTTTATACTTTACGAAAAAGTTTTTGAGAACAAAAAAATCTTAAAATTAGTCAAGGAACACTCACAAATTTTTTCAAACATTTTTTCGAAAATTTGATTTTTTCAAATTTTCAAAAATAAAAAATTATCTCAAAAAATTCTGAAAATATTTGAGAGTGTTCTTTGACTAATTTTAAGACATTTTTGTTCTTAGAAATTTTTGTCTAAACTTTATAGTTTTTAAAAAAACAATAGATTAAGATTTTTATACATTTTTTTCATTCCCGCCGCCATTTTGCAAAAACGCGTCGATGAATTTTTCTGAAAAAAATTCCTCTTAATATTCGAGTGCCATGATCACCTCTGATCATAGTAGAAAGTCGATACCTTTGCGGTATCATTGTGAAAAAAATTTTTTTTTCGAAAAATTTCACATTTTTCACGTTTAAAACGGCCATATTTTGTTGTCTCAGTGTCTAATTGAAATGTTGAGCTCAGATTCTGAAAGAGCATCAAATTTTGCATAGGAGTAAAGGTATTGCATTATTTTTTTGGTCCGATTACATAATAAATAAACACGTTGAAAAGTTAGTAAAAATTCTGATCACCTCGGCGTTAATGGGTTAAACTTGATCATAGTTTAAATGCAACTTTGCATCCAATAATAATTGTTACACAAAAAATGTTGAAGTCGACAAAATACAGTAAAAAAATTTCCTTCTAAAAATTTGAAAAATTTTCAGCCAATTGTTGGCAATTATTTAAAACGAAAATAATTAATTAAATATAGTACCCATTGTCGCTAATAGAGGACATAATACATGTCTATAAATACGGTGGTAAGGGAAGACTCTTCCTTCTTCCTGGAGATCCTTCAGTCGACGCGAGGAGAATTGTGTGCGTTCGCGAAAAGAAACGGTCCGCAGGAAGAGTAGACGAGCGTGGTGTAGCGCAAAAATTATTGCAATTGGACAAGGCACGGAGTAGTGCCCAAAATTGTCGCGATGCGAGCTTAGTCTGTCGGTCGAATCGGTGTGAAACATTAAAGGAATATTAATAAAGATTTCTTGTAGCATTATTGTGACTGAGTATATTACTAAAGAAATAAATATTGCTAACACAATAGATAATTAAAAAATGAAACTTTTTGTTTGTTGAACATTTTTTATATCAAGTTAATTTTCCGAGATATAGCAGATTGAAAAAAATCACATTAATTTGTTCAAAATTGAATAAGTATTTGTAAAGAAATATTAGACAAAATCTCGAAGAGGCAAATTAAAGCTATTGGGATTACCTTTCGATTACACGTTGTACATTTTTCCTGCAATCATTTTAAAAAACATGGGAGCGGATTGAAAAAGAAAAAAATAATACGAAAAAATGACTTTAGTAAATCGAGCATAGTTCATAGACAAATGTATATAAAGAAATGAAACCACCACGACTGAGAAGCTGAAAGTCTCATCTTTAATTCACTTTTTTTATCTTTCCCGTACGTTAACTTGGCAATGAGATCAACATTTTCATTTAGCCAAAATTCCGCAATGGTGAGCTCATACTTTTGAGCGGTACTGTAGCTCTGAAGTAAATATTCTGCAAATTCAAAGGTTAGAGTCGTCGAATAAGAGAATACTGAATCTTATTTGCAGCATGTATGGGGCCAAAACTTTTAAAAAATCGCGATTATCTTTCTCTGGCTGTATCTCCGAAATGAAGCAAGTTGACATATTGAAATTTTGTTGAAAGATAGCTTATATAGTCTTGAAAAACATATCCGAATTTGGCGAAAATCGAAGGGGGCCTTCTTGAGAAATTCCATTTTGAAAAAAAACAAATTTTTTTAGTTATCCCATTTATCTCGACGATTTTTGAAGTAATTCAAAATGTGGCAGAGCCAACTTAAAGTTGATGAAATTTCGCACATTTTATAGAATTCTTCCCGATTGGATAATGTGGGAAGAAATGGCGGTCATTTAAAAAAAATGTGAATTTAAATGTTGAAATACCGCATTTTCGCAGTAAAGTTTGGTATACCGTCACAGAAGCATTTTTAGGTCAAACTAAAAAAAACTCGCATGTTTTTTAACAGAATGAAAGACATCGATTTTTTTTTGCTGGGTGAATCCATCTGGAATGGGTCTTACATAATAAAAATGAAATGACTTACATTTTTAGGGGCTTCAAAAATCCATATTTCTTCGTCTTCATTCATTGATTTCAATTCGAAAGTTGATGCACACTCGTATTCTTTCAAATTGTCTCTTTCAATTAGTTGTGGAATCTACAAACATTTTTAAATATAAATACTGAGACATTTTTAATAAAACATTTTCAAAAGATTTTACCTTTCTAATTTTTTCTTCTACAATTTTTGCTTGTAATTTATCTGGTTTTGAAATACAACTGGAATTTTTAATGATTTTACGTGCTGGCACTCCTTTTGACGGTAAACTTGTATTTTGCTCAGCAATTTTATTTTCTGTTTCTATTCCATTTTCTATTTCTTTTCTTTCTGTCACTTGTTTCTCAGAAATTGGATCGTCTTGATTTTCTGCATTTTCAATAACTTCTTCGCAACTTGCAAGGTCCGGCTCACAGTTTTCATTCTCTAATAGCACGTCATTTGTTTCCTGCTTAGTGACAATTTTAGATAGTTTTTTAGATTTCTTTACTTTGGGTAATATTTGTTGAGGTATTTCCTCCCCGTCACTAGAGCAAGTATCACTTGTTTCCGCATATAAATTCATTTTCTTCATTTGTTGCACTCTTCTTATAGTTGTTTCTGATGTTCTTTCATCTTCATCACTTTCTAGAACTTGATCGTCATTTATTTCCCCATTCACCTCAGCTACAATGCTGATAGCAGTTTCGTCACCTTCCTTGTTTTCATCATTATTTTCAGTAATTTGGCTTACATGTACACTTGCCACTTCCATTGGAAGGTCTTCAGAAAGCGGATAATTATTCAAATGATTGGATACTTCTTGAGAATTATTTGTAGCTTTGAGTAACTGACCAGGAACAATCTCATCATCGTCGCTTAAAGAACTATCACTCGTTTGATTATATAAATCTATTTTTTTCATTTGCTGTACCTTTTTAGTGGTTTCGTCTATTAACTGATCTTCATCGCTTTCATTATTTACTATGGGTTTATTATTATTTACTTTAGACTCTTCGCAAGTTTCATTATCTGTATCATGTAATTCATTTGGTTTCACTTTACCTTCCTGAATATTTTTCAATAATGTAACCGGATCTTCAGATTCGAGTTCTTCCAAGAAAGTTTTGCATTTTTCGGCATATTCACTATCATCGCATGTAGTGTCATACAATTTTTCCGTTTTATGCTTGGTTACTTGGTGAGGAACAATAAACTCATCATTGCTCGAACTTGTGTCTTCAAACAAATTCAGTTTTTTCATTTGCTGTACCTTTTTCACAGTGGTTTCAGCCGTTGACTTATCTTCGTCACTTTCATCTATTTCTAATTTATAGCTCTCACCTCGTTCTTCGTACCCTGTAGGAACTTCGTTTCCATTGATTTTAGTCTCTGTTATCGGTGACCTGTTGTCAGATTCTTTTTTTCCAATATCATCCACATTTTCCGTTGATGTAAACAGCTCTTGAGATTCTGGATACTCCGACAAACTTTTATATTCTGTCTTTTCCTTTTTAAACGATCTTCCACCTTGCTTTATCTCAGGTAGTACTCGAGGGACAATCGCTTCATCTTCGCTGGAGGAACTATCACTCGAGTGTCCATACAGATCCATCTTTTTCATTTGTTGTACTTTTTTAACTGTAGTTTCTGCCAATGTGTCATCTTCGTTATTGTCATTCATTTCACTTCCATCACTATTTACACCATCTTCAGTTAAGTTTAATACCACAGAATTTTCGGTGCGATCTTCATCTTTATTGCGATTAATTTCGTCATCTGCATTATTTAATTCTTCATTGGATTGTAATCTTTCTGCGGTTTCTAAATTGTCAATTGGGGTAAAAAGCTCTTGAGAAACTGGATATTCAATAGAAGTTCTTAATGTACACTTATCGGTTACACCAGATTCATCTGATTTATCATGCTTATCGTTTTCAGATGAATTTCTAAGTTTTTTCAATTCTGATAATTGTTGAGGTACAATCATTTCATCGTTGCTAGAATCACTATCACTGCTTTGTCTATGGGTGACGTCATGTGGATTATTCGATCCATTATCGGAGTCGTCAGATTTTTCACTTGCCGAATGTCTTCGGTTATCAGTGTCAACTAATGACAGGGGATCTTCGCAATCGGAATGCTCACTTAAGCTTTCATCTAGATTATTCTTGTCATTTTCATTCATTTTCAATTTTCTTGGACTTTTCTTTACCTCCGACATATGGTCAGGATCAATAAACTCATCAGTGCTAAACTTTGCGTTATTTACTGTGGGACCAATTTTTTCATTATCAGATTTGTCGCTTTCATCCTCATCACTATTGTATTTCTTCTTTGGTGGAGATTCTTCAGGTTCACTAGATTTCTGGCTTTGCAAAGGAGAAGTTGAAAGCAATTCTCTACTTCTATTAATATTTGCAATTGGTAATTTATGAGGAACAATCAACTCTTCGTTGCTAGAACAATAATCGTCTGCTTGTCTTGACAAATCCAAATTTTCCATTTGCTGCATCTCGGTAGAACTAGTTACTAAAGTTTCATTGTCATTTGTAGGTTTATAGATTTTAGCGGTATTGTCTGTATTCACATTTTGATTTACTTTTAAATCACAATTATCTAATTCAGTGCTAGTAATTTGTGTTGAAGCAATTACTTCTTCTATATGGGAATTTGCTACCTTTTGCAAATTATTTATTTTATTTTCTGTGACGCTGTCGTTGCTTGCAGATTCTTTGCGTTTTTTCTGTCTCGGTTTAACATTTTTAATTTTTATTTTTGATTCGTTATCAACACTACTGTGCTGCGCTTCACTGTCTTCACTCTCACTACTTGTACTCTGTATACTTCTTTTCCTTTTGCTATTTGTTCTTTCTGTTACATGGTTTTTTGTTGCAATAGATTTATTTTTATCCTGCAGTATCGAAGTTGATTCTGACGATTCATCTGATTCTGTATCTGAATCCGAATCACTGGATTCCTTTTCGATTGATTTGTCAGTCATATTGCTATCGTCGTGTCCAACATGTTCCGATGGTTCTGGGATATTTTCTTCGTCATCTTGACATTTATCAATATTTATTTTTTCTTTATTGATGTTGAACAAATCTGTGCTTTTCATTTGAATTTGTTCCTCTTGCGAAGGATTATAAAAAATTTTATACTTTGTTGTCATAACTTCTTCACCGATAATTTTTGGGAGGTTTCGTTGCGGTGACTTACTAGTTAGTCCTTTGTCTAATTTTATGTTGTTTTGAACTCCTTCGGGAGTCTTCTTACTTTCCGATACTAGGGTCTTATCTTCGATAGATTCTTCGTTATGTCCGTTGCATTCTGAAACGGTCTTTTCATTGTAAGAAGTTAATTTAGAATCCAAAGATTGTAAACCAGACTGTCCATCTTTTAGATTATCAGAGGAATCTTCGTCGATACCAGAATCTTTAGGTTGAGCCCCAATTACATGCGTCAATTTATCACGATTCTTATTACATGGAGATCGTAACAAAGGTGTCAGATTTCTTTTAAAATTGTTAGGAGTTCTGTCCTGAGAAGTTACTCGATCTTTTGAATTCTTTGGTGTTCTTTGTAATGATCTTTCATTAAATTTGTTTTCTTTAATGAAATTATCTTGGACATTTGTAATGTTTTTACTCCCAATAACATTTTCAATGTTTTCTTTTTCTTTTTGTACATCGTCAAGTTTATCGAATAATTTTTCTGGTGAGTTTTCAAGATGTAATTGATGTTCATCAGCTTTAAGATCATCTGCAGCTTTATCGCTATAAGTTGTAGAGTGGGCACTAATGTCTGCAGCGTTGTAACTATCATTTTCAGCATTGTCACTATCGTTATCAGTTTGGTCCCCATTATTTGCGGCGAGAGTACTAATATCAGCAGCTTGATTGCTATAATGAAGCTGGGAACTAACAGGTAGTTGGTCACTGGTATTCGCAGCTTGGCCACTATCATCCGCAACTTTGTCTTCTTCGTAATGCAGAACTGTATACGCATCGTAATTACTAGTAGCTTCATTATTACAATTACTGTCATTTCCTGTATGTGCAGACTTCCTATTTAGTGACCTTTGTGTTAAACTCTGTTTTTTGCGAGATTTCTGTGAATACCTCTTAAGTACCCTATCCACAATAGGAAATACCGTATCCTCTTCGTCCAGATCATTATCCGATTCCACAATTTCAAAATCAATAGGGATCCGATGTACGACAGCTTTTTTTAATTTTACATATTCGTTGTAACTAATTAACGGCGAATGGTTATCCACTAATTCGTTCATAACTTGCGTGCGTTTTTGCATTTTTGTTTGACCCATAAAAAGACAAAACTTCAATTTCCAAATTTGTTTCAAAACATTTTTACTTATTGACATTTGTTCCGCCAGTTTTGACCAAACAACATCAGGAATTACCATGTTCTTTAATTCGGCAATATTATCGCTCTTCGTAACAGTAAGAAGTTCTCTGATAAAATGACAAGTTAATTGGTTGTTCCATGCGCAGGTGTCCAAAACTAGAAATTGTATATTTGTTTTGTTTCAATGAATAAAGTAACATTCATAATTAATTTAAATCGTTTTTTTACAGGGATTCAATATCAACAATCGAGTGTATGGAAAGACACGAGGAAAGAATTCGTTTAAACAATTATTAGCCCAGTCAAATTAGCTGAAATTCCAGGGTTTAGTGAAAAAGTTTTGGAACAACGAGGATTTTTGAGGAAAGGTGTATTTTGGGGGTCCTGAATAACATACTAAAACTCCCCATCGATAGACCCTGTGCTAGAGGAGCTGCCTTAAGAAAAAGGTAAAAAATATCAGTTTTTTGCGAATTACTTAAAAAATACGCATTCTACATTTTTGGCATGTATGACAACATTGTAGCTTATAAAATTCTAAACAATTTCCTTTTTTTTTAAATTTTCTAGGTGCAAAATTGACAGAGATAGAATTTTGTTAGCGAATTTTATTTTTTTTACATTTTTGAGAATTGGCTATTTTGCGCGTGTTTTTTGCTTATAACTAAAAAAGTATCGATTTTTCGCAGATTACTTCTGCGGAGACTTTGTAGCTTTCCTTATTCTGAACAATTTCTTTTTTTGATAAATCCTCGCATATGCAAAATTGACCAAGATATGACCATTTCAAATTTGTATGTACTTTTTCTTTTTATGTAATACTGCCATTACCGGGTTTTTTATTTATAACTAAAAAAGTATCGATTTTTCACAGTTTTCTTCTATGGAGACTTTGTAGCCTACTTAATTCTGAACAATTTCCTTTTTTAGAAATACTTATACATGCAAAATTGACCGATATATACCCTATTTTATGCTAATATTTCTAGTATTATAGATTTCAACCTCTCACATGTTCATAAACATTATAAGTAGCATAATTTTAAACTCAATTCAATATGAAAATCAGAAATTAAAGCAGTTATGCTTAACTTACTCGCAGATTTATTCTTTTTGTTTCTATGAGTTCCATATTTAAACTATTGAATTCATATCGGGCCGGCGCGCACCCAGCGACGTTAGGTACTAAACATCCTAAACATCCTAAAAATATGAATGAAGCGGAAAATGAAAGCTTAAAGGCTACACAATGACCTCACAAAAACATATTTTTGAACAAAAATTTTAAGATGGTCAATTTCAGGATTTACTTTATTCATAAAATAAGAGGTATTAATTTCACAGAAATATATATTTTTTCGGGCGCTCCTTGTGAGTTGCTACTAGTAATAACAAATTTTTGATATTTGTTCTTATACATTGTTACGTATAATTAATAGATACAGAGATAAACGCGAAAAACGTAGGAAACTCCTGCATTTATGACGAAATAATGGAAAAAACGTGATATTTTAAACCCGAATATATCATACATATTAAAAAATTTGTGTTCATCACGCTCACTTACGGACATCATTCATAGATATATAAATAACTGAAAAACGTCAATTCCGATTTTTATTAAATAATTAAATTTATTTGTTTAACAATCTATGTATTTAACAGAGACCGATGAAACAGAAATTAATAAAATTATCACATGCTTAAAGACTGGTAAGGCGACAGGCCCTGACCAAATATCCGCTGAATACCTAGAAGTAGAAGCTCCTTTTATCACCCGGCCATTATCACATCTAATAAATCTTTGTTTCAGCAAAGGTCAATGCCCTATAATACTTAAAATGGCTAAAATCATCCTAGTCTATAAAACCAGTGATAAACAGAAACTAAATAACTATAGACCAATTGCAATAGTTTCCATAATAGCAAAAATCTTTGAAATATGTTTGAACAATAGAATAACTCAATTCCTTGACCTGCATAATTTGATAAATTCCCAACAATATGGATTTAGATCGAATAAATCCTCAGAAGACGCAATAGGCAAGGCAACCCGATATATATATGATGCTCTTAATCGTGGCAAACTGCATTGCCATTTTTATCGACTTAAAGAAGGCCTTTAACACGATTGACCATAGCACTCTTTTACAAAAACTAGAAAAATATGACATTAGGGGCGTCACCCTGCAGCTACTCTCATCATATTTACAACAGAGGCCACAATTTCTTACCCTAAATAATATACAAAGTAGAACCTTAATTTTCTCGCATGGAATTCCTCAAGGTACGGTCTTAGGACCACTCCTTTTTAACATATACATAAACGATCTTTTCAACATCGATACAAAGGGAAATATGATTGTGTATGCGGATGATACTTTCATATACTATGAAGGACCCTCATGGCAAAAAGTTCTGAACATAGCAGTGACAGATTTTAGTAATATAGACACTTGGCTTGCCGCCAACAAACTGTCTTTAAACTATCAAAAAACAGTCTGCATTACTTTTGGCTGCTATGTGGACAGCTTACCAGAAATAAATAAATTATGTCTACACGACCCCACCACCTGTCATACGAAATCAAACTGTTTAGATTGCAAGGAAATCAAAATTACACACGTAACAAAATACTTAGGTGTCCATATAGATAACCACCTTCGATAGGACTATCACATAAACGATACAATAAGGAAACTTCGATATCTTACTTAGGCTTTTAAGTCATTACGACATATATTAAACAAACATCTGATTCTGACGATTTATAAGATCATAATGCCAAGCCATATGGAGTTATGGCATCTTTGTATGGGGAGGTACTTATGACAACGCAATTAAACCTTTGGAAATCTTGAATAGAAAAATATTGAAAATAATAATTAAGAAGAACTACGGATATCCTATACAGCCAAGAGACCTTTATTTAAACTACTACAGAATCACTTCATACCACAAGGCGCAACAACCACATCAATATAAAATTTTCAAAAAGCCCAACTACAGCAATTTATTAATCTAAGTCTATTTCTATAAATACCTGATATACAAACACTATTATACTTATTATATTCATTATATTGTTTATATTGTTATCTTTATTATTATTTTTGTTATATTTTTATATTACCATTACTTATTTTTATTGTTACCTATATTGTTATTTTTTTTTTTACATATTTTTATCCTTTTCTTACTGCCTTCTCACAGACAAGTTCCCTGAAGAACTTACGTGAGAACATCGTTAATACCTAAACTAAGTCATTATATACGACACCAAACTGTATCTACTAATGAATTAAAATTGTACGAAGTATTTAAGGCAATAAATTGAATTGAATTGAATTGAACAATTTGTTTACTGCGACAATATAAATTGCTAAATCTACAAACCCCCATCTAATAACAGGAACTACCAGAAGTGCTGCAAATCGAACCATGCCCTAAATGTTACGACTATTATGGTATACTTTGTTACAACGCTTTACCAATAGACATCAAAACAACCACAAATGCCTTAAAAATCAAGAAAGTTCTTAAAAAATGGTTCTGCAATAAAAATAGTGCAGAAATTGCGAACACCTTCAGAGACCATCATCATTATCTACGACAACTACTTTAGGAAGCGTACATGCTGTGATGAATTATTGTTTATATCTAAAATTAAATTTTTTGTACTCCAGAGTCACGTTCAAGTGCACCCAAGGGCACTTATGTGGCATTGCATATTTATTAATCTTTATAGTTGTTAAATACTTACTCATGAAATTATTGTAAAACATGCATACAGAAACCTAATGTACATAATATATGCAACTGGACAATAAATTATTATTATTATTATAACAAAAAACTCCAAATTTCCATGAAAATTAAAAAAATCGTAAAATTTTGAACGGCCATATTTTGAAAAATATTGATCTCAGCAGCTTCTACCTAGGACCATTTTGTAGGGCATTTCATTAGTTTCAAAAATCATGTACACATTTCCATTTTATGAACTTTTTAAGGGGGGAGCTGGCCGAGAAGCCCATGTGACAATTATCTAAATTTAAAATACACCAAATGAAAGAAATTTAATTACCTATCTTTTCGGTCCATGCGATATTTTACGTAAATATCATTTTTTCCGCGTTATAAGGGAAAATATAATATTTGCCTTAAAACTGATAACCATACTCCACATTAATACGTTATATCTCTGTGAATTTTGCATATGCAAGGATTTATCAAAAAAGGAAATTGTTCAGAATTAAGTAAGCTACAAAGTCTTCATAGAAGTCAAATGCGAAAAATCGATACTTTTTAAGTTATAAGCAAAAAAATACGCGCAAAATAACCGATTCTCAAAAAGTAAAAAAAATAAAATTTGCTAAAAAAATTCTATCTCCGTCAATTTTGCACCTAGAAAATTTAAAAAAAAAAGGAAATTGTTCAGAATTTCATCAGCTACAATGTTGTCATACATGTCAAAAATGTAGAATGCGTTTTTTTTTAAGTAATTCGCAAAAAACTGATATTTTTGACCTTTTTTTAACCCTTAGAAGCATGGTGGTAACCCACATTACCACCTCGATTTCTTTCATTTTTGCTCATTTAATGTTACTGTAGTGACACAAGAATATATAAAAACAGTTATTAAGATATAATTGTTTATTGTTTATTATTTATAAATAAACAAACATTAAAAAATCACGATTTTTTTTTTAAAATTCATTATTGATACTGTTTTTTAAGATAATTGTTTAAAATAGTATAATAGTGTTTTTAGGGTCTCTGATTACGAATCTGACTACAAAATTTAGAAATTTGAATATGGCGGATCCAAAATGGTGGACCAGACTGTTAAAATTTCATAATTCGCGACTGAAAAATTTACAGGTATTCGTCATTTAGTTCTAAATTGTTGGTTGAAAATAAATTAAGTTATTATTGGTTTGCGATCTAATACCAGATTCGTAATCAGCGACCCCAAAAACCCCCCAGATAACAATTTTTATGAAAATTCAATAATTTTTAAACAATTAGTCCACCATTTTGAATGTTGAAATTTTAATTTAAGATTCGTAATCAGAAACTCCTAAAACTCCACTGTACCAACGCATACTAAAATCTAAATTTATGCATTTGGAAACTGCTTTTGCGGAAAGAAACTCGTGCACAGGTGAGTTAACAAGGGGTAAAAATGAGTTACGCAAGTTATTTTCTATTGTCTGGACAATACCAAAGACAATAGAATTAGTTTTCCAATTTCCTACAAATTTAAAAGTTCTAGAGATATGCCCATATATAGTAAATTATTTACCATTGCTCGTTTCATTACAGGGAGTCTGCGGAATGCGCAAGCTTTTCCTTGGACTCTCAGCATTGTACGAAGGCTGCCATTGACTTCTTCGGCGGGTTGATTTATGACCCTTTACTTTTTCTTTGGATTTTGTTGTTTGGTTTGATTCGGAAATCAGTTTATTATAATGTAACCAGACCGAATGTCTACTTCTGCCTATAACTTGTCCGATTCTTGCAAAAGTATTTGTGTTTCTCTGCCCCGAATTTATTTGTTTTTCCATAACTGAAAGAACATATTCAGATTCTTCAGGAGTGTATTTATCTTTTTTCCTGGAAATTAAATTATAATTGTACTATTTGAATGAATGCTAAAATATATTAATTCAAGTACTTACTCATTTTCTTTACTGTCATTATACAAATATCTAAAACGCTTGTAGACACTAATACATGGTCTATTTGGCAGACCGTTAGCAAGAAATTGAACAAACTTTTTTCTTTCTCCAGTATCTTTTATGGTATACACATTATTATGTCTGAATTTTAAAAATGGTTCTGGGTATTCAGAATCCCAACCATGAATCTGTAAATGTAAACAAGTATAAAAAATATACCTTTTTAGGCGATTATTGAAGAGATACACAAGTATACTTACTCTGCAAAAAGATTCCCAATTGTTTTTTATAATTTTATCTTCCGCAGGTGAATATACACTTCTTGAAAGTTTTGCATACCTTTCAAATTTGTTAACATCCTCGACCGAAAGATTTCGTGCCAAAGAAAAGTCTTCAAGATTGTGTTGAGGTAAAACATTGTGTTGTAACGTAATTTGTAAATGGTTAATAGCCTGAAACAAAATGTGATACCAAAGTTTGCAAAAACTTGATCCTGAAGGATATAATTTGAATACTTACGTCAAGAGTCTCCCTACTAATTTTTATGTTTTCCATTGAAGGATTTGTTTTTTTCTCCAATTCTTCCATGGTAGGTTAGGTTCTGGTCGATTTTAAAGTAAAATATATATCCAGTTTATTTATTTGTGACTATATTTGCTATAGAACTCTTATTTTTTGTAAATAAAAACTTCCACTTTCGCAACAGGATTCAACCATTGTTACCCACGTGCAATTACTAAATTATATTTGTTTCATATAGTACAGTATTTGTACCACGAATGCCGCGGAAATTCCTAGTGATTTTCGAAAATCACTTATTTCCAAAAATTCTCGATCAGTTCTAAAATAATTTTTTTGGCATTTTCTAAGATACCGTCTATAGTAATTAGAATTGCTTTTACAGAACCCAAATTTTGAAAAATTGATTCAATTATTTTTTATTTGCAGTTTTTAGTAATAAATCCTACCTTATCGACCCAGCACTTTAGAACCCCACAACTGATCTGTGGCGTAAGCGTTACTGTGGTGGCGGAAAATGGAACTACTAAGATGGGTTTCACGTGCAGTACACATATAAAGTTTTCATCATTGTGTACCGTATGTGAAACCCATTTTAGTTCAAATCTTGGCCACCAGAGTAAATAACATGGCGAATCTAGGGAAATCGAATTTGTTATGCAGATATATCGAAATATATCGACAGATATCGAATAGCAACGTAAGGCGCGCACGTGCGATTGTGGTTATGTGATGCATATATAAATAAACAATAATATAGAACAGATTTTTTACAAATAATTGTAATTAATTATCGTACGTATGTATATGTGTAATAAATATGAAGTTTCTAATTTACATTTAGAGTTGGATTTTATCATGCGCATAGTTGACACTTGTCGAATCAAATTTGCACTGCAGTTTTAGCCACTTCATGTACCTGTTTACTTAAGTACCTTTTAAATATTATATTATTTAATTTAAAATAACTATTCATTAAACATTCTATTACATTTGTAATCCAATATTATTTCATTGTTAAAACTGTCAATTTTGTTAGACCAATTCGACATCTCCTGGTGAATAAAATGCACATTTACAGCGAATTTGATATAATGCACATTAAGATCTCCGTTTGATAAAATGCAAATTCAACGATGTGTCGAATAAGACCTTTATTACCTTCAATTTTACGTTACCACTTGATCAATGATTGAAAACAATAACTGTTCTAATGTGAATATAATAATTTATTTATTTATTTATTGAGATCAATGGCACAGATGTGTCTTTTACAACAATGTGCTTCGTGGCACTAAATCTGTACAATCGATCACATTATTTGGCAGTGTTCGTTATAGGAAGACCATATATCGACGCCCGTTACGAAAAGTAGTACGCTATACTTTTATATGTTGAAGAACATTACATTTCAGCATTTGAGTGAAAAAACAATTCATTTGCATATTGATAGTCGAAAAATATCGTGATTCATTCTACACCACAAAAAGTAACACATTTGAACGTTTTGGAACGAAGAGTAGCACGTTTTTTCTCTTGTTGATGAAAAGTAGCACATATCAGCATTTCAAGGATTATTGCCATGAAAAGTAACTCGTTTCATGTTATATTACGAAGAGTACCATGTTTCGCGTTCTTTTGAAGAAAACTATCATGTCCCAGAGTTTACATGAGTTTATAATCGTCTAAGCGCAAAAAGTAACTCGTTTCATGTTATATCATGAAAATGAATATGTTTTAACGTTTTACCACGAATAGTAGTGCATTCAAAAGGGCATTAAGTGCCGAAATTTTATTATTAATGAGTTACTTTTCATTACATACACTGAAATGTATTTTTCTTCGAGTAAGCCGGTTATATACTATTCTTCGTAAGAAAAATGAAACGTGCTACTCTTCGTAACAGGCGTCGATATTACTTCAGCATTTCTGCAAAAACCGAACATTCAGTGTTTAAAAGCAATATTTGTATTTCTCAAAAAAAGTCTACTATCTGTTTAATTCTAGATACTAACTGATGTAACCTGTGTTAAATGTAAGCTAAATAATCCTTATTTGGATTGATTGCTATAATAAAAAAAAAAAAATCTGTACAATTTATAAAGATAAAAAAAATAACGAAAATATGAATTACAAAAGCCAACAACTAATTTTAAGACTAAAGCTAATTAAACAGAAAAAAAGGCTTATTATCGATTTGAACGGAAGTAAATCTAAGCTGCATATATTGTTCGGTAACATATTCCATTATCCTTTAACGCGTGGAATAGTCGAGAAAAAGCCGTAATTAGTTTTATGGAGACCCTCGCATACAGGTCTAAAAAAGCGGAATCTATACTTTTGGAAGGAAACATTAAACAAAATTTCCCGATATAATTTTTCACTAATTTTATACAGCTGGTAAACAAATTTTGGAGCAATTTAAAATTTCAAATCAGTATAAATAATACATTAATATATATGAAAAATAAAAGTCTTACTATAATAATTAAATTTAAATTTAAATGAAAACTAAAATTGAATAATTTATCATTTAAATTTTATTTTTTTATATTAAAAATATTATGAAACTGAAATATTATTGCTACCAACATTTTCATTTAATCAATATTATTATATTCAAATTAGAACGTAAAATTGAAATTAATAAAGGTCTTACTCTATACATCGTTGAATGTGCATTTTATCAAACGGAGATCTGAATATGCATTATATCAAATGACTTATCAGTGTGCATTATATCAATAGGAGGCATCGAAGTATTAAATTTTAAGATATTTTGAATACATCTAATAGCTTGAAGAAATTGAATTTAATTCTATTTAGTCGTAAAATTACAATGATTTGGACATTTATGAACACCTTTCCATTTTTGGCTCATAAATTTTGCTCAACTAGATATTACACATATGTATGGATAGCTAGAGATCTTAGTTAATAACTAAAGAAAAAATTAAATTGATTTTATAGACTAGAAAATTTTAGTTAAACATTTAGTAGACTTGTAATTTTTGTCACACAAAATTATGTGGTTCGGTTGTAAACACCAGTGAAAAATCTACTAAAAATAGGAAAAAATGAAGTAAAACCACCCTAGATATATACAGAAATGATAATTTATTAATTTCAAAAACCTTTAACGACAGAACGACAGAAGATGGCACTATTGATATCTATTATTCTTCATCCTCTTCAGAATGTTTACGCTGCCAATTGCTTTTGCGCAATTGCACACTTCAAATGCACTGGCTGAAAAGTGAAACAAACAAAAGCCGATCTAAGAAAACTTGTAAAACCAAGGATCGATCATAAATTATACAATACATAAGACAATATTTTATGATTTGTCAAAAAAAAAAAGGAGGTGTTCACAACCGAATATTGTAGCTACATTAAAACCTCATGAAAAAGAAATTTTTTTTGCACATTGCGGTGGCTGTTGCTATTAAATCACTAAATATAATAAATTTACTTTGTAACTATGCGCTGCACTTATCTTTTCCTTTGATTAAATTTGATTTGTATGGCTTTTAAGAATATTGAACAATAGATTTGTGGCAACGTATACATGTCAGAAAATCAATTTTTTCGCAGCTAAAAACACAACCGACTCTTTGCTTTCATATTCAAATTTGATTAATTTCTTTTCAATAAAAATGTACAATGTTTTTATTAAAAGTTACTTTATCATTGTTTTATTGTCCAAATAGAAAGACTTATTGTATATTGAAAAGAAATTCTTCAAATAATACGATTGTAAGAAATAAAGATTATAATCTTAAAGAATTTTGATTGACACGCAACAAAATTATTTAAAAAACTTCCAGTATTTCTGATATATGATTTAATTATAAATATAATAAAAACTTTTTTTAACATATATGTTTCAATCATTTCATTATTTATTATTTTCTTTTAAAGGACATTTAAAAATGGAACCTGAAGGTCATAATTTTGGTTGTTGGATTGAGGTTGAAAATAATGTTCTGTCTCGACTATGTGATAATTCCCATGGTATATCAAAAATTCGTAAACAAACACAAATAACAAATTACATACTAAAAGAGGTAACCCCTGTGAAGTCATACAGTCAGTATGTTAATTTGAGAAAAGCTGTTACAAATCAAGTTCACGAAGATGTTGATACGGATGACAATTCATTTCACGATTCTTCCGACAGTCCAGATGACGACGATCCTATATTTAATGAAATTGACGAAATTCTCACTGGAAGAACAAAAAAGATTAAAAAAACCATTCGATCATACATAAAACATAATTATGAAATCCAAAACATGGAAATTGATAAAAACGAAGGAAGTAATTATAATAATCCAGTAGTTTGTAACGAATCTCCTCAAAAATTTGTGTATTACTTTAATGAATTGCTTCAGCCCAAAAATGACGAACTGATTATTGACGAACAAAATGAAGATTATTGTACAAACAATACAGCAAATCAAAGTTCTCATTGGGAAGGTAACGAGATATCCAATGTAAATACTTCGCATGAAGAAGCCGGATCTTTTTCAGAAGCCCGACCAATGATGCTATTTACTCCAGCTCAACTAACCCAGTGTTTACAAATAAATAAAAATTGTAATGAAAATTCACCTGGGAAAATTAGACCAACAAATGACTTAAGCAATGAAAACCAGTTGAAAACTCCCGAAAGGAATGTAAATGATCATGAAATAAAAGTAGAAACAGAATTGACAATTAGTACAGAAGATAATAAAGTACAAGATTATAAAAATATCCTGGAGAACTCAAAAGATGACTTGCACAAGAAATCTGAATCAAGTATAAATAGTGAGATTATACCTAAGAAAGAGTGTTTATCTCCAACAATTAATTCACCTTCAAAAATTACAAATGAAAATATGGTTGATCCATTAGCAGATAGTGATATTTGTTACTTTGAATGTAACAATTCAAAACATAACGGATCCACTGATAATAACAGTAAGAATGAGAAAAATTCTATTTATACTACTGAAAATAATGATAAAGTAAACAACGTAATTCAAGAAATATATCTGAAGGACGAAAATTTTATTGTAAAGAATAAGAAGACTAAAAATGGAACTTTCTTTACTTCACCAGGAAATAAAACAGTAATTAAAAGTAACAATGACATTATGACAATAATTAATAATGAACACACGCAAACAGTTAATAAAGTAAAAGAAATTTATTCACCTAAAATTACTGAAAATAGTTTTAACGAAGATGATGAAATTCCATCCAGTCAAACATTTGATCCCAATTTAATCAAATTTAAATCTGTAGTAAATAGAAAACGAAAATATAAATCTACAAGTCCAAAGGAAAAAATGTCAAATAATAAAAATGATGAAGTAGCTGGGATTGACAGTTTAAATAAAAGTAACAGTTCATCGAAAGCTCAATTCAGTCCAATGAAAAGTTGTAAATCTAAATTCGAAAAATCTCCGCTATCCATTTTACCAATTCATAAGGTAAAAATTAAAAACTTTAATGCAGATGATAAACAAGATACAGAGTTTGTACCTGAAAATAATGACAAAAGCAAAAATGTAAAAAGCAAAAATAAATGGAGTGTCAGTAATTTAGAAAAAGTAGAAAATAATTATGAACAAGAAGAAATGAACAAAATTGGTGTGAAAAAAAAAAAGATGAAAAAGAACAAAAAATTTAAGGCAGAAATTGATGAAGAAAATTCTTTTACAAAGGTAAATTTTATAAATTCATTTTTAATTTAAATTTTACAATCTTTTTCTGCCGTAGGTTAAAACAAAAAATTCCAACGTTAAAGCGGTTTTAAATAAAGATAAAGATGAGGAACAATCCTGGAGCACTTCTAAAGTAACGTCAACACCACCAATACTTAAATCGGGGAAAAAGAAAATAAAAAGTAAAAAAGGTTAGTTTTATAATGTACCACCTTTTTAAAATAAAACATTTGTATTTAATATCAACAATCAATGTTTGTTGATTATGTTTTAGTTGTTAATTATCCAACGAAGATACAACCCTCCATTTTAAAGAAGAGCACAATAGATGATGCGAAGACACCAAATATTCTTAATCAAAATAATACAAGGCAGGAATCAAATTTCACCAAGTCACCCAATGTTTTATCACAGAAGGAATTGAATATGTTAAATAAGAAAAAAAGAAGTTTGGAAGCGAGTGAAATATCTTTTTCAGAAAGCGAATTTATGTCAAGCACCAAATATGAACACAATACACCTAAACGTTCACCTGGCAATGTCAATCAGAAAAGTCCTTTATCGAAACATTTCTTGATTAAACATGAAAAAACATCATTCAAGCATAGAAGAAACAAAATATTATTATCAACAAAAAGAAAATTGTCGGCCGAAAACAAATCGCAAAATGTCTCCCCAGATATTAAGAAGAGAAAATTAAAAGTTGGTTGAGAGGTTGGTCACAAACCAATACATATAAATATTGTACATAAAAGTAAATAAGATATAGGAATAAATTATAATTTTTGTAATGTATATAGTATATTTCATGTATATAATAGTCCAGTAAAATGGGCCGATATTTTTCGATTTGGATTAAAAAATTAGTAGAGGGATGAAACTGGGGGAAATGTGTCCAAAAAATCGGTTTTTCTGAAATAACTCGAAAAATATTACTTTATACGAAAAAAAAGAAAGATACGAAAATTGTACCTGGGGAAATTCCGCACAATTTCGTTTTTTAACAAAGCTTCTACGATCAACAGAAGCCGAGATAGATTTTTTCAAATATTGGCAGTTTTGCGAGGATCGTTTTTCCTTTATAAGTAAAAAATATCCATTCGGATCGCAAAATGCTTCAAATAAAATTTGTAGTACATGAAATTACGAACAATTTTCTTTTTTTTATGTAATGCTGTACGTTTAATATATACGGAGATATGAACGTTTAAAAAGCAGATTAACGGACAATCGGAACTTTTTTGGCGATAAAATCAATAATTACTCGAAAATCGTGCTTGAATGAAAGTTGTCGGTAATGAAAATTTAAATCTATATGTTTAACCCTTTGAAGCACACATTTTTCTTTACGTGGAAAAGTAAAAGAGGATTTTCGGGGTCTCTGATAACGAATCTGAACTCAAATTTTCAAAATTCAAAATGGCGGATGAAATATGGCGTGTAAAGAATAATTTTTAATATTTTGATCGGCCATTTTGAATTTTGGAAATCTGATCCCGGATTCGTCATTATCGACCACAAAAACTCCTTTGTAAAAATTCTCATCAAAATCGAACCTCTAATAAGTTGGAGAACGTTTTTTTCCAAGAAAAACTGATTTTTTTTTGTGTTTGTTCATTTATGACATTTTTATAACAAACGAAGTTTAAATATTAGTGGTGTAATGATGTAGATAAATACTTTAGCTACTGGAAAAACCAACCACTATTTCTAAATATTCAAAAATTGAATTTTTATAAATAAAACTATCGGGTAAAAAAGGTGGTCCTGAAAGGGGACCACCATGCTTCAAAGGGTTAATACAAAATTTTTTACCATAAATCAACGATGGTAGAAAAAAATATAAAAAATTATTATTTTCTTGTTCTTTTTTGTAAATAAGTATTTTTTTGGCTAAATTTAGCCAGTAGTAATCTAAAGTGTTTTGAAGGGGATGAAATTAGCTGTAAAATGAGCATCGTTTGGAGTTTCTACGATTAATTGTTGGAGAGTTATAGCCGTTTGAAGTTTTATGCGTTATTAATGGGTGATTTGTTACAAAATGATAACCTCAAAAGTTGTATTTTAAAAAAAAAGTTACGACAACATTTTTTTACATTACTTTTTTTGCAAATATTGACAAAATGAAATTGTGCGGAATTTCTCCGGCCACAATTTTCGTGTCTTTCTTTTTTTCGTTTAACCTTTGAAAATTGTTACTCGGGGGTTTTTGGTGTCGCTGACTTTGAATTTGAAGTCAAATTTTAAAAATCCAAAACGGCGGATCCGAGATGGACGACGGAAATGTGAAAATTTACTTGATAGTGATAAAACTGGGTACTCTATGTAATCTGAATTTTAAATATATAATCCAGAGATTAGATTCGCAATCAGCGACCACAAAAACTCCCGAGTACAGTTTCATCAATATAGGGTACATTTTCATAATTCTGTAGGCCATCTTGGATCCTCCATTTTGAATTTCCAAATCCGAGGCCAGATTCGTAATCAGCGACCCCAAAAACCCCCGAGTACCAAATTTGGTTCGAATTTACCTTTTAGTTCGTTCAAAACTGATTTCTTTCTTAAAAAATCGACGATTTTTTACATTTATTTACGTATACTTATTAATAATTTTGCGTAATTGCATAGGAAGCCTGTTTCCAAATTTGTAGGCCGCTACTAATATTTTAATCCAAATTTTTCTATTTTGTTGGGCTGTAAGAATATTGTCCTTATCCAAATTAATTGATTAAAAGGCAACTTATTGTGGATTAGTGTTCATTTTCCGCTCTCGGCATCCATTTTATGCTGCCAATCAGGGAATCTAATCCAATAAGACAAAAAACAAAGAACTTTTTAATTTCAGTCGTTTTATTTTCAAGAACTTCGTTCTTTCTTTTAATTTCATACATTTAATACATGTATAAAAATAGTTTAACGCTTTCTATGTCCTTGTTTACAAATTAAATAAACAGTACCTCAACATACCGATCAACATTTTGGAACTCTAGTGATACATGTGATCAAAACAAAATAATCGACACAATGAAAATGGCTTGCATCTAATCGAGTGTAAAAATGATGAAAATGCATGAACATAATTGTCGATGATTGTCGCTTCAAAATAAACTGGACGTAACGGATAAAAACTTAAAATATATATCAATAAAAATACAAGAGTCACTAGCCTAATAACATCAGGGTGATCCGCATTTACTTCCACCATAAAAATCTTATTCTGATCTTCCTTGATTTTTTAATATATGTATTGAATAATAGCGCTTTCGCTCCAGCCCTTAAATCCTACTCAATTTGTTTAAATTTAGAAATCTTGCACTGCATCTGTTTTAGTTCTAAAATAAAATTTAGTCATTTGATATTTAAAAATTTTGCAAAAATGAACTTCAGATTTGCTTAAATATTAGATATATTTTAAACCATAATTATATGCGTGTAATAATTGAAAAGCTGAATTTAAGAATGTGGAGAAAATGTAATAACAATGATAGTCAACTGATTAATACTACTATTAATAAATGAATTGTCGTTTGTTGCTAAAAAGTATTTTTAATATATTATATGTACATTTTAAAATAAAAACTAATTAAACATTAACTCTACTACGCAGATTAGAGCAGGATTCAAATTAAATTCATCTTAAAATTGATACTGAATACGATGAGGTAATTGTTTATGACATGAAGTAGATTATGTAACCATACATCTAATATTGCAAACAAAAATAACGACTACTACCTGATTGTGGACAATGTGGATCACCCTAATGACGACTTAACAATTAATCGATCAACCTTAATCTTAATTTCCGTTCATTCAAACATATGCTAGCTGTCCATCACTCACGAAGTGCACTCAAAATCCTTGGAATTGTCCTAGTTCACTTAATGCGTTCATTTTAATATCCGAAGCTTCATATTTTACAATTCAATCAATTTGTTAACAAATAACATTTTCCCAAGAATCACCGCTCGTGCTGCTGCTGGTCACCGATGGATGCCTGCTGATCTGAGGTAGCTCAAAATGCCACCTCGAATCTTCTTTCGTATCCGTCCCATTTTCGTAATTGTTTTTCAAGAACGGTGGACGTGCCTTAATTCCTAGGGTTGTAGGACGTTTGTCTGGATTTTTGTCCAGCATCATCATTAAAAGTGCATACTAAAAACAAAACGACATTAAATAAGAAAAAGTAATAGAAGTTATATTTTGCTTGCAACAAATTCTTAGAATTATATTTCGTAGATTCGTGTACATTTTATACGTGGATTTCAAGAATATAATACAAAAATGAATACAAAATCAACTATTTCGAAACCGCTGTTCTATTATGACTCACAGCTTTTAAAAATTTACCAAATTTAAATGAATTCGATTTTAGTATTAATATATTTATGTATTATTTATATATCATTTTTAAATAATGTTCATAAAGGTTGAGATTTTATAATATAGATTTAACGTAGGTGCGTTTTTTTTTTTTTTTTTTTTTTTTTAATATTAATTAACGGGCGGAATCGACCTTTTTACTTAATTGTTTTATGAATATATTCTTTTAAAAATTAAAATAAAATAATTATCGGCTTAACCCTTATTGACCAAATTTGTCCGTTTTTGTCCGTCAACTTTAAGCTCGGACAACTTTGTTATTTATGCTTTAAAAAAACCAGAACCTTTCTAGGCGGGTATTTTCGGGGGTGCTCTTTCAGAATCCGGACCGAAAATTTGGAAAACCACCCCTTCCTACCCTAATTTTCAATTAAAAAAAAACACGATTTTTTAAGGTATTTTTTTTGTTTGAATCGTATTTTCGGTGCGAAAGAGGTATTGGCGATAGCGGAAACCACAAAAACTGCGGCTCAAAATGTCGAAATAATAAAGTTATGCACATAAAAAGTTCATTTTTCATCATGAAGGGGTTGTGTGACCACGCTATTTTACGGATTTTTTTGAAAAAAAATTGTTTCGTCTTTTGAAAACAGGTAAAAATGGGGAAAAACATATCACAGATAGTAGAAAACATCTTTTCTTTTGTTATGTAAGGTTACATTTCGTTACCACTCCATAAAATAGCCCAAAGGGGTGAAAATCGGCAGTTTTTCAAAAATACTATTTTCGATACGAAAAAAATGCAAATAAATTTAGTTCTAGAAATAAATAAGAGCAACTTTTATACTCTTACATACTAAAGACCATGCCTATGATAAAGTTCTAAAATAATGTCTACCCATTATTGATAATTTTAGGGATAAAGACCGGAAGTCGCATGGCATTCATCATATATCGTTCTATATAACTATATATCGTTTATCTAAACTATCGTTTATATAACCATACTGTGATATGTTTTCTCCCATTTTTACCTGTTTTCAAAAACTGAAACAATTTTTTTTTTTCAGAAAAATCCGTAAAATACAAAAATTTTTGTAAATATTTTACTTATGATGAAAAATGAATTTTTTATGTGCATAACTTTATTATTTCGACATTTTGAGTTGGAGTTTTTGTGGTTTCAGCTATCGCCAAGCCTCTCTCACGTCGAAAATACGATTTAAACAAAAAAAAATACCTTAAAAAATCGTTTTGTTTTTTTTGTTTAATTGAAAATTAGGGTAGGAAGGGGTGGTTTTTTCAAAATTTTCGATCCGGATTCTGAAAGAGCACCCTCGAAAATACCCGCCTACAAAGGTTCCGATTTTTTTTAAGCGTAAATAACAAAGTTGTCCGAGCTTAAAGTTGACGGACAAAAACGGACAAATTAGGTCAATAAGGGTTAAACCTACCAATTGCATTAGATGTTAAAATGCCATAGTTTGGAAATTTCTGAACATTTCAAACACCTTCCGTCGTAATCGCTATGGATTTTCAAACCTTAGGCCTTATCGAAACTAGTAATGAAATTAACCACGAAAAAAATAAAAAATAAAAATTATATTCAATAACTATAAAGTTAATACAATTTCGATGTCACAGTTACTTGGAATAGACTGGTAAGTTTCAGAAGTCAGAAATTTCCAAATTATGGTATTTTAACATCTAATGCAATTGGTAGGTTTAAGCCGCTAATTATTTTATTTTGATTCAGATTTTATTTAATAGGAAGTCTAGGGACTCTGTCAGTAACTGTCAGTAACATTTTATAATAATTCTCTAAAAATTATATAAATCAAGTGACTTCGCATTTTTGTCCGCCATTTTGAATTCTCTATAATGAATTTAGAAATTTTAATTGTTGATTCGTAATCAGCAATCGCTAATCAAAATGAGTTGACGAATTACAATCTATATGATTTGAAATTTCCATTATATTCTACGTAAATTTATTATTTACATCAGTTGACCCAGTTGCCCAGGCAACGAACGGTTTGATACGGAATAAATTGCAAGACTATCTATAAGCAATAAAAAAAGGTGTTTAAAAAATATCCAAAATCGACAGTAATCGGAGTGGGGGAAGTTGTTTTTTATTATACCATGGGCTTAATATTCTAAACGTACAACTTTTCAATGACGACACTGTAAAAAATGAAAAGGAACTTTACCACGTTACACTTTGGTCAAAATTAAGCCCACGTTGAACGTGGTAATGTTTCCACGTTTAATGTTGTAAGTTTTCGGTTTAGGAGTTGTAATTTCACAAATTTGTATGCGTTTTCCTCTCGAATGGTGAAATTACCCCGTTCAATGTGAGCTTGATTTTGACCAACGTGTTGCGTGGTAAAATTACAATGCGTTGTAAAATTCCTAACCTTCAAAGATAAAAACCCAACGTTACCTTTGGTAATATTACAACGTGTTTTAATTTTGTCATCTTGTACGTAAAGATACGTACAAAACCTTGTAAAGTTTCTAACTTCACGTAGGAATTTTACAACATCAAACGTGCTCATATTACTAAGTTCTTACAAATGAAAATTACAATAGATTTGTAAAATTCATTGCCATTTTTTACCGTGTATGAAAAACGGTCATACGATATGATTATTGTAACCCTTCATAGATTAGTCGATAAATAGTAGGGGAAGGATTTTTTCCGTGTATCATATCTCTCCTTGAATTTCGTATTTAGGATGATGGAAAGTATCATTTGATAAGTAATTTCATAGTCAATATTTACATGCATGTTACTTACGGTATATGTTTTACAGATGACCAGCTACGGCCAATTTAAAAAACTTAAAAAACACGGGGCGAAGCGGCGAATCCTTATTTTTAGGTCTCTGAGACGACTATCATAAAATTAAGTGCAAGTCATAATTTTTTAAGTTATTATTGTTTGTTTTAATAAAAATAAAATTTCCAGGTTGGTGGAATGTACCTCTTCAGATATATCAAAGTTTCCAACCACAGTAAAAAAAGAAATAGCATCTTAGGAAGCTTTGAATACCCGTATTATATCAGGATCATATATTTTAACTTCGTGTTTAGTTACTCAATGCATTCATCAAAAGGGAATTCTAAATTAATAAATAATCACGGAATAGACACATCCGGGAAAAAATTTCGCCGCTTTACCCCAAAGTATCATTTGGACTTCCAAGTATGATATCTCATTATAAACACATAAAAAAGGAACAATTCATGTTTTATAAATAAGTCCAAAAAATATACTTTTAGAACAAAGTACAGGAAAATGTCTTGAAAATTTTGTTTAAAAATTACATTTCTCGCTCCCAAAGGTAGGTAAGAGAACAAAAAATTAAATGTCATGCCTCAAAATGTGAAAAATGGTGTAAACAAAGAAACCACATATGATATTTTACAATCAGTATGATCATAATGGAAATATTTGAGATTCGTCACTTCGCCCCATCTTTCCCTATTATTTATTCCATTTGACGTGATCAGATTTTACGGCGCTCACCTCCATCTGTTTTTGACGAAATATGGGACTTTCAGAGAGGTTTGCAAGATATTTCTCTGTAAAGGTTATTCCACGGGGCTATATCAAATATATTGTATGTATTTGAATTTCTATTTTATGAATATATTCGTTTTTAGAAGGTTTTCTTTTAGTCTTTATCTACTGTCTCACTGGATTGTTTCCGCGCCTATCAGTTTTTTGTTGCATCCAGACGACTAATGTAAAAATACAACTATTTCACCTATACGGAGAGCTCTTTTTTAGAATAAAAGTACAATAGATTATGGTGCTACAAGCGTAGGACAGCTACGGACCAATGAAGCACTTCTGTCAGAATCCGGATCGAAAATTTTGAAAAAACCACCCTTTCCTACTCTAATTTTCAATTTAAAAAAACACGATTTTTTAAGGAATTTTTTTTGTTTAAATCGTATTTTCGATGCGAAAGAGGTCTTGGCGATAACTGAAACTACAAAAACTCCGGCTCAAAATGTCGAAATAATAAAGTTATGCACATAAAAAATTCATTTTTCATCATGAAGGGGCATGACCACCCCTAAAATAAAATATTTACAAAAAATCGCTATTTTACGGATTTTTCTGAAAAAAATTGTTTCGGCTTTTGAAAAGAGGTAAAAGCGGGGAAAAATCGTGTATAATAAAATATTGACATGATTACCTCGGCCGGAAATTGCATGCCAAAATTGTCTGGGAATGTAGAGTTGCGTAGATTCGTGAGAGCAATAACTCTTTCCATCTCCGTATCGAATGGTATCAGTAATTCGAACAGGATGATCCCTAAGGAATAAATGTCCACTTTGTAATTATAAATCTGGCCATTCATTTGCTCCGGTGACATATACAGATGCGTGCCGACCCGAGCCGTATGAATGCTCTTGTAGAGAGCTGTCGTTCCATTGACTTCGGAAGGGGTGTGGACTTCGTCGTATCCTTCAGTCATGGCGGTTACTAATCCGAAATCGCCGATTTTTATTTTTTCGTCGTAGGCAAAGAATATATTTGAAGGCTGAAACAAATTGAATAAATGACTGTTATTCCCAAATCTAGAAATCCATTGTATGTTTTGTATGAAGCGCGGTCGTCAAGTCTCCCACCTGTACGTATACTATTTTGTATGTATTTCGCGTAAAAAGTTACTAATAGTGACATGTTTTAGCATTTTGTCATCCTAATACGTTAGTACACTCAGTTCAAAAAAAGTTGAACTGACCATTTTTTTAATATGAATCATAGTGTGGACTAAGCATGGTAATAGCTAAAATAACTATTTTGAAATAGTAAAGTTTAACTATTGTTTCATGATTAAAAATGCTACTTATCATAATAGACAAATAGACTACTATTCAACTATTTTGAAATGGCCATTTTAGGAAATTACTACCTTCACTGAGAAAAATTGTATAAGAAATTGGCATAAAAAATATGGAAAGGAGTCAATATTTACTTTTTTTAAATATTTGTATACTTTATATATCATAGCATATGAAAAGTTCACTTTTCTCCCTTCGTTCTTTGTTTAAGATAAACAAGGAAACAAAGAGAAAACAAAAAATAAACACTGTGCTAAGTTTGTGAATGTCACACTCATGAGTATATGACATGCATTATGTATTATCATATCTTAACGCCTGATGGTCCTTCTTGTGACCAAATGAAAATCCACTTCAATAACGGGAGCCACGGGCTCGAAGAAAAAAAGCCGCGAACGCCGCGTCGCCACCTGGCGGCATTCTTTACTATGGATTTATAGTAAATACAAACTTTGACTATGAACAATAGTAATTATAAAGATTTACTACGAGACATAGTGTGAAATGAGGACCACCCTAGATTATAGTTATTTTAACTATATTTCTCATATTTTTTTAAAACATTCTACATAGTTGATTTTTTTTAACTATGGGGAGATGGTTGATGTAACAAAATTATAGTAAAATCGACTACGAAAGTGGTAAATTTAACTATTTTCAAAGTAGTTTTAACTATATTTTTCCAACTATGTGATATAGTGAATTTAACTATGGACTCGCGTCGCTCGGGCAGCAAACCTCCGCTCAGGAATCGTGCGCTTTCCTCCCTTGAAGCATAATATACTATTCCTTCACTTTTAACATTTTAAGTAGCTGTACATCAACAACACATTATATTTTTTAATTTTTCTACTCACAAGTCATTTGATCGTTCAAAGCGAGAAATAAATTCCTATTTAATTATATTATTACAAACGATCGAGAGGAATTTAATTTTGCATCGTAGTATAGATGCGTTTATTATTATTTAGGTTTTTGCAAAATTAAAAATAGCGGACCCAAGCAGATAAAATGTAGAAAATTACATGATCAAACTGATACTGGGTAATCAGGGGTTTTATAATGGATAGGGTATAGACCAATTTAATAAACGAAATAAACTAAAACGATCATTGGAATGAAAACGAGAACGATTTCATAAAAACAGGAATATGAATCAATGAATAAGATAAACAAAAATTAAAATAATCAAAAATACAAAATAAGGTTTAATAACAAGAACAAATATTTTAAAATATAAAAAAAATTCAAACAAAAAATGGGGTCCACACCGCCGCGTTCTTGTTTCGTGACAAGAGTAGGGTTTGCTGGCTTGCTGTTTATGGGCTTCGAGTTTGTGGGTTTGTAACTGAAACTGAATACTCAGAGATTTTCGGACACTAAGATCAGCCATTTTGAATTTTGCAAATTTAAGGCTAGATTCGTAACCAGTGACCCCGAAGTTCTCCGGGTACCAATTTTTAGCTGCTTTCCATGTGAAGGTAAACGTATGCTCCAAAAGGTTAAATAGGCTTTGCCCAAATCAGGCATGCATAAACTCAAAAACATTTCAAAATGTAATATCTCTGCAAAAAAAAGACATTTAATCAATCGACGCGGCATTGGAAAGGGGACGACTTATATTTAAGATGATGTTAATAGTCCTTTTAGTATAAGAAAAAGTTCGATGCTACATAACCTCAAATATAGCCCAAAATCTCTATTTTTTGCACTTTAAGGTTAGGATATCTCGAAAATTAGAGCCAATTGCGAGAGTTGGACGTCGGATTCGGATTGAGAGCACCGAAACCTACGGAAAAGTATATTTTGGTCTCTGCGCCGCACTACAGGAAAATCGAATTGATCTTGAAAGAAATCAAATATCATCCAGCAAACTTAGACAAATAAATGAAGAAGTATTTATAAGTTCATATAATTGCAAATAGAGGGAAAATAGTCTCGTTTATTCAAAATTAATTGTTGACCTTTATATCCAAGGTTAAAGTTGTAATTTTTTGAAAAATTCTCATTTTTCTTGTATTCTAATATGCATGCACTATCATTTTCGAAAAAATACTTCAGTAGACTTATACCTCTTAAAAATGGGACCAAAAAGACTTCCTTGGGATTTTTTTGTTATTTAGAGGTCAAACAAATAAACAATGTTATTGCTTGACTTTTTTAAATTGACTGATTTCTTAAAGATTTCGTTTTCATAAAGGTGTGTAGACTCTTAAAAGAAGTCTCATGGTATTCTTGGATAAGATCTGGAGTATTTTCAAGGTCATTTGAGGGTCAAGGTAGTTATGAAAATGATTATGATTAATATTTTGTATATAAAATGGTATTTTGCCAAATTGTGAGAGTATAATTGACCCACAATTTAGTACATACTCATGAATTAAACATATTAAAATCGTAATTTAAGATAATACGAGATAGTATATTTAAAGTGATTCTAAGGTCAAATCATGAGTACATACTAAATTGTGGGTTAAATATACTCTCACTATTTTGCAAAATACAGAAATCATCATAAAGAAATCAGTCAATTTAAAAAAAGTCAAGCAATGGCATAATTGCTTATTTCTTTGAGCTCTAAATAAAAAAAAAATCACAAGGGCGTCTTTTTGGTCCTATTTGAAAGAGCTGTAAGTCTACTGAAGTATTTTTTCGAAAATTATTGTGTATGCATGTTAGAATACAAGAAAAAGGAGAATTTTTCAAGAAATTACAAATTTTAACCTTGGATTTGAATGTCAACAATCAACTTTGAATGAACGAGACTATTTTCCCTCTATTTGCAATTACATGAACTTTTAAATACTTCTTCAATTATTTGTCTACGTTTGCTGGATCACAAGATATTTGATTTCTTTCGAGATCTATTCGATTTTCCTATATAGTACAGTACTCAGTCGTGTTTCTCTCTTTTCGTGTACGTGAAGAAACGACTTAGTACACTACTGTTTTATTAAGATGTCATCCATCTTCAACAGTTAGAAAGCCATCAATTTTTAAATAAGTTTTTTATTTTTATTTATGCATTAAGAAAAACATAACCGTTAATATAAATATAAAGAGTACCTTTAAGTCACGATGGATCAGTCCTTGGAGATGCACGTATTCAACAGCGTCGACGATTTGTTGAAAAATATTAATAATCTTGTTGATGTTTCTCTGGGAATTATGCATCTTGAGCCACTCCCTCAAACTCAATCTTTGACAAAGTTGCATTTGTATGTACAAGAACATTTTCGTGTTCGATTTACTTCCAGATTTACTTTTGAGATTCAGAATCATTTGAGATTTCTTTTCCGAGATCTCGATCTTCTTCGAGTTCTCGAAAACTATGGAATCGTCGGTTTCTTCATCTCCGCTGTCTTCGCAGGAGGCAGAAAATTGAGTGCTCTGCGTTACTTCACTGTCCGTTGGATCGTGATGCTCCTCCACGCCCGCTGACGGAGCGTCGAAGATAATAAACGAATCTTCGTCTTTAGCGTTCAGTTCCAAAGCTTCGCACGCGCTATCGACCGACGGTGGGTCACTGTTTGGCACGTCGATGTGCACAGAGCTCTCCATATTAGAAGATTCGGATAGGAAATCTGAGCAGGGGAATTTTCTATGGTGCAACCAGAGTTGGTCGTGGATCTCTTGCCATCCAGCTGGAGGGCACTCCAACCAAGCGTTGAAGTAACGAACTATATTATGATGATCTAATTTTGCTAACGCTTTCACTTCTCGCATCACTCGTTCTCGCGAATCACGACTGAAAAAAAATAGAACAAATCCAACAATTATTTTAAACTATTCAGAAGCCTAATAGTTTCAAGATGTCTACCCAGTAAACGAAAACGAATAGAAAGTTAAAAATACGAATTGAAATGAATTCAAGTGAATTAAAATTAATTAAAAAGTCGATTCAATTAACCATTTTCATGTGTTTTAATTCATTTTAATTCACTTGAATTCATTTCAATTCGTATTTTTAACTTTCTATTCGTTTTCGTTTACTGGGTACCTAGTCGAGGAAATTAAGCACTAAAAACGACCTAACCTTCAAAAATTTGCGTAGTTAGTTGGATTTGAATGCGGTTTTTTTATATTCGACTCGTGAGAATGTTTATAAACTTTGTGAACTACATTGATTTGAGGGAAATGAAAAATTGCATTTGTACATTTAAAAAATGTATTTTATAATTTCATCCCCAGCGGAAATAAGAAAGGTACGAAAGCGTAGGAAAACGTGCAAAAATGTACAGAAATGTAAAATATCGTACAAAAATGTTTTTTTTTTTTTAGCAAATTCGGACATTTTGTACACTTTCGTACGTTTATGTACATTTTCGTACTTTTTCTATCTCGCATTTTATTTGATTTTTTTTCGTTACGTTCTCACATTTTTGTACGTAAGTGCACACTTACTTACGTTTCTGTACGTTTCTGTACGTTTTCATCCGTTTTTGTACGTTTTCTCACATTTCTGTACGTATTCATACATTTCTGTACGTTTTCAGACGTTCTGTACGTTTATATACGTTTTCAGATATTTTTGTACTTTTTCACATGTCTTGGCATATCGCGGCTAATCGCGGCTCAGATTCCATCAGAAAATAATTCCTATCAAAATTCAAGTCAAGTATTCGTCATGATAGGTGGCCCGGAGCGCTATCTGGTGGACGTTTCTCGATCACGCGCAATGAGTCCACACAGAATGAAAATACATGTAAAAGTATAGAAAATGGAATTTGTAATTAGTTTTTCTGATTTAATTTCATATGTAGGCGACGGTTCACGATGTTACCAAGAAGAAAAATGTGTTTTAAACGGGAAGCACATTCTTTTTTGTGGAATTACATCGAATAATTCAAATGAATTGAAAATTGTTGCACTCTGTTTACAAACTTGAAACTTACATAAACCACATGAGATAAATTTTCTGTTACAATTAGTACTGATGATGGAAAGATTATCAAATGTAATTGTTCATGTAAAGCCGGTCAGTTAGGCAAATGCAAATATTGCGTTGCTTTATTGATGCATTTAACATCGTAAGTATGAATTGGAACAAATAATTAAACAATAAATAAGCAAATACATAAATTATGAAATTATGCAAATATTTTCTAGAACTCCTCTATCAAATTTAGAAGATTTTGGTAAATTGACAGTTGGTATCGCTAATGGTTTCGAAATTTTATGTTTTGTACGTTAACCAGCTAAAACAGTATTTAATAAATAAATATTTTATAGTTTTATTACGTTCACTGTTTTTCACAAAATGGAGTAGATAGTCTATATACAACTTTATTTTATTAATAATGAAACATATTGTATACATACAGTAGGACCTCTCTTATTCTAATCGTTTCCCCAAAAGTATTCTCCCACTATCACACGAAAAGTCAACGAAAAATATTGTCCACGAATCACAAGCTTGCAAGCAAAGTAAGGGGGGTAAGGGGAAAATTAGAATAAGAGAGGTCGGCACCATCTTGAAAAACTTTACTAATTAGAATAAGAGAGGTCCTACTGTATGTGTACAATATATTTCGTATTACACGAAAGGTGAAATGTCATATATTCAAAATATCATACACGCATACATGGAAAATAAGCTTCTTTTGAAAAATGAGCACTGCAAACCAACATGCACTTCGACACAGTCTTGCCTATTTTGCATGCGCGTGCCCACTTCGCTTTTATGTTTGGAGTTTTAGGAAAATAATGATACGACCTTTTGTCTTCGTGACAAAATTTTTCTTTCATTTAATTAATTTATTTGCGAAAATATGAACTATTCCGATGTATTTACTTACTGTTTAGACTCATTACTCGTGTTCGAGAAACATCCACCAGATGGTGCTCCGGGCCACCTAACCTAACCTAACATGACGAATACAGCGCCAAAAATGTACATAAACTTACCATACCATATTTTTATACGATATCTTACATTTATGTAAGTTTCTGTACATTTTTGTTCGAATTTTATTTCCGCTAGGGATTTAAAATAGTCAGCAATTAAAAATTTTGTTACTTCGTAGATATTGACAGAAACAAGTTCAATTTCTCTACCCGGGAGTTTTCCGGGTCGCTGAACACGATTCTGATGACGGTGCCCAGGACGGTCGATACCCGCCAAAAAAAAGGTGAAATCGAATTAGATTTTTTTTTTGTATTGTTTAAACTTTTTTTGATCTCATCAGTTGATTTTCTTTGTATTTAAAAAAAAATGAGATGTACATAGATTGAAATTAAATTGCATTTTTCTACATTTCTGACTAACGAATTTAAACTCGATATATTAAAAATTATCATGAAACTCCAGAACCCCGAAAACTGCCGGGTAGAGAAATTGAACTTGTTTCAGTCAACATCGACAAAGTAATAACATTTTAAATTGTTGACTATTTTAAAAGCAATTATAACATGCATTTTTTTAATGCACAAATGCAATTTTTAATTTCCCTGAAATCAGTTTAGTTCACAAAGTTTATAAACAGTCTCACGAATCGAATGCAAAAAACCGTCTTACTGCGCAAATTTTCGAATGTCCAGTGCTTAATTTCCTCGACTAACCATAAAAATATAGAAAATTGTTTACCTGTTCGGAAGTGCAATTCTCTTAATTGCATAATTACAGTCGTCAATTTTATTTTTAGCTTCAAAAACTACCCCGTATCCACCACGACCCAAGCAATCGACGGGCTCAAAATCGGTGAGGTATCGGGATTTAAAATTTTGATCTCCGTCATCGTGAGAGGATTTAGCTGGCTCCTCCTTCGGGTCAATCACGTGTCTCTCGATAATTAACGGCTAAATAAATATATCTTTCAATTAACTATATTTTTTACATAATAACACTTAAAATGTCAAATTTATCAAACGTACCGGCATGATAGCTTCTTTTGTAACTGCCGTCGCGTGATAAAACTTTTGCATGAAATTTGATAACAGTGCTGTAGCTATGGAAATTACGGCAACCTCTTTCCTGTGAAAAAATTTTGAATTAATTATTACGTTTTTTTTAAAAGAAAAATATGAATATTTAACTTACCACCAGTACCACAATGAAACAATAATAACTTGTACTGGTGTTTCCTCTTCTCCTCCACCTTCAATGTTAGGCAATATGTTGTCCATATTTTCAACAGTACTCTGGTTTGGTGATGTGCTGTTACACTGACTACCTCCAACTTCTATTTGGTCATTCGAAAATAAGTAAAAGCCATTTCCTAAACATTTAAAATTATATATCTTGTAAGTATTCACCAGAAATGTTGTGAGTATACTTTGAAAAGTAATGAATTACCATTTATATACTCTGAACTGTATAAAACAGACAGAGCAGTTGTACTCCGAGCATCGCTCACTTCGTATGAAATATCACTTTGCCTGTTTTGCGATTCTGCAGAACGTTTATATAGGTTAGAATAAATAAAACATATCTAATGATTCGAAATTATAATTAAGCCAGTTATATTTAATTAAAGGACAAAAAACACTTACCAATCGCAGGATATGGCTGCCAAGGATATGTTGGTACCAATTCAGATTCTGTAAAGTCAATTTTTTTAATTGACGTTGGGTTTTCTTGAATGTACAATTGTCTTTCATGCATGCCCAGATATAGTCCAGGACTTTTCGAAAATCCTTCGTTCCGATGTGTTGGAAAAAGATTAATTTCTTCTAATCCGACTGGGCCTTTTCGATCAATTTTATCTTGTCTCCAAACTGATACGACTGGAGAATCAAACTGAAATAATTATATAAACTAACTTAATTTAAATTAAACAAGTGTCCTAGAAAAATGACAACTAAAATATACCAAAATAATTAACCAGCAATAATAATATTCACATTTCTATGGCAGTATAAAAAATTTGTTCAAGAAAAATAGTTTAAAAACAATAATGAAATTACTAACTGCATATTCCCATAGTTTTATAGTTGGTTTAGTTTTACTAAAAGCCCAAATGAGACCTTCTGGAACACTGGCTCGAATTTCTATGTCGAGAGCATGTGATTGAATTTTTCTTCCATGGCAGTCTGAATTATCTTGCGATGTTAACGTCAACTCATGTTGGCCAACGCTGAAATTCCATCTACAAACGAGTAAAGATAAAATCAGCATTCGGAAGATATGTATATCTCTAAAAATATTACCTCTCAATACCGGTACGTGGTTCGACAGCTCTAACTGTCTGTTGATGATGTTGAATAACGAGTATTTCATCATCAAAATAGTTGTCAGAATCTGTCGTATTCGTACATCCTTTAATATTGCACTCGTATAAAATATTGCCATTTACAATTGACACACCTGCATAATAAAAAAACGAGCACAATATAGAAAAAATGTCAAAGTTTTATCACTTTAGTATAAATAATAACTCACCATAACTTTTTGTTTCTTTACCCCCAGAAAAAACTAAATCATCCGAATATCGGAAAGAAGATCGCAACAGTTGTTCTGTTGAAAACGGAGTAGCTTCCAAATTTTCTCCATCAAATTTGTAAAGAGCTCCGTTTAATGATGGTATTAATCTAACCCATTGACCGTTACTATTAAGCTAAAAGAATACATTTCAAAAGAAAAGGATTAATGTAGCTGCACATTATTAACATACATTAGGGTAGTACAAAAATAAAAAAAGTTTGAATTTTTACAAGCATACGTCACAAGTAGATTCAGTATGTACATTGAATTGATATAGTACATGCTATGTACGTTGAATGATAAATGATTATTTTTTTTTAATAACATAGACATTCTAACGTAAATTTTAAGAGGTCGTGAACCTATTTCGAACTAATAGAATATGAGATATGATTTTTTAAATCTTTTTTTTTTCTTTACAATTTCAATTTTAAACAAATGTCATGTTTTATGTAACAATATGCTATTATTTTTTTTTTCACATATAGATCGCATAGAAACGTATTACATTTAGTACAGACAATAAATGGTAAGAATTAGATAAAAATGAAACTGATGGAACATGATAAACTTGTACATGGTAGATTTTGGATAAATAAATATTAATTTGGCGTACTCATGATTTGCGGATAGAACAGGATTGGAACTTTTCGTAAATCAGTTGGATGGAACCGGATTGGAACTTTTCGTAAATCAGTTGGATGTAAACGTATTGTTTCTCTATCCAATATTCGGATAAAGAATGATTAAAATAATACGTTTAGAAAACAGGACGCAAGCGGATCGACTTGCAATCCTATCCATTTCTATCCGATTTTCTAAGCAAGGGGGACAGTCTGATCAATAAAAATATTGCTTATCCAACAATTTTAAAAGCTAACTTGACTTCGGTAATGAAATTAAGCTTAAATGTCATTTGTTTTTTCGTTTATTCTTCATGAAAATTCTTTCATGAACAGACTGACACGACTACACATCGTATGCTGGCTTTAGATATGTGAAGTAATTTATAGATTTATTTAGGAAATAAATAATTCAAATAACAGTAATGAAAATTACCAGATCTCGAGTACATAGTTTTCTAAATTACATTTTTTTAAAATAAAGCTATTTTTTAATAATAATAATAACAATAATTTATGTTTTATCCTGTTATTTTTATAAACTTACTTGCTAGTAAATATAATAACGAGTTCATATATATGCAAGCCAAATATAGAATTTCAGACTTATTCTTGCAATTAAACAGTTTATGTCAAATGAATAAAAAAAAACTAAAATAAATCATTTTTAATAAATTAATAATTCTATATTTATTTTCATGATATAATATAAAACCAAGTAATGTTTACTGTTTTGGTAATGCTGAATGTTAGAAGAAACTTTGGAAAAATTATAAATAAATTACACTTTTTTAAAACATATAAAATTCAGATATCTGCAGAATAATTTGAGGCGATGCTTTTCTGAAAATGAAAAAGTACACAATTTAAAATAATATTTTACCCCACTTTTATACTGTAAGTATCTTGTAATATTATATTTGACAAATTTGAGTATTTTTAATTGATTATTTATCGAGATATGTAAAAGCATAGGGTATTCTTTAAATATATTATTTTAAAATGAAATGCTACATGTTATGAGAATACACGAGAATGATTTAGTAAAATAAATAGAATAAACATAAAATAAGTGCTATTTTTACTTACCACATACTTTAATGTATCCTATGATTACAACTTTGAAATAAATTAATAAATTAATTATTTCTTGCAATATTAAATTGTCGCTACTAACCGTCGAAAACCGTAAGGGAGCACGTCAGTTACGGTATTGTATCCGTTGTGCATGTTGATACAGTGTTTGTCTTAGTTTGATAAGTAAATTAATTAAAGAACTAAGTTTATTTAGTATACAGACTATTATAGTTACGGCTATTTCCATTCAGTACAACAGTACATTATTATATGGTTTTGAATGTGTTTATACTTATTCAAATTTTATAGGAAAAATCGATTTTTGCTATAAATAATGAATAGTTAAAAACATATAAGTATTAAATAAGTAAAAACACATATTTATTATAAATATGAAATAAGTAAAAATATATTATCTATGTGTAAAACACGATTCAGAAAACACATTTAGAACCATACACTATTTTTTTAGTTTTTTTTTTGGCATGGTTGTTTCATCAAACGAGCTTTAAGCAAAGACGGTGACCTCTAAATATTGATAAAAAAATCTGAAAAAAATGGAGAGTACTCTTTTTTACATACTGCATCTACTTGTGATGTATGCTTATCAAAATTCAAACTTTTTTTATTTTTGCATCACCCTAATATACATATTATATCTTCTAAATATGAAATTCTGAACGTTCAATGAACGAATGTTTAGAACAGACTTACTGTTATATGGTTTTAAAAAATATTATATTTATTGTTTACAACCGCATAAGGTAGAAAATTATTACTTATCAATGTTCCAAATATGCAAAACCTCTCAGTTACTCATATCATTAGTAAATGATCAATGGATTACTAGAAAACCGTTCAATCAACGTTCGGAACTTCAGGCACATCTAAATATATAGAACTGATCTATGGATTTAATATAAATAAAAACATTAATGTAAATTGGATGTAAAAAACTTACATCTCGTCTATGAATATTCGACGAAAGCAAAGCTTCTTTGTTAAGACTAAGGCTCCATTTTTTCTGCCCACCATGAGCTGCATCGAGTGCAGTCACTTTTCCATCAAGTGTACTGATGAACAGTAAACTAAATATAAAAAGGAAATTTGTTAGAAATGAACAAAATAGTTAACAAAATTGAAACAAACAATTGGTTAGACACTTTATGATGTAGAAGTATTGAGCGTTCAATCCAGCGATTTAAACAAATTTTTTTTTTTAAGACATTTTTTTTTTCAGGTACACCCAAGAGTATCGATTTGTTCCTTTCTACTTTTATGTTGTCTTTGTTTTCCCCTATATATCTTCATGTAAAAGATAAAGACAACAAAGGATCAAAACGGAAACAATCGATGCTCTTGGGTGTATGTATCAATCAAGGAGTAACAAACATTGTTAGGCTCTTTTTTTATTGATGATATCATTAGACGACCTTAAAAGATATATGAAAACTTTCCAGGGCTTTTAAATTTTTTAAAATACAATTACACACAAAAGTCGCATAAATAAATTAGAACACATTCAGCATAAATTTCTCAGGTTCACGGCTTATAAGCTTGGTAAGCCGTTGCACAGATTCTCGCATAACTATACGGAAATTTCAATAGAATTGCATTTTCCCTCGATAATGTCAATTATTACAGTAAACGATCTAATCTTTTTGCATAAATTAACCCATAACAATATAGATTGTGATTATCTTTTTAACAAAATTCAACTTTAATCTCCCAGTTTTGACATAAGGAATCCTAATATCTTCTCTTTGCATACTCCATGTATGAACTACTCTATGAACTCTCTGCTTTTCAGAATTTGTAACGTAGCAAATATTTTGTTGCTGCATATACACATACTATGATAATCTTATTTAGAATTTAACCCTTTCGTTGGCATTGACGCAATAGTGCGCACATAATTTTTTTTCTATTTAACTTGCTCCGATTTGCAATCCAAGTCTAACTTGGGGGTTTTTGGGAGCGCTGAATCCGAATCTGAAGTCAAAATTTAAAAATCCAAAATGGCGGATGCAATATGGCGGCCGAAAATGAAAAAAGTTACCCGATAGTAACGAAATTTGTTACTCAGGGGTTTTCGGGGTTGCTAATTACGAATTCAAGCTTGAAATTTCAAAATTCAAGATGGCGGATTCACATTTGCAATCAGCAACCTCGAAAACCCTCGAGTAACAAATTTTATCACAATCAAGTAATTTTTTTCATTTTCGGCCACCATATTGGATTCGCCATTTTGAATTTGCAAATTTTGAGTTCAAATTCGTAATCAGTGACCTCGAAAACCATTCAGTACGGATTGGAGTCAAAATGGCGATAAAAAAAATTCCTGCCATTCTGGGCACTTTTTGTAGAATTTTCTATCAATCTTGTTAATTTCACAAATATTGTTACTTAGTTATATACTTACAAGTGCGGTTGGTTTTTCTTAATAATTATTATTATAGTACGTTTTCTTTTCAAATGTATTTATTTCGTAATATATATATAATTGGTTCTTTTGGCTATCTTTACTGATTTTTGTGTTATAATTCTTTATGTAATTGGGTATTTACCCGTTGATTAATAAATAATTTGTCTTTTTTACATCTATCTAACGATATCATCAATAAAAAGAGCCTAACAATGTTTCATTGATGAAATTATTTTTTAGCAAATTTTGTAAGTGTAGATCATTGTTGGTTGCTGAGGGAGGGGGAGGACTATGAAATGCTGTTTTCAAAATTTTGGTACTCGATAACGTAAACAGTTGCATAAGCAACAAATATTATTTTCGTTTGGAGACGATTCACACTCCAATATTTTTTACAACTTAATTTTTACTCACATTTGTGTTTTCCATTGAAAACCATTATGGAATTTTTCTTAATTGTATTTTTTGTATGGTGACCGTATAAACCAAGAATTATTTATGAATATTATAAAAATTTGGTACTCGATGTCTTAAAAAAAAATTTGTTTGAAAACTCGATCGAATGCTCAAAACTTCAACATCATGACACAATATGAAATGTTTACCATTAATTAGCTCTAAATGAAATGGTAAACAATTGTAATAGAATTCAACCAAAGTGGTACCATATGATGTATAATTATTTTATTCACATTATACTTTTGGACAAATTATTTAGATTATTTGTAATTATTGTGAATCAATGTGCTTAGGTTCAAAGCAACAAAACACTAGAAATTGTTAAGAATATAAACAAGTTAAAAAACTTGTTAATTTCACATTAAAAAATTTAGTTAGAAAATTTAAAAAATGGGAGTTGTAGGGAGGTTAAATTTCGTAAAAAATAAATAGAAGAATTTTAAAATTTGGCAACGTGTTGCCTTGCATTGTTTACATCGTTAGAGAATTTAGATCGCGCATAATTTTGTAGCCATTCGACAATGCAATTATATATTATTACGTCATCAGAGTTATCGATGCGATAAAAAATATAAATAAAAATTGATTAGTTCGAAGAAGAAGAAGGAGAATTCGAAATTACGAGCGATGGTAAATCGATGATATTAATATTATTTAAAGATCACAAGTTTACCTTCGAGACGGATTTTCTTTTTTTGATTCTTCGCAATAAGGTAACTGTCCGATTTTTGCACATAACGTCCACCTGAACCGGAGCAATAAAAACACACTCAACACTAATATTGTTCGTAGACTCCATAGAGACATGTTCACATGATTTCTTCCACAAAAGCCGAAAAATTCAAATGCAACATCATGAGATAGTTTATATATATGTTGGTGTATACACACCACGGAGTTTTACATAGCTCGGTATTGGAATAATATATACATATTTACTATTCGTATCGACAGATCGGCATTCACTCAAATCCAAAACACCCTACATAAATGTTTATGTATGCGTGTTGTGTTCACTGCGGAAGACACAACACAAAAATTGTGTAGTTACAATGAAAATATTTAAATTTAAGTAGTTAATGTCGAGACGTTCTAAGAAGTCTGGTTCTGGTACTCTTCTGGTAAACACAAGTGCAAAACAGGATCGCACTTGTACACTGCTATGCACATATACGGCAGAGTTGCAGAGTGTTTGTTATTCGGTGTGTATGTGTTGAAGAGATGAGTCAGTCGGCATGAACTATGCATAGGCACATAGATGATCCACGTTGTTTGTTTTAGTTTCGTCGATAATTTTATTACCGACCAGACCGTATCCAACTTTGAAAAAAGTTATAAATAAATTATTGTTTCTAGTTTTCCAACATATTTTATAATTAAGTATATTTAAGACTGTTGTTCTTTTTTATCCCATTTTTACCGAAAATTCAAAGTTAATTATGAAGGGGATTAAACTCTTAAATCGATAAAGTAGAAATCTGTACTCAACAACTGAATGATCGAACTAATAGATTTGCCTCGTCCTATAGATGTTGAAAGATTTCCATAATTTCTTCTTCTCATTTAATGTGGTACTATACTTAACGATTAATTTAATAATTTAATGATTACATTAAAAATTATTGATAACCGATTGTGCACATTGGTGTTTTTGAATTATGGGTCTGTAATAAAATCGGGCGAGTACTCACGAGTTCTCCTCCCAGCAATCGAATTTGGATAGAGTTGTATAGAATTGGATTCAATTATTAAATTCTGAATCCATACTTTGGTCAACGCGGTGAATCCATTTTAATACGTAAATACAATTCTATTCGTTCATACGAATAAGAAGGTTACTTTCTGAATTCATATTAATCCAAAAAAGTGTTCTTTTTAAAAATTAAATCTTAAATGCATCTACATTACGGATTCAAAACTATCTAAGTGTATTCATTTCAATCCAAAAATAGTTTCCTTTTTAAAAACGGAATATTGAATGCATCCGTATTCAACATTACGGATTCAAAACTATCCAAGTATATTCATTTCTATCCAAAAAAAAGTGTATTTCAAAAACGAAACTTTCAATACATCCGTATTCAACACTATGGATTCAAAACTATCTAAGTGTATTTATTTCAATCCAAACAAAGTTTCCTACCCAGCAATCGAGATTGGATAGGATTGGATTGAAAATTTCAATTCACTTTGAATTCATACTTTGATTCCGTAAATATGTATTCAAATGGATTAAATTCCGAAGAAAGGAATCCAGCTGTATTCAATTTTACGAATACAATCGGAAGCTTAATTTGCCGGATTAAAATTCAAAAAAAGTAATCCATATGTATTCAATTTTACGAACACAATTAGATAGTTTTGAATCCGTAATATTGAATACAGATTTATTCAAAGATTATTTTTTGAAAGAAAACTTTTCTGGCATTGAAATGAATACGCTTAGGTAGTTTTGAATCCGTAATGTTGACTATAGATGTATTCAAAGTTTCGTTTTTGATAGAACAATTTTTTTGCATTGAAATGAATACGCTTAGATAGTTTTGAATCCGTAATGTTGAGGAGGCATTCAATATTTCGTTTTTAAGAAGGAAACTTTTTTTGGATTGAAAAACATAGAAAATTAAAGATAAAAGCAACAAAGATAATATAAAAATAAAGTTACAAGTACCCCTACTCTAACTATTTAATACAGCACTAGCAAACGACAAGGAAAAACAGTTGAAATACAGTTTATAGTACAATACAATTTAACGATTTGTTACTAAATTATAATCTCTCCGCAGGTAATTATTCAGCGCGTTTTTAAGGCCGTTTGTGAGGTAGATTGCCTAATTGCGTCGAGAAGGGAGTTTCACAAGGAAATCGCTGATATCCAAAACGAATTATGGAAAATTTCGGTGCGGCATACCGGGAGATGGTATGCTGATTGTGATGAGCGCGATGAAGTACGCAATGATGGGGAAACTGGTAGGAAGTTAGCGAACAGATGCGATGGTTGATGTGATGATAAAATTTGAAACGTAAGTGATCCTAAAAAGTAGTTACAACGATCCTCTGGTAACAACCAGTTAGATCTAAACTCTGATCACGACGCAATTGGTAAATGTACCTGAGCGCAGTATTTTGTAGTCTCCGCACTTTTAAACACGGATACGCAGAGGCGTCTTTGTAGACCAAACACGAAAAATCGATATGGGGGAGAATTAACGCATTTACCAATAACAGTTTCAATTTTTGCGGCAGCATGGAACCTCGTTAATTAGTCTCGATTATATCGTAAGCGATGTGTAGTGTACCTTAAAACTAATTGAGGATATATGGCGGTTCCAAGTTAGGTCCGATGAGAGATACACTCCCAGATCTCGTACTTCATTAACATAGGGAATGACCGTGCCATTGGGACCATAATGATGCGCAATTTTGCCAAGTTTTGCCTAGAGCCGAAAATAATTGCCCGTGTTTTTCTCGTGCTAAGCAAAAGGCCGCATTCCTGGGTCCAAAGGCAAAGCGAGAGTCGATGTCACTATTTAGATTTACAATTTGGCTTTTGGAGGTAGACAGAAATAAATATACAAAGAAATAATTTAAAATATTAAATCAAAATTTCATACTGATAGATTGTAAACCTATCCTGTTTTTCCTACCGACCACAGATGTAGAATTTTTCCACCAGGTCAAAACCATACAGAATTTTGCCACCAGGTCATGAACACCTGGTCAAAACTATGTAGAAACTCGAGAATCCCATATGGTCTCGACCTGGACAAATGGGCCAAAACTACTAGGTCGAAACCATGTGGAAAACTGTTCTCAAATGTGAAAGCTGAGAGAGAATTTTGTGGGGAGAAGCCGACAATGTAGCGGTGTATTTGTTGAATCGAACAACAAATCGCAAGAACGTTGATAAGACTCCACTCAAAATGTGGGTGGGAAGGAAACCAACCATTTCTCATTTAAAAGTTTTTGGTTCGGACGCCTATCTTGCATACACCTGAGCAATAATTGAGAAAAAAGTTAGATTTAAAGGCCAAAAAGACCCTGTTCAACCCAGTGGAGCGTCGGCTATTTCTTAATACTCGTTCGTTTACTAACTGCTTTCAGAAGAAACTGCTTTGGGCATATTTAGGTCCAAGTAACTTCGATAGATATATTACAACAATCTAGTGTTTCTTATATGTATAAAAATTGAAAATGATTTACACCTAAGACCTATGGTCTGGGTCGAAGTAATTATTATATCTTGTGATTTCTCGTCATTTTTACTGTACCACTGCACATGCGTTGGAAGAGATTAAGCCGTTTGAAATGGAGAAAGATTGTCAAAAATTACTGGAATCTATTCCTTCTAGACAATTAGACTTGGGCAAAAATGAACCAATTGGCAGCTATGTGGAAAATGTCATTCCTGAAGGTATTCCCACAGAAGACGTTGACATTGAAAATGAAAGCGGAAGTCAAGAGCGCGTTCAAATTTCGAGTTAATTCAATTGCATGACAGAAGCAAAATTCGCATGCCCCTGCTCGATATCAGGCTAATTTAGTCGAATTCTATGAACCAATTTCGTTCGAAGATGCAGTACCCTGTGCAGAATCTGAAAAATGGACAATGCCATAAAAGAAGAATAATTAAATTCTGATGAGAAAAATGAAACGTGGTTTATTGTAAATAAGCCCAATGATGCAAACGTCATCGATACGAAATGGGTGTTCAAGTTGCAACCAAGCAAAGCCGGTCTCATCAATCGATATAAAGCAAGATTATGTGCATGAGGATTTCGACAAGTCCAAGGAACTGACTTTGAAGAGACTTTTTCGCCGGTAGTGAAGTTTGACACTCTACTAGAGCTTTTAGCAGTGGCAACAGAAGAAGATTTTGACATAATTGGATGTCAAAACTGCATTTTTATACGGTGACTTAGAAGACGACATCTTTATGAAGAGTCTATAGATGGTTGTGTTATTTCAAGTGGTGAACTAGTGTACAAGTTAAATAAAGCGTTATATGGTCTTAAGCAGGAGTTGCGATGTTGGAACACAACATTTACTTCATTTTTGCCTACACGGAGAGAATATTTGAATGATTTTACGTCAACTACAGTAGTTCTCCCCTTATTCTAATTTCCCATATTCTAATTTCTTCTCTTATTGCAATTTTGTCCCTTCTCGTATTCTAATATTTCCCCTAATGCGTTCTCCCCACCAGGCCTACCGCTTTATGTGCATGTGCAGAATTTATGTACGTACGTATGTATAGGTACGGTATGTATGTATGCGTATGCCCTATAGGAGGAATGAAAACATAACCCCTAAATAAAATTATTTGTACACATCCGTAAATTGATCGATGTGTCACAGTGGTTTGTATGTAAATTATTCACGTTGAATGTTTGGATAAAGGCAAAGGTACTTATTTATGTTGAATGTTTGGAGAAAAAAGTGAAACAAGAATTTGAGTAGTGGGGGAGAGGAGAAAATTAGAATAAGGGAAGAAGGCAGCCATCTTGCCTGACTGGACAAATTAGAATAAGGGGAGAACTAGTCGTCCATTCATTGGCATATTCACCCTATATTAAAATTGAAAATGAGCATTTTCAAAACTTCGACCCCGACCGCAGGTCAGCCGAAGCACTGATAAATGAGCACGTCTTGTTCACACTCATGCTTAAAAAAACGCGGTTTAGTCGAGTTTTTGACAGGTCGGGTTGCAGGAAATAAATTTTTCTATATGTGGGATACTTCGGTTTCCGTTTTTTACGGCATTATCGTTGATTTTATGAAGAAATGAATACAACCTTTTTTTGTAGAGAATTCGATGTTCTATATTTTGAACAATAAATGTTGTGTTTTTGCGAAATTGAGTGTATTATTTGGATTACTCCCCGTTTCACTGGAATCAACAACATTTTTGGTGTTTTGTTTGAAACATTTTTCCGTACGATTTGTATTTTTTGTTAAAAAATGGAAAAAACGTGTTTTTTGTGCGTTTTTTTGTTAAACCTCCCCATAATCTAGTATGCATTGTCTCCAAAAACTAATCAGATCTAAGTTTAGCCAAGAGAAACCCAAATCCGTTTGTACTTTTTAAATTCGTCCTGCCAGTCGCGAGATATCGCGTATACAAAATTTTGCCCACGGACGGACGTACAACCTAACGGACACCAATTTTTTAATTGCTTTTGGTTCCTTAGGGCCTGAAACGTCGACATTTGATGAAAAACTATAGGGTAATTTTTTGGCGGGAACTGACCAAATTCAATACATCGCCAGACCTATGGTCTGGGTCGAAGCAATATCGATTCCGTATACTTTCTGGTTTATTGGGTTCTTTGGCATTTTGTAGGATACAGTTTATAGTAATTAAAATTACCTTTACAGAGTCCGAATTTTGAAAAATCGATTTAGTCATTTATTACTTATGATTTTGAGTGAAATTTCTTACCTTATCGGTCAAGCACTTTAGAACTCCCTTAAGCGGATTCTAACGCGCCGGTAAGTCAGGAAATTTCACTAAGAAATGTAAATTAAAGATGACTGAATAACATTTTAAAAGTTTGGGCTCTGTAAAGGCAGTTCTAATTACTACAGACGGTTTTCTAGAAAATCCCAAAGACATTTATCGAGAATTGACCCAGAAGTACTCAATAAACCAGAAAGTATACGTAATCGATATTTTGCATTCTGTTTCTTTCTAGTGGCGTATTGATTCTCCGCGTTCTTATTTGAATTTGTACTATTTTATACGACCTATACGAATATAATTTCAGAATTGAATTCATTCGATCTTATACGATACCGTATTTAACGCATTTCAAAAATTGATTTGTTGCAGCTTGTTTTAGAGTTTTGAGTTTAAATCATTCGATAATCTAAAATACATAATCGTTTCTTTGAGGTTATGTGCGTTTAATCGCGACTCGCATAACTGAAAGAGCGGGAAAGAAATAGACTTTTATTTCGTGCTAAATCGTACACAGATTTTTCGTATACTTTTTGATTTGTTGGGAATTTGAAGTAGGTGTTTTTACTTATTTCCAATAATTGTCAGTAAAATATCCAAATTCCAAAGATCAAATTTCAATATTTTACGATTACGGATTTTAAATTTTGCACCTGTCCAACCTGTCCTATTATATCCGCCATTTTTAATTTTTTAATTCAATTGAAACTGTGAAAAATTCTATCTTTATATAACCACTGATTAATCTGTGTTTATATCATTAATTACGCAATAAATTGCCCAAATTGTTTTCTGCAGCGTATATTGTATATTTGTAGTTCTAAGTCCAGGTTAATAATTAGCATAAATGTATGTATTGTTAAACATCATTCAAGCATCGAGTATAAAATAGAGCTGGAAATATTATACGGATTATTAATTCGTGATGCAGATGGCGATCGCCGCATCACCTAACCAAACCTTAGATCTTTCGCGAAACAAAATTAATAAAAGAAGTTCGCTTTCTTAACAAATCTACAACTCAGGTCTCGACTATCGAACTCGAACTTCGGTGTTTTTCGCGGTGATAAAAGCAGCGGAAAGTGTCGCACGGAGAAAATAATTTGTCGTCGACATTTGTCTTGATTTTTATATCTGGAGGTAGGAATTTCGAAAAACTACATTGTTGTTTTTTTATGCGCAAAACTACGCGCTTTCATGCAACGGAGACACAAGGAATCTTTCGTAAGATTTCGATGTTTCGCCTTGTTCCAGCCGTGCTCTGCGACAATAATAGACTTGGCTGGAACCTGCGATCCGATTAAATAAATGGGATACGCATTGGAATAGAACATAACCTCGGGTATTTTTTATTCATAATGTCTACCGATGTATTTTCTAATTACACATACCTTTATTCAGAAACTTTAGTGATCGTGCCGCGAAATCACCTTTACTACTTCATTGTAACGTTTCGAGTTTATGTCGTGATAAAGGTCGTATAGCATTCCTTGCTTACAATACAGTACTTCTAAAATAAATACTTGGAAGTAAGTACTGGGCATTGTTATTGATAACAGTACCGTGTAATACTCTTCGACACAGTGCGCTTAATATCAATAGACGTTTTCGTAACTCCCCAACTTAGTAAAAATTATGAATTTAGATATAAAATTCATAACAGATCTTTAGTCGATATTACTGGCATATATTTTATTTATTTATTTGGTAATTTACCTTCCAGACCCTTCGGATACAAAAATAATAAAATTACGCTTATATAAAATTCAAAATATAATAAAGTATTTTTATTAGGAAACTGCAAACTTTACAAAACAGAGTTCTAAAAATTATATCTTTTAAAGACCCATATTTTCCTTTCGAATCATTATTCGTTGATATGAACGCCTTAACAATTCGCAAACTATTTTATCTCAGATCAACTGTGAATTGTATAATCAATAAGGAGTTTAAAGTTACAGAAAATAAAATTAATACTAGAAGTAAGACACTCGGTAATGTGATAACCCATAATTTTAAGAAGTCTGTAGGTCGGAAGAGCTACTTTTATGTAGCGGCTAAAGTCTATAATATAATCCTTCCCGAAGTGAAACTAATAAATTACCAAAATTGTAAGAAGATTTTATATGCGTACCTTGTAAAAACACCGGTAAACAATATTATTAAGAAGATGTGTCTTAAATAAGACTTCAATTTATTATGTATATCAGTATTCAACAAATAGGTACTAAGATTTATCTTTAATTTAGGTTAGTAATAATTAGGTTTAAGGCATTATTTGTTGCTGCGGACAAGGGTTATTATCCTCATGTAGCCTTAACAATTTTTCTTTGCGTTATTATGTTTTTATTTTATTTTATACAATAAGTTTAATGTACAATTACTGTAAATGTATCCAAAGAATTAGAAATAATAATAATTATTATTATTATTATTTAGAAACAATACGAGAGAAAAGATGGTGAAATACCAAATTAACTAGGTTAATGTAAATTTAACACAAGAAAAGGTCTCCGCAACGTAGCCTTAAAAACATTACTAATGTTTAACAAATTTTCTGGCTAGCGATTCCAAATTCGGCGTAGTCTCATTTTTGGCGAGAAATATAAAAAATTAGATCCAGCTGTCTCCTCGACAAGTCATCCGAGTTGTCTTATGAATATGAATAAATTTATTAAACCTTGGTAGCAGCATAACGCTGCGTTACCTTTAGGTTACATATATTTTCTTACAAATATTTATTTATTTACAATCATATGTAGATTTTTCAGGAAATAAGATTAAGTTCACGATGAACATTTAATAAAGTAAACTAATATTAATAATAACAATAAGTCCAACTAAAAATAAGTAATAAGTGGCTGCAAAAATATGCGAATGATATTTATATTATACAACGATAATCTGTAAGGGAACATATTTATAAATTCATTACATTGAATATTATTCTGCAAAACGTTGAATATAAGCACAATATCATTAAATTCATGGAGGGTACAGATGGTCCACAACTTAAATCTATTCATTACAGGATAATTTTGGTTAAAGAGATGAGGGATCTTAGAGCCGAATGCTATTTGTCGTAGGAACCGATGGTTATAATATACAGTAGAACCTACGATATCGCAAACTCGGATATCGCCAAACCCATGATATCGCAAATGAAGAACCTCTTATATCGCCAAAAGAGGGAAAGTTTTTTCCCCTACCATCGTCTGTGCATTACATACGTAAACACATACATATAGAGAAGCGCATGCGCGTCTCCGAAATAGGGGCGCGAGGTATATAGAGAAGGGGTACAAGGAGAAGGGGTTTCTTTTGGCGATATCGTAGGTAGGCTGGAACCGACCGTTTGCGATATCGTAGGTTCTACTGTAGTTTCGATACAAGGCTGTAAAATCTTACGGCTGTGTCGAACATTATTTTTTGGTACTGAAAGCTGTAAAAATTCGATTTCATGAACTGCATTTAGTCCATATGGGTTATGTTTTTGATATCACAGATTCATGTTTCACATGATCCGTGAAATTTCATTTTACGTACTAAAAATAGGCCGTAAAATCGGATTTTACAACTATAGTACCGTAATAGTAGTTTTTGATACAAGTGCGTAAGAATTTGTTCTACGAATGTGAAGGTTGCGATTTTATATAAGTGTGCGTAAAGTGTATTTAAAAAATTTCTAAAATGCGTAAAGTCGTACTTTACGCACACTATATAAAAAATATTTCATTAATAGATCAAATTTAAAAGAACTTAATCACAAATATTTGTTTATTCATACTGTTCAGAATTTGAAGAAAAGTACTCCAAATTTGGATTCTTTGCAGTTGAGTTCAGTTAGTAAAGAATTTATATAAAAGTTGTCAACAAGTTCAAAATAAGTAACAAAAAAATAATAATAACTACATTTACCAGAACTTTTTAATTTATCGTCATTATCCCCTTTTCGTGTCCTCCCTTATTTTTTCTGTACTCACAGAACACTTCAGGAATCTTTATGCAGATCGAATTATAAATTTAATTATCCTGTCGCTCGTCTTAAACGCGTCTGGAATAGTCTTGATGTTAATACCCGTGCGATAAATTCTTTAGCTACTTTTAAACGTAATGTGCGTATCGTGTACCAATATTACAACTAAATCTTTTGTTTACTTGGTGCGTTTTATATTATTTTATATTCACTGTATCGTGTCTTATTTTCATTTATGTCTGTTTATATTTTATTTTATTTTATATACTTTTTAGTCTCGTTAATGCTGGTATTATTTTATGTACTTCTTTTTATCTTCAATTTTTATTAATTTTTATATTATTATCTGTGTAATTGTCAGCGTCTAATTATTGTATTATTTTTATGTAATATTTGGCATATTTATGTATTGTAACATTTACATTATTTATAACATTTACACAAGGTACTATTCTTGGACCAATATTATTTATTTTATATATAAATGATGTATTTGAAATTAAAATTAAAGGATCAATACTGTCTTTTGCTGATGACACTGTCATAATATTTAAAGATCTAACATGGCCATCTCTTACAAATAATATAAAACTTGAATTACCTATTGTCTTTAATTGGTTTAGAGCAAATTTATTAACAGTAAACGATAAAAAAACGGTTTTTATTCCTTTTAGTTGCTACACGGATAGCATACCAAACTTAGTAAACTTATCAATACAAATTAACGATAAAAATATTGAAATAGCTCGAGCAACAAGTACAAAATACTTAGGTGTAACGATTGATAGCTAAAAAAATTGCGCCATATCTCTTACTTTTTTTACAAGTTGAGATCGTTTTTGAATATCAAACAGCTTCTAATAATTTACCATTCGCTAATTCTTTCAATTATAAGATATGGTATCATTGAATGGGGTGGTGCATATAATAATGTAATCAATCCCTTACAAACTTTTCAAAATTTGATATTAAAAGTAATGATTTCCAACAAGTGAGCTCCAGGAACTGTATAAAGTAAATTCACTACTCACGATCAGAAAATTATATTATCTAAATGCTTCTTTATATTGTAGAATGAACACTAACAGCAATAACACGTACCATTCTATAAATACCCGAGGAAACACAAACAAACTATTAACGTTACCAAAAAGGAACAAAACTATTGGTTAGAGAGCTTTAGATTATATAGGCTGTAAATGTTTAAATTTAATACCGACTTCGTTGCGTGAAAATGATAAAAGCATTCAAATTTTAAGAAAAAGTTATGTACGTGCCTTGCGATACAACGTTCCGATGACTTAAATAGGATTTTAGTTCCGATTGAATAACACCGATCTGCTACACACGTATTTCTATTATTTGTTTTCATTATTTAGCATATAATAATAATAATAATAATAATAATACATTTATTCAGGTAAAAAAATTTACATGTTGGGAATTCCCAATACATGGTAAAGTTTGCAAAAGTATTTAACATACTTGTCCGCGCCCTGAAGACTAAACTTAGCTTAATACTAATTTAAAACTACTTTTCCACATCGCTTAGGTATGGTTGTTGAATATACCGCTGAACAGTATAGAATGTAATACTGTACAGTGTTGCGAGCAATTTAATTATTATTTGATTGATGTTATTCTATCAAGTTCCAGATTATTTTCTCCACTCAACCACTTTTTCAGTGACAATTTATTTACTTTTAAATTAGAAATTACCTTCAATTGTAGTAATAAATTTATTAATTTACTCGCTACAGAGATATAACACCTTTGACCTATATTTTTCCTACTGAAGGGAACTTCAACCTGATTTAAACTATGGGCTCTCGTATTTACGGTAGTTCTCTTGTAGACTACTAAGTTTTTCTGCGTTACAAACAATATTATTATAAAATAGTATATTTTTCGTATTTCCAGTAATCCACTGCCTTCAAATAGCTTCTTCGATGGATATAAACGATCTTTATAAAATATAACTTTGATGACTCTTTTCTGAAGGACTTCAACGAATTTGAAAACAATATTTAAAGCATTTCCCGAGGCTACTATACCATAGCTTAATATTGATAAAAACAATGAATGATAGATTGTTAGACATTGAAATCTTGTTAGTAATTTCCTCAACTTGAGGAAGACAAACGGGAAATGTCTTAGCTTATTTACTATGTTTTTGATATGAATATTCCAGCGTAAGTGAGAATCAATGATTATTCCCAAGTATTTAATGTTGTCAGCTCTTTTTATTTTGAGGATTTGATTATTCAATTTGAACTGGATTTGCTTAAAATCAGGGATGCTATCTCTATAACAACCAAAAGGTAAAATTTTAGATTTTTCGAGATTTATTGATAGTTTATTCAATCTTAGCCATTTTATTATGTTCGGAATATCTTTTTGGATTTTCAATAGTAAGCCATCCCAATCTGTGTCATTGGCAAACGAGAGAATTTCTCCCACGCAGTGGATTTTGTAAAGATTGTTTATATAAATTATAAAGAAAATGGGTTCTAATATATTTCCCTGAGGAACACCTGTATCGATTTCCTTCAGACCACTACTATATGGACCACTTTTAACTTCTTGCTTTCTGTTAGTGAGATAATTTTTGAACATGTTATATACATTTCCTCTTATACCTATACTATATAATTTGGTTAAAAGTAATCCATGGTTGATAGTGTCTAGAAAAACTCCTATAATTAGTTGCTCATTATCTAACGCATTGTGTTATCCTAATAATCATTTGTCATTATTATTTACTTATAATTTACGTTTAATATTAGTTATAATTTAGGCTTAAACACCTTAATTCAGGCCGTGGACAAGTAGCAATTGCTACTTTTGCGAACCTATATAGTGGGTAACCCACAGACATATGTATATACCTGATTAAAGATTACATTACATTACATTACGTTATATATAAAATAATAAATAAATAATAATAATAATAAGAGATTAAAAAACTAAACTAATGTTACAAAATATTTTCATATACATATAATTGATTTTAACCAGATATTTAAGTAAATACGATTTAAATTTTTCAGTTACATTAAAAAACAATGGAAGGTCAACAATTTTGCTTACGTTGGCACAATTTTCAAAATACTTTGCTCAGCTCTTTACCAAAACTCCTCGACGATGGTTATTTAACCGACGTTACACTCAGTGCTGGTGGAAGGCATATACATGCACATCGGTTGATTCTTTCCGCCTGTAGTTACTACTTTAAAGAACTCTTTAAGGTATAAAAATATAAAAATAAGTTTTGCCTCCAGTAATATTGAAATTTTATTAAAAATTCTTTTATCTGTTAGGATTTAAATACACAACATCACCCAGTAATAATCTTACCTGGAATGGAGTATACCAATTTATGTGCCTTGGTAACTTTTATGTATAACGGGGAAGTAAATATTTATCAGGAACAATTGCCAGCATTGCTTACAATGGCAGATACTTTACACGTTCGAGGATTGGCCGATATAGCTGGGGTAAGTTGCGATAACTTTACTTTTTATGGCAATTTTATTCGAGATAATTGTTTGTAAACCCATTTTAAAAATAATCATTTACAAGAAACCGTAATCGTTATATACATATCCACTGCATGTTGCATGTTGTTCGAGAAAATTTATAGAGATTTTTTATTAAGAAATATTTTTTTTAATGCTTTTACTATAATGTGTAATTGTCCCAGTTTCTTAACCAAATTAATCCAAACGATTGTGTCGTTTTGTTCAGGTGACTTAAGCACGCACATTCACTGTCGTTTGCTAACTGTGCAACGATAATGAATTCTCGAACGATACCCATGAGATCAAGAATCGTTGTGTGTGTTGCGAGAAAAAAGGCAGAAGTAAATGCAAATGGATGCATCCCAAGTGGAACCTTTTCCTACAAATAGAAAACCACTAGACAGGTACAAGATTCTTATCATTTTTTTTTTTCACCAGAACTACAAGAAATTTACCAGTAATTTTTATATAGAATTTGTATTTCGTGTTAATTTCTTTTTAGTAAAGGTGACATAGTTTTTGTTACATAAAAAATTAACGATACTACTAAACATTCCAACTGGGAGAAAAAGCTTCTTTTTCTTTAATAACCAGTGTTGTATCCGTTTAACAACTTTGTGCTTAGTTTGATTTTAATTTAATCAGTTCAATACTTTGCCGGTTTACATTTTACAAAGTTTACGAAAGGTAAGAGATCATAATTGTGTTTTTATCGTTCCTAAAACCGAAGTAGTTTATTTTGCTGTTATGTTAAAGAGAACTATTTTTTAGAAAGCGTCAAGATTCGATTCTAATCCTCCTCAAGACCTGTCTAGTCCAGTCAAAGACAAGAATTTCCATCTTGCTGAAAATTACGACGTCCGAAGCGAGCAGAGTCAAAATAGCATTGTTACGAGTGAACCTCAAGAGATATTGGACCCTATTACACCGAGTTTTCCTGTCGATAGTATGGAGAGATGTTTGGATGTCGAACCTGAGCTGAACGATCCTGGTGAGCCTGACGAACTTCCTCCGGTCAAAACTAAACCTTATTATCCAATTAGTGCAAAACTGAGTCAAAGAGAGAAGAAACCGAACATCAAAATGGAAACTAGTCATTTAAGTATTATAGAAGAAGAGCATCCAAGTCCTTCGTTAGACAATATTAAACCTGCGATTACAGAATCGCACTTTAAGTCCTTTTTGAGCGGTTTAACTTCAAGTAGAGGCTCTCAAAGCTGCACTAATAAAACAAGCGTCACTTGTCTCGTGTGTGGAAAACAACTAAGCAACCAGTACAATCTTCGCGTGCATATGGAAACGCACAGTAACAGTTCGTATAGTTGTGCAGCTTGTTCGCACGTTTCAAGGTCACGTGATGCCCTGAGAAAACACGTTTCTTATCGACACCCGGTTAACTCCGCACAAAAGAGACCGAGATTTAATGCATCGAAGCCTTAGTAGTAAATGAAACATGCAGTGTAAGTGTTCCAATTAGAACAAGTTCCTTTCCAAAGACTAGTGCCGAATGTGTCGGAATTTTCAATTTGTCGAAGGTCATACGGAGGTCATACATTTTAAACTTTCGTTTACCTGTTCTTTCATCAAATATTCGACGACGTTGAACGAACGGATTTCGTAAGCATTATCGTTAGCGAAAACTGAACGAGAATGATGCCGACAGAGCCGTGAAGATGACATAGATTTGAGGTTATGTTTTCAACGTACACTCGGAGAAAGCCAAATCTATCGTGTCCTTAGTGTTTACATTGTTATTTTTCGTGCACTCACTCGTTATTGTTGTTTTCTGAACACAGATCTTATGAAGATTGTGTCGTTATGGATGTTTTATGTAAAATTTATTGTTAATCAGCGAATAATTTGAGCGAACATTGATAAAAATTTCTTGCGAAAAACAAAACTCATGATCTGTGTATCAAGAATTATATTAAAAATAATATACAATACACTTGCAGGGGTAAGAAATAAATAAAAATGCATCCGTTGTTAATAAAGCTGTTTTTTGAAAAACAGAAATTCTCTTCAGTCTGATCAAATCTTTTCAATACGCCAGATTTTCGTGTTACAGTCTTGTCCGACAGAAATGATCGTCTCTTCATCTAACCATACGAGTCGGGTGATTTGACTCTGCGGATGTGCATCTACAAAAGGAATTAAATTTTTCATTCAAATTTAGAAAGTAATTTACAATTTGCATTAAGAAATGAATATTTGCAATAATGACAAAGACTTACTTTTAATAATAGTATGTTTGGCTGGATTGGACACACTCCAGACGATGATTGTCGTGTCGAGACTTCCACTGGCAACCATACAAGAATCTGGACTCCAGCCAACACAATTCACTCTGGCACTATGGAAGCCCCACTCTTTATTATGTGCCAACTGAAAATATATTGTTGTTAATTACAATTATCCAAAAAGATTAATTATACACCGATGAACTTACAACCATGCATATTTATGCCAATGTTAATAGTATTTAATTGTATTCGATTTCTCTTGTAAGTAGATAAAAATCAATACAATATAACTAGAGCATTCCAAATCGGCAAGTTTTTTTCACATAAATTTTAATTTTAGTTTTATCATTTGTTAATACATGCAAAAGAAGTAATCTTGACCATATAAAACATTTTAAAATCGACTGTAGTAAGAGTTGTGAGGATATTTAGGAAAATGTAATTTTCTGTTCTGGCAATGTTTAATTTAAGCTCAAAAGTATCAGAACTGAACATTAATGTAATACATGCTTTTCATAGTTTTTTTTGATGCCCCTTCTCGTGAAAACATCCGCTTTTATGTCTTGTTACAGGATAAGGTTAAAAAATCGTTTTAGAGTTTTTATTCAAAGGAAGGAAGGACCCTTTTAAAATTCTGAAAAAATTTATAAAAAAGGTTTAATTATATACCCTTTATGGCAGTATATTTGAAATTTTTGCTCTGGATCGGTTTACAATAAAAACATTGTAAAAATTGTAAATAAATAGAAGTCCCCTAATTAACGTATAAACTGCATAACACAGGGGACTTATTTTATTCAAATTCAACCTCGATTATCTCACTAACTTTTAGTCAAAATAAAACATTTTTTTTTAATTTTAAAGGTAATTATATGCTCTACAAGATGCATTTTTCAAAATCATATCATTTCAGTGTCTAACTACAAATAATGACCGAAAACTGTATACAACGTTTCTACGTAGAGAAAGATTGCATTATCTTTTGAAGTTTCTTACTCTTCGTACAGTGACGCTGCTACATCTTATCGATTTCTCACAAGTAAAAAGAGTTACTCCGACACTATAAACAGGCCAACTTGTCAGCGTTTTGAATTCTTCAATAAATAATACGGAAAACATATTTGTCACTTTAGAATAAGATTTTAAGAAACTGATTTTCTTTTTCACAGATACATAATTTTTTCTTATTCAAATTTAGAGCGTTGAAGTCGGAAAAATCTCTCGTTTTATTATTCTTAATTTGATCATTATAATTTATCCCACTTTTGTTTTGCTTACTAAATTCTTACATTGAAGTTGTTTTATGAAAAATGTGTAGTTATTTATATAAACATATCATTGATCTTTAACCCATTAACGCGTGAAATGACAATTTTTATAGTTCATTTTCAATCAAGTATTTCGTATCAAAATCAAAGTTGAAAACAATTGAGAGGTGCGTATCCTACTGTTTTCGAGGTCGCTCTTCAAGATTCCAAGGTCAAAATTGAGTTTCAGCCATCAGAAATGCCAATATGGCGCCGAATATGAAAAAAATTTTCAAAAAATTGGGAATTTTTTATACTTATCAATTTTTTTCGAGCTATTAGAATATTGGGATTGTATTGAAACTCTGAACAAAGGTGAACAAAATAATTCAATTTTAAGGAAAAATTTTACTTTTATACCCTACATCATTCTAACGACCTAAAAATGGCGTCAACAATGAAAATCTCTTTGAGAAATTTCTGGACGCTCTATCTCAAAAAGACATTTTTTTTCAACATTTTTTTCAAAATTGTAATTTATTTACAAAAAATTCTGACAAAAATTGAGTGTATTCTCTGATGAATTCTAAGAGTTATTTGGTCTTTGCAATTTTTTCGAAAAGTTGATATTTTTCGAGGAAATGAATTTCAAATATTATAGTTTAGGATTTTTCCCCCAAAAACTATTAACTTTTGGAAAAAAATTGCAAAGAACAAAAAACTCGTAGAATTCATAAGTGAATACACCAAATTTATTTCAAAATTTTTCATAAATAAATTATGATTTTGAAAAAAATGTTGAAAAAAAATTTCTCAAAATGTCATCACAAAAATCGGAAAAGATTCCACTATATTTCTCGATTAATTCTAAGAACTTTTCATTCTTAGCATTTTTTTATAACAGTATGTAGTTTTGAGTTAGAACGTTCAGAAATTTTCATTGTTGACGCCATTTTGAGGTCGTTACAATGATGTGGGGTATAATAGTAAAATTTTTCCTTAAAATTGAATTATTTTGTTGACCTTTGTTCAGAGTTTCAATAGAATCCCAATATTCTAGTAGCTCGAAAAAAATTGATAGGAATAAATAATTCCCAATTTTTTGGAATTTTTGTAAAAGTTCGGCGCCATATTGGAATTCCTGATGGCTGAAACTCAATTTCGACCTCGGAATCTTGAAGAGCGACCTCGAAAACAATAGGATACGCACCTCTCAATTGTTTTCAACTTCGATTTTGATATGAAATACTTGATTGATAATCAAGCATAAAAAATGCCATTTCAGGCATTGATGGGTTAATTTAATTAACCCGCTTCTTACTTCTGATTCTAAATAACATTTAGATTTATGTTTTGAGACATTTAAAGATAGGTCTTGTAATCCTTGTCAAAAAGTAAAGCATAAGAAAGGGGCTTTTCTTCGTCGTGTAACATCGACACAAATTAAAGTGTTACAAAATGTCCACAATTATTCACTGCTTTGTAGCTCTTGTCATAAAGATGTTGACGCAATTGTAAAACGTGAGTTTGTGCAAAAAAAAAAGATCTATCGGTCGTCTCTGATATTTCTAATTGTTCAACTAATCCCACTAATGATTCTTTTTTGCCTCCCCTTGCCAAGGAACAGAACTTAACCCATTAACGCCCAAAGGACACTTCTTCTTGCTTCAATTTCAATTGAGTATCAAAATCAAAGTTAACAAAAATTGAGAGGTACATATCCTACTGTTTCGAGGTCGCTCTTCAAGTTTCCGAAATCAAAATTGAGTTTCAGCTATCAGGAATTCCAATATGGCGCCGAATTTGTAAAAAATGTCATAAAAACTGGGAAATATTTATTCTTACCAATTTTTTTCGAGCCATTAGAATATTAGGATTCTATTGAAACTCTGAACAAATAAAAGGTGAATAAAATGTTTCAATTTTAAGAAAAAATTTTCCTTTATACCTTACATCATTTTAACAACCTCAAAATGGCCGCAACAAAAATTTCTTTGAAATTTTCTGGTCGCTCTAACTCAAAAACTATGAGCTTTATTTTGAAAAAATGCTAAAAATGAAAAGTTCTTAGAATTTATCGAGAAACATCCTGAAATTTTTTTAGATTTTTTGGATGACATTTGAGGATTTTATTTTTAAAATTTTTTTTGTAATTTATTTCCGAAAAATTATGGAAAAAATTTACTGTATTTTTGAGAAAAAAAAATTTCTAAGGTATAATATTTGAAATCGATTTTCTCAGAAACTATCAACTTTTGGAAAAAAATGCAAAGGAAAACAAACTCTTAGAATTCATGAAAGAATACACTAGATTTTTTCAGAATGTTTCCAAAATAAATTAAAATTTCAAACAACTTTTCAAAAAAAATTCATCAAAAAATCTAAAAAAATTCCAGGATATTTCTCTATGAATTCTGAGAACTTTTCACTCTTAGAATTTTTTAAATAAAACTCGTAGTTTTTGAGTTAGAGCGTCCAGAAAATTTCAAAGAAATTTTCATTGTTGCGGCCATTTTGAGGTCGTTAGAATGATGTAGGGTATAAAGGTAAAATTTTGTCTTAAAATTGAAGTTTTTCATTCACCTTTCAGAGTTTTCAATAGAATCCCAAAATTATAATGACTGGTAAGAATAAATATTTCCCAAATATTTGACAATTTTTACCTAACGGCTGAAACTCAATTTTGACCTCGGAATCTTAAAGAGCCACCTCGAAAACAGTAGGATATATGTACCTCTCAATTTTTGCTAACATCGATTTTGATACGAAATATTCGATTGAAGTAAATGCAAGAAAAGGTTGATAAGTTAATCAGTGGACTTTTATTTATTTACAATGTTTACGATGTTTTTATTGTAAACCAATCCAGAGCCGGAGCAAAAATTTCAACTATATTGCCATAAAGGGTACATATTAAACTGTTTTTATGAATTTTTTCAGAATTTTAAAAAGGGTCCTTCCTTCCTTTTTTCGAATAAAAACTCTAAAACGATTTTTTAACCTCATCCTGTAACAATACATGAAAGCGGATGTTTTCACGGGAAAGAGCATTAAAAAAACTACGAAAAACAAGTGTTACATCAATTTTCAGTCCTGATACTTTTGCGCTTAAATTAAACATTGCCAGAACAGAAAATTACATTTTCCTAAATATCCTCACAACTCTTACTACAGTCGATTTTAAAATGTTTTATATGGTCAAGATTACTTCTTTTGCATGTACTAACAAATAATAAAACTAAAATTAAAAATTGTGTGAAAAAAAGTGGCCGATTTAATGTGGAATGACCTAAATCTGAGATAATTAACAGACAGCTAAAATTAATTTAGTAAATTTTTGTACATTGTAAGAGCATGTTATTAACATTTTTGCAACATTATCTTACTGCATCACAGAGTTTTACAACAAATGAACACGTCATTTCCAACATAGATATGTAAACTCACCTTCTGCATATTGCATATCATTGAAAAACAAAATGTAAAATTTTTTTTAAATTCATAAAACTTCAATTAAATCTCCAAAATTAGTTTAAATAATTAAACGAAACTTACCTTATACTCTGGTACCGTGTAAAGAATAACTTTTCGATTGGCATCACACGCCACAAAGTAATTATTGTCTGGACTGTAGGCTGCGTCAGTCACAGGACCTAAATGTTCCAGTTCTTGTTTTGCTTCGAGGACACTTCCATTCAAGGTATAAATATATACCTGATATAAAACATTTAAATTAAGTACAAAAATATATTAGATGGAAAATATATAAATACCGAACCTTGTTATCCGAAGTTGAACAAACAGAAACATCCGAATTTCCTTGATTGATAGCAACGGTAGAAGGTTCGTAATTGATTGGCAAGGTGGATTCTTTTCTTCCATTTTTAACAACAATAAGCTGCAATAACAAAAAGTTAAGTTATTTAAAAAGTTAGTAAAAAACGATATATACTTACTTGTTTCATAGTCGCTACTACAATTAAATCTCCAAAAATATCGAGGCCTCTAGGTTGAGAGTCCAATTTCAGTGCTGCTGCATTTGAATAACTATTCAGTGCAACATCGATTGTCCTCAAAGTGTCATCGATACCAGCACTGTACAGTAACTCGTCGGTAGCTTTTAAACCGTTTATTTGATTTCCGTGTCCTTGCCCTTGAACTCTGTCATTTTCACCAGTCGATACGTTCCATTTTGTTACGAAACCATCGTGAGAACCGGTGTAAATTGTACTGCGATCTGGACTTATTGTTAATACTGTAATAGGTTTATTATGACCCTGTAAATTATTTTAAAAATTAGATTATCTTATTTTATGTTACACAATAATTTATGTTTATAATCTTCTACCTTAATTATTCTTAAAGGCTTTGATGGATCATTGACATCTAGGTAATTGATAAAGCCACTTAACGATACCGACAGAATGTGATTTCCTTGCCATAAGCAGCTGACCTAAAAAATATTTACAATATTATTTATTTAAATTATGGTTTTAAATTTGATATAAATATTACTTACTTGTTGATCTTCTACATTAGATCCCATATTGAATTCACATATTAGAGACCTGGTCTCTACATCCCACAATTTGCATGTTTTATCTCCTGATGCTGTTAATAACTGGGTTCCATCGGGTTTCCAAGCAACCTATAATAAAAGTAAATTTTACATTATTTTGTAGTATTCAATATTAATAAGATTGACAAATTAATTTACCCCATAAACTCCTCCTTCATGTGCGGGTGAACCAACTTCACCAACAAGTTCAGAAGTCGTGCCATCATATATGAAAACTTTTCCATCAAAACCAGCAGATGCGAAAAGATGTCCACTAGGCGAATAACGTACTGCTTGTACAAAGCGTGTATGATCTTGCTTTGTCATTCTAAAAGAATTAAAATAAGATTACAAATTTTATACTAAGTGAATTAATGATAATTGCGTACTTGAATTTAAACGGTGGCCCTTCGAAGACAGCGATTGTATTATCTTCACTTCCGGTTATCAGTCGGAAGGGCCTTGCAGGTCGAAAATCGCATGAGTTTATGGATTTGCTTTGCCCAGAAATCTCCCCCACGGACGTTCCAGTTTCAGCCATGAAAACATGTCCAAACCTATTATTAAAAAACAATAATTAATATTTTGTTTCATTTTTTTTTAATTCAGAATATTTTTGTAATAAAAGAAATTAAAGATAACTGATAAAAAAACACAATTGTGTTATCAGTATACTATATTGTAAAATGTACTGATATAGTAGATTGCTGAAATTGATAACAGGTAATTTTTATGCTATAAAGTACTAAAAATAATGATGTATCATACCGTTCTCTCCCTTCTCCAACAACAACCATTCTCTGGCTGTCGGGTGACCACGATATATCCTTAATAGGCCCACTGATCGGTTGAAATTCATTTTTTAAAATATGTTCCTTATTGACAGTGTCCCAAATACGAATTTTACCAGACTGATCTACAATTAATATGAATTTGAAAATATTAATTTTTTAAACACTTGACTAATCTTATATCAAAACTGCTTTGCTTACCGCCAGATGCTATATAAAAACCACTAGGTGAATACTTTGCAACATTGACAGGACACGAATGTTCCGTATACACATCCGCAATAGCAGGATTCTGCAAATGTATTAGAAAATAAATATTTATGATTTTTTTTAAATTTATATTAAAAAATGAAACGTACGTCAATATTTCGTATGATCACGCTATTTCCATTGGTATATAAAAAATTCTTTCCTTTCGGATCACCTCCAAGTACTAGTGGTTGGCCTCTTTGTGTTCGGGGTAAAGTTGCAAAAATATATTCTATAACAAATAGATTCCGTTATAATTTAATATTTTTATTTATTTAATATTTATTTACTAGGTCTAGACCCTTTGTATAAAACAATATATGTATACTAGCTGCCATAATAATCAAATATAACAAACAACAAAATATAGTTTTAATAAAACAAGATGAAAGGAAATAACTTAACTAGATAAGATTTATTCTTGCTTAATCAAACATAAAATACATGATTGTACAAGGGTTTTGCTCATTGCCTTTTCGATACATTATTATACTTATAAACTATTTATATACATAGACATAGTCTAATGTTAATAGATACGTCACGAATAAGATAACTATCTCTGTTCTAAAATTTCAATGATTTATTCAATAACTTCCGATGTTTTTCATGCCGTACATATTAACATTAGACTATGGCTCTCACGGACTTTTTTGTAGGAAATTTTGTGCTCTACAAAAAAGGTTTAGTGCATTTTTGTCGTATCTAACACGGTAATCAATACGGAAGCCTTAAAATGAAAAAAGTAGTGATTTTTTCACTATTAACGACTTTAAAAAATCATATAAAAATAATATATATAACCACATCGTCTAGAAATTATGTAAAAATATTCTTAAAGACATAAGAAAAGTATACCTATTTATAGAAAACAAAATTTTAAGGATTTCGAATTTTAATTGTCATTTTACGTCTTCACTCGCGACTTACATCGACCTGCTGGATAGTGGGAAGCTGTTTTAGCTGGGCAATCTGGCTGGAACGACGTACTATTTTTTTCCGTGTATCTAATTTTTTATGAAATACTCACATACCAATAACAACCTTTTGAACTGCATAGATTGATTTGAAAGCTAATACTTACGTGTGTACAACACTTCTAAAATCATGGAAAAAAATTTACAGCCAGGGGACGTTACAATTTCACGGTTATTTACATTAAAAATGAATAAATAATAAGATATTGAGAAATATTGTATTGAAATGTATTGACTTGGATTCATTTTTTCGTTTTTGAATACGCTATTTGAACTTTTTGAATACATTCGAATCCAAAAATACTTTACTAATATTTTAATACAAAAATATGAATCCAAATGAACTCATAAATAATAGTGTTGTCGAAACTACTAAAAATACAAATACAATTTAATGCATGATCGTGATTGGAAATATGTTGTATTAATACATATTAATCTATTCATAAATGACTCGAAAAAAGGAAAAAGTCACGAATCCATCTGAATACAACTGAAGATTGAAATGATAATTTTTTAATATAATCGAATCTATGAATAATAACAGTTAATTACCAGAATTAATGATATCCACTATTTCCATTTCAATACATAACTTAGCAAAATTATGCCTTTTTTAATCCAAATGAATAATCTAAAATAAATCAATACTATATTTCCTACAGATGTCTGGGTAAACTTTTTTTAAGTGCAATAACAATGTTCATTTATATGTAACCAATTGAGAATTTGAACCAAAAAACAAGTGAAATCTAACGAAATTTTATCATAATGTGCAATGATTCAATGATGCCATACACAATTACAAAATTTCATAATTTTAGAAATTGGAAATGCGAATCATCGCACCAAGGTACCCGTGCTTTGGGAATTATGTTGAAATTTCTTCAAATTTCACATATTTCGTAAAGTTTTAGAGATATTGAGTAATTTAGAAAAAAAAAACAATATTTATTTAATCAACAAAAATATGTACTATCTAACATATCCATTTGTTTTTTTTCGAAAACCGATAAGTAAGTTATTACATAAATGTAGAAAATGGTAATAAATTTAAGGCATCATTTTTATTTACACAGTGCATAAATACTCCATGTTTCAACTATTCGTTAGTTTCGCATCATTTTACGAGTGTGGCCGAATGGTTACGGCTCGATGTAATGCGGCAGTCCAGGATTTGATTCTCAGTCGATGCAATTTTTTTTTTTTTCATTAAATGTGTGAACTGGGAGTTCAAATAGCCCATTCAAATGTATTGTAATGTATTCAACATTTTTAATACCAATACATTTCCGATTATTCAAAAAATTTCAATAGTAAAAAACAATATCAATTACAATAAGTACGCAACTTTTCTTGGAATATTTACTACTTTTAGAAATGACCTTATATGTATACATACAGTAATAAAGAAAACAAAAATAAATTTGTCAGATTAATAATGGAGTTTCATTATAACTAAAGTGGATATGAGTTTCGAAACCAAGACAGGATAATCATTTTGATAATGTTAATCGTAAAATACCGTGTTTCTCTTTTGCGTGCAGTGCAAATTAAACAACAAACTTGCGGACTTTTTGCAGTTCAACATAAATTTCTACACTATCTGTCATAGTTATTAGGACAGCCCATGAGTTTCAACGACCACGACTATTCGTGAAATGCGTGAATGGTATAATTTGTATTTTCAAAATTATTCGGAATTTTTTTAATTGCAATTCATTATACGATACATTACCGTTTTGTGATTGAGAATGTGTGCTCTTGTTAACTCCTTATGCGATTACAATACTAACATAAATTGTTTTGATAACAATGTTTCCGATTGCAATATTATTCGCAATATCAAATACGAATTTCATAAAGGACCTCGCATCAAATACATTAAAAATTGTTCTCTGTAGAATTGTACTGAACTTTGTAGTTTTATAGTTCATAGGATTGTGAACAAAAAATCTCAGTACCAAAATGTTAGTAAAAAATGGACAGTTCTTTTGTTATAAATAATTGAAAATGCAAAATTCACAGTTAGCGAAAAAAACAAACAAATAAGTAATCGAAAATTATTTTCAGTTTTCTGGATAAAAGTAGTGATGATTTAAGTTTTTTAATTCATGAGTACAAATAATAATTAATTGAATGGTTTTTGAAATGTTTACATAAAAAAGCAATTTCAAAAAGCGATTTATTTATTTTACACAGGCATTATTAACCTTATACAATGAAAATAAAATACTGTCGCATAAACGAATTGAAGAATTTTAATAGAAAAACTTAATGAATAAACGTACAAAACTAAATAATGTAAAGAAACGTTGTGTTAAACAACTTACATAATAATATTATAATACTAATCATTGGCAAAGACTAGATTTAAGTAAGTAATGTTTACTTTGCCATGGGATTGCAATCCCTTGTGGCAATAAAATAAATACAATTTAGAGTTTTACAATTTAAAATTAATATAAGATAAAATAATACAAAATAAATATATATTACGGTTGACTCTATATAATTCAAGTTATATTAAAATAATAATTATAGTGATATAAGTCAATAAGAAATTACACAATACAACATAATTGAACCAGTGTGGTTTAAGCCTAATATAAATACTAATGAAACTAGATTTGTCATAAGACTGTCCATATAACAAGCATGAAATACCAGAGCTATAACTTATAAACTTCATAATTATATATAATTATATTTAAGATTCAAAAGATCAAGGATCATAGAAACGAAGTTGGGTTTGCCTACAACTGGTAACAAACTCGGCAAACGAATCAGAAGTGTTCAGATTACAACTAATATTATTCCATAATCTAATAAGACGAGGTAGAGTTGAATGAAAATGCACATTATTCCTATAACTTCTTTCAAGCAGTGGACGAGAATAAAAGTGTATATAAGTTCACGATGGCGTAGTTGAGAAAGTATGGTATCTGATTTATTACGGCCCAGTAAAATACTAAATATAAACGTTAAATCATTAACAGTATGGATCGATTTTATTGTAGGTAACCCAAAATATCATTCACCAAAGTCATCTCTGGTGAAAAAATCAGATTGAAAAGGGATGACTTTCATTCCGTCTTCGTCCGTTTCATGCCGTAATCTGTCCCCTATCCAATCCTGGCCATTCCTGTCGAATGTGTTTCGGAATGACTCAGGATTTGTTAGGATTGAACTCACGGAATAAAACGGATTGCAAATCGAGTGAGAATAATCAAAGACTCGTTCGGATTGAAATGGAGGAATGAAACGGATTGCAAATATGATTCGGAATGACTCAGGATTCGTTCGGATCGAAATCGAGGAATGGAACGGTTTACATTTGTGTCTCGGAATGACTGAGGATGAAAACGGATAGAATTTTCCGGTATGGCATGGCTTGGAATGGAATGACAAAGTGACCCGGATTAAATTTGGATTAAACAGGGGACAGATTCCGGATAGTCTCGGATAGCACCGGTTTCGGTCGGATTAAATTCCTATCCGGAACTTTTGCCAGAGATGACTAAATCTATTCATAGGTTTATCGGTTTTTAATGACAAGTATCTAAGAAATTTCCTTTGAATTTTTTCAAGTTTAGCAATGTGACAGCCAACATAAGGAGACCAAATTTGGGAAGAATACAGCAAATGTAGCAGAATAAGAGTGTTAAAAATGTAAATAATTGGACTCGTATCAGTAAATTCCTAGGTAGATCTAAATAAAAAGCCTAATTCTTTTGGTGCCTTGCTGCATACTTGATTTATATGTCCCTCAAAACTCAAACCGCTATTAAATAGGATCCTGAGGTCCATTATACTACTAACATCACGTAAACTATGATTAGCAATCTTATAGCGAAAATCAAATACATGTTGTTTAGAGCTAAAAGAAATGGATTGACACTTATTAAGGTTTAAAGATAATCTATTATCGTAACACCATTTATTTTTAATAATATAAAATGTATTGACTTACATTGTAACTAAAAATACGTGTTTCATACACTGTTTAAAAATAATAATAACCTATGAGTAAACAGAGACAAAAAAAAACCAAAATTAGTCACAAAAGTTATTCTTTTATCCAGAAAACTGAAAATAATTTTCGATTACTTATTTTTTTCGCTAACTGCGAATTTCGCATTTTCAATTATTTATAACAAAAAAACTTCCCTAAGAGAAACAGGGCTAGTTTACATTCAGACAGATTCTTGAAGAGGGATCCAAGCGGTCCGAAACGTTGAGTCGAAGTTTTTAATTAGTTTTAAATTTAAAAATTTTTGTATACTTTAAATTTTTTTATTTTTTATTATTTTTTAATAAAGTGAGTTTTTAAAGTTTTAAAAAAGATTGTTAGATTTGGTAGGCATAGCCCTTAGAATTTGTATTTATTGAAAAAACTGTCCATTTTTTTTATTTTTGGTACTAAGATTTTTTATTTACGATCCCATGAACTACAAAACTACAAAGTTTAGTAAAATTCTGCCGAGAGCAATTTTTAATGTATTTGGTGCGGTTTACTCAACATTTAATCAATATTTTTTCTCATGTATATTTTTATTTTGGAGTTTATTTGTTAATAATTTTCATGTTTGTATTTACAATATGTTATAAAAAAGTGTATATCCCATTTAATAAATAAATATTATATACAATAAGAAATTAATGTATCGAAGGTCAGTCTGTAAAACAACTTTTTTAAGTTGTAGCTCGCCTTTTGGCAATGTACACGGTTGCTTGATCTGTATATGTTTTATTATTTTGTTGGCCAATAAAGACAATTTATTATTATTATTATTATTATTATTATTATATAATATACATGCAAAATAATCTCTTCCGGGATTGAAATTGTTCCAATAAAGGACGAAAAATGTAAATAAAAAAGGAGTGTACTCAATGTGTTGAAAATTCGTTATAACAAATTTTAGAAAGAATTTTACCAAATGCAATAAGATAAGGTTTTATTACAAGAGATATAAATACTCTAATATTCATTATCAATTACTTGACATCGTAGAAATTTCAATTAGTTTCCCAAATATTTCGTAATATTTTAGATAAAATAGAAATCATAATTTTTAATTTGATAAAAAACAAAACTATTTGTAATAAATTATGTACACCTTTACATTTACGATTGGTTTTTTATCGTTCATAAAAAATTGAACAAAAGAAAATTGTTAAAATTGATTGAAATATGTATGCAATTATAAATTGTTTGTTATTAACATATTAATAACACACATGTAATACCAGTGGTAAGTTTCTTGGCAAAGAATCAAATGAAAATATCACAGCCTATTTTTGTAGCTCCAAAATATCTATGATTAGCATTTCTCTAAAATTGCAACCATTTTCTAAATATATACATCATAAGCATTTTCAAGCATTTCAAAATGCACTGAATCTTCCTTGAAAAGTTAACAAAAACACGAAATTTCAGTTTTGAAATTTTTTTCGAATTTTGATAAACAAACAAATAACCTAAACCAAGAATGTCAATGTCATTATTAGAAAACAAATTTTTCGTGAACTTAACAGAACTTTAATTCAAATTATTTTTTTTCGAACAAATTTTAAATTAATTCGAACGAATACAAACGCAAAGTTGACAACTCATTTTTTTAAACAAAGGCCGGTATACGTTCTGTTGAACGTGAATGACAGAAATCTTGATCATAGACTTTTTTGGGATCGGTGAATCATCGTTAATGACTGAACGGAAAATTTGACAGGTAGAATTGTGAAAATTTGGTAATTTTTTGGAAAAACACTGAGGAAGTTGTAGCGAGGAGGAAGAGAGGGATGAAAGATTTTGGAGTAAGAGACGGGATGTAGCCCACTGCGAATAATGAAGAGGACTCACTCGTTTCGTAGGACATATTCCCGGCTTTGTATGATTTTCCAGCACACTGAAAGACGAGAAATTCCAAAAATGCTGAGGAAGCACAGAGCGACGTTCTCGCGACCCTCCGTCTTCTAGCGGAACTTCGGAGGAGTTTATACGGATTCTGAGGAATTAATTGCAACAGACTGCAGAGTTACTCTGAAGATACTCTTTTATCTATTTTGTGTTGTTTTTCGTTCAATCGTTTTGTAGTTCGTTTTCGTTCCTCCTCCGATCTTCCCCCGCTACACACCGCCACATAGGCCGGACAACACAGCGATATAAGATAACAACGCACACATATCTACATGTATACGTATATCCGCATACTCGTTCCGCCCTTTGCCTTATTAGGTTAAAACATTAAATGCAAAATTAGATGATGGGCTACTCGACGCAACAGCCTACGATTTATCCTAACGATACCGACTTTACCTACAGATATCTTTAAGTTTGTTCTTTACTTTAAAAAATATTTGATTTACAGTTTTTATACCTCTATCGCGAGATGTAGATAGTATTCGGAGTTTTTAATATGTAACTATATTTATATTGAAAATATAAATTTGTATGGTTTGTCTTACATTTAAAATACCGCGTAATTAACTCCGTCGATAAAAGCGTTTTCTATAATGTGAAAAATCTCGATGTAATTTTACAGTGAAATGGTGGAAATTAAAATACAATCATGGGTAAATGTACAGCGTTGCGGTAAAATCCCTATATTATCGACGTAATTTTACAATAAGACGTCAATTGGTTATTGGTGAGCGTGAGAGAGTTGCTGCGAGGAACCGGTACAAATCCCAATACAGTAGCACCCGTCCAAAGTTATATTTATATCCTAAGTTATAGATTTGCCTTCTCTAAAGTTATATCAGTTTCTTCCTCTCCTTCCCCCACCACATTGTTTTGCTGAGCCACACTCGCTTCACGACACTTGCACACAGAAGCACCCATTGCACGAATATAAACAAAGATACGGAAGTGGGGATAGTGAGGGGCTATAACTTTGGAGAATCTTCCGCCATTTTGAAAGAACCGACAGTATAATTTAGGATGGGGACTACTGTACCAAAAAAAAAAGAAATAAAACGAATTAAATACGTTTTATTTCGGTTTCTTGACCATTTTCATTGAAATTCTTTCGTTCTACATAATACGTGAGTAGAACATAGACATAACCTAAAAAACATCGACTAGTAGTTTTTTACATCAAAACACGAACTAAAATGTAATCAATTTCACCGGAACTAAGTAATAATATATGTGACGGTAAACAATGCCTGTCATGGACGTAACATTTGTTTTTCTTTGTTCTTTATAATGAAAAATATATATATATATATATATATATATATATAATAAAGCCGACGCATTAAAACAGATTTTCCCGAATTCAATATTCGGAAATCCATGAACTTCAAATTAGGTTGTGACGTTTCTTAATTCAAAACGGCAAGAAACCGGATTGGAAACGTAATTTCTGAATTCGATCTTATTCTTTTTCGTTTGTTGGGTAGCATGATTTCCAGTGCGCTTGTAATTTTACATTCGGATATACTTCTGAAAAGGTGCCGCCAAAAATTTGTATGAAACATATGTTTTCTTACGTATTTTGATGCGCTGAATTCGAATATGGTAATGAAAATTGGCGCAATTGCAATTTTCATGGTGAAAATCGACAAAAACCATGAAAAATCATGTTTTTTCATAGTTTTTCCGATTTATTTCCGAAAATTTTCAAAATTTTGAAAAATGATTCAAACAATAAATATAGAACATGGAATTCTTGACAAAAGAGTTCCAGTGCATTTTCTTCGAAAAATGAACGGTAACGCCGTAAAAGTAGAATGAACATGAGAATAATCGGCTTGGTGCACTTTCATGTTTTCTAGTACGTTAATGTATGAGGGAAATTAAATAATGTGTCCAGAGATAGGTATAATGTCATCATTGGATCCGTGAAAAAACGTCGGAGGAAAAATTACCACATAAAAAATGATCAAGAGATAAATGATGTACACTAAAATGACCCATGCTAAACAAGACTGGAAGTTGCCTCTCTTCGTAAATTATGTAATGATGTCCATAGCCGAATGCTTTATATGGGGGGGGGGGGGGGGGGGGAGCTACTAAAAAAAAACTTAACCTTGCGGTTTTGCCTAATCTCCGTCTGCGACAATCACACGCGGGCAACGAAAATCAATCGCGACACATTGCGGAGAGCGCGAGAACTAAATGTACACAGATTGTGTTACATTGTTGTTTTTGGAGCCGCTGATTGCGAATACAGTGTCACATTTACAAAATTCAAAATGGCGGATCCCATACAAGACCAAATTACCTTTTTTCTTCGATTCTCAGAATGTTAGTCGGCCATATTGGATCTACCATTTTGAATTTTGTAAATCCGATATTGGATTCGTACTCAGTGCCTCCAAAAAACCCCTCCTTACAAACGCAAAAAGTAGTGATTTTTTTTTCTAAACATTGGCGCACCAATCAAATTGAGGGCATCGGATCCAAATTTTGGTACTTTTTTCTTGAAATTTCATGTAGAATACCTACCATCAATACGGTCAGCAAGTTGTGGGACACCCTGTATATAAGCGAAATTTCGGTTCCAAAATGGAAATTTAATTATTTCTTTAAAATAATCCTGAACTAAGATATAATGAAAACTCGCAGTGCATATATTCAAAAGCACTCGTGATTTAGGGATTCAAAATGTGATTTCAAAAAAATTGAAAATCGGAATCTAAATCGATTTTCATTTGTCGGGATGAGATCCATGTATAATGATGAAAACATTCGAAATAGACCAGATTCTTAGGAGATACTAGCACACATTTTCCATTTGACCTATTAAAAAAAATGGTATATTGTGCGATTAGGAGCAAAATAGGTGTTTGCGACTAGGGCGATCGCCAAACTCGAGCGAAGTCAGTCGGAGCCGAAATGATTCGGAAATGGAGTAGAATGTTCTTTGTGTTGTATATTTCCAAAAAACTGATGGTTATATGAATGTGCCATTCATACACTACATAGTAATAATCATTAAAAGAAATTCCTTTCATGTATTTATGTTAGCTTAACGAATTAAACAGTTGTCCGATAAATGTATGACTCTTTAACTCGCTGAGTCACGCAATTACGCTTAATAAGCAAACAATTAAAAACTGCCCATCATATATTGTTTATAGGGTCGCCGAACTCGAATGTGGTATATATGATTTTTAAAATTCAAAATGGTGGATCAAATATAGCGGATAAAAAAATCTGTCTTTATAGTAGTCTAAAAAAATGTTTCGAGCTTGTCACACCTAAGTTAGAGAATTCTTATTTCAAACCTAAATATTGACTAAAAGTAAGTTTACAAAACAAGGTTTTGAGCGTAAATATTGACTTAATTTAAGAAAATTAGCACAATTGTAGGCTGAAATTAAGCCTTTTACGGTTCTGAATTGAATATGTAAAAATTTTAAGACTTTTTTATACAGTGAAAAGAAGATAGCAACAAGCATATGTCACTTAAAGTTAAGCTCGTTTAATCAATTGTATATAAAAATATTCTTGTAGGAACGGATAAGGTATATAAACATATAAAACGACAATCTGTGTTCTCGTGAATTGTATATTGTTACACAATAATATCCAGCGACATTTGACTAGATCGAAAATACAGTATTACGTTATAAACGCATACAAATATTACACTCGTCATGTACATCCCGATTTTTTAATATATCGAGAATATCATTCAGTATCGCGGATCATTGAGAACGTGTTTTACAATATTTTTCAGTACAAACCAAACGTAAAATTCCGCACGAATAATATCACTTTGACAATATTCCCTTTTACAATAAGGGAAGTAACCATAAGTACAAGTTAGACATTCCTGCGTTCAAATTGACATTTAATAATGCCCTCTATTGAACCTTTTTGTAAGTTTATATATTACACGCCTAGGTAAAACTACGTATATATTTTTACTCATTCTTCTTTTGTTATTACAAAGGCACAGACGGACGGTCATTACACGTTGGCAGTCGAATAACTGAAATGACAGAGGCAAACAATCTCGACTTACGTAAAGTTCAAGTCCGTATTTTCGGATTAGCAACGTGAAAAACAAGAGTTTCATTATTTAAAAATTCATAGCCAAGTAGCTACCTATAGAAGTTTGCTTTAGAACCTCCCTCCAAAAATATCAGTAAATCATAATCGAATGCACCTTAACTTCTATGTACCAGATAGATAAATATGCAACGATTTTCAACAAAAATAAAAGATTATAAAAAAAATTGCAATGTCTCTTTTTACTGGAATACCATCAAATACGGACAAATTTAATCGCAAGATCAATACCACAATTTCGTCTGAAGTTTTACATTTTTGACATCACCGAATTTCACTATTTTTCTAGAAAAATAACAAAACTTTTCTAACGTCAAGAATAATAAACTAATTCTTGTATATATTCCCATAATATTTTCAGAAAAGTTTATATTTGCCGTACTCGACTTCAAAAACGTTTGGGAATTTTGGAGTCTTTACGATAGTTCATTTAGGTACATATCGGTTGATCGTAAAATATAATCACAGCATTACACGAAACTTCAGAACTAAACGCATTTCTTCGATTTAACATTGATAAATACTAAACTCTTTAAGAAGGCTCGATGCGTTAAAATCAGATATTTTGCAGTTTCAAAGTTTTCTGTTTCAAAAAAAGATCAACTTTAGGAAATGAAGATCAAACATTACAATAGTACTGTAATATGTATTTTTGCATGGATTCATTGTTCATGATCGATTCTTCTTAAAGTCTTATAATGCAGATTTTGTAGCTCTCGTCGCCTACTAAACTTCGCCATGGAAACATGCCAATACTTAATACATAACAACGTGGTTGTTAAAGTAAAATCTTCATATTCAAATGAAATCTTGGATGCAATTATCCATTTTAAGCTTTCAAAGAATTGAAATGATACAAGTTAATTAAATTACTCGAGATGACACTGAAAAACCTGGTAAAATTGTCTAAAAAATATTAAAATTGTTCACCCCTATCGAAGGGTACTTTCGTTTTTACTGGTTGCATTGAAATTAATGATCGTTCGTTACTGTAAATATTGAACTACTATTAAATATTCATTTAAAAATTAAACAAACAATACTCGTAGTTTTTTGTTTTGATTGTATTATTAGACATTTCATTTCGATGCTTTTTCAACCATATGATACAAATTTTAACTCCCAAAGTTTCAATTTTACTAAACCCACTTTGAAAATCATTCAACGTAATTAAAATATCTAAGATCACTTTAACAGAAAATTATTTTTTTGTGAAAAAGTATTGGAAGAACTGCATGTTATGACTTGCAAATTTCTGATTTTTATCACTGAACACAAAGAGAAATGATTGTTCGATTTCTTGTCCGTCAAATCGATTGCTACTTTCACCAGAGCGTTGTGCGCGCTCTGCGAAAACGAATTACATAAATCTATAATTAGTTGCCCTGCAATTGATTATTGCACCCTGGTTTTCGAATTTTTGCTTCCGGAGATGTAACTCGGACTATCGCTCCTTTTCCGCACAAAAGTGCCCAATTTACGCATCCACGTTTACGCAATACTTGCATGTGTGCGTTTCGCGATAATGCACGCATCTAAGCCGATTTCGTGCGAGCGTTACATAAATCAGATGATGCGTAATCAGAATTTTTAAATACGATTCGTGTCTCAGTCTGTTGTTAGAACTATATTACGATTACTGTACAAAACGCTGATTCTTCCTAATTGTATAGTAACTACATAAGTCGCCCTCGAAAAAATCGCCGACAGTATTGTCAAGGGAAACAACTGGTTTCTGCCGTTCAATCTTGTCTACGATTATACTTTCTAAGAGAGACATTTCTTTATTAGCACCAGTCGTCAGTGGTGTGTGTAAAATCGCGCAGTTACTGCCCATTCGAATTTTCAAAAAGAGCTTCTGTCAAGATATTTACAAAATTGACTTTTGTTTCTTTCATTTGCTCACGATGCAACGAAATATCTTACTTAACAGAAGTTAATTTATGAAACATTTCTCGATTTAATTGGTGTATTTTGAACCCATCGCTGTAGTGTAACGCTATGGATACTTAACCGTGATGGTTCACATAACCAAAAATAATTATTTATTTGAAAGTTCTTTTCTATATTAAAATTGTACAAAACCATTCCGTTAAGCAAGAGTTCCGTAGATAAAAAACGCACACCTTTCATAGTATAAAACTGATTTATGAAATTTGTCCTAAAAAATCATGTTTTAACAGATAAAAAATTCTGCGAAAAAAACACGCACGTTACGAATGACATTCTTTCGTTGCCATTTTAAACAGATAAAAATGGGACAAATTTCATATAAGATTATGAATATATCATAGAATATAATTTACAATTTTTGCAAATTGTGTACAAAGATATTTTCGAAGTCGATCATTTGGCTCGCCGATGATCTCAAACAATGGCCTTGCTGTCGACTTTTGCGGCGTACTTAAATATATGCAGCCTCCCATGTTGGTTTCTTATAATGTCTCAAACGCTGAGGTCTTCCCATTCTTCAACTTGTCGGGGCGAGAGATCGATCTTAAATCGCAATTGAGCTTCTAGAAGTTCCCGGATTCTGGCAGGGATTGGATTGTCCTTTAAATCAAGGAGCTCCAAACTTGGCGAGTGCCTCAACATCTCCACGTCGACGTCTGGAAAGTTTAAGATTATTGTTAGTTATATAAATGAAGCAGTTTTTGCATTGTCAGTCCATTTCAATATGTTTAAATATTTTGTAATATTATTATATTTGAAGTAAATAACGTTATTTTTCATTCTTAACAGGTCCAGTGTGTCCGATTTTAATTTATAGACACAGAAAACAGAAATCAAGAATTTCACTCTTACTTCAATAATATTGGGTCAAAAGTTCAGTAGTTTTTTGTGACACTTTAATAACAACTCTGATAATGTTCTAATACAGTCCACTTCTTGGTAATTTTGTATACATTGAAGAAAATCTATCTAACAAATTCAGACATTGCTGGGTAGCATAACTTAAGTACCACCAATAGCTAATTTTTAGATTGGGTAAACCCTATAGATTTAGTTAACCACTTGGGTGGGAATGGGAATCATATACATACAAAATAAAGTGGCAAACATGGTAATAGAAAATTGGATAACTATAAGCAATACTGTAGGACCGATCACCTCTAATATTGTCGGATTGCTGCAGATACATGTGTAATTATTATGCTTGATATCAAACAAGGGTATTTTAGTCTGAATCTGAATTTTATGCTGAAAAGTTAAAGTTTTAAATTTAGGATCTATTATGGCAGTTGGGACCACTAAATACCCTAGTAAAAATTTATTAAGGCCTTGATCAGGACCTGACCACAGCCTTACGCGCCTGATCAGGTCCTTAATAAATGAATACTAGGGTACCTTTAAATACGTGTACAATCAGGATTGTTGTCGATTTTAAATCGCTGATTATTAACATAAAGTAAAAATTGTAAAGTCCAGAATAGTAACATTAATTTAATTTCAAGTTCACCCTATCCTTAGTTGGTAAACATAGGGCCCCGGAAGATGCTATCGGGGACTCTGTTGAATAACTTCTGTACTATATTTTGTTATATTACATGTATTTTGCATTGATTTTTGTTTTGTTTCTCTTATGTGTGTATTTTTGACGTTATTGTGTTTTTATTTGTTTACATCTTTTTTTGTTTTTTTCCTGTAGGTCTGTATCACTTTTGGCACTTTTGTTCAACGTCGACCACTCATGTGATTCACTTGTTTACATTAAAGTTATTCATTAGCTGTTCGATTAGCCAACTATGTAATTAAGTCTTAACTACCTTTAACTAATATAACTTTCATAGCATTCATAGTGATTTTAACTTTTTTAAGATAGTTGTTGAAACTAATGAAATGCATTAGATGATGTAACGAACTATGCTGAGTATTTGAAATATACTGAAATTTTCAACAAATTTTCAAAGTATTTGTCCTTGTGTTATTGACCCAGTAAATCAAAATTCCTGAAAAGGCTTAGAAAAAGTTCGGGTTCTATTGATTTTAAATTAAAATGTATTTGTTATATGTGAATCGAAAAATATCACCAGAAAAATATATTTTACTACTCATTATTAACCCTATTTAACATATTAAATATATTAAAACTGAAATGTCTATTAATATTTAAACAAATCAAATTAGTTTAAAAATGTTTTAGTTTGGAACTGGAGTAGCGAAGTAAATAACCAGCTATTGATCGATCTTTTTTTTGGAAGATCTTGCTTAAAACTCAGTACTGTAAATATATATGTTTTAATTGTCGATGAAACAATAAAACAATCAAAATAAATCCTGCAACAATTTTTATACTGAGCAAGAATGTAAGTACCTAAAAGTGCAATAAACCGATACTGAATCTAATTTTACAATGCAAGTGTAATTAAAAAAACTTAATATTCGTGAATCCTAAATACACAGCGATTAATTTAACATGGTAATTATACTATCAGGAAGCTTTCTTCAAAGAAATGTGGATCAATATGGCCATACCATTTTTCTTGGTCACATTATATTACTGTTTATTATTGAAAAAAAAAATTAGAACAATGCGGATTCAAACTTCCTATATGTATAGAAATATAAATTTTTTCTTTTGAATTTGGAACATACTTACAACATTCGATTGGTTGCAATTTAGACCTTTTAAGAGTTCGATAATATTTTAACAGGGATGAAAATTCAAGAATCAGACAATACTAAAAAGAATTATTTATTTTGCTTTTATGGGGATGTATTACTTTATTTGGTCATATTTGTGAATTTATAGCTAGAAAAATCTAGTTTTATTATTTTTAATTGTGAAAATAATATGAGGGTGATTGAAGTGCTTTCAAAGTTTCAAATTTCCGTTTTTCTTTTTCTCGAGATAGATATTGAGATATTTTTAAAACCTCGTAGTTCGTGGATCCCAGTTATTTCGACTTGATAATTTGCATACAACCCGTTAAATTGTTTCTTTCACATTTGTTTTTAAGTCAAGTAGCATACTCTTAAATATTCTATTTATGTGACTTAGGTCTTAACTTTTAAAGACGTGTCCTTCGAAATATTTCTTTACAATATTTTGAAAATATTTCAATCATGAATTGACTTCACATTTGGACGATTCTAAAATTAGAAGAATGTAGTCTGCATATTTCCAAAGCAAGATGTTTGATTTAAAATCGTTGAAATTAATTTTAATAATTAAAAGTTTTATAAATTTATTCATTGTAAAACATTTAATATCAGATATTTAGTGCTTTTTACAATTGTCTGTTTTTTTCTTTCCAGTTTCGTAATCAGATGTATGAAGCCTTACTGTGTTTGAACCAAGAAAAACTGATTTACTTTTACGATATTTGAATTCAGCATCGTCATTAGTAACGACTGAATCCACGAAAATGATCAAAATTAAATTATAGTTATGTATACGGGAGTGAATTTTTCACTCTAATATTCAAACTTCTTGTTTTAATGCGTGGTGGGATGCAAAAGTAAAATTATGTACCTAAATTCTAACGCAGGATACCATACATTATTGCCTCTTAATTTAATGCAACTTAATTTTCACATCGAATATTTTCGAGATTGAGCACAGCTACTAAAGTTTAGCTCATGTAACAAATACAAATGCATTAGTTTCAAGGAAATTCATTCAGTCTTAAAAAGATTGCATTTTCTCTTAGTTTTAAGGTTTGTGATTAATATAAAACCAAATAAAATACTCACCGATGATAGAGTTATTGTTGGCAAACAACCGTTTGAGTTGTGGCATTCTGCAAACGACAGTTGGTAATGCGATAAATGAATTGTGTGAAATATCGAGCCTCTCAAGTTCTTGCAGCTCTGAGAGTTCTTCAGGAAGTTTACTCATTTGATTGTTACTAAGGTTCAGTTCTGTAATTTAAAACGTTATTATTAGTTACATTGCACCATTGCTTTAAACGCGGAAATCGAAAATTTGAATTGTTTATGAGTTAGTGAGGTTACAATGTTTATATTTACTCAAAAAGTGCATTTAAATCTTTTTGTTCAGTCAAATCATCTAACGTAGTTCCTTAAATTACAAAAATCGAATATTAAGTAAGAATATTACTTTAGACAAACAATAAAAGATACAGTTTGCAACTTTTAACAATTGTTACAAATTGTAAAACAATACAACAATTATTTCTAGATAAGTCGCTTATCTAGGTTATGTTACTGCTTTGTGTATAAATTGTATAAAAAATCCATGCAATACAAGGTGTATATATAAGACAATTATGCTAAGATATTTATAGGAGAAATTTTTTTAATTTGATATTTGTTATAAACAAACCAATAATGGGTACATTTGATATATGTAACTTCGCAATTTCTGACATTTCATCAGAACACGGATTCAGGTAACGTTACGTTTACGTGTCATTGTATTATTACCCTTATCGGACCAGTCAAGAAAAAATTTAAAACCAGAAAAGGAAATTTCCTGAAAAGAAAAAAAATCTAAGACAGTTCTTGAAAATGACAGGTAGTACATACAAATTAGAAAATAATATATTCAGGATCTGCTAGGATACCCGATCTGTCCAGATTCAAAATTTCTAAACAAATTTAAGAGTTTATGACATTGAAAATAAAGTAAATTTTATCATCTAGTCTGGATTTGTAAGTAAAGAGGCGCCGGTATCAGTTCTTTAGTTGGTATCAAAACCTTACTTCTATTAAATGAATCATTTTGAAAGAAAGTTTGTTCTTTTTATGTTCGTGATATGAGTTAATGAAGAGAACTAAAAGGATTAATGTTAAGAATTTGTAATATTGGTTAAAACCGCTTTAAAAGATTAAGATTGAAGTATTTCATTGCACATCTTTACTCTAAAACAATTTTTCGTAAAAAAGAGTAGGACATGAATTGCACCCAATTTTAATTTTGTAGCTTATTTTAAATTATCCACATCTAAACAGTATTCGTTAAGCATAAGTAAAAATTTTAATAATTATTTGAATAGTAATTGTTTTTTATAAAGATGTCAGTAACATTTTTTCGAAAGTTGAAATAATATATATTTCCCATCTGACACTACTTGTAAGTGAAATTCACAAATCGTTGTAGAGATCTAATTACACAGGTAGCAGCAAACATCAGTGAAGTATTTTATATAAGCAATGAAATTGATAAAAATCACGTAAAAAGACTATAAACGTAAATGCATTCGGTTTAGTGGAAATGTTTCTATTTCTTGTACCGATGCAGAACATTTCATTTTTTTCAAACTTTACGAGAAAAGTGCAATCAATTAGGATAATTTAAGTGAAAGTTGGGAAATGGGTTTTATCGTTCATCAATAAAGGTTGAATCAAAATCACATAAATTGATTTTATGTATCCCATTTTTTTACATTTTAAGAAAGCTTTGTTAAGAAAGCTATAAAGAAGATCTTAGACTGAATTTAATACTTTAGTAATTCATTAGTTCTAGGCATTGTAAAAAGGAATAATTTTAAAATTCTACAAATTCATCAAACTTAAAAGATGGATATATCGACTTACCAGTGATTAACGAGAACTTTACTACAAATTTTGGAGGGATTTTGGTGATAACGTTTCCGGAGAGATCGCAGCTTTTCAGTTCGGTATGTCTCATTAGATGATACACTGCATCAGGTACTTGCATCAGCTGACATTCTGATAAATCTGTAAAATATAAATAAAATACATTTGAATTGATTTTTATACGGCCATTAATATACTAAAAATTAAGAACATCTTTATAAGATTTTATAATAACATGAATGATTATATAAATTACAATAATAGATGCTATGAATGTGTAATCTCTCAACTAAAAGGTGGTTTTAGGTGGCTTAATATGTTCTAATAAGTCTTAAAATTAAAAAATACTTTTTAAGCATAAAAAAAAGATTTTATTGATAATTCTTATTAATTTGAATATTTAAAATAAGTAATAATAAGTCATGGTACTCAACTAAATAAAAACATTTTATATCTAAAAAATAAATAAAACTTTACATTCATTATACTATGTATATAACAGTAGTCTATATAATTGGTTTTATAATTAATTGTTACAAGAATGGTAACGATGGAAATTATTTATGATTTTACGTGAGCATTCGACCGATCATCGGAATGTTACTGGTTCAAGTCCCGGCTAACCGATTATCTCGAGTTTGGTTCTCGTTTTTTTTTTGTTAGAAAATACAGAAAATTAGTCAAAACCCGTAAAAAATATCCATCATTACCAAGATTATTGTAATTGACTTTTCATGATATATTATGATAAAAATGCTAGAAATAATTAAACTGTATGCATAAAGTTTTTGAATAATCTTAGTTTAGTTTTTAGCAGAATTTGTTAAAAAATTGTTTTCTTGTACCGGTTAAATAATCGTATATGGTTAGTACATTGCATCCTCGACATTTTGTACGGTTTCTTTGAATACGACATTTTCAACATTTATTCACTTTTGAGTTTGTTCGCCACCTAGCGGTCATCTTATTACAAAAACAAAGGAAATAATTCAAAATTTTTTGTAAAATAGCACACATGCCTGTTTATTATGTAGATGCTTGAAGGCTTGAAGGTGTTTCGTAACAAATTCTAATGATATTGAAGCGCATCATTCCAACTAAATTGTTACTAAATCCTAGTTACAAAACGGAGAAATTTGTTTACAATGAAGCGCAGTGTTAGATAATCGCGTGCTTAAAGCGAGGAATGGATGAAATTTGAATTTAATCGGGTACACTCGGATCTCCACGAAAGTGAATCTAACTTAGTCGGCACATAGTCTAGTTCACGCTTTCTCTCGCTCGCGATTTCAGTACGGAAGAGCGATATTAAAATTTCCGAGCTCAAAAGCGATGCGTCGAGGAATGCACACTTTTTAGTCCTCATTAACGAGGAATTAATGCGTCGATCTTTTCCGAATGCAAAAATTCCGGGTTCATTGACACATTGTTTTTGCCTAAGTTTTTCGCATATTCGTTTTTGTTTTCAAAACTAATCACTCTAGTATTTCCTTCTTTTTTTTGTTTTATTTCCTTATCCAGTCTCCGATCCTGATGGAATAACGCTGAATTGTCTTCTTCATCTGAGCTATTGTTCTTTTATGGGAAATTATTTTTAGATGCCAATTGAGAGATCAATGACCCCTTGTTGAACTGTATTTAAATCGTTCGTAGAGGACAACTAAAAATAATTCAACGTAATTAAATCGACCATCGAACAAAAGGTGATTTGACATTATCATTATAACATTTGAATTTTTTATTATTGACATAGTATTGTAGAAATGTCATGATTCTAATTTACATTTTGCACTTTTCAAAATTTGTTTACAAAATAAAATACACGAGGAGGGAATTACGTAATTAATCACGTGACCAAACCATTCAAAAATAGCTTGAACCGCATGATTCGACACAAGATAAATTGTAAATGGATTTAATTATGTATTTTAAACGTCCAACCTAGTTTTCTCCCTTAAAACGATAATATTCACACTTTAGAACACAGTTGGAACTCACAGAGATCTTTGCAACACTTATTAAGATTTGTTTATTTAATTTTTTTAATTTCAAATGACCCAAAAATGCGATGACTTGGAACTTTTGTATTGAGAATTTAAAAGCAAAAAACGTTACCGAGATTTTGATTTTCTTGGGCGCCTTCACATCGGAGGATGACTTTTGTGACGGCGTGTGCCATGTTGGCTGCGACGCGTATCGTTTCCCAGCTATTTCAAAAATAAACCCGACTCGCGGTTGCTGCCAACCTTGACATGTTTCGAGGTCGCCGGAAAATGCCGACTTTGGCCGACTGGACGCGGAAGCATTGAGTAGAGAAGAGTTCACGAATAAATCTACTGATGGTAACTTTGTGGGATACGATATGTACGACTAATGAACATTATTTGGAACCAAAGAAGAATATTTTATTTCCATTGTAAAACAAATAATTGGATATTGCCTTCCTAAGTACACTTTTGTGTGAAGTCGCAGCGTTAAATGTAAATGACCTGCATCCAAATATAAATGCTAAGATTAAGCGACTATTGTAAAAGTGAACTTTCATGTGGGGAATTATTTTTGTTAAGGTATTGGGTACCGAAATACGTTTCACTCACGGGAAACCTATCTGCAGTAAGTTCAATAGTTCATGTTTGATTCCAAAGGTACATTAAGCGCATTAATTATTTAAGAACTAAATTGTTCATCTGAATACACTTAAGATCTCTCATAAAATCTAAATAGTAATTTTATAAATTTTAACTGTTATATTTCCATTTGTCCATCGGCAATGTGATATAGAAAATGCTAACTGTTACTTCGATACGTCTACGCGCATGATCAAACTGAAGCAGAGATCATTCTCAATGAACTGGCATCACAACATAGATCCAGAAATTTGAATGAGCGATAAGAAACTATTCAAGTAAAAGAAGGGAAATATAAAAATAAGAGATAGAAATGAAATATGAGATGTTTACTATGAATGAAACTGTGCTACCATACAGATTTGTATCTGTATTTCATAATATCACTAAAAGTAATAAATATTTGACACAGCACCCCCGATATAATTTTTAAACGTTATGAACTAAATTAATATTACTCTCGAAATAAATATTGGTATCCTCGCGATAAAAATTAAAACTTGTAACATTTGATACCAGTTTTAATAGAAGAATCAAAAAGTTATGGGGAGCGTGATTATGAATAACGGATTTGTGCCAGAAGAAAAAAAATAATCTGATTGTAATCACGATCACACATGACCCGTAAATATTTGTATAACTGCAAAAACTATAAACACAATTTTCCAAATGTTTCACATGCGTTAATCAATATCGTAATTACTTTTTCAATGTTGAAACAGTGAAAACAATAAATAGCCAATGCTTCTCAGCGAGTCTCATTGTTTCAATTCAGAGAGTCTGAAGTAAAAATTCTCATTTTTCGATTCAATTCCTTGAAATTGCTTGGTATTAATTAATTTATTACTAAATTACAAAAAATGGCAAAATTATTACATGAATTTACCAAAAAATTTCTAATAGTTATCACTAAATCTGAACTAGCTAAAAACTCCTGATTAAAAAGTGAAAAGTAGTCACCGATTGAATAAGTAATGATTTTTACTAATAATTTTAGTAAAAAATTTCAAGGTAAGTACTGCTTACAGTCAAATTAGTCATTGCCTTTTTAAATACCTATTATTTCTCAAATGAATTTCTGACTAATGATTTTTACTAAATATTTATTAGTTTTTAACTCTTTATTAACTAAAATGATTAATAATTGAATTAGTGTTCTACTAATTAATTTTACGGAGTTGAGTTAGTGCTGCTGTTTTAGTATGCACACTTATTCAATCCTTGGTAAATCAAACGATTTTTCAATATTCAACGATTATTTAATAGAAATGCCAATTTGCTTAGCCAAAAATTGATGTGCAACATGTGTAGACAATATAATAAACTATCAATTAATTTTTTTGGTTTGAGCGATCAACTGACTGGTAAGTAGACATATTAAGGAATAAAATGTGTTGTCGATGTACAACTACTTAAAATGTTCAAAGTGAAGGAAATGGTATTAAAAACGTAGTAATTGTTGGATATTGTGGCAAATGAATTTCTTTTCTGTTGACGGAATATATGGATGTACTTTAAAACTAGATTCAGTATCCCTCTGGCGATAATATTGAAACAAATGTCTATTGCAAAAATGCCACGTTTCGTCCGAAGTATTTAAGGTAACGATATCAATCACATATTTTTATTAATTTATATCTACTTCTTATGCATTTAAAGAACGGATTTTACTGTAATAAAAACATCGTAATAATAAATGGAACAGCGGGTATAATTTGGTTTTGGCTAAACATACGTATGTTCGTTTTTCAATGAAACTTCAACATTAGTAAATTACGAAATTGATAAAAATGAAAAAAAAAACCTGTTAACCATTTTCAGATTACATGTGCACTGCAGGTTAGTTTACAATAAATATACGTAGGATTTAAAAGTGAAACTTTTCCTTTTTTCAGATGACATTGAGTTTGGTCAAAAATAGTTTTTTGGCTCAGATTGTGCAATTGTAAGTTTTCTAAACTTTTTCTATACCTGAAATAGTATAAACGATTTTATGTTCAAATTGCATAACGTCAGCGAAAAAAAAAATTGAGCCAACTCAACGCCATTTGAGCCAGGAAGAGTTGTATTTTAAGTTAACCAGAGTATACTTTTTTGTGAAAACATCTCGTGCATTTGTATCCGGTATTTTTTCACTTTTCGGTTGGGACATCTCATAATCATGACTGAATGGAGCAATTCTGTGACTAGATTTGATTTAAGCGAATCGATATCCTCCAGAAAAGTATAGCCAGTTTTGTGGTTATGTAGGTTAGTCTCATTTTGTTAACATATTCAGCTAATTATAGTATATTCGATTTTTCTTTAAAAAAAAGAATAGTGATGTTCAGTTAGAACACCGTACAATGTTAGATCAGAGTTTAATGTTAATAAGTGGCCGGCAGTAAAAATGGTTGTTATGTAAGTTAAATAATAAAGGAAGTATATGTAAATCAGAAAATCTTTCGTGAAGGATATTGACAACGCCCATGTCTGCTATGAGTGTCTATAATCTTGCATGTATTATAATATTTTGAAAATATCGACAATGTGTCTTGTTAGAAATGTATGTAATATGGCTGGAAAAATAGTAGTATGTCGAATACTAATTAAATTAGTAATGATTTTTATTAATAAGAACACAGAAAAAAGCCTGCACTTAATAAATAAAGAAATTGATTTTTTACATTTAACAAATGTTTCTTTCATTTAGTCAATTTCTATTGAAAAACATATTGCTTTAATATAGTTAAGTTAAATATTCAATACATAATTCTTTTATAGTAAAAGCTCTTGCATATTTCTGTATTATGTTCAATACTGGTAGTTGAGGTTTTTTAAATAGATTTTTAATACTTCATTTTCGTCAGTGATAGATGAGAGTGAAGGACTTATTTTGGGTTTATTGTTTTATAATTTTGTAGATAATATAACATTTTTCGATCGCTCATCATTTTTAGGGTTCAGTTTAATTTCATACGACACATATACATTGCGTTATGCTTTTTGTTTATAATTCATTTAAAAATCACTTAATATCGAGCTAATAAACAAAGAATTTAAATGATAAATCGAATTTATTTGAATCCGTTTGAAATGCCCATATAAAAACTACCTATAATTCCATGAAACGACAATCCAATCACTGAAGCTGACATTATGTAATTAAACACATATATGAAAATTCAAAATGATCATAATATGTAATTTGTAATTAAATAATATTAAAAAATTAGGTATCTTAAACAACGAAGGCAATGGTAAAGTTATCATTGGTAAAAAATATATATTCCGGCGTTTCGGATCATTTTTGTAAGTTAAAAGCCTCCATTCTAATTGTATTACATTAAAGTTGAAGATTAATAGTACAATTATAATTTTCCAAAATATTTACACAGAGAGAAGAAAAATGTTTAATGGAAATATTTCATAATAGTAAAACATTAGACAACAAAAAGTAGTGAATTTAACCATTTCTATAATAAACAAGAACATAATATTGTTCAGTTTACCGTTCCGCGATATTTAAGTATGCATCATCGTACGTAACCTGAAGTACTCGGTACTTCAGTTTCATACTTAAATAGAGAATTCAAACATTACGGAACAGTGAAATGGACATAAACAAATAAATTAAACGAAAATATCCTTTTTCCGTACTAAAAAGAATTATTATATGGCCCTTTGCACAATGTTCTGAATTTCAAAAGTAACACTCTGCGAGCTACAGCTTTTCACATTGTTAATTTTACTATTATTATACTTTAAAACTGTTTTTACCATTTCTTCATGATTCCGTTAACCTTCTTTTTCTCTCTGTGTAGTTAAACCTTCACATTTTTTATCATTAATTTGCGCAATTTTTTCCACTAAATACAGACATCCCTATTTTAACTACTTCAGGATTGTTAATGCAATATTGGTATGCAATTTGAAAAGTAGTAAAACTTATTAAACATCGTTTTAATACATGAAACCAATTCAATTATTAAAAAAGTAATAATGATATTAAGTTAGTTAGACACACTAGCAATCACATTTCTGCATTTTTAATCAATTCAATGAGAACAAGAATTCCTATTCTTTGCAATTCATTTCCGTCTGATGAAAGTCAGGAAAATTAAGATAAAAACATAATCAAAATTACGTAATTATTTAATAATGTTCACTTGCGTAAAAAACATAAATTACATGGAGGCGTGTAATATTTAATTTCTACTTGTTATTATTTTAATATAAAAATAAATCGAGGATAAATGAACATCAGGTTCTTTTATACAGACTTATTTTTACCTGAATGTTACCAAAAATAGATAATAAATCATAGATATTAAGAACTTTATCAGTAATTTCGCAATAACAATGAAGTGCATTTGTTTTGAGTGTTCTTTAAAAAGTTTCTTGACTTAAAAAAAGTGCAGTATTTATTATAAGAACTTATTTTTCCGCTCATGTGCAAAGTATGTTTGTTATGAAGTTAAAAAGAAATTGACTCTAATGATTTTAGTGTGCACGACATACTATGGTTGATAACAAATATCGCAATGACAATCAGTCTCATTATCAGATTATATAGTAAATTTAAATATAATTTAAGAAAAAAATCAAGTAGGTGAATGTTTCATTAGCAATAATAATACAAAAGTCTCAACGATTTAGGTAAACTCGGGGCATTTTCATATTTAAGAAATTTCGCTTTGATTTTTATAATCATACAATCTTGTAATAGTTTTTGCTCAAAATTGTTAATTCTGTAGATGGCACAACTTAAAAGGTGGAATTAATGCGTTGACAGATTTTGATTAATTTGCTAAATAATTAGGTTTAACTGATTTTAATCATTCGTTTCGGGGAAAAAGGACTAAGTTTGCGTTTTTTCAATTCTTTTATCACATGTATGTAACATAACTTGTTATCAAAATCATTAAAATGAAGATACTAATTAGTGACTATGTCATTTTACTAGTGCCTTATTAAACATACTTTTTCTCTTAAAGGTTGTCTACGGAAATACGCTTTCGTATTTATCGGCAGGGTCCGTTATTTTCGTCACGGCATATTCTACGCTCTGTGCCTACTACTTTTCTTTTCTGTTTATTACAATGTCATGTCCTTCTCAGGTGACACTTCTAAATAATTGAAGAAAACTCTCGACATTTAAAAGGGTTATTTTGTTGGCTGACGTAGATTTTTAAGTCATCCGCTTTCAAAAATAAAATTTGGATTTCTGCGACAGGTACACAGAGAAAAGTCTTAAATTTTAATAAAGCTTCCCAGCAAACGAAATTCCATTGAAATTCATTGAGTGATTTCGAATGAATCTCAATGGATTTGAATTGGGTTTCTTAATCACTATGTATTAATAAAAATCTATTGAAGAGAGCTATAACCAATGATTTTCTATTGTTTTAAAATCATTGATTTCAGTAAGTGCTTATTCTATTATTGAAATTCATTGAATTTCATTGGTTTTCGCATTTTTTAATCAGTTTGTATTAATGGAATGTACATTTTATATATTTATTCTATATATGAAATATTATTGCTGACACTAAAATTATAGTAATGTTCTAGTACCATGGTGTTTTCGAGGTGTCAATCTGGCAGAATAGTTGAAAAAGTTGGAATAATTTATTAATTTAAAATTTTTAGAGTAGATTAGACTTTAACTTACACTTTAAGAGGGTACCATTAAGTAGTAATCAAAGCCAAATAAATGTAAATTTGTGGTTCTACTAAATATAGAACTGACTCGTTTTTTAAATTTGGGCTTCATAAAGGCAATTCTAACCATTGTTTACTATCTTCTAAAAAGAATCAAAAACAATTAAAGAGAATGGCCCGAGAATTTTCTGCAATACATGATTTTTCGATATTGGAGAAAATTCTCGGTCAATTTTCGACAAATCTCTTTGATAAAGGTAGCATACAAAATTGTTAGAATTGCCTTTATGAAACTCAAATTTTGAAAATTCGATTCAGTAATTTTTAATTTCGATTTTTTCATTACTATTGTCTTCTAAATTGAATTAAAAATTTCAAAAATTGGAGGGGGGGGGGCATAAAAATACATTTTTTTTAAATTACGGATGGATTTAAAGAAATTAAATTAAAAAAAAATGTTTCCATTTTTTATTCCAGCACCACTGACTTCCGCGTTAAAAGTTAGTCAAGAACGAATTTCTTTGACCCATTGAAATTCGCTAAATTAATTGAAACATTCAAAAATTTTGGTGAACAGAAAAATATATTTCTCAAATAATTACGCATGGATTTTAAAAAATTCCATTTCTTTTCGAGGAAAAAATTGTTTTGGGTCCACAAATTTGTTTACAATTTTTATTATATTATCTTTCAATTCCCCGTCAAAAATTACTAAAGAACCAATTTTTTGGTGTCTTGAACGATTGTTTCCATTTCCATTCAAAACCATTTACATCCCAACCTTGCTATTGCTAACAATCGATTCGATTTCATTCATATCAGTTGTATTTTCATCTAATTTTTTTTTTTCGATTCAAAATCATTAAATTTGTTGCCCTGTAATAATTAATTACCCATTCAAATTCATTCGAGGCAAATATAACTATTTTTCTATTGAAATTCATTCAACTTGAAATTGTTCTATTCGCACTTTACAATTGAAATTCATTCAACGAAATCATTCCTTCATTCCACTATTTTCCCATTCAAAATCATTAAATCGAACAACTTTTTATGAGCTATTAACGATTCAAAATCATTGAAACCCATTTTCTCATTGAAATTCATTGCAGAAGCTAATAAAACTAATTCAGAAGTGATGCACTGAATGAATTTCAATGGATCTTCACTGACTTTTCGTTTGCTGGACAATCTCGAATCAAAACTGTGTTCTTGAATCAAGATAAAGTAAGTTGAAACTGAGTTTAAAAATGTTGAACTTAACATTTTGTTTTAATATTGGAACGTATAATTGTAGGCAATACTTAAGTTTTAATTAAGATTTTTCTAACATATAAGTGCCACAAGCAAAATTGTATTTCAAGCCGAAATATCTCCTAGAAGTCAGTTTTTTTTCTATATGTGAGTAAAACTGTGAGACTAAACGTTAAAATTTAGTTTTAGAAAACTATTACTAGTTGGAACTGTTTTCAGACGGTTTTTTTTTGAAGGAATTAAAGCATCCACTTTCCTTGGTACGCTAAAAATCATACCCACAATACTGGAATAGAAATATGTTTTTAATATTATATACAACTTTTCAGCTAGAAATGTATTGCTCATCTTTAAAAAATATCTCTAATATGTTCAGTATACATTATAGAACCAAAAAGAACAATCATAAACTTATCGTACAGTAGGTATTCACCAATGTTTACGAAAACTTTTGTAGGACAATGTATTTCATAACAATGCTATCACAATAAACACGATTATTACACTGCAGAGTAATAAACTAAGTTAGTCAAATTGTTGAAAGTAGTTGTAATTGTTAAAATGTATTTATAGCAGTTTATGTGCTATTAAGTACGTCGTATAAGCAGTATTATGATTACGTAAAAACTCAAGAATAGTGAAGAATAGTGATTAGAAGAACGCGTTGATCGCGTTGCCTTACATTTAATTGTAATGACATTTAATAATATATATAGTAATAAAAGATTTTTTATTACCAAGTGAGTATAAATAATGGTTATTCGATGCATTAAAACTAGTGATTGCACACTTTAAACTAAATTACTGGCACTCGTTAGTTTAAATAACAGTTCCAATATTAACAATAAAATATTAGTGTATTTTTTTCTCACTGAGACTATATTAATAAATTTATATAATAATAAACATATATTAATAAATGTAATAGTGGGTGATAGTGTTTTAATAATAATGCTGCAGTACCCTGACGAGAAGAAAAAGCATATTGGGATACCAGAATAAAAATTAAGGCAGTTCAAATGTGAGTAAGTTTGTAAAAATTATGAAGACAAAAATTAAATTGTTTAATTGTGAAAAGCATTTCCTACATGGCTCTATATTATATTCATGCAATTATATTATTATAATGTTAACTATTTTGGTCAGATCTATAACATTCGAACATCAAGTTTTATTTATAATAATAAGAAACTTTTAGTTTACCCATTAAGAAACTTACAGATTTATATAAATATTTATGCGATGAATCGGAAGTAAATATTAACTAAACTAATTAAGAAGCAGTGGTTGTTATTTTATCATTTTTATTTTAAAATCTGAAAGCTTTTAAGTTAAGCTGAAGTAGAAATTTGGATCGTTTCTTTTTACTTTAGGAATTCGATATTCCTCTATTCATTTTCTTGCATTATTTATGATCACTCTTGAACGAATTCATTCACTGATGGGGTATGTAAATGTTCTCGTTCATCGCGTTTTAAGTATTTGTTACATTTTTAAAAGAGACACAAATATTCATGTAGAATAGGCTAAATGTAACATTTTGGATCATTGAATGGTATTTCTTGGTGAACCTTGTAACTACTTCGAATGAAATTCTCATTTTAATTACTATGAAGTATGTTCATAATTTGAATTTCTTACGCTAAAACTATTGGAGTTAAATTTAACTTCAAAGAAAACCCAAAATCAATTTGAAATGTAAAAAGATAACTTTGCAGTGCTTTTAAGTAAATGACCTACTCTTAATTGGTGATGATATTAATGGGATAATTCAATGGTGTTCAGAATGTGCTCCAGAGGATTTGAATATCTTTATTACTCTATACTTTATTACACTGAGCAATTATTGTAACAAAAAGACTGGTAGCTTAGCTTTTAGAGATAAATAATCTTTTTCATAATTTATACGTGTCTTACGTATGAAGACACCCACAACCACATAAAAAACGCCAAAATGTGTCTTAAAAATGACCTCGCAACTGTTTTTCATGAAGACGCTTATTGTGACATTTTATCTATGTCCTGATTTACATCCATTAGCAACAACAACAAAAATTATAAATTCATTCTTTAATACATGTATAAGCTAGTTTTAAGACATGACTTAAACCTTGCAATTATCGGCAGAATTGAGTATAAGCATCGTTTTTACTGGAGGATGTTAATGCTTACAAATAACATGAGAAAAGTCCAATGACTCTGGACCGATGCGCTTCATGTGTCCTTACTCTGTATAGTATAGTAACAAGCTACCTTTTAAGGATACGATATCCATAGAGATAAGTTAAACAGCCGCCTGTCTTCTTTGTACAGTTGAATGTTGGATCAAAGACAAACTATTCACATTCATCAAATGCTTAATATTGTTTTTACTCAATATTAAATTATTAGTTACATGATTAGTAAATTGCTGTTGAATAATTATCAATAAGGGTCCATGAAATCCAATCTAAATATCTGAAATAGATTTCATATTACCAAAATAAAATCTTCGCATATTTGTAATCAATAATAAAGTTACAGAATTACCAAACTTAGATTCGCAATTTGTTTAACTGTGATTAATAAACTTATACACGCATAATTTCTATTTATCAAAAGTTACTTGCAATTAAAAACCGAAAACATGAGAAATATATTCTATTAACTTTTGATCACCTTATGAGTGTTGTAATTCTGCAATAAGTTTCATAAATAGGTAATTAAAGAGATTTACTGGGTTAAGGAAATTACATTCAGAATTTGACAAAAAAATGATAGCATATAAAATAATGAACGAAAGTAATGTTTGTAAAATTCTTAGCTATACCTTCAACAGAACTTACTAAAAGTATTCCCGTGAATTTAACATTAAGTCATATGGGAACATGCACTTATCCGTGAAATTTGTTCTGAACTAAGATTTAGGTTGATACTGCAGGTAACAAAAATATTAGAGAAAATATTTGTGAAAAGAATCAAATCGTTACACACCTTCAGAAAAGTGAAAAACCATAAGCAAATATCTATAAAGATCATTCCGTAATCCAACATGTATTGGAGGGGAAAGCAATGCATTAATTTACCTATATTCGAATGCCAAAAAAACTTGATATTTTGAATATTGAGTTTGAATAAAAAAATAATAAAATATTAAGATAGTACAAAAAAAATTGTTTTAATACTGCATTGGACTCGATTTCACACATTTAAAGAAGTACAAAAATCCAGACATAATATATTATTGAAAATGTGCCACATAATGAAAGTTTTTGAATAAAAAAAATAATAAGCTGTAAAAAGTGTAAAATGTAAGAAATGCAATATCAAACGTTTTGGTAACGGCAGGATCCTTAAACGTTAATTAATAAAATATTTAAAAATTACAAAATCCAACATCGAGACTAATAAAAATTCAGAATGTAAAATACGGTCAACATTTCAATAAAAAAATACTATCTAATTGAAATTTCAACAAAATTCCCTTAACGCTTAGTATCGGAGTTTAAATTTAATTAACCATGCCAAAGGATGATAATTATTGTTATTAACACGTAAATTAAGTGCTAAAATTGAAAATATGCACGAATTTTCGCCAAATTCGGAACATTACATTTAGATGATCTACATTCTCGATTTTTACGATCATTGTTTTTCGTTATTTTTACCGTTCGGATATTTTAACTTCTGTATTTTTAATATTCCAAACAAATATAATTAATTTAAGGAAAATTATTTTTTGGAAATTTTACCCCTTCCCGGTCGTTGGACATGAAAAAGAATCGCTGCCCTCAAATGTGCCGGGTACCTGACATTAGTGTGGGTAAATGTATGAGCGCGGTGTTGCCAAGTCATTTCTAGTTTCTTTACTACGGAAGTCAAATTGACATCGACTCACATATGACTTCGGAGGTACCCATTGAATGTATTACTTAATATGAAATGCTAAATTTGTTATTGACGGTACCATGCTAGTTGTTATTGTATTTGATAATAAAAAACGTAGGCGCAAACAACAAACATTGCAGGCAATTACAGCTGGGCTAAAGTTATTAGAAAAATGCGCGCTCGCAACAAATCGGAGCACATCCAAAAAATATTTCTATATAGAATTTGGCAGTATTAAATTATAACATCCATATGTATATTGACTACTCATATTTCGTTAACTTCCATATATTTGAAACAAAGAAATTCTTCGTTACTGATACGCAGTTGCCAACTACTTGTTTTTATGGGATACGGAGTTAAAATTAGTTCGAGTTTAATTTAGATTTTTGGTTTTGCCAAAAAGTTCTTTAATACGATGTTTGTGATTTTAAAATCGTACACTTTCGTTCATGCTTGAAATAATAGAGAAGTAGTCGTTCTTTCATATCGTAAAGGATATTGTAATAATGCTTATTTTAGGCGTGAAATATCGAAAAATTAAAGGCGAATTATAAAAATAGGGTAATTAATTATTGTTGTTGATATTAGGTAGTAATACAGCAGCAATATCATCGATACCAATATATTTGTGTTATGCTAAACAAAATAGTATTTTCGTTAAGATATGCTGACATTGCCTATATCAATTTCTTATCCACACTTTTGCCTAACAATTATGAACTAAGTATAAGTATATAAGGACCAAAAAATGCAAATATCTTCATGTACATGAAAACATTCTAAGTAGAAGTTTATCAGAGCCTTCATAAATTTCTACACGAGATTATAGAAGTTCTTTTAGAGCTGAAAATATAATTTCAATTTGATATTTCGCGCAACTGTATATTTGAATTGTCCTCAACATTTAAATAATCGAAATTAAAAGTACTAAAAGACATTTCTGATACACGTGTTCGAAAGGTAAACACTTTACGGGACCCTTTTTAGACCGCAAAGTGCGATTTCACGGTCTGACCTCCGCACTTTACGAAATAAAAACACTCGGTAAAGTGCCTACTTTGCAAACATTGTATGAAATAATAGTTTTCCGAAGGCGAGTACCGCAAGCACGTTGGTCCAAAAAACATTTTTGCACATGTGCCGACATGTATTTTTTGGTACAGGAGTGGGTAAAATGCAAAAGAAAAATGTCAAAAGTGAGAAAATTTTCATTTTGACCACTCTATAACAAAAAAAATATTGTTCGTTCCTCGGCCGTAAGATTTTACGGCGTCGTTTAGAAGTTGTGAGATCCTCGAGACCGGCTTCGCCTGTCCTCGGACTCGCAATCTCCAATCGGTCTGTAAAATTCGACTTTACGGCCTAGGCCCGTAAAGTAGATATATTAGCTATTCAATTTTCAAAGCTGTTGGTTTTCTGAAACAATAATACAATCTTTGTTAAAATATACTGAAGTAGGTTTCATATTACGTTCAAATTTTCGACGTTTCAGATAATGTAAGTCTTTTCACTAGGTTTTATTTATAATTAATAATTTCATAGCTACATTGACATTAGAACATTTTCAAATGAATAACAATATTGTTTAGTACTTGCACATTTTTCTTTGAGAATTTGTGAATTTAAATGTGAATTTGACAAATAAAAATTGAATGTTCTTTTCCAAGTCGTAACTATTTAAATTTCTTTTACTTTTAAACCCAGTCTTTATATTCGCTCCGATAAAGAGTGAGATCGTAGTTCCAATCAAGAAAAATGTAACAATAAAATAATGAAAATTCCGCGGGACTCATATTCTACTATAGAAAATTTTTTTGTTTAGAGAACCTCATAAAATCAAAAATAAGTACCACGTTTAGACATGAACCATTTATTGTTGAATATCACATTTTCCTCACATTTACTTACTTAGTCTAAAGCCTGAAAATGCCAGTAGTTAATACTACCCCTTCGTTGTCGGGAGAGTAAACTTTTAAACGAGTAGAATTTTTGCATTTTATTTTACCGTTTGGTATTTATTCGACAACATTTATAAAGCAATCTCGTCATAGGTAAATATATTTTACAATATTATATCTGACAACTCTACATAAAACCGAGATATTGGCTTGTGTTATACTTTCGTTAATGGCGCAAATAGCGTATAATCCTTGTCGCGAATGTTTCACACTCGCTTTTTCATATTATATTCTATTTTGTAGTATTGGCACAGGAAACACGCCGCATTTGCGTTTATAACGGTCTTATAAAATTTGTAAATATCTCGAAATAGAACTTTATGAATGAACATGTATGCAATTGTGTGACGTGTGAATTGGCGGACATACGCTGTAAAATTAAGTGTCTTTTGACATCTAAGACGTGAAAAATGTCTTGTGGGAAAACATACTGTGTTTTAGGTACTAAAAATTTCTTAACTCTAATCGGTCCAAGTTTACGGAGTTCCGAGGTCGATTTTTATAGCTTGCTACATTCACGAAATCTAATGTTTGATTACGAATATAGTCATAACTTATATTTTGGATGTCACTGAATAAAAAAATACATTTCGAAATGTCGGGGCCAATTTCCCAAATTTTAAAGGCATGCAGCTCCGTCGGTTTTTATCAGATCGAAAAGTTTCTTAAGGAAAAGTTGTAGAATTCATCAGGGGGCAAAAGGAACTCCGGAGGAAAAATCGTTTTTCCACAACTTTTCCTTATGAAACTTTTCGATCCGATCAAAACTGATGGAGCTGCAGGCTTTTAAAATTTGTAATTTGTGAAGTTGGCCCACGACATATCATTTCCATAACCAAATATTACATTTTAAAATGTAGTGAGCAATCGAAGGCAAATTCCGAAATACGTATACTTGGGTCGATTAGAGTTAAAATACGCCAATCGTTTTTACAGCCTACATTCAACAAAGAATCTTGAATATTTGAACTTTAATATCGATGTATTATTAGTTCTTTTAAGATTTTGATGAATAAATCAGAAGTTCATTACATCGACGCGTTGATTGAAAATAATAGCATAGATCAAAGTTTAATTTCTAAGCTTCGAGTGTTTTAAATTTCTGTATTTATCTTAAACGAATAAGTCTAATAATGAATAACTGATGATGATGTTGAAAGCATCATGAGCAGTAATCCAACATCGTCGTCATGAAGTGTAGCGAACGACATCGGGCATCAACATCACTGTTGTCGAGTTATATAATTTCGCTATTTGTTTTATTTGTGCTTGTATGGTCAACGGCAACATGAAAGTTACCACAAAGAAATGTATGGGAAACTTTTTCTCCATATATACTTAAGTACAATGGACGGATATCTTATACAACGCACGTGTTTACATGCTTAATTACGTATTGGGTGATTTCCGCTTGTATATTAATAATTCGCAACTTTAATGCACATCTGTTTGTACGTCTATTTATTGTACATTTCACGTAATCACATTTATATGCATTAAATTCAATATTGCCAATATGAATATAATTCTTTAGAACGTTAATAGAATAATAACATTTGAATCATGAATAAAGAGAAATTCAAATTGGATTAGACAAATTTAGTAAAAATAAAAAAAAGTCTGTCAATATGTAACATTTTTATATCAGATCTCCCGTTCAGTATTTTATAACTTTTGGGAATTTACAGAAAAACTGTTCTTCTTACTTTTTAATAATTTACAGTTTAATTGTTAACAAATTCAATTATGGTTGTTTACACTCTACAACGTCTTTAGAATTAAATTACATTCGAAATAGTATAATCAAAAGCTAACAAAAAATGTTTAAATTGTGTATGCACTAATTTTTGTTGTAATAAATTGTGTAATTGACATTCTCAATCATCTCTTTTGTGTAATTCTGAAGTAACTTTTGTTAATGATCTATGTCAAATCATTGTCGCGGAGATTTTTGGTGATGAATCTATTGTATCAACGTCGAGAAAAGTTTGTATGTGACCGTCAACCCGTTCAGAAATCCTGTCGGACCCGCATGTACAAATGTTTTGCTGCTATAGAAACTGTTTTTTTTCTTGCTTTCCATTTTAACACTCAACATTAAATACCATCCAATAGTTGTTCAGTAGAGTCCCGGTATATTTGCGTCTCGCTCTATTTACGTCCCAGCATATTTACCCAGATCCGTCTCGTTATATATGTCTGTCGCCGCTCCCTTTTTCCCCCACCTTGCGCGCTGGGGCCTCAAGAAGGGCCTGCTGTGACGTCAAGAACGTAATGCGACTGAGGAGAGTGGGAGAATGAGATGTGGGCTGACTTTAAAGTTCCTTAAAATGTTCTTAAAGAATGTAAACAAATCAACCATGCAAATGCGGATAATAATTTTTGTTGTTCTGATAGTTCAGTAAAACTGTATTTAAATCGATCAGTTCACAGAAAATCTTAAAAAAGTCCAGGGTTTGTCAAAATTTGTTAATATTTGTTTGAAAGTTTATTAGTAATGAGGTTGTTAAAATGTCTTAATAGAAACAATCATAAAATGACATAGAATAGAATTACATTTGTTATGAATTCAAAACTTTTAAAAGTTGACTTTTTTTCTTTCTAAGTAAATGTTGAGTCAACGGCATGGCATATTTTTCGTATAAGTTGGAATAGTTTAATTATTTTTGGTCATCCATGTTTGGATTATTTGTAGATATTTTAGGTTATGTCAGATTAACGAATGGGCCAAGAGTGTTTCTGGATATAGGCGATCATCTTTTTCAGAATTTTGAAAAAATTAAGAAGGATTAAGGACTTAACGCGATCTTTTGTTCGGAATGAAATGAGAAGTGGAAGATGTTTTTCACGAGTGCAAGTCCAAGGTAAAACATTGTCGAGTTTATCAGGAAGTCTTGAAAGGCATGGTGGAGCCGATGTGCGATCGTCGAGAACAACGCAAGGGCCTTGCAGCATCCATAGCTGGCAAAGATCGGAGACCTTGTCCAATGCTGTTTCTGCTACTTTTAATTCGAGCTGTTATGATTCATTCTGCCCTTCCTCTTGATAAACAACCGTAGCTAACTGTAAATGAATCGCGAAGGCGACGATCGACGTCTAAAGAAAAGCGTTCGCGATTCGTTTCCCGAATTATTCACCGCCTCGTAATTTGAACTTAAACATTACTTACTAGACATAATGGGAAACATACGTCATAGTTTCTAAACAAGCGAAAGTTTCTCACGCTGACGCACATGGAAAAGACAAATAAAAAGAAAATAAAGGAAGTTTAATTCCCGTTTTGTGTAGAAACGCATATAGGAGCTCGACATATCCATACAAAGTTTTTTGCAAATCAAATTATAGTGCATGGTAAATTTTTCGCAGTGCGTTTTGAATGTCGAATTTTCATATCAGCATTATTTGTATGAGTAAACATTTTTATATCTTATTTTGTATACCTATTTTATTATTAACTATTGGTGAACAGGATTAACAATATACGTATGCAGCACATCCTCTTGAGGACGTACTCAGGAGCTCTCATGATGTCCAAATGTCCGCTTTCGATTATCCTCTTAATATCATCAGGATAGTCTCAGAACATAGGATGCCATTGAGGCATTAACAAGGCGATATAAGCCAACATTTTAGATCCTCAAGACATCCTTAGGGCGTATGCCTCCACGAGGTTGCTAATAGGATAATAAAAGCGGACAGGTGCTTCTATTAAAAAATTCGATTGACACCAGTGTTATAAAATCTCTATATTCCATATTCTGTACATCACCCGGATGACGACCTAGGGGAGATCCTCAGGCCGTCCAGGTGTCTGCTTTTATTGTCCTATTAACAACCTCGTGGAGTCCTACGTCCTAAGGATGTCTTGAGGCTCTAAAATGTCAGCTTATATAGCCCTGCTAATGCCTCCATGGCATCGTATGTTCTGAGACTATCCTGACGATATCAAGAGGACAATGAAAGCGGACATTTAGACATCCTGGGAGCTCCTGAGTACGTCCTCGGGATATTTATTTGCATAATGGCATTAATCAGACAAATAATGTATATCTCATTGAATGAAACATATTATAGATTTATTGAACATCGTTCAATAAAACAAAATTATTATCAGTAACGTTGAAGAAACATACTCTAACCGAAATAAAATAATTAGTTTTATTTGTTAAAAATAACAAGAGTAGCGTAGTATCTATATATTAATAATTTTTTTTGAACTTCAACAAATCAGCAACAAGGTTTTTTGTAATTCTCATGCATAACATTCAAAACAAATAATTTTAATTAAAGAATGACATCTTGAACCACTAAACAAATGAGAAAAGAAATCCCGAGTACCTGGATTTTATTGCTTGTAAGTCGCTCATTCGAATGCCTATGAAAACTTTTTTTTGTAAATTGCAATTTTTAATATCTTTTTTAAAATATATTAAAAAATGATTTATTTTGTTACACATTTTTTTCTCAAATCGCATATCCATTGACTTAAAATGTGTCATAAACGTGCATTGGATGTATCTGACAAAGGAATCCGTGAGTTTCTGATTAACAAAATTACGGCTGATACTATAAAATTTTTTTAGGTTTTTCAAAATTACACTAAATCAAACACGAAAGTAATTTTTTAGGAACAAATATCATTACCCGAGATTTTTTCGGGTTGGTTGATTACGAAACTGATGTTAGTTTTGTCAATTCAAGCTGGCAGATTCGGTATGGTGAACCCGAATATTAAATATTCACATATTTTTGCGATTTTCAATATCCGCATTTTTTTCAAGAAAAGGTATCTCTTGAGATTTTCTCCATCACAATGTTTCCTATAAACCAAATTTCCATAATGCAACTATAATATTCAAATTATGGACCCTTCTGTAATTTTTTCTTAATTTATTTTCCTTATTTCATAAATTACACAATTATTAACATAGTGAATTGCGATTGTTTAATATCTATAAACTATAAACTTTTTTAATATCTGTAATCTATAAACTTTTTTATATGAAAAAATATGCAATATGGCCCCTTATTGTTAACAAAATTGTTTAAATGTTATCGTTCATTTAGAAAGTTCACCACGAAGTTATAAACAAATCATTGAAACAAACGAATAGTGTTGCAAATATTGAACTTTAGTATAGTATTATTTTAGTTGTATATAAAAACGACAGAATTATCTCTTAAATTTTCAGATAATTTTGTTACATTTCCAGATAAATTCTACATGGATAACAGATATTTTTTCTGTTGACGTTTTCTGCAACATTAGCAAATATTTCTGCATAATGTGCATATTTTTTAAACGTACATAATTCAGAATTGTAAATGCACCGATGGATACTTATTTTTATTATGGAGAGAATTTGTTTTGAGGTTTATAATGTTTTTGCGTATATAACTCAGGTTGGGCTTCTCTGCAATCATTCGATGACGAACTAATGACAAAAAATTTAACGTACTTTTTATTAATAAGTGTTTTAAAGTCTGTTCAATGACTTTTTTCACTTTGCCTTGGGATTCCTCTTGAGAGGCGAGATATTGCCTCTACACGTTTTATACATGCCGTTACTACTGAACTCGATAAACTTCCTATTTACTATACGCTATATCATAAAATCGGATACAAACATTGTTTGGACCACATTTTATAATTGAATTAGTAACGTGCATATGTTGTTTACACAATATTATTACTCCGGGGTTTAGCGTTATATTTTTTCGATCCTGTTTAGGATCGATTTAAGTCTCAAAATATTGTTACTACCAAAGAATTAAAAATTGGAGTTATCAAATCCTTTTGTATATAGTCGTGTAGAGAATCCGTGACATCATGTCTTAATTACGAGTACTTGCAGTGACGATATGAATCGACTATATAAACAAACATATATAAACAAACATTGGTAATCAAATAATAAATAGAAATTTAAATCTTTCATTGCCAATTATTATAAGGTTTATCAGTTACCCAATATCGTATTTGTAGAGAAAGGCACGTCAAAATGTTTATTTATAATACATTTCACCTATTTCAGATCATCAAGGTAGCTAGCACATTTTTGGAACAAACTGGGGTCATTGAGAAAAATAAATCATCGTATAGCATTGCGAAATCGCGGAGATAAATGTAACGATTGCATCGATGAATCAGTCACGATCTATCCAATGATTATTTAAACACAACCTGTGTCACTGCCAAAGTACAATGGCACGTCGTGCCCTGCATATGGTCCAAGCCGCTAAAGTTTTAGGCTTCATTACATTAAGCTTTTTTAAAGTTAAAGAAAATTAAATTCAACTTTTATGTTGACCTCCCAATTACCAACATAATCCAAATTTTGTGTTAACTCCAGTCTAATATTTTGTACAAAAACTTAATGATTGAATTAATACCCATTTAAGATAAATGTCTGGTTTTTTATTATAGAATTTAAGGATGAAATAATAAAGGGTTAATATCGATTCGGTGCCATGGTCCTATCATGTAGGTGTTCGGTATCATGTCCGGATCAGTTTTCAATTATCTCATTTCTATGGCAGTTTTATATAATTCTGAAAAAGAATGTTTTTGGAATAGATCCGGAGTTCTATTTAATAAAAATATTGTTTTTGAAATGTTATTTCATTTCTTTTATAATCTACTCATAAAATTGAAATTCTATTTGAATATCTTATAAACTTTATTATTTCTATCTTCGATCTATTATTTCCTGATAATTTTACATTGGACTTGGTATTTTCAAACATAGGCACTAATATTTAAATAAAACTTGATAAAACTGCGTTTATCCTTACTAACTAAGATCGTTTGATCGGTTTGTATCAAGACAATGGTTTAATTAAGTTAGTAGTAGAAAAGTGATTTTCCTAAACAGAAACGATGAAAAAAATACTAATACAAACTTTTTATCCGCATCTGTCTGAAATAGGTTTGGTTGTTATATATGATATAAGCTTTTCACTAATATCACTAATAAATAAAAATACAAATACCAGAAAAACAATTTTTCTGAAGTGAGCTACACCTTTCTCTCTATTTATTCTAACCATTTTTCAATTCGAAACATCGAAGTGTAGAACAAAAAATGTTACTTCGAATTAATACGATTTTATTATTTACTAGTAAAATCAATATTTTTATAACATATTTGACATATACATATATTATGACATATTCGGAAGTATAGAATGCAATATGAAATAATGCGAAGAAACCAACATAACAGAAGAAATTATATTTGTAGCCTAATTGAGTTCAATCTAATTTTGTATAATCATGAATAAACTGTTTGCTTTGTTATGCATTCATTATGATTAACAACAATGACTTTTACAACGAAAAGAAATATAATTTTTAAAGAAGAAAATTTGAAAACCGAAAAAATTCACAGATGCTAGGTACGCACGCACATTTTTTTAATTAAATCAAAAGTATATTATTTGCACAATATATATAATTGCTTTATCAATTCTGAAAGTAGAATATTCACTGTATTTCCACAACACTCGTAAGATAGTGTCATTTAATACTACGCAGGTATGAATAATTAGTACAGTTACTTATCTCTAATTAAACGAACAATGAATATTATCAGACTCTGTTCATTGACGTTTATTGAGAAATTATCGATGATCTCATTTGGCAAAGACGAATATTATTTCCGCATATGATTCTTATGAAACTTTCTCAATCGTTTGCATAAAATATTCATAAATGTTTTTGTATCTGTTGAACAATTTCTTAAGGTCTAGTTTGATGCAATTAAAAGACTGGTTATTTTTATAGGAAAATTCTGTTTTGAACATAATAAAACATATAGTCATTCGTAAACAGTTGCATAAGCAACAATTACAAAATACAAATACAAGTACAATTACAATTAAAAAAAATAGTCTTTGCTTTTTACATCACACATTATCTTAGAGCAGATGAGAATCCATTAAACATTATCTTTCGATATCACGTTGTAACAAAATAATTGATTGTGTCTTGTCTATTTCTATAAAAAGGCTATGTATTTTTTTTGTTTAATTACAATTCTTTATGAACAAAAAAATACTCAAATTTAGATGACTACAGTATTGTCAAAATTATAATTGCGCATTAACATCAATATTAACACGAAGAAATTTTGAAATTAAAGAAGTTATTTGACAACATTAAAACCTGATCAAATGAAACTACATATCTTAAATGGCAATTAATAAAACATATCCGCTTTTAATAATCATAATTTACTCGAACGTGATAGTAAAAAAACAAACAAAAGATATGTGCATTTTACTATGTAAACATTATAGCTGCATTCCCTATATTCCGTCTTACTGACCTCAATCATTTCAACATCATAATAGTTTTATGTTAAACGACATAATATGAATTCTTTTATAATTAAAATTCCGAAAAATTAAATAATTTTCAAATAATTATTAATGACAATTAGATTAAAAATGCGTTCTTCAAACCCCAAGCTAAATGATTTCAAAATCTGAATAAAAACTAAATTTTATTTTTTATTAAAAAAACTTAATACATGGTAGTAGTACTAATGACTAATCTGGAGTAACAATTGTACTCTATGTATATTACAACGAAGCATCCAGATAGTGACTTGCACGTGTCATTAACTCTATTTTTATCTGTTCCAAAAATACAATAAGTAAGATGGCATCTAATTGGAAGAAGAAGAAAGAATGAAAGGAACTCAACGAAAAATCAAAGAAAACGGAAACAAAGAAAAGCACACAGATGAGAAATATCCGTAGATACCAACAAAGAGGGAAACATTCCCAAAATAAAAAAAAGCGCTTTTACGAATATTACATTCAATTTTGAAATGATCTGCAAAATAAAATAAAAATAGTTCACAAAAAAAGAGCGCGACACAAGAAATTTAAAAAATAACTTGAAAATAAGGATATCTATTGAGGACAATAAATAAACATGACGCTAAAGTCATTTCGAAGATGTATTTGAAGTACATCACTTGAAAAAACGCACATACATTTTTTTGTTATTTGCTGTTTTCATCTTCGATAAATTAGCCTTCTTCTTGTTCTATCTACTTCCTATTACATTTCTTCCCAATGATATACAAGTAATGAAGAAGAAAACAAGATTAAAGAAATGCGAATGGCAAGATACAAATATGGAAAAGGTGACGTCGATGCGAACAAAGAAATGAAGGAATCTGAAGGTAAACGGACTAAAGGATGAGAAAAATAACAAACGTGAAATTAACCGACATTAAATTGTTGAAAATGCACTTTTTCTAAAAATCAGATTTATTAGTGTAATTAGTATTCTAATCCAGAAACTAGGTGGCAAATACAACTGTTACAATTTTAAATTTTATACTGAATTCTGTACCATTTGTAGATTTTTTAAACTGTGCTTTAGAATATCCAGTGGAATCTAAATATTTTTAATGGCTTTAATCTGAATGTTTTAATCTAAAAAGAATGTTTAATGCTTAGACGATATATACACAACAACAAATGGTATGCAAATATCACAATTAAACTAAAAAAATTATACATCGAATGCGAACATTAGAATAGTGCAGTGATAACAGACAAATTAGGCAAGTGAAAACAGCCGTTATTAATCAGCCATGAAAGGCCATCCTCGTTTAAACACTATTCTGTCATGGTTTTGTCAAGTTTTATTTTCCGAAACAAACGAAATTAAATGATATATGTTCTGCAAAAATAGTTTTATGTTGCATAAAAACGAATAATATCTACAGTAAAGTACAGTAAAGAAAATATGAAAGAAAGTGTCGACCTAGATAAAGACGTAAACGTTAAATAAGACCAATAGGAAAGTTAAACGGTCCGTAGAAAGAGTTCATATTATGTCTAATAAACCAAAATAAAAATGTTAACTGAACATGCAATTGAGTAAAAACGCAACATAAAATAGTGATTGCTTTAAGAGAATACATACAAAAATGTAGATTAATTGTAGGGAAAATGTGAACATATAGTTAAAGAATACGGGTATATAAGAATGAGTCACTGCAAAATAAAATTTAACTAACTTCGATTAAAGTTAGTATCAGTATGCATAACGTCGGTAAATGTCAAGTAAATTTTATTTGATATAAAAGTTATATATTTAAATGAAGTTTATAGCTTCCGTAATTTAATGACATTCTGATAATCATTTCTATTTGTAGTTTACGAATAAACAGCGTAAATATTGTTACTTTACAATTTATGCATTATATTAAATTATTTAGTACTTTTTATACATATCGAGAATTTATAAAAGTGATACGTTTTCGTATTAGATTTGATTGTAATTGCTTTATTATCAATAATTATAACCTACAATATTAACACCTAAGAAGAAATGTTTAATTTTATACGTTCCCATAAATTCGTACGAAATATGATCATGTTTGTAACTATCCTATTACATTTAAGATCAGTGTTGGAAAACAATTTTTCTAACAGGTAATACTAAATTTCATAACGTTATGGAATGAACAATTTGAATTAATTCAATATTATAATCCAGGAATAAAGAAACAAAGTTAATCCATGATACGAGTATACAGAAAATTCATGTAGTTATTATATATATAATTGCTCTACGTAAATATTAATATGAAAACACGTTTTTTGTTAAAAAAATAGAAAACCCTTACATCCACACTGGATGTGCAATTATATTTTCATTGAAACACAGTGAACTTGAAACATAGTTAATACCCTTTCATTTACTATATTAATACCCTTTCATATACTATTAAAATTACAAAAAAAATGACGTAACCTAATTTATATTAATTTGTACTTTAAAAGCATGGGTATTGTATGATAATCAAAATCCGTTCCGAATACTAATTATTATTTTAAAATATTCTCGTATACAGTAATATAGTTGCAATATAGTATAACATTTAGAGGCAAATCTAGCAATTGTTAAATACAACATTTCCTTGTAATATACCAGTGATTAACAGTTATTGAAAACTTTTCATAAATAGCAGAATTTTTTTATTTTACCCATTTAAATAATTGACAAAAATGTATCTCTAATTTAGAATGTTCAGATTTGTTTTTAATTATACTCTCATACAAAATTTGTTAACTACTCAATGAGTTGAGAATTTGATATTGGAGAAGCTCTTCAATCAAATCAGACTTCATCATCAATAAAAAATCAGCTCAATTATGAAAACAAAAATAGAGAATATGTAGAATGGAAAATTGTAAAAAAATGTCATATTAAAACGTATTAAAATAATAACTTTTTAATTTATAGATTTATTAATTTTACTTGCTGAAATATCCTTCTTGATAATTTGAAATGTCGATAAAGAACACTTGATAGAAATATAGTAATTCGATGTAGGAAGTTATGTAGACAGTTGTTTTTCTGTGCGCGGTCGGTGGGCCTAAAAGAGTAGTAGAAAGTACGATGCACTATGTAATTAAATTTACTACACTTTTCCGAACGGAATACAATGACTTATAGTACTCAAAACATATATAAGTTTTGTTATTTTTGTACTGAGATTAGCTTAAATCCAACAATTTTTAGTTAGTTTGAAACCAATTTTTTAAAATTTATATTTTGAATATATTTTGGAGGTTACATTTACTAAAGATTCATACTCTTTTCAATTAAATAAAAAGAGTACCAAGATTGGATGTGATGCATATATCTCGTGCATGTCATTTCAAAAGATGTACTGCTCAAAAGAAGGCAAAATGAGCAAAATTCAATAAAAAAACAATCATAACACAAAGAGTAATTTCTGAATATCTTTGTTATTTCGAGAATAGGATCTGGTACGATTTTGTTCTTAAAGAATATTCACTCACAAAATAATTCCCAATCAAGCCCCGAAAGACTTTTATGTCGTCAAACTAATTTTTGCTTCAGGCACATAGTGCCCACGAACGTTCACCTTTCTTATGTCAACAACTGAAATTGCACTTGGCCAATATTTCATAAATAAAAGCATTTTCTTTATAGATCTGAAACCTTATCACTTCACCACTTTTTATCCTTTTTGGAAATTGGGGAAATGCGACGAAGACTTTTAAGGGTAGTTGAGTATGATAGCAACGAGTGTCCAATTGCTCATTACGTTGCTCGGAAGTTTCTATCGTGAATTTATTGTCGTTTTAAGAGAATTTTGGACAAATGAAAAATAATTTCATACCCAGGTTGCAATTATCCTGCGCCTCTTCGCACCGTGAAACCACCCTGATAATGGCCCGGCCCGCCAATTGCACGCACACTGCCATCGCAACATTTCTTTCCCCTTCCTCCTGGGAGATCTGTGAGACCTCCTCAGCATTGTACGCGGGTGGCTTCATCTTGTGTTTTCTTCCTGTATCTTCCAACTCAGTATCGAGATCCTTTTTCCTTCCTCTTTCGAATGATAGGAAATCCGCGCTTTCCCTCGACCTCGATGACTTTCCCCGTGTCTTTCCTTCCTTGTCGCTCTTTAATCCGCAGTTTTTCTCAAACCAACGAAAAGGCTTTCTTTGCCAACGGCTGACACTGAACTTCGAATTGCAGCACTGTCCTCCGATTTCTATACCTGACTGGCTGAATCCACGTGGTTGCGTAACCCGAGGTTTTGTTTATCCTTTGTCTTTTCTACTTGGCTACTTTGGAAGTCAATCCACGAACTAATCCAATCAAAGATTGTGAACGGGGCTGATAGATCGCGAGTTTTCCGAACCTCGCGGAGTTTGAAATGGGCAACGAAACCTGTGAAAGGAGTCGCCGCCAGTTACTGATATGCTTCAAAACACTCGGTGCTATTTAAGCCTTCGCACCGTCTCCCACCAGAGATGCATCTCCGATCAGCTGACTTGGTCTTCACGTTCACTTCGCCTTTGTTTGAAAACAAAACAGTAAATCGCGAACAGAAGCCCACGTGCGCGAAAGACTCGGATAAAGCGAACGTAACCGATTTTCCGTTCCAGTTTTCTTGACGTCTACCCGTCCTTAAAAAGTCTGCCCATGTAGAAACAAACTCAACAGTTAGAATTAGGTCTGTTTATTGTAATTGGAAATTGTAAAGTCAAATTTTGAAATTAACTGTAATATCACTTTTAAGAACTACTGTGTTTCTATTATGGAGGTCTAACTACGCGTGACTTATTTCAAGAAGGATTTGGTTCTAAAGAAATATTTTGCAATCTCACATACATTTTTTAGTGAAAATGATGTTCAGTAAAACTCTTCTCGAACACAATTTGGTATGGGGAACTGGTTCAATTAGGCCTAGTAAGGGTTTTTGTAAAAATGCCAAATGTCAACCGACTTTTCTTTCTGAAAGCCTGATAAATTGTTTATATTTTCCCATTAGATATTTTTTGCGATCTCCTATCAAACTATATATTGCGTTTTTTTGAACAAAATTTACAAAAGGTCCGAACTAGACCAATCATATTCCAATGCTGACCGCTCTCTTTATTAACGCTTTTCGTAATGTAAGTGAAAACAAAATTATTCTGATTTGCTTTTATTATTTGATTGTAATTAATTGCAAAAGGAATAAAATTAACGCCTTCTTGCGATGATTCAGATATGTCAAATTTTGTATATCAGAGCACTATCACAACTATAAAAATGACTACAGTAGTTAACTCATTACTAAAAATTAATTGGTGGTAGAAACGTCCATTTGCCATACATATTATGGAGAAATTCATGAGCAGCTAAGACTTTTCGATAAACGAGTTTTTGGTATTACCATACACCAATAAGGAAGCTATTGTCTATAGCTACAAGTTAGTCAGCCAGACTGGTTTTTAACATTTGGACCAAATGCTTTGGTTCACTTTTCGGAATATATGTTTTCGTTTTGTATTGTTTGTTCGAAACTTGCATCCACTAGTGGCTACTTGTTAAAAAATTAAAAAATTGACTAACAATAAAACAAACAGAATACAATTAAAGTTAGAATAAAAATTTTCACGTGGAAAAGGAATTGTACTCTGCTAGGTAATCTAAGTAAGTCTAAAATTCAGTCACTCATAAACTGCAACTGATGAGGAATTTGGAGAAATCGAAAATTACAGGACATTGAAGGACACAAATAACTTTTGTTTCTACATTTAATTAATTACTCAAATTATAACCTGTATTTTCTTTAAGAAATTCAAATAGAATAAATATATGAACCTATAAATAAACGAATGATGTTCAGTCCTCCCTCCGTAATTGCTCTCCGGTCGGGGACAAATTTCCCCTCATGCCCCCATAATTGTTTGTCCGCCGATCCTGCCCCTACTTCCCCTTCTCCATGTATAAAACAATAAATAGAACATACCTGCACATGCGCGAGTGTGCCTTTCTTCTTCCGGTTAACGTGGGGAGAACTTAGTACGTAGGGAGAACTTAGACAGCTGTTGTACGGAATATTTTGGGGCTACAATTATGGATGGAATTAGGAAGAAAATAATTATGGTGGGAAACAATTACGGAGGGAGGACTGCACTTCTGCATTCTTTTCATTTTTCTAGCTAATTTTTTTCTGACGATAGAACCTCGTCTGATTTAACAGAAATTAATGCAAATTTTTCCACAAAAATTCACCATTTTTTTATAATGGTAACGATGCAAAGGTTGGATTGTTTTAAGATTTTTCGACAAAAAATGAGGACATTAGTGGAAAGATTCGATGTGCGGTGATTTTTCTCCATAAGACTTTCTTGAAAAAATTATACTAATTAGGATACTCACTATCTTAGCACAGAGATTTAATGTTTACATGCTAAGCTCCTCCAAAGAAATGTTACATCAAATATACATCAATTCATTAATTTATACTACTAATGTAATTATTATTTAATTTCGATTAAAACAATAGAAGCCAGACAAATCAGTTTAAAACCCTTGTAAATAATGAGAATTGAAGTTGAGGAATTCACAGAGAAAAGTGTTTTTCTGCCCTCCGGCCAGAAACCGCAACTTCCTGGCCGCTGCGCGAAACGAAATTGCGGCTTTCTGGCTACGTCGAGCAGAAAAATAGTATACGGCCCTTGGCCAATAAAAAAGAAAGCCTCAGATCACATGTTTGTCAGACTCGGCTTCGCCTCGGCCAACAATTTCATGTGATCTGAAGCACACTTTCTTTTTTACTGGCCTAGGATCGTAATATACTATTTTACCCAGTATTAGAATTCTTATACCCCGTAAAATATAGTATTTTACGCATAGGGATTGCCATCTTTCTACTACCTGTTAAAAGACGAAGATTTTATATTATTCTAACTAATATGTCAGTTTATTTTAGCCTTTTCTCTTTAACTAAAAGCAATTTTTGTTTATGGAAATTTATCTAGCAAATTAAAATATTAAAAATGCCTTCTTTTAGTCATAATAAAACATTCTTTTAAAATAGGAGAGTTTAATACAGTTTCGTATAACCTGTCAAAAACAAATGCTGAAAGACGGAGGATTTTACTAGTTTTAATATTTCTTTTAAGGACTATAATACACTGTTTTAAAACCCAAGGTATAGCAACTGATAAAATACATTTTTCTCAGTGTTCTATTAACTTTTTAAGGTCCAATTAGAACTAGACATTGTCCTATGTTGCCGGACGTTTTGTCGTCATCCATTTCATCGACTGGACATTTCATACCCAACGGGCACGAAGGACCCAAATGTTGCTAAAACGTTTTTAGAATGTTCCAGAAACGTTCCTAAAACGTCATATGTCTGCAACTTTTACGGAACGTTTCATCCATGTTGCAGACATTTAACGTTTTAGGAATGTTTCTGGAACGTTCTAAAAACGTTTTAGAAACATTCGGGACTTTCGTACCCCTTGGGTAGTTATTATATATATTCTTTATAGGTGAAGCTTTTTAGAATCTGTTTTTGTCTTCTATAGCTGTTTACGGGATCGTACACCATAATATTATGTGTTGTGTAGCAGATTATAGAGTGTCCAAATTTAAGAGGTCAAATATTGTAATAATACAAATGGCTTTAGAATAACAGCTGAACCCCGTCAACCTCACTATAAATTGGTCCATGCAATGACAAATATAATTCTTTTAAACTCTTTGAAAACTTACTTCATATTCGTCAAATTTTTGAAAACTTACTCCAAATTCGTAATCAGCGTCGTCGAAAACATAAATATGCATATTTACACAAATTTCAAATTGGCCGGAAACATCGTCACATTTTGAGCCCACTTTCGAGTTTTCGGTCTCCAGAGCGAAAGGGTTAAGTAGCAAGTAAGTTACTTTCTTATCCATAAAATTGCTAAACTTGTAACACACTCGTAATAAAAACTCTGAATCTATATTTATATAACTTTTTATTTAATTAAAATAAAAATAGTGTTTATTGCTTATATTAAAATATATATTTATGATACCTGTGACAACTATGCATTTTCAAAGTTATTGTTCGTATATATAGAATAAATCTGAAGTTAAAACAGAGTACAATGTACGCGATAAAACGCGATCGATTGAAAATTCCGTTTCACAGGTTTTTAGACATATAGTTATTCATTCAGCTGAGTAAGATTACGCCAAATAGAAATGCGGACCGTTATTTCTTTTCCTTAGTGTGTTTGGAAGAAAATGAAGTATTGTAAAAGGAGCGATTGCATACGTCTCTCTACTGAATTGACTTACGTCAAACGTAACCTAGAAAGAGTAAAAATTCGATTAACAAGGACGTGCGGAAATTCCAAATTTCAACAACAAAATGAATAAAGTATATAAAAGTTAACTTCGGCACGCAATAATAGTTTAAATATCGTCACGTTTGGCTCATTTTGCTTTTCATTTCTTGGAAATGTGACGCGATAAGTAAATTCTGAAGACGGTATTCTGAGTGCCAAAAAATACATCGGAAATGATACGTTACAAGGGAAAAACAAAGTTGGAGTTAAAGTCGTTTTCTTTAGAAAGATGTAGTGAACATCATTTCACTAAATTACAATATAGATATTCGTTTCACGATATCTAATATTATGAACATTAGTTAAACACATGAAAACTCGACTTTAGTATGACATTTTGAATTAATTGTGATAGTTAATTATTAGAACTATTCATACTATTTCCCTGTGAATGCGGACTTTATACTTAAAAATAGTAATAAATGTTTTTTTCGAACGCTTTAAAATATCTTCAATTGGACTTTCTTTGTTTTATCAGTCATTTAATAAAGAAGAATTATCAAATCCGACTTTTGGTAAATTTCGTACATATTTGTTTATATTTCAACCTCTTGTGAGTCTTCTTCAAGACATTAAAAGAAGTGTAAAATTATGAATTGTGCATCCAATGACGAAAACTAATATAAGAAATTTTCTCAAATTAGCATATTTTCGTACTCCGTTTTTCTGAATGTAGATTGCGGTCCTCAACATATAATAATAACGTACAAAATGGCGGATTCAAAATGTCAACTAATATGAAAATATTCTCCAATTTGGACGAAATTAAATTATATTCTATACATAAAAACTGGAGGCTCTCTAAACCAAGCAACAGTTTTGTTAAAAATTAATTTTACAATTGTTTCGAGTGACTTTTGACTCACGTTAGAGTTTCCGTTTTTTCACTATAGTTCTGATACTTTACTCCAAAAAATTTAACGAGCATATGTGTTTTTTTATCGACTAAAACGAAGCGATTTATAGAATGCTTTGTTAGCGTCTTCTTAATTATCAATACTGATGCTTTTTGGTATGAAATAAATCCCTTAATTTATATTACACAAAGGAAACATCAACATGGATTTCTTCCTAACCGCCAGTTTTATTTTCATTCATACAAAGAAACCGAAAAAATTTTAATTATTCAAAAGCTTTGTTCTCAGTAGCCGTCGTTTGGCGTTTGCGGATTTTTTGTTTGCTAAAAGTGTCACGGTTAGGAATTGAGATCTGACGTTCAGTCTTGGAAGACGATATGACTACACGATAGTCGGCACGGTGCCCACTACGCCACGTACCAAGTCGCGTTGTAGATTTTCTTTGAAGAAAAACGAAAATTAACGCACTCGAAATATTGGGAAGTACGCAGTTATCATCTGAAACTGGAAGTAAACAAAGAATATAGGCTTTTGTGAAAAAAGAAATAAGTGAGGATTTTGTATACAATGAATACTACACCGGTTTTTCATGTGTGCGTCATATTTTCTCGAATAAATGTTTATTTTTTGTAAAATCCCTATATGGACAAATATATACAACCTATAAAAATCACCAAACTCCTCTAATAATAAGAACTTTTTGTAAGTAACAATGCCGCAATTTCATGACAAAGTTTTCTGATGATGTCTTCCTGTGAGGATAAATTCTGTTGCGAAAAACTGTTTCATTGTTTAATTTTCATGACTAAATCCCAAGTCAAGATAGAACAACCCCGGAATGATATTACGTAGAAAACGATTCCATATGTGATTTAACACAATATAAGCCTAAAATTTTTCATTTGGCCCTGGATAACTTATGTAAAAAGACAGGTACATCATTTCAACATCCGTTCATCAGAATAGTGTACCATCACAAGCTCATCACAATGCAATTTACGCACTGTTACATCCTCGTAATTAAAAAATCGATGTTACTTTTAAACAACAATTCTTAGTGTTCTGCAAATTGCATTTATCGTAAACCCAAGCAGGATGTATATAAGCGTGTATCAACAAAGCAGCACGTGTGATATTGCCACGCTATTATTCGTGGCCACTTAAATGCAGTGCTGGATTCGAATGTGACATCAATTGATAACAAAAGCACGTATTTTTAAGAATAAATATATTCAATACATGTTGATCTTTCTACCCAATTCACGAACATTTAAAAAATAGGAATCATTTTCATCAATGATGCGATGCTCGCTATATCTGCATATAAATATTTTCTGGAAACGTTCCAATTGAATCTAACAGCAAATTACTGATTTCAGAAATAAAGTGCAGAAATGAAATTTTGGTAATCGTGCCAGTAGAAACAACTTAATTCATTTTAACCGATAATTAATAAGAAAGGAAAAGAATATTCATCCGATTCCGTTTTCAGTTGACATGTCTCCAGTTGTAAACATGTTAGTTTTTAACAATAATGTCGCTACCGTTTTCGTGCAAGGTACCGACAGCGCAGGGTGATCTCGCCATTGAAATTTATATTAAAAATTACATCAACACGCAAACGTGACAATATTGGTAACGTTTTATTGTAATATAGGGTATAAGATTTTATAACCAGGAAGACATGAATATATTTAAATCATGGGGGCTTTTGGCCGGATATAAACTATTTTTAGACGCGAATCGCACGCGCAATATTCTCTGGCCAAGGTCCAAGCAAATCGCGGGAAATGAAGATTTTATCCCTGTTGGGCCTTCAAAGTGCACCGCTGCACAATGAATGAAGTACGAAAACTTGATTTCATTATTATATCGGTATTTTGATTTGGAATTGATGATAGCTCTTGAACAAAAGTAATAGATAATACCCATTCCATATTTTATTTTTATTTTTCTGAAAGACTGTGAAGGATGGTATTATAAAAATATATATGTCAATTGTCTCATTAATCATTGTTATTCTTAAAATTCTTGGAGCATGAAACAGTAGAAGCTCATTTTCGACAATCCAATAATTTGGAACGTAAAAACGTCGTAGTCATTTGTCATTTAATTGTCATTAATTTGCCACAAAGCATATTTCACAAATGCAGTTTTTATTTCACTTTTATTTTATCATAAATTTTAACACAGAATTGATGTACCCGAAACGCGACGGTTTCAAGGATACTCAAGCTTGGGGCTTAATGTACTTTTCAGCACTCTAAAGAACGGTCAAAGACTTTTCGTTGTTGGAAAGATCGTTGGGGAAAATTTCCTCGAGAGACCCAAGGAAACATCGAGCTTTTTCTCTTAAAAATATCACGGGTTTCGTTCGTCTTACGACCTCCGTCGAAAGCTTCTTTGTCCGAGAACGACCCGATACATATACACATGTGAGCGTTTGGCAATTTCACAAAATCTTCCAGACATTCATATGTTTATTATCGCTCTGAAAATATACGGTTCCTTGTTACATCCATTTCATATAAGTATAGGAAATTCGCGTCACGATCGTCACTTCTTGCCCTGCAATCGTTTGTAATGTTATTGTGGTTTTAGGCTTATTCACAGCATTTTCCTCACTGCTACTTTACGATAAATGAGATTTATCGATCTTTAATAATACTCCAGCATCCAAGGTTGCTTTGTTCCATGAAATACTGTGAACCTTTCAATTATAAGCAAAATATGAGTTTCTTACATATTTTAAATAAAAAACATACATAAAACGTTAAATGAAAATAAAATATATCTATTAAGATGACGTTTATTGCGTAAATATTTATAATACAAAAATTAGTTAAGGGGACCCATACCCAAATTTTCAGTTATGTCAAGTCATAATTAAAAGAAATCATAAAATTTGGTTTCTTACACTATTTTGGATGAGAAATAACGTGAAAAAGAAAAAAAATAAGTTCTTTTTTCAGCATTTTTGACACTGTACTTTTTCACAAAATCAAAATTTCGCTAAATACATACCCTTGTTTCTTCCTGAAGGTTTGAGAAACAACATAAAAAATCCATGCAAAACAATAGTAATTGTACTATTTGTAATGATAACATTTTTACACGCCACCTATGGAGCGGGGAAAGTTTAGTTCACGCAAAAAGACTATTTGCTACTGTAACTATGGTAGGAAATGAAATTAATTAGTGAACATAATATAAGTAGATGAAGACATTCAAAGATATGGCTACAAGAGATCATAAATATCCTCGGATAGGATACGATAATATTACAACTAAGATTATCCTTCATTTACGAAGTTTCATTTGATGTTACGAAAAATAAATGCAAAAAATGACAAAAATAATGCATTTTTATGTATATTATTTCAAGAGATTGAAGGTATGGATACAATCATATACATGGATACATGGATACAACGCAAATACAATCAGAAATCTCATTAAAAGTACAAAAAATGCTTCTTCTTCCACAAATTTCAATATTTTTCGATGGCTCTTTTATTATGTTGTTTTTGAAATCTTCGGGATGAAATAAGGGTATGGATTATGCAAAATTTGAATTCTGTGAAAAGTGCCAAAAATGCTGGAAAAAGTAATTATTTTTTTTCTTTCTGACGTCATTTCTCATCCAAAATAGTCTTTATTTTATTGTTATTTTTATTTACAAAATATACGGGACAATGCCCTTACAAAATAAACGAGTGTTTCGTTCACAATTTAATAATTAACAAATGAAAATATGAAAGATTATAAAAATATATTAACATGTAAAAGTAAACAAATTAAACTAATAAATGCATACGCCTGATTCCGTTCTTAAAAGAAAACATGCGAAAAAGGAAAAAAGAAAAGAGCATCATGCAATAGCCAAGGTAATTGTAATGGATATACAGGGTGATCCAAAAGTCCCGGAACAGCAAAATATCTCAGCGGGAGTGCATTTTCGGGGAAAATGTTTTAGACAAAAGTTTAAGGATTTTTCCCTGGCTATTTAATGGCGATATTGAATTTGACCTTGAACATGACCTTGAAGGTTATTTCAAGGTCAAGTTAATTTTTTTAAATAGGAACCCCTATTTTTTTTCACGGATTCGGAAAGAGCACAAAATTTTACGTCCGAATATGCTATGGCCGTTTTTTTCGGCAAGGTCATTTCAAGGTGAAACTTAAAACTCCCGTGACGGCGAAATATCTCAGAGAGTGTGCATTTCTTTGGAAATTGTTTCAGATAAAAGTTTAAGGATTTTTCCCGGGCTATTTAATGGTAGCACAGAATTTGACCAGGAAAAATCCTTAAACTTTTGTCTGAAACAATTTCCAAAGAAATGCACACCCTCTGAGATATTTCGCCGTTACGGGAGTTTTAAGTTTCACCTTGAAATGACCTTGCCGGAAAAATCGATCATATCATACTCGGACGTAGAATTTCCCGCTCTTTCAGAATCCATGAAAAAAAATAGGGGTTCCCATTTAAAAAAATTAACTTGACCTTGAAATAACCTTCAAGGTCATGTTCAAGGTCAAATTCAATATCGCCATTAAATAGCCAGGGAAAAATCCTGAAACTTTTGTCTGAAACATTTTCCTCGAAAATGCACTCCCGCTGAGATATTTTGCTGTTCCGGGACTTTTGGATCACCCTGTATATATATATAGCGGTGTCAACGTTTAAAAAAATAGGAAGTGATTAATCGGGTCTCGAGATGTTTTTGGTGTGGGTCAGATAATTCGGCAAGGGTCCTTTTTGTTCAGGTTGGCCCATTTGTGCTGGACCTCTGATTCAGAACCATTTATAATTATTCATGAAACTTTTTTCGTTTTCCACGTATCTAATTTAATAATATTCGTGTTTTCTTGTAAATTAAACTTTAACAATATTAGAAAAATAAAACATTCCATAAATTCTATTACATTATTTATGACCGTTACTTTATTTTTCTTATGGCTAAAAATATTTTTTAACTGTAATGCACTTCGATTTTCAAACACGACCCGATCTTAACTATAAGGGTCAATCTTGATTACATTATCTTTTACTTAGAAATGCTTATAATTTTTTTAGCTGTCTTCAATGGCTATAGACAATGTTTCCCTATTATGTTAATGTCTTCTTGCAGATTATATTTTTCCTGACAAATGGCAAACATTTATTCCAATCATTTTACTTTATACGCGAAATATCTCATTTTCAATATGTGAATAATAATATGCGGAAAAATTAGGCACTGAAGAATTTACAATTCCTGTGATTCGGGAATAACTTTTTGTACGTATTGCCATAAAGTACCACAAAATTATCAGTTTTAGAGTGAGGGAGAAGTTATTTCTTTTACAGGTAAAGCAGATTAACTAAACCAACCCGAGCGGAAATTTATTCAGACAGCCTAAGTATGTACCAGGGCCTGACCAGGCTCCAGCAAGGCGTACCTGATCAGGTACTCCTGAATGTACCCAGATTAGGGCATGATCAGGTTTCAGTAAATCATCGTGATCAGATTCGCTTCAATAATGTTTGTACGATAAATTTATTTGGCGTAGAGATGTAACACAAAGAGCACTTCGAATTGGAAATGATACACTGCGACTCCCGAGTTATCGTACGAACTACTATGCGAATTCTTTTGTCGTCACTGCGTCTGCGTTTTGGAATTCTCTTCCCGATCCGTTAAAAAAATCTAATACCTTAATTTCATTTAAAAATAAACTATATCTTTTTCTCTTAGAATCCGAAAGGGTTACCATATTGTAAGTAGAAACTAAAGTGTTTAAATTACACATGTTATTTAGTTTATATATACATTTATTTCTATGCACACTCCGATTAGTAATTAATCTATCTTTGTATTTTTCTTATGTTTTTCACTAGCGTAACATTAGTTTTATTTGTATAACGCATCTTTGTAACTATCCTTGTATGGTTGACTTAAGAGGTTAATACGCCTCGTGTCAAAATAAAGAATTACAATACAATACAATATGACCTGATTAAACCTTGATTATGTTAAAATAAAGTATAACTGACTTAGGGAAGCCTGTGAATTTCCATATCAAGTCCAACCCATGAATTGATAAGGCTTGCCTCATTTTCAATTTCCAGGAATCTGCTTTAGAAATTTCCAATCAGGGGCAGATCAGGGGGCCTGCTCAGAGCCTGATAAGGACGCCTGAATTTGTTAACTTCGAAATTTTATGTAATTCGTTCAGTCGCCACTAGGCGTGATCGCGCATCTAATTTATTCCTGTTAAGGAAATGTATTTGTATTTTGTATATTAGCCTACTTGTAGGAACGTTTCGGCACAGCATATTTTACACATTGTATGTGATGGATATGTATACGATTCGTATATATCTCTGTAAATAATATTTTGTTATTTTACAGATAGTAATAAATCATTAAAAATTAAATTGTTGTTTCGTAATACTATTGTAAATATTTTCACCATGAAATTTGGAAAGCATGCGAAATATTGGACATTGTAAGGTCCTGATCAGGTCCCGTACATTTGCCTGATTAGGGCCTTAACAGAAAAAGCGTGACAGGGTATGTCATGACCTGATTTTGTTCACAGGATTCATGATCAGGACCTGATTCCAGCCTGAATAATTTTCTAATATTTAACACTATAAGGTCCTGTCCAGGCCCTGTCTATTATCCTGATCAGGGCATTATCAGAAAAAAACGTTACACGACGTGTCAGGGCCGGTTCAGAGATTTTTTTGTCGATGAACACTGCTAAACTGAAAACTCTTTGTTTTATCATCCCAATTCGCAGTGTCCTTTAATCGCATCAATATTGCAAGAATTGTTTACTTATACATTGCTAATTTAACACGTTCGTTTACATTTATCAAGTGCTTTTATGCTCGGTTATGGAGTGTGGTACATAATGTCACACAAAACTAATTTAATTCCATAAAATCGAAAATTAAATATCTTATCTTACCTCCTCAGGTATTACTTAAATATAGAATGACTAATAAATATATCTTGATAAAGGGTAATATTATCGTGCTGAATGAAGATAATCATTTTTTTGAGATTGAAATTTGCTGCTTGCACGGTTATGGAGCTCCACTCCGTTTTTTACTTTACTTCAGTTCCTTTTTGCACCAGATGAACCTGAATATTTCAAATAATATCATATTTTTTTCCTATATTCTGATTGAATACTCACAAATACTATCATATGACCGTGCTAATTATTATTAATTTTAAATAATTTTTAGAAAAAATGGCATGAACGAGGAATTTGTTCTTTTTTTTGTGAATTATTCATATATAATTATAACCACAAAAATTCTAGAAACAAAATATTATTCGCTTTAAAAAATAAATGAATTTTTCATCCTCAAGCCTTATTTGTAACCGTGTTAGACGGTTTGAAAGTAAAAGCTGTGTTTGCGAATAAATTCAACAACTGAATTTCCCGGAACATATCTTGGTACATTTTAGTAAATAACAGTCGCCTACCACTTTTGACACGGAACTTGGAAAAAAGCCTACCACTCAACCGCGTTTAATACAATTAATAACTATGAATGGCTTGAACTCGACAATACAAAAAACTGATTAAATTATATGTATCCGGACCATTGACTACTTACTGTTAAGAACTATTTGATAATAGTAGAAAACACTGTACAGAAATAATTATGGTTACTAGAATGAAACAATTGTTGACTTAACCAAACTGGGTCATAGTGCCTAGACTAGTTTAGAAAAAGTTAATTAGAAATGACCCAAGAACTGCGTTTCATACTAAAAAGGTACAAGGTCATATCGATCAACAATACAATTGGTGTATATGTCTACTATGTTAACCAGACAAGTTGTGCCATCTCAACCCAACTGATTGTAGCTAATAATTGCACTATTGGTTCTAAACCGTTTGACTTTGGTAACTATATTCGTCTGACATTTACAATCGAATCAGTTTAATTCTCATATCAATACTTTAATCCGTGAACCAAACGGGGTTGACTAGTAAATTAAATAGATTTATTTACGTGCAGTTAGTATTTATACGTATTATAAAACGTATGGAATAATATTTATTATCAACTTTATCACAGTGGTAATGTTAGTTATTAAATGACTATTGGTAGTAATTATTGAACCCGACTAGTTTTCATTTCATACTGAACAATAATCAAAGTTCCCAGTGGTTTCTTTCCTTGCGGATCGTCTATTGAATTGTTCTTATACAATCCGATTTTCCTTCTTGTGATAATTGTGTTACCTTTTCTTCACAATTAAAAAAAAATTAATTGTTACATCGTAAACAGCGATTCTACGCTTTAAATCTGGTACATTGCGCAACGCTTAGGAGGTAAATAAGCATAAAGGCGCGTTTCGTCAGGAAATATACACGCGCCAACAGGGAATATCTAAACATTCGCAGAATTCTCGTATATAGCGGGTAAATTTCATTTTCTTAAGAATACACGGTATAATGGCCGCTTTATATCTTCGTAATCAAACGCACTTAATTAACACAATGCTATCGCGATAAATTTCGCAACGTAGTCACGTGACTTGATTGTAGCACTTCCGCTTTTCCTATTAATGTGTATGAAAAATCCGGAAATGTTCGCACTCAAAAATGGTGAAAAGTCCTGTATAGTTAATTGTGGGAAATACTTCTCTACAAGAAGGCGACATAAACTCGATATTTATTCGTCACTTTCGATAATGGCAAAAGATTCTTTCACTAACGTATACAATAATTGTCTTCGTTTACTCACATAACTTATTTTTTATCATACAATTCGATAAAAATACATTTACCTAGTTATACTATGATGTAGATACATGTTTTAAAAATGGCTATACATTTACTAATACTTAGTTATTTTAACCGCTGAGTATAATATTTTGGGGCGTATAGCATATTGTTTTGCTGTCAGAGCAATATTGCAAATAATATTGTTTAATATACGTGAATTTTTAGCGATAATATGGCTTGCTTGATTGGTAAGATGACAATAAAATACTTCAAAGTAGTGTTAGCAGTTCTCAAACAGTTGAAAAATGTTCGCAATAGGTTACATTGCTGTACGACCCAAACATTGTTTTCAGTGTAGTATTAATCCCTAAATATATAGTAACTTTTACTACATATAACGGATAGTTTTCGCACAACGGCAATCCGCTTTGAAATTAGTGTTGATGATCTTAATATTTCAAATAAAACATGCGTATAAATATTATTTTCTTTACAATTCAACATAGTCCACTACTTCTTTCATTAAACTATTTATATTTGTATTTCAATATGGAGTTTGCAGCACCATATAATAATAGATATTTTTGTATACACCCTGGCGAAAATCGGATACTCCGTTAATTGCTTACGAAGTGTGAAATTAAGCGTCCCACAAATGTCCCAGAAGTGTTCAAAGGGTGCATGAAAATGTAATCGAAGTGTGAATTTGTGCAGTTGAGTGTTCGTGTACACTTTAACGTAATTGTTTCCTTAAATATACACAAATCGTTCGTTAGATGTTTCTACTGATTTTAAAGCGTCCGCAAAGTGTTCAATATGTGTAAGATTTCATATAACGAGTTTAAATATAAATTAAGGTGTTTTTCACTGACTACACTAGTGTGCACTACGACACCTGGACATTAACATTTATTGGCAACATTCGACCTAAATAGTCCTGGTACAAACAAAATTCCCCGAAGAAGATGCCCAAAAGACACCTGGACAATAAATAAAAATGTGACGTCCCACGCTGTAATTGGTTTCGGACTTCAATACGTTTGAATGTCCGTCAAATTGAAAATGGTGACATTGCATACATCAAGGGAAGTGTTACGATACACTTAAAACCCCGATAACGAACACCACTGTACACTCACAGGCAAGCAGCAAAATTGAACCTTTATTACAACTGAATGAACACTTCCGTACGCTTGAAACAAAAATTAATCCGAACATTTTTAGGACACTCGATTGTCCAAATTCACACTTAGGTTGCACTTTCGTTCTTTTAAATGTCATTTAAGAGTGCATAAAGTGTTCAAATACATTTTATGAATGTGCAAAACGCTTCTGGAACTCTTCATGGCCACTTAAAAGAGTGTCCCATTTTCGCCAGGGCAGTTCGTGTACTTGGACTTCAATTGCCATGTTCACCACTTCATGAACACAACTTAATACTGTTAACACGATCAATTAAGAAAGAATTAATCGTTTGTTAAGTTTTTGTTTAATAACTATTAATTTGTTAGTGTCTTTGTTTCACGAAGTTCATATTGTTGACTGTCCTGTGAATAATTAATTTTCTTACGCGAAAAACAACCTTCGCCGCTCCAATTTTGTTTTTCACATATGTGCGTGGTGTCCAAAAGTAAAGTATGAAGCTAAAATATCGAACTAGTATATATATATATGTTACGTATAATTTGTAATTAATTAGTTGACATATGTGTTCTTATTAATGTACTGAAATTAGAATAAAATGACAGCATGCAATAATATATTTCGATGAATACGAATATTACATTTCATGTATTTAATAATCATGAATCAATACATGAAAAGTTATGTTGGATGTACTATTGTCTACTTTATATTTCAAAATACATAGACATATTTCCATAACTCAAAATATTTGCTGCCAACTATACTTACTATTATTTATTAAAATAAACTAGAATTTACTGTTCCGCAAATATACTTTAAATATCGGAATTAATTAAAAAATTATAAAGGAATGCAGACTCAATAAAAGTAAATTTTATTTAAAAAATGTCATGTTTATGACTAATCGAACAAGAAATTAATTACTTGAGCCCTGTCTAGGAACAATGCAAGGTCGAATTAGTCTTCTGTTCCCATAGAAGTACTTGTACATTTCCTATCAAAGCTATGTTCGACTAAAACAGTATTGAGTATACTGTTTTTATATTCAATCAAAAATCTGTAATTATAAATGTAGTATACTCCCTTTAAAATTGATTTCAGTACCCGCATATCGTGACCGTAATGGTGGAGTGGCCAACCTTTAACAGATAAATAAAGAATTATGCACTTTTAAATATTAAAAAGAAAAACCTCAAAATTCACGAAGAGAATTGAATTAAAAAAGTCCCATTCAATTTTGCCATTGTTACCTCCAAAGAATTGAACGGTGATCTTGAACTCGGCACTGCTACTGAATGTCATGTTCTTGGTTATTTGGAGGTTAGTTTTAATTTCATTTTAGAAATACATTTTTGTTACCAGCAAGTTAAAGATACTCCGTTTCTGGTTTTAGGCATAACATATCTTATTATTTTCATTTGTTCTTATTACGAATTTTTTTCACAACATTCTAATAGAAAAACAACAAAATTATCTGTTACGGACAGAATCGATGTTTTACCGACTGCGGTACCAGGCGTACGTTTTTTCCCACAAAGGTGGTTTTCCCTACGCCATTGCACACCCGAATGGGGGTACCTCTCAAAACGAAGCAGGCCTGTTAGGTAATTATGTATAAAGGCCCTTCGAAATTGTGACGATCTCGATAAAATTATTTGTAATTCGAATAGTATAATATCGACGTATAATATGACGTTGTAGTCTATTTAAATGTTCAAGAGTTTGAAAAATCGAACTAAGAGGTGAAAAAGTGACGATCGGTTGAGAGAGAACGTTTGGGAACGTCATCGGGTTAGGAAGTCCGCGTCGCGATCGGATCGTCACCGATTGATCGGAATAAATTTGAGTTTTAGTTTTGTGGCCGATCAAATCGTGCGTTTCATTTCAAAGCCCTTCCACCATTCCTTAACATTATCCTCATAAAATGTATTGTAAACTTTAAATGAATTGTCCGTTACTATTACTTTATTTTGGTTGTTAAAGTAACATTGTTTTCTACATTTTTATTTGTACTCCAAAAGATCATTGTGTTCACAGTCGGAATGTGGCATTTCGTTTCTTTTCATTGACGTATGTGATTTTCCGAATTTCTTATTTGATCTTCTACGGTTTCATGTCTTAGTAATTCGGAAATTGGATTAATTCGATCTTATACGACGTCATGAAAAATATAACTAGTAAATTATCCATGAAGAATGGCTTTTTATTGTACCGATTTAGTGAAAAAAGTATTTATATTCTTTTTCCGTTTTCATATTGGTTGGATAATTACGTTCAGGTAACTTTTAAGTTACAAGTTACATAATTTGGTGTCATAAATTCTTTTGGAGTATATGTGATTATGACTTTTAACCATAGAGATATTATATCTATATGCTTTTAACACTTATAACTATACTGACAATAAATTTTTACAGTTACATAGGTTAGGTTATTTTATGAGACTTGGAATGTACCTAATAAAAGTCTATGTATGGTACATACAGAGGCAATTATATAGTCACTTTTTTTCGTTGACATAGAAATGCATTGTTAGGAAATACCTTTTGACTTGTATTGTATTATTCGTCCGTATCGGTAAATTCATTTCTTGTTAATAATATACTAATTTCTTCGACCCAGACTAAGTCTGGACGAAGTATTGAATTTGGTCACTTCGGGAAAAAAAATTACCATATAGTTTTTCATCAAATGTCGACGTTTCAGACCCTAAGGAACCCAAATCAACAATAAAAAAATTTGTGTCCATGAGCTTATACGTACGTACGTCCGTACGTCCCGTTTTTTTGTCTCGCGATAACTCGCGAACGGATAAGCGTATTGACATAAATTTTTTTTTAAAGTACGCGTCTTGGCATAACTTAGATCTGATTAGATTTTGGGGCAGATCCACCCGTCCAATTCTAAAAAAAATGAGCCCCAATTAAGTTTCTTTGTAGTTTTTTGCATTTATTTTGAAAAATACAAATTTTATTAAAAAATGTTTCAAACAAAAAAGAAAGAGCATGAAATTCTCTACAAAAAATGTTTAATGCATTTTCTTCCTAAAGTCAACGGTAATGCCATGAAAATTGGTTTAAAATGTCTATTGTCTGAAAAAGTATTGAATTTGGTCACCTAGCAACAAAATTACCCTATAGTTTTTCATCAAATTTCGACGTTTCGACCCCCTACCCCCCAGGGGTAGTCTTCGCCAGCTCCTCGGGCGCGGTGATCACCTACGGACGCATAAGTTCTTTTACGCCCTTTATACGAAAATAACTATTTCGATATATCTAAAAGATGTCTTATAGATATCTAAAAGATATCCGTCGGAGATCTTTTCGACACTTTCAAGATATCTTTGACGAATTATATGTATACATATATATTGTATATATAAGATTATAATGATACAGACAGTAATGAGTAAAACACTATAAACATGTAATATGCATGGAATAGTCTATTACAATACTAGTGCATGAAGTAACAACAAATTGTAACTTTTATTTATTAATACTTCGGCTGGCCTGTTGTCGAGGTCAAAGTTTTGAAAATGCTCATTTTCAATTTTCATACATATAAGAAACACTATATTGTTGTGACATATCTATCGAAGCCACTTGGACCTAAATATGATTGGACCCCCAAATATCAATATAATTTTATAATATAATTGAAAGCTGTTAGTAAACAAACGAGTATTAAGGAATAGCCGACTCTCTACTGGGTCGAAGTTTCTAAGCGAGCGAGGCACCACACCAACACTAGTTTCTTTTTGTGGGATGATCCATTTAAAGAATAATGGATGTAATCGTAATAAATGTGGATATATTTGCAAAGGAATTAAACTACCTACGAAAATCCATTTTAAATCTTCACCATCCGCGTTTTGGTTTATTATTTTCATTATAAAATGCGTTAGTTTTGTGTTAGTATACTCTCTAAATTTTTTACAGTGAAAATTGGGTCATCCTCTGCTAAAAGTGACTTTTTCACTATTTTTAATGTAAGGAGAGTGAAATGTTTCCACCTACTCTTAATCAAGTGAGATTTCCACTTTAGAACTAGTGAAAAAGTCACTTTTAGCAGAAGATGTCTCAATTTTCACTGGAAAAAATTTAGAGAGTATTAGGTATTTAGTGACAAAATTTTATAACTTTTCTGACATGAATTGATAAAAGTACAGGACCGTGCAAATGAAGCATTTACTTGTAAGATTTTTATTCGGTTTTCATAAAATTAGTACTTTTCGTTCCAAGGGCTTAAATTAAAGTTTTTCGAAGAATTACCACATGAGGCGTAATTCTATGCCCTTGGTGCGAAAATGGCCATTTTACAAATGACGACTTATAAAAATCCATATCAAATGTAAAATGGCCACTTTACGTCTTCTGAATCGAAAATTATTTCTTAACCTAGGACGCTTAATCGTAATATTTGATAAATTTTTCAAGGACGTACATATGGAGTAAACAACCATTAAAAATGTCATTATTCAAATATTCATAACAAATCCATAAACATAACTTTTCATATTCAGCTGTGGCATGATTTAATTAACATTTTCTGGCACCTAAACTTTAAAAAAGAAAATAACAATATTTTGTACAATTTTATTGATATTACATATAGTACAAAGTATCGAAAAATCACGTACTTGTATAATAAAGTTCAGACAACTTCAAGAAGTTGATGAACTGACAAAATCTCGTATTGAGTTAGAGCTCATTAAGGGTTGAACGAATGACCACGAAGGTATTATATTTTCTGAGTCAAATATAATAAAATTCAAAATATTTTCAAAGTTATAAACACTGACGGCGCGACGGGCACGACAAGCCAAATCGATTGTCAAAACATTAATTGCGTCTTTATCCCTAAACGGATTTTGTGATTGAATGCATGCAACGTATAACTACTGAACTCGAATTTAAGATGCATTAGAAGACAAATTTGACTTCTGTTTGTCAATTTATTAATCCCATAGGAACAATTTAAATTCTCAGCCTATAATATTCTTTATTTCCTAGATGAAATAGTTTAGGTCTCAATCTTTGGGAAAAATGACTTATACAAACCTGCAGACACTGAAAAGAACACAGAGGTACAAACATTTGAAAATTTAAATGAATTATTTCCAAAATATTGTATCAACAATATAATAATTCAAAACATTTTATTCGTTTAATTCTACATAATCTACAGAAAAATCTTATATTATAAAACTAAATGTGAAAGTACATCGCATATGTTTAAGTTCACGTTTGTAAAAATGTGCAGAGTCGAAATATCGGTAGACACATTTACATTGAACGAATTTTAACGTTAAATATGCGCAACTGCGACTTGCATTCAGTATTCGTTTCGCTTGCATTAAAATTTACGTAGTTCGGTATTTACATGCCTGCACAATATAAATTAATCTTGTTTTCACGAAAACGTCCAATCTGCAATAAACCTTGCAAATTGGTTAAATATCCGCAAATTGGTTTTGGCTCTATTACATCGTGTCATTACAACAATTTCTTACTATTTTCATAAAACTACAACATGATTTTCAGCATTAATTCAGTCAAAATTCATGCGTAGAAGTTCGTTGCTGATCGAATCGTCATGGTGCTTTATTATTTACGTTCTTAATACGATAATATCAGTTCGAATTTTAATTGACAATCAAAGTAATTTTAACAGTACTGAAGTACGCTATATAATTACGTATGATAACCCGAAATACTCGCGATAAAAATGAATTAGAATCTTAAATAGAGAATCACACAAAAACTTTTATTTAATTTTTCATAAGAAGTTTACAAAAAACACAGCACATACGAATACTTCTTAAATATTTCAGAAATTACCAATTAGGAATGTAAACAAGTATTAAATTAGTGTAATAAAAATAATTACAATAGAATACTGTTGACGAAAATGCTCTAAATATATTATAGAATAATGGAAATGAATCTTTTGAAGTAGCGCATTCGATAGTTGGTAAGTTGTCAGTAATATGATAATCGATATTCATAAATATTTCGAATATTAACAACAGTCTCATATATCGAGATCTGATATTTTAACGATTGGTTCCTTAAAACAGCGACCTTTGCTTTATAATTATGCGCTTTAATATGAAATTCCGCTAATTTAATTGAAGATTTTGCCTATTTTCTTGCATTCAGAACATTTGTTAATTAAAAATCAGTTTCAAAGATATCGATATATCGAAAAACGTAGCTTTACTGATATAAAATTACACTTGACTTCAAAATTCCATTATTTTTATCATCTTTAAAAACAAACGTATCGAGGTTCTTACGTAATAACTATTAACATAAATAAGGTACATTTGTATTACGTAACTTATAACTAAACAGACTAAAGTAAGGTAACTATTCTTTTGGACAAATTTTAATATTCTGCACAGTTGACTTCTATACATAAATAAATTAAAAAATTCTTAATGTGAGGAAGCAATTTATAATTAAGAGGCTGAGTGAAAGAATGGCCTAACTCGAATATTTAGATTTCAGAAAATGTACATGAACCTATATCGAATTAGGCCACTTTTGCACGCAGCTTCTCAATTGATATTGGTTCCAACAAATTACAAAGAATATTAAATCACTCATAGTTAACTCTAAAGTATAATACACTGTTGGTAAAGTCTCACGAAATGTGAGATTGTAATAACAAAAACATAACAAACATTTTACGTTAATTATTGAGTTCTGGGTTAACGTGACTGTATGATGAAATTATATTACCCAGATTTTATAAAAATGTTTCATTACAGTTTTATAGCTTAATGTAATTACTTAGCATGTTTCATTAATCACAATTTCTGAGTCTGAGATTTTTTTGTAAAATATTAACTGATAGTTTGAAATCTAATTTTTAGTTAAGAGATAACACAGAAGACTTGCCTTTTATAATTGTTTCGTCAAACTTACTAGAAATTAGAAGAATGAAATGCAAATTAAACACAATGCCTGAAAACAAATCTTTCAGAATTTGTTATGAACCTAAATAAAGATAATATTCAGATATATCACAGACGACGAATTTGATTGTTTGGAAACAGTTGTCTTTCGGTTACTGTGTTTATGATAGTATGTGGAATGTAAAAAATAACTTATTCATTTACGTAAGAAATTTGTGATAACCACATGCATAATCCTTGACGCTTTTTTTTGATAAACTGCAATTCAATATTTGGAATGTTGTTTAGGAAACTCATCGTAGTTTTCATACAATGTGTACGTATAACATCGTGATGTACATATATCTCTTGGTACATTGGCACCAACTACTTCAAACATCATACGTAAGAACCTCATGAAATTATAATAAATCTAAAATTTGGAGACAACAAGTTACTGATAACTGTAGACGCTCATAAAATTGCACGATTCCAATGTACATCTATTGATAAATGCCTACTTAAAGCTAAGCGCTCGCAGCAATATCGTTAAAAAAGGTCGAGCAACGATGACGGATATAATCGGTAAACTCCTACTAACTAACGTTAAGATAAACTCTAAGGCGGGGGTGTATATATCGCTTTCGAATTGCATTTTGTCACCTGGCAACACCCGAATTGACTTACGTGGCGATTGGAATTACGTATCATTGATATCGGTAATGTCATTAACAGAATATATATGTATATGTTGTAATTCCGACAATAATCGACAATTATTTACAAATCGTAATATTTTTATCGTGCTTTTCATCGAGAACTCGCGCTTCCGTTAGGCCGGTCTATGGATTCTTGTGCATGCTGCAAGCCAGTACAGTAGTGCAGCAATAGGACGCTCAGTGCCTGCACTTTCAAGTCGCTCTGGGCTATTAATCTGCTACATTCTGCATCAGAATTCTGCGATAATTCTACTCGTGAGGTAGTTTCGATGTCTAGAGCAGTCTTCAGTTTTGTTATCTGCGCAGAAGATTGATCTTTTACTTGACTGGTTAAGTACTTATACTAAGATAGACTTTAACACCCGCCTTAGAACATATACTAAGTTAAACTACAGTAAATCCTGTGGTTAAAACTTTAAGTTCACCACCAAAATTGCGATTTAAAAACCACAATGTGGAATGAGTTGAAGAAGAAACATAAAACTGGGTTTGATAGTTAAGATGTCGAAGTAGGCTCGAAAATAGAATGTATAATAATAAAAGGTCTTGCTTTCTGATGAATTGGAATTTGAATGAATGCTGGAGGATTTGTTTTGGTTTGGGGGTGTTTTGCTGATTAAAAAATCGGAGATGTCATGAAGATTAAAATAATTATGGATGCAAAATGTACTCTTGGGACATACTTTGGTTCTTAGCAAGACAAAGTCTATGGTCCACCTCAAAATGGTTAAAAATAACATTTTATCCAAACAACAACCAAAAGAATTAAAATATATTGATTGTCCATGGCAGTTATCGGACATCAATCCTATTGAGCTAGTTGGTCCACCAGTTACGAATTTTTGTGTACTTGCGGGAGTGGCCATTTTGGCATCAACTCTCAAAAAGTTATCGCACGAATTCCGAAAATATGTTCGTAAGTCTCGAAAGCGAAGGTGAACAACAAATTTTGTAAATAGTCTCGAAATTTTCTTATGTTTAAGAATTACTGTGTATTATTGTTATTACAGTGATTGTGTTACGTTTGTTGCTGCTTTGATTAAGTACAACAAAATATTGTAAATAATCTTTATTATTGGAAGCACGACTCGATACCTTTGGACATAAAAACTCCGACCAAATAACTCCGACAAAGTAACTTTTACAACAAAAACTTCCAAAATAATAACTTTCTAAAAAATAACTTTTCGAACAAATAATTTTGTTGTGAAATAACTTTTTGCAAATACTTCGGTTATAATTTATTGTAATTAAAATTTGTATTCAATTCTTCTTATCAGAATAAGAATTTATTGATTTGCTTGTTGTGCTGCAGCATGTGTAATGTTAGGTTAGGTTAGTTTAGGTTATTTGAAGAGTATTGCTTGCTAAGTGAAATTGAACAAAAAATAATTGTAATAATGAATATATGATTATATATGTGGAATAATATATTTTTCTTAAAATGTTTATTTATGATGTACATATTAAAAGGATTTTCATGAGTATGTTGATTTGCATTTGAATTTGGAAATGTAATATGGTTGTCAAAAGTTTTTTTGTCGGAATTTTTGATGTCGAAGTTGTTTCGACCAAAGTTATCGAGTCATGGACCCGTGTTATTCCATGACATGTTACAAATCATAAGGTGAAATTAATTTGTTGACCGTTAGCGTAAATCCCTTGGCACAAATAACAAGCAGTTTTGCTAAATAGGACTATTGCTGGATTTCAGTATAACTTATGTTTATGCCATGGAAAGCATAAATCAGGGGAGAAATTGAAACATGAACACCAATATTATCATGATTATTGTCACCATTATCGGAAATCACGGAGAATAGGTAAATGATGACTTAATCACTGCAGAGACATTGACATGGAAATATAGTTACTATTGAGTGAAGAGAAGTGGAAAGTGATTCTACAATTGAAGGGAAGTAGTCTTTATTGGAGTAAATAAAAGTTAGACATTACATAGGATATCAGATAATTACGAATTATAATACAAAGTATTAATAAAAAGAAGGTCATGTAAAGAAAAAATAGAACCGAGAAAGATAAAAAAACATGAGGAGTTAAAATTATTGTGCATCAAACAGGATTTTTACTGTAATAACGTTTTAGGAATTTGAATAGGCAAAGATTGTAATACACAAGAATTGTAAGGCCAACATTAGAAATGGGCTTCGGAGTAGTCAATATAACACCAAGATATTTATAGAGATGTATAATAGAGATGTTGATGGCAGAGGAGACATCAAAACTGAAATAAAAGTTGGAGAAAGGGATGTGACAGATGTCAGTAAAAAAATTAAGATTGTTAGGAAAATACCATTTAGAAATAAGAACGGGAAATAAATATTGGATTAATAAAGAATAGAGACCTTATTAGATAAGCGAGAAAAGGAGAATGGGTATAAAGAAAGTTTCCCCTTACGTTAAGTAAACCTTTTATTTTTTTCTCTAACTCGTTTACCCACTATTCCATTGATCACGAGCATTAATCAGAGAAAGGAAGCATAACGAATTATGTTCTATCTTATTGTTAATAAGGGAGACGCAATACCTTAAAATAAATACAATTTAAAGTAAAATAGAAAAAGTAGTAATTTACCATTGAATTGATTCTGATGACTCTCTCTTGGGGCTCCAGATAATCGTACAGGAACCTCCCGGTGTCTTTCGCCTTGGACATGAGTCCATCATCCAAGTCCCCGGCTATAAGAGAAGCAGCCACGCTTGGCTCAGCCCCTTCCAGTAGATCAGGACTAATTCCCAATCCCCCGACGAGGGAACTCTAAACGTTTTTCAACAATTCAATGTAACTCGCGATGCGTAATGAAATAACTTCGAGATCGTGACCCAGTAATAGGTAAAATACACTCTCGAATATGGCAGTTGAAGCATCGATATAAAAAGATTAAAGGGGTTCAAAATGGCGAGTATTTCAATATGATATATTTTAGATGCAATGATAGAATGCAACGATAGATAGATAATGTATATAGTAAAATGTATAAATTTATATTGAAACGAACAACGGATTTTTTGGCCGGGGAAAGCTCAGTCAGTTTGAGATGCTATTGGGAATGTGAAGTACAGGGGATAGTTGGCGTGCGCGGTTAAAAAGCACGAGTGAACAATAGCTGGTGCGATAATTAATGGATATGTGAGATCAGTGATTCTTCACATGCAAGCAATTAGAAGTCACAATGTTTATTTGATACAGTTTAAGCAAATGCGTGCATTTCTTCAGTTAAACTCAGTTATACAGAAACATATTATTTTTTGGATTTTATTAAATAAAATATGACGAACAAATTCGCTAAAATATCCCAGATGCAAATGAAGCAGTACAACGCATATGTTTTATATTTCGAACGTTTATTTATTAATAAATTAAATTAATCGGATATTTTGTTTATTAAAACTGACGAAATAGTTGCTGGAAATGCAATACTTGTCCAATATGTGGCTATGAGAAGGTGAAATCCACTCTAATGTTCTAAAATTATAATTTCGTTGAATTTTACTGAATCTTGAACTGTGCTTAGAAATTCTAGGTAGAATTTAGTATGCTAGACAAATTTGAGAAACAAAGCCATTCCATTTTATTAAGAAAAGTGACCGTTTCATTGGATCCTCTTTAGTTTGTGGAAACTGATAAAGTCCCCGAGTTTAATAAATTGGATTTTTTATTTTCAATCAACAAAAAAGTTAATTTTAGGAGATCATCACACATGCCAGTCAGAGTTTTTTTAATGTGCTTTGCTATTTGCTTCGTTTACCTGCTTCATAAGAATCAGAGAAATAGTTTTTAGATACGGCATAGTAAATTTGTAACCACGAAACTATAGCTCAATAAGTACCTCATGATAATGGTTCCGCTTTACTTTGACATTAAAGCTAGAAACTTAACGAGAATGATGTTTCGATGCTTAATTAATAGTAAACATAAAAAAAAAAATAAATAATTGAGCTTGAATCATAAATGGTGAAAAATAATTCTTGTTGTTAAGTGAAACTAATATGCCAAGCCTGATTTAAAATTATATTGGATTGTGCCACTAGTAACTAATTAAGTGAATAATGTGTATTGGACCATAGAAAAATGTTCAGAAAAGGCAATTTATAGTTGCTACTTTATTCTTCGCAGAAATGCACCTAAATGAGATTGGTTTTTCTGCTACTTTAAAGAGGAAATAGGGTTTGGCGCTGCAAAAATCAATTTTCTTTCATTGTATTGAAGAGATACTGTAACTATTAACGAATATTTCAAGGCTAAATTCGATGTCCTTTGTTCAGATTAATGTGCAATGCGAGTTAATAAGTAATTAACAGTAACTGGCATAAAAAGGAGAATGTTTATTTTCTACCTAAGAATGAACTAAAACCTAGTTTGTAACATCTATGTGCACTTAGAAAAATAAATGCAAGAATTGTGAAGAATATTTGTTTCATATATTTAGCTTGGAAAGTCTAGCACGACCATGAAATTTTATGAAAACTGCAGGAAGTTTAAAATTCCAATTTATGCACTTTTATTTTTCAAATCAGATTATATTGACTATGGAGATTTGAAAACCAATCATTTGTTACAGCTATAATAATAAAGTTAGGATAATATAATATCTAATACTACTCATCAATTTTGAGGAATGTAAATAATGCATGAGGCCTGGAGAAAGTTAAATTGACTTGCCTGTCAAAAATCCTCGTTACGGGAATTATCCAAACGGAAGAATCAGTTCGTACCAGTGGCAGGAGGCTATAATTCTTGGAAATATGTCTGAATCCCCTATCATTTCACCATATGGTTTAGGAAAAATTCTTCCCAATAAACGAAGATGTATCGAGACATGAATCATTCGCTAGATATTTAAGGGACTGTTTTCGACAAAATTCAAACGAATATTTCAATTATGCAATTTAACCCTTTGCTCCAAAATATCTGAATTTCCACGTAAAAATTAGTTACATGTGTATTTAGAATCATGTACAGTTGACTACTTATTCATCAAAGAAAATTCAGCCCTGTTAATGACGACGAATTTTGATAAATATATGCAAATAGCTTGAAAGTTTCAATAAATTTTAATCAAACCCTATTTCTCCCGTTCACACCTAGCTTGAAGCTTTTTTTCAAAATGGATCCCGAAATGGCTTCAAAGGTGGCTATTTTCTGACTTAAAAAATGCTAATCTCGATATCGCAGCTGATCGTTTTTTTAAGGTATCTTGAAAAACTGTAAAAAATCGTGATTTTTACGAGTTTTTTGCAATAATATTGCAAATTACTAACCTGACGACAAAAAGTATCAAATAAAACATGAAGAGGATAATATTCTCCATAAAAAAGTGAAATACATTATATAATAAGCGTTTTTGTAAAATCTATAGTTTCTGCATAAAGGAGTGACGAATTTTATACGATTTATTTGGATCCATTTACAATTATATATAAAGATTTTTTAGATTTATAATCCACTACTTAGAATTTATAAATATAAAACGCAAAGTTTATGGTAATATATGTATATATACATTTCCAAAGAAACTTTTTCGTAAAAACGGGTTAAATAAAAAAAACACAAAGTTCGAGGGTATATTTTTGAAAACGGTTTTATTTTGATGAGCTGATTCATGTCCAGTTCAAAGAGAACCGTAACACAAAAAAAAGATCATTTTTAGCTTTCCCCAGGGACTATTGAGCTCTCAAAAATAATCTATTTCGCCTTTTTTATGGAAAATATTATCCTCTTCATTTTTTATTTGATACTTTTTGTCCTCAGATTAGTAATTTGCAATATAAAGGCAAAAAACTCGTAAAAATCACGATTTTTTAGGTGTTTCAAGATATCTTAAGAAAACGATCAGCTGCGATATCGAGTATCATAAAATAGCTACCTTTGAAGCTATCAAAGCCAATTTTGGATCCATTTACAAAAAACGTTTGCAAACTTCAAGAGAGGTATGCTTTAAGCTTGACTCCAGCAAATAACATTCACAGCAAACTAAAACATATTGGAACGAATTTAAAAACCCGCTGTTTTTAATACAATTTAATTCCGTTTCGTTACAATTTAATATAATGTGTTCCTTCGACAGTTACCGTTCCTTTTATGTTCTCCAATTATTAATTAAGAAAGAAAATGAATAAGAAAATTAGTTCGTTCAGATTCATTCTCGTTTACTGATCAATTGCCAAAAAAACGAAAAAGAATTGAATCGAATTTATTGTTTAAAATTAAAAAACATAACCTACAAAATCATGGAATTGCTTTTTTTTCGTATGTATTTGAAAACATTCATTTCATTGGCATTAAAAGATGATAACAAGTTAACGCCGAAATTGTGTGTCATAAACATAACAATTTTCTTTTATCCTTTTTTGCATAACGAAGAATAATAAATCATATATCCAATATATTAACTCGGAAAATTTTAAATGATATTAGTGCCGTTCAATCAGATATTGTTAAGAAACCGGGTATTAAATATATCGAGTTTTCAATTCATTTCAATGCGTTCTCGTTTGCTGGACAGTTGTCATAAAAACGTTTTTTAAATTTAAAGGTACACAAGTTACTTATTTAAATGGTTACATTAAAATCGAAAGAAAATATCTGTAGGTAGGGAACGTTATTTCACTATCAAGATGATTTAACGTTTCTCTGTAAATTAAGAAAATGTTTGTGCTTGAAAATGTCACGTACAAATGAACCTTACTTATACTAGCTTTACACGAATATTTTTATTCTGGATGTTTCTAGGCTAGAAATTTACAATCAGTTTCTAAAATCCTTGCAAAACATATAATTTTCTTTATAAACTTGACTGAAAATTTAAAAATTATTGCAAATAATTTGTGAGTGTCAATAAAAATCTTAAATGTGACTTCCTTTACGATAGAAAGATATCAGCACCAGCTAATCTTATTATTTTATAATGGTATGTAGATCTTAAATGTAATTACTACTCTCTTATTTTTAGATACTGTAAGTAATGTAAGTAACGTTATCATAGTAATTGTTTAATTATTGATTTTTGTTAATCCTTTAACATGAATTAGTTAATTTTAACACTGGATTTTATATATAGGTACTGTAGCCAGTGACATGTAATTTGATCAAACGACTTATAACGTTTAATCGATTTTATATGCTGAAGTTAAAATTTTAGAATTAACTGAAATCAATAATTGCAACAACTAATAAACTAATAGTATTCTAGCCAAAATATGCTTATTATAACTACATAATTAGCATATATGTATACTACGAACCAACTTATATATTACTAGTTACTTCTTTCAATATACATTTTGCTAAAATAATAAAAACTGGTAATAAATTAGAGCCATAATATAGTTTAGTATTAGGTATAAAAATTATGATAAGATATTACTTATTTCTGACAATAGTGTAAGAATTTTTAATAAATTCACCCGTAATTTTGCTTAAGCATAAAAAAATGAAGCAAATTCGTCTCTAATATAAGAGAAAAGAAGCGTGAAATGCATTTAATTCCATAGCAGCCAGCTAAGCATACTTAGAATAAGAATTTTGTGCATAATTTCGATAATGAAGAACAATATCAAGAAAGAAATAGAAACAGCGAGGAAAACGCCAAGATCAAACGCATTCAGCCCATTCGTCGTTCATCGAAGTGATCGAATAATTAGCTGAGCACGCTGCAATGACCATCGTTGTCAAAAATGAAATTCAGACGGTTGATTCAAAATCGAGAACCTCGTTAGAATATGAAATCAATTATTGACGTCTTGATGAAAAAGATGCTTTTATCTTGGCTGCTTTCTCCTCGGTGGAAGCGTATGTGAACCATCGAGCTCTACCTTGCGGGATGCGCAGGGACTTGGGGGAAGGCTTCTGGAGGCCGGACCAATACCAGCATTCGGTGGGGCCAGACAACTTGTACTTCCGGCCTTCTTCAGGCCCAACAGTGTGTTAGCTATGCTAGCCTTCACAGCCATCATACTCGCACCCTAATTAATTCATCGATTAATGTCATCGCAGTTTCAACATTTCCATCCACACCCAGCCTGTCACCACTTGTCCATCATTTTAAATATACCCAGATCTCCAAAATCTTTTCTTTCGTCATTTAAACTAACCTTTACAACGATATTCTTTCAATGATAATTAAGTAATGGTAAATCTCAAATTTCAAGCAGTTTCTTATGTATTGATCTAGTTATAATAAATGATGCGACAATAAAGTAGGAAATATTACTAATTCGAAGTACAATAGTTATTTAATAATTGAATGTGTCGACTGAAAAATATTAAGATTGGGTAGAAGAAAACTTACCCGTAATCGTAACCTAATTTATGTATGTATGTTTATTGCAATTACATGTAGAATGTGTACAAGAATTGCATATAGGAAACCAATCAGATTTAGTATAATCGCAGAATGTCTTGAATTAGATTTCCTACAATGGACAGCAAATGTAAAGACAATATTTTTTTAGTAATGTTTTCAGGACAATTACTCCTAAAATCAATTAGTCATTGATGAAAAATAATATGACTTTCTGAAGAAATTAATAAATTGGACATTTTAATTAAATGGTCCATGAAATTATTGAATTAATGGTTTCTTATATGCACTTCTATGTCAATATTTAATTGAGTTACATTAGTATCAAATTTGTACATGTTGTTATTACAGTAGTATTTATTTTATCTAAATTACTCTTTCAATCAGAAATTACGTAACGCATGAATTTATGAAACACAATATTTTGAAAACTACCAATTGATCAATTGCAACATAATTAATTTGATGAATTTGTATAAGTCATGAATATAATGATTACAAATGATCGAACACACGGATCTGACAGATTTTCGTTCATAAGTAAAAAAAATTCTTACAAAAATCGTGTTTTGGATATCAAGATTTCTCTGGAAATTTGAATTTTTACAGTACTGGCCAATTAAACATTGAAATGAAAAGTAATTTTTTAAGTTGCTATTTAAAAAATAATTTTTCGGCAATTGACTTTAGGCTTGCACAGAATCATCGTTGATGATAGACGTTTGTAAAAATATGCTGCTGAGGTATGTGCCTGTTGTGAACATTTAAAAAAAACTCCAAGAACCTAGCGTACCTTGCGTTTTTGAAAAATTATCTTTTATTTATTGAATCGTTTTTCACGTAGTCGGATTTTGTTATAAATTGGTATATAGGGGTTTTTTGGGTCGCTGATTACGAATTTGGAGTGACAATTCCAAAATCCAAAATGTCGGATCCCGTTAATCAGCCAAGAATTTAAAGTTTAGTCCGCCATATTGGATCCGCCATTTTCAATTTCGAAAATTTGACAATGGATTCCTAATCAGCGACCCCGAAAACCCCCGAGTAACAAGTTTTGAGTCAATTGGTTGAAAAGAAAAGTTCGTGGCACAGAAGGTTAAAATTTAAAAAACTGATTATTTTTATTCGAAATTTGTCAATAAGTTAGAGTATTATTTACTTATAAATATTTAAAATTGATATTTTGATCAAAAGTTATTAACAAGAACGTTAGGCCGAGTATACTCGTCTTCATGCATACGGTCACGTTTCGTTTGTACGAGTATACTCGGCTTTGTGCGCAGGAGGGTAAAATATGCCATTTTGGCTTCATACATTTTATTCAGAATTACAAAAGGGAAAGAACCTACTTTGGTAAAAATGTGGTCCTTGCTTTGAAACAGAAAAACATTGATGCAAATAGTATTTCATCGTTGCGTTAATGGATTGAAAAATCACTTATTTTCATTAGCACATAAGTAGGGCTGTCAAGAATCATGTGTAATGTGATTTTTCTTGGACATGGTTTGAAAGATATAGCATTGAGTATGTGTTAAAATTTGACGACATAAATGAAAAAATGAAATTTTTAAATTCCAAAAGATTTTTACTATTACATAAATAATTGAAAAACCAATCGATTTATGAATTCTAATATGTGCCATAACTTTTTTCGGGGTCGCTGTGATTCTGATGACAGAAATACGAAATTAAAAATGGCGGATACAATATGGCGGACAAATTTTTAAAAATTAATCGAATTTTCCTGGAATTTGTTACTCGGGGGTTTTTGGGGTCGCTCAGTATGAATTTGATATAAAATTTTTAAATTCAAGATGGAGGTTACAAAATAGTGCACGAATTTACAAAAAATCATCGGATTTTCCTGAAAATTTTGTTTTGGGGGTTTTCGAGATCGTCAAACACAAATTTGATCTCAGATGTTTTAAATTCATAATGGCGGTTCCCAGATGGAAGACAAATTTAGAAAAATTCATCGAATTATTATTTTGGGGTTTTCAGGATCGTTGAATACGAATTTGATTAGAGATTTTTTAAATTCAAAATGGCGGATGAATTTGTAAAACTCATCGGATTTATCTGAAACTTATTACACGGGGGTTTTCGGGGTCACTGAATATGAAATTGATCTCAAATTGTCAAAATTAAAAATGGCGAATTTAATATTACCATATATTTACGTTAAAAATCGCGCTTTTCCAGCTGATAACTCGTTTATAAATTTTCAAAACAAAATATCAAGTAAGTATGATGTACGAATGATATTTTTTTTATCAATCTTAATAAACAAACAGTTTCTGTTTTAATTTGTCAACCTCGATATTTAATTATGATACTAAAAAGTAAATATTTGCTACTTCAGTTTCTGCAGCTTAATACAAAGAATTATTAAAATATATTAATTTATTGTGTAACGAGACACGCCAAGATAATGATTCTCATGCTCATCCTTCTTTATCAGCGTGACCGCTAATATTACGAAGAAAATGTTTCTAACCTTTTTTGTACAAAATTTTCCCCTCTAAATTTTTTGTCTGATACATTTCTTTGTCAGATTTATATTTTTCAAAATAAATGCAAAAATACTATAAGAAAAAATTATATTCGGCAGTTTTTTCAAGATGGCGGCCAAGATATGGCCGATCGTTAATTTGTATTATCATATTCGTAACCAGGAGGCAAAAATGCGGCAAAATTTTATATTATATATATTTAAGCTATTGTAAAACTTCTAAAGTTTTACCAACATTTTTTTTCATTTTTTCCAATTAAATCTTTGAAGCATACATTTTTCTTTACGCTGAAAATAGCTGAAATTTGTTACTCGGTGGTTTTTGGGATCACTTATTACGAATCAGGCCTCGGGTTTACAACATCTAAAATGGCGGATACATAATGGCCGACCGAAATGTAAAAACGAGTCAGATTCACCCTCAATTTCTGTCGGCCATTTTGGATTCGCCATTTTTAATTTTGAAAATCTCAGGCCTGATTCATAATCACTGATCCCGAAAACCCCCGAGTACCCAATTTCACCTGGATCAAGTAAATGTGTGCAATTCCGTCGGCCATATTGGATCCGCCTTTTTGAATTTTGAAAATCTGAAGACAGATTCGTAATCAGCGACCCCGAAAACCTCCGAGAACCCAGTCTTGTCACATTTGAGTGACGTTGTCTTCTCCACATATATTTTTCGTAAAATATCCACCATTTTTACACGTTGTTTAATTTTTTAAACAATATAAGATGATAATTAATTAAAAATATGTATTTATTTACATTTCCTAACATGTTCTTGAAGTGAGGAAGCAAAAATTTGCAGCACAATTAATTATTAATTACCTTAAATATATAAATAATGAATTACAAAAATGTGTAGCATATATGCTACACCGTGCTTCAAAGGGTTAAAAAAAACATCAAAAGTCAGTGACGCGACCTTTTTCTTATTCTTTCAGACCCTCCAAATGAAACTATATGGTTAGATGATGTGCCATAAACAGAAAAATTAAATTTTTTTGAAGTCCAAATATCCCAATTTCCAGAGAAATCCTCATATACGTTATTTCCGTTACACTCATGTTTCAAATGCAAAAGAACGAAATATATGTGTTATCTTTCGATTAATTGTATATATTAGTTGTATGTGTATATGTATTTTGAAATAAATTACCACAATAATCAAATAATATAAAATGATATGTTCATTCAGTCATCTTTTTACCCAAAAAAGTAATAAATGATTCAACGAATTAATAATTGCTATTGAACACAAAATATAAGAACTGTTAGTAGTTATTCTTAGAGATATCATTCTTGGAATTGTATTTTGCATTTTAACTTTGTACACTGCTGTCTACGATATGAAATTTTACCCTCCGACGCCATATGTTAGGAAAAAGGGTGCAAGTCTACAAAAAAACCTTCACCCTTGTATGTGCGACTTGTCACATTTTATTGTCAACAATATTAGCAAATCATGCGGAATTAACAATGTTCATATATTTACAGAAGAATGAAGGGTGCATTACGCCTGTCATCGTGTTAGTAGGCAACGCTCTACGCCTACCCTATACAATGCATTCTTCATTGATTCTACTATCTCTCGTTGAAAGTTACATCGTAATATAAAAATGAAAATATATAATTATATATTTTCTCCTACAGATATGTTCCATTAATAAAAAAAATAAAGCTCTATTACTTTTACGTTTCGCATTGCGAAAGACTAGAGTATTGACTAGTATCGGTTAATTGTAGTTTTTCATTTTTTACAGTCACATCGAAAAATTAACGCTGTTTAATCGTGCGAGGAGGTCATTCGGGTTGCTTGTCTTAATTTAACTGCAAAAATATAACTCGTCAGAAGACCTCAGTGTATGCGCTTTGTTTTTTTACCCGGTTAAAGATATAAATGCAATAAAAATTCATGAATACTGAAATATTTTACCACGTGCCCAGTACCTGAACGTTTTCTTCGCAACCCGTCAGAGAGATTTCTGGGCCTACTTCTCCAGCAATCGTATTCGGCTCTACTTCGTCGGCTTCGAATGCCAAGGTACTCAGACTTTCTGCACCACATGCTCCTGAGGCTTGACAGCGGGCTTCGCACTTTTTATGACAAACCATTCCACAATCTCGACATTGAACTGCATCTTTTAACCAAATCTATACGAATGAAATGTATGATTAAAGAAGTGTCAATTTGGACTTTTCAAGTTTATATCTAATTTTTTTAACCCAATTTGAACGTGGTTTACTAATAAACATTTTTATGTATTCATTCTAAAATTTATACTGTAAAAAATGAGAATTTTACAGTCTCATTGTAATTTTCATTTTTTATTTTAGTAATATTTTCATGTGTAAGCATAAAATTTTTACTAGTTGAGGTTAGGGATTTTACAACAAGTAAAATTACAAAAATCCACTGTAAAAAATGATAATGTAGTAACAGAAAAGTAGTAATCTACGGTCAAAAATGTTATTTTGCAATACTTGAATTGATTTTTCCAGTAATTGATGCAATTTCTCGCACTTTGTAATCAGTCCATGTAACCTCAAAAAAAAATATCAAAGAAATTAATTGAGTTTTGACCGAGAATTTCTAAGAATAGATGATTTTCCCTTATTGCCAATGTATATTTCGGTATTATCTTATTATAATAAAGGATAAGATTTTAATATAAGTATAGAAATAAAAATTTCAATAATAAAAGTTAAATCTCGAAACAATAAATAATAATTTTTCAAGTTGAAAGTGATTTAACATATTTACAACGCAGTTACATATTTGTACGTTTCAAAAAAATATTCATTATGCTTATCTTGTGCGAATTTGACTTGTTTGTAAACTAAATAAATTAATGAAACAAATATTTATTATAAATACAAAGTAACAACAAATAAAAATTTAATTGTAATAGTTATAGTTTCGATGGTAAAAATTAAGTTTTTCTCTTTTGTTTTATGTTTTGCGCCGCTAAAGGGCGCCACTCGCAACTCGCCTTTCACGGCCCATTCGAACATTCCGAAGAAAACACATTTTGAATGAAATTTTATAGCATTAATTTGTCATTTTTCTTCGTATAATTAGAATTTTAAACTTCGAAAAAGAATTTTATTATAATATTTGAAGTTTTACATTGTCAAATAATTTTTACAAACCTAATTGTGTTTTTATCTTTAACGGTAAATGTACCATGTATAGCGTGGGCTCGATTTTGATGCACCTACAGCGTGGGGAAAATACTGCGCGTTGTAATTTACATAACCTTGTAAAATTCCTAACCTCGTAGAAAATTTACGTCGTACGTGGACATATCACCATCTTTTTACGAATGAAAATTACAAGAAATTTGTAAAGTTCATTTCCATTTTTTACAGTGTGTCGTAAAATTCTTAACCTCAATTGGTAAAAACTGTATGTTACATATAAGAATATTACCAAATTTGAATACAATGAAAATTACAATGAGACTGTAAAATTCTCATCTTTTACAGTGTATGTAAAGCTAGATAAGAAATTATTCTATTTTTTAAAAGTTTTTCAAATTTAATAAATATATTATAAATACGTATATTTATCATAATAATACCTTTTTCGAACAGAAGTCGCAATGCGTAAATCTATGGAAATGTGTTCTAATAAAATCGTGCAATTTCTTATCATTGTTGTCCCCAGCAAGGTTAGGCTGAACTTTAAGACTTTCTCCGGTACTCTTTTTCATATTATCAGTCATATTTTGATCACTCGGTCGACTTGAAGTCCACGCATATGACAATAACATATCACCATAACATAGAGTTGGGTCAAAACCCGAATATCCCTGAAGCTTTGATGCAGTTGTGCCTGGAGTTACTGCAGGTACAAACAATTGTATAAATATTATTTCTTAAAATACAAAATATATTTGGAAATCGTACCGTTGTCGGGAGGCAGAAGTGGATGACATTTAAGATATTGGCCAGTAGAAAAAGTGGAACACTGAGTCAGTATCAGTTTAATGGGAACATTGAGATATCCTACTAATTTTGGCTGCCACTCGCTGCCTTTCATGCGTGCCCAGACTCCGATATTTAAATACTGCAGCTCTGACTCAATCTGGAAGCTTCGAATTTCGTTAAAGGCAATACGTGAAGCATAAGCTTTGTCTTTTGTAGCATGATACAGATCAGAGACACTAATCGTCGACACATCATCCGCTATGTAAGATTGAACGCTGCTCGATAAGCTGGACATATTTGACCCGGTTGAAATTCGCCTGGACGGAGTATCTGGCATTTGTACCTCCTCGGCTACGTGAATACTACTTTTTCGTCTACGGAATAAACGACTCCCACTTTCCACTTTTTCTGTCGAATCGGTATCTAAATCTCTCAAATCGGAGAACTTAATTTGTGTATCGAATTTAGGCTTGAAACCATCTTCGGAAGTTACAGGCTCTCCTTTTATAGAGTATTCGCTCTTTGAAGACTTTCTATCTATACTTCGGTCAGAATTTTTTTCAGTAAGAGATCCTTTCTCAGATTCCCCTTTCGCCTTATCCGCATCGTATTTCGAGTACCTTCGCTCGACTCGAATGATAAATCTCCTCTGTGTAGCATTTTTTACTAGCTTTGCTACTTGGTTCATACTTGTTACTTTCTTACCGTTAACTGCTACAACAATATCACCACGTTTCATTTCGGCTATCGCAGCAGGGCTACCAGCAATTATCGTTTCGACAAGCACACAGTTTTGTCCAACTTCAGGTAAGGATTCCTGTTTGAATACTACACCTAGCTGTTGAGAACTAATTTTGCTGATTATCAAATCCAGCACCATGTAAGGAACTCCATTGTACTGAGTGAGATACACCCATGGTATCGAATCTATACTCAGAGTGCAATAAATTTCGCTCTGATATGCGTCCTCTCCGTTAAGAGTTATCGTGTCAAGATTTAAACGATTAACTTCCAAAAGAGTTACTTCCAATTTTCCGGGAGTGAGCTGCAGAGCTCCAATCTGAAAACATTCAATATATATCTCAATTAATCATTTACATTTAAACTAGAATTATTAACCCTCTTACGCCCGATGCCGTATACGTCGGAGCCTTTTCTTTCATAAATTGAAAACTATACAACATTTTGAGGGTGTACTCTTTAAGATAGGCTGCGATAGAAAGTCTAAAATTTAATCGTTGCATTAAAAAACGGGGGTAAACTTTCAATGACATTTGCAATAAATTCAGTATCGTATCCGCAATAATTTTTCATTGTTATCTCTTGAACTAGAAGACTTGTCAACATCTATTCAATTCTACAAAATGTGTGTCTTAATAGCGATTTACATGTAAATCTATAATGGTGTATATCAGATCGCAAGTGACGTCTCAAAAAATAAACAATGCAGTATTTCAGGGCAGAAAAAGATTAGGGGCATCCTATTTTTTTCAATTTTCTTTCAGAATGTGTGATTTCATTTCCTGTTTTATGTAAGTAAATATTTTGCTTATAATATATATTCAATTTTTTTTAATTTATCCATTTTTGAAATTCTAACGGGATCCCCTTATAATTTTGATGAAAAAGTAAATCTAGATATATATTTATTTATTCATCATTTTCATTTTAAAATTGCAAATTGAAATTCTTCATAGGCGATTCCCAATCCAAAAATCGTTATACACCAATTTTTATCAACTACTATCAAGTATAACTCCATACTAATAATACAATAGTGGCATTATTGATACTAATAGTGGCATTGATAGTTACTTCTGCTGTTACTAGTACCTATAAATATATTATCTCTAATAATCAACAGTGTGGGAGTCATTACGAAATCTACCACCAGATGCCCTCACGGATCGCGCACGTATTTTTCCTTCCCATTATAAAAATGGTATTCTATTATGTAAGAAATCGTCGGGTACGATTAGATTACATATTATTTGCGACAAATGAAGTGATCTTTCCAAATTGGTCATTAATATTGGATCGGCCATTTTTAATTTCAATAATCTGATATTAGATTTGGAATCAGCGACACCGAAAACCCCCGAGTGCAGTACCCAGCAAACAGAAAGGAATTCAAGGAATTGAGAGAAATTGAAAGGAATTAACAAGCATACGTCTCGAATCCCATTAATGACTATCTGGAATTGAAATTTTTTCAAAAGGTTAGGGTCGTATTTTCTATTCCGCGATCAAAATTGACTAGTAAACAATTTTAATTCTTTTGCATTCCTTTGGATCCAAAAGAATGAAATAAGGTTATTGTAATATTTTAATTCCTGATCCAAAAATGGCCAGAAAGCCATTTTAATTCCTTTCAATCCCACGATGAACTGTAAGGTTATCTATTTTTAAATTCCCACACTGAAATTCGCCATCCAGTAGTTTTAATTCCTTTGAATCTCTAGAAAGAAAGGCGATTTTTAATTCCTATTCCGTGATTAATTCCGTAGAATTTTGAATTCCTATATTGGAATTCACAAACCGATTGTGTTAATGCCGTCAAATTTTTGCCATAAAATAAAATGCAGGCTATAATGATTTTGACCAAAAACCATGTTAAAGCCAAAATGGCCTTAGTATTGTTACTACTAACTTCTTAATCAATTTATTAATTACATGACTATTTAATTTTTTACTCAAAACGTCTGCAAACTTTCGAACCGAATAAACTTCCATTACATTGCTAGTTATACATTGGCACGAAATAGTACTTTTCGATACAAGGGCGTAAAAGTTTTTTTCTACGCATGCATATTCGTTTAAAAAACATTTTACGTTATGCCGAACAATATATTTTTATTTCATTTACCTAGCCTACAAAAGAACCGTACGCAGTAAAAAAAGTCTTAAAATTGTTACATATTCAATTCAGCACCGTAAAAGGCTTAATTTCAGCCCAAAATTATGCTAATTTTTTTATGACTAAATGATTTAATTTAAGAAAATTAGCTAAATTTTAGACTGAAATTAAGCCTTTTACAGTGCTTAATTTGAGATGTAACAATTGTAAGACTTTTTTTTTACTGTGTACACTTTGGAATTCAAAAAGATTCAAGGGAATTAAAAAAAAAAATTTTTATTCTTTTCAATTGCATTGGATGTAATTTCTCAGGAATTCATAGGAATCGGGAAGAAAAGAAAACAAATATTATTTTCCTCTAAATTCCATTGCATCCCGTCATTAATGGAATAAACAGGAAATAAATTTTTTAATTCCTCTCTATTCCTTTCTGTTTCATGGGTAGTCCTTCCCTTATTCTAATATTTCTCCTCTCGCGTTCTCCTCACTGACGTGTGTTGATGTGTGGATTTTCAAAATACAAATAACGGCGTATGAGCAGCAAAAAAAAAGAGACAAAAGTGAGACAGCAAATCTAAATAGTGGGGAAGAGGGGAAAATTAGAATAAAGAATAGATATCAGATATTTCCCCCACTCCAGCGGCAAGTGACACACGCATATTTACTATTCTCTGAACTCCCGGCTCGTTTTCATGGAAAGAAAATATCTGGATATTTAATTTGAACTATTATTTAAAAAAATGAATATATAAAATGTCTTATTTCGAGAAGTAATAAAAAAATTATATTCTGTATGTTTTTCTTTGTTAACTGAAACCGTTAAAACAAAGAGAATCGGAAGGGAAAAAGTTTTATTTTAACGCTTTGAATTTTGAGGTTAGGGTACTCGCATAAAAATTCAATAATAGGATTTTAAAGAAATATAGAAAAAAACAGTAATGTATTTTAATAAAAATGTAAATATTTGTTATTTGAATAGATTTTACTAATTTTGCAAAAGTAATATGAAGATATAAAATATCTAAATTATACTAATTACGAAATCAAATTTTAAAATTCCGCCAATATCTCAAAGTTCGATGTAATCGAACTACAGTGGCCCTTCCCTTATTTTAACTCCTATTACTTTAACTGCGTCCTTTATTTCAACTTTCTGTCGTCCCTTATGTTAACTTCTTCCCCTCGTGAGTTCCCCCACTATTCGCCATTTGAAAGTGTTCAAAAGAGTGCGGATTGCTGTTTGCGCTTGCGCATACAGGTGAAGAAAGACGCGACTATATCTCCTCTCTCTGTTTTTATTCTCTCATATTGCCAATGGTGATGATAAGGGGAAGCGATAATATAAGGGAAGAAGTCGCCATTTTCCTTGACTCGAAAAGTTAAAATAAGGGGAGGTCCACTGTAATGTACTCAGCGAATATCAGCTGCTATTACGGTAATTAGGCGAAGAGGGGGAAAAATATCTGATATTTATTGTCTACGTGAAAACGCATCTTAAGGGAAGAAGGCCGCCATCTTGCCTGACTGGACAAATTAGAATAAGGGAAGGACTGTGTACTGTCCAGTAGTTTTCACGCAGACAATAAATATCAGATATTTTTCCCCCTCTTCGCCTAATTACCGTAATAGCAGCTGATATTCGCCGAGTACATTACAGTGGCCCTCCCCTTATTTTAACTTTTCGAGTCAAAGAAAATGGCGACTTCTTCCTATATTATAATATTATTTTTGGATTTGCGAGGATTAGAATAATGAAAACCGCGAATTCAATTTCATCAAAATGAATCCATTTCCGTTTACTGGGAAGTCAAATCTATAACTTTGGATAGACATATAAATTTGGACGGTATAACTTAGCGCGGGGACTACTGTAAGAGCAGAGATTAGAATATGAGAAATTAGAATAAGGGAAGGACTACTGTACTGATTTTCAGGTAAATCGGGACACTTTTACAAAATTGATCCGCCATTTTGAATTTCCGAAAAATGACACCGGATTTGGAATCACAAAAACATTAAACTTGATACTTTTCTCCTTAATCATGTTGGTAAAAAAACATGGATAATTCGGGCGTAAGAGGGTTAATAACGTTTTACAGTAGCCACTAAACATGGCGGGAAATGTGAAAAGTATAATATTGATCATGAAACAACAATAATTTTACTAACCATGAGGATAATCGGAGGAGAGTTCAGGTCGATGGGATCTGGTTCGGATTATTTTGGTTGGGTACCCTGACTTAAGAGGTTAGAGATGTATTTGGTAAGTGCAATCATTAAGGAATATTGTAAATATTTACTTACATCTGATAAATCGATAACTTCATCATTAAGCCTACGGAAGAACGGTTTGTAACGCATTTTATAATGAGGTAGGGTGTGTTTTCGGCGGATAGCGCGACGAATTTGGCCAGTGATGAGAGAAATAATTTGGGGTTGTAACTGACGACCTTGGAACTGCGATTGGGCTTCCAGTTCTAAGATTGGATCCGAATAAAAACTGAGGGACCAATGCGTATACGGCACCCTCGTGAACTGCAGTCTTGCCTTCCCCGTAACTCGTTTCACTGATAACATAAAGTTTGAAAACATTTATAATTTTACAGCAGCTTAATTACAATAATTAATTTTGTTTACCTTGAAGCGCTAAGTATGCTGTCTTGCCCAATAACATTTTTACATCGATGGACATTTCGAAATTTCCTGAATAATGTAAATCGAGACACAGATCCAAAGTTTCTAGTAAACCTGTATCGGAGCAAATCTTTGCATCTGCTACTTCTAAACCTTTTATAGTTGGGAATTCGCTACCCAGATGTAAATTTCTTAACTGTAATAATTTGAAACAAAAATTTTAATATACATACGAATAATAAACTATTTTATTACTAATAGCACAATTTAAAGTTGTAAAAATTTACTTGAACACTGTCAAATAGTTTTCCAGTAGTCGAATGAGTCAGAAGTTCCTTAAATTCATTATTCAATTTCCTATAAATCCAAAGACGCACACGCTCTGCATTTCGTAGTTCGTTGAAGAGAAACTGAAGAGTTAGATTTATCGCCAAGTTCTCGTTGCCTTGCGATAAGCTTTGGCGGGACGAAGAACTACTTAAAGTTTTTTCTTCTTGCATCTTCGTTAGTAATTCTTCTGGCAATTCCGCTTTCCCAGGGATTGGTGGTCCCGATGGCGGTGGAGCCTCGGGAGCCATTTCTAGGTACTTTTTAAATAGATAGAATTGTACAAGCAACGTAAATGCTATTCCTACAAGGAAAGCCATTGCTGATAAAAAGAAAATGACGAAGATATCCATGGTTGGATAGTCAAGCAAGCTTATCGACGGAAGATATGTGGTTCCATACGCTGAAAATAAAACCGATTGATTCCTTAGGAGACAATAAAAATACTTGTGATGCAGCAGACGTTTAAATATTTATATTACAAACCTACGAGTCTGCATCGAATTGACTAACTAAGCAGCAAGGGGTGTTTGGTAGAATCCTTTCAATTTCCATTCTACTTTGAGCGCTGAAGATACCGTTGTAGAATATTTCTGTTGCATTAGGGTCGTGCTCCTCGTTGAATTGAGGAAACAACTCAGAAAACCAGAGCCAAGAGAAGCTCATTGGGAAGAATTCGCATGATCATACGCTCGAAAACGTTGGCAATGTGATATCGCGAAAATCCGATTCCTGTAAAACTCGGCAGGAAACCGAAAAGGAAAAAGAAAAAAAAAAGGAACGTGGGTAAATTGTATCTCGACAACTCCTTATCGATTTTAACCGCCATGTTGATTGAAGGCCGTCAACGAGGGGGACAAACGGGACAATCCATGAACTTGGTGGATTGAAATTATAAACGGCAGAAAACTTATTGTTAGAAGAAATTCGTTGACGTTTACTCACGTGTCACGGTTTTCGCGCATATTTCTGCGCTAGATTCGCATACTAATTGTGTACTTTTCCTTTGCCGTTAGTTTGGAAGTTAATTTGCTACACTGCTACACAAGATGCACACGATCGACGCGGACACTCATCAGCTGATTTTGACAGAAAAACGGGCGGTGGATGTTGCGCACGCGTCCTGACATTAAATTACCGAGAGGAGCAGTGCATATACCGGGTGGCCACGGAATATCGGAGCACAGGGTCAGGTCACGTACATAATTCACTTTTACACCAAACAAAAATAGATTTGACAAAATTTTAATAAAAAATGCTTTACTCAGTGCTGATCCTTGATTTTTTCAGTTGTTCCAATTTTGCCTTTCCTGCCGAAAAAATACTATAGAACACGATTCAGAAAATATGTAGAGCACCATACAGATTATATTTATTAAGAAAAAAAGTAGCTATCTGAATATTAACGTTATAGAAATGTTGAGGGCTTACCATTTTATTAAAAACTTCCTTCAAAACTTAAAACAGTAAATAATATTGCGAATCAAGTGTAAAAAGACCTCGCCTTAAATTTAAATTTGTATGGTTTTTGCACCATTATATAGTTTTTGCGCTACACAAAGTTAAATTTAGGACGAGGTCTTTTTACACGGGATTCGCAATATTTCTTACCTTTTTGAGTTTTGACGGAAGTTTTGAATGAAAATGTATGCCCTCAACATTTCTATAACGTAAATATTCAGGTATTTAGCTACTTTTTTATATACCAGCAAACGAAAATTTAATGAAATTCATTGAGTGATTTTGAATGAATCTCTATAGATTTGAATTGGTTTTCTTAATCATTAAATAGCAATAGAAATCTATTCAACAGAGCTGTAACCAATGATTTTCTATTGTTTTAAAATCATTGATTTCAGTACGTGCTTATTATATTATTGAAATTCATTCAATTTCATTGGCTTTCCCATTTTTAATGATTTTGCATTAATAAAAGGTTTTACGTTTTATATATTAATTTTTCTAATTATTTATTATTACATCTTGTCACATAATTTATATTTATTAATTACAATCTTTTAGAGTAGATTAAACTATCTTAAGGGGGTACAATTAAGTAGTAATCAAAGCTAAAAAATGTAAATTAAAAAGTTGCAACTAATTTTTTTTTTAATGGAGGCTTCATAAAGGAAATTCTAACCATTGTTTACTATCTTTTTGCGCCATACAAAGTTAAATTTAGGACGAGGTCTTTTTACACAATATTATTTACTTATTAAAGTTTTGACGGAATTTCCAATGAAATTGTATGTCCTCAACATTTCTATAACGTAAATATTTAGATAAATTTTTCTTAATAAATATAATTTGTATGCCCAATAAACGAAAATTCATTGAAGACCCATTGAAATTCATTGATTGCATGACTTCTGAATTGGTTTTCTTAGCTTCTGCAATGAATTTCAATGAGAAAATGTGTTTCAATGATTTTTAATGGTTTCGTTGAATGAATTTCAATTGAAAAGTGCGAATAGAACAATTGCAAGTTGAATGAATTTCAATGGAAAAATAGTTATATTTGCCGCGAATGGATTTGAATGGATAGTTAATTATTACAGGACAACAAATTTAATGATTTTGAATTGAAAAAAATTTAAATGAAAATGCAACTGATATGAATGAAATCGAATAGGTTATTGCCAATAGCAAAGTTGGGAGGTAAATGATTTTGAATGGAAATAAAACATTTAAATGAAACAATCGTTTAAAAAATTATAAAAAGTTGGTTCTTTAGTCATTTTTGACAAGGAATTCAAAGATAGTATAATAAAAATTGAAAAAAAATTGTTAGACTCAAAACAATTTTTTACTCGAAAAGAAATTTTTTAAAATACGTTTTTCTGTTCACCAAACTTTTTTTGAAAGTTTACATTAATTTAGCGAATTTCAATGGGTCAAAGAAATTCGTTCTTGAGTAACTTTTGACGCAGATGTCACTGGTGTTGGGATAAAAAATGTAAAAATATGTTTGTTAAATTTAATTTCTTTAAATCAATCCGTAATTAAAAAAAATGTGTTCTTATGTTCACTCTAACTTTTGAACATTTTAAATCAATTTAGAAGAAAGTAGTAATGAGAAAATCAAAATTAAAAATTACTGAATCGAATTTTCAAATTTTGAGTTTCATAAATGCAATTCTAACAATTTTTTATGCTCTCTTAAGAAAATTAGAGAAACTTTCTCCAATATCGAAAAATCACGTATTGCACAAAATTCTCGGCCAATTCTCTTTAATTGTTTTTGATTCTTTTTAGATGATAGTAAACAATGGTCAGAATTGCCTTTATGAAGCCCGCATTAAAAAAAAAATAAGTTGCAACTTTTTAATTTACATTTTTTAGCTTTGACTACTAGTTAATGGTACTCCCTTAAGATAGTTTAATCTACCCAAAAAGATTGTAATTGAGATTTGCCAGATTTGCACCTTGAAAAACACCATGGTGCTAGGAAATTACTACAGTTAAAGTGTTAGTCATAATATTTCCTTTTTGTGTGACAGGATTTACCATAATTTAATAATAAATAATTAAAAAAATTAATATATAAAATGTAAAACCTTTTATTAATACAAAATCATTAAAAATGCGAAAACCAATTAAATAGAATGAATTTCAATAATATAGTAAGCACTATTTTAAAAAATAGAAAATCATTGGTTACAGCTCTGTTGAATAAATTTCTATTTATATATAGTTATTGAGAAAACCAATTCAAATCTATTGAGATTCATTCAAAATCACTCAATGAATTTCAGTGAATTTTCGTTTGCCGGTACGATGCAAATTATATTTATTAAGAAAAAAAAGTAGCTAAATACCGGAATATTTACGTTATAGAAACATTGAAGGCATACAATTTCCGTCAAAACTAAAAAAAGTAAGAAATATTGCGAATCCCGCGAAAAAGACCTCGTCCCAAATTTAACTTTGTATGGTGCTGAAACTATACAATGGTGCAAAAACCATAAAAATTTAAATTCACACACACAAAAAACAGTCCAAAAAGAATGTTAGTAGTAAGTTTAACTAATATTTTTTTCCTTGTATGCATGCATACACTGCAGTTAGTAATTATAGTAATTCGATGTCGTCTAAAATGGAGATAAGTAACAATAAGTAGTTCAGCTCAATATTTTCTACTAAATAAATGTCGATGTTGTCGATATGTAAATGAAAAGTCGTAAGAAATGCATTAAAATGTACTTAGTAGTACTAAGCATTTAATGAAAGAAGAATAACAAAGAAAATATTATTAAATTATATAATTATAATAAATATTAACTGATTACTTATTTCAGTACGCTCAATTACAATAAATCTATTCATTCAGCAATAAAAACGTAGTTAAAACTGATTCATATACTAAAATTAATCGAACACCGTAATGCAAATTATTTAACTATCGTAATTTTTGTAATATTTATGCAGTAAATTCAACAAAATACATTATTATTTTCTTTATCTGATTTTATGATAGGTGAAACACTTTAATCAAAATAAACATAATAGTTAAAAAGTTATCAAAACTTCGTAAAATGAATTAAAAAAAATGTATTATTAATTATGAAAAATTTGCTACCCTAAAAAATGTAAATCATTTTTAAGGGAACAATTCCTGCTTGCATTTTTTACGACTCCGAATAAACTCTGGAACGGATTTTCATATACGTTGCATATTATAAGTAAAAAATGTTAATATATTGAAATAGGCATTATATTTTTAATAATACGTACTCTAAATTAGACGAGAAAATAATCAAGGATGCAGTTAATAATGAGATGAATTTTAAAAATCAAGGATTCTGGATCTCTGGAAACGTTTTAAACATTTGCACCTCGATATTTACTAACCTGAAACACAAATTCAAAAATCGCCCATGTACAGGTTATGCTGATTCATGAATTTTTAATAACATTAATCCTTTTTTCTTGTGGTAGAGGTCGTTACACATACATCAAAGCAGTTGATAACCTCGATTTACCACTTATTCTATCCTTTTCTCATCCTGGCTTCGGAAAATCAAATTATGACATACGGGATTGGGTGAAACAACTCTACTTACAACAATGTGTCTTCGTAGAAATTGGTGAAAATTTTTGTGCCGTAAGTATACCAAAATACGTTTTAAAAATGATGTAACTATTAACATTGATGGGCATTTTTCCTTAAGATATTTGTAGAGCTAAGAGGGACATTACACAATAGCACGCATTCCAATATTTTTGAATTTTTCTTGGGCATCTGCAACTGTGAAAACCTTCGAGCTTGGATTCTGTGTCCTCCTGAAGTGCAACGTGAACGAAAGTCGGATTGTATGTTCAACGAGGCTACCCCGACAGCTAACACTAGTGCTCGAGTGCACAGGAGATTATGTGATGTGACATTGCTAAGTTTGTATGCACCGCCATGTGATTGTACACTTCATGTAGCTGGCGAGCAGCTTCGCAAAACCCAAGGTTCTTAGTAAATTTGTTAATATTTCTACAGAAAAGTAATATCAACACAATAGAAGTTTTATTAAATCCCAGGTTTTCCTACGTGTTTTCGAAATCCTTTACCTCAATCAATATGTGGTCCCAGAGGAGTTTGCGGCGTGTCAATGTGCTATACCATGACAATACGCGGCGTCCATTCAGTACGATGTGATCCAAATTGTAAACATCGTCAACCAGTACGTTGATTGTTGAATGCAAAAAGTGTAAAGTTTCTAAACTTTTTTTAATAAACGATGCAAATTTATCCAGTTTTGCGAAGATCCGAGTCCTTGGACTTCAAAACAGCTTGCGGTCAAATCTACGTGGTCAGCTTGGTCTGAACCCAAGTGCAATGTTACCTGCGGAACTGGAGTTCTAATCTCTACTTCTACTTGTCTCAATGAATTAACGTAAGTACATCAACAAAACATGATTTATTCTTCAAAACGCATCTCTTGTTGTCAACATTTATTACTTCTACAGCGGAAAACTAGCTACCGACTGCATTGGCCCAGGTTTGTTCTGGTGAGTCTTTAAAATACTGTAATAATGTCTAATAATTAAAACAGAGATCTCTTAACCATAGTTTATAATTGGATATTTAGTTGCACAGCGGATGAAAAGGCATGTAGCTGTAAAATTGTTACGAAAAACAAAAGAATGGTAATGTTTCGTTTCACGGAACCCTGCTTTAGTACCGATTCTTGTAATATCGAAGAGAAGATGAGAATTTTAGGTAGAGATGACATGGTAGCTGCTGATGAAGGCGATATTTTCGATTTCGAAGAATCCGATAGAAACTATCTCGATAGCATTTCGAATGGTGAGTAATATTGGAAATGTAACATTATTTAAAGAAATGAATTACCACAAATCCATAATCGATATAAATTATAGTTTTTATCTTACAGTATCCGAAATTTAATTTTTTTTTTTCATTATTATTTAACGGGCGGCATTGCCCTTTTTACTCAATTGTTGCCATATTATTAATCGTAAGATTTTTGCGAGAGCTGCAGATCGACTTAGAAAGATGGCGCCATACTTCACATGTGTGTATGAAATGTAGGACTGCAGAAACCTACACCAAGTACAGCAGCGGTCATGAGTTGATTTCCGCCATATAATAGTACTTTTCGGTCCTAGGCTGTAAAGTGTCTACTTTACGGACACGTATCAAAAACAATATTTTCGAAACGTAAACAAACAACGTGGCTCGTCTTGCCAACAGCGAGCTGCTGCTTGCAAAACGAAATGGATACATTGTTCACCGGGCGGGGATCAAACTCACGACCTAGGACTTCGTAGTTCAGCGCGTTACCGCCTGATTTTATATTATTTTATATTTTTTTATACTATTTTATACTATTTTAAATTCGCAATTATAAATACTTTAGACAATATGACAACAAATTAACTACATATCGCGATGATTCTTTCGTGTCGATCTCATTCACTGAGTAAAATCGTACACTCTGAGGTTATTAGAGTATTTCGATAATTTAATATTAGCATAGTAGCATAGTTCTTTAGAGGACATTTTAAAATAGTTGTCTGATAATTATTCTACAAGGGGAACTATTTGATTATGGGGGAGCACCGGGTCCATTACAACGGCGACTGTCTGGTCGACAGGCTGAAAATATGGACAATTTGGAAATGGACTCAAAGATTGAGGACGATTCCGACGAATTATCAGCCGCAATATCGGTAAAATTATAGTTTCTTTTTAGCAAATAATTAATTAATCAACACCATTACTGTTAACAAGTTTGTATTGCCTTTCAATATATTTTAAAATGAATTAAATAAAAATAAAATTAATAACACAAGTCTGCAAAAACGGGAGTCTTGGATGTTGTTGGGACACTGTGGGTCATTTCGAATACGAAGCCATAATTGGTCCAATACGTCAGGATTTTGAGATATTTGAGGTTATGTACTGGAAAAACGCTTTATTTTGCTATGTTTGGGGTTAGGTAAAGGACGCAGCAATTTTTTAGCCTTCTGTACTATTTGCATCTTTTAATACTACCTTTGTCCTTCAAAAGGGGGTTTATTTTTTCTTACAAAGTTACAACCATTTTGATATTACGAAATATATCCCATAAGCTTTAAATACTTTGAGACAGATATTTTTTACTGGTATCTTTATTTGAAAATTTGTACTGGTGATATTCGTACCGGTGCGTTGCAAAATACGAATTTGAGATATTAAAATTGTTTAATTTAAGAAGGCGGATTCAAAATGGCTAAATAAACAAAGTATAAAAAAGTTACAATATTGAAACGTGCTTTTAGTTATAAATATCCATATTTTATATAGTTGTTTATATTTATATAGGTTTCATGACAATGAATTTGACCTTGAGCTTATTTTCCAAGGGCATTTCAAGGTAAATTTGTTTACATGTATATCGTAATTTCAAATTGGCGTATCTTGGTGAAGAAAAGTCGTAATGGAATTCTGCGCCTCTCGTATTAAAGAAAAAGACTACCATATGATCCAACGAAAGGAAAAACTCCTAAAAATGTTGTGCCGTCTGTAAATAACCTCAAAAATAGCAAAAAAAAAGTACATAACCTCAAATATCTCGAACTCCTGACGTGACGGGCTACTTCTGACTACGGATTCGAATTCTACGTACAAAATTACGTTGTAAACGACCCACAACTTCCCAACAACAAAACCGTGTTGACTTGAGTAATCAGTTATACATTTCAATCATCATAATTTATCATATTAAATTATTATCTTTCACTATTGCCAATATATAAATTTCACACAATTACAAAGAAAAAGTTAATTAATCAATATAACATGACGAATAAATCTACACATGTTATTTAGTTTAAAAAGTTTTGTATTTAAATAATGTTGTGTATAAAATGTGTATTTTTATGAGGTTGATTACTACGTTTGTTTTAATTACTTAAAGATTTTGCATAAAACGTTTTCTTTTTGTTTCAGGAGGAAGATGAAGATGAAGATAACGATGACAATGAACAAACACCCAATGATGCGGATGCTGAATCGATAGAATTATCCAATTTGGCAAATGATTTTACCACCGAGGATGATCTCGATGATGATGAAGAACTAGAAGAAATATTGTCAACTAGTATGTCTAATCGACCAAAATCAAGTTAGTATATAACTGATGAAAATTGTATATTTATACTTACTGAATATTGCTGTAAGCATTTTAACCTTCTGCAGTACATCCAGATACTTGATGCTGAAATTAGGAGATGAGTTAGGAGAAAATAAGTTGCCAAAAAATAATTCCTTTCAAATGTCGAGTCCGTTTGTACAGAAACGGTTATTTTAATTTTTATTTGAATGATTATATGTCACAGTTTCTGAAATAATCAAATTACGGTCGATTTTTCCATCTACTATTAAAGAATTCATAGTGCCATTCAGCTACAAAATTGAGGGAATATCGATATCATTAATGAAATTTGCTTTAACTATTTACAACTATTAAATACTATGTCTGAAATCTATTTATGCATTGGAATTAAATTTCTATTTTGGAGAAGACGTACAATTCAAGTTTATTGATTAATAATGTTACAGAAGCAATAAGGTCTCAGGGAGAGTATCATCACAAGCCTGGTCAAGCGATTGCCCCATCTTCATACGATTTACGAGAATGTGAGTCTTTTTCCTCTACTAATGCAATACAATTTACCTAAAATTTATACAAAATGAAACAAAACAACCAAAAGGCATCGTTAAGAACACTATATAAGATTTCTTTAAAATCGTTTCGCCTCTTATATGCCATATAAAAACATTTGTGATGATTGAACGAGCTTATATATGTCTATGAGACATCTTAAGAATAAAGTCTCAATAAACTACACTTATTTAAAAGTTAGTTTCAAAATATATAGCCGAACGGTATCCCCGATTAAGATGCCACGTTTTGAGATCAGAAATTTGTATATTTGTATATGAAATTTATACATAAACAAAATTTTAGCCATCTGCGCTTTCTCTCTTCCTCACTTCGGTGTGCACAAAGTAGAAAGCACACAATTTTTACATTTTAGTTTTTTTTCTCGATATCCTTTGAAGAAAAAATCTGAAAAAAATGAACGTTTAGTTTATCCATACCTTCTTTTACACAATTCTTTTCAAGATCGCTCACCTTGTGTGTGTATTTTATTTTTTATCTTAAAACCAAGAGGGCCAGAGGGCTGGATCTGGGAAAAAATGACATGTAATAATAATTTTTATGTTCTCCAATTTTTCCATATTTTTTTGGTTTGGTGGTAAGCAAAAAATTCTATTTTTAAAATTAAAAAATTCTTTTTTACTGACTTTGAAACTGTTCACTCTCTAAATTTCTTGCAGTAAAAATTCACACTTTAAAGAGTCAAAATTGCGTCACTGTAATGAAAGAGTGAATTCTCTCTTGTAACTAATTAGTTTAATAATGACTTAAAATTACATTTAAAAAATGTACTAAAGCAAATCTTCGGACTACTTTATCGGTTACGCAGCAGTAGCTTTTGGTTCAGCCTTATTAGAAATATTTTGTTTCTCTATTTACATTCAGTAGTAACCACAGTGGGATTGAAAATTCTATTGAATATTTATTTCCTAATATGAAACTATTAGCCGCAAGTTAGCAACTTTAAACATTATTCAACCTTTAAAAGGTATTAATTATAATATCTATTGATAAAATGGACGTACAAATATTGACACATTTACCTCTTTAATGCTACATCTGCTGAATTCAGAGGTTTGCGTGTACACCCATTGATTTAGCCTGCTTGGAGCACATAGTTCGGATGCAACAAATCCTCTCTGATTAAATCAGGGAATAATTCTTCCTCCAATTGCCTGCAAAACTTTTAATGGACTTGCCGCGATTTGCATAAAATACGACCGAAAATAAGGCTTTTCCTTAGAAACACTATTTCTCGTATATTATTCCTATTATTCATTAAATCGTGTCTTGCATTTTTAATTGTTAAATACGGCGGCTTTAATATTATTGTATTATACTAAATCTCATACGAAACTGTATACTCACGGGTTCATTGAAATGTAAAGACAGCAGTTCTTGTATGTTAACTTCTACAGTAATACTGAACTTCCCTTCCTAGATTAAGAAAAAAGATTTTTAATACCACCATCATTCCTAACATAACATTGTACAAATCTACTGTTACTAAATCGTTCCCAATAGATTTGCTTAGACTGAACTGATCTAGTTTGAATAACGCTGAAACCAGATTTAACCAGAGATATTGTCTCTATGTGGAATTTATATTTTTTAAATTTTGGTTATGGAAATGGAATATAATAATTTGAATATTCCTCACCAATTGTAGATGATTAATTTGAGTTCTTTTATTCTTAGGTGATGGAGATTGTGACAGTTTGCCGAGTGATTACGAGGACGACGAAATGTTTTCGTCAAGTGCGTCATTGGTCTTATTTAATTATCTGCTTCTAAGTATTCTGCCTGCAGCCATCGGTGGACTTACTTCATCGGCTTGAATGCAAGAAAGTTTAATTGTGTACAATTCGCGCAACGAAGGTCAACCAATGTTCGCCAGTTATTTTTTATTCCTTTATAAGTTCCTTGCAGTGCATGTAATGTCAGATTATGATATGTTAGAAAATAATGTATACATTAAGAACTGCATTTTTTAAATAATATTTTCTAATTTTTATTTCGGCACTTCCCATTTGCCAAGCGTGAATATATCATATATTGATTTAAGTTTAATCGCAAATAAATTGATATATTGCCGAACATGTGATCTTGTGCGTACAATTTTGTGAAGTACTTCTCAAGAGAAAAAATGTTTAATTGTACCTGCCACCGAAAAGATAACGGATTCCCAGGTAAATATTGCCCTTAATTTCTCCTCATTATATGCAGGACCTGGAAGAAAGACTCTGTGTGAAAATATCCGTGTAAATTCCGGCTAGAATCTGGAAATATACCAACATTTTATCGAATCATGCGAGTCAACTTAGATTCTGGATCGTTTCGATATCGATTTTTTTATCGTGGTGTTGGTGTATGTACAGTTCGAAATCGTAAAATTAAAAATTTAATTACATTGTTCCTGAAAATGTGTTATCCATATGCACATATTGCAGGCATCCTTTAAAACTAGTTTAAATTATATCAATTTTAAAACTGTAACAAAAATTGATGGTTGATATATTTTTCTATAGATATACAAGGATTCAGTCCAGACGGAATCTATACAGATTTTCCTACCGGGATCCCAGAAAAAGTTTCTAAAAACTATCTAGGGCCTGGGTTGTTTCTAAACAAAATTTCTATCAGGATTACCTAGCGCGCAAAATAAATGTATCCGGGAGCAAATAACTTTCTGTATGAGAAAATAGTATGTTCATCAAGGCAGAATAGGTCTTTGCTGGCTCATGCGTCTTCATTTTGACCAGGCGTCAAACTAGCACTCGTCGGCAAACACCTCTTTTGCTCTTCGATTGCACAATATACTATTCAATGAATTTTGTGTATTGTGTAAAATATTAATTTCTAGTACACGGAAAAAAATGACTCCGCTGGATTAGCTGATTCATATCAGCTAAAATTTTCGCCTGGAATTGTCGAAAATATATGCAATTTTAGCTGTTTTGATTCCGATAATGTAGCCTTAACCCTACTCAATTCGCGCTTAGATCTAAATTTCCGCTACATTAGCAGATTTGTTCCGCTAAATTTGCGGACTTTTTCAGTAAATTTAGCTGAAATTATCGGCTATCCCTAACGGGATTCCAACAGCTATCCCTATAGGATAAAATTGGTAGAATTTGCGGATTTTTCGGCTGATTTAGCCGGTTATTTTTCTCCGTGTATGTGGAAACGCATTAACCAAGCTGAGAAGTATAGGTACACTGTACTGTTAAAGATTTAAATGTCGGATGCATAATTTGCTGAAAACTTACAATTTTGGGACTGACATTTAAAGTTTTACGACAATTTTTTTAGGAATATCGTAGATCAAACAAAAACCCCAATGAAATTAGTGTAGAGTATAGAATGAGAGGTAAATGAAGTCGTGTGCATGTTCACGTAAAGCAGGATTAACCAGAAAGTTCCAAAATATAATGCTGCAATGTTATATTGTTTTCTGTAAATATACAATCTGGAAGTGAATACATATAGAATAGTTCATTTTTAATTGCAAATGCCGTTTTTCGAGATTTCACTGCAATGCAGTGACTTTCTCTTGCACTAAAGTGAAAATTTCACTTTTATAAAAGTGACATTTTTACTGCATTGAATACAGTGAGATTGTTCACTGTTAACAAGAAAGTGAGGTTAGAACCTATGTCGAAATTGACTGTATGACGGAGTGGCCATTTTGAACTGAACTTTGGCCAGACGATCTGATAGAAAGACGGAAAGACTAGAAAATGTGATGCATCGAACACTCGCTGCCTGGTGGCTCGTATGTATCATATCCAACACATCCACCCCATGCAGTATCATTCTCGCAAGCGGTGAAATGCGATTAATTACATATATAAGAAATTCGCGTTCTGAATAGATCGTACCAGTACCACTCGTTTCGGATTACCGAATAACATTGATAGTCGGTAATCTATGGAAATTAGTCAATGAATGTTTGTTGGAGTAAGTACATATGTAATCTAAAAATGTGTAAATAATATTAGACATATAATAGATATTCGCTTCTGCTTTCTGTGAAATTTCACTCTGTATAATGTCACATATTCACTTTTACATACAGTGAAAAAATCCCCTGTTTAATAAAGTAAATTTTCACTTTTAGGTGAGTTGTCCAATCGGCACTAGATATAACGGTGATATTTCACTGCTATTCGGTAAGTTTTTACTTTAAGGATGTTAGAGTGATGATTAGACTCTTATTCGTCATGTCATATTGGTGATATTTAATGGAATTATCGGTACTCTTAATTTGTTCTCTGTGTATTTTACACCAAACATATTATGCGCATTTGGCAAATAATGAAATCAAAGATGTAACTAAATGTTTCCTTCTCTAACAGCAACCTTTTATCACAAACCATCCAAATACTCAAAACGTGTAGTTATTCATAATAATTGTCTCTGATGTACATGGCAAAACAAAGTTAAGGCTTTCATAACTTTCGCTTTTCGCCACTAGATTCTATAACACCTGACTATTAATTGATGTTATGACAAAAATCGGGCGGTATTGCCATATCTTGTTTATTTTAAATCCGCCTGAATTTCCCGTGTTCTGCAGTAGCGTTCTCGCCTATCATTGTCCTTTTAATAAACATAATAAACAGTAACTACTAAATTAGTTGTATCTACTTTAATTAGAAAACAGAATAAATGTTCTTTGTACACCAGTACAATTGCAGTGAAAAAATATGTGATGTAGAATTCATAAAAAGGTCCGTAACCGTTGATATAGAGTTTTACAAAGTCTGTTGTAAGAATTGCAGAACCAATATAGTAGTAGGAACTTGTTGTAAATGCTGCAGAATATATTTGTTATTACATAATATATGTCAAACTCTGAACTTATTTGTAAAACTGTCATGCATAAACCCCTTTAATCACAAGAAAATGTTATTAGCCCCAAGGGCACAGCTAGTGTGGGTAAAAGAAACGGAAAACGTCCATTTTCAATTGTTTTCTTTATTTCTTTTTCTTTCTAAATATATATGGGTATATCCCTAGAACTTTTAACTTTCGTGACGGTGAGTGCTTCAAGACCTTTCCCATGATATATTTCATATAATAATAGCATAAAATATAAGAAAGTATGTTTAATTAGAGAAATACCATACTTTAAAGTCGGTTTTATATCATTTAAACATACAAAAAGTTCCAAATCCGTCAAATATTGCGGCTACGTACAGTAATGAAGAAAAAAATAGTTGAAAAATTACTGCTTTTAGTATCACAAAATCCAAATTCTAGATTTAAAATTGGAACTACACTTTTTAATATTTTACAAACAAGTTTGTTTATAAACTTTGCGGGTCATTTCATACAATCTCTCGTATGGATTTTAACAAATTCAAATTTTCCAAAAAATTAGAAATTCCAAAATCGTAAAAATAATTGTTTTTCAATTGGACATTATATCCTCATTTTGGATTATAAATTATGCCAGAAACAAAATGGACACCTTTCAGCAATACCAATTTCGAAGGGCTGAAATAGGGGTGGTGCTTCCCCTTAATTGGATTTATATATGATAAGGATTTTAAAAAATTTCATTGAACCCAAAAAAAAAAAAATGTTTTTCGTTGGATTCTAACGTTGCAAATTTCAATATCATTGACAACAGTGTCTTGTGTCCAATAACTATACTTTGCTTATGAGGATGTAAAGTAATCTGTATTCTTTGTATGTGATGTAACGTACTATCCTGAAATAGTATAGTTTTTCGATTCATGGTTTTAAAGCAGAATTTTACGGACTATGTATAGATTAGGCATCAGAAGAATAGTTTGTGGTATGAGGATGCCCAATCAATAACAGGCCCTAAAATATTTGAAAAAACGAACATTTTCATGTAACATCCGTGTCTGTGGGGATAAAATTCTACTTTAAGGCCTTAAACTGGTCCGTAAAAACCTTTTTACTGACACGAATGAACAAAAGTACTTCGAATTTTTTGCGAAGTAGTATATTGGTATCAAGGGCGCAATTATCGATCCCCGACGAGTGTGAAGTTTGGAGCCCGATTGAAGCGAGATCTGTAATTCTCATGTGATCTCGTACGATATTGTTTAATACAACGGGCGTGGTGCTTGATAATTCGTGTCGGAAATTTTCAACATAGGGCGCGAAATCGAACTTCGCGCCCGGAGAGTTAAAATATAGTATATTATGCAACAAGTGTATTGTACGAGTTCCATACATTAATTTATGCACAGAATTTTTATCCGTGAAGTAGCTAAATTCAGTGTGTGAAGTAGTCGGACTTCGTGAAGCTTACTTTTCGTACGACTTTCATTTCACGCAAGGAATTTGTACTTCACACATTGAGTAGGCGTACATAAAATACGTTCTAAGGAAGGGTATCTTCGCCTTGGGAGGCCAGTGCGCGATAAAAACTCTTAGAGTCTGTCTAGTAAGAGTTAAAACAGCGATTCGTGCCCCTGATTGGAGAGCACAAATCATTTCGTTTTCGTACGCCTGGAAGAAGCCGTCATGTTTTGTACTTCATGATGATATTAGCGAGCATGACATGGCATGACAGATTTTGTCTTAACTCTTACTATAGAGAGACTTCGAACTCCATGTATTTGGAAAGTCCCGTTATGGAAAGTCCTTCCGTATTGTAGGTAAAAAATATATATATACATATCGCCCGCAAATATATGAATATCTTCGCAATTATAATTTAAATCGTTTACGTCGAATAAATATAATGCAATGACAAAAAATGAAATAAATAAATTGGGTGTTGTAAATAACCGTTGCATGTAGTGCCTATAATAATGTGTCATTTTCGAAGGAAACATGCAAACCCTGAAAATACCCTCCCCGTGGTCTATGATAAAATTACAATTTTGCATGTTTGGAGAGAATTACGATCGGAAACGCAGCATCCGCGATCATTACTTGAGGAATGATAAAAAGGTATTCGAGTGGACAGCGTACACCTTCTTGGAATATTAATCGTGTTTGGCGTGCGTCGCTCCTCGATAGTGGGCGAGTCAGCTGCGTCTTAAGAGTGTCGTAAAGTAGAATCAAGGATACACGTGGCATGTGCGATTATTTGAATGTCAATAGGCGAGAATCACAGACATATAATACGTGAGACCTTTCTCTTTAATGTTTTATTCCCGACATACTTTGTGTGACAATTGTTTTGTTCGGGATATTTTTCATTGAAATTTGAGTAAAGTCGGGGCGATATTTTCTGGTATCCCGATGAATGTATTATTATGCAATGACAAATTTGGAAAAAATCATTTTAGTTAAATGAGAATTTATCTTCCAATTGAATACAATGTATTTTTTGCCAAATTAGGCAAACATTGTTACATGCGTTTGTTTCAATAGTTGAAATAGTTTACAACGTTTATACAATAAGCACAGGGTATTTTACCAATTATGGTATGAAATATTTTCCCGATATATTGTACCTATTTTAGGTTTTAATTAGTTTTAATTAATTAGACATTCTTTCACGATAAAATTGGTTGTCAAACTAAAATGGATTGGAAACAAAAATTGGGTTCCGTTAACCATACTCGCGCGTTTGAGACAATATACCTATGAAACCGATTGCATTATCACGTTCCGTAAATGATAACGAATCAATTTGGGTTCTAACCAAACTGGCTTGATTCGGCGCAGTTTTGGTTCATGCATCTGATGTTTCATACCGTGGGGAAACATTTTTCTTAGCGTATGAAGTGAAAAAATTGCGGATCAATGATCGTCTTACGCCATTAGGTCATATCTGGCCGATCTGATCAACTTTTGAAAAATAGAAATTTCGAAAACCAAAAAATTAACACTTTTTAGATACCGAAAGGTTTTTATGGTTGCTGGATCCGATTTAGAAGTCAAAATGACGAACTTGTATGTGGGAAACCAATTTGGCTTCTCAATTGAGAAGAAACAATTTTTGTATCAAACCAGACGAACAAAATTATCTGCCAACAGTCTATGACAACCAAATCTCTTTCCACGTACTTTTTGGGTCGCTGAATATGAATCCGAAGTCACAATTTGAAATTTCAAAATGGCGGTCGTAAATTCAGTCAGAAGTATATCATTTAAAATAATGTTTATAGTTTTTGAATAACAATTTGAAAGTTTGAAAACGAGGGAAACAATATAACATTTATAAAGTATACAATAAACTATATCTTTGGATTCCATAAAGTATTAAATGTCTTGTAGTATAAAGTATTAAATGTAGATTCAACCTTTTGAGATTTAATTTTGACATCGCGCTATTACGTACGCCCACCATAATTACATTCGAAACGAATGTCTAATCAAATCGTAATTTTATTACTTAGCGGCAGTATTGCCATTTATCGATAGTTTTATTGTGATAGTTTTCGTCTCAATATATGCTCGTAAGAACATAATAATTATTGAATAGCGATTGAAACATTATGGACAAGTAAATCAAATATACATGTATAAAAGTTTATTTAACAAAATATGTTTTTTTTTGGACGGTATTTTCGACTTAATCAATAAACATTTTCTCTGATTTTGATAACAATGTGCATTTGCTATTTATAGTTTGATTAGTTGAACAAAATAATTGGCAAAGCATTTTAATATAATTATCTTCATTTTTATATTAATAAATTTTAAAATGTTTCTGATCTGATTCTGCATAAGAAATAGTGGATTTCAATCAAACTATCCCATTGATGCATTCGAAAGATTTAACAAATTGCGAATAATAACAGATAGTGCGGGAATTGAATGGTTATTTATAAAAAAGGTTCAATATCATAAGTCCATGTCTTTTTACCACCAGATGATGTAATATTGTCCATCAACTACACAAGTGTAATAATGATTCACATATCGTCTTCAACACCATCTGTCATCTTCCATATATTTAGGTTTTCCTGATAAGTTGACGAATTATCCTAAAAGATCATTTACTTTTATTACTGGAAAAAACGTATGAGTGCATTCACCGTTTTATATGAAATTTCAATAAATACCATTTAAAGAATGAGCGAGAATTACCACGACTATTAGTTTCAGTTCTAAATGCCTGTAATTGAATTATTTTACTTTCATGCATTAATTTCATGTAGAGTAAGAATGAACGCAATGTTTTGGAAAAATGTAATCAATTTGCAATAAATTTTGTTTGTTATTTACTTACTAGGTTATTTCTTATATCCTGGAACTTTTCTTTAATCGTAGTACATTTTATCTACGAAAAATTAAGGTATGATTCATTTCAATGTAACCAATGAATGTTCACACAACATCGAATGCGGCGTTTTCTCTTTTAGAGAATGAAATATTTTTAAAGTAAACTTCTTTGCAACTTATATTATGATTACAAAATGGGATTTACATAAAATTTAAATATTACTTGCTATGTAAAGACCTAATTGTCAGTTTTTATTCGTAGGGAAGTTTTTAACAAATCAATTCACAATCTATATTTTCGGAACACATAATTTAAAATCTATCACTTTTCAGTAATAAACACGTTCCAAATAAACTAGTATTACAGTAGCATTATTTCGGATCACAAAATTCACGGAAATCAGATCACATCTGTTTAAAAACCGGTTACGCTGTAGTTAGTCGATAAATTTGGTAAATCTTTTAATCTACATCCTAATGATTTACATGTTCTATATTACACAACATGTATTCAGCGACTTTTACCTTCGATATAAGATACAAATAAAACACGGTTTCATTTTTTTTAATTTACGGAAATCCGGAATGAAATATCGCAATTAAAGCGTTATAGCATAGTGCGGAAATTGTAGATAGAAACATTGTAAAGCAAATTGTAAATATAAAAATGTCTGGATATTAAAAATACGTATATCTAAAAATACATACAATAATTAATTATTGTAGTAGAATAAAAGTATAACAACTTTTTTTGGCCCAAAAGCAAATTCTTTTCTTTCGAAAAAAATTGAATTTTTCAAATTCCATTCGTAGTTATTTAGAAAATGTGTTTTTATGTTCACCCTAATTTGTTTGAATTTTTAAATTAATTTTATGAGGTGTTGAAGCATTTTTTTTAGAAAAGTTTGTTTGTTTGTTTGTTTATTACTTTATTAATGGCACAGGATTAACTCCCTTTAGCCAACCATGATATGTACATAATATTGTTTACAGTATTAATGAAGTAAATAAAGTAAAGTAAATAATGAATTAAATTAAAAATAAAAAAATAAAAGTGAGAGCGACTTAACTTAAAATTAGAAAGACGTTATTAATAATTTTGTATGAGCACGGTATATGAAACGAAGAATAAGTTTCAACAACTAATTAATAAATTGTAGCGCGGATACATCAAAATACGAAACTTCAATCGACTGTAGTATACGCGATTTAACGTACCGATAGCACATTGCGGCCCGACTTATCAGCTTCCAATAAATATTCAAAAAATCTGCTCTTAAAGGAGTATAGTATAGCACTTGCTGCAATATTATGAGGAAGTGAATTCCACAGTCTATTGGAGGTAATAATAAATCAATTTCTTTTGCGTTAAAATTCATTATAATTATATAAATATATTAGTCAACTAAATTTTTCACTTTTTAGTTCAGCACTACTGAGTCACTCGTAAATAATTACTACGGAAATAATTTTTTAAAATATTTAAAATGTGTATTTCATTGAGTTGATTTTGTTGCCTAACCCCTCCTTAAAATGTAGGAAGCGAGACTTTTGTCTTTTGTGCTTTTCTTTTGCGCTTTTTTAAACGGTCTGGCGATGATGCAACAGAGGTCTCTGGTTTCGACGTTTTTCTCGCAAGATAAATATGTGACATATTATGTACGAGCGATGGACAATTTCAATATATTAAAGATAAAGATAGTCTCCAAAGGTTGTTGTTTTTGTCTGCATCTTGCTATAGGTAACCATCGAATTCGCCAAATAACGGAATGTCCGTCAACGATTTTGTCAAATGTTTTTTTGAAAACGTTGTGAAACTATTCGATCAATATAAATATCACATAAAATAATCAATAAATTTATATTTAAATTACCTGCAATATGATTCGATAATTTTATTGTCTTTTTTGTAAAACCACACGGAGAAAATAAAACATTTTAAAGGGCAGTAATATTTCCAGGTCTGTTAAATTATTTTGCTTAATCTATATATACTTGATACATAACCAAAACAATAATAGCACATTGTGCGCGAACTAACGACAGGTCCTCTTATTAAAATTTAGACTCCGTCTTGTTAAATATGATTTACACCTAATATTTTAAAAAACTCTAATATTCTCCACAATGTTTGCATTATATTATGAATATGTAATGTAATATTTTTCTAGTCACTAAGAATCCTACTTTGCTTATAAAATTAGTTTCTACAACAAGTCCATTTGTTATCCTAACAAACCTGGATCGTATTCCTAACAGTCCTTTAAACAACAGTTATTATTTCTTTGAATAAAATACTTGAATATTGGCTTTATAATCCACATTGTTGGGATAACAAATATATAATAACGATAACAAATCGTTTCGCTCTGTACACGAAGCAATTTCTGCGAAGCGTAGAGAATTATCATTAGAAATTGCACGATGGAAAATATATCTCCCGAGGAATGAAGCTCAAATTATTCCCGAGGGGTCATTATTATGCGATTAGTATTCTGTGTGGTACTCAAATTACAGATTTAATTAACTTATTATCCTATCTCGACTTAATTTTTAAGTTTCGAATTTTGTTGACCAATTTCTCGTCAGGATGTGACCCTAAGAGGTTGGTTGGCCCGACCAATCCGATTTTTCCATGCGTTTTTAGTTTATATCCTATCCTTATTTTTACTTTTTAATAATTTCTCTAAATAATGCAAAATATCTGAATTATGTTGGATTTAAAAAAACCCTATAAATAAACTGAAATAATAAGGCTTGATATCGAACATCAGTATGAGGTGGGAATTAGATTACAGATTTTTGTTAAAACTGATGGCAGAAAAAGCAACATCACAATTATACTCTTCATTTATCCCTTGGTGATTGAAAAAATACGTACTGGATTAATATTCTGCATTGCATGTCGAAATGAAACGTTGGAAGGTCAAACTAGTTTTGACTTTAGGAACTGAAATAATAGGTAAGACTAATTTATATGAATTAATGGATATATATCCATTAATACATTACCGGGCTGTTTCGAATTAAACGGTCATCGATCATTTTCCTTACATTTTCGGTCTGAAAACAAGAAATTTCAGCACAATATTTGAAAAACTAAATAAACGCTTGTCAAAAAATTCGTTTACTTCTAGAGAAAAGGAAAGTTCAGAATATTATTAATAGTAACCAAAATATTGAATTATGCATTCATAAATTTGAGATCCAAATTTTATATAATTAGTAATCCCTTATTGAAGATAAGAGAGGATGTCGAAGTTAGACACATATCGGACTTGGGCCACCTTCTCCTACAAATGGTTTTATTTAAAAATCTCATTGCTCTTCAACGAAATCGGGTGCGGGTCGAAAAACCGACAAATCAAAAAGACGGCATTCGAAAAGCCGATAGTCAAAAAGCCGATACATAAAAATAACTACTTATTTCAGCGAACAGAACATTCAATTTCCACAAGTGACCTGTTTTTCTACGTTTTCACTTGTTCGATTTCATACAAATTAAAGCTAAATATTTTAGTCATGCGAAAAGCCAAAGCTAGTTTCCTGAGTTGTGTCCTTTTAACATGTTTCGCGAGTATTTGTTCCACTTTCGCATGTCGGCAAAGTTTAGTTCTTCCTGCACGCTAACGGTTTTTCAACGTGCGTTGACTAAGAAATCGGCGATAAGACTTACGTGAAACTTAAAGTACGCAATATAGACATATTGACCTTGCAGAGCCGATCACGACTGGCAATTTGTCGTTGTTGTCTGACCACCGGCACACACGTAGGACCGTTTGGTAATGTGATATCCCGCAAGGAATTCGCGTCGACAAGAACCTTTAAGCCGACACGCGGAGAACTTGACCCCACTCATCAATTTACGCGCGGGCGGTGCTCATCCAAGTCACTGACCTTTCTGATGATTGCAACTTTTAATTACACGCTTATTCAAATCCATTACTCTTGGCCTATGTCCGTCATCGAGTTTTTTAGTGACTGATGTTTGGATCGTGTCCAATTCGAAGTGGCGAATTTATGTTAACAAAGCTCTTGTCGTCGACAGTCCAACATATTGTCATTTATGGCTAGCAACCCTCGAAGGAATTCCCATGGCAAATTTTTCATTAATGTGTTTTTATCAGGAGGTATAATCAATCATGCGGTTGTGTTTAGATATGTAGTTTTGAAACGTTTCTAAGCATTTTGTCGGTCATGCATACCTCAGATCGATGGCGCATACGAAGATGTACAACGTTTGCGATGAAAAAGAAGAAATTTTGAAATACGTGGTTCTTTGCAGAACTTTTTATAAATTAGCGGTTCTTCGTCGCATCTTTTGAAATGAAAGGTGGCAAATTTTTCATGTGACGTCCTTGCATTCACAAATCAGACTTGTGTGGTACATCGTATTAGGCGTCGAGTTATATTAGGGTAAAATTTGATGTCAAAGTCACTTTCAAACATTTGTTAAATTTAAGGTTTTTCTTCAATTTTTCAACCATCCTCAAAAATGCAGGGATTCCAAAGCTGTAAAAAAATGTCTCGTGGAAGATTGTTCGATGGTTATAAGAGGACTGACTAATATGTGTTTTACGAACTCCAAGAGACATTTTTACACCACCTAGCGGCGTCTAATGTTCAAATAATAATTTTAATATAAAATCTACATGTCTTTCTCACTCCACTCTGGTTTATTTATTTACTAACAGTCAATAATTGCTAATCATATTAAATTATTATATCGCCCATGGATTGTGATGTTTACATGACATAGATGAATGACGAGATATTTTTATTCATTTTTACGATATTTTACTTTACCTTAACGGTAATTCCACATCACGGAGTAAATAAGATAAGTTTCAAAGCAAACTATAATAATTTATTGTGACTTTCTGATAGATATACCAAATGACATTGAAATAATCGGACTCCTCCTGTAGACGCGCAGACATTGATACACCTATGCATACCCTGCATATATATATATTTGCAGGAACAGTCCAATTATTTAAATCTAACTTGGTATAGTGTTCATGAATCCAGAACAACACGGAGTGACAGCGATCTGGCCCTTAAATTGTTTTTTTTTTTAATTTTAAAAAATAAAATCGTATCCGACAGCGACACGAACAGAATTAATGTTGAAATATGAGGTAAAAAAGATAATTTTTATATATTCTGTACACATATTCTCTCATATTTTCAGCTAAAGATATAGCATCCGCATTTTATGAATTGGGGGAATCCCCCATTCTGCGCCCGCGCAATTGAGGAGATTTCTCTTGAGAAACATATATCCATAATCACTATTTGATTTCGATGGCCTTTCAATTGCCTACAGCTAATATTACGAATAATATTACTAATCAATTATGCCACCATTTTAAACAAAATTTTGAATTTTTATTTCAAATTTAAACATTTGATAAATGCAAGGATACATAAGCAAGCAAGGGTACATAAAAAACTGCTAAGTCTGTCTTTAAGATTGTACTTTTCAATGGTTTAGGTGTAATATTTAATTCAAAGTGAGTTATTCGATTATAGCGTAAGCTGAGGGAAAGTATAGTATAGCAGTTTTCATTTCATGATGACGAAGTTTTATACAGTCGTGACAAAATGTATTAATTCTTATTTGTTATTTCTTGTTTTTTGTTTACGTTTCAATTTTTGTTTATTTCTTACTTTCTATTATTAATTTTTTTGCATGTATATATATTTTTTCTGTTTTTTGTTTTCTTGGTTAATTTTGTTATATATTAGCCTTTTTCTTTCTTTTTAGATTTATTATATTTTTTCTTTAAATTATATATGCATGCTAACAAAACATATTCATATACCAACCCGTTCCAAGTGACTGTCAAATCGAAATTTTATTAAGGATTTTTTTCTTTTTTTTCTTTATTTCGTTATTAATTCCATCATTAGTTGAGATTGTAAATGTTTCGATAGGGCCTAGCGTTTTGAGAATCCGAGTGATCGGGGTGCAAGGTGTTTGAAATATTTAGTAATTCTCAAACTATAGCATTTTAACATCTAATGCAATTTGTAGGTATGAAGCCGTTAACTATATTAATGTATTAACCCTGTTGAATGGAAAAATTCAAAATGATGGATAAAAATATACAAAATTACTTAATCTATATATCTGATTAATAAGCAGCACCCACAAACCCCCTTAATAACAAGTTTGATTAAATTCAATTTTTATTTTTAACTTTCATCCGCAATATAGGATTTGTCACATTAAATTTCGAAATTCTTAGATTATATTAGAATTCAGCAACCTATAAAACTATACAATAACATTTTTCAATTAAATGCGATACATTATACTAATAGTGAAACAAATGTTTTAAAAATTTGTTATTAAATATAAAAGCAAACAAAAAGTATGTATTAGATTGACTGACTGTTGCAGTGGCGGGAACCATAGTATTTTAGTAGTGCGATAAGTTAATAATACTTCGTGAAATTACCAAGAATGTCTGAAGTAAAAAATGCTATCAAATTATTCCAACTTTGCAAAACGACCAACGTGGAAAAAAACAATGCACAGATGACTCTCGCCGGCGGAAGTTCTGCTGATCGGCGATTAATATCACAATCAAGATTCATTTTCAACAGATTCTATATCTATAGGATGTGGGTAGGAAAACGGACAAACCAAAAAGCCGACAGGTGAGAAAACCGACACTTAAAAATAATGATAGTCCGCTTGTCGTTGTGTCTATTTTTTATGGGTCGGCTTTTTGACTATCGGCTTTTCGACTGTCGACATTTTGAATGTCGGTTTTTTATTACGTCGTTTGAAAAATGCAGAAAATGGCATATAACAAGGCATTTAAAATTGCATAAATGCAAAACTGTTTTGTGGAAAGTGCAAGAAACATAATTCAACCTCGTAACAGGTATTCGGAGCTTGGGCTATTGGCTCTTATTTTGAAGGCCTCGACTTACCTTTAAATCGTCTTGTACTTTCGAATGCGACTCCGGCATAACAGGACTCGCCCATTCTTTGAATGCTTTGCTTATGGTATTGATGCAAAATCTATTATTGTCGCCTGATTCAATTCTCAAGTATTCTATTATGATAGCACTACTTTATCCAATAATACATTCTTTGCGGTAACGTCGGTTGCGTCATAATTTTCTTGCTTATACTTTCTACAAACAATTCATACACTACTATTGAATGTTCATTAATTCGAAAATGTCACATCCCATGAAAAATATTTAATATAGGAACAAAATCCCGACAAAGCGTTAGTGTTTTTCTTGAATTTCCGAAATACTGACAATAATGAACAAACAAGTCGATGCTATAATAAATACGGATTCTCATTTCGAATTCGTGAACGTAACTGGTGAAATACTGACATATATTATTGACCGACAGTAACGTTTTAGTATGAATTGTTTATTCATTGGCGGATCAAATCACTTAGACAGTACTGAGCGCCAGTACTGCTGTAGGTATGATGTGATGGTTAACAATTACAGTACATCAGTTCTGATAAAATATTTTCCAAATTAAATGTCTACTGGCAGGCGGAACATCATCTATCATCGCTGTATTACATATTATAAATGATAATATTGCGCTAGAGGAACATTCTCATGCATAAGTTAATTCTACTATTACTATACAAGGTGTTCCAAAAGTTTTTGCCCCAAGAGGGCGGCCTGGGATACGAAGAGAGAAGAATATCTTAAATGGCAACTCTCCAGATCTAACTCGGTTGGAGTATTTTTTGCGTAGATACCGCAAAGACTGGGTATACACGATGAAACCCGTCAACTTGCAAAAACTACGAGGACGAAAAATCCATCAAGTACATCTTATTTCAACAGATATGAGGCTAAAAGTATTGGGCGAATTGTATTTAAGACTGTTGTTATATTCTATATAACTAGATTTTTGTATTCGTCTAGGAAATACCTTTCAAATAAGGCCCCACTCGTCTATGTTGCGATTCAAGATTTTCAAGCACCCTCGTGTCCCACCCAATGCCACTTCTTCAGCGAGGGTGTTGGAACCCCTTAAAAAAGATACATTTTTTGAAAAATATTCAAAAACATGTACCTCTATGTTTTCGTAGTCACTTTTTAAAATTCCAAAGTCTAAATATGGTGGTTTTTATTAAAAAAATAAAAAAACAGGGATTTTTTTTCCTATATTTTCAGACCAAAAACAATTTTTTTATGTTTTCCTAATGCATCATAAATATTACATCCTATTATTAATAAATCTTATTAATTCCCGAATATTAATTGGATAATTGATTTCGCAATTCAAAATGGGGCATTTAATATGGTGGATAAAATTAAAAAAACGGCAGAATTTTAAATTAAAAAAATATTGTCATATTCTACATTTGGTTTCTATCTAGTAGTATAAACATCTCTTTCTTCCAATATGTCAATATTTAGTAAAAAAATAATTCATTCTCAAAATTATTAAATATTCAGGATGGAATTATTTCTTATCAATTACCATGAAAACAGCTATTTGGAGTTATTGCTAAGCGCCATTTCGAAACTGAATTTTTACGATATTATATTCTTAAAGTTCAACAAAAAGGCTCCCTACTTTATTCATATGAAAACATAAAAAATTGTTTTCGGTCTGCAAACGCAGGGAAATATTCCTGTTTTTTATGAATTTTTTGTATGAAAGCTTCTTTTGAGCGTTGACCGGCTAATAGACTAATGATTAATTTCATTGATGCAATTTCGGAAGATACATACAATGTCTAATAATTCTATAATACGATTCCTAACAGGTATGATATTTTTAAGTTGTCGACAAGTCGATCTTGAGCTGACGGACTGTACAAAGTGAACATTTTTATTTAAAAAACCGCGAATAGTTAATGCAGTTCTAGCAATGTGTTATGGTTATCCCCCCCCCCCTTTTTTTAAAGGTGTATTCTACAGTTGTATTGAAATTTACAGTGTGGAATATAGCAGTAGCAACGACAGCTAAGGTAAAAACAAATATATTTTTCGTATTTACATTTTGTGATGCGCTTAAAAACATATACTTCCTTACTACTTTTTATCTAACTTGAACTGCAGTAAAGTAGTTAAATAATATGAGAATGTAATAAGTTGAAACTAGTGTTGGTGTGGTGCCTCGCTCGCTTCGCTCGCTTAGAAACTTCGACCCAGTAGAGAGTCGGCTATTCCTTAATACTCGTTTGTTTACTAACAGCTTTCAATTATATTATAAAATTATATTGATATTTGGGGTCCAATCATATTTAGGTCCTAGTGGCTTCGATAGATGTGTTACAACAATATAGTGTTTCTTATATGTATGAAAATTGAAAATGAACATTTTCAAAACTTTGACCTCGACAACAGGCAAGCCGAAGTATTAATAAATAAAAGTTACAATTTGTTGTTACTTCATGCACTAGTATTGTAATAGACTATTCGATGCATATTACATGTTTACTGTGTTTTACTAATTACTGTCTGTATTATTATGATATTATATATACAATATATATACATATAATTCGTCAAAGATATCTTGAAAGTGTCGAAAAGATCTCCGACGGATATCTTTTAGATATCTACAATACATCTTTTAGATATATCGAAATAGTTATTTTCGTATAAAGGGCGTAAAAGAACTTATGCGTCCGTAGGTGATCACCGCGCCCGAGGGGCTGGCGAAGACTACCCCTGGGGGTAGGGGGTCGAAACGTCGAAATTTGATGAAAAACTATAGGGCAATTTTGTTGCCGATGTGACCAAATTCAATACTTTTTCAGACAATAGTCATAAGCATTTTAAACCAGTTTTTATGGCATTATCGTTGACTTTAGGAAGAAAATGCATACAACCTTTTTTGTAGAGAATTTCATGCTCTATCTTTTTTATTGGAAACATTTTTTAATAAAATTTGTATTTTTCAAAATAAATGCAAAAAACTACAAAGAAACTTAATTGGGGCTAATTTTTTTTTAGTAATGGAAGGGTGGATCTGCCCCAAAATCTAATCAGATCTAAGTTATGCCAAGACGCGTATTTAAAAAAAAAATTAATGTCAATACGCTTATCCGTTCGCGAGTTATCGCGAGACAAAAAAACGGGACGTACGTACATACAAGATCACGGACACAAATTTTTTTATTGTTGATTTGGGCTCCTTAGGGTCTGAAACGTCGACATTTGATGAAAAACTATAGGATAATTTTTATGCCCGAAGTGACCAAATTCAATACTTCGTCCAGACTTGGTCTGGGGCGAAGTAATAACGCGGCTTCTGTAAGAAAATTAAGAAGTTATTGACCAGAATCTGGCCGGTTGGCAGATTATGTCGTAGATTCTGCACTGATTGTCTCTATAGCCGAAAGTATCTGTGGCGCTACCTAGCGCTATGCCTATTTGGAGAAGGGCTAGCTAGCCGAACGTTTATTTTCTACCAGGGTAGAATTGAACGAACTTCCTTATCGGCAAAGTTCGATTTAAATTTAATCAATCATGTAATTTTTACTTAATCCTCATTTAGTAAATTTATTCTTTTTAACATTCACCAATTAAAAGTAAGTTTATTCATGCACAAACATCTATTACTATTTAAAATAGTCAAATAAAATACACAAATCGTATGGAATCGATACTCACTTTCTTAGGTTGGCTTACTTTAAGGAAATGGCATTTTAATAGATTATATAGTTAGCAGGTGAAGAAAATGCTGTTAATGACTACATATTCACGGGAAAAAATGATTGATTGCATAATTTCCGATTTATTAAGTACCAATTTTATATAGGTCTCATGAATTATAAAATGGTTTTAATCAACCTTTATCTCTATTGCAGCCACAATTCTTTTTATTGCCTTACACTATACGAAATGAAATTGAACATGTTTTCAGATACTTATATATTCCTTTGGTGCTATCAGTATAGGTACATATTTCCAATTGAAGATAATAAGTTCTTTATGGAAATATTATTTTCCATGACAATTAAGCGGAGCTTTGTACGAGATATTCCACTGAAATAAAAAAAATAAAAATTCTTGTTAGATTATATCCTTGGTAATCTATTAATTGTCTCGCAATAAATACTTTTAATTGAAATAATGGCGACTATTTCTATGCATAGACAAATCTCATAGAATAAAAGAAATATTTGGAAAACTCTTAAGATTGAATGAAAAGTCGAAAGAATATAACTTCTTTATCGACAGCTTTAATATACTAATATTCATAAATTTGTATAGATATGTAATTTACTATATTATTTATATTATTATATTCCGAAACAAATATTTTCAGAATTTTTATAAAGTATTTACAAAACTCCAGAGTAAATTAGTTAGTCCAAATAATGAATGTATTTATTAGTATAGTCCAGCATAAAAAGTAATTGGATTAGTTTTTCTAGGTACCATTAGTCAATATAACACAAATGTTTGTTAGCAAGTTAAATGCTCAGGAAGTAACGAAATAAATGATCAAATCCAGTTATTTGCTGACCGCCGTTTATCACTGGATGTTGAAATCCAAGTCTGCACAACGGGAAATGCGTTTTAGAAACGGAACCTTTTAATTTCTTGCACTTCCATCTGTTCTTACATATACACTTAACATAATTTCTAATAGTTTACATTTTCGCATTGATGTTACAGTTAGAGTTTATTTCAGTATGTTTTTTATTCGTGTAGCTTGTATTTATTTCTATTTCTTTCTCACACAATTGTAATTTTGCAAAGTGGCGTTTAGTACATACGTGTGCTCTCAGAAAACAACATTTCGCCAAATTTATAATTATTTTTTTATTCTAAAAATAATTCGTGTCATTCTAATGTAAATAAATTTCTATATAAAATGTCACTGTAATAGTTGAGGGTCTTTTGCAAAAGTGACAACACGTGAGTAATAAAGAAAGTATTTCCGTTCATGGACTTTGAAGAATACATTTTTCTTTATGTTGAATTAATTTTAAATTTGTCAGTAAAAGGTGTTTGGAGTCGTATATTGTGGTGTTAGATTTCTAAATGAAAAATGGCGTATAAAAGATGGCGACCACTTAAATGCCATACTGCCGTAATACCTATAAAAATTGATGCTCGGGTTTTTCTTCGAGACGCTGATTACGAATGCGACATCAAATCTTCAAAATAGCGAATTCAAGATCAAGGTAACTACTTCAGTAGTAAGCTACGATAACCCCTACTTTGAATTATGTAAAACCTAAAACCCAAAAACCTCCGAGTATAAATTTTTATCGGTATTATCGCAGTTTTAAATAAAAATGGTCGGCACTATATATTCACCATTTTAATTGTGAAAATCTGACGGTAAATTTGTCATCAACCAGCCTAAAATCATATTATACCAAATTTTCAAATGTTTATCTTAAAAAATAGTGTCCATAACGAATTCATCCGAAAAAATCGTGGTTCATTGTGATTGTTTATTTATTAGTCATAAATAATATATCCACAATTATATCTTAATAGTTAGTTTTATATATACTTCTAATTCTGTAGTAATTCATAATAGTAAACGGCCCGATCTAAATGCGTTAACTGAACTTCAAATGAGCAAAAATCAAAGAAATCTAGTGGTAAAATGTGTAATCGCAATGTTTTTAAAGGTTAAGGATAGAAAATCTTGATCACTATTTTGCAGTGTTGGGAAAATAAATTAAAAATATATTTATGCTTCTTTTAACTTTTCAAAACTTAGTTTTACCCGCTTATTATGTGTGTTTTTAGATTGTATTACTTTGTTTAGATTATATTAGATTGTATCCATTATTGATTGTACGGAATGTATTAAAAACCATTAAACAGAAATAATTTGATAATCGCTTGCTGCAACAAAACAATAAAAGTACAGATAATAATAAACCAATACTGACTGGGAATGCATGAATATTGGCATAATTCGCTTCCTTTCCATTCTATAAGCAATAATTCCACAGTCTTCAAGTAATTTTGCATCGATTTCGGGTAGTACTTTCTAAAACATTGTTTACTCCTACTAGTCATAATGTCGTACACGAAGCATAATTTTGTTCAGTAAATTTTGCGGACAATTGCGATATTTGTTTTTATATGAACCGTTTTAACACCACATCACTATCATAATTACGATTATTTCAGATATATTGCGGTTGAAATACCCATAATTATCGCAGTACCCCAACATTATTTCTTTCGATGTCATGTTTTATTATTATAATTCAAGTAGGATACGTGAGAATGATGTGTGTACGAATTTCAATTGAATAAAATCGATAAAAACGCCTGTCACCTTGTACACCCTCATTTCACGGCTCTTTGTACATTCGCATCACGATCGGCATGCAGTTATTTCAATAATAATTTATGAGTACAGCTACAAATAACGTTTCAGCATTATATGTTTTTGAACGCAAATGGAATAGTGTTATTTTGAATGCATACAGGATATATCAGATGGTGAGTATGTTTATTTGATGATTTGAAAGATTTTATTCGATCGAACGAACTATATGCATTCCTGAGAGGAGTTTCCACTGTATGGAGTGGCAGTTGGTTAAAGTGACATGGAAAACATCTAAATATAATTTAAAAGTATACTACATCGCAATATATAAAGTGAATTAAGGTGAACATTTTGTTAGAATTTCACTGTTAAAAAAATGTTTAAAGTTGAGAACATTGAAAAATGTTGACTATTTTACTATGAGCGTACACAAAAGATTGCTAAACTTTTTCGAATAAATTACCAGACTTGTTAAGTAATGCATCTCTTTAAGTATCACGCGGGAATTTCTACAGAAAATATTTTTCTTTGCAAGTAATTAAAATAATTTCTGTAAATAATTTATTTATTTGTAAATAGACCTTTTCCTCACATGCAAAGAAAAAAACTAAATATTTATTATCTTAAACAAACCAAAAATCCGCCCCTATAACATAGTATATAATTTATAGCTCGACTAGAACTACTTCTGTTGGGATCTGTTGAAAGGGTAGTTGCAAACCTGTTAATAGAAAGTATCCAAAATCAGTTATAGTTGACAGTCATCATTAATTGATAAATTTATAAGCATCCCGAGTAGAAATGGCCTGACTTGACCCCGATAGAAACAGAGCCCAGTCGGAATTTGCCCTAGTTAACCCGATTAAAAATTCGGGCCGGGTTATGGCTAGAATCCAGCCGGACCAACACGATGCTATCGGTTTTTGAACCTCGAGGATACCCCAGTCGGATTCCGGTCAGTGCCTCAAATCTGACCGTGTTGTATACGGAGAAGCGTAACAAGCCCGGTCGGATCCCAGATACAACTAGGGAAACCCGAATGTATTCCGTTCAGAGCCCGGTTACAAATTCTACTTGGGATGTGAAAAACTCGAGTTAAATTATATTCTACACTGTTTAAAACTTGCCTTCTTTAAAACCTTACTCCTAAATGCATTGTAAGATGAGCAATTTTCAATTTTTTATATTTGATTTGATCGGAGCATAAATTTAAAGTTTTGCATCCCCTATTGAGTTTAAATGAAAGATGCTCACGCTGAGAAAACAAGCGTTATAATTTGAAGCTGTTATGTATTTTTTAAAAACATTTTGGATATCTCATATGGGAAGGCGATGTACCTAGTACATGGAGAGAAATGTATTGTAATGAGTAATCTAATTATTGTAAGCAATAGAAACACTACCCAGTTTGGGATCCAGTCTGGTTATCCGGATTTAATTATTTTATTCGGGCCTAATTCTGGCTGCAATCCACCCGGGATAGCCCGACCCATTCGAATTCCGAATAGAACTAGTTGAACCTTGCCCGATTTCGACCATAGCCGGATCAGTATTTCGGATCCAGGACACCAGGGTTACCCGACTGGAATCCGGTCAGAGCCCGGTTGAAAATTCTACTTGGGTATCCTTCACATATAGGGTACAATACTTCGTTCTATTATCTGATACTATCTATTTATACTTAAACCCGTATTTTTATTGATTTCTGAATCTCATAATTGCTGAAATGATTATTAGGTGTATTGAATATTACTAAAAAATTATTATAATTTTATTAGTGTTCTACACAATTTCGAAAAGAACAAAAGCCTAATGCCAAAAAAAATATGTAGATATTTAACCTTACTAAAAGTGACATATCTGCGAATCTCGCCTTTCGTTTTTCAATCCCAGGTGTTATTTTAGTGTAAAGTAGAAATCCAACTATAGCAGCTGTATGTTCCTCCCTATCGTATAAGCTGAGTGAAATTGAATAGATTATAGTTTTTAGTTCAATTATATTAAACACAGTCTTCTTTACTGCACAGTATCGTATCCCATACACCACATATCTCTTAAAGAGGTCGTCCAGAGCTCAGTCCAAAGATATCTCCAAAAAAACCTCCTGAAGAGCTTAATTATAATAATCTATAAAACGAGCTCTTAAAGATGTCTTACTGGGGACATTTTAACTACCGTAATCTCGAAGAGGTCTTAAATCTATCTCGCTTTATACCGTCTATCTCTTAGTAAAGGGATTCCCATTGTTGAGGCCTGTGTTCCTTCCAGATACACTAGGTGGCAATTGAATCGAAAAATGAGATCGCGCGATATTTACTTCATATTCAGACCGATAGATTATAAGCTGCCCTGACCAAATAAGTGCCTTTACGATATTTAGTCAATGTTATAACAGTTTTGTATTATTATTGCATTATCCCATTCTATTAAATGTAATCACCATCCAATATATAAATATACAAACGGTAAAAAGGTACTCAGGTAAAAAGTGAATAAATTAATAATTAAGGTACAAAAATAAAATCTATAATTTTCAGCTTCAAGAGCTCTTTCTGATAAGTATTTAAGACATCTTACAATTTTTAAGACTTCTTAAAGAGCTCTTTAAGATGTCTCTTTGCTGTTGGGGATAATTCGTACAATCACTTCTCTCTGTCTACAATACATCCGCTTCAGGTAGTCCCCAGGAGCTCATCACGATGTCCAAATGTCGATTTTTATAGACATGTAAATTTTCACCAGGAATCAAGATATCCTAAGGCTATAGTGATATACTGATAAAAGTGCATACAAAATTTGAAATGTATTGAAATTTAACTATAAGTACTTAGGCCAAAACGTAAACTGTGGATATATTGTTTTAAAAACGTAATCACTTATTTGAAATTTACCTTCATTTATCTCCCTCAAAACGTCGATTTTGTTGAAAAACATTTGACGTAGTTTTATGGGCGTTTAGAAAAAAAAATGTTTAGGGGTTTTAAGTGAATAGGGGTTTCCATACTTTTGCGTCACCCGGCGTACATAAATAAAGAAAATATTATAAGATTGTTACTTTTGCGTTCGTTGAGTAAAGAGGAGAGGCCAAAAATGCAAGATGTAAAATCTCAATACTATTATTAGCAGTACTCGTACTGATACAGATATCACAGTTTTAAGTGATATTTCATCACAGAATTTCAAGTGGGTCTAAGTATTATAGAACCTTTCAAAACTGGCGTCGGTTTGTCGGAGTTGTATCGGTAATGAATCTGCGCTGACTCAACGCTTACTGCTTCTTTTGTTGTTTACTTTTTCTCGTTTCTTCGAATGAATTCATTATATTTAAAATGTGTAATAGTTATTTTTACGGTATCTACCAAAACAATATTTAAACACGTGGGAATGGAAAGTTGTTCTACCTGTTATTGTTTATAGTGCGGATGATACTGTCAGAAAAAAGAAAATGGTAACTACACATATGCAACTTTCGTTTCGAGGATATTTCATAAATTTTAAATGACTAATCAATTTAATTATTAAAGGCTCATATGCCTGCGAAATATCTGATTTTAAGAAAAACGAGTCATTTTGTACTATTTTTTCGAGTAAACGAGGGCAACTTCAGGAGTTTAAAAATATTTTGTTAAAATTTAATAACCACTATTTTGAATGTTGAAATGTTTGCTTGAATCTCGAATTCAGGTTTAAATAGTTAATTAAACATTTTTGATAGTCGTTTTGGATTCGCCTTTTTTAATTTTAAATTTCCAGATATGCATTCTCATTCAGAATCGTCCTAATCCAAATACGATGTACTTTTTATGTGTTTTTATCCATTTATAATGTAATCCAATTCCGGATGCTTAGGATGTTTGGTATCTAATGTTTCTTCTTTTTTATTGAACGTCTAAGGATGAGTGTGCAGAACCTTATTAAAAAGTCCTATGCACTCTCATATATAAAAATCCGCCATTTTGAAGCCGGCATTTTTTTTGAAGTTGAGTGAATTTTTTAGTCACTGTTAATATGTATTTATCATTTTCGAAAATTTTGTTTCAACCCCTGTGAGTGTTATGAAGTTAGGACCGCCATATTGGCTCCGACATTTTGAATTTTTCAATTCTGCCTTTGGATTCGTATTTAGCGACCCCAAAAACATAAGGATATATTGGCGTTGAAATCGGTTGATTCGAAGGTTGCTTTGACCGTCTGGTGTAATAAAAAACCATTTTTTTTCGGTTTCAGCCGCCATATTGGCTCCGCCATTTCGGCATCAGATTTTTGGATTCAGCGACCGTTGAAACCTTAGGGTATATAGTTGCTAAAAGAAATATTCATTTTTTGTTTTTCAAAATAGTATTTTAATAACATATGCGCAAATAGGCTAAAGTAAGAATTTTTCCTAAACTCAGTTTACTCAGAAATGGTTTAGTGCACTTTTGGGATGTGGGTGAAAATTTTATATTTTGCGTTTTTGTCAACTATAAAAGTTGATTTTTTGAGGGGAACGTAATGCAAAATCGGTAAAGTACATTTTGTAAAGGACCATTTTCTTGGAATGATTCTATTAATGAGGTCGCATAATATGCAGTAGTTTCAATTTAAGATCGTATTTCGCAACACGAGGGTCAGGAAGAATAATATGATTATTATATCACTGAGATACAAACTTTTATTTGTATCGGATTTATCGAAAGTATGTTCTTGAATAAAATTTATGATTGCTAATTATAAAATTCAAAATTGCAAATCAAATATGGCGGATAAAAATTCGAAAACTTAGTGTATTTTGTGCAAATTTGGCATTAGTATGCTGTAATAATACAAACATAGTAAATGCACACAAAATATATAATTTTGCTTTTTCTTTCATAATGTAGGTGTATAACGTCAGAAACACCCTTTAAACAACAATTTTTATGATTAATGTTTACAGTATATATGGGTGGAGGATAACTCGGAGGGTAAAATTTTTTTACTGGCGAATTTTAAGTTTGAAGTCCGAAAAAGTTGACCCACGCCTGTGAGACACCAAAAGTAACCCATAATCCCCTAAACCCATTAACCCCAAACCCGGAAAACCATAAACTCGTAAAACCCTTAAACCCATAGTAAAACCCCTAGAACCCATAAACCCTAAAATCCCTTCAATCTTAAAAACCCGTTAATCTCAAAACCAATCAAACTCAAAATCCAAAAATTCATAAACCCCTAACCCATAAACTCCAAGCCCTATAAACGCCAAAACCCCTTCAACTTAAAAAACCCATTAATCTCAAAATCAATTTTAAAATTCGACTGTTAAAAAAATATTTATATCTGAAAAAATTTAGAAGCACGTTTTGACCTAAATAGAACCTTTTAGGACACTTTTTTGTTCACTACACCCTAGTATACAGGGTGAATTCCTAACGGTGGAACATAGGGCATCCCATGTTATTCCGCTCAGCCAATGGCGGTGGAGGATCACCGTGAGATCCGACTACGACGACCAATCAGATGCGTCGCTAAGTAAAATATCAAAACAAACAGAATAAGTATAATTCCAAAAGTTATTATATTTTCGTAATATTACGTTTCCATGCAAAATTACTGACAAAACGAATTATTTGCTAAAATTCAAAGGAAAAACTTGCGATTACATATCTCAGCTAATTTTTAATCGCATGAAAAATTTGGCGAACAGTTTACGAAATAAATTAAAGTTTTTCCGTTGACTATTATCAAATAATTCATTTTGTCAGTAATTTTGCATGCAAATGTAATATTACGAAATGAAAATAACTTTTGAAAGAATATGCACTTACATATTCTGTTTGTTTTAACATTTGACTCCCTAACGCAGCGACGTATCTGATTGGCCGACTTAGTCGGATCTCACAGTAATCCTCGATTGCCATTGGCTGAGCGGAATAACATGGAATGCCCTATGTTCCGCCGTTAGGAATTCACCCTGTATATATTTGTTATGCCATTCGATGCATAAAATTATATTTTACACACTTTTGACATTTTTCGGTCGCATTTTACGCATTCAAGTGACATAAAATATTGTATGAAACATGTGCGTAAATGTTTATTCCGCGAATGTGATTACGACCCTCGCCTTCGGCTCGGGCCGCAACCCTTCGCATTCGTAGAATGAACTTTTACGCATTAGTTTCATAATATACTATTATAGTTCAAAATAACATTCACAACTTATTTTAGTCCTAATACGCATATTAGTTAATATAACTGGAAAGTAGAACATGAATGGCACTTACTGGTATATTAACAATTATTATTTTTCACATTTTGAGGTATGATATTTCATTTTTTGTTCTCTTAGCTACGTTTGGGAGCGAGGAACGTAATTTTTAAACAAAATTTTTAAGACATTTTCCTGTACTTTGTTCGCAGATTGGTCAATATTTTCATTTTGGCAGTTTAATAATCATTATTTATATGTTTATTCTATAAGTATATTTTTTGGACTTATTTATAAAACATGAACTGTTCCTTTTTGTGTGTGTATAATGAGATATCGTACCTAGAAGTCCAAATGATACTTTGGGTGAAGCGTCCATATTTTTTCCCGTCCATAGAATTCCCTTTTGCTGAATGCATTGAGTAACTAAAGACAATATAAAAAATTAGATGTGTTTTTGTTAAAAACTGTGTTAATATTTTACTACTCGCCTGTTTCTTATGTATGAACTTAGCTCAGGCTTCACAGTTTTATATACCTACATTTGCTTAAATGACAAAATTTCACATCTACATAAAAAAAATCGTAAAGCGTAAAACCCAAAAATGGGTTTTAAAGCTTACATATAGTACTATGCGAAGCAATTGGGTAGAATGAAAAAAAATTTGGTTACTCACAAAAATTTCCAAAAAAATGGCCATTTTGGGCCATTTACGCCAATATTACAAGAAATCCTGACGTGATGGGCCATTTTGAAGGTCGAATTCGTTTTCTACGTCAAAAATCCAACAGACTCACCTTCCCTTTTTTTGTTACAGAACTAAGCCAAAAATTGCAGGCCTGTTTTATTGTATCTAAAACCCATTTTAAACTGTAAGATGCCTGTTGTCTACTACTAATGTACCTAATAGTTACGGATCCAATATGGAGGGCGATATTTTTAAAATTGTTCGGAATGTTGTGAAACTGATTACTCGGGGGTTTTTGGGATCGCTGATAACGAATCTGAAGTCAGATTTCAAAAATTCAAAATGGCCAATCCAATATGGCAGTCTTCATTAAGAAAATCGAGCTGATTATTTGCCTAGAAATCGAATATATTTGTATTCGAATTGTACAGAGCTACATGCGACTGACTTCAATTGTAAACAAATGTACATAAATATTTGTATGAAGTTTTTCGGAAATATCGTCCACCATACTGGATTCGTCATTTTGAATTTTTGAAATCTGACTTCAGTTTCGTTATAATCGACCCGGGAAATATTTGGATACTCAAAGCCATACAAATAGAAAATTGACAAAAATAAGGATACACAGATTATTAATAGTTGTGTGGAAAAATTCTTCGGCCAACATTGTTGAGCCGCCATCTTTAAATTTTGAAAAGTACGCCATTTTCAAGCTTAGATATTGCGGACGCGATATTCTCAGGTGAAACAGTGCTCTGATGACCTCCTATATGAGAAAAGAATCATTTCTGAAAGAAAATTGTCAAAAATTTCGATTTTTCTTTACAAAAATGGCTGTAACTTTTTGAAAATTCATTTCTTTGGGATTTTGGTTGCAAACTCTGAAAGATCGAGGTCATAAGAAATGGTTCTTGAAGGATTTTTTACATTCTTAATCCCCGAGAAAATTAAAGTTGAAAGTCCTGGCGTTAAAGGGTTAAAGCATTACTTCCGGGAGGATTTCACGACGCCTTGCATTTATTTTTAATATCGTCTGCCGATAATCGGGCGAAAGAGGCAAAATGTCAAAATAAATGACTGAAGTGGCTCTGGAAAGGATCGACTGGGCAAACTTGAGAATTTCCGTATAGACCGCGAACGTTAAGGTACCGCTCCCTGAGGTGCACTTTCGTAGCCTCTTAGCCTGCACCGGAATCCAGGCAGTCCGACGCGATATGCGGTGGTGGCTAGCCATAACGAAGGCATCGTTGAAGAAGTCAAGAACGAAAATGCAGTCGCAGTCGAAGGAGTCGTGAGAGAGTCGAGGCATCTCGCCGTTCCGTCTGCAGCGGGCATATAATATACCCGAGCCGTTCCAATCGCGGATCGGGATAGAACGTACCGCGACCGGTCTTCCGATTGGTTGGCGCCGGTACCACGTGGCGGCTCGATCGATGGTGGGGATTGGCCGGTGTACACTCGGCGCGCTGCGACGACCGAGCGAAAGCCGAGTTTCGTTCTAGTATTTATCCCGACGTGTGTAAAGCCTTCTTCGCACTCTCCCTTCGCGCCGCTGTCAACCGCACTCTCCGTTTTTTCTGTGAGCCCCCAAAAGTACCCCGTGTGTTCCGAAACTCCACCCGTGGAGAGTGCACCGGGTAGAAAAGTTACGCGATTCGAATCGAACGCGGGCGAGATTCGTGCGGGCGTCGATCGGCGAAATGTCGGTCGAGTGTTCGCGAAAAGTGACGCCGCGTTTCCTCGTGGCCGCTCGGTGCTGTTTTTGCGTGCCGCTGTGCTGCAGGTGTTAGTGCGGGTGTTCCGAGCGGTGACGCGGAGGTGCTCCGCCGAGGGTGAGAAAGCAGAGGGGGGGTTTGCGGTGTTACCTCCAGTGCGAGTGAGAGGGAACGAGCCTGGAAAAAAAGGGGAGCGAGCGGAACGGACGAGCCGTTGGAATATCGTGGAATGCGCGCTGACAGATATCCGCACCGCTTGCTTGGCCGCTGCCGCCACCGCAACCGCAATCGCACCGCCGCCACCGCCGTTGTATATAGGTACACGGGAATGCCTATGTGCCTCTCCCTCAGCGATCGAGCAAGAGACCCGATGCGCTCTTTGTCCCGACTTATCCATGCACTTTACACCGATTTCTGATATCGCCTGCAAATCATCCCTCTACAATCCATTTCAAAACAAGCATTTTTCGAAGATATATTCATATTCAGTTTAAAGGCTTTGAATTCTGTTTACTGACCTTAGGGAATAATTCCCTGCATTTAATCCTAGTACAAGCGAATTCCGACGGTGTAACGTTTCGAATTCGCGGGTGCACCTCAAAAACCAGACATGCATAAACCAGACGTTTGAAAAAACAAGCATTAAAAAACCAGACAAATCACAAAACAGACACTTCAAAAACCCGACATTCAAAAACAGACATTAAAAAATAGACATTTAAACATGCAAACACATTTTGAATCTCTGTTTTTGGAAATGTCTGTTTTTTTTAAATGTCTGGTTTTTGAGTATTCAGTTTTTGAACTTCGCTATCATGTCTTCTGCAGGGAACTTCAATAATAGAGTGAATTACACAGGCCGACAAAATTTATACCCAGAAACCGGAGTATACTTTTCCGAAGGTTTTCAATGCGCTGAATCCAAATCTGGCCGCAGAATTGTTCTATTAAGTCAAGATTTTGAAATATCCTAAAAGTGCAAAAAACACACAAAAAAATGTATGTTTGAAATTTGGCAAAAACCATGTTAAAGTGCTATTCAACAGCTTTGAAATGCTTTTTTAGTCATTCCGATACGATTTTTTTTCATCGAGTTATGTCAAGGCACGATTATGATCTTCATACATTTAGTAAATGTGTAAATGTATGAAAATAACTAAGAAAATGAGACCGACCTTTTTTGCACAGAAAAGAGTTATTTCTTTCGTTTTTCGTTTCGGCAAATGCATCATGTCTTTTCTGGGCAAAAAGGTCACAAAAGGACAATTCTGCGGCCAGATTTGGATTCAGCACATCGAAAACCTTCAAAAAATATACTCCGGTTTCTGGGTATGGAGGTCGGCCTCATTTTGTTGGTTATCATCACAACACACAACACTGTGACAAGATTACTGAAAGGATACAAGCTTAAACAATACATTCTCGTTCTGATTTGAGGTTGTCTGTAACGAACCCTTAAAGTGTAATGACAAGACAAGAAGCCGTTAACCTCATAAAGAACATTTAGCGCTGCAGAATCACAGGCACCAACATTCTGGTTACCTCTACATGAAGTTGATATTTCTTCAATCAATCGACTTCTTTTCTTCGATCGCAATCTTTGCAGCTATGTCTGTTCCAGTATGCAAATTTTTCAGCATAAAGTAGAATACACTGAGTTATTGCAACATTTTTATGCAACCTTACAACAATATTGATTCAATTGTCTGTCACAGTATAGGATTATAAATGAAATAAGTATAAAATCTGAATAGAACATCACATATTACAGGGATATTATTTAATTTTAATGTAACATTATCCTGCAATCGTCGATAATTCACATATTAATAATGTAAGGTTGGCATAAGATTTTGTAAATGCTGAATACAAATTGCATAGTGAACAATCTGAAAATCTCATAACTACAACTTGGCAAGGATTTCCTCTCTTGTTATCAAAAATAGTGAAAATGTAAGAAAAAAACGAGTTTGGACGTACCGACCAAAGAAGCATTGTGAATTAAAATATTGATAGGTCGACCATTGCTATTGAAAAGAGAACTTTGCATATGAAAACCATTTAAACAGATATGGTCTCAGCGACCATATATATGGCAGGGAATAATTATCAATATAATATGATCAGGACTGCCATATCTTAGGTTGTAACAACCGTAGGGTTATAAACAGTGTGAATAGAGTGACTATGCCAATGAATGAACGGTTAAGCAATTTTGACACTTTAATCCATTATAAGTTTATAATTATTTATTGAATTGTTAACAACTTGATTTCTACTTAGATCAATCTGTAGAACTCTCAGCTATGGCTCGCCTTTTAGAATTGTACATTGTTATATATTTTGATAACTATCGTTAACTGTTTATCTATCAAACTGGGGGTCTCACCTGGTTAAGTTTAACTGAAAGTTAGGATAGGTTAGAGTTGTGGTGTTTCAGTTTTTTTCTTCGGTAGACAGACAAATTCAGGCAGAACTATTATTATTCTTCTTCTCAGGTATTCAATTTGCATCATTGAAAATTTTCAAAAGTAAAATTTCCGGCCGAGGAACAAAGTAAGCAAATTAAAATACTTTGAGCTCACGCAATATCGAAATTTTAGTCTTTCGGGGTTTTGATTTTCTGAACTTTGTTCCCCGGCCAAATTTCCATTATTCTGAAATGCTTTTTCCTACTTATGTACAATGTTTTGAGGGTTCAGAAAAGGGTTGTGAATGTTAATGGGTTGTTAAAATTGTATTACAACTAACGAATTTTTTAAACATTTTTTTTGGATAATATTTTAGTCGACCAATTTGTAGGCCATAATCTTGATACATTCTTGACTATTCATCTTCGTTTACGTACAAGTTCAAGATATGGGCACCTGCATCTACTGCATCTTAACTATTTTTATGATTGTCCATCCAAAAATGATAAAAAATGAGTGTCGCTGATTATGTTGCACGTCAAATAGAAATATGCATTAAAAGAAACAAGTTATTCAGTTTTTAGGTCATATTCATTTAATAAATAAACGGTTGTGAAAATGCAATGCATCCTTAAAAACATGATTATATTTTGTAAACAAATTAATGCATCAATAGTGGATAATAATTTCCAGTATATTTCAAAAGTAATTCAATTCGTAATATTATAAAAATTGATTTTTACTCCGAAAATTTGGAGTAATTTGTTAAGGGTGGATTTTTCTTCGAACAGCCACTAGTTTATTAAGGTTTGGTTCCTATTATGAACTCCGGAGGATGAACTCTTAGTCAATATCGAATTAATCAAGATTTGTATAAAATCAGTTAATCTTAGGTACATTTGATGAATTTCAAAATCGATAAAATTAACATTTATTAACGGATTTAAATGTTTAATTAGCTACATTTATCGAATAAAAGGTTTACTTAAAAAACCATTGCGAGTTACCTATGTATACAGTATCCAATCTTTACTCGAGACTCGAGTGTTTTTTGGAGTTTCCCTTTTCCTACTTCGGAGAGTTCAATGCTCTTTGATGTTCTACTGCATTTTGTTGGGGAGACTTGTTGATTAATCGTTCCTTTGCTTTCGCAATCAACGCAACTTATTTTGATCACACCACTGCGATTTTAGAGTAGATTTTTGTCTATAAACATCAGATTAGATTTTATCAAATACCATTATTTAATTCGAACAACGTGATTTAGTTCGTGTTATCGAAACTGCAAAAGAACCGGACGAATGAACTTGACATTTCGTTTTTGTGTCGGTCGTGAATTTCTATATATAAACGAATTGTGGTTAATTGTTCTAAAAGCATTTAAAATAAATTGCATAGGCCTACAAATAATGTGGACATGTTTATTGTTGGGAAGGTGAGGGTCATTTCAAAAGTAATTTTTTGCGTAAAATCCGAATCCGGGAGAATTATCCCATTTAGTCAGAGGATTTTGAGATATTTGAGGTTAAGTACCCCAAAAAATGCCGTTTTTACTACCTTTCAGGTTATGTACATACGATACAACATTTTTATAGGGTTTGCAGTTAGTTGGCTCTTATAGTATTATTCTTTCTTTTTAATTTAAGAGTTGTAGAGTTTAATTTCGAATTTTTATCGCTATTTTATGGCAATATGAAATTACAAGATATGCCCCTTGCCTTCTTCAGTTTGAACATTTTGAAATCTCGACTTCCGATTGGTGTCAATCTTCAGGGCAACTCTGACCCCAGATTCGGATTTGTCCTAAAAATAATTATTTCAGAAATGACTCTTCTATTTGGAACAACAAATCCATGCTGACAGTCTTGTTGAAGTCAATTTGGAAATTAATCAAATTCAATACTTGATCACGATCTACGATGCTCATAAATCTTATTTAATTAAGCCAGTTAATAAACATATACATAAAGACATTTGTCATTTGTTTCAATCATTACTGCTGCTCTCATAAAGATTCTGAGGGTGTTAAAAAACTGGAAATATTACTATTTCATTAGGACTAAGAATTTGGAAAAAAATTACTACATTATTACCATGCGTACACAAAAGCATCAGAAAAACGTAGTTATTTCATCAAACGTCAGAGATTTAATATTGTTTTAATCATAGTATTTACCAAATGGAAATTAAAAGTTTGGGTTTATGTTTTTTCCCGCCCAATGTAATCTTTTTTTTTTGGATGTGCCATTTTTGAAGTTATTACATAATAGGGAAAATCCCCTATTAAATAATTTTTTATTTACATGTATTTATATGTATATCAATAACATTTGTCAAAAATATAACCAGTTTTGAGGATTACTAAAAAATGACGTGGATTAAATAATAAATAACTCGAAATTTATATGTTTATTAAACAAAATGTTACGTCCCTCCGAATGTTAACAATTTTTTATTTTGCACTTTTTAAAACAAAATCAGTTTTAAATGTTTAAACATATGTTCCGTAATGTTATTTATTATAATTTAACGCAAAGTTAATAATTTAATCCATTATACAATATATGAAAAATAATGTGAAGAATACTAGAATGATCGTCACTGGTTAAACTAGATTCGGCAAGTGTTTAAGGAATGTAGGAGGATACAGTCCCTTTCCATTCTTTTTGCGGGTCGAAATTCCTCACGGTGTGATGTGGGAGTTTTTTTTCCTGTGAACATTTTAAAAAACTGTTATTCAGGTAATATGCCAGAATAACATTGGAATACTTTTCTCTTATGTCGTGATTGAATTTTTAAATGCATGAAGTCAAAATTAGCATTTTAAACCGTATGGCGTACACATTTTATATGAATTAATTTTAAAAACAAAAATATACTGTAAAGTTATTATTGTTAGTATATATTAAAACTGTACATAAAACTTTAGTCCTTCACAAAATGGTTGTTAAAAAAGAATTTTCGTTAAATGCACTGTGTGCAGTTTTACAAAGAATTTAGGTACGTTTCTTGTAGGCTAATTTACATTTATTTATAGTTTACATTATTGTAATTTACGTAATAATTACCGTCATTTTCCTTCTTTTGCAGTGGTAATTGTTATTTTATTAAACATAAATATCAATTAGAATTATGCACGTTGAATAGTTGGCTCGTTAAAACAGCTATTTCATAGCAAATTGTGATATTCAATTCTGACATTTTACTATTTGACTGTCAAAATTTGCTATTTTATCCGATATTTCTGCGTATATGCATACAGCAGTTTAATTTCCAACCTTCTTTTCAGAGTCCAATGAAAGATATCGCGATCGTTCACATAAATTTTAGCTCGAATAAAATTCAGAAAGTTGACATTGATAGAGACTTTAAAATTAATAATACTTATCAATTCAATTTAAATTCATAATGATTTTGATTATTTGGTTAAATGCAATACTCATACTGACCTTGCATTTACTGACTAAAACTCTTAAACTGGATTTTATATTAAGAAAATTCTGCATATCCACTTTTATGTCCTCAACGAGGTTTTTGTTTGTATTTTTAGTAAGAATCGTCGACTGTATAAGATGTCCATAGTGTGTCCTATTACTAATTTTTAGTCAAACAAGTATGACAATTTACTACAAAAAGAACGTTCCTTGTTTGTCATAACCATAGTTAAGAAGTGTTAATATTCAAAAAATCATAATAAAATGTCAAATATTGTTAGATTTGTATCTACACCGTTTGTACGCAACTGCAAGTTTACTTTTCGTTATTTGCATACGTAAATGTTACGTTCATATGTAATCTCATTTCACATGATGAAACATACATGAAGGTTAATGGTGAATTCACTTTATGTGATGTGGTGTTTTACTCTGTTAAAGAAGGAAATTTATTGCATTATCAAGTCAAATTTAACCGAATGGAGGGTTGCTTGACATAAAGAATTAAACAGAATTTTTAAAGACGTTAATTTAATACTCTTTCCAAACTGAAACCAGTTGCAGGAGAAAACTTTATACGTTCCTATTTGTTTATTAAAAAGAAAAAATAATAAGAAACCTGTTATTAATCATGTCCTAATGCGACGTTTAATATTTACTATATTCAAATCATCAACATGAATAAGCCTGTACATATAACGTTTGTTTCACACAATACCGAAGCAGGGTTACCGGTTAATTATCCCCGGTAAAACGGATGTAGAACAGTGGAGTTGGAGTACACCTGCGACTTTAGGAGTGTAAAATTCCACACCTGCTAAAGAGAATACACATTTTTTCTACTATTCAAATGCGTAATTAAATTTGCTTTATAAAATGCAACCTTAAATATTGTACCTTCATTTTTATAACCAAATTATTCTTCATGTCATTGGTATTCAAGACAATTATTTCTTTGGGAGTTTCGAATAGTTATGAAAAAATAGTATTCGATGTAAAATGCTTTCAAATTAATTTTCATGCTTTTGACATCCTGTTGTCGGTAGTATTCATCGGAAGGATAGGTTACGGCTTTATTTGATGTTTTGAAAAACATATGTTAGATCCGCTGTGCTATATTTAAAATTAAATGACTTAGGCGCCATTCACGCGAAACTTACTTACTACGCACGTATTCGGCGTAACGCATGTTACACTAGTGTCTATATTTATTTGTCAAGGATATATATAGCCATACTGTAACGTGCGTTATACAATATGTATGCACTTTCAATAATAGTATATTCCTTGAATGCTTTAATACAAGAAAAAAATGGAATAAATTTAATTTAGCGCTTTATTCTATACTATGAACATGTTGAGATTGTATTACAAATATTATATTGTCTACTGTATTTAATAGACGAATTGATAAAGCTGTCATTATTTTTCCTCGATTTGATTGTTATTGACAGCAAGATTTTCTCTGGACAGGTGAACTCACCCATTGGCAATATTCGCAATCTATGATTCAAACCTTAATCAAAGAGTTTACTAATAGAGTCATTGTCCAGAAATAATTTTTGCTCGAGAAACAATAAAACAATGAATACATTTATCACGAGTTAGCGTAATTGCACCCTTTTTCACCAACTGCTATTTTCTCATACATTTATATACCAACGGCCGTGAAATATGTATGCATTTCCATAAGTCATAATTTCCAATATTCTGCACAATTTCGTGATGTTATTAAGAAGTAAGAGAAGAACCTGTAAATATATTTCTTTATTTTTAATTTTATTAATTGACTTTGTTGTGAACACATTTTTTATGTCGCATGATCAGTTTATTTACGATTTTTGTTTGAGTACATACAAATGATCTTAACGACATGAAATTGACATACTGAATGAAATTATTTAGTACTTGATTATGATATGTACTTTTCATTTCTGACTAAACTGATTTCGGCTGTCCCTATTTGTTGCAATTGAAATTTTACAATAAACAAATCCAAATCAAAAGTCACAGTTTTATGTAGTTTTTAGACTCATCTGAGTCAAAATTGTAATTTAGATCAAAGCAAACTCTTAATGTCGTGCAAATTTTATAATTTGTTGTCCCATCTAAAAAAAAATACAAAATCCTTCCCTGACGAGTTTCGAACTCTTCTGTTTCCGCCACGGATTTTGCTCACAACTTCGATGATAATATAATATAAACTATCGAGATTTCAAGTAAAATCGTTCAACAATTTTTCCAAAGAAAGAAGCCGACAATTATTATCAGTCTATGAATTCGTGGAAAAATGAACATAAAATTGAAATAAAGGAGATTTTGTTACTTCCATTATAAGATTAAAAACTTGTTTAAACAATAGAATCATGTTTACTAACTCCACAAGTAACTTATGTTCACCGATTCTGGATTGTGTATAGTATTGAACAAAATTGCTAATAAACTTACTAATAATTACAGTTTTTGGTTAAAATAATGTTTCTCCAAAAATTTATTATCCTTTACATTTCATTATTGGTTTGTAATATCGTCAAATGCGAGTTTTCGATGAAGTCGTTTCCACGTGCACATTTTTACACAGCTGATTCCCAAGAGGCGTTCCAGATTTCGTTTCCAAAACATCAGCACTACAATATTTGGATATCGCTACAATTTCTGGATGTGTTTGAACGTACTAGGCTCCATGCACATTAGGATTAAATCAATCAACATTCAAATTCCACCATAATCTATTATTATTAAAATGTTTGAAATGACTGAACTACTCTGCGTAGTTTAGTAGATCATCAAATGCATTTTTGCAGTTGCAGTAATTTTCAAAATGTAGTTACAGATGGAAGAATACAGTTCGTAGGCTGAAATGGAAAGTTTTATTAAATGTTAACAAATTATTGTACTACAATTTTGTAATGTTCACAAGTAAATTAAACTTCTATTGATTAAGAGAAATAAAAATAACATTAACTAAAAAATCTATGTAACTAAAAAAGTAGTGATTCAGTGTATTATATTTGTACGTACTTTTTAGTTAAAGTATCGTGTTCAGATGTGAAATCGACTTAAATACAGGTTAAAAACATACATAAATTTACTATTAGAATGCTAAGAATATAATTGAGACACCTTATACAATGCCAGGATAATTTCTGACACAGCGACTGAATGTATGACGTCATAAACTTGAGTATTTCCAATCGTGTTTTAAAAGACACATTCGAATGTGAACATTTTAATTATAAAATCATCAAAAATCATTGTTGCTAATGAATATAATTTTATATGAAGGCTACAGTTTTTGAGTTAGGGTTTCAAACAATATTGTATAGTTAATAAAAGTTACTATTGTTACTTCATCTCAGTAAATCATGGAGATTTATTATTCAAAATAAGGAAACATTTCAATTACTTCACACCCACGTGGACGATTACTCAGAGAATGGACGTAGAATACGATTAAGGATTTAACAATTCACAAGCAGTCACATTAATTCCTTTCTGTTGTATAATGCTTAACAAGAAGTATTACAAAAATAAATTCTCAATACATTCCGGTATAACAGTTATTCTACGTTAGTAAAAAGCATGGTAGTAATCGGAATGTAAAAAAATGTTATGATGATAGCAAAAGAATGTTATGTGACATAATGCACAATAAATCAGAACAAATATGAAATATAGTTTCAATGTATTACGCAGCACCCTGCGATACTGCGAGCATCTCACATATATTATTAAGAATGGAAAAAATGAAGATTTATTGAAACGTGAATTAATTCTGCGATAATATATCAAGTGCAGTCTTTCCACAATTTACATGGTTCATGACTTTATAAAAATTGAAATAATGACAGATTGCGCGTATTTTGGTGATCCGAATAGCTTAGTTATGCAAAATATGAAGCTGATAAAGATGTTTTGTTACCATTTTTACATCCATTATACTTGCGATAAAGTTTATTGCGCGTCGAAACGTCGATGTTTGCAAACAAAGTACTTTGTATATATTCTATCGAGTATCTCGACGTCTGTTATGATAAAAAGAGAACAATTTTCATATAATTGTGTTGTTAAATTAATTTTCAGATCATCTTAAACAATTCATCTTTATTTATTGTCAGCTACAAGTAAGAATTTAAAATATTCAAGGGTTATGAACAAAACAATTATTTTTTATCAATTCTTGAATTGGCAGTACGATTTTCTAGGTCTTTTAATATTTATTCTTTTTTTTGTATATCTTGCACGAAGACAATGTTACGTGGTTCGATTATCTTCAAAATTGCCGTGTATAATAATAATTTACGCTGTTTACAAATGTCATTATGGAAATTATAAATTCTTAAAAAGACTAGTAATTTTTTATCAGAAACAATAAATTTCTAGTAATAAATACATGCATTTAATACTGAATATACATCTATGTATATTAAAGCATTTTGGAAATAGTGAAAATGTATGTTGTTTCTGCTAGACTTAATATCTTGGCACGGGTTTAAGACACACAGTTGTAACCTTGATTCACACAGGTGGGCAGTATTATTAAATCCTCAAAATCTGAAAACAAGAAACAACGAATCAGGTCATTGTGTTAATTTAGATTTTAGGTGAATACCTGTAGAATTTAATTATTATGCACCGCATGTAACTCTGTACATGGTAAACTTATTTATTCTGACATTTTGTAACAAACAAAAACTGACGCGAATAAGAGTACTATAAGTACTTTATTGACATTTAAGATTCCCCTGTTTGGAGTGGAATTAGTTCGTGTGATAAAGAGATTAGTGTTGTTTGACATTCAATTATAACTGTTACTAAAACGATTAAATCAGCCGTAAAACAGTTTTGATATATCTATGTGGGTTAGTACACATAAACGTTATCATTTTTATATTGTAACATTTATGATCGTCATCTGTTTGTTTAATTCACTAATAATATGTATTTCATATAACATTTTATATCGTTTTTATTTATTTAACTTAATAATGATGGATTGGAGAAATTTTACGAATGTACAGTATCATCATTGTTACGAAAAGAACGTTACAAGAAATACATGAAATAATCAAATGGTAGTGAACAAACGAAAACGAATTTTTAAAAATCGTGTAAGGGAATTTTTATTTCTTTGGCTTATTAAATTTGATCCTTTCTTCACCCTTACATGATTTATAAACATTTCATAGAAGACAGATTGATGTAAGTAATAATCTCTTGCAATTCATACGTGTTTTAAAATGATAGTCATTTTATTGTGTGAATGTAATCTAACCATTTGCAGTTAGAGCTTTAGATTTGGTGCGCCACCTAGTATAGGAAGAGAAATAACTCACGTCAATCAAATGTCAGTAAAGATATTCCTCCCGATAAAAAAATCAGATCAAAAGAGATGTAACTCTAAATCCGAGTATCTCAAGAAATCTGGGTACCTGTGTGGATCTGTCGGAAATAAAAAAAAACTACCTCGTCTGAGAATCGAACCCCAGTCTCCTGTACATCAGTCTACAGCCTAAACCACCCAACTACAATTATCGTTTTTTAGCATTGCAATAATAACGAATAGATGAAACTAGGAGTAAAACTTTTTTCTTTGCTCGGTTAATTTGGTCCATATGTGAAAATTGCAGAATTGAACTGAACTTTATACAGACTGCCAAGCAGATTTTGAAAACTTTCAAAATTCTTAAATATGTCTAAAACGGTAAGAGATTGGCGTAATCTGTCAACATTTAGGGATGTTCGATTCGATGTAAATTAAATTAACACGTGTAGGTATAGTTGGATAATGTGGACTGTATTTCCGTTTGTTAACTTGATACTACATATTCACGGTCATTAAATTTTTCAAAATTCAGAAAAATGTCTAAAACAGTAAGAAATGTGAAATCATCTCACACTTTTGAGAGTATCGAAAGGGGGGATGACGATCTCAAGTCACTTAATGCAGATCTCCCAGGATATTTTCAAAATTTTCAAAATTCTTAAATACATCAGAATCTGTAATAGGTACGTGAAATCTGACAAAACTTTGGTGGTTATCAAAACGGGATATACTCTCAAGTTAATTAATCCATACCTCCCAACCGATTATAAACATTTTTTAAATATAATTTTGGGAATTTATAAGTTTAAAGGCAGACTTATATTGAGATGGAGCCTCCGCTATATAATAACTCCTAAAATTTGTTAGTAGAGTAACTAGAGAGATACTAGAGTTTGGTTCTAGATCGACAATGTATATTGTTAGATCTCTACATATCTATTGAGATACATTCCGTATAGTGTGATTGTTTACGTTCAATTACGAGATATGAGCAGATCTTAAAGGATTTAATTGCAGATGTTAGAAGATCCAAGTAGATTTGGCCCAATCATGATCCAAAGAGATCTAATAAGATCTGATATTTGATTTCGGCAGATTAACTGAGATTTCGGGATCTTATTTGATCCGACATTTTTTTTTATCAGGATGAATTTGTATTGTTTTCTTTGCTTCTACCGCACGTACTTATCGAATTACTTAAACAGGCTATGAATGATATAAAACCAAAGGTTCCCGAATCTCTGCTAAAACTGACGATTTCGTGCGGAGAATATTATTGGAACGCTATACATATTGGTAATTAGGAGGTCAAGGCGGGTATTTGATTTCTGCAATCAACATTTGTAATTTTTTAACGAAAGTTTAATAAAGCTCCCCAATTTGTTTCCCCCGTAAATGTATTTACTTTCATAGGTTTTTTTTTTCTAACAAGAATAATCACACGTAGACAATATCTTTAGTCAAGCCGATTTATTAGCTTAATTAATCTATCTATTCATACAAAACATTGGCAATCAAGAAGGCATGATTCATGTAATTAATATTAATGTAACTGTTCGCGTTAATTGCAGAATATGATTACATAACCCAACAGCCCATGTTAATTATCACAGGTCATTAGTACGTAGAAAAAGCATCATTTTTTTCTCAAGTAAAAAGACCCTCTTTACAAGACGCGGTTCTGCCATGAGTGTTTGTCAGGCTTCCAAGTGGGTTTCCGTCTTAGGAGATGTGAACAATAGTATTCGTGCTCTTTCAACGTTTCCCTTCGTTGTTTATCTTTTGACGTTCGATATGACTAGGTCGCTGTCCTTGATATACTCTTTCTGTCTTTCTGATGTATTTACATCATCGATATATTTTTATTTATATTATTCTGATTTCAATCGACTTTAATATTCACGATGTTTAATGTAGAATTTCCAAAGTAGACATTATTAACATTTAATTTATTCAAGAGTTAAATGTCTGCTAGTCTAAACTTGATGATGTCATGACCTATCATCATGTGTCATTTCTTTCTTATGGTACTACCAATTTCAAATGATGCATAAGAGTAAACATGGATAAAATTAAGTCGTAATGTAATAAATTTTGTGATAAATTATTAAACACCTTAAGGTATTGACACTTTTTCTACTTTTGTATTATGAAGGAATAAGTTTTGTTCATATTTCATTGTTTCTCTTTCACCTCATAGCTTGTTATCTTCATTAATTTCGTTTTTGTATTTAATTCTCGTTTGATTTTAGCACAATGTTATAATAAAAGTAAAATTCAGATTTATGTAATTGAGTTCGTCTTATTTGATCACTTATGAAACCAGTTTGAATGCAGTTTTGTATGTTGGGCGATTTTTCCATCCCTAATAGAGAACAAAAACATATTCCAGTCCTGCTATTGGCAACTTTCTTTTGCATCTGGTCACGTATTAGTAGGCAACTATTCTATTCTGTTTTTATAACAAAAATTTAAGCTTTTACTACATATAATTTAGCAATAATAGTGAGTGACCTCGAGAACTTATCATAATGATGTCCCATATTCGTGTGGTTTTCAGCATATATTATATTTATGTTTTCATTTGTTGTAAATGCAATAATAATCTTCAGTTGTATTAAATTAAAATAGTTAATGACCATTTTATATAATTTCTACCATTGGTATCAAATTGTTGTAAATGTTTGCTATACATACAATAATGTCAGACGTACTGCGATCTATTGAGTTACATTGTTTACATGTTAGTTACATTATTTAATCGAAAAAGTTCGCTGCCTGAATTTTAAAAATATTAGTATCTGATACGAGATATATTTTTTATATATAAATATACGTTAAATATTCAAATCATAAACTTTCTCTGTCGTTAATTGCATTGTCTATGATACGACAACAAAATAAGATGATTTCTTCAGGTAGAAATACAAAGATGAAGTACACCTTTATCAGATGGACCTGATGAGGTCCTGACTGGGTTTAATTATAAACAATTAATAAATACATTTTTCTAAGTCGATGATATCATTCCATTATCCCGACTTTTATATATTTTCCAATTAGTACTGAAATCTACTAGAAATGTGTGATATCAAGAAAAATATCACTTCCAAAAATTTAAAGAGTACAGAAATTCTCATATTTTTCCATCTAAGATCTAAATCATATTGTTCATTTAGTACAGTTTATACAATCAGTTTATTATTTATAAAAATATAAAATGATTGATGTTTAATCCTTTAAATGAATTCTGAATTACATTAATTGATTTCTTAAATCGAATAAACGTAGAAAGTATTTTACTTATCTGCAATATAGTTTATGATAGTCGTCGTCGTCGTCTAGTTGTATGCTTGGAAGCGTTTGTATGTACACAGGCGTCACAAATATTATATATATCACTATTACACGCAATACACATGTTATTAGTCACTATAACGTATAATGAACTTCATAGCAGTAATTACATTCAGAAGCTTTTATTTTTATGCAGTGATAAATTATAAATATCAAAACGTATGAACGGCCGTGTAACATTTTGTCTGCATAATCAGCGTTTTACTTTAGTCGGTATTAAATAATATGTCAACTGAAAGCCATTGTTTTCTTTTCACAATAAACTCTACAATCTTATGAGATTTCTCTACTTTCAAGTTTCTTTATGAAGAGCAATAGTAAATCAAAAACCAAAATTAATATATCAGATTTAAATAAAAGAATTATAGTTTATAAAAATGATGCAATTAACAGAAATTATAATTTAACTTTAATATTATTATCGAAACGAACGTTCAACATTTACTAATTGTGCCAGATGTAATTTAAGCAGAAATCATGAGTAGTTAATTACAATTAATTCATTTATACAAAAACAAGTTTTTATTTATTTAATCATGGTGAAAGTTCAATAGAAAATTACTATCATTTAATTGTTTTTTGTTAATTCCACTTAGACTCAACTTCTTACGAACTCAAGTATAAAGTATAGTTTCTTTGAAAACTTATGTTTGTAAAATACGGTTTACAAATCGTATACGAAACAATAGTGGAAATGGTGTAGTAAATATTTACACGTATTCCAGACAACTGGCCGTAGTAAATTTATCAAAGAACCATTTAGTCTTGTTTTAATTGTTGGATTGACTTGGTGTCATTGTGTTTATATTTGTGTCTTTATCGCATCGTCTATTTGTATGTTTTACGCATGCCTGAGTGATATGCTAGGAGACAAATGCTTGCTTTCACAATAAACTTCTATTAAGTTATCTTAGTATTGTTACCAGACTTACAAAATAATACTTTAAACATTTTTTATATTAGATAAATTAAATTAGAATCGAAGGAAACTTTTTAAAAACTTTGGAGCTTACTTATTAATATACCTTTTAGTTTAAGTATAATAAGAATCAATACGTAAGAAACCTTCTTTTTTCTCGAGTTGTTAGTGACGAATTTAGTTACAAGACTGGAAATGAATTATTGATTAGTAACCTATTTATAACATCGCGATAAATAATTTTAATTTATATGAACTCCATTTAAGATTACAATTTACGAGATCTACGAAATATAATACTTTGATGCTTCCAGTGATCTCAATTTCTTATCCGCCATTTTGTAATTTCATTTTCATGATTTCATCTATTATTTTAAGACACCCAGTAAATCATATGTGCAGCATGGTTTATAATTACTTCTCTAATACTTTAATTTCATGATTGAAAGGTTTAGTACCGTTATAAGAGATGGAAGTTCAAGTTAATTATTTCAATTAAATAGTTTCTCTTTTTATTCTGCAAGGAAACCCGAACGGTCCATTATTGAAGTGATAGTATTTTTAGTAAATTGAAATACACAGTTAGTAGGATCAGCATAGTAGTAGTTCTTGTCATTAATTTCTTGTATAATCGAAGAAAATCAAAGTAGATATAAATAAAATATAAATTTATATGAGCCAATGAAAAAAGATATGTGGGGCAGGATTTGATGTATTTTCATGTATCTTCAATAACATTAATTTAATAGTTAGTAACAAATTACATTACGAAGTAAATAATAGGAAATTGCAGTGCTTCCACATTCCAATTTTCATCAGAGGTAATGATCGTACACTTTCAAACATTCATTAGAATTATTTTGCAATTTTTTTACCGATCTACTTATTGCGCTTTCACTTTTAATTCAGAACGATTCTTCGTAAAATCACATTTCGCGTCCGAGTTACTTGTCTTTATTACAATTGAATACAAAGATTAGTTTAAATGTGTGCCTCTTACATGATTGATGCATGGCGTAGCAAATTCATAGGTAAAAGTTAAAATGATTTAATAAAAACACATATAGTGAAAGACTATTTTAAATCGCCTTTGAGTTGATTTAAATACCCTTCTGTCTAAAATCCATTAGGTTCTTGTCTGTTAAGTCGATTGCAATATTCTGAATCAGTTATATTTGATTATTAAATTCCAAAATTCCAGTTAATCATTCAATTTACAGTTTGTCTCTTTCTTATTTTCAGATATAACATAAAAACCATAAATAAGATATATTGTTTTAAATAAGTCTCGATCGAGATGTACTGTGTTTGTATAGATGCTTTTACTTAAATGAAAACCTGGAATTTGAATAATTAGTGCACAGGCCTAAAAAATGATTAATGGAACCATTTTATAAAAATAAAATACCTGATTAGAAAAATTACCGGAAAATGAACTATTTCTTTAGCGAAGAATATCATACTATTGCTAAATATTTTATTATTTCCCGATAATTAAATTAAATGTATTCGACGTAGCATGATACATGACATCAAATGTAACGCGCCGTTTTACAATTAAATAGTGAACCCAAATAATCCTGAGTAGTAAAATATACTTAATAAAATTCAAAAGTAACTATTTTTCACGTTGTTAATATCCTTGCTTTGTGATCCAAAAGCATGTACAAATAAGTTTGGGTAAATGTACAATGGGGAAAAAAATTTCAAAGAAAAGTGTTAGGTATTTCCTGGCTATTCAATCATGACCTGAGATTTGACCTTGACCGTGACCTTGAAAGTAAATTGGACAGGTTTCTAGGTTTTCTTCCTTGCTACTCAAACGAGACCTAAGATTTGATTTTGCCTATTTGAATGTCATTTCAAGGTCAAATTTACAATTTTGCACACGTATAGTTTTGTTGTTGAATATTCAGTAAAAGAGAACTAAAACTTAGGAAAAGAAAATGTTTTCTCGCAAATGGATTTCTCAAAAGTTATTTGACCGTTTCCATAATTTGGAATCACTTTTGAAGATCTGTCCTGAATGAAACTTTTGAACATTTAATACATTGTTGCAGAGGATGATACGTTATCTCAAAACGTTAAAGTTCGATTCGAAAAAACTCAGAAATAAAAATAGTAAATTCATCGACTGTACGAGAAATTTTTTAATTATTTACATTTAAATTCAAGTGAACTGTTCCTAAATTCAATCTTTTATTGAAATTTGTTGCTTTGTATATTATTTATATTTTATGAAAATTGAAAGCATGACAAGTCAAGTGAACATGTTCTGCTAAACTTGTGGCATTGGTACGTTTTAAGACAGCTTTCCTGCGTACATAAATTCTTTTCTTCGAAGGCCTTGGGTTTTTTCACCTTCCTTTTACAGCATACATGTATATATTAGGATTTGTTGGAAAATGATCTAAAGAGAGCCCATGAGAGGCCAACACGTCAAATGAAGTATATATTTTTAACTCCAACATCCAGCTTTACATAAAAAAAGTCCGATACAAATGAGAATGGAAAGTAATGACATGTATACAATCTATAGGCAACATCTAGAACTGTGACAAATGCGGATCATTCGTCGAATTTCTAGTTTGAATAGTACAATATTTTCTACACGATTTAAAATATTTTTTGTGTTGGTCAGCATATACTTCTCAAGAATTCAAAATAATGGATAAATTTAGGTCCCGAATTTTCACTAATTCCGATGAGAGTAAAGATAAAGTTGAAAAGGGGTTTTCGAACATTTTTCACTCATCAAAATATTCTAGCTCTATTTTATCGCAGCAAAAACTAATTAGTATTGGATATTATATTGTCTATACAGGGTGTTCAAGAACTGGGTAACGATATTTCAGGAGGCGATTCTGCATGATATTTCAAACTGAAAAGTCCTGTACCAAAATTGTACCTGAGGCGCAGAATTTGAGTGATGGGCCACAGAAGTTCGAAAAAAAAAATCAGCTCGCTTTTAAGTTATTTCAATGAATGTGGGCTCATTTTTAAGTTTTTTTAAAGCCTTAAAATTCATCCATAAGAGCATTTGACCTGTGATGAATATTTCTGAAGTTATGGACCCAAAAACATGAAAAAGGGCTCATTTTTTGGATTTTCGCCAAATAGCTGACGTAATGGCACACAAGAAGAAGTTGTAGAGTTTGAAAAGACGCAGAATTTGCCCCCTAATAGATTTGATTTTGATAAAAATTGAGTTCGCGTGAACAACTTTAATGTCGTAGAATTGGCTACAAAGGCGCACCGTCAGTACCAAAGAGTTTTTCGCCAATTCTACGACATTAAAAGTGTTCAATTTTTTAGCCGCGGGCTCAATTTTTATCGCAATTGAATGTATAAGTGGGCAAATTCTTCATCTTTATAAGCTCTACAACTTCGTCCTATGTGCCAGTTCGTTAGCCAATTGGCGAAGTAAATTATATGTGAAAAACTGTCAAAATTTACCTTTTTTCGGTTTTTGAGGCCGCAATATTTCAGAAATATTCATCGCAGGTCAAATGGTCTTAAGTAAGAATTGTATGATTTATAAAAGCTTGCAAATGAACCCTCGCTCATTAAAATAACTTAAAAGCTAACCGAGTTATTGCAAAAAAGTAACTTTTTCTAAAACTTCAATGACCCGTCACTCAAATTCTGAGCCTCAGATCCAATTTTGGTACAGAACTTTTTGTTTGAAATATCGTTACCCAGTTCTTAGACACCCTGTATATTACTATTCTTAAATTGGGAAAATTCGACCTTATTTTCAAATATACTACTTGTGTCTTATTTAAAATAACATTCCTTTCTTTATGTTTTCTTCTAATTGGTTACGTGACGTTGACATGTTTTGATAAGAATAATAATTGGTACAACATTCAGAAAATAAATTGTAAATAATAATGCGTTTCTGCACATTGTTTCAAGTCGGGCTTGGGAATTTTAAAACGCACGTTTAAAATGCAATGGTATGGATTCGAAGGCTCTCAAACTACAGCTTGCAGCGGCGTTCGTCGGTCAAGTCATTGAACGAATGCATTCTTCCTACTCAATTCCACAGACAAAATATATGATTTACGTCACTAAGACGCACGCAACCCGTTAAAAAACGTACTTTGGAGCGATTATGCAAACCAGTTTCTTCTCCGGTGTATCCTTTTATTTTTATTTAGAACCTCGCACCCACAAAACGAAAACCGGTTTTTCAGAAATATTGTTTAACGGGATTAGCTCCGAATCTTTTTTTTTAAATGTTGGATAGCATATTTTAATTTCAGGGAATATTAGAACTTCCTGTGAATTAAAACTTTAAACGAATCACATTTTTTATTAAATCTAAACTATAGTATTTGTTGCCTTAATCAAGGTATTTGGGGGATTCCAAATAGTAGTGCTTCGAATGTTCCTAAAATGTATTACTTTATATTAGTATAGACATCAAAAAACTACACAGTTTAGAGAACAATCGTGTGATGTTGCTCATAATCTTGAATAGGATCGATAAAGTTGATTACTATTGATTTATCCGAACTGGCTGGTCGTAGTGATCAAACAAGTTTGATTAGAAAAGTAATGTTGCTTTAACAAAATACTTGTTGTTAATGAACTCTAAGTGATTGACTTACTGAGATGATGAACGAACTGCGCATCGTAGTTGGATGTCACATAAAATGACAAACGACGGTGGAAATGACAGATTGTTTCAGTTTAAATCTTTCATTTAACATTGTGCAAATTAGTTTATTTAATAGCGTTTTTCAGTTTAAGGTTATTTTCGCGTATATGCGTGGTCTCAACTGTTTTGTTGTTGCAACCAACTATTTTAATTTTATAATAAATATACCCAAATTGATTCGGTTGTGAAAAGCTATTTTTGTTGACAAATCAGAAAATATTGTCTTTGATGTAACCATAATTAATTTACATATAGAAAATAGATCATTTCTATACTGTTTAGGCATAAATTTATTGAAGGTAATTCCATCACATAAATTGATTTCGATCGGCCAGTGCATTTGAAGTGTGCTCGAATGCATAAGAGCTATTGAAATTGTAAATATTGTGAAGAGGATGAAAAATAACATCAACAGTGCTATTTTCTGTTGTTGTTTTGGCGCTTAGGAGTTTTGCAATCAATAAATTCTCATTTCTTTATATATCTGCTGCGGATTTACTTAGATTTTTCTAGATTTTAGCAGCTTTGCAAAAAACGGACAGAAATTACGAATAAACTAAATATTTCAACGAAAGTTCCAAAAATATTTTCAACATACAAATAACCGGCTTTTATACTTTTTGCAATTATTGTTTGCAAGATTTGCTGTGTTTGGTTATCAATTTTACAAATATCAGTAGCAAATAGTGCGAAAGCTGGCCGTGTACGGTTGCCTTAAAATCGAGCATATCCACTATTTTCAAATGGTGCTCTTTTTAATTAAGGCGTGCAAATTTGCAACAATTAAATATTAACATTTTTCGAGCCATTTTTCAGTCGATTCCGAGTAGAATTTTCAGCTAGACTCGAACCATAATCCATACGGGTTACTCTTGTTGCAATCAAAATCCGACCGGGCTTGCCATGCTTCTCTGATTGGGTCCCGGTCAGATTTGAGATTCCTTAAATAATTGTCAGAATCCGAATGGATTCCCTCTAGGATCCGTTTTCAATTCTGGTCAAATGTAGGTGATTCTTTAATCGGTTGATCACAGCTGGTCCCCTGTTTTTATTCAAAACAAATTTCTTTAGTATTAAATGTCATGTAAAGAGAAACAAAAAATAATTTTGGTGCAAGATACGACATTAATATTTTGTTATTTTCTTTCAGAAAATAATTAAAATTTAATTCATGTAAACATGACAGGTTTTTATTATATGGGCAGCTTTAATATTGTATTATAATAATATTCTCATAAAAGGTGAAAGTTTAATTTGATTACAAGAAAATATTACCTTCAACCCATAGGTGTCTTAAGATTTCGAGTCGAATTGCACGTTGTACAGGAGATGACTGATGAGTTTTGAGAGGAGGAGTGGATGGCATAACACTGTTCAATAGTGCCTCACCCGTATGACGCACGAGTTCTTTTTTGTTTTACTCTTTATTTTGCGATAATTGAATTCCCTCTTTATGACTTTTAGTGATTTAAAATCAAGCCATATTTGTATGAAATTGAATACGACGCCGATGAGATAATAGCTTTAGTAGAGTTAAAACTTCTACGAAATATATGATTTTTTACATTACCAGATTTTTCTGGATTCAGGTGTATTTGTTCTTTTGAACTATCATGGAAAATTGTTCAACTTCTTAATTTGCAGATATATATCTTGAAGCCAAGCTTTCCTTCGATATTTTGGTAATATTTAGAGAAAGTTCTACAATTTGTATGACACTTCTATGGAAATCCAAGTAACTACCATAGCTGTCCAAAGATAAAATATCCACAACAATATATATGTTAAGATAGCCCACGAGAAAATACAGGTTAAACGTTTTAAAATTAAACAGAAACATATCCTAACCTAATATTTCTTAAATAATTCATGATCATTGACATGGTCACAGGAAATTGAACGTAGAATACAAAAAGAGATATCATGTAGAGAATATTATTTTGATGGTCACTCAAAAATCACATATAGTTGATATACTAACATATCCTAATCTAAACTAACCAATCCTAAAATTACCTACGTAATTAATTATCATTTTTAATATTAAACTAAGTTAAGGGTCACGCAAAGGTCAAATACAGATGAAACATCAACATGTCCTGTAGCCCAGTCTACCAATACATACAAATTCATGATCATGTTCAAGGTCAATGTAAGTTGGATTGTGTGCAAAAACAGATGTCACGTTGAGAATATTTGGAGGTCACGCGATAAAGGTCACTGCTTTTTCAGTGAATATTTTGTCCGAGATATTTTCATCGGATATTTTGTCATGGATATTTCCTACTGAAATATTAAATCGCATCGCCGTAAGAAGCCTTGGTATTTTATGGGCAAATATTATTCGGAGTTATATAAATGCACTTCGTAGATTTGAAAACTGCAGATAAAAGATCAATTTATTTATCAAATTTACAGATAATGAAATAAATTCCTAAATTAACTAGGACGCAATGACGCATAAATAACAATTTTAAATGTTTCTACAGAATTAACTAATATTTTCGATTTATTCCATATCAGCGACAGATTGCAAAGATTATTATGACTCTGCTACAAAACGCGACCTAACTTTTCTGTCGATGTCGATAAGAAATTCTTGATTTTTTATGTGATACCTTTGACATGAACAAAATTTTGTAGTAATGTGAAAAAATCAAATTCATGTTGCGTGCATTTTTGTAGTTATTTGAACTTTCCTTAGAACTTGATTGAGAAGTCAATAATAAGAACCTGTATTGTGCTGACAACCATTTACGTGATGTACGCTGAGCTACTTAATGAAATTAATTCGTAGGATGAAGATGAGGGTTTAAATTCCACTTTTATATCGGCTTACGCTATGAGAATTTCCTTCGGTATATGCGGAAAAATTACATGTTACGTCGTATGTAGTTTAAACCTAATGTACTTTAACTCATGAGTTTTATATTCGTTTAAAATATAATTCTGTAATATGCATTTCATTTTTGTTAAACAACTGATAAGTTAATTGTTAGGAGCATTCTTTTTTTATTATTAAAAAATGCATATATTTCGCATTTCTTTTCTCGTTTTATAAAAGTATTTAGTTGAAATAATTTTTTTATCATTTGTATTAGGTTTGATCAAAACCTGCTTATAATTAATTAATACATTACGTAGATTCTCATATTTATCTTAATCTCTTTGCATATACAAACATATCAAGTACCGCAATCAAGAACTCTAAAACTAATCGTAATGTCAATTTAAATTAGCGGTAAAGTAATCGCGTCGTTACACACTAATGTGTTGAAAGATTAATTTTGAAGATGAAAATAATTATCTCTACTCAAATATTAAATATTCTATAATATATATTATATTAATTATCATTTTTAATATTGATTAAAATGAAAAAAATTGTGTTTAATATAAAAAGCTATAATTAGAACTTGAATTAAAATAAAATAGTTACTGATAATTATTAGGGTCTGTATAGGATTCTAGAACTTTTTGCATGAAATAATTTGGATAAAATCCCACAACTTAGATACATACAGTTTATACCTGGGATATGTTGTATTTTTTAAGGGACTGATGTATTTATTAATTCTCACAGCGTGAGAAAAAAAAATCTGAGACGGTACCTTTATAGGAGTTACATGAGGGCATACATAATTAATTGAGGGTGGCCCGGAAGCATGAATTTGGTTAATAGAATATGTTCATTAATTATGTTACACTTAACTTTTAGGAATTTGATTTGGTTTTATTGTTCCTATTACAGCAAACGATTTTGGAAATGTTTATCAAATAAGTTAGGTTAGGTTAAGACCTTCTGTCTTTGTCAGAGTATTTACATATTTTTGTAAATAACAATTTTCAATTTCAGAAAGAAATTTTGGAGCTCTTACACTTTAAACCACATTAGAGTACAGATTGTTCCAGTAAAATCTGGTGCATGTGTTCATTGCATAACTTGCTCACTTCACCATGGACAAGTGATATGTAATTTTTATGAATTTTTTTTAACGAAACCTACTCAACTCTACTATTTTAAGCGATCAATGTTTTATCTTGAAGTACATGTATGCATACATTGAACACCTTTCTAAAATTGTGCGAAAGGCAGTAAAAAAATTGTGTTTTTATTTTTGGGTTTTCCAGTGTCCAACATTTTGGTACACTGGACCATCTGAAACAAAAAATTGGTTTCGTTAAACAACGATATAAAATAGTATTTGATAGATGAATTTTAAAAATTATGCTTTCCTTTTACAAAATGGCGGGCAGTTAAAGTGGCGTCCTTCACCGGTAGCAAGACAAATTTGATAATGACGGCCTAGCGGAACAGGTTGGACGAATTACCTTCAAGATCTATCATGTACATTTCTGACGTACATCGAGTGCAAATCCGCTGATAGTTATTCAAAATTAAAAATGGTGGATCTTGTACAGATGCAAAAATTTATATAAATTATCCCTCTTCACGTCCATTATTAAACTTATAAACGTTTTTGATATCGCATCGTTGGTAAGGGACGCGGCGTCAGATTTTCGAAATTTAAAATGGCGGAAAGAAACATATTCCTTCGTAGAAAGAAATATTTAATTTTCAAAAGGAAAATAGTTCTTTATAAATACGTATATAAACAAGAAGTATACGTTAACCGTATCTAATCTAATATAAACAAAGTAGGGACGTCGCTTCCAATCCAGAATAATTCATAATTGTTCTAGGTATTAAATCTATGTCATATTAATTGTTTTTTCACTGAAGTTTAAATTTTAAAATATCGCACATGTCGTCCTGATTTTTCTTGTAAATGCTAATATATTAATTAGTAATATTCAACACGTCATTTAATGTGAGGAACTTGACGTTCACACGAAAATATACATAACTTGTCAGTTTATCTGAAATCGTTCGATCCATGTGTGTCTGGTTGTAGTGTTACATCGCGAAACTGGTAATATATCTTTGATCTATCTAGGTATGTACTCGATGTCGGCTAACCATCCATTCGTTCAACACCCTTCGATATTAGGTCAACGACCCTTTGCATTCACCTACCGGTAAAAAATGGTGCCTTTCTGACAATAGCTCTGCGTCAAGTGTGATGGATTCTCTGCGTAATGGGGTGATTTTTAAAATTGTATACACTGGAAGGCATTTAAAATTATGGCGATTCATCTGTCAGTCACAGATCATTGTGATTATGGGAGAATTTTAAATGCTGCTATTCCCAGAGGTACAACTGTTCAGTAGAAGTGCAATTTCCTGGTGATGAAAAGTGGTAGTGAAAATATGATTAAACAAATTTCGTTTATCAGGAAAAAGTTTTAATATAAAGAAAGCCAATGGCATGAACGATTAAATTTGTTGCACTCACGGGAATAGTTTACAGCTAGTTTTTTGCAAGTTGTATAACTACAGCAAAGCTTCAATAAGAATTAATAAAACCGATATATATAAAATGCCCTACGATTACTTGCGAGAAGTTGCTACAGTAGCACACCTGTTGAACTTTCCGCGCACTTGCAATATTTAGATTCTTGCAAGATGTCAAGTGAAACTCTATATATCCTATATGTATCGGACAACCAATTACGGCAAATAGCAGTATCATTTAAATCAAAATCTTCGTTTTTTTACTTAGTCGTTCTGGTACTACATTTTTATCATTTTTTATATCTGTTGTGATTTCGTATAAGCTTATTTTATTTTTTTACTTGAAATATACTTTTTTGTCTTACTGCTGTTTTATATGGCAACGAATACAAAAGGTTTTAAATGTTATTCCTATAACATTACCCGATAAAATTTACTTTATGCTTGCTTTTGACATGCCAAATATAATTTACACTAAATACAATCACGTTGATATAATTATTTTCTCACATCGTATTTTTGGTAAAAAGTATGCGCCAGTGAAATGGTACTGTGATTGTTCTAAGTAAATTCTCTTTTGCTGTAAACAAAGTTGAAATGTGGTCAAAACACAAATTTCGACATTTCTAGCAACAAACCCACAATCAGTTTACTAGAAAATATGACGTGATAAAAAAATTCTGAATTTGGACAGAGGAAATGTCCTAATGAAAAAACATTCGGCAGTGATATACTTTTCTTGGCATTGACAAAATCTTATCCAACAGTGCAATTAAACTACTTGATATAAAGCTTGGAACAATTTTAGAAACGTTTCGGTACAGTATAACTCCCATAAAATATTTTGCTATTTCTGATTGAACAATTTCGTGCATTTAAATTTAGTTTATATTTAAACCTAACACTATAATCAATTACACTGAATGCCAAAAAGATTTTGTCGTAATTTTGGTTATTATTTTTATAGTCAGATAGTGTATACAAAATTATAACTTTATTTATTTAAATATAGGCTCGGATAAAATTTTCGTAGATACAACGAAGAATGTTTATGATCTGGTTTCATCGACTACATTGTTTACAGTATATTGACTGCAGAAAAAATAACCACAACTGGTACATTTTCTACTGGCATAGATATAGTTTTGTTTGCCTTCAAGTTTCACGGCTGTCATCACAGTGAACGTAATACGACTGTAAAGAATTCCGCGTGCTCTTGGTTCAAGTATCGATAAACATGAAACTAGCATTTTATTATATACATACCGAGAAAAAATTCCCGAAGAATCACACCTACATTAATCATAATAGTCGATATTTGTATATGTTGAGAAACATGAGTGTGCTACATATTAATTGCACATGAAATTTCATGACATTTTTAGTAGTGCAGGTTTATTTGACAACAATTAATGTCAGGTACATTTCAAGCAATTAGTCATTACCGTTGCATTTCGCTAATAACCACATCTTGCTTATTTAAACAATAATTAATCATTGTCTATTGCTGTAGAAAGTCTATTTCAGTTTTAAAAGTTGTGTAATTCATAAATTATAATTTTGCTATGTATTGCTGAATACTCAAACATTTATTACATTTTTTTTAACAGTAAAATACCTCTGATAACTATTGCCATATTAACACCGCTGACATGTAGACGACTGACTTACATAAAATTAAAAGAAATGTCCTTGTTTATTTCAATTATTGGCATCAAAAATTGGACAATCTAGGACAATCCGAATTTATGTAGAGCACAAAATTTTGTATTAGAAAACAAGTCTAAAGCCAATGGATTAGCTACGGACAAAGTGCTAATTTGCATGAAAAATTGCGGTTGTTTTAGAACGGTTTTAGTCTATTTACGAGTTGAAATTCCAACGTTGCTCTAACCTATTAACTTTTTACTGTGGCTCTCACGGACTTATAGTTCTAATAAAATTTGAATTTAACAAAAATACTGAAATGGGACTTTGCTTTGTACAGTTTATGGCGCAACACTTTAAAACTGACAAAGTATACAAATTATACAAAAAATTATTAATTAATTATTTGTTCGGTGTAAAAACCGTTACTTTACTTTACATTTATTGTACATATTTACATTTACATTATAATGTCAACTTTGCAACGTTTTTTGAATTGGTCTTAATTACAATTCTTTGCTAATAAATGCGTGGGAATATTTTTAAGCTACTTCGTTAGAGGCTAAAACGACTGGACGTAATGTAACTTTGGTAACGTATTATGTAACTTGGTTGTCCTTTCTAACAATTTCTTTGCTAAAGTCTAGATATTTTCATTTTTCCTGGATTACATTATTTTTTTCAGCGTTGTCATGTTTGCGCTAAACGGTTTTGTACCGAAACAGATCGAAGTTGCGGAGTCGGAACGACTAATCAGATTAGTCTCGGTAGTGTGCACTAAGTCACTGTATCTCTATCTAAGAATTTTACACGTATTAGAAAGGTACGGGGGATACTCAATGACGCTTTAGTGCGTAGATTGAAAAATGCGCCATAATATGACTCAACGTATTTCAATTTCTTGAGAACGGAAATGGCCAACACAAAAATCAACCATATTGCCATTAATCTTTCAAATTTTTCTGTAATTGTTTGGCTAATGATATTACGATTTTGTTTGTCAACGGTCAAATTAATCATTGGACATATTTTTATATAATGTTTGATATTCTCTGAAATAACGACGCCGCAGTTCGATGTATTTTTACATATTGATATATATATATCGTAGTGTTTGGCAACTTTATATATACTTTTAGTATTAACGTGTATTAAGGCAGATAGCCTATCATTTTTAACCATCCTGTTATATATACCGATTGGACTTTTCTTTTCTAGCAAATGCTTTTATGACTAGAATTACATATCCGCAATTTATTAGCATAAAATAAATCCAAAATGTATCCAAACAATGCTAGAATCAATGAAGGTCATTGCAATAACTTGAAGGTTAAGGTCAAAGTCATAAATCAGTTTATTTCTGCACCATAACAATTATTTTGCATTTAAAAAAGAAACGTGGGTGGTCAATAATAAATTATGGTTTTTTATATGGTCACGAAACATTTTTCGTGTGATGTAGTTACATAAAAAATCGTTTAACTCATGATTGGTAAGGCGACAGACGAAAATAAACAAAAATATTAAAAGCATTCCGTGACCGGGCTAATGTGGGCTAACTAAGGAAGCGTTGGTAGTGTCGATTCTGTCAGGGACAAGATTGGTAGGCCCACGACGATGACGTTTGTATGGGGGAATGGGGGGGGGGGGGCAAAGGGGGAAAACTGCCGCCTGGCCTATTTCAATCTAAATTTCAATGGTGTGCCGCCCGACGAAGCGGATGCCCCACGAGTCGTGCGTACACGTGAAGCCCCTCGAGGAAAGGCGGAAGGGGGAGGGGGGAAGGTCACAGTCCGGCGGAGCGGTTAACGACCGGAGAACAAAAAAAACAGACGAAATGGCCGAGAGCTCGGGATGTAAAAACGAAAATGCGAAAATAGAGAAGCGATGGAATATGGAAACATTTTTTACAGGTGCCTTCGTCGAGAAGTTTCAAAGGTACACCTAGCAGGTTACGTCATAGATGAGGGAGTTAAATTTTTCGAACATCACGCAATTCTACACCGAAGAGGAAAGTTTGGTGCGCATGCCAAGAAAAGTTTCTTAATTAACGTATCGCACATAAACTTTTTTTGTAGGATTTAATTAGAAAAAGTAGAACAATATTAACAAGACACGGGTGGTTTAAGGTAAAATATTGAACTACATATATTTTTTTATTAGGAAAATGTGCCTTTAACATGTCTGAAGATATGCTGAGGTCTAGGATGTAGCATGGATTCTCGCGCTAATTGGTGCAAGGAGTTTATTTCCATCGAAGCCTGACGAATGACGATTAATGCCCCTGCATATTGTGGGAACAGGTTTGGTGACAGGTATCATTTCGATTTTATTGCTTTCTAAGAAGTAACCGTCCTATTACGGTTGATCTCATTGTTATGGTTCTTGTTGCACCGGTTTTCCTCGGCTCTCCTCAATGAAATGGAAGAAAAATCTTCATGTTCAAAAATCCATCGATTAAAATTATTTCCTAGACAGGACGTTCTATTTCTGTTACACTTTTGACCTGCTGACAAGGAATGACAGATCGTTATGTAGATGTTATATTGTTTTTACTTTTGTGTTACCTGGGTACTGTTTGAGAAAATTTACAACGCTGAAGCTAGCATCTGATTCCTAGCAGTTGATGTGGTAAAACGGAAGGATTGCTGTGAGTCCAACTGAGTTGTTCATTAATGTTTCATATTGGACTTATGTTTAAATGTATAATTTTTTAGACACTATAAAATGTAATCTATGTAGATAAAATCGATTGCTACACAACTGCTGCCAGATTCAGCATCATAGAAATGTTGGGACTTCATAGGCATTTTGCTTTCAAGTCATTGTAGTTCTATGTCAGTTGGCAGTGACGTTTATTTCGTTTCTTCTTCAGATTTATTAAACATTATCCTTATTGTACTAAAAAATAATCTGGTTGTATTCGCTGATTTGTAGTTTCCATAACTATTTGTTAGAGTTGCTGGTGGTGCAGTAGAATCGAACGAAACTAGTCCTAATATTTGTTATACAATCCTTGCCTACAATTTTTCCCTCTTACATATTCATTGCTTCCGTACTTTAAAATATCAGATTCTGATAGCTTGCACAAAAAATACCTGGCAAATATTGAATTCAACCAAGGTCGAGCGCAATCAAATAAAATCTGCATGGAGTGCATAGGTGACGTAATTAAAGGAAATAAAAATTACTCAGGATCTGCTGCTCCACATTCTGGGGACTTACATAAAATATTCTCTACCATCCCAGTATTGCTGATCAAATTAAAAGTTGGATACTTTTTAATTCCTCGGTCTAAGCACGGTGCTAAGTGTCTACAGTATCCATTAGAAAGGAGCAACAATTATTTTTATTTTATGAGCTGAACCAGACTGTACTTTTTAAAATCTTTTAATTAAGTTCCCAAAAGAGGGATAGATCATCATATGTCTTCTAATTTTGTCATAAAAACGTCCTTATTTTTGTTTAAATGTGGGATTAACAAATACGTGAAAATACGAATTGAAAAATAAATATTGGACTTACTTACGTTGGGTTTACCCATATGTACTCTGCGAGCTTTGTAACTTATTTATTTATTCATTAGTCCAACTTAAATATGGTCTTCGGAGCTCAGAACACGAAATGAATGTTTGAGAAAAGTAATTTCTTTTTTCTTACTGATTTCTTCCGTGTCAGTTACCAGCATGTCAAGTTAATTATTTCTGAATGAACGAAAAGGGGAATGTCCTTCTAATTCATGGTAAAGATTTCCGACTGTTTAAGTTTCAATTTATTCCGTGAACGTCCACATTTTCCCCATAAACAGTGTTAGTTCATTCTGCGTATGATTTTTCATTACATAAAATTCATAGACCAAAAAAGATTGTGATATGTAAATTACATTTTTGTACAGATTGGTCCAAATACCCAAACCAAATTCAAATGAACTCTACCGCATACAAGTTGAAATAACTCCTTGGCCAATATACGAATACTAACCAACTAATGATTATTTAATAAAGAGTTTTGGGGAATAAATACAACAAACCACAATAAAAATTATTCCTAGGTGATCATCAGATTAGGGTATACATTCACCGGTACATTTTATTTATTTTCCCTGAACAAAAGTTTTGAGAATTCTTACTTAATACACGTTTAAGGATTGTGAATTCCAGTTCCTTAATATTTAGGTAGTACTTTTTCCTCGAAAATTCCTTCGGGAAAACTGACCACCTGAGTTACCACTGGGAGATTCACTTCATCATGCGCTGTCGATTACCGGACTAAATCTCAGCAGGAAGCTACAAATGATCGGAGATTTCGAAATCTATTAATCTACCATCGTTTATGTTATACAACATTATATACATGAAAGGAAACGAGCGATTTTCACTCGCCAATTAATAAAGTAACTTAAGATAGTTTAGCGCAGTAATATAATAAACGAGTAGGAACTACTTGATTGTTTCAAAGATTTTTTCTTATATTAAACGCAAATGGTTTAACTTATTTACTATACTCATTTCACTATTGGCGAAATTTTGCAGTCCATAACTTTAATACTTTGAAAATTACAATTTAAAATAATTTGAATTTGAAAGTATTATTTACATTCTTGACGAGAGCTATGAAATGGTTACATTTAAAATGCAGAGGGTCTAAATCAATTTAAAGTAATCACTAAAATGAAAAACAGAAAGTGTTTTGTGAAAGTAAATTCAATTTACTAGCAAAGATGAACTCATTACAGACTGCACGGAAAATGTAATGAAACGAATGATTACAAATATGAGTTGTTAATTAAATTGTTTTATTTTGGACGTGACGATTGGAAACCTTGTTAAAAAAAAACATTCTAAATTTCTCAGGGTTAGAATTCACTTTCTACAAATTCAACTATATACTCTTGGAATTTTTTACAAGATGGTCAGTTTTCAGACCACAAAGAGGGAATTCCGATTCCAAGAAATTCCGAGAACGTGTTATAGCCTAATAAGATATATTATATTATATATACTTTAACAAGAGTATAAAATGCAAAAGGATGAAACGAATTGTATATTATAGTACGTTATGCAGTATTAAAAGATAGCATGAATAATGTCATAAACCCCGGTATGTACATAAATTAAAAATTCTTTACCGTTGGCAATATGCCTCTACGATATTTTTCTACTCTCATTTTTAAAATATAATTAAATACAAAGCAGAAAATATGTAGTGGTTAACCGAATGGGGTGAGAAATTTTCCCATGGGTACATGGGAATATTTTTTGTGTTGATTGAGCAAGTAAGGTTGAGGAACTGCAGAAAACTATGCGCGATATTGCGCGTAGCTTTCGTAATTGTTGCGAATTGTTCAACGTTATCGAAACTCAACAAATAGTGATGATAATAAAACTAGTCGGTTCTTTTACCAGAAAAGACGAGTACTTTGCACGAGAATATTTTTATTAAGCTACAACGAGTGAATTAGGGTCGGATTAGGTCAAGTGTTACGGATGTCTTATATAATTCGAATAGAAACGGATCGTTATTATATTAGGTAACAATGCACGCGAATGCAAGAAATGAAATTAGTTTTTGTGATTACGATTTGCGGAATCTTTATTATTTTAAAATAACATTTTTGCAAGTCATAAAACTAATGTAAATATTTTACTTTTGTGTAAATCATTAAGTTTAGGAAAGATTGTTAGTGGCTTGGAAGAAATTACTGTAATGATTTTAAACACTATGAAAGCTACAGTTAGTTTGACCACTTCTCTGCGCTTAATATTGAAAATTCTGAAATACTAAAAATATAATCAAAATGTTCCTTAATGCGTGTCACTATTTAAATGTAGAAGTTTCAAAGCAGACGCTTTTCGGTTCGAAACTGTTAACAAATTGTATTGGAACTAACGAGAATCAGAATATTATATGTGTACATGGAATCACCTGGAGGCTGAATTCATTTTATATCATGTCAATAAGCAGTATTAACTTCCTGACGAAATATATTATTTTACTTGAAAAATATAGAAAAACGTGTTACCTTTTTTATTGAAAAGCTCGGAATTCGCTTAATTTTTAATCCTTTCAGTCGCTTCTGGGCATTCGTTGCATTTGTCATACTTTTTAAAAACATATCTCGAAAAAAGAAAAACGTTTAAAACCAATAATAATTAAATTTTTATAAAAAATTGTAAAAAAATGTTTCGCAAAAACAGCCTTTATTTACTCCAAATTTCCAGAATTTATAGACAATCAAACGTTCAAAGTACCATAAGAATATAATTTTTATTTTTCGGTTTCTGAGGAGAAAAACGTATTTTCATTTTTGTTTAAAATCTATTGAAATCTGTAGTTTTTATGATTTCATGATGATCCGTGTTATTTTTTTATATTTCGAATAGAATTACTTGGATGTATCCTGATAAGTGTCATTAATACCTGACGTTTTACAAGCAGAATAACAAATTATTTGTAAAAAACGACACCTGCAGCCTTTTTACCGGGGATTATTAGTTTTTTGTCTACATTCAGTTTCTGTTAATAAATTCTCTGAAATGTTACTAGGAAACAATGAAGAATATAAAGGTTCATATTTTAGAGTAAAAAAATGTATCCAAGAAAAAAAAAATAAATGTTTTTATTACAAATGATTCATGTTACTATAAACAGAATAATTTTAAGAAAGAGAGCGTCTTTTTTTACAAATAATGTTTGTTTCTTCTTATAAAACCTTCTGTGCCATTCTTCTGTACTTTTTACGATATATCAAAAGAATAGTATTAGAAATGGTAAACAAAAAATACCCAAGGAACAAGTAGAAATCATAAATACCGAAGATTTTAAGAGATTTAAAAAAGAATGGAAAATAAATTTTTTTGTTCAGAAACAGAAAAAGACCAAATGAAATTTTTATAGCAAGTTGCACATATACGGTTAACTACAAATCCCGAAATTTTAGAGTAAAAAAACTGAAATTAAATTATTGTTTTTGTTATGAACGTTTTTATTTTTCGTCACATATTTTTAAAAAGTATGAAAAATCCAACAAAATATAAGCTCAGCCGTGTTAGACAAGATTCAAAATTAAGGCAATGTCGAGCCTTCCAATAAAAAATTTTCAAAAAATAAGTTACATTGATATAAACTGCAGTAATTAAGAAATCTAAAAATTTTAATTTGTGAGAATTTAAAAAACTCATGTTTCTTTATTTTTCAAGTAGAATATTATATTTCAACGTGAAATCAAGTCATAACATGCCATCGGTTCGCCTACTTGATTTTAAATTTCGGCCTGAGATTATATCAGCGCAAACTCGCCTCCTTCCCAACTACCCATGGGAAACGTAAAATTCACGTCTTCTTTTTTTTTTTTTTAATATTATTAACATAGCAAATTTAATAAACAAACAATATGTTAAAGTGTGAATTTCTAGCGTCGAGGGTGGTCAAACGATTTTTTTTAAGCGGTACTTATGTTAATAACGTAACCTCCTTGGAGATACAAAAAATTACTTTCGCATATATAAGTGTGTGAAATATCAAGTGGCCCCAATGGGGAAGCTTTTTTGCTCAATCCAGTTCCGTAACGTCTTGGTAAATCTTCCATTTTAACATCGGAACTTCGGGCACAAGTCTTTCACATATCAAAACTAACCCAATCCAGGGGGACTTTTTTAGGCTTATAAAGTGAGAAGCCATTCTTCAACATATTATATTTTCTTTGTTTCTAAAAGCATTTAAAGTATGCAAGCCTCGTTTAAAAACTAGTAAAGTTTTTTAAATCTGTAAAAAAGTGTTCAATACTTCTGTATTAAATACACAAATACAGCAAGTATAAGTGGATCTAAACTCTTTTGTCCTTTCGATACTTTTTATTACTGATATTTATATACAAGAATATACGGATTTATATGGTTATTACATTTTTTTCAATAAAAATTCAATAAAATTTAAGGTTACTTAAAGTTACTTATTTTAAGTGATAATCCATTCAATGCTTGAGCCAGTGAACATTTCAGTGATTCGTTGTGAACTCCCTCGAATTCACTGATCCAGCAGTGAGATATTAACGCACTGATTGAAATAGGAACACTTTCTCTATCTCTGATTGTGAAAGCATGGTTTCTCAATTTAAAAATGAAAACCTATGAAAAGAGTCCTCGCAATATTTTTAAATGTTATGTCTCCTAGTAAGGAAGTTGTTTTTCAAGGGGATGTCAGTTATAGATTTCAGAAAAAATGATTATTTTGTGAGAATTTGTTTAAGGAAAAGTACTTGAGGTTTTAAATCAAAAGAGTGTTTCCATCTAAGAAAATATACTACTCAAAAATAAATTATATTTTCTTTCTTAAATGAATTTAAAATTGACTACTTGTTGGTATTTAGAAATGTATTTAATATCACGCATGTTATACTAATGAAAACTAGTGAGTTAGTCTATATAATACATTGTCATTTTCGCAGTGCACTGCTGTTTCTTCAAAAAAAAAAAAAACAGATTATGATACACTAAATATGACGTCGGAGCAATTGTCGACACTGGCCACAAAAATTAAACAATTAAATTTAATTGGACAACTAAATTTTGCTTAACAATTTAAAATTTGAAGAACATGCAAAAAATATACCACGTTGTTTGCTTTTGTTGTTTTAAAATCTATTGGGGTACGTTTTGCGTTAGTCCCATGCTTTGTTGGTTGAATATAGCAGCCGATTTTCATTTGAAGACGTAAATATGTCTGCAGAAAAGTGTTGTGAAGATGCTAGAAAAATTGATTGACATTATAACATTTTTCACGATTTTTTTTTATTATTTTGTTGAACCCGAGACCTTTCAACTGCTGGATGAAAGCTTCTTAGTGAACAAATTATATGGGAATTTGCGTTCTGTAATCTGCAGTCAGAAACTTTTTTTTATTCTGAACTTGCCCTACGTTTTTTTTCGATGTTCGAATAATAATAATCCAAAATAATCCTATAAAGAAAACCATATTTTTCATCACCATACATTCTAAGATGCTTGGAGTAACTTCCACAGTCTGAAGAATAGAAAAGACAATCCTTCGAAAAACGCTTCGAATCTCCTGGAGTAAATCATTCACAATTAGGAGTATATGATTTACTCCAAAGGAATGAAAATTGAGTCCGGGTTCCATCGTTCTATTTATACTCCTGTAGAACTAAATTTTACCTCAACGTTTTAGTACGTCTTATCAAGACTTCTGAATTGTGCATAGAAGTTCCTAGCTTGAGAGGAAGAACATTTATCATAAAGGGTTATCAATATTACAGTTCACCACGTGCAATGTTTTATCACAATTTTTCATGGTTCCATAGATTAACACTAGACCCTGCATGACACCTGCGCGAACATTAAGAATAGTTAGGTTTAGGATGTTCCAAATGAAAAATTCAAAGTTATTAAAAATTTTGGTTTGTTTGTGCAGGTACGGCCGCGGTTCCCGTAAGAGATGATCGGGTCGATGGCCTGTTATAGACGGGAGGAACCGACGGAAACGACCTTGGAAAGGAATATGGGACCGGACATGGATCTGGTGAACGGACCGAATCCCTGGCTTCCGGCGTACGGATTCCAGATTCAGCATCAGCATGCCAACTTTCAGTCGGCGCACGAGGATCTACGCGCTAACGGTTCGTTGCCTTCATAGTGTCTTTTACACTTCTCTGTGTATATGCTTCCAAGTACGTGTACGCACACTCCATACCAGAAAAACTGCGTCATGTGTTGTTGGTAATAATACGTTGGAGATGATGCAAGTGGAACACCATCGTTTTACTTTCTTAGAAAAATGCATAGAAGAATACTTCTGCTCCGACAACTAAAAATGAATTGAGTTGACGCGTGATTGAACAACTAAACTTTATTTTAACCCATTGAGAACCAATTGCATAAAAAGTTAACATAAAGTTTGGTAGTACATTTTAGCATTAAAACTGAATGAAATGGAGTCCAAATGTCAATAAAATTAAGATAACAAAAAATTCGTTTAGTGTCCAAAATAGTAAAAATTTAGCTTAATTGATTGACTAAGATTTACTAGGGTGCTATGAAATTTCTGAAAAGAAAATGGACGATGGCCCTAGAAACCAATTATAGCAATGAAACAGCCAATTTGTTCAACTTTTGAAAATATTAGTCCTCTTTTTTATGTACTTCAAATAAACATTACAGACATACTTAGTAATTCAATTAACCCTTCAGTGATAAGTTTTATTCAATTCTATTGAGTTTTACTATCTTTTGCAATAAGTATAAATATTTCTCATTTTATTTTTGTTGCAACATTAATACCGACACATTAAAAATCTGTAAGACAATGTTATTACATACAAATTTAAATATTTCTCATGCAATATTTATGGTTGATAAAGATCTGCTATAGAAATGATAAGAAATTAGTGAAAAATGAAATAAATACCTTCATATGTCTGGTAGGTCAGTAATTAATTATGCATAGTTTATTTACTGTTAAATGCACTTTATTTTATAAGTATAGAGAATTGGAAAGCGCAGAGCCAGGCCACAATAGAAATATATTTTAAATTTTGTTCCCTTTCAGTTTAATACTAAAAAATACTGTTAATTTTAATTCTCTTCCTTTAGTTCTGAAAGAGTTAATGAATCATCATTCTGATAAAAACAGGGCAGTGTTGCTAATATAATATTTAACTGAGTTGCACAGGTATTCTGTTCTACTACGTGATTTAACTTCATAGTTGTCACATTCACATTGAAGAAAATACCCTGTTTGATTTTGTATTTTACGTACTATTATAAGTTTGTGATCGTTACAAATTATTAATGGTTTAGAACGAACAGACTCGCGTGTGTTTCTTTTTTCTATTAGAATAATCAATCTGGATTATCATAAATGTTCAATATGTTTGTTGAAAACAAAAACTGTTTGTAAGGAAAATACTTCGGAGATTTTTCGATGAGACCGAAGTATTCATTACCTGAAACTATTTATGATAAACGCTGCACTTAAAAAACTGACTTGATTCACCCAACTAAATAGATATGTTTGGCAGTTGGTAAACTCATTTGTTCAACGCTATCGTACAAAGTCACTAAATGTTAAATCGATGTATTAATGTTTTGAAGGGAACGTAACAAAATGTTAAATTGCGGGCGTTTTGCATGATGTTCCTTGATGATTTTGTTGAATTTCGTTAAATATAATCTAAATCTTTACCGCATTGTAGTTTTTCTTACTATATGAATGGCAACTTTTAAGTTATATTTAAAATGTGCTTCCACTATGTAAAACACACATTTTGGGCAGAAATTGCAGAAAAAGAGATTCGGCAATGCGCAGAATTTACAATATATTGTTGATCTTGACATTGGGTGACTTGAACCGAAGAACCGGTTTATATATTATAGATATTGAGCCTATTGTTGTACTTAATATTTTATTATTGGTATGCATCTTATTTTTTTAATTTGAAGTAATCAAAGTCATATAGGGTTCCACTAGTAGGTGTTGAACGAATTACTCGGCATTGATCTCGTTCCTATGTTTATAGTATTTTTCATTGCATCAACATTTTATTTTTATTTAAAAAATAATCAAAACTACTGAATTAAGAGAAATGAAATACATTCAAAAAAATTTTTTTTTCATATAAAACTAAGACCAAAGCCAATAAAGACGATAATGTCACAAAATTGTCATATGATATCCAATAATTCATATTTGGACATTTCAACATCACACATGTTTATGATCTCTTAGATTCTGAAAATCTTGATTAATCAATAACTATCAAGGAGCGGAAAGTCAGCGAGACAATGAATTAGCAATGATTTTTATAATAATAATTGAAAAAGCTACTAATTCATTTGTTAAGTTCCATAAATTTCAATTAGTTATTGCATTTTATAATAGTTATTATTACTAAAATCGATTAGTTACATTTGACCAATAATAAATTAGTCGTTTTTTACTCTTTAATAGTAAAAATGGCCGGCTTTCACTTCTTCATTAGTAGTTTTCGACTAACTCAAATTTATAGAGCGCCATTTTCATTATGAAGAAACGACGCAGTACCATTATTTTTATTTCAATAGAATCTTTGAAGTTCGAAACTAAAAAACGCGGATTATGAACAAAAATAGAGCCTAATATTACTTACAGCAAAATTTAAAAAACCGGCGAAAATTATAAATACATATTTACTTACGTGAATAACAAATAGCAATAAAAAGGGTAGAAGAAAGGGTTCTAAAAAACGAAAAAATATAGAATTCTCCCCAAAAAGTCCCAAATTCTTAAAATGTCAATTTTAAGTAGTTACTATGATTCATAAATTTGGTAATGTTTAGAATTACTCTGGAAATTACCGCCACGGCAAAAGTATAAATTCTGAAGCTATTTTATTAGAAATAAATTGCATTTTTTTATTTGATACCATTTATTTTTGGGTTGAATAACAAGATCCGTTAACAAAAAACTTACTCCATTCAATGTATACGTCAAATAAGTTTAGCAAATATGGTAAATGCGTGGTTGAAATTTCTAGAATTATTCAGATGTCACATTTCGAAAACATTTCGATTCCCGAACAAGTGGTTTAGTGTAGAAATAACAATTTAAGCATTATCGATAATGTTGTGAGTGAATCACTTTTGTGGTAAAAATAAGGTTATATTATATATAGTCAAATTGGTTAGCTCTGAAAATAATTAAATTGTTTTTATACGCGGTATCATGTATGTTTCTTGTCACGATTATAATAATTAAATCATGAACATAAAACGACAAACAAAAACTGATGAGACCAACATTATATTATTTGGTCATCAGTATGATTAGAAATAATTGGAATCTCCAAAATATCATAAAATAGTTTTTTATAGTCAGATTAATAACAATACGTAAAAGTGAAGGCAATTGTACATGATATTTATTAAAGGTGCTTTTTGAAGGAAAGATAGAATGGTTTCTTCCTTGTAAAAACAGGAGAGAGGTATTCTTCGTTACCTGCTCGGGCGAAAACAATACATGTGCACAACTGTAGGCGTTTCTTATTATGTCCTCAGTGAAAGTGAGTGACAAAGTATAGCGTGCAGAAAAAAGTGTATGCACATGAGTAAAATCGGCATAGTGCGCTCGTAATAAAAGAATAATAAGGCACTGAAGTATAATAATATTTCAGGTGTTAAATAAAGAAATTTCAAACTAAAATGTTTCTATAAAGTAAAAAAATTTCTTGTGAATGACTCGTAAAGTGTAGTGTATTTTATCGAAATATTGGTCAATTTTTCAAAATAATTTTTAAACATCTTTACGTTGATACAAGAAAGTGGGAACGTATTTAGAACCCATACAGCAAACATGCTTCTGCGATAAACATAGTTGATAAAATGTCGTGCAATATATTTTACTGAAGTTCGTAAAAGCCAATAGCTTCCAAAGTAGAATTTTATTAGAATTTCCTTGATATTTACAAAACTAGTTCTTAAATGTATATACGACAATCTAGAATTTAGTTGGTCTTATCCAAAATAAACGTATTTTCAAATCTATTTTGAAAACGCGATATGTCACCATTAAATTGATTTTTTACGAATTACCAAACATCTATCAAGTCTGAAAATCACATTGACGTACAAAGAAAAGAACATTTCCTGGATAATTTGGAAATACCGATTCTTTGTTAAAAACACATGATTGATTATTGAAATTTTCGTCATCGCTTGAGTTAGTAGATTCTTGAAGTGAAGCCAGAAAACACGAGTTGTGAGAATGTTTGAACAAATTACGAACTTCCAATTCTTACATAAATATTATTACTTGATACTTTTCATAATTTAAAAATAAGACGGAACTTTATTTCTAAAAATTCATATCCTTTTAAAAACAAAATTTTATTAACAGCACATTTTTTCCGTTGGTTTGTGTCATATTAAAAATCAATGTATCATTATGCATACTTCATTTTGTTATTTATATGAGGCTAAAACATTTAATTGACAAATATACAAAAATTAATTTCAAACATTACGGAATTGTTTTAATTAATTGTAAACAATAATATACAAAATATGCCGTTTTTTAATCGTTTCTGAACATTTATCTACCTCGCTATATTCTGAACATTCATCTAATATCGAAATATGTATAAAAGTCCGACATAGTTTCAAAACGAAAGTAAGATATATCAATGGAGCAAATGAAATATGCCACCTGGTCACAATTGATCTAAATTGAACTTATGAATTAGAGATCTAGGTAGATACAAACACAGCCAAGATCAAGAACAATGAAACAGTTGATATGCCGAGATCAGTTTTTGCCGAGATTAACTTTTGGATCGATTCAAGTGTTTGGTGAAAATTTTGAATTTGATTTGATTGATTGTTTGAAATTGTCATAAGAGAAAGTACATTCGTGTCAAAACAATTGATGAGATTACAAATGATTCGCTGTTTGAAAAAAGAAAAAAAAATTAAAGACTTAAATAATAATAAAAAAGTAAATAAATTATATTGATATAAAATTACTATTAATTCTTTGCTTATATCAAGTGTAACGAAATTATTGCGAAAAGCCGGCATTGGTTTTAGTTACAGCGGTAGTTGACAATGATTCGCATCAACGACTATTAATCACAGGAGCCGATTACATTCAGTATTATTTCATTTTAAATCTATTATCCATTTACCTACTAAAAAGGGAAACTCCATAATCGTACTATCTAATTGATATTTGCTTTTAAGCTTTCTGAGAACATCGACTTCCAAATGTTGTAACACAAAACTTTGATGTGATGTTAAAATTATTTATATTAAAAAAAATGCCTTTAATTAGAACGAAATAATATGTTTTATTATTAGTAAGTAATTGTTAATAGATGAAATGTCACTATATATGGCGAGAAAAATTATTTTTAAATAAATCGTTTTAAGTGCAGTTACTGTGGGTATATAAATATTAATTTTATTGACAGAAAAACATTGTTAAGACGTAAAATAGCTGGTGTAATTGTGTTGTAAATCGGAGAAATCCAATAAATACAAAAATTAGTAATTTTAAATTTTTCTTTCTTTCGAAATTTTGATTGTACATACCAAATTCCATCCCTGGTAGAAATCTGTCCAGTTTTATGTTACATTGCCCAGTTTCCTACACCGTTACCAGAAACTAGCCAAAAGCTGGATTAATTTTTTACTAGGATTAAAGTCGCTTAATTATTTTCAAAGTTGTGGTCAGTTTTTAGATTTACTACACATTTTAAGGGGGTTTGTCCGCCCCAAAACAGGCTTGATCATTAGTTTTTTATGGACGTTAAAATATATTACAATGTTTTTATAGCAGAAGTGGATACTTTGTTATTGCACGAGTTAATAATATAAATTAAAACTCATATAAGCATATGAGTTAATGATACAATTTTTACGTTAAAAAAGTGTATGTCAGTGTGTAATTAAATTAATAAACTTATCTTTCTCAATATAACAATATTTGCACAATATTAAAACGTTCACAGTTAAACAAGGGCAATTAGTTTACTAATAAATTTATGTACTACCTGATTTAAACTAGGATTATCTGATTTCTATATGAAAATATTTAACCATTTATTTTTTCTGTGGAAAAACTATATCGAAATTGATCTTTTTTAATGCATTATTATTTCCAAACTTGGCCTGAATTTTATAAAAATATTTTATAATAATAAGCATTGTTTTTGTAAATATTGTTGCTATTATTATTGTTGTTCTACTACGGAACTTAAAACGTGCCTTCTGTAATTATACCATCTTAGCGGTGCAATCTTCAAGATATCGGTTTATTTGCTTTTCCGGAACTCGTAATAATAAACGCATGCCATTGTCTTATAAGGAACAAGTACTTAGAATCAGTTAACTTTCATATTCCAATAACGTAAGAATACTTCCATTACGATGAAGACGTAAAAACCATTTAATTAAGATGGACTTACGGAGAATATACCTTTATATAAGTGGACTTTATATTTTATACTGTCGACATATGAATGTTACATGTCGTGTAAATATATATATACATTGAACATCTCTTACATCAATATAACATGATTAGCTAACAACAAAAATATTTAGTAAGTTTAACTAAATGATTTAGAACGTTTAGACATTCTATACCCGCATTTCATTAAACTGACAACAATTTAGATAATCCAACCTTGATTGTCAATTGAACAGCATATACATAAAAGACCTATTAAGTATTTAGTTCCTGCTATGAGTAGCTCCATGTAGTAAAATTACTAAATATTTTTGTCGCGGTACTAATTATAATGCCAATATTTACACTGAAAAAAAATCCATAGTTAAATTGACTATACCACATAGTCGCGAAAATATAGTTAAATCTACTATGAAAAATAGTTAAATTTATCACTTCCATAGTCGATTTTACTAGAATTTTGTTACACCAACTATCTCCTCATAGTTAAAAAAATCAACCATTTAGAATGATTGAAATAAATTTGACAAATATAGTTAAAATAACCATAATATAGTGTAGTCCTCATTTCACACTATGCTCGTAGTAAATCTTTATATTTTTTATTATTCTTCATAGTTAAAGTTTGTATTTACTATAAATCCATAGTAAAGACTGCCGCACTCCGTTTGTTTAGATGCCGCCAGGTGGCGACGCGGCGTTCGCCGCTTTTTTTCTTCGAGTCCGTGGCTCCCGTTATTGAAGTGGATGTTCATGTTTGATCATAAGAAGGACCGTCGGGCATCGGAAATGATAATTCATGTCGTATACGCACGTGTATCGATATACTGGTTACACGACATTGAAATTTGGGTGTATAATGGCATTTCATAATACATTTTTCAACTGCTTATAGTGTGACATTCACAAACTTAGCGCAGTATTGATTTTTTGTTTTTCTCTTTGTCTCCTTGTTTATCTTAAACAAAGAACGAAGGGAGAAAAGTGGACTTTTCATATGCTACGATAAATATAGTTTAAAAATATTGTCGAAAAGTAAAAATATCATTTTCATATTTTTTATGACAATTTCTTATACGATTTCTCTCAGTGAAGGTAGTAATTTTCTGAAATGACTATTTCAAAATAGTTGAGTCTATTGGTCTATTATGATAAGTAGCATTTTGAATCAGGAAACAATTAGTTAAACTTTACTATTTCAGAATAGTTGTTTTAAATATTACCATGCCTAGTCCTCATTTCATGTTATTATTCGTAGTAAAAAAATGGTAATTTCAACTACTTTTTTTTGAGTGTAGAGTTATTTGTCTAGTTTCAAAGTAAACCAGAATTTTTATATATCGATTTAATCCTTTTGCCCCAAATTACGAACTTGTAGAAATTTACACAAAGTTCGTGTAACGAATCATTTTTTATCAGGAACAGTGATGTTTTGAGGTAAAAATGTACGGTAAGTGTAGACTGATATATCTATTACATTTGCTGTACATCCAGGGTACATGGTTTAACGGTACATGAAATTTCATTTTGACACCTCTGACATTCGGATTTCGACCACGACATTTCGGTAATTTTCTGGGAGAATTCAGTAAACACTCTGGTAATGCTGTAATATTCAGAAGTTTCAAGTGATTAATTGCTCACTTCATATACTTCATTTTTTTAATGACGCATGTTGTGACAAAGACGTGCATTGAAGACATCTAGCATCTTATGAAGTCGATAAAATGGATATCAAATTTGATGCGTAATTCCTGCAACACTGACATATATATTTCGTTAGATGAAGGTTCAAGCCGTTTGACACTATTGCTTACGAAGGCGTTAAAAGTGTTGCATAAGAAACGTAAATTATTGAAGCGCTGGCGGCTTTCTTTCTGTTGTTTTAAAACAAAAGACCCGCCTACCGAAGAAGACGCACGTACGGATGATATTCCAGCAATAGGAAGTTTCCGGTGTGAATATAAAAATCTCAAATTTCTGGTCGTATAGATATCCCCAGATATTTCAACGATGGATGATGAGTGGATTCAATTGTTTTCTGTGCTGCCATTATTTGCATCGACTTGTTTTTAAACAGTTGAACATTTCGTCGCTCGTATAGCTTTTAGATAAATATACTTTCAAAATTTGTACACTGCCGTGTCAAAATAATTAATGAATACTGTTTTCTACAAGTGAAAATGGTGATGTAATAAATAGTTTTTATTGGAATTATCCATGGTAGCATAATACAAATTTTAACCTGACTTTTCTGAATTATGACATGTATTATAGAAAAAATGTATTCACGTGTGACAAAAAACATAAATGAATTTATTGGTTTTACTTATAATTTACTCTTTTGAACATAATCTTATGCGAAAAATTCTAAAAACACTAGGTTTTCTTCCTCATTTTCATTAAATTCAAAAGGATTGAGCATCATAATTTCATCCACTGTTGGCTGACTTTACTTCTATGTGGTTTTTAATACGTAATGTTAATGAATTCATCACAGGGAAATTGTAGAATTGTAATCGTATTCAACTGTTATACTTATACAAATAAGAAGAAAATGTTGTGTAATAAAGTCCATTTATTGACCAAATTGTACACGTTAACTCGATAGTATGTACATAACCCTTGACCATTTATTTTATACACATTTTGAACATTTCTATTCTGCAATAAGAATAAAAGGTATTTCTATATAAATCGTTTGACACTGACTTTTGAACTATCATTTTTGCAGTAATTATCGTTTAAAAAAACTATGGCTCTGGCAGAACTTTTCTATCATGCCGCACTTCCGAGAAAAGTTTGGGTAAATGTATTAATTTCCGTGTGTCATAAAAAAATCAAAATTGCGACCAAAAACGAAAATTTTTAACACATTTAACCTCACTTTTCTTGAACAAGTAAATTAACATGAAACTACTGACAAAAGAACTACTACAAAAAAATACTTCACAAATTATACGCGTTTGTCAAAAGTACATTCTCTTTTGATATAAAAACAATCGAAATATGTCCAAAAAGGAAATTGTTGACACATTTAACCTTACTTTTTTCGAAAATGCGAAGTGATAAGAAGATTCCGTCAACGCCATTGTTTTTAGAACCGTAAAATGTTACGGAAATGATACTTGTTATATCGAAAACGCACAAAAAATAACATGTGGTCGGTCAGTGAATATTATGCAAGATTTTTAGCAAATCTGCAGACAATCAATTTATTTTTACTCAAGAATATACACAATTTTGTGATGAAATACTGATTGATTTGTGTGTAGTTATTAACTATTTTTTAGGCGCAAACCTCTATACAGTTCTTAAGTTCCTAAAAATTAACTTAATCCCAGAAAAATCGGCAGAATTCCTGTTCAGAGAACAATTTCGTTAATTACTCCCTAATAGTGCAGTTGATTTATATGGAGTTCAATAAAGCACATAAGAAACATGAAATATCATTAAATTTATTACGTCAGTTACAATTTTAAAAGAAAATATTTTTGGCCTGGGTAGTATTTAGGTGCATTATTTCATACCCATTATTCTATAAATATTAAATAATTTACTATAGTGTCTTACCCATCCCTGCAATTGTTTTTACTAACTTTAATACATTCAAACTTTCTAAATACTTTCGCAATACGTACTTTCTTCGGCGCTTCTCACATGCGTATCAGAGTACACGCGATGCGGAAATCTGATAAAAGCTATTTTCTCACCTATTTATAAAGGCAGGATGCTACGAAGAGATTGAGGTATCTTTCTGACCTTTTCGCGAAGTTTCAACCTTTTTCTCATTTATTCACCATCCCGGGAGTTCCGCATAAATATTCAGATAAGGCAATTGCGGTAGTCATTTGCAACTGTACTTAACAAATGAAATGATGAATTTCCAAATATTATTTTTTTAATTTAGGTATATCACAACTCATTCGTTGATGTTGAATATTATTAATGGATCGTCCATGGTTGCATAATATTTTTATAACCTAAAAATAATTTTATCTTATGTTTTATTAACCTATAATTCTTGTTTTACAAATCATAAAGCAGAGTAATAAAGTCTCTTATTAGGTTGTTAGTAAACTGAAATTGTATTAAACTGTTAGATTGTAATAAATTTTGTTTTATTTTATTGAAATCTTTATATTTAAACATGACTAATTATCGTGTTAACACTTCTTGATTACATAATTTTAAAACTAAAATCGAAATGACAAATATTTACAAGTATTAAACTAATAAAAAAGTGTACATATAACGATTCCACTTCCGGATAATTCTTATTTTTAACCAATTTAAAAGTTTATTGAAACACATTAATCATAATGATAAATATCTCAATATCTCAAATTTTTATAATCGAAAAATTTGAATTTTATGTACCGAGTGAAACCCCATCGAAACTTTCAGACTTTAATTGTGTACGGTGTTAACGGAAATTTCTTTGCAGTTTACTTGAGAAAATTTAGATTTGTTAGTTCTTCTGTTTCCTGCTTTTTTCAAGTGAAGTAATTAACTAAATTGCTTTTTATTTTAAAGATAGTTTGACAATATTGATCAAACTAATACTGACCGTCTATAAATATGTATGTGTGTAAAATACTGTAGGAATATTTTCAATTTTGTTTGTAGAAAGAGTAAATATGATCATTGCTGATGAGGGTAAAATATATTTAGTTTCGGTGCTTAGCAACTTAATAGCATAAATTTTCTTATCCTGAGGTCTGAGAATGTTAAACTTTATCATGATTTAATAGTGTCTTAAGAAATAAATACAAAATTAATCGTCACTAATTTTGAATAAATTTGGCAACTGATGTAATCACTATCTCTTTTTATATAGGGAATCAGTGACTATTTTTCATAGAAAACGAAGAAATACAAAAATCAGTTTATGCTAATATGTGAGAAAAGAGATTTGTTGCAGAACGAGGCAATAGTAAGGGATTTTCGAGCCTAGTATAATGCTCATAATATTTTCGTCTGCAAAAAAATAGAAACGAATCTAGCACATGCTCTTAAACGTCGTTCAATCATTTTTATAACAATAAGTGCAATGTATTGATAACCTATACATTAAAAGTTTACAAAATTATCAGAAAATTTATTTTTAAGATTATTTTTATGTACTTTTTTACAATTTTTTCTCATCAATATATTTTCAATTCTTATCAGAATATTTACATTTATTTTGAAGAAATTAAATTTCAGCAAAAATTTGAAAACGCCAATTTGTAAGATATACATTCTTAAGGACACTGGATGGAAAAGATTATTGGCTCTTTTTTTATTTAGTAATAAGGGGTATCTTTTAATGTTATACATTTTTTAATCTAAAGCGCTAAAAAATTATTTTGAATAAAGAAGCCATAGAGTACTGCAAAATAAGCAACTGATTGAAGGGACATTACTTAGTATGCAATTTTATTTAATAATGATTTTTTTATGTATATCCATATTAGAGATTAAGAAGAGTTCTTTGCACAAATATTGTTATCTTTAATGTTTGGAAGATTTATTAGTATATTACCTAACAAGGGTGTAAAGTGTACTTTTACGCACCGGGCGGGAACTAAACATACGAGGCGCCGAGTGATGTATAAAATTCCCGACCGATGCGTAACAGTTATACTTTACACCCATGTTAGGTATCCTAGTTTTTGTAATTGGATGCGTAAAGAGGGTGCGTAAAGTTTTGATGCCTGGTTGAGTGCGTAAAGTACAACTTTACGCACGACCGTTCACTTTACGAATTTTGTCGCCGGGAATGCGTAAAAGTGAACTTTATGCACGAAAAACAGGCATCAAAAGTACTTAACGCACTAACTTCACGCACACAATTACAAAAAAAATATTAATCAATTAGTATTTATCCAAGAACGTTTGAAATAGTTTACAACGTTTCTGGTTTATATATTAATTATATACTGTACATAAAGTATTTTTTGCAGTTTTTATCTATTTTCTGACAGTTTATCCGCACGTATATCATCGAAGAAAGAAAACCCTAAACAATTATACGAGTAGCGAAAAAACGTTTCACGTGCGTTTAAATCGAAAGTTATAGTGTAACGGTTTGTCTAGTTTGTTTTTTAATTACGCATAGAAGGAAAGAAGTATTAAAAAAACTAATAAAAATAAAGAGCTGATTGTTTTTTCGAACTTCATGGTGGATATTGACTAGGATTGGAAATAGAAAATAACGAAGAAAACCTGTATGCTACAGCGGCAACGTTTCGCTCTAATTAACGCAAAAACAATTCTACCATTTGGAAAAACTGGGCAGCTTTGCATACAGATCGTTACCAGTAGCATCCTAAGAACGATGCATGAACTACTTTCCATCAACTTTGTTATGGTATTTAAGCACAATTAATAACAAATTCAGGCTAAGTGAATTAATCCATCACGTAATTCATACCGCAATTATAATCAAATAGATTTATTAGGAGATATTTATTTCATGTGTGACACTTCAGATAATGATGATTAGTGTACTTAGTAAACTACTGTAATGTATTTTTAGAAAATCTCTAATAAAAGTTACTTTACGAAAAATTTAAACTTCTTTTGTTTAACAACTAAAAATACCATAATCGTCAATATATATTATTTATATTATTTCTTTTTGAATTATTTGTACAAAAAGATGGTGTATTACTTATATATTATTTAAATTTTCAAGGAAAGGACGGTTTTACCAAGATTTAATTAGATCTTGATTTATTTTATAGGTGCATTTATAAAATCAATCTGTATTTATAATATACAGATCTGACAAACATATATGAGTCTAGTTTATAGGATAATTATACATTTAAATTTATTTTGTACTTAGCTCTAATACATAATAATAAAATAAATTATAATAAAATAAAATATGTAACAGTATTTTCCAAGCTGTTATTACTGTATACCGTACATGTACTATATAATAAACTGTAGTGTCAAATAAAAAATAACATTTTTTATGCATATAGTCACAATGACAGTTTAGTGCCATATTCAGGTTTTATTCATAGAACACTTTTGTGAGTCGTTAATCACTTTTATCTTCAGAAAAACTAATATCGTAAGCTCTTATGGAAAAAGTCCAAAACCAGTAACAACGCATAAAGAGATATAACATGCTGATATGTACAAGTTGAAAAAAATGGTTTTTAGTTATAAAAGAAGTATATTATACACTAATGTTGCAAATTTTCTCGCAGGTATAAATATATGTAATTATAATTAAATATGTGGGCACCTTGGGTAATTATGGAAGTGAACTCTTGGGAAATATTTGTTTAATCTGCACCACCTTTTCTTTGTTCAATTATACTATTCTACTATTTTTCTCTCTAATTATTTGTATGTGAATGCCAATAAGCTTGAGGGCACTTACATGCAAATTTATTAAGATTAACAATTTTATTCATTAATATACGGTATTTTAACTTTTAACTCCACCCTATTCTAAGTGAAAAATGAAAATTTGCTGTGTTTTTATAACGGATTACCGATAGTATTCTGATGTTTTTAATTGTGTCCCACCTAAGCAATATTTAGCAAAACCTTTTTTATTTGCTATATTAGTACGGTAACATTATGTACGTATTCTAAAAAATGTGCAAGAATATATAATAAATTATAATAAAAAAATAACGTTACATTTTCTGCTATCAAAAGTACGCCCGGGTCATGTAATTGTTCATAACATTGTGTCATAGATTAAAACTTTATTAAAGATTACAATTAATGAAGTTTATTAATACTATAGAAGTTGATTCTTTTGCTAATAACGGACGTGTTCTGTCGATCAGAACTATACTTTAGTCCTTAATTTTGGCATTTTAAAATACTTTATACTATTTTTTTCATGTGTAACAAACACTTCTTATTTTTAGTTAATTTTACATAAATTAAGATAGTATTTTCTTCGTTTGAGAATAGATAAATAGTGTATTTAAAACAGTATCAATATATTAATTTTTGTTGGTGCAATGCAGTATCAGTATAAAGAATAAGAATATAAAAATACTTTTAAAAATGTTTCATACCAACAATATTTTAAAAAATTGTTTAAGAAAACTATTAAAAATATTCTGTAACCATGGAGCTAAACATAAAAGCCAGAACGGAACTTGGATGACTGCTCTGTACTAAGATCTCATAATCGATTTCCTTCGGCAGTTAAAGCGTTTTATCGACAACAGAGGCTGCTACTGATAGTTTTATTAATTTTAGACCATTGACCTTGATATCCGGGTGATAATGAAAATTGAAATTGCATCGCTACTAGTTCGTAAATATTATTCCATCTTGGCCTTTGCGACTTGTTTTGTTAGCTAATATTTTGTCGCAAGTACAAATTTAAATATTATTTTTTTAAAATTTTTAAAGTACTATATTCGAACAAACACAAATAATTCTGACATTTCCTTCGTTAAAACATTTAAAAAGAGCACACATTTTGTCCCCTGAATTTTAGTGGCTCTATTGTTCTATATCATAGACAATTTTGGTATCTTTCGACTTTTTGTTTTCAACCATTTGTGGTGTCTGTAATTGTAATATTAATTTAGTTACAAGGAACTTTAGTAAATGCTATGCAAAACAAAAAATCACTAAATTTCGTGTAATGTAATCGTAGAGTTTTACTTTTAATAGTAAAAATTGCTACAAATATGATGAGTAGTACTTTGATTTATGTGTTCTTTTATATCAAACTTCGAATTGCAACTATGAATTAATGATGCATTAGTTTATAGACAAATTAACGATTATAAGAACGAATAACTTTTAATACATTATTTGAAGGTTGTCAAACTATCTGACAACAAAATGAAAGTATGTAATATAATTTTATGTTTCTACATTTAAAACGATATTTAGGTTTCATATAAAAATAGCTAAATACTTTTAGGCGATACTCTGTATCGATGAGTATTCATCCTTTTGTATGCATACGTGCAGTTTTGTTCTGAGTTGAAGTCTTAGAACCTTAATATATATAAAAGAATATTCAATGCCTTTGCTCCCACAACGGTGGTTTCCCTACGCCATTGCACACCTGAATGGGGTACCTCTTAAAATAAAGGTGTCCTATTAGGAAAATTATGTAAAGGCCCTTCAGATTTCAGAACGGTAACGATCTCGAATAAAATTATTCTTAATTCGAATATTATAATATCCATGTATAATATGATGATTTGGTCCCTTTGAAAAGTCGAACTAACATGTGAAAAAGTGCCGATCGGGTTTTTTAGTACCGTCGGGCTGTAGTTATTCGTCATCGCGCTTGATCGCAATAAATTGAAATAATTTCGTGTGGCCGATCAAATTGCTTGTTTGATTTTCAAACCCTCCCACTAGTCGTTAATAGCAATTTTTTAATTTTTTCCAACAATATTGATCCAAAAACATATGATATAATTACAATATTTGAAAAACATTTCTGTCAATAAAAAAATTGCTGAAAACTCTGAACTGTACTCTGATTTCAGAGGTATCTTTATTGGCAAAAAAATTAAAAAATAGCAATTCTACTTTTGTTCATCAAAGGTTTTAAATAGTATTTAGTATTACTGTTAAAGTATAATAATGAAAGTTAATTTCCATTATTAAGCTGTTCTAATTTTATTTTATTGATTAAGATGTACTTTTTGCGTTCATTTATAACTTATTGTTTTATCCGCGTAATGTTATATGTTTGACAAATTCTAATTCCGCATCCATACCAAATTATAACGAATCTACCAAATATAAATATTTTGGTAATAATACTAAAATGATCGTGACTTTTATGGACCGCTTCCTGTCGTTGAAAATTTGTTTGGTTTTCGTAAAACAAACACATTTCAGCGTCAAATTAACCTCTCTTGGTCTACTCGTAACTCAAAATTAACGACTGCACAAAAATGTTTAAACTCAAACAGAGTACTTTCTATGCGCTAGATGATTACGTTTCCCGCTTCGACTTAGGACATGCACAAAACGACCGTAGGGCAAAAAGGTCGCAACTCCCATAAAGCGTAATTGCTCGTAATTTTCCAAGACCACGTTGCCGTCTTAAATAATATTGCTAAAGCAGGACTAACTGCGTGTTTGAAAGCATAATATTGCCAATAGTTATAACGAGGCTGTCTAAACTCAAGTTAGTAGTGCACTTATCATATCGGAAAATATTTCAAGGCCAATACGTTTAATTATATACAAGTCATCGTGTGTTGTAAGGAATATCGGGGGCTTCCGGATTTTTTACATCGAATCGTATATTATTAGTGTACATTCGAGTTTGCATTCGTTCGAAATGACTCATACAGCCTCCGAGATGGAAAGTTTCAATTCCGATCGAAATATCGTTGAATAAGTTATTGTAACTCGTGCCAGCAGCCAGCTGCGACACTTATTCGCTGTAACATTCCTGTACTCCAACCATTTTTAGACATGGCGATGGTTATTTCTCAAAAAACAAAGAAAGGATGCAATTTTCTGTTGTCATAATCCGTTCGGAAGTTACGAAAGATACATTGTGTGGTGAGAAAGTCATCAAACTAAAATGTAAGGATGGGTAGCGTCAAAGATTTATCACAAAACGTATAATCATGGTGAGTTTTGTATATCACGATGCTATGGTGCCTTTTAATTAAACGAATATACATAAGGTGTGGAAGCAAAGGAAGTTCTTAAACCGTAAATGAATGATTTCTCGTGGTTTTCTTTCTTTCTTACGCATTGGAATATGACATAATTATGCCTTGTGTCATTTTTTGCTCGATGGCTTTTATATTGTGGTTTTATCGTTGCCATCTGTGCTTCAATTTAAAATTGCACAACTTAACGGATTATTGTAGCTACTGCGATTATTATAAGATGATCGTTTGCTGCGTGGCACAAATAAACGACTACTCGTCTCACACAGGTTTTTAATATCTTATGGCGACATACTCAGAATTTTAATATATAGCGCATGTGGATATGGTAAAATTTATAAATTGAATATATTTTCAGTGAAATGATTTTAATGGAGGTTCACATTATATTCATAAAATATTTTTTTCTATTTTGGTTGAACCATTTTTAGTAACATAATTTTTTTACCAATTATTGGATAGATACAATTAGAAATAACCGGTTACATAAACTATTTATTATGTTAGTATTTATATTAATGTTCATGTGATTAATAATGGCACACCTTTTTTTAATATTTTAAATGTTACAAATACAACATTTTTTTCTCGTCAATTATTACCTGCTAAATACAGCTGTAGTCAGTAGATTGATTTTCTAGACAAAGCAACTTTTGTATACGTAATTCTTAGACATTGAAATTAAAGTTAGATTCTAGTTTTCACATAACGACTCATCGTAACATCATTTTATTACATGATCATGCAAGTTTTGAACTCATCACTTTGTGTTAACTAATTACGTAGTACTTGAGTGTAAAATAAGTACCGATATATTTCTTTCATTTTAAACCAAGTAATTTTGAAAACTATATGATTGTTCGTATTTCAAAAAGCTATTTTCAAACGTTCCATATAAGACTAATGAATTTTCTGAATTCAAACGAGGATTTTAATAAATATTAAATGTTTTGTATACGGTTTAAAGCCCAGTAATCTGTGCCAATTCACTGCCAAAACGAGTGTCTTAATTTTATTAGGTTTTGGTTCTCGATTTTAAGACCTTCCCTAACACGACCAAACCTTACGATGACCTTAAATAAGGTTGCTGTAAAGTTGATAATCTTTTTTCAAACTTGCATAACCTTGTTGTAAGGTTGTGTGCTGTGTGAAAGTAAGAATTCCTGTTTGCGACAACTGGAATACCTCATTAAAATAGAAATACAAATATTTATTATTAAATCAAGGAATAATTGTTATTTTCATCAATATTATTTTTAAATTTAAATTAATTACAAAAATTAACTAGACCAATAAATTTTTCTACTGTTATAGTAAGGTCTTATTGTTATCTTAACAAAAATATATTGCTGGCGCCCAATTAAGCAAGGGTACAAGAAATTTATATGTATTTTTATGATTACAGTAGATCATGTTAACAGTCGTATGAAAGTATTATTATTTGTAGCTTAATATTCTTTGCAATGGAAATATTGTATCAAAAAGCAGATAATTTTACCGCCATTATTCAGATTATAAAACGAAAAGGTTGTTACAAAAATCATATATGATATTTACTGTACAGTAGTATTTACTTTATTGATTTTCAAATAATATTTCAAATTTGACACATTACATTGAACACAGGTATTTTAAGGACCATTTTTGAGATGTTTAGTGCTTTGAAATAGACTCTAATACTAAACGTGAACGTGTGAAAGCAAAGGCCACTCGGGTAATCGTTATTATATAAAAATAAATATTGCATAAAATATAGTGAATTTTGAATTCAGAATATCGCAGCATTTGGTCTATAAATTTTCTCACATTTTATGATAGGTGTTACAAATCAGTGAATGGATACAAGCGCGACTAAAATAATAAGCGAGTTCCATATTAAGATGAAGGAATCTGTTCATGAATATAAAAATGTTTATGTTTCTAACGGTTTACTTGTTAACAGGTTGAATATAGGATGACATGAATACAAATCACTTGATATTACACGGTTTTTATTTTTTGCATGTTTTATATTTAAATACAGTTTTTGCAATACAAGCTTTACTTAGCAAGTAAGTACGCGTATCGGAATAGAAAAGACGTTTCCATTAAGTGAATGTATTTTTTAAGAATTTGTAACATTGCTGATTGAAAAAAGAAGATGAGAACAATAGAATAAAAATGCAACCACCGAAGAAATATATATAAGTAAAAATGTACATAAAATTCCTACAAATTTTTCAACACGAAGCAAAAACATTCCTTAAATAAGAAAATCTTACAAAAGTGTCCAATTCTTAGACCAGAAAAGTGTACATAAATTGTATACAAATTGTTCAATTAATGTAGCGGAAGAGGTTCGGTTATGAACACTCTAATTTCTTAAAGTGAAAGTTGAGCCACTTTCTGATAAAAGTGACTTTTTCACTATTTTTAAAGTGGAAATTTCACTTTACTAATAGTGGATGGAAATATGCCACTCTAATAAAGTGAAATTTTCACTTTAGAAATAGTGAAAAAGTCAGCTTTAGTAGAGAGTGGCTCAAATTTCACTTTATGAAATTTAGAGTGAACACCCTTTCATTCTTGGCTCATAAATTTTGGTCAACTAGATAATGCAGAAATACGCATATGTATGGATAGCTAGAGACCTTAGTTAACTACTATTGAAGAAACTACATTGATTTTATCGACTAGAAAATGTTGGTTCAGCATTTAGTAGAGTCGTCATTTTTGGCAAACAACATTTTTTGGTTCGTTTGTTAACACCATTGAAAAATCTACTAAAAATAGGAAAAGGAAGTAAAACCCGTAAGATATATACAGAAATGATAATTTATTGATTTAAAAAACCTTTAACGACAGAACGACAACAGAAGATAATGCTATGATACCTATTATTCTTCATCAATGTTTACATTGCCAGTAGCTCTTACGCATTTAAGCACACTACAAATGCACGGAGAAAAGTGAAGCAAACGAAAGCCGATCGGAGAAAACTTGGAAAACCAAGGATCGATTATAAATTATACAATACACACATACGACAATATTTTATTATTTGTCAAAAAGAGTGGTGTTCACAACCGAACCAATTGGGGTGTTCATAACCAAATATTATAACCACATTTAAAAAAAATTTCTTTTGCACATTGTGGTGGCTGTTGCTATTAAATCACTAAATATAATAAATTTACTCTATAACTATGCGTTTCACTTATCTTTTCCTTTGATTACATTTGGTTTGTAGTATGGCGACGTATACATGTCAGAAAGTCAATTTGTTCATAGTAAAAAGCACAAACAACTTTTTGCTTTCATATTTGCACAAAAGCTACATGTATCGATAACTCACACTTGACATTCGTCGAATTTTGATTCATTTCTTTTCAATCAAAATGTACCCCGAGGTGTTCACCACCGAGCCATGTTCACAACTGAACCTCTTATCGTTCATTAATCTTATTCTATGATATGTACACGGTATACTATATAAATATTGGACAAGAAACTTGTTGAAATTGTATACAAATGTGTTGTCTACTAGTTGTACAAAAAACTGGTTTAAACGTGTGTTAGATTTAAAAATGTGCGCAAGCATCAAGGAACCACTTTGTAAGCGTGTAGCAGTAGTGGAATAAATCATTCTGAAGCTGTAAAAAAAACATGTACTTTTATTTATCTTGATGTTGCTATAACAAAAATTTTGATAAGGTGTATGAACATCTAAAAACATGAATCATACATCATAAGCCTATAAGATAAAGGTCATGGAAATAAAACATTCGATCAATCACACAAAACTGACCAAATATGTTTAACAGGGTTCTAAGTAAAAATAATTTATTTTCTAAAATTCTCGGTCAGTTCTCAATTATTGTTTTTTGTATTTTCTAGTGTATCGTCTTTAGTAATAAGAATCGCCCTTATGAAGCCCGAATCTTGAAAACTCGATTCAGTCACTGTTTATTTACGGTTTTTAGCATAAATCCCTACCTTATCAGCGGACTACTTTATAGTATAGTATATATATAATAACCCCTTTAAGCTGCCACCATGGACAGAGCTGTTGTTTGTCACTCGTGGTCAAGGTGCTCAGTCAAAGAGCATCGAAAACATGAAGCTTCGAACACTTACCGAGTGGTGGTGCATGAAGCATACCGACGAAAACATGCACCGTGCTTTCTTATATGCAATTATGATGACCGAGCGAAAAGTTAGAACGTTCTCATTTTTTAATAAAACCCTAATAAATGCATAAATGACTACCAGGGTCAAACAAGAAAAATATACTAGATAACAATTATGTATAATAAATGGACAAATATTCTCTAACCTATCTACCTAATAAACATACATAAAATCTTACATTTTTATCAAAAAATTACGTAGTTTAATTGTCTATTTCTTGTACGTTTAACAAGAATGTTGTACAATAATTGTCTAATAAATGCTTTACTTTCTAAGTAAAAGTGATCCCAAAATATTAAAGTGACCATTCGATCGAGAACCATTGCTTTTCGAATTTCACGCTGGGAATCTTACGATAACTTCAGCGTCATTGTAAAAAGGCAAAAATCAGTTTCGTAGTTCCGACGGTATAGCGTACTGGACTACGACGTTGTAGGTCATGAGTTCGATCCCCGTCTTGGGCTATTTTTCGAAATTACTTTCAAGTATCAGTTCGCTATGTGTATCCATCTAATATGACCTGCAGCTTTCGCAATTCGCCATGTTAAGTAACTCTGGAGGTGAAAATAGAACTACTGAGATGGGTTTCATGTATAGTACACGATGGAGTTTTCATCATTGTGTACTATGTGAAACCCGACACAGTAGTTCAAATTTGGACACCAGAGTAACTTAACATGGCGAATTATACTCACATGTACCCTGTCAAATTCCCTGAGAACATTTGGAAAACCTCGATCGAGGTGGAAGGTAGAGGGTAAAAAATTAAAATAAATAGCAATTAATCGATCACATCATTACAGTTTATCATAGTCATTACAACTATATAGTATAACTATACCCAGAATTGTTTGTGCTGTGATTATTTTCTACACTGGTAGGTTCTACTATACCTGCACTTATACGTGCACCTATTTATATATGACAATCAGTCCCAAAAATCAACAAAAGTGATTTTCGAGTTATTTTTAATGGTTATAATATGAATTTATTGCAAAAAATTAAATTTCCAATAAAATGCATATTCTTTAATAATATTTGTGATTTCAAAGTGGCGGTACTGTGTGGAACATCCTTTTCTCTTGGAACGTGAGAGTACGTTCGCAATGCAAGTCGCTCTGCATGACTGCCAGTTTGTAGGATCGCTCTTATTGCACGTGAATACCGGCAAAGAACCACCTGTTGCACCTCTCGCTTGCCTGTTGCTGCATTCGAGCATCCCGCATAACTCGTTTCAAATCTCTCTTTAATTTTTGCGCGATTACCTTGCCGCTCTCGTGTCCGTTTGTTCAATGCGGCATCGAAATGTTGCTCGATAATCTCGTATAGACAATATTCAGGCATTGCCTAAGGCTTTTACGGGATCCAAGTGGCGCAATTCCAATACGTTACTTTGATATCAGTGTTTACTCTCGAAATTTATTCCGGTGAGAATTTATAAAAGGAATTTCACGAATCACACTCCAGTAAGAGTGAAATTATACTGAAAAAACAATGGGCGTTTTCATTTTATCTCGAAAGAATTGAATTTTCCACACGGATGTTTACTGTGAATTCGTTACTCAGTTTTGTAAATTTCTTGCAGTGAAAAACCATAGAATAAAAAGTAAGTCACTCGTCTGCATGAGTGAATTTTCACTATTATGGACTGACTTGTTTTAATACCGGATGAATTATCACTTTTTATAGTCTTAGAGATTCTACAAGAAATGATTCTATCTTAGCTACTAATTCGAGGACTGACCTACCGTTAATGTATACAACTACTTTAGTAAATTTTCCTATTTATATAGAACTTTGGTATTATAAATAGAAGTTTATCTGCAAAGAATAGACAATTAACTAAAATAATAGTATATCATGAAACTAGTGCGTAAAAGTTCATTCTACGAATGTGAAGGGTTGCTGAATGAATCACATTCGCAGAATAAACATTTACGCACATGTTTCATACGATATTTTATGTCACTTGAGTGCGTAAAATGTGACCGAAAAATGTCAAAAGTGTGTAAAATAGCATTATACGCATCGAATGGTATAATAGTATATTTTAGCACTGGTACAGGTTATATGGTGCTATCCATTAAAATTATGTGTAAATTTGCAATATCCTTCTTTACTGCACTGAGAAAAACATCCATAGTTAAATGTTCTATATCGCATAGTTGTGAAAATATGGCTAAAACAACTATGAAAAATAGGTAAATTTACCACTTTCGTAGTCGATTTTACTATAATTTTGTTGAACCAACTACCTCCTCATAGTCGTTTTAACTAATATCATGCATAGTCCTCATTTTGCGCTACGTTTATAATCATTTTAACTACTTTTTTTTGTGAGTGCATATACTTGAAACATATATTATAGTTATTCACAGACGTACTTTTCGATCAAAATATTTCAGTTTTAATTATTAGTTTCAAGACGAAGTTCAGCGGTTGGACATTGAAAATGGCGAATACGATGTGCTACACTAAAAAAAATGTTCTGGTTAAATACTACCGTACTATTTTTTCTTGTTATTTTAACTAGTAAAAATAACAAGGGCATATTTAATCATCTTTTCTGGTTATTTTAACTATTTTTTCTGAGTGTAGGAATAAGGTCAGATAAAATTAGATGTTCTTTAAGATTATATGTATTTAAATCGTTTAAAATAGTTTTGATGTGATTCGGTCTATTATATTAGAATATAAAAAATGCAAAATAAATAATAAGCAATGTCTATATTGAGGGTTATATTTAGGAAAAAATAAAGAACTGGAAAAGTTTGAATTACAGCTGAATGTAGAGTGCAAATCTTTTGTATGTTGTGAAGGGGAAATTGGGAAAATGTCAATCAATTAGGAATTACGTTTGGACCCTATGTTCCGGTCATCTTCAGAACATGTTTGATTTAATTGTAAAAATAAACGGTGGAGTAGAAAACAATTATAATACGAATATGGTCATATATACGTTGATATTATTAGATGGATTATACATCTACTGAAGTCTAACAATTTCTAATCCTAGATCTGTCACTATTAATTTAGATATACAAATTGAGAGTCTGAATAGATATAGCGATACCCTAAATATAATTTGTTCTTGATATATCTACTGACTACGAAGCAAATGTGAATGACAAAGCAAACGTTCAAGAGCTTTTTATTGTGCTCATTACAAAGCGGAAATGGAAATAAAAATTAGAAATAGAAACCAATATATCAATCCAAACCTAAAACGCTCTTCCATTTTTTAATACGCTGATATCAAGTTTGGATTTGGTAATTCAAATGTTTAATATAATAATAACTACTATTACATTCATTTTGCATGCCTGAAACGAGCAAAAAATTATCATTTGTTTACAATTTACTTTTTACAAGTTTTTTTATCCAGTTGGGTTATTATTTGCAAATTTGAAACTAATGTTTTACGAACCTCTTTTCTGAGTACAGACTTATTTCATGTCTATAGATTCGATTTTTTGCTAAGAAAATTACGCATTTCCACTTCTATTGATTCAAAATACGATCTGTGTATAAGCAAGAAATGCAGCAAAACATTTTAAACGTGCGGCCTGTTGTGTATTTTCTGCAACCCTTTCAAATAAACAAGTTATGGCTTTGGAGACCATTGAATACGTCGCAAACAGTGATAGAAAAGGATTCACTCAACCGGATATTCATATATTATCATAATATCATGAAATAGACTTTAAAAATCTGTACATATCTTAGTGAACAAGAATCTTCAATAAAAAAGAATGTCCGCCCTATGAACTTTAGTAATAATTTGAGAATCGTAAAAAAATCATGTTTTTAGTGGTAAATATTACAAAATAATGTAAATTTCGTCATGTAAAAACAACTCAGAAAGGCATGATAAAGTTTTCTTTAATTTCAAAAAAGCTTTGTACAAGACACATTTCTGAAACTCTAGACTCACTTTTTTGTATTACATTACATTTTGTACACAAATTCATATATTATAGAACCAGAAAGCCAAAAAATCCAGGCATTACTTGCGGCTACTAAATGATAAATTTTAAATATAGGGTATAAATAGAATCACAAAAAATATAAGTGTATTTAAAGTAGACTTTGTTGTTTAATAGAAATTAGCAAATACCTTTCCTCTCTATATGAAAATATGTATATCGCAAATAAAGATTACTTAAGTAAGTGCCTTATGCTGTTTAAAAGTCAAGATACCACCTGGTAGTGAAAATCAGCTCGAAAGTTTAAGTACTTACGGAATACATTTATATATTTTAATATATGTTGTAATGTAATAGAATATTATGTTAACTCACAAAATTGATGAGATATCATTAGAACTTTCTTAATGATAATTATAAAATAGTCCTCGAAAGGATTTAATTAATTCTGTCGAGTTTTATGTTCTATTTTAGTAAGCTGATAACGTCATAGATGAGGTTATTCAATTAATTTATGCCCGACGTTTTAGTCATGGTGCCTGTTCTCTTCAAAATTCTAGACGTTATCTGACATCACTGTGCTCTTGAACCACGCATTTCTAATTTATACCCGTTATTAATATTAATTTATCGGCTATCCAATAATGCCTTGAAATTAATTTGCTAATACGAAATAAATGTATAACTACAATGAGAAAAATAAATCTTTTATCCAATGAAACGCATTTCATAGAAGTCAATTTCATCGAACGGAAGAATTCTCTCATTCGAGTCATAACTTTTGTCTTACTGGAACAAACCATGTTCATGAAATCAAAGAATATATTTTATTAAAAATCTTTTTATTGTATGAAATAAATATTTCATAAATACTTAGATACTAAGTAAATAAAAGCTGTGTGTGATCAAATGTATGCGTTTTGTTTCCGATATGTAATATTCATTCAATGAATGTTATTCATTGCTGTAATGAATTTCCTCATTGATTTCATGTACTTTTTAAACAAAATTGATTTCATCATATTTATTAAACACTTAATCAAATAAGCAAAACATTTTATTTCAACAATAATGAATTCATTCCATGAAATAAAAAATCGATTGATGCAAAAATATTTAGTCATGGAATAATATACATCGATCCCTTGAACCATGCGATTGAACCAATGCGCGCATCTTAATGTAAAAATATTGGGTCATTAAAATAAAGAAATAAATATCACAAACGTCATAAAGTTATTTCACTGTGTCAACTCATCAAGTTCATACAATTTTACTTTCCTGGATTGTTTTAAGAGCCATGAATGTTACTTTAAATGAAAGGTTTTTAAACGGAATAAGTAACTCATTGCAGCAATAAAACATTTCATCTATCCAATTACATTTTATTCCGTGCCCTTCATATTGGGGTGCACCTCAAAAACCCGATAAATCACAAAACAGACACTTCAAAAATCGCACATTAAAAAACCAGACATTTAAAAAAAAACAGACATTAAAAAGCCAGATATTTAAAAAAAACAGAGATTGAAAAACCAGACATTTCAAAATGTACATATTCTTAATAAATAATCCAGGGTTGACCTTCAAGTGGCTTAAAAAAAGAATCCCTTGGTCAAACATTTTTTTCCTATTACAGTGCACAAAGTTCGATTTTGCGCACGTATTTGCGTGTGCAAAGTGCCACTTTCCCACACTTTACTGGTCTTATAATTTAGCGTGCAGTAAAGAAAATTTGCGTGCGGTAATGAAGTTTTGCGTGCGGTAAAGTAGCGCTATAAGTATACAGACATGTAGAAGAGACCTGTCAAAACTTTCAATTGTTTTACTTTTCAATCGCTGTTCTTCAGTACGGAAAACGATAGGTATAGGTTAATTCTATCTAAAATAGTAATTTAATTGAAAATGTACCCGAAAACGCGAATGCGAATGAATATTTAAATTCATTAAAATTTATATAAAATATTAATAACAATTAATAGTAATAACGATAATAAATAATGTGTTACATAGATATTTATAAATTTAGTCTATTTATTTCAAAAGCATTTACAAATACTCGCTTCGCTCGGGTGACAAACTGCGCTCGTGTGGGAAATACCTACTTTGCGCACTCGTATCGTAATGTACTATAACCTTGAAATAACCTTCCACTGAGACCTGAAGGATGGTGACCCGAAATCATATTATTATGTATTAAACCTCAAGTTACGTTGAGGCACAGTCTATTTTTCTATATTTATGTGACTGATTATGAGTTATACAAATCTTTAAGATATTGAAATTAGTAAAATGCTATTTTAATATTAAAAATGTTGAATTTGAACACGGTGGCAAATTTTAATTTTGACAGCCAAATACTCTGAAACATCGCGATTTAATGTTTAATATAAAATCTGTTGGATTTATAGGGGATAGTGATCATATGACAATGCGCTATTGGACAACGACTAATTGTTTGCCAGTTACGGTGCCAATATCCGTATAATAGAGAACAATATGTAATTTATATTAAATATAAATAACTTTTTTATTGTGACATTAGTAAAAGAATAATGACCTATATAAAACAAACGAAATAAAAACAGTAGGTTATATTACTTTATTGATAGAGCGGTAGATGATCAGTGTTGAGATCAGTCGAGATAACTATACTATGAGTTTGGGTCATAGAGAGGGTTATAATCGTCATGGTTAGAAGGAAAACTTACTACACTTTTGATCTTCACAATTACACTCTTCTATCAGTATTCATTCATGTATATTAATATTTGCACATTAAATCATTTAAAAATTGCAAGTTATTTGACGTTGTGTTTTCCTTTCTCTTCCTCTTTATAGTTTGTCTATACCTTTAAATATTCAAAGATTAAATTAAATTACATCGTTACATCGTTTCACCTTTTAATATTTGTCTTAGTTCCTCTCCTTCTTTCTCTTTTTCGCTCTCATTAAAGTGTATGTCGCTCTACGTGATAACCGGCCGGTGAACTTTTATGCGCTTATAATGTACATAGACTATGCGAATTACAGGAAAAATATGAGTAGAGCTCGGGATTGCAGGAAACAACAATATCAATCATATAATCACTAGGTCCGTGTGCGGATAAATGGGGTTATGTGACGCAAAGCAATACGTCATTATACACGCTGTACCGTCGTTTAATTATCCCTTCACTGTCAAACTGCGAGACGCAGACATAAATATCGACTGAAAATAGACAATTATCAGCTGTTTACTTCCTAATCAATCGCCGGGGTGATTATTTTAGCTATTTCATCAGGTGCAATTATTGAAATGGTTATAAAAAGCACAAACTGATTCAATGGCATTCTTTTTGGCAAGCAAACAAATTTTTATTTCATGTATTACTAACAAGTAATCTAATTGTAAGTATCTTTCGCCAACTCTTTGAAACTTAGAATATTGTTGAAACGTCGGCAAACGCATTTTCGTATTGAGCATTCCTGAAAATCTCCTAGTAGTAAATTTCATCAACATTTAAGAAGTTCTTCCAAATATATTAATTTTGTTCCAAAAAGTATGAAAAGGTGTTTCCTAACTTCAAAATAAATAGGCGTTTAATAAATAAAAATATAGCGTTTGCAGATATAAGATGCATTAATATAAAAATCTTTGTCAAGAATTCGCACTTATCGTTAAATGTAATATGAAAGAAAGTATTACATCCATTTTGTTGCAGACAACACCATTCACTTTAAGTTTATTAGGCGATCAAAAATTGTCTTAAATAGTTGAATTTTTGTTCTTTTTTGAATTTTTTCTTTTTCGAATTTTTGAACTTTTAACTTTTTTTTCGTTTTGTTAGTCTTTTGAAATGCCAGGAGAAGAAAGATGGTTCAAGTTACTGAATCGATTGGGAGCAAAAATGAATGAAACTGTTAAGGTGTTAATAAAATATATATGGAGTAAATTTCTGGTGCTGTAGAAGGAAATTTGTCAAGGAAACGCGCGTTGTACTCTTCGCGTTGCTGTAAAGTTATTGGAGTGAACATTCATTCACTCGAGTGTAAAATTTACTAAAACAAATCTTGAATTTAATTAAATTTTATTCTATTTTGCACCACTGCATTACAATTCTACTTTTTCCATTCCGTAGACCTAAATTTGTTCTTTTACACTTTTTTAATGGTGTAAAATGATAATTTTAACCATCATGTATAAGGGTACAAATTTGACTAATTTACCATTTTTTAAAATGGACATTTGACATCTCAATCGAAAAGAATGTTTGATCACTGCTCACCATTCGAGACGTAAAATTTAACATTACACCCAGTAACATTGACGAAAAAAGTGCTGGTTCTTAACTTTTGAATTTTTGTAGGATTTAGCAAGGTATAGTACCACTCTCGATATGCAGCGCGATTATGAATCATTTAGTCTGATGCAAAGTGGTGATGTTAAGTTGATAAACTAAAAGATAAAATAATATACTAAATATTAATATTATTTACGTAATTAATGTCTAAACCAAATCAGCAATATCCATTCCAAGTATAGTAACTATTAATAATTAGTCTTCTTAAAATTGCTTACTCTTAATATGATTTTTGAGGTAAATAAAAATTAATTTTAGTATTTCATCTACTCAACATTCAATCGCATATTTTATTTTCGGAATTCGAAATCTGTGTATAATGGTAAGTTCTAGTTATACGCAAGTGTATAATAAACACTTTACTGGAAGCGGAACTAATAAATATCAATTTTTAATCGTTCTTTTTAGCTGCACTTCATTATTTACGTAGTTTTTCAACACTACAACGATAAAGATAATTAAGTCACTTCCTTCATCTTTATAAATGCTCAGAGGAAGTAATATGTACTTAAGTTTTCCATTCAAGATTCTATTTAGAAAGTACATACAATCTTTATACGCGTATTGCATCTATAGGTCATTTAAAAAATGTACATGCTCAAGTGATACGTATTTAAAACTAATTAATGCAATCAAGCGTTATTCGATATTAATGAAACCACACCTCCATACATATTGAATTTACCCAGGATTTATATTGTTCGTTGCATACTTCAGAATTCTATAGATACATTAAACTTTTCTGATTGATTTTCTTATTAGAAAAACGATTGGAAGATAGATATACATTATTTCTCTTTGATACTTTCGTTTGTATAGATAATGTTGCTATTTGCTTAATTAAAGTAATCCACATAATCGTCTCATCCGCAAGAGAGAACTTGAAAAAATGTGGTTAAATTAGAATAATTTAACATAAGAGTTAGAAAGTATCTCGTAAATGAATTAAATTAGACATTGAATAGTATGTGAACTTATTGAACATTTTCTCTTATGTAAGAATATGTCCATAGGCTAGAATAGAAACAGGTCCTGAGTGCCTATCGAAAACGTGATGTATTAATTCCGGAGGAGAATTGCCAATATAGAAGAGTTTGCATATTCCTCTCACTTTTATATCTATCATAAATTCAATGAATTGTAAAATTTTCTATGCATTTTGGATTATCTGTAAATTAATTTTATAAGAATCATCGACTGCGATATATAACTTTGTATGAATAGAATAAAGTGTACTTTATGAAATACAAATATATTTATAAAATAACTTTTAAAGAGAAAAAACCTCTTCAGAGCTTTAAGAAATGTTGTATTTGCAGGTAGTTGCAATCAATTACTCTCTAAACTTAAATTAATAAAAACGCGACTTATATACAGCGAAAAGTGGGTTACCATCAATTAGTAAGTTTTTTACTGGCAAATAGTACGAAAATACTAATTCATTAGTAAGATTCTACTAATCTACTTACAGATATTGACTTTTTAATTTAGTAGTTTATAGAACTAGTAATAAATTTGTAGGTTTCAATTTTTTATTTGCAAAAATTATCACTAATTCATTTGGTGACTCACTTTTCGTTTTCTTATTGGTAGTTCAGATTTAGAGAGTAGAGAATGTGACTATTTTTTTAGAACGATTAGATATTGTTCGGTTTAAAAAATATTCGTTATTTTTCCTACAGCAATACTAACAGCGGCAAGTAAAGTTGAAAATTTTGATTTAATACTGTTTTGTATTAATATTATTTCTACATGTATATCCATAATAAATACAGTGATTACTTTCGACATTAATAACAAGTGCAATTTAATTCTTAATGGGTGAGAATTCGCCTCTTCACTAGATTGTAACTGCAACATAATTTAAAAACAAAGCAAGAACAAACCTTATATTTAACACTGTTAACTTAACGATCCGGAAAAACTTGGTTTAGATCCTTTCGACAATTCTGAATAAAAAAAAACTTGTGTCAATTTGACGTAAAATATATATTTTCCTAGATAAAAAACGTCATTTTTCAAAAAACGCCATTCTCGCAGTGAAATTCCCCTTTAAACCCTCATATCTTAAGATTAAGATACATGCTCAATTTAAAAACTTGACATGAGTAACCTAACATAAAAAACTTTTCTTTCACATACATTTTTACCCCAAATTTTAGGTTCAAAAACCGGCGAATTTTAACCACTTTTTAAGATGGCTCTCTACTGCAAATAAATTTGATTTATTAATAATCAAATTGAAACAACCAAAAAGCACATTTATCTAATAAATATCTTAAAATCCTTGGTCCAAACTTTCGTTATAATTACCTACAATTAAAACATTTTTTTTACGTTTTTGTTTTACGTATTATACATACAATAAAAGTAAGGGACGGAGTTAGCTTGGGTCACCTAAATTCCATTAACACAATCGAATTAATGATTTGCGTAAATAACCTGATCGAAAGAAGTATTCATCTCGAAAGCATATTTTAGATTTCTTAGTTACTGACACATCCGCAACGGAATCCTGTTTTTCCAAGATATTCTTTCAGTCGTGTGAAACCCCTGAACTACAGGACTAGTTTATTTGCATGCAGTACATAGCCAATCCGTTGTTAAATTGCAGGAAGTACTTTATTCCAAACGAAACAGTTTGGTTTAATACCGTCAAGTTCCCGTATACTTGAAAGGTAGAACAATTAGAACTAAGGTTATGCTTACAAAACTACTTTCCGTAATAAAGAGAGTAATCATGCTGATTCCAGGATGCTGTCATTGATTACCCATGACCGGTCCAGCGCGCATATTATAATCCATGATTAAAATAAATCGCACTTCCCAAAAGGGATTTTTAAAAATTGATTTCATTTGTTTATGTGTAGAATGATGGTTTTAATTTATTAAACAATCTGTTAAAAAATGCAAAACCTGTTCTCCTGCAAGGTTGTTATACCGCATATTTGGTATATGAGTAAGACAGGATTTGAAGAAAGTGTATAATTTTTTAAATTTAGGAATAACATGTGCTGTATATCAAGTTATATGTGTAGTTAAAAATTCAGGAATTGAAGGCCGTGTTACATGCATTAGCCAAGATTTGTAAACGCATAATATATCGGTATCGTTTTTAGCACGTGTGTTATTAAAAAGGTAAACCTTTACAAAACGGGCATCCTCACAAAAAAAAATTTATTTATACTATTTCGATGTATTTTTGCCCGCTGATTACGAATATGATCATAAAAATTGGGGGTCGTACGCATTGAAGCCGCTATCTTGAAAAAACATCCAAAAAATGGGTATTTTTTTAGTTTTTTGGATTTATTTCGAAAATTAGGCATCATACGAAAAAATGTTTCCAGCAAAAAATGTAGAGCGTAAAATTTTGTATAAAAATGGTCCAATAAATTTTTTTCGTAATCGCAAAGGGCAGCACGTAAAACAGCGATGAATGTGACGGTAATGTTTGTTTACGTCTTTAGCCGAGTTTGCGCCCTAGGCCCACGCAGTCGTCATTATAAGGACACATACATTTCATGGGTTTGATTATTACAAACATCTGATGGTTAGAGGTTAGGCTAGTATAAAAAAGGGGGGTCGGGGGGGCGGAGCCCCCCAGAATGCAAGCGCTCCAGAGGCCCAAGCAATAGTAATTACAGGGTCATATACTTCACACATTAGCGTAACCTCTATCCAACAGATGTTTGTAACAATTGAACCCATGGGAAGTGCGTGTCCCTATAATTACCAATGCGTGAGCCTAAGACGCGCTTGCGTGCTGGGGGGCTCCGCCCCCCAGACCCCCCGTTTTTATACTAGCCTAACCTCTAACCAACAGATGTTTGTAACAATCGAACCCATGTGAAATACATGTCTCTGTAATTACCACTGCGTGAACCTAGGAAGTGCTTACGTACTGTGGGGCTCCACCCCCCAGACCCCACTTTTTTCTACTGACCTGATATCTAATCATCCAGATGTAGGTAACGATCGAACCTAAGGAAGCATTCAATGTCCCTGTAACCATCGCACTACATAAGACTATACGATATATAATGAAAATGCCCAGAACCTCGTTTTGAGCACGTTCAATACTCATTTGCGAGCTTATCGTTAGTATTTCAAAAAAAATGTATTGTATCTTTTCTGTAGAGAATTTTTTGCTCTACATTTTTTGTTTGAAACATTTTTTTGTCAGATTAGTATTTTTTAAAATAAATGTAAAAAACTACAAAAATACCCGTTTTTTGGATGTTTTTTCAAGATAGCGGCTTCAGTACGTCCGACCCCCAATTTTTATGATCATATTCGTAATCAGCGGGCAAAATTACATGAAAATACTGTACTTAAATTTTTTTTTGCGAGGATGCCCATTTTGTAAAGGTTTACCATTAAAAATCACGTTTAAAATTTATTTAAATCTTATTAAATATTCGTTGTTAGTGACATCGCTTTTTAAATTTTCTATAATGAAAACATCGAAACTCTTTGATGGGAGAAACATTTAATAAATTTCCCACAGAGAACCCAACTCTTTGTTAGAATAAAAATCAATATTTGGAAATATGGGATTTTTATTCATTCAAAATACTGCGTAGTTTACATTCTAGAAATATGTAGAAAACGCTAAGCGAAGTTCAATTTATTGTTGATGGTTTTTAATTTTTCTTTTCGGTACTGCACTGTAAAATCAAGTGTCTTATTTTAAGACAATTTTGGAGGAAGACATATATTGCCTGTCAGAGACTGCAAATGTCTTTACATTTTCGTTTTTAAAGTGCATGTACGTTACTACAATGGTTTCAAATATGTTCACAAAAAAAGATTCTATTATGTTTAACATTGTTTACAGTTATTTGTTATAAGTAATTTAAAGATTTTTTAAATAAACTAAACAGGCCTAAGTTTTTATTATTTTTATTATGCCCATTAGTTTGGCCGTTTGCGAGTTATCACGTGTATAATGACGTCAAATACGGATGGATAGATGGATGGACATATGTTGAAAATCACAGACACAAAACTTTTTTATTGAATTTTATGATCTTCAGTACCATAAAAAAATCTCGGCTGACATAAAACATCAGAACTCAAACGATTGATGAAAGACTATAGCTTAATTTTGTTTGCCTAAATGACCAAATTCATTACTTCATCCAGATCTACGGTTTTGGGTCGAAGTAATTTTGCTACTTAACTTCCAACAAAAATCATGATTTTACATAATAAATGTACATCTTCACTTTCCGTTCACGAGTTGTTACTGACTATACTCCACGCTTTTGCATTCGGTCGAAATGGGATCATCACCATCCGCTTACATCGTGTCCGAACTGGAAACTACGTTAATTAATTTAAAAGGAAAATAATCGGCAATTTCCTTTCTGCGTGCTGCAAACGATTATCAAGAGAATTTGCTGAAAATAAGAGCGAGGCCCAATTTCTGTGCGACGATTCTTTCTTGTTTATGATCACGTACGTATTCATTTCGAAAAGTTCCTTCTCTGTGCGGTTTAGCGCGCTTCGTTAATTCTTTTTCCCTCGCGTTTTCTTTTTTATGCACGGGATTATTGTGCCGATAACTTACTCGCTGATCGTGGTTCACTTGTCTTCAGCTAATTGCTCGTTTGTAATTGGGAACTGAAAGTAACTGCGAGTTCATGATTCTTGGACTCATTTCCATATCCGCTTCTCTGATTTTCAAAAGCTTTAACACCCACAAGAAGACAATTTATGTTCTTATTTCCTCATTTACTCGATTTGTTTTTGACGATCATTTTCAATATGTGTTTCATTATTATGCTTCTGAAATAGGTGATTTACGAAGAAATAATGTAAAAGCAGTAGAAAAAGAAACTTTCAAAAATTTTATATTTGACACGATGATAGGCTAAATATTTAGATGTAATTTTTCATTACCAGAACATGGTCAAAAAAGAAATTCGGGGCTCAAAATACCATCCACAATCCTTATATTTTAAAAGGGTAATTAACTCTTTATCTGTTGGTGGAAGTTACTAGTTTCCAGATCCAAAACATTTCGAGTCTTTGATTTCAAATCTGAGGTCAGAGTTTGTATGTTGCAAAATAATCGCCTATTCAATATTAGGCACACGTATTTAAAAGAAACTTATGGATGGTAATTATACTGGGTGGTTAAAGTGATAAAATGGGTGGAATATTTTCGGCGTCGTTTATTATGAATGTAATTTATTCATGTTACCTATTTTTGAAACGTACAGGGCGAGACAAAAATATGTAAACAACAAATTTGTAAATTCGTAATGTTAGGTTTGACCGAGGTAGACTTTACTATTTACAATGGGATCGCATATACTGACAGAAATATATACAACCGGAAATTGGATGTTCTATTGTGGACTTCACTATGCCCTTAACTATGACCTTTGCCATAAATTGCGTACCCATTTTGGTTAGAAGAAGGCTTCGTCTTGTTTGTGATTAAAGTTATAACAGTGACCGTTCCCTTAAAAACAGCACTTTCATCTTGACATGGTCTCATTTATTATTTTCGAGGTTGCATTTGATATCTTCTGCGTTTTGTTTATCGGTCGTAAAAAAAAACAGTATTGTTTTCGAATAATCGTAAAGATTATGATCAAAGTCAGATATAAGTTGAAAATCTCCAGAAGTTCAATAGCAATAAAAAAATCTTAAATCTTTTGCCTCAAAATGTATTTCAAGAAATGTAACTACTATTCTAAACGTGTTAATATTTTTCTTATTTGTCAGCCATCCGGTTATCTGGTATTATCACAGTTTGACTAATCATTTTTGTGTAAAATATTATAGAATAATAACCTAGTTTTTATCCATGTCACAACTGTTGCGATATAATGAAAGTATACACCAAATTGGTAAGCAAACTCAATACTTGGTTGATGTATACTACTATAGTATGAGCCAAGAAGTCATGTATATAATTCAATCCTTTTGGGTGTTACTGCCCTGGCGATTCATGTTACTTCTTCCACAGACCACAATACCAAGGATGTAAAATACACGTACAAGATACAGTTCAGAAACGAAGGAAGGAAACCCTGCAGGGGTTCTACACTTCCTTTATACATGCAGAAATTCAGAGAATTATTTTTAATTTTGTTGCGAAAAATTTCACTCAGTTTAAATGATAACTAAAAGTAAACTCTGAGGTCGTGATGCTTTATTTTGTCAAGACGTTTGATCTTCCATTGATCAAACCACATCTTTAGAGATCAACATTGGCCATAATTTCTCCACAAATATAAAGCAGACAATAAATATTCTGTAAGTACATTATTATAATATGATAAAACTACTAACCAACGATTATTATGTGTACTTCCATTTGGACCCAGTATAAACCATCGTTTTAACATCATTTTCGACTGATGTAAATGTTTTTTTTTTACACTAGTAAAGTTGTATGAAATGTAAGAAAAAAATTAATATAGGTATTTGACTTTATGCCAGACAGGGTCAGTTGCTTGTCACTTAATCCGAAACTGTCGACTGGTTAACAGTAGTAGTGATATATCCGAGATTGTAATATAAGTGGCTGTTTGTTTTTGACGGAAGGCAGAAAAAGAATCTTTAACATTCGTGCTCGTCGCTTCCGTCGTGTATCTCTCTGTTTTCGCTTTCTCCGACAAAACTTAAAGGGGGAACGTCTGAGTCGTCATTGTAGTTATCGCGATAGGACTTCGTTAAAATGTCTCGTTTTTATCGCAAGTTAAGACGAATAATTACGAAGATTGTCAAATAAACCGTCTCCATCTTTGTGAACTACCGCTGTATATTCTCTAAAACTCAACACAAGGTACAACTTTCTTTCTTTTAGTTTATAATTTCTTCTATTTATATTATTTATTAATTTATTACTTCGTAGAAATTGATGGACCAAAGACTCTTCACAATTAATTCGCATACGATGGAAATGATTTATTGTTTAGTTTTTATGACCAGTAGAATAATTTTTAGAATAAGTTAGAATAAGTTGTCAGTTATCATTTTCAGCGGGTCTTCTAAATTTTAAATATTAAGCATGTCAGTAGGTTCTAGATAAAAATAAATACTAAAAGGCAATGAGGCCAGTTAATACTACATGTAGGAAATACAATTATTTAATACATTCACACATGTTTTTAAGCATAGTTGATCTTTTATATCGAACTAAAAGCATTGTTTTCGCAATCGGATGACTCGCTGTGGTCTACATTTCCTGTGATTTTTAGTTAATGGTACGGATGTCATCGATAAGAATTTGATCTAGTTAAAGTTTTTAGTGCATCCTCTTCCTATTTGTGTTAGCAATGTGTGTGTTCTAAGTGGCTGGCGCCTTTCGCGCAGTGTTGTTTACTGCAAAATTGTACATTTTAGTGAACATTATCCGCCATTTTGAATATCGAAAAATTGAAGGTCAGACGTATGATCATCGACTCCAAACCTCCCTGTCCAACATTCTTTATAAAACTTGACAGATTTTAAAATATTTGTCCGTCATATTGGAGCAGTAATTTTTTATTTCGGAAATTGGTCTACACAAAAACTACAGCAAAAAATATAAAATATATTTCGAGAAGAAATTTATCATTTTAAATCAAATTTTTCCGCCTATTGGTATTGATGTTTAGGGTTAGAAGACGTGAAATTTGCACCTCATAAGCATCGCATCAGAATTTGGTTCTATGTTGATAATGATATTTTCGCATTTTAAAGACAGGATCGAAAGTAAGTTCCGAATGTTGTTAAATGAATAATGTGAATCTTGACTAACAAGTAACACTACCCAAGTGACACACGCCGATTTTTCTGAAATTTGGATATGTTGTAATACATGGAAAATTAAGAAACACGTATTTTTTTTTATCGGCGGTAAAACGTTTTTAGGGGGTGTAACAGCCCCCTTAAAGTAGGGGGTAAAATAGAAAAATTGCGATATCTTTAAGACTAGTGAGGCGAATTGTATGATTTTCAGTGTAAAAGTATAATTCGATAACGAACGTTTCACCGCCGATAAAACAAAATACCTGGCCCTCAGTTTTCCATGTACTACGACATATCCAAATTTTAGAAAAATCGGCGTTTGTCACTTTTCCGTAAAATGTTGTTCGTTTCAGGGACAGTTCCTCCGCCCCCGCCCCCCCCTAATTTTACCCCCAACTCAACATACCTGGCCTGATTTTCGTTTATTATCGAACAATACTTTTACACTGAAAATCATTGAATTCGCTTCACTAATCTTAAACATATCGCAATTTTTCTATTTTAAGGGGGCTGTTTCACCCCCTAAAAACGTTTTACCTCCGACAAAAAAAATACGTGTTTCTTAGTTTTCCATGTACTACAACATATCTAAATTTCAGAAAAATCGGCATCTGTCACTTGGGTACTGTTACTTGTAAGTGATATGTACGATGTGTACATTTTAGGACATTACTAAAAAGATAATTGTAAATAAATTAAAAATGTGGCTAGCCTTTACTTGGCTTTTTTAAAGTGTATTACATGGGTAAATGTTTAAGGATACAAATAATACCTTCACAAGTTTGAGTTTCTAAATTTACCTCTATTAAAAATTATCGCAGTTTTTTAGATTATGTAAAATAATGGGTAATTGCTATCTACTCTATTATTTTCTAGTAAAATAAAGTCTAAAGGCCCAACTGTCCTTATTAATTACTAACGCTTTTGTAAAGGTTTTTAAGATATTTTTATATTGTGAAAATTATTAAACAATTTTAAGTGATCTAATCGGTCAATTTGGAGAGATAAACTCTGCAGATGTTTATGTTTTTTTAATAGTCTCACGTTGATAAAGTATTTTAAATTCTTTTGAGACATGAGAATTGTATAAACATAATACGTTGAGTTATTGCAATATAGTGAATATCGAATGGAGGAAGTTAATTTCTGCGAAAGTTACCGTTAATATAAAACTCTACTTACTTTGACCATAACATTCATTTCTTGGTTTGCGATTTAATTTCTTAACAAATTTATAGATTTACTGTCACGGCCATATCCAATGTAACATATTACAAATCATAATCCTTGCCAAAACGTGGTTCACAATAAAATGAAAAGATTATCACTAGCGGTAAAAATGTTAATATTCATTAATATGTCATACAACATGCATAACATTTTGTTATTTTAAGCGAGATAACCCCTCGGTCATAATTACTCCGTCTTCCTCGTAACACCTATATTATATGTCTTTCATATTTCAGAATTTACAATAATTATCTATAATTTACTTTGTTTCTTTACTTGTATCTTTGTACTAACAATGGGTTTTTATCAACTCGGTCCATCTAATATCAAAATAAATTTAAGGCATATGTATGGCTTCCATATTTAAAAAAATAACTACGAAGCCATGCATGTTCACCACAAAATTAATTTACGTACATGGCAAAGAAATAAAAAATGATAAATTAGAATTAATTTTACTTAATTTCCGAGTCTCATTACGTTATACGTTTCAAGTAATTTCACGAGTAATCTCACATAATTTCATAAACAATTAAGTGACGAATGTTTGCCAACATTCTACTGAAGAAGATTAGGTATATTTTTAAACTTCTTTGGTTGCAATTACGAAAATAGCAAATTTTATCATATTACATTACCCGTAGTTCTACTGTGATATAAAATTAGAAAAGTAGCTCATGGTCCATTGGCCCAAGTCATGACTTTCAATTATAAGAGGGTGTCTGTTCAAAAATAAGTATATAACTTATTTTTTCGTACATAGTATAATATGAAAAGCTTCTGTCCAACTTCGTTATTACCCATATTAAAGATACATATAATGATGGGCATACTTCTACCAGCGTCCCTTGTTTTATTTTGTTAATTACAACAATATATAATAATAACGTACAAACAAGAAGCGTAATGTTTAATGTTTACTCAGAGCTTTTTTATTAGAAAAATACAGCGATATTTGCTGAAAAAAAGTGTTTTAACAGCAGGTAATATTTAATGTATTGTAATTATTTCATTAAAATATAGTTAATTTCTTCTTCTTCGACGTATATCTCGCGTCCATACTAGGCAGTCCCGTAATATTAAAATGAAAATCTTCTCAGTGTAATGAGTAAAATGAGAAACAAAACACACCCGGTTTTAAAATGCAAGTAAGATCCTTACCTTACATTTTTGTGGTTAACCGAAAAAAACTTACTTCTCACTCTTTTTGGTCTATCTATTAGATTTAAATTACTATATAAATCCAGAACTTAGTGCTTTCTTCTTTCAACTGCAAACTGTATTAGTATATAAATATGAGCGAATTAATAGAAGCACTTAATTGTCGTGTTTATATTTTTTTATTAGGTGACTTCATCAGCTATTCAGTAAGCATTAGTATCGTTGGTGTAATAATAATGTTTTTTAGAACTACACTCATATACATAGGAGACCTATCAAGAACTCGTATTATTTATGCTTTATTCTCTAAGTTTAAATCGACTATGACTAATCAGCGGTAGGATATAGGATGATAATTGGTGTCTATTCATTGATTCGTAGTGACTTCAGTACATATATATCTGTCGGCTAAATTGTATGTATTGGTATATTTTAATTTTTACCATAACCCATTTTGAAAAGTTAAGTCAATAACATAAGCCCATGCAAGTATCATAAGACAGGATAAAAATTACCCATTTTTCTGTATAAACTGGTTGGAAAACTTTTTCAGTCTAATACAGAGCACTCTCTAAATTTCTTGGAGTGAGAATTCACACTTTGGTTAGTGAAAACCGAGCAACTCTCGTGAAAGAGCGAATATTCAACTCTTTAAGAATAAAATTTAAATCTAAAAAGAGTTGAATATCCACTCTTTCACGAGAGTTGCTCGGTTTCACTAATTAAAGAGTGAATTCTCACTCCGAGAAATTTAAAGAGTAGTAATCGCATTTGAATCCTCTGGAAAACCTTTCGAATCCCATGGAGTAAATCACGAATGCCACCTCCAAAGAAGATTATTTACTCCAAAGAATTACAAATGTACCTCTTTAGATTGAAAATTGATTCCTTAGTATTAAAAATTGACTTCGGGTACAACCGCTAAATTTTTACTAATTTGGAATTTGTCTTCATGTTTAGTGCGTACTTGGTGTCAAATATATTTTTTAGTATATTCCTGATACAACTATTTTCTATAAAAACGAAGTATACAGTTAACTGTCGTTGAAAATTCAATGCAACGAAATTTAATTATTTAAATCGCTACTATTATGATGCATCAAATTTTTCACTTTCAAAAATAATTATTTGAGTTTTGCAATTTTTTGACGTTTTTGTGTTTCTCATTTCTAGACTCGATGCTGGTGCAGCAGGTCGACTTCTTGGAGACTATCTTGGAAGAAACTTCAGATGATCTGCAAAGCGATTCCGACCGTAGTGGCACCACCTATTGGCTTGGATCCGACTCGGAAACCGAGAGCGTCATTCACATCAAGGCCAACCAGAGACCAGCAGGTACATAATTACATACCGACGCAGTTGCGGGAATTCTTGGGGCACTGTAAAAATTCGAAAGGGCGGTTTAATCATACGTCTGAAATGCCAATAAAAATTTGCAATTTTTTAAAATCTACTGAAAAAAGCCATACCAGCAATTCTTCAAATTCCGTAATGACTTGTTACCAAAATCCTTGCGACTTGATAACAAAGACACGAAGAACGGAATGTAAATTGAAATAGAAAACTGAGGTCTCTTTTAAATCACAGATACTCGACAATACTAAGATCATTTTTGTATAAAATAATGAAACTATAAATGAGATTTGAGCAATTTAAAAATATTACATCTCAAAAAATAATATAAAATTAGTAAAGTATCACATTGTTCGTAGGATATACGATAGAAATATTTCTATATCTTATGGCGCTTTTAGTTTCAGTGGGCAAGTGACTAAATTTCTTTGGGTTGAATAATAATCTTTCTATTTTTTAATGTAATTTTAACGACTTAATTAATTAGACATTTTATGAAAGTAATTTTATTTGATTTTTAAAATTGATGTTCAATTGAAATCCTATGTTAGGAACATTTCGAATTTACTTTAAGAATTGGTAATTTTTGACATAAGAATGCTGAAACACTTATGATATTCTTCTATAAGAAATATTTTATGATTATTTTCTAAACTAGAAATAGTTATAACTTAGTATTTTAAAGTAATAATCAAATGATCTGAGAGTTAATTATGTTTAATCACCTGGAAAGATTAGTTAGTTATTTCCCTTCCATTAATAGGCTATTGCTTGGTGGTGAAAAATCCCGTCAAGACGAATTAATTTTTTAAAAGTTTTTATCGTTTTATACCATTATTTAGCCTCAAAATAAGGTAAAACCGAAGTGCTACTAAATTAAGGCCAGCATTTTTTAGATGCAATAAAACAGACTGATTTCTAATTATTTTTTAATTGTCTAGAAAACGTTGGAAACTGAATTCTAGATTGAATATAAGTGGGGACGATTTTTTACAACAACAAAAGGTTTTTTTTTTAGTTTTTGGCTCATAAATTTTATCTAGATCGCTTCATAAAATATTACATACAGTAATAAAAAAGTAGATATTTCAACGAAAAAAAAAGAGCTTTTGTTGAAGTTCCTACAAGGAATAGGTAACAGTCGAGATATCGTTAACGGAACTATGTTATTTTCAGTTTCTTTTTTATATCGACGTATTTATTATAATGTAATTTTACGTTCCAAAATATGTTTAAATGTAATTAGGAATAAGGAAATTGTATTTTGACTTACCGTATAGTATTTCATAAAATAATAATTAACTCTTTACTAATTAACTTCATAATAATCGATTAAAAATAAAAAAAAACTTTTTATTTTTAATTTTCGACTTTTCTTTTTGTGGTTTTCCACTTTTACCGGACCTTTAAATAAAAAGCAAAAAAACCTCTCCACAGATAGACAGCATTACATTTAATTGCCAACGTAAAAGTATTGTTGCACTTTTTTCGTATCTTGCGTTATTTTCCAGATAATTAAAAAATAATGAAAAATCAGCTTTTTTATTATATCCCAAAATTTCCGACCTTAATTTTGTAGCACTTCGGGAGTTTACCTTATTTTGGGGCTAAGTAATAATATAGAACAATAAAAACGTATAAACAAATTAATTTATGTTAAAAATGTTCTGGTAGTACCTTAGAATAGAAGATGAATGTCATGTAGCAATCTTCTTTACCAAATTCGAAGATAAATCTAGATAGAATTCATTTTACTTTAACTATATACTAAATATACTTAATTAATTATCTTATTAATTAGGATTAAATTAGAATTATATCCCATATATTTTTTTTTATTAATAACTGTTGATAACTGTTCAGGTGTATGTATCATAATATATGTAACATGAAAGTTACACAAATATATGTATATTCTTTGCGCAGCTTATGTGTATAAGAGCGTTAATTTTATTTCAAATGACATATAATACAAGGCTAGATTACCGTCTAGAATTATACGTTAATTTTCTGCTATTAATACGTGTTAACAAACTGTTATTAATAAAATACCATTGACAGTACCTCATTTCTTACATTTTCGTGGGAACTGAATAGTAAACCAAAGAGAATGCATAGAATTTATCGATCTATATTTGTGTTAGATTCTGTTTAAAATTTACTTAGTATTAGCTTTAAGTGAAAATATGACCCGTTTAGCTCGTCATATTTAGCGCAATTAACAATCTATTGTCAACTAAATTGACTCTAATCGTTTAAATTGTGTCATAAAGTTCACCTTGACATTAAACATTCATTGATGGCTCAAAACCGGTAGAGAATTTACACTTTGCACAGAAAAAAAATTTTGAACTTATTCTCAGTGTTAATAGTCTCTTTTGTATTTTCTAAGCAATCTGCACATGAATTAGCGGTTAATAAAAAGTCATCTAGATACATTTTCAATAAATATCCTCTATTTCTTCAATAATTGAATACCAGCATATTTCCCAGCATAAGAAAAAAGGTTTCTACAATTTTTATGAATTCCCAACGGGCACGAAGAATCCAAATGTTTCTAAAACGTTTTTAGAATGTTCCAGAAACGTTCCTAAAACGTTATATGTCTGCAACATGGATGAAACGTTTATAAAACGTTCCGTAAAAGTTGCAGACATATAACGTTTTAGGAGCGTTTCTGGAACATTCTAAAAACGTTTTAGAAACATTTGGGTTCTTCGTGCCCGTTGGGTTAGTACGAGGAAATATGCATCTTTTAGATCGATATGACACATGTAGTATCTTTTTTTACTAGTTTAGTAGCAGTTCTTAAGTCTTAAATTTTAAAATGTGGAACTTTTACATGTTCATTTAATTTTTTCAAATTATTAACAAATCTTTTAGATTTATTCGGTTTTTCAGTGAGAAAATAAGTCGACAAAAATGCCCCACTTTCAAAAACACACGAATTAATTGCTTTTGGTTTTAATGATTTGGAAATTTCTGAATTTAGAACCGAAATATCATTGTGTGACCAATGTGCAATAATTGGATTGTTCGTTTGATTGTTAAGGAATTTGTTTAAGAGGAATTTTAAAGCCTTTTATATATTGAAGGACGGTTTTGTCTTGGGTGATATTCTAATTCTTTATCAATTTTCAGAACCTCCCAGCAGTATCTATCGGTATTTGTTTCGATGTGTTTCCGAACTATTCATTGAGCTCAATATTCGATGTTTTCGATAATTAGTTGCACTCGACTTCGATGGCCTGAAGTATGGTCGACTGGTTCCAGATTTGTATCGGTTGCTCAAATGTGGTGTGTTTTAGCTTTTCACAGAGTTCTTCAAGTTTAAAGGTGCTGAAGTGCTTACAAAACTTTCTTTTCGGTTATTCGGCAATTTAAAAGATTGATCAAATTTTTCTAATACATTCATTTCATTAGTTCATCAAAACTACTATTCTGTATATACCAACTCGTAGCACAATGACGTAGGAAAACTGCTGGTAACTGTAGTATCTACACCGAGGTACAGGAAACATATAAGACACGTATAGTGCAAATATACATTCGTCAGATTTCTGTGATTCATTCCAATCACAATAGCAAATGTTTGGCAGTTCTCTCGTCTAAAAATGAGCTGAGCCATTTTCAATTTTTTTTCTACTAACTCTCATGACGTTTGTCAGACTTAGAATATGTACAAACCTTTGAATTAATTTATGTTATTGAATATTTTGAAGTTGGCCGGGAATAACTTCGGAAAAAACTTCGCCGTGTACTAGAAGATGCATTTCCTAGACGAATGCTTACGTTTCTTGGATTTTCCATTTTTTTTTTAAATATTTGTGGTTAGATTTGTATGTAATGACACTAGGCACAAAAAACGAATGACTGGATATCGATGGCAGATAAAGATCAAAGAAGGGAGTTGTTTTGTTTTTTCTAAAAATTGCATCGATAACACAGGACCACAAAAAAATTTTTTCGGCTTGACATTGAAACGCGACTAGGCAATTCTTATAGATTTTGGGATCCTGAATTCGAATCCGTGGACAGAATTTGTCCTATACGTCAGGGTTTTTTTATATTCTAGGTTTTAAGTGTAAAAAAATGCTTTTTTATGCATATTGATTATAATCAATGTTTTGCTGAATCTATTAGATTCACGATATTTATATTCAACTCAGGCATAGTCTGATGCAAGTGTTTATCATAAGTAAACAGACAGCTGGCCTTTACATTGTTGTGCATATTAACCACAAAATATAATACAATATCATGCAATCATTTCGAAAGACGCACTTAACTATTACATGTATTAAATAAATTGTAAAACTGAAGCTGATTATAAAGGACATTGCATCCTATTAATGTATTTATCAAGTATAATTACAACGTTTATTATAAATAATCATGTTATTTCTGCATGGTTGATATCGCAAAATGATATTTCTTAATAACACAAAGTACTTTTAGCTCTAGTTATTGGAATATATAAGGGAAAGCAGGGCGGAGCGGCGAAGATTTTTCATATTTCGGTTGACGCCAATAGTATCATTTGATAGATCATTTCATAGCTAACATTTCCTATGTAACACTTTAGGCATAAAAATCACGGGGCAAAACGGCGATATCGGGATGAAGTGGCGAGCAATCCAGGACGAAGTGGCGAATCTCCATTTTCAGAGATTTTTTACATTTACTATAAGAAAATACAAACAATTGTTTTTATAGTTTAAAGTATATTTTTTTATTGGAATGCCATAGAACAAGAAACTCAATGTTGAAAAATGAAAACCATAACGGAAAATTTAAAGAAACAAGATACACATGAAGAGATTTAATTCCGATGACGATGATGATGATGATGACGAGGTGATATATTTCAAAATTAATATAAAAATTATCCCGAATCACCGCCACGTGATCGGAGATTATATTCCTGTATTTCGTCTACAGCAATATTGTTCCACAATGACTAAATCTGAGTGATTTTTTCAGTTATAATTTTTAAAATACGTGTACTATGTAATCGTAGGAAACTACAAATTATCGGATATAATTTTCTATTGATCTTAAGTAAGAAACTACTTACTTGCACGAAAAGGACATGAAAACAGTTGTTTGTTTTTGCAACAATTAAGTCATCACAACCCAATTAAGAGTGAAACATTAAAATGAAAATAAAAAGCGTGCCACACTTCGCCCCAAAAATATCCTCCGCTACGCTTCAAGACGTATGTCCCTATTAAAAACTCGTTATGTCAATTATACAATAAGGAAGCTGGACAAGTATGATCACCCCCGAAAGTAATAGCTTTACTCTATATTAATAGATAACCAGCAATTGGTATTTAACTACAAATATATATAAAGTGTTAGTGTTGTGCAAACACAAAAACCTGTATGTCCATTTGTAGAAAATACATTAATCGCTATAATGCGCCAGTGATAATAAATACTGCTATAAGATGCCACAAAATATGAAGGATAAAAAGACACTACTAACCGTCTTCCTCTATTATATTAAACATCCTACGAAAGATAGATTTACTGTAAACAGAGGAAAACATCTTTAGAAAATTGTAATCCTCATCTTAAAAGCCCTTCTAAAATCTATTATTTCAGCAAATCTTCATCAACAATGTTATTTTCTTGTCTTGCGTACCTAAATAATTCAATGTTTTCCTTTTACTTCAACTTGTATTTTATACAATGATTTGCATATTTACTTTAAACTTCAATAGATTTCACTTGTAAGAAACCATGTAGTAATATCGTTGCTACAACTCGCTTTCACTATTCCTGAAACAAAGGGTTTACGAATTTCGATGATATGTATTGTCAATAGAAAATGACTGTAATAAAAAACAAATAGGATAAACATGCAGTGACTGCTTTAGATTCCTGCATAAATGTTTACTTTCAACTCAATCATTTAGTGGTATTTACAGCCGCTATTAGTGAAGTGCATTCCTTGCAGTACGTTTGGATAGTATACACCGCCGTATCGCTGGTTGCATCTCGTCAGGCGCGATAAACATGAACTGAGAAAATGTGGAAAAGTTACTCTACTGTCTTAAATGGGAAGGATATACTCTCAGAATAAACGATTTGCCACCAATCATTACCATAAATTTAATATTTGCCAAAATATAAATTTCTGCATAATAATATTTTAAAATTATAATCTATTTTTATTTCAGGAAAATGTAGCAAATACCTACATTGTGAGTTAGAAAATTTCCCTAACAAAATGTTTCTTAAAATTACTGAATAGTGTTAAAAATAGTATGGAATTTTCTGCAGTGCTTGACATTAATTTGAATGAATTGGTATCTCTCATCATTTGCATGTAACCGTGTAACTCATAAACAAACTCGATGAATTTATTATATTGATTATATTTATGTTATCATGAATATATTTTAATAATCATTAATTTACTTAACTATTTGTCAGAATTTCAATGTTTTTATTTTATTTTTCTGGTACAACTGTAGAGTAACATTTTCTTGTTATTTTTATTAAGGTTTGAATGTGTCGTATACAAAAAATAATTTATCATTTAACAGCTACAATAATATCGGTCGCTATGGGAATATTGTCAATAAGAATGTTTGATACTTAATCTTAAATTTTCGTCTTCAATGAGTAAAAACAATATAACCTTAATCTACCTTGCACTCGCTAATTTACGAACCCCAACAGGATATTCTTGTAGCAATAGTTTTGGAATTATTTCATTATAAATATATATGTATAACTTCAAAACATAACTTCAAAATGAACAATATTAACGATTGTGCAGCTTCTTCTTAATAAATAGCTGAACTGTAAATAATTGTTGAAAAATTTCCGTCACTTTTTGGACGGAGTTCTGCGACCTTTTCTAAGATATCCGGTTATTGTGGTCAAAATTATTTTTAATAAAATGAAAAATGAAATGTTAAATAAGCATAATCATATGGATAAATGATAATAAACACTGCACATTATAATAAGTTATTTATGAAAAGAAAAATATTAACAGAAATAACAGTAAAATCATGAAATATCTAGTGCACTCTTTCTCATAGTGTAGGAAACATGAAATTATGTTTTTTTTTCCTTTCATGAAGGCAGAGCATTTATTTAAAGTAGTAAAATTCATTGTGTTAATTTTTTATGTCAGGAAATCGCTAAACATCGCTTGAAAAATGACCATGTTTTGTTTGTCCTTCATATTACTTGAATATTTTATTATTATTGTAAAGTTTACTTACTTGCTTTAACTGCCTGCCACTAAAATAAAAACAGACCTTTGCTCAATTTCAAATTTTTGATTGTTAATGTCATTCCATAATAATTCGATATCTTGCATATGAATGATTTAAATAAAAAGTATTTTATGATGCAAATATTAGATTTTGATTTCGTTTTGTGTGGCCGGGGAACAAAGTTCCGAAAATCAAAACCGGGAAAGGCTAAAATGTCGATATTGCGTGAGTCCAAGGTATTTTAATTTGTTTTCTTTTTGCCAAATTTTCAAAGACAAAGTGAAGAAAATCACGTTGGAGCCATGCTATATCGAAATTTTGGCCTTTTGGTGTTTTGATCTTCGGAACTTTGTTCCCCGGCCATTTGTGTTTAGTAACCGTTTACTTTTTTAAAATGAGAATGTGTAATTGATTTAACACCAACTAGTATCATTCAGTATATTTTCCTGATAGAAATGAAATGAGGAAAACACATTTTCGGTCAATGGCCTACTCTATCAAGCCAAAGGCCCCTCTTTTCATTCGATTTTCCTTGTAAGGCCTTGTCAGAAATGTACTGCTTTTTTCATCTACTTCTACTAGGGTTTTTTAGCGCACAATGTATGTCAGTCTCAAATTCGATGAAAAAAAAATATAATGATCGCATTTATTAAATCAGTAATTGTTTCATTAATTAATAGTTGACATATTTATTAACTCGTGAAATCGGTTTTCATGTTTAATTTACTAATTTCCCTTTTATTGTACTGTCACAGGAATCATTCGATACTTTAAATTTCTGACAAAATGTTCAAATTACCCAGCCTTAACTGCAATTTATGCAAAAAAAGTGTATCTCTCACAACCATAATATTTAAAATGTTATGTACATATTATTCCTGTTTTTATTTTTGACATAAAGCGTATTATTACATTAAAGAAAAATAATGTTGTTTTTATATTCTAAAACCAAGCTATATCCAAGCACAGCAACAATGCCAATATAATAGTAATACAAGTAAAAAAATGATTTTTAAGTGTACTATTTTATAGTCTCGAATTTCAGACTCTCTCTCTCTCCGAATGTTACATCTAAATTAAACACTGCACAAAATAAAAACATACTTTATGTATTTAAACATATAGTTAATTGAAAATATATGAACTATAATTTAAGTGAGTTAACGAGTTTAGCAAACGCGGGTTTAGTCACCAGTCATGACATATCACGTCCAACTTTTCCATGAGAAATAAGTGGCGATTATTTCATCCTCTATTTTTACAAGCCTAAATATAAACACCGCCAGCGCACTGATATGTCTCGAACTCGTCTCGTGAAGTTTCTGTTGGCTAAACTGCATTCGAGTAATACACTCTGAATGTTATAAATTCAGTATACTTTGTTTGCCAATGTTCAAGTCCCTGTAAAAAAAATAATTTCTCTTCTTTATTGACTTTACTTTCCTCTGAAGATATCTTAATACCTACATCATTTACTGTCTACTTACCAGAGTAAAAAATCATGGAATGTTAGGAAAACTTTTTAAACTATTGTTTGATTAATAATTTTATTATTGTTCTTAACAAAATTTCACAGTGCTCTTTAGTATATCTTTTAGATAGATAGCGTTCTAATTAGTATCATAAATATTTTAAAACCTATATCAAATACTGCTACACATAATAGTATGTTCGTCGTACAGGGTTGTAAAGTCGAATTTTACTCCTTGGAAAATTACACGGATAAAATAAGAGTTTTCAACTTTTTTGGGTTTTGCTTTGTTGGCATAATTCAAATTTGAATCGTATTATGACAAAAAATGTTGTTCGTAATACAGACTATAAGCTTTCACACCCTAAAGGCAACCTCCTAGTTACCTCGTGACGGCCTCGCCGATCCTCGGGCCCACTGATCGCATGTGGGCGTAAAAACTCGTTTTACGCCCTTGCAAAGAAAATAACTATTTTTAACCATTGGGTTAATCCAATGTAATCAGTGGAAGTAAATAATAATTTGTACAATTACAATATAAGTAATTTATTTTGATGTTACTAAGGTTAAATGTAAAAACTGCGAAGGAATTACATTCGTATACACATATTTGAAATAACCCGCTTATTCCACAGGTGATTAGTTACGGTATTATAATTCAGTAAAGTATAGAAGTCATCCACTTTGAGAAAATAGGTTGGATCAACATCCCCAATGAGAACATTATTTATTTCTTTTTTTTTAACAGAAATACATTTTGTTTTTATTTGAATTTTGAAATGGAATTAATTGTTATTTCAAGGAGGAATAGGTTTGCTTGTTTAATTACAATAACTCGAAAAGTGCATGTTCATTGAATCAACTAATTGGGCGTCTATTTGCGAATCAAACATTCATTTTCGCCAATTTTCGAAAACCATTCCAGACAAAATATAGTGTTTACATGCTATTTATTGGAAATATTGTCTGCCATTTTCTGTTTTCAAGATCTGACCCCAGGATCGTGTTCAGCGAAGGAAGCAACTAGTAGATATCAAATGTCATAAAAATCCATACATTTTTTTTACAAAATTTCCGCCATACTGGATCCGCCATTTAGAATTTTGAACATTTGACCTTTTAATTATAATTAACGACCGGAAAAAATCCCTAGATACCAAATTTTCGAAATTCCATAGATATTTAAAAAATTGTCCGACATATTGGATCCGCCATTTTGAATGTTGAATTACTTATGATATAAAAAATTCGCACATTAGAAAAATAGGTTCCTTAAGGAGTCAATGAATATTATGTAATCAGTAGAAAGTTGATAGATAGATAATAAATTCAGAACGGACATCACACCCGTGAAGAGTGTACTTCAAACAAATGGCGTGCGATTGTAATTGCGCATAGCCAATGACGTCATGTGTTGATTATAGGCCGTGTGAAATTTGAAATAACTTAAACGCGTTACATCCCCGTTGTCTTTAATCTCGATGCGTGGTCCTAGCAAGCCGATTGCAATAATTGCGTCCGTGTGAAGCTTCGAGTCGTGTAATCCTTTGTGCTGTAGATCTAAAATTAGATCACTTTTAATGCTACCTGAGATTGCGGCTAACAATGGCCGAAAGTACTCACTAGGGCGCATGAGCAAATTTCCTCCGTAGAAATTAGGTCTTACAAAAATTGCTTAAAATTTTTGATAGAGATTCAAGATTGCCACAATTGTCTAATATTGAGCGAGTTTAAAAAATTATTAATTTAATAATCTCAATATGTTAATTAACTTACATTACCCGATATAATGGTCCTCTTCTCAGTTTATAGTCGGTCAGTGCTGTATGCTACATACTTCCTACCAATATTAGTCTTCTCAATATTAGTCACTGAACATTAGTGTCCATCTCTCATTATTAGTCGCAGCTGTGTATTGCATCCAGTCGACGTGCGTGGATTGGAGAACAAATTTCGTCCTCTTATTCTAATACTTGATTTGTAACCTGTTAGTATTGTCCTGGACATCAGTGTCCGTGGACAAACCGACGGAGTTAGAATATTATAGTACTAGTAAAAACTAAAAACTAAAAGTAATATTGGGAGTATAGACAAGTTGAGATGGGCTAATATTGGGAGGGAGACTGCAGTGGCAAACGGAATATTGAAATTAACTGTGTGAATCAGTGAAGGGGATTATATGGAAAATAAAATAAATTTACAGTAGAGTCCCGGTATATTTGCCCACTCGGTTCCTCGCCTTTCCCTCCCGTCTCCTTATATTTGTCAAAAGAAGGGGAGTGCCACTTCTCCCATTTCCCTCAGTCGCGTAACGTTCGTGACGTCACATCAGGCCCTTCCTGAGGCCCCAGTGCGCAAGGGGGGGGGGACGATGACAGACAAATATAACGAGACGAAACTGGGTAAATATGCTGAGACGTAAATACAACCAGACGCAAATATACCGGGACTCTACTGTATTTCGATCTATGGATTGAGTAAAAAGAACGTTTTCCTGTTTATATCGCATAAATTAATGACAGAAAGTTTCAGAACACCAATAAACAAATAATAAAACGACTTCTCGGTTTAAAATTTATTATGAAGTAATAATAATTTATTTCACGGATGTAACTAACTTTTGCAAAAAAAAAAGTGTCGCGAACTTTTCCTAAGAAATGCCGAAAAGTTTATAAATTTTTCTGCACAAACAGTAAAAGATGTTTTTAAATTTCTTATATGCTTGAAACCGAATCACTGGTCATTTTCAGCAAATACAGTTTTTTTATGTACAGTGTCGTAATCTTTCACTCGCAAATCTTATTTGGCATATTTACCTGCAAACTCTGGTTTTCAAACTAAAGGTTAAATTTTACCTACTCAGTATATCTTAAATATTCATTAAATTTACAAATACCGTATAGAGTCTAGGACAATCTTGGCCTATTATCGTAGACTTGAGGTCTGTTAAGCTGGCAAAGCAAACATTGTATATTAGTGTTTTATTAAATATTCTGAATACATATGCAACGGACATTTTAAACAGTTTAGGCTAGACAGAAGCATGTTTTACTTATTAGTGTGCAATATCATATAATCCAAATAAATTCATAAATTTCATCTAAAGTTCATGAAATTTAACATTTTTTCTCACAGCAAAAGTTTTCAACAACGATTTTCATATATTTTGTGGAATCACACACATCAGCAACATTAGGTTTTTCATTGTTTGCAGTTGAATAACTCAAGAAGACATCAAAAGTTACTTACTATATTTAGAAAAGTGTTCATGGCGATCATACCACTGTTTTATTATAAGGATTTTACATATCGAAATATTTCAATTTTATATAGTAATTTTACGGTAAAAGAATTTATAGCGACAAAACTTTTTATAATAATATTTCAACATTCCTGCATTGCGTTGTAGAGTTCTAATATTTTTGCAATATAACTGGGCGAGGCTTATCGTTCCTTCCTGCACGAGATCTGGTAATTAGTCCAACAAATTGAACAGCACTCCTGTATATTAGATGCCGCTTATTAAATTTTTTAAAATTTTTATGCATTATTTAATGTATATACACATTAAAATATATTTTAAGAACTATGCAACTTGCGTATACCTTCCACAGTATATAACAATTAATGTACTTGAGTCGACAAAATTAAATTATTATTAATAGACGCGATGATTAGTCAACCCAAACACATGTTTTATATATTTTAACTGCATGGCGCAAAAACATTTTTTCTTTTAAACAAATTTAATATGAATACTTAATACGTACCTAGTACGTTGCAGATCGGTGCTTTGAAAGTAAAGTGCACTGTTCTTAAATCATTTATTTTTTATTAACATGACTGAATACAAGTTTACATTGAATGACCATTCATGTACTAAAGGTGTAAAAAACTTGATGAACTTTGGATGAAGTTTTATAGATTATTACAATTTTAATAGTGTGGTTTTTTACTTCATATGAATTTTGGTAAAAAATACAACAGAGTGAAACTATGCGATTCAATCTGAGGATTAGAATCTCGAAACAAACTCGGTTACATCATCATAACAGGTTTATTCATCATTATTTCATTGTAGTATGTTACGTCACAGTCTTACGAGATACAGGAACAAAATGTGTAATTTGAAGATAATTTTTTATCCGCTTTATATATCCAAGGGGATTAATAATTTCTTTAAATGATGAAAAAGTGTACTGAGAAACTTCTATCAAAATGTAAAACAAGAGATAAAACTTGAGAGATACTAAGGGTGTGTTTATTAATCTTTTAAGAATAGGAAATTTTAAGGTTCTTCGTATAAATTTTTATTACATTTCAAATATTTTTAATCTAATAATCTTAATGAGAACACAATTATTAACACCTCTCAAGACTGACTTTTGTAATTTTTCATCTTATTATATTTTTTCAATATGTTCATTTTTCCTTTAAAAAGTCTAATGAATACTACTGGCTTCACAGTATTTAGTGGTTAGTTTTAGTGGATAACTATCTGAACGGATGTAAATTAAAAGTCAACTATATTACGATTTTGTCGGTTTCACAATTTCATTGCAAACTTGGAAATCAAATTTCTTAGAAATCAAATTAGATAATCACGGATATGGATGTATTTAGTAACAGTACGATTCTTGTGTTTTTGTAGAGATTACTATGACAGATTGAGTGAACTTAGATGCTCACATGCACACTAATAAGTTGTAACCTCTACCAATTTACTGTACACAATCTTTCCGCTTATTCCACGATTATAACGGATGTACCGCCTCTGAATATACATGGCATATCGACGTCACCAATTTTTATGTGTCAGCAAAGGTTATATGCATAACTTTATGTTTACAGAACTTTAAATTATCAGTATAGTGGGATATCATCTCTCGCCTCTCCTTGAAACACATCCGCATAAAGCTTATATAATTTAATTGGATTTTAAAAATTATAAATCGTTAATTTAACTTCGACAGGCTTTCCATTCTAACATAAATGTATGAAAAATGAAGTTGAAAATCAAACCATCGCTAATTTAAAACGTGAAATATTGTGACACTTGTAAAATAAGATAATAATATGTTTTGTTTCTAAACAAAGCTTTAGTAAGCAATACCAAAAAAGAGAAAAATTATCATTTTTCAATTTCAGGAATATATTTTTGAACTTCCGAAAATATGCGGAAGAGGCGAGGAATAAGTGTTTAAATAGCTTTCTTCGGGTAGAATAACTGGTTGCGAGGTTCAACAAACGCGAAAAGTCATTAATCATTTGGAAATTTCTTCATCGAATTCGGGACCTCATCAATCATTACGGATGTCTTCTTGAACGGGGAATATGTGTATACCATAATTAAAACTTGAGTTATACCATAAACACTGTCGATGGTATAAACTTTCATGATATATGTGCACTCCTCCACGTGCGTAATATAATACTTATGCGTGTCTTGGACTCAATTGATATACTGAGTACATATATACGCCCAAAACAAAATAGATTTAAAATATTAAAAGATAATAACTAAACTATAAGTAAGAGTCGATTCTGATATGATTTTTATTTGAGAATCCAAATATGACCGCCAAAATATCCAATTAACTCTAGTTTTTTAGATATTGAAGGTCAAAGGGTAAAAAATTTGATTTTAGGCATTTTTGAGTATCTATTCACAGCCAAAACAATACTGTTTACCCACAGGTAAAAGTCAATTTTCCCCGCAGAATCCAAATCTGCATGTCGAAATATTGAATTGGATTTTTGCCCAAGTTTTAGAGAGGTCAAAGAGTTAAAAAATCTTGTAGGGCATTTTTCATATCTACACTACAGAAAACACCTTTAAAATGACGGATCCAATATGTCCGATGAACTTTTTGAAATTTAAATCACTTGAAATTCGTTATCGTCTTGACTACATTTCCAGAAAACAGGAAAAAAGTCCAAAAACACGATTTTTTACTCCTTTAACGTTCAATTTGGTAAAAAACAAAGTAATGTTGCGAAAATTATAACGAGTTTGATGTGATCCGAATTTCCAAAAGTTCGTCGGTCATTTTGGATCCGCATTTTGCAATTCTTGATTTTTTGCATCGCGTTCCATAGCACAGGTGTGAAAATGCATGATTTTGTACCTCTCCGGCCTTCAAATTTGGCAAAATGTAGAGTCAATTCAATATTTCGGCGTACATATCTTTCGATTCTTCGGGAAACTCCTATCAGAATTGAGTTTTACTGTTGGAACAAAAGCATTTTTTTGGGGGCTATGAATAAATGCTCAAAATGCCTGAAATTCGACTTTTTAGTCCTTTGTGCTTCAATATCTCAAAAACTAGAGCCAATTGCATATTTTGGTGGTCATTGGATTCTGGTGCAAAAATCCTACGAAAGTTGATTCTTACTTATAGAGCAACATGACATTCTCAAATTTTTGTTGGGCTGTATTATTAAGACTGCAAATTGGTTTTCTAGGTAACTTTCACGATATTTCTATTATATTTTGTAGTTGATTTGCATAATTAAGATTCAAACGTCAGCCATAGTTTCTTGCTTCTTTGACAAACCCCTATAAGATCAGGTTTCTGAAGTCAGTACAACGTGCTCGAAAAATGCGTTCTAATCCGCTTTAATATTAAAATTTTGTGTTAAAAAATCGGTAAGGGCCGTTATAATAAATTTTTTAAATAAAATTTTTTTTTTAAATTTAGAGAAAAATGGCAGCAATTCAGTGATGCCATAATACGCATTGACATAAGGAAGTTATAGTAGTTTTTGGGTTAAAATTTTTTTGGTAATTTTTAAACCGATTTTCTGCCATTTTGTAATTGTTTAACAGAAAGCGCATGCATTGAACTGAATAGTGCAACTCTTTAAGAATATTTTAAGCCCCAGAACGCCTCTGCAGGTACTCCAGAACCGTTTTAAATTGGATTTTACGAAACCACCTTTTTTTCGAAAAAAAAACGTTTTCTGCAAAAATTATGCAATATTTTAACACAAAGAAGCCATTTTTTTTGCTACTTAAGGGATAGACTTTCTAAAAGTTTTGAGTCAATAGTATATAACCTGTAATACCAGAATTGAATTCATTCGATCTTATACGACACCGTATATTTAACGCATTACAAAAATTGATTTGTTGCGGCTTAGAAAAGCTTTAAATTCTGTTAATATAATCGAAGAATTGATTATATCGTTTTCCGTATTTCATAATTTTCGAAGAAATATTCTGTTTTCTGGTTTTGAGTTTAAATCATTCGATAATCCAAAGTAATCGTTTCTTTGAGGTTATGTGCGTTTAAGTATATAATATCGTATACACTCGCATTCGTAACTGAAAGAGTGGGAAAGAAACAGACTTATTTCGTATTAAATCGTACACAGATTTTTCGTATACTTTTTTGGTTGTTGGGATGTTGGTATACTGCATCTAAGTTTTGAATATTTTGGATTGAAATAACTTATGTTTCTTAGAAGTCACAAAACTTTTTTGTTTTTGATTACTCCTAATGTGTGAAAGAAATTCTTTGGATGTTATTCTGGATCGAACGAGAAATTCGTGTCTGATCACAATGGCGATGACGAGGACGAGCGGCGTGCGAAATGGGTCTTCGGTGACCGACAATGCTTTCGATGACTAATAGTTGCGACCCGGTACTATACGTATGTAGCAGCGCTATGCCACTTTTGTTTGCGTTCACTCCCACTCGCGCCACATCACCAGGAAGCTCGTCCGTTCAACCGGAAGTTGCGCTTATGGAATTATATAGTTGCTTGCGGCTCCACGAGCTGGCCCGGCTCACGCGAGTCGATCTACACGTAACGGAATAATTGTACCTGATTTAACGTCGCGTTCTGTGTCTCGTCAACACTCCTTTTTCACGCTCTTTTACCCGCTGTCAAATGCTTTTCGCTCTTTCAAATGAATAATTGGTAGGTCATGTCGCAAAACGACCACTGGTTGGGTAGTTTTCAATCACAACAGGTCAATCCTAACCTGTGATCGATTTTCTATAATTGCCCACTCTATGATGAAAACATGTTATTAATGTAACTAGTGTGTGCAAACATCCAAATCGTCTAAATGTAATTTTTCTAGGAAAAAAAATTATTTATATCATTCGAACCGTCCCGATTACGGAAGTGTCGCAAATACAAATAATTCTTATAAAATTGTATGAAAAACTGTCAAGGCGAAAACAGACATTAACAAATTTTGAAAATATTATTAGTCCGCGAAAATGGGTGTCGTCGATCGATCATTTCATAGAATGCATTTTACAGTAAGTTTTATTTGTCAGTATTTTAATTAATTAAAATCCCATTAAATACTTTGTTTCGTTAGTAAACCCGTTTAACTCATTTTTCAACTATCTGCAGGTATCACGCCTTTGACGGGTTAATGATCGAAGTAAATAACAATTATAACGTAAAAACTTTCCTTGGTGGAAAAAGACCACTTTTTGCCTGGTTTATGGCCATTATTACCGGCTAATAGCCAAATTATGGCCAACATTTTCGCTGAATTCTGGCCGGGTTTCTTGTGGTAAAGTAATGCTGATGTACCCATGAACTAGCCATTATTGATGCCCAAAAACTTTCGAATATAATGTAGAATAGTTGGCTATTTTCTAGTCATCGCAAACTGTATTTAAATTAGGGTATATAGCACCGGGTAGAAAATGGCCAATAATTCGTCAATTGTAATTGCAGATTTTATGGATCTACATAGGTTAGGTTTGTCATCTTCTATTTAGAAATGGCGAGAATATCTGTACATATATATATGTCAAAGAAAGTTAATAATTAATACATGTCCATTCTATCTATTTATATCGCACAATTGTGTGGTTATAATTATATTTAATTGAGAGTATACCGGGTATTTGCGAGAGAATGTAAATAGGCATATCCACGTTAACCTACAAATGTTGATGCGATTGCAAAGTGCCCAAATTTATTTAACAAATAGCTTACGTTGCATGCGGGAGTTTGTTTTGTCCTTATCTTGTGTTTTCTTTTCCTGGACAAATAAATTTGGTAAGACAACAACATTTGTAAATTTAATAAAACTTTTTATATACAAATTAACATACATAGTTTGCTACAGAAAGTCCATTTTTCTAGGGAAATATAATCTGATAACCTCCGCACCAAGCAAGTTTTATCCACATTTCTACAATTGCAATCGTTGTTTCTGAAAATATGATTCCCCTATATGCAATAGCGAATTCGGGATCTGCACCATTTTTTGCACTAAAATATAGCGAATATGTATAGAAATATCTAACGTGACGTCACGAACGTCTAGAAGGTTAGTTACTTAGGTACATGCCCAGTTTTTTGCTCATATTTTCCTCCAGGGATTCGTAGAAGCAATTGTATAATTAAATACTATTTCAATCGTGAGATATTACCCATTGTAGTTCATAATATTTGCTGTTGCATACCACATCTTGTCTACATTTTTGGAAATTCCGTACATCCGTGTGAAACGCATTCATTTTTAATAGTTTTTAAAGTTTTAGATAGCATATATTATAAACTAGAGTACGGTTTACTCTTCATTACTTCGAATTCTAATCAGATAATAGTATTTATAAAATATTGTGAAAATTTAATTTTTATCGTTGAATTAAAGTCCATCATAAAAAAGTTAAATACGCATAATGGAAGATTTAATGATATAATAATTATAATAGATATAATTTGCTATCAATTAAAATGTTCGACTCTGAAGACATCAAAGTATAATTTCCAAAGTGTTTTTTTTAATTCTAAAAAGATGGCGTAGTAAGAATAAATGAGGACTAGCGGAAATGATAATTAGCGCTGATTAAGTTAATATGAAAATATCCCATCATTTCTTATAGTAAATAAAAATATAACACAAATCGGTATTAGTTTTGATTTACGAAGTAAAACTAATATTCAATTGTGCATATTCTAGATTTGCTAACGAAGCTATATAAATATCTTAAGAGTATTAATAAATTTAAATTATTTAATACAATCCTGTAAATCATCAATAGAGAAAATTTTGAAAAATATGTGCATTTTTAAAATTTTTAATGGATTTATCGGGGAATCGAACCAGCATGTGTCTGAGTTTCAAATATATTTTAGATGGAATATAATGTCACGAAATTAAATTAATTTCAAGAATCGTAAAAACGATTCTGAAAAATATAAAAATTAAATGTTAATAAATACAAAATTAAGAAAAATATAAGTTTATATCCTATAATATATTTTCATCTTAAAAATATAATGAGCCAAACAAATACTGTGCATAACTGTTTCTCTCAGAGCAATTAAAGAAAATATTACCACGTTATAATGTTATTTTGAATTTCAGACTACTTTAATACAATTTGATCATGACCAATCGTCGAATAATCAGTATCGAGTTACGCCTATTCTTATCATATTTAGTGATAAGCTATAACACAACAAATCATAACATGAACCTTAAATCGGTTATGACTCATGATTCATTTGATTAAAATATCCAATTCAAAAAAGGGCGTTGACACGTCTTTAAATACCCATTAGACCAGCTGAGCTTAATTCAGTTTAATTGGCAACTGACACTAATGAAAAATGTATTAAATATGTGATGAGGGTAGCGAGTTATCCTGTCTTAATCAAAGTATCAAATTTTAAAATATTCTCGAAAATATGTACATTTTCTAAGTCGAATATTAAAACGTCGCCTACGTAGATTTATTCATAGTTCAAGTTTTATGTCTTTTTCAAGTTCTACGGACATATTTCGCATACGTTAGGAGTGAGATTATCTTTACGTTCCATTTCACTACATTTCGTGCGAACGGCGATCCCTCATTTTATCTTTGCACAGCTCGTTAAAGAGCTTCGTCACGTGACGACGAGACGAAGCTTAATCGAATTAACTTTGGAATCCAGTGGGGTACTAAACACCAATCACGTTGAGAGTCGATATGGAGTAGTAGGGGATAAATTAGTTTCATCGTAGAAGCCTGTTTTCTATCCCTACACTCTCCTCGACATCTTCATTAAGATGCTAATTTCAAAAACATACTTCCCATACTACTTCATACCACATTTAATAAATATAATATAATGTACTATATTATGGTGTCATTTTGGATGATTAAATGAGGGAACATTTAACTTTCCGAGAAATAGAAACAAAAGTAACTCCCACAACAGAATAGAATACATGTCTACTGGGCAGCCTTTTTTACTTTATTTTGGCATCCAAATCTTAAAACTTTTGAAAACAACTTAAATACTTTGTTTCAATTTAAATCTTTAATATGGAAACAATTGTTTTTAACCTTCTTTAATTTGACTGTTTACAGATGACAAACTGGATGGTAGCGGCAGCGAATGCAATTCTGTGGTGCCGAAGAAACGTCGACGTCGAAACTGTAACGACTTGGAAGGAACAACGGTTTTTGGTGAGACTTTGCCTACTTCGCCAAGATCGTCTCGATCATCAGCTTCGTCTCGATCGAGTTCTCTTCTTCAGTTCGAATCTTTGGAACGGACTTGTGCGACATTGTCCCCATCGAGTTACAGCTTCGATTCGTTAGAATACGCAAATAGGACCAACCTGTCGAGATTGGAGAACACGTCTCCTGATAGTTTGGAACAAGACACGGATAGGTTAGTGCCCAATGGATTCTTAGGATCTGGGATCAATGACGGCTTTGCAAGGTTAAGGCCGTACCGTAGCTTCGAGAGTTTGGATACCTGCCAAAGGGATGTTGTAGATCACAATGGGGGGCTGTCCAATGGATTCGCACCGCTGTTTGCGAAGAATGGCGAGCTTTCCAGAACCTACAGGCCGAAAGCAAGAAGAAGGTATACTTTTTGTCATTTTATAAATATTTAGTCAAATTGACAATTTTTAATAACATTTTACTTAAAAGCATGAACAAATGTGTTGGATAGAATTTAAGATTATAATATGCGCCAATAAACTGAATGTTGCTCTTTAAGAATGGAAGACAAGCGATTAAAGTACTTCCCCTTATATATTATACTCAAATTATAGACTGACTTTGAAATTATATGACATATTGCGTTACAGCGTATCCGATCTATACTCTAGTCAGCTTGTATTAAAATATTGAAATTTTTTCCACCTATATTTTTATTATAGAGGGCCCTAATAAATTTCTACTCGGGTATCTGTTAGATAACATAAATTTTAATTACGACTTTCTAAATATATTTAGATGAATCAATAAATATTTTAATTGATACGAACTCCCTAAATGTAACGTGATATATACGCTGATTCGTAGTGACTTTCGCTGTTTCAAATTTAGAGAGGAGCAAAATACATAGCACCTTATTTTGAAAACGAGTTTAAAGACGGAGAAGAGCGAGTTTTTTGCTCCCTAGTTGCACAATGTATTATTATCTCTCTATGACGTAAATTGCATTTTGCGCCCGTGATACGAACAACATTTTTCATCAGTATGATGAAGAGCTTTGGTTTCATATCATTGGTGCGCAAATCGCCTATTTCGCGCACTTGTATCGTATTGTAAAACTAATTTGTTTACAACGTTAATTTCGACTATTTTCATTTTGAGCCCACGTGTACGCAAAATGTCATTTTGAGCTGCAAAAACGAAGCGCAATTTGGTTTACATGCCCTATGTGACAAAAACTTAATTCCCTTTTTTAAACACAAACTTCGTAAATCGTAAATATTTAATCTTGCCAATGAAACATTAAGTTGGAATTTAATTAATCAAATACCCTGATTTAAGGGGCCTTTCGATAATGCATTTATACAAAAATTGATGAAAAGAAAGAATGCGTTTTGTTATATCAATAATTGCGAAATGGTAATATTCACTACGGAAGATACGAGTTTTTACAAATACCTTATTTAGACTAACTAATGTGGATGGTATCTTTTACAAACTTTTTGTCAGTAAACCTAATTATTGGAAAATGCATATCTTATTTATTTGTTTTGCTCTGAATTTGTTAAAGCAGACCAGATCATAGAATTTGCACCATGATGCGACTTGTTTGAAATATTGTACACTCACGTATTTGTAACTACAGGCAAATATTACACGTTAAAATAAAAGTGTTGTATATTTTAAAATATATCTTTTAGAACTTATCATACATTTCTCTCCACGAAGGATGAATATTGTATACTAACCTAATATTTTTAAAATTTCCAATGGTTTTAATTGGCTTTCCAACTAGGTACTTTTAAATATCCATATAATTTTGCTCTACCAGTAAATTGTTGTATATTTACGGCAGTACATAAAGATTTTATATTTTTTAGTATACATTATAATGGCACATTATAAATTTAATAATATGACAGAAAATGTTGTAATTTTTACTTACAGATTTATCTATTTGATTTTCAGTATATATAACTTGTATGAATAGTAACCTTATTTACATAGTATCTGAAAACTAAAATATATGTTTGCATTAAAATGCACTGAAATTATTAAAATATTTAAGATCGTACACTAAAAAAATCTTTTAGTTGATTTGTCTACATTTTAACTATACTGAAAGTATTTTAATAGGTCTTCAACGGAATTTTATAGGTTATAGTTGTAATTATAAAGGAGTTTAATCAACAAAAAATGTAGTTATAGAAACGGCATTTTGGCAGTTAATTCTACTGCAGTTAAGAACATTATTTAGATTCTAACTACCTAATACACTAAAAACTATTCAACATGCTGGAGCGATATATTTTTAATTGAATTTAGCAAAACTACATTTTTAGTTGATTTTCCCTTCTTTACGGTAGTAACTGCAACTTAGACAATTTTCTTGAAGCGTATCGAACTACTCTGCGTAGTTAAAAAGTAGTCAAATTAACTAAGAATTTTTCTGAACACTTTTTTTTAGTGGAATTATTTTTAGTGCAGCTATTGGCGGTTGGTTTTTTTATTATATTAGTGCATACCTTTTTGACTTTTATGCATAGTATCGCATTTCTTGATCACCAATCATTCGGAATACTTTTTCATTTACGTAGTAAATAATATTAACTTAAGTAAAAATAGTAAAACTAACATCAACAAAGTTATACTAACAAAAAAAAAGGATTTCTTTTAACTACTCTCAACTCAACTTGTCAATGGTAGTTGAATTTGTCAGGTAAATTTTCTTCAGTGCAGTCAATAACTGGGTCTTTAATAGCGAAATAAATAAATTGTTTTCAGTGTAGGTTTTCAGAAAAATTACGTCAAAATAAATTATACATTAAAAATTTACACGCGTAGAACAAAATTATTATTGCAATTATGTAAATTTCATACAATTGTACGAAATTGTGAAGTAGTGTAAAAACATAATTTAGTCTTCCCTGATGGAAGGCAAATTTATTTTAAAATTCTCTCATTTAAACTGTTCTGCCCAAGAATCTTAAGAAGGCGCAGTAATCTGACGCTACTCTTCCAAAGTTTTCGGCAGCTCAATTTAAAACTTGTAGTAAATATCCGTTATGCATTTCCATCCGAAACTACTAAAGTACACTTTTAAGTTATAATAAAGAAGTATTTCAATTTCTGAGCACATTATATTTTTTAATTCTGAAATTGCTTAAATTTCACATAAATCTCGTAGTTTTGTTTCAATTTCGCTACCCGTGAAATGAGTGTTTATAATTGTTAACGAGGACTTCCAGTTGCTAAATTCAACGTGAAACGCATAAAACGAAACAAAGACGAATCTCCAACAAGAAATCCCTGGAGTTAATTTCGCCCATCTGGTAGTCACTGTGGGCAGTGATGTATACATTCGAAGAAACTTTTTAATTATCTATACTTGGTTTATCGAAACCATGTGGTGTAACACAGTAGATTTTAATATTTAGTGGACGTATTTTCTGGTTTATTTACACTTCATATTTATCACATCGAAGGATGTAAATATATTATTAAAGTTTTAGTAATTTTCAGTCACTTATGAATTAAATTTTAATAAAAATTAAAAATTACAAAACAATATGCTTAAAATCTACTAAACGGCTAATGTTCTTTTACATTATACGAAAACTGATGAAAAATTTATTTACGGTCTAAGAAGAAAATTGTTGTCCAAAAATGATGTTGTCATACCCTTATTCTATATTAGCCAATAATTAATTCAATTTGTAACAACTATATAATCCTAAAAATTAGTAGTAGTTTTACCCTTTAATGGTAATACAGGAAATTTGCCGAATTAATTACTTGCATTTTAATTTTTGTTAATTGTAATTGGCTAAAAAATATGTAACGAATTTTAAACTTATATTTATATAGTATATTATATAGATATATTTTTTTAGTATTCATTTGCTGTGCAGAAAAATTTGTATTCGTAAATAACTGCAAATCGATGTTCACTACGTACCTGACGTAGGTCCTAATCAATTGTATAACCTTTCTTATCAAGACGGTAAATTGAAGACGCACTTTCTAAAATTCTTGTAGTGAAAATACGATAACTAAGATACCGATGTTTTTACTAAATTTGGTAGGGAAAGAAGTTTACTGCTCAAGAAAAATAACCATTTCAGCGATCGATTCTTGTTTTCATCAGGAGTTTTGAGGCAAAACAGAAATACAAATTAAAAATAGGGAAACACTTTTAAGGATTCAAAATTATGGATTATCGATGAAATGTTTCAAGATCAAAAGATAACTTGCAATACCTTTAAGGATTTGTACTGTTTTGTTATATTTCATATTTATTAAATTAATTTGATTTCAATTTATATTGAAATTTGGTTATATAAAAATTAAAGACACAAAGTCAGACTCCGCTTATCTTAACTTTTTGATTGATCAGTGATATTTTATTTTTATATTTTCTCGTTTCTGATTTTTCCGTACGACCCAACTGATCATGTGTATTAACTGAAAAGAAGGAAGATAGCTGTTCTTGCCCCTCTTTGCCCACTGTTAAAATAAAAGATTCATCCGACATGTTGTGTTAGTAGTAGTGGAAGTAGTAGTAGTGAAATGTTAAAAGGAGAAATAGCTCTCTGTATTCTTATCATAAAGTGTTAAGATATATCCTAAATAATTCGAATAAACAAGCAAAAAATAAGAATTCTTTACGAAAACGCTCGCATTTATGTACTTGTAACTTATGTAGTTAAGAAGCCAGCCTTCATAGAAAGAAAAACATTCGAATGCGACATTTTGAAGTGTCATAAAATTCTAAACTTAGCAAATTAGAACAAGAGAGCAATGAAGGCTCGCTTTTATGTACTTGTAACTATACTTAACTGCCTGAACTCGTATCAAATAAGCTTAGACGAAGTTAATGTCGAATGCCCACGTTTCAATACGGCTCTGTAAGAACAAATAAACTCTTATTACGTTTTTTCAAAATATTTCTTATTAATCACAAAGGCGGTAAAAAGCACAAGCCCAAAAAAAGGAATCCTATGTATTGTTACCTGTTAAATATGAATTCGAAGTCAGAATTGTAAGACTAAGATTTTCTAGAAAAATGTCGATTAATCAAAATCGCGGAATAAAAGCAGAAAATACAAAATTGTTTTCCAAGACACTGTGATAATGCATTACCATGTATTTATCCCGCAGAATCCGTATCCGGAAGTCAGCATTTCTATATTGGGTCCAACTTTTTAGAAAAATAAAAGAAAACAACTGTATAACTGCGATATTGTAAATAAATTGATACTTTTCGTACTGCATACATATTTGAAAGTATATACATTGAGAAAAAAAATTATTAATATTTATCAAATATGTAGTTGCCTGTTAGCAGACAAATATTAAATAGTGCCAACTACATTTTAGTTAAATTAACTAAATGTTTTCAATCGTTATCATGATATAGTTGGAAGCACTAATTTGTAGTTGCATTGACTAAATATTTAGGTGCTAATCAACGACCACATATATTTAGTCAAGATTACTCATTTTTTTTCAGTGTACATTGCTTAAAATGACATCTTTACTGTGAAAGTTTTTCTTCTAAACAATTGCAAATGAAACCGCAGAGCTATTGAAATTATAATAACAACGTATATATATATATATATATACAGTAGTTCTCCCCTTAAGGTTTAAATTTTAGCTTTCAAGATGGCGGCTTCTTCCCTTAAGGTTTACTTTCTCCTGACCCCCACTACCAGAGTTTTTCGTGCTCGACTGCACGCCGCGCGCCCTAGATCGGTTCACAGGCGGTAACAAAATGTCTGGTGGTGGGAGAGGTCGTGAGGGGAAAAATAAAACATAAGGGAAGAAAGTTTTAAACCTTACGGGAAGAATAAACCTTAAGGGGAGTAACCTTAAGGGGAGGACTACTGTACATGGTAAAGAAATTGGCAATATAATATACAATTAAAATTCTGAACTTAGAGCCCCCAACAAACCTTGATCAGCTGTTCAAGCGTACCACAAATTGCGGCCAATTCGATGCAATTTGAGTCAATTTAAAGGTACGTGTTCTCTTTCATACTTTCTTTAAGTCATTCCCTTTCCACTTGTTGTTAAACGGACGAAGATATTGAATGGGTTCCAAGTAGAACTGGCACCGCAGAAAATTAAAAATATACAATTAACGTATATTATTAGACAACGGTTTATGTGTTACAGCGAAATGAAATTAACAGGCACTTTTGTCTGAACTCATGAAAACTATAATATAATACAGAAGTATAATTATTTGTGCTCAAATTATTTCATGAATAACGTTCAAAATAACTTTTTTTTTCGTGAAAATGTTACTTGTGAGTTTTAAGAATCGCTGAACATAAATCTGACGACATATTTGGAATGTTCAAAATGGTGGTTCCAATATGGTGAACAAATTTATGATAATTTATTTCTGATTCCTAAATTTTCTTACTCTATTCCTGTAAATTTTCATTTGAAGAATGAACACTGTTATACGCGATAAATGTACATTAAACTAGTTGACAATAGGCGTACAATTAGAAAATTTTTCGCTACATTGAATCCGCCATTTTCAGTTTTTAAAATTTGACAAAACAGTGACCCTAAGTGGAATTCATATTTACACTTTTTAAATAAGAATATAAAAATTCTGAGGATCGTTACCAGCAGATATCACAGGGGATTACTTAGCTCATCTTGCGAAGTTGATAGTTTTCACAAAATATCGACATCTTATATCTCACTCTTATAAGTCATGCCAACGTAACTAAATGTAACGTATTTATATTATATAATGGTTATTTAAAAATATATGTGAGTATTTGCTGTTTATGCTTAAAAAATAATCGTTAAGAATCTTTTGAGATCATCATTAAAAGCAAAGTCTTCATTTATTATTTTTCTTTTTTTTTTTGCAATTTCTCGTGCGCAACAAGTCTGATGATAAATGTAACGCATAAAGCTCTGTTTACAGTAGTGACGTCATTGTAAGCGGTTTTTTTAGACTGAATAACTTTGTAAATATAGCAAACTTTTCGATATTCTTTAACGACCTTAAACCTCGGTCTCGTACAGTCGTTCTTAGATTCTTGGCAGTGTCTATCGGTCCGAATCACCACGTGACCTGAATTTTTTCTTGGCTTACGAATATGTCACTCTTGACCCTGAGGAAAAACAACGCTCGATCTCAGGGAAAGTGAAAGCTCCATCTGTGCACTTCGTTACATCTCTATATTTTTTCGCGACGTCTGTCCTTCATCAATCTCGAGTGTAACTTTTATAGAAAGCTCCCATTAATAAGATAGTGATTCATAAACTGAAGTACCTTCTTGCAAAGAAGAGGATCCATCAAAGTCGGTATGAATATTAAAAAAAAAGTTTATACAAAATTACTGTACTGAAACAAGCCGGAAATGTAAGATGAAACAAATGATTGCAAATTTTTATTTTAAAATCGCTTAATTGTCGATATTTACTTAACAAATGTTCATTAAAAAATACTTACTAAGATTTATTCATAAAAAACTCAGAATTCGTTTACTTTTACGAAATAATTTCTATATAAGACGACCTTCGTTGTAATTCACTAGATTCCTTCTTTAATCACTCCATAACTGAAAATTAATAAAAGAAGTTAATTCCCATTATTAAGTTACCAATTTTGCTCAATGTTCTTATTTCGGGAAAAAAACTAACTAGACAGAAAACATAGAACTAAGCGTTGATGAACGACTAACGTCTTGAAAATTTATCATTCCTTTTTAGTCATTTTCCTCTATCACTACTTCACCTCCAGACCTCACTCCGTTTATTTATCTTCTTATTTATGAATTAGTATGTTAAATGTACGATTTTAAAATAAATGAATGATATGTACTTCAGAAATAGATATTATTATGTACTTCTATTGTCTAGCTGTAAAGATTTTTATTATTGTTTTAAGTAATGTCAATTTTGATATTAGTAATATTTATAATTTTATTAAAAAATGTATTAAATTTGTTTTATTTATTTTCAAAAATCCAATTTTTGTTTAATCTTTTTTTTAGACCAGTACTAACATAGAAACTTGAGAACAGTACGACACACCTAAAATTACACTGAACAGAAAAAGAGCAGTCAGTTTCCATTTGTACTAATGCTTTGCCAGTGAGAAATAGCAGCTTGCAATACATGCGGCACTACGAAAGGATTAATATTTTTCAGAATCTCATAATTTTGATTGTTTGAGTGGCAACAAAATCTCAAAGTTTAATCGTTATTACAGAGATAAAATATTTGTACATTATGTTGTTCCAAAGCTCAAAACGTTTATTTTTTAAACAATAAAATTTTAAATAAACATTTCATGAAAATGTGGGTTTCATTATTTTTAATCTTGTACATCATTTAAAAGAAGACAATAATGAAACATTTTTTTAAGGTTCTTCATGTAAAGAAACACATTTATTTTTTAATATGAAAGAAAAAAAAAATTAGCGCAAATCTTTAAAATGTAACACAATTTAATTTTTTTTCGTGTGACACTAATGATTCTTCATGAACCAAAAATGTTTTGCAATTAATTCCTAAATGTATTCTTATAAAGAAAAGCGTAATAAATATATTAATTCGTTATTTTTATATACATACAGTATCCCATATAATAAATGTATCTCGATATATTAATAATCTTTATATTATTAAATTGGCAATGTATGTTTATCCCGGTTTAAAACAGTACCACGGATGGAAAAAGACATATGGTGCATCGTTTAGGACCTGCTTGAAATAAGATGCATTATGTTTCTTCTCGAAAATTCACAATATTTGTTAATACATAACGACGAAATAATAAGAATTCACTGGACATTTTCAAACATGCGCATAATATTACAGTAGAGCTTTAATGAACCTATATGAAGCTTTCCTCATTTATTATTATACAAATTTTCTTCTATTTTGTAACTGCTTGCGTCGTCATAATTTATGTTTGTTTTCAAAAACGACGAACATGGATATTTAGATAAACTGTGTAATTATTCATTTATCACATTTTTATGCGCAGAAAAGACCTCACAGCATTATTTTATTTAGTTTCTAAAAATTACTCCATATTTCTATAATAAAGAATATTCGCCTGAATATTTTTAAAACTAAAATTGCAATATGGACTATCACTTGTCAAAGTCCCTAACCAGTGGTAAGTAATAGATTCTCTTATGATTGATCTATTGCGAAAGGAACTGAATACTGGTTTAAATGGATCGGGATGCCGGAAAATCTATAGAAAAAAGGATGCATTTTTTGGTTTTAATAGAAAACCAGTAATATATCTAACAATTACAAGTAATGCTTTCTGCGTTACGGAAGAAAATACGTAATTATGTATTTTCGATCCGGTCCAATAATTTATCAACAATATAATATAGTCGAACAACAATTTAATAATCTAAAAAACGGGCTTATGATCTACCACTTTGTTATTTCCTTCCACCTCAAAACAAGAAAACGAAAAAAATTCTTTTTCAATACGAGAGTGAAAAATAGAAAAATGGTAGATCCGACACGTCGAGGTCATTGGTAAAATTTTGGTCCTTTAGCTTTTTTTATTTCTTCTTTTTTTCCGTTTTCTCCTACTACCTGGGTCAAATATGTCCTGCCGTTTGAAAATGTTTGCAGTTGTGCAAAAGTACATTTTGAATTTTTTCTGGGTCGAAAACGACCCATGGGTCGGGATTAAGCGTTAATAATATAATGGAGTATAACATACGTCTTTTACCTGTCACAGAAGACGTAAATACAAAATCTGAAAAGTCTATAATTTTGTGCTATATTTGCAGAACTACCTTGAACATTTTTGTAAACAAATTGTACTCTTTTTATTATTTGCAGAATTTCTATACTTTTAAGTTTTTGATTATATTTTATGATAACCGCGGTCATCAATTAAAAATACTTCTTTGACTTTATGTTACTTGTAGATTGCAACTTTTAAATATATATGATTCATTATACTGATATATTATTAAATATACATAATAAATATCAGATATTTTTATATATTTTAAATGAAGCAACCGAGGTATATTGTATATTTTTATTTCATCGCAATCAGCAAAGCCACTGCGGATAAATTCTCTATATATATATATATACAGGGTGTCCCAGAACTCCCACATAATATTGCAGAGGGTGAATCTTGACATCATTCTGAGCAAAAAAGTTTAATACTAAAATTGGATCTGAAGCTCAGAATTTGAGTGGCGAGCCCTTGGAGTTTAAAAAAAAAATAATAGTTTTTTTGCAATAACTCGGCTCGTTTTAAAGTTACTTTAACGAATGATGACTGATTTTGAAGGTTTTTTATAGCGCTACAACTTACCTTGCATAGCCTATGACCTGCAACGAATATTTCGTAAGTTATCGACCTAAAAAAGGGTACAAATGGCCTTTTTTGCAAATTTTCGCGTCTAACTCATTTTCGAAAAATGCTAACAAAATATCATATACAACAACATTGGAGAGCTTGAAAAGGCGAAGAATTTGCCCCCTCATACGTTTCGTTTTGACAAAAATTGAGCCTGTGGGGAGACGTTAAAAATCAGAAAATAAGCGAAAACACGATTCAGCAATGCCAAATCCATTTTTCGCCTGTTTTCTGATTTTTAACGTCTCCCTACGGACTCAATTTTTATTAAAACGAAACGTATGAGGGTGCGAATTCTTCGTCTTTTCAAGCTCTCCAACGTTGTTTATATGACATTTTCTAGCATTTTACAGAAATGGGTTAGACGCAAAAAACTGCAAAAAAAGCCATTTTTACCCTTTTTAGGTCGATAACTGGCGAAATATACAGTGCAGGTCATATGCTCTAAGGTAAGTTTTAGCGCTATAAAAACCCTTCAAAATCAGTCATCATTCGTTAAAGTAACATTAAAACGAGCCGAGTTATTGCAAAACATCTATTATTTTTTGTTAAACTTGAATGGCTCGCCACTCAAATTCTGAGCCTCAAATCCGATTTTGGGATTAAACTTTCTTGCTCAAAATGATGTTAGGATTCACCCCCTGCAATATTATTCGGGAGTTCTGGGACACCCTGTATATATATATATGAACTTTTTGTACTGAAGATAGACAACTTTACAATTACAAGTAAAATAGTAATTAATGATAATATTGTAAAAAAAAACACGAACAAATAATATTACATATGGTATTTTTTCATCGTCGTTTTCAATATTCGAATCTGACATTCGACACTGTTGTTAACAAATGCGCTAAGTTATAACCGCCATATGGCCCATAGTCTAATCATTTTTTTCGAAATGCAAGCTTTGAATGTAGGTCGAAAATAAGCCATCGATAAATGTCAGTTCCTAGTACATCTGTATTTTAACAAAATGTATTGCGACGGTTTTCACTAATTATAAAATATGTTATACTTATAATAATAGTATTTGCTATAGAACTAACTTCGTTAAAGTTGTCAACTATTTTTTTACGGATGTTTATTATTATACAGTGTTTAACTAAATAAATATATTGCATATTACACAGGCGTAGAGAAATGTCATCACTCTCTTTGTTAATATTTTTTCATACTGATAACCGAAGTTTACAAAATTTATATTATTATTATGGACTAACAAATTCACGAAAATACAAAAACATTCAATTTAATCTTAATAAAAGTTTTTTGTCATTTATAAAAGAAACTAAAAATGGTTCGAACAAGATATTTTGTTATGTTGAGTGAGATATATTTTAATACAAACGTAATTATTTTATTATCTATCAACATTTAAAGTTAACAAAATATTTCACTTATTGAACTAACATTGGCAAAATTTTCGTATGACACATATTGTTAAATTGATTTTAAAATTGCTAGTAAAAATGTTCTAGTTTATTTTTCTACTTATTGTTTAGAAGCGTAGTATCTGAGCATGCATAAATACGTTTGAACACAGTCAGTATTTCATAAATTCAAATATAATATGTTGGTACCTGCACATAAGATCTAAATTTAGATTCATAGGAGAATTCTATAATGTATTTAAAATAATCGAATATAGTGATAAGAAGAAAATAGTAATAGTAGTATTTATTTGTGATCACCTTACGGTGTTAAAAAAAGGGATGGATAAATGGAAAGTTCAAATAGACAATTACATAATAAAAAAATTATTTATTATTATTATGTTTTATCAATTAGACAAAACTATACGTGTTTTTAGTGTAATAACGAAGTACTCACATCTTCTTCAATTTTGGTAATTTGTATGATTGCATCAATCCAAATCTTACTGCAATATACAAAGTTGCAGTGATTTTCTTTTAACCTTATGCAGTAAGACTATCAGAACAATTTTTGTGCAAAAGATATTAATAAGAATTTATTGGAAAATCCCCCTTGCAAAATTCTCAGTTTTCATTTTTGTCAAATGAGATATCACTTTTTCGAGAGTGCGACTTCACTCCCTTTATGGGAATTGTTTACTCCTTAAGATATTGTATTTTTTAAATTATGGCAATGAATCTTGAATTTGTAATCGGATAATATTCCAATAACGTGATAAAATTATTGTAGTCAGTATTTTCAATCCCTTATCAGAAATTTTAATTTAATGCAGTCACATTGACCTTATACTTTATCGCATTAAGTTTAGAAAAAAACCATCTATCTTGGCGCTATTCTTGTTAAAAAATTACGACATTCTGTCCACCACATACAACACGGAGAAAAATAACCGGCTAAATCAGCCGAAAAATCCGCAGATTCTACCAATTTTATCCTATAGGGATAGCTGTTGGAATTCCGTTAGGGATAGCCGATAATTTCAGCTAAATTTACTGAAAAAGTCCGCAAATTTAGCGGAACAAATCTGCTAATGTAGCGGAAATTTAGATCTAAGCACGAATTGAGTAGGATTAAGGCTACATTAGCGGAATCCAAACAGCTAAAATTGCAGATATTTTCGGCAATTCCAGCCGAAAATTTTAGCTGATATGAATCCAGCGGAGTCATTTTTTTCCGTGAATGCTGAGTCCATATTCTGTCTATGCTTCCATCTCATATTATAATTTACAATTTTAGAATGTTTAATTTCATGTCATATTTGTTTGTATTCCATTTAAACATTGTCTGATAATAATAAATTCTATTTAGAGAGTACTGGCGAGACGAAGACGACGACTACGAGGAAGATCAGGAGGACCTCAGCGACGACGAGGACTTCTATGACCCGAACGAATCGAATCGATCTTCGCAATTGTCCAACTTCGATGATCGACTCCTGGTTTTCGGCGACTCCAGCGGGAATTACGCGACTTCCTTGGATTGTCGAAATACAATCGACCTGCGAGAGATCGGCTTAGACGAGACGAGACAGGAGAGGTTTCACGACTTGAAATCGAGTTCGTTGCGGCAATTGCTGCAGACGAGGCTAAATATATCCGGCAACATTGCGACCGGGCGCAGCGGCAGTTTGGTGGCCAACCAGCATCATCATCAACAGCATCGTGACCAGCACCACTCGTCGGATTGGAGCAGGGAGTCGGGTTTTAATTTTAGATTCACGGATAAATCTCGAAGCGCGCCCAGTCTACCCGGCAGCTTTTCCGAGTCAGCTTACGACGTCGACTTCGGTGACTATTCGCCGTTCGGTACATCGAGAACCACTCTGTGTGCTTCCGCTAATCTTTTCGAAAATTATACGCGAGTGGCTAGTGTTCCCGGGAATCTGAAATTGTGTGGTACCGAGCCTAATTATTTGGAGGATGATCGGATTCGTCTGAGCGATTCGCGCGAAGACTTAGAGGAAATGTCCGAAACGACGATCGTTAACGATGACTCGACTTTGAGCTGCGACAGTTCGAAACTGTCAGCGGACGATGCGAAAAAGTCCCCGCAATCTTCCGTGAGGACGCAGAAATATCAAAATTCCGATGTCCTGACGACGACGTCGCCAACGAGCAATTTCGACGAAGAAGACAATCCCCCTCTAGAAGAGAAACCGGTGATGTCCACTGTGAAAACTCAGGATCGGATAGATAACGTATTGGAAATCGCTATTGCAATGGAAAGTAATATAGAAGCTGCCGTGGATGAAGCGATTAGGCAACTCAAAAGGGACGTCGAAGAAGCGACGGCAGCATCCGCTAAAGAACTTGCGGCTGCGAAGGAAGATCCACCAAAAGTAAAGCGTCCACCTCGTAGAATAAAGAACAATGCTAGTTACGAGCTTGCGCAACAGAATCTCATCAAGGATGATACCATTATCCACAGAAGACTGCCATCCTGCGAAGAGAGCCAGAACGAACCCCCCGTGGTATCACCCCGACAAAAAAAGCGAATGACCAACAATGCCAGTTACGAGTTGGCCCAACAGTGCGATTACATTAAGATTTTAGAATCCAAGTCGTTTAATCGAATGGACCCATGCGACGAGGTCGATGAGTCTCGAAAGTCGCCAAGAGTCTCCGATATCATTCGCTCAACGTCGAACGTAACCGCGAAAAAGCGCGAGCTTTTCAAGGGGAAGGCTTACTCCAGGTCATCGGATAATTTGATGAATAAAAATAACGTGGATGTGAGATTAAACGACGTGTCGATTTTGGATAGAACGGACTACTTTCCAGCTTCAGCAAAAGCCGGTACTGAGAGTCCGCGAGTACAATACCCCATGGACGACGAAGCAGACTTCCTTTGCTTGGAGAACAAGTTCATCGAAGACTACTCCATCATGTCACCATCGCCGAAGAGTACGCGATCTAAGGATGGTTCCGTGTTCATAAGTTTGAAACCACCAGCGAACGAGATTGTCGATGAAGACGACGATGAACCGTACGATGGCAAAGAGAAAGATCTTGGTAACTACAGCGTGGTAGTACCAAAGGAACCGGAAGTTCCCAAATTCAAAAAGCTCTTTATCGGAGAATTCTATCCAGAAAAAACGCGACACCATGATGAAGAAATCGAGAAGCAGTCTTCGGCAGCGTTGATCGAAAAAGAGTCGGAAGCTGGCAAAGACGACACGAGGATCGCAGGGGGCTCCCAAAATTCGGAAAATGCGGGAGAACGTTTGTGGAGGGTCGTAGTGGAAAAGCAAGCCATGGAGAAGGAGAAGGCTGCCGTGGCTGCGGTGGAGAAGGAGAAGAAGTCGACTGGAGTCGAGCGGGGTCACAATGTCCACGATGCCAGTTTATCCCCACTCGACGTACGAGGCGGTAGTGGTGTTCCGGAGGCGGAGGTAGTTGATACGAATCAACGCAGGGACCGGGCCGACGGCGACGTCATCGAGAACAACCACGACGACACCAGCGCCCTGGAACCTAGACCAGTGCTTAGAGAAATGTCGGCGATAGCGGCCAAGCGGCTGGCGACGGCCTCGACGACGACGGCTAATCGTGACGAGCAGTTGCCGCCGATGCCGATTCCTAATTCCGACAGGAAAAAAGGCGGTTTCGGAGGATTCCTCCAACGTTTTTCGCGACTACGTTTCAGTGGTAGATCAAAAGTGCCGCGTTCCGAGGTGCTGAAAAAGAGTGACCTGGGTGCTCAAGTGAACCGGCAAGTGCGGGCCAAAACCGAGGAGCCGCCAAAAAGGAAGAACGAACCGGAATACATTATCATACCCCTACACCCTACCGAAGAGGAGCTGAAGAAGGAGGAAGAACAAAAAAAGATGGAAGTGCAACGAAGTTTTTCCAATGCTAGGTGAGTCACTTTTGCTTCTTGAATTTTGGACAACGTTTTGAGTATTACGTGAAGTCGGAATTTGTTGTGTCATCCTCATTGGCAACCAATGAACGCAGTTTTTCATTGCATTGGTACCATTTCCTTGAAAACGTTTGGAATTACCTGTTGAATTATGAATTATGTGGAGAATGACAATCTCTACGATGTAACGTAAATTGTGTTATTTTCTGGATAATAATAAAGCTTGGTCTGGTTCCATACTCGCATGTAAAAGAGAATCAATGTCATTTAATACTCAATATGTTGTTGCGTTGGAATTTCTAAGGTTTCAAAGCTTTCGTAACAATATTATGTCTGGCACGTGTTAATTACGTAATTTTACGCATCATGTTTATAGAAAAATGCTATTCTTATTTAATAGCATCGTTAGTCATAGCTGAACCCTCACGATTTCGCGCACTATGAATATCGATGTTTCATTATTATTAATAGATTCTCGCGGATCCATTCCGTTCTAATCATTAAATTAATATTTTTTCTGTCTAAACTCCACTCATCAAAGAGGATAAAGTGGTACATTAGAAAATTACCGGATACTATTGTGCCTTTATTTTGCATTTTAGTTCAATGTTTGGAAACATTCCGAGAATAGATACAATTACATTTATTTAATTGTTATTATACAAATTCTTTTTTTTTGATTAATTAAACTATAAAATTATTCGAAAATAACAATATTTCTGTTAATTTGAAGTATGTCATTAGAATATCCAATTCCGGTTTCTTTTGACGAAGACAATTCTTCAGTTTTTCTTGACCTCAGAAATTACTAAAGATTTTGCATTTGAACATTTTATAATTATTATGGATTTAGCACAATCTTGTCCTCTTAAGTCCCTGGTTTATAAAATATTGTCATGTAAAATTCGCCATTTTTTGAGGTTAGGAAAAAATAAAGCACAAAATTAAAGAAAACTTTCTTTAATATTTTTTGTTATTCCGTGTAATTAAATAAATGAATAAAGTATCAAAATTTAGAATAACTAATTAACTTTTTTTGTTATCTTAAAGTTGATTGGCTTGAACTAAATAAAAATAATAAACAGTAAGATATAAACATCAAGTGTCACATTAAATATCATTCAGGTTAATTGGTATAAATTATGGCTTTATATTGATTTTACTATTTATATTTTACTATTGATATTCTTAAATCAATAATTGAATTTGAATACAGCGAACTTAAATCGGTGAAATTAATTTAATCGCTTAATAAAAACCTTGAATGAAGTTATTTAAACTGATATATTTATATTACGTGCTTGAAGTAATAGCAGATTTAAATATAATTGAGGTTGTCAGAAATAATAATAATATACAATGTTATTGTTTTTGTATATGTTTATAAAATCGACTAAGTGTGGATTCAGGAAGTACTAACTTGATTATTTTCATTGCATGGTGTTAACGTTGTTAAATTTGTAGCATGTGTTTATGTGATAAAATAACTCATGAGTTTCTTTGTTTGCATAAATTATGCTACTTACACTGGGATTCTGTAACTTGGAATAATAAATATTGATAGAGGTAATTATTGATATCGTTATCAAATGGTTAATTTTTGCATGTAGATAAGAACTACTTGGCAGTCATATTGCCATGAATTTGTATCATTCAGTCCGTTTTATGCTTTTTATTTTTATTTAATCGTACTAAACTGTATTATATTTAAACCGACTTGTAAATTATTAATGAATGAACACTAATGTTGTTAGTAAAGTAAACTACAGCCATTGAAGGGAAATATAGATGATTTAATTAGTCAGTTCCAACTGCTGACATAAGTAAAAAAATATTACATCAAACTTGTTGGATTAATTATTATTGAAATTCAGATAATGAATAAATATTGATTTTTACTCGCTCCTTTACTTCCTCATTACGTGTTAATTCAAAATAAATGACAATGAATGGTACTTATTTTGCCGAACTAAAATCCGACCGATTAAATAATGCTTTGATTACTAAGAGACGAATTGTCGAGATTGACTCAATGACGTCTATAATTAGGGAAAATGACATTCGTAGTTAAAAGTTACAGAATACAGAACCATTAACCCATCAACGGACAACAATGTCAACGCTAAATCTTACTGATTCCAGGGTTGAACATTGACGTTTACGGAAACTTGAAGTTCGCCAGGAATCGATTTATAGAAGATTTAGTTTTCAACATTTAACTGAGTAATACTTTTGATTGCAGTTTTAGTCGCAATTTTTAAGGTTTTCATTTCCCCCCAAAACCTTCTTAACATTATTTATAAAAGATTACTAATGGTTTGCTAATATTGAGTTGCTATTCACTTAATCGACACCTATCTAATTTTAACCAACTTATTTATTAACGAGTGTAGTATATTGTTTGCTAATAAGGAATTTAAAAAAAAAAATATTTAAATTTTGTCTAAACACAAATTACAAAATAAAAAATTATTCTTTATATTTCTGGTTTTTATTACACTTTATACTGAAATAATTTCACTATAAGTTTTTTTTTCCTTTTAAGAAAAGACATTTCTATTGAAGGGAAATATATTCATCCGGTAGTACGTGCTGACTACATTCTTTCTAGGAAAATATTAGCCTCGGTAGGTGGGTTGTTTTTACGCCCCGATCTTAGTAAGGCTTCGGTTTACCGTTGAAAGGTCTTTGAAAGTCTTTCTTGCTCTATCGGTGGCAGAAAATTTCGTGTACTATGGGGAGCCCCCTGGTTTTCAAAGTACTAGTTCCCTAGCCGGTAAATATTTAACAACTCGCATCCGCCCTGTGTTTGTTTATGCCGCACGGACATAATTGCAGATTACCTTCTCCTGACTCTACCCGCACCGGCTGGAAATTTTAAATTGGATGGAAATTTCACGCATCACAGATATTAGATAATTACGATCTCTACAGGTACTTACCCATGCGGAAGGAACTGTACAATAAGAATTACATTTTGGCACATTTAACGCTTTTTATCTGTTGCAATTGTCTCCATAATTGGATCATGGCAGATGATGGGCGACGATATTGGAATTAATTTTTGGTGTAATTATAGAGCCTCGATATTACCTCGTTTTGTTTTGGAAACAATGATAATTAGCAAAGATAAAAACATTTCAATATATCTTTGAAATATCGATAATTTATTAGCACCATTAATATACTTTTATTAACTAATATTCTTTGGGGTACATAAAAAATATCTTTTCTTCACACCGGGAGGAAAGCACCAACTTTCCTCCCGCAAGCGGAAGGAAAGATGCCGCTTATCCTCCCGGCCATAAAGAAAAATCGTATACTTCCCTCGGGAAGTAAAAAAGAATGCCTCAGACTGCCTGTTTCTCACCCTCGGCTTCACCTCGGGTAAAAATTACACGCAGTCTGAGACATTCTTTATTTTACCTCCCTCGTTGAGTAATATACTATTTTTCACAAGGGCGTAAAGTGTGTATTTTCTGCATTTATTGGTATTTATATTGGTTTTCTTATTAAAATTCCATTTTTTCAATATGTGTCTGAAAAAAGAAGATAAAAAGTTTGGTTCTGACACATTTCGTGTCACCGATGATTTCTGGATTTGACAATTAAATTCGTTGAAAATATTGCACACAATTCATATATTTTAATACGTTTGACGCTGATATTCATTAATTTATTTATTTAACTATTATCTATAAAAGATATTTATTTTCATCAACTTTTATGGAGTATTTGTTGGATTTCATATGTTATTTATTTATCAGTATATCTCTTTATGTTTCTTACAGCGAACATTTACTTTTTCTAGACTGAAAAGTCATTACTTTTAAATGAATGACATTGTTGAAATCGTTTTATTTTGATTTTTGTGTTTTTAGCATTTTTATGATCATTTTTGGGTATTGTACAGATATTATTTGTGAAGCAACGTATGTTTTATTTACTTTTAATCCTCTGCGATGAGTTTCGTGCTGTAAAATCAGCTTTTATTTTGGCGCCCAAAAATGCGAAATGTAATTTTGCCCCCTAGTATGATAAAAATGATAAATTAGTCACGCTAAGCCCAAAACAGTTCGAAAATGGAATATACAGTTCAAATAATATTTATCATTTCGAAAAATACTTTTTATTTTTAAGATATCTTGGATGATTTCACGAGTCCAAGTTAATTTATCGGACGAATTCGCCTGTGCAACAGCTGCGAGTTTATTCTCCCACATAAGGGCACGAACGCTTTAATCCACCCACTCGGCTGCTGGTGTTGACGATGAATGGCCTATAGGAATTTCTGTTTAATTTTGTAACGCGTGGCTGTTGCTTCGTGCCGATTTCGTATCCGAATTTATATGCGCATCTCCTATCGAACCATGAATCGGTCGTTCGGCGTTTTTTTGACAGCTTTATAGCGGCAAGAAGACGAAATTAACGATTGTTGCCTTATTATTTGCAATCGATGGAACGATATGAGTAATGTGGAGGACATTCTAATGTTTGAAATAAAATATCGTATTTTTAAAATGACTTTAAGGAATAATGAAAGTACACATTAACAGCTTCAGATGTTTTATGACAAAAAACACTTTTATTTATGTTTTATTAAGTAACTTTTTATTATGCATTGGTGTCAATGTCGTCTTAAACAAATTGCCTAAAATATCTCTAGGTCAATCCAGAAACAGAATTAAAAAATTGATGATTTTGTAAATTTTTGTATAGCAAAACTAGGCAACGTATAAATGTAAAAATGAACTAGAAAAATGCTTTAAATAGTGTTCAGTTATCGCAATGATATTTTGACGTTTTATAAATTAAATGCATTTCACGACTTTTTAAAATCTTTGAAATCTAAATGATCGTTAAAAGATAATTATATATTATTTACTTAGCACTTTTTAAGATCTTTATTGAATGATTTTTTGTGTGTCAGAATCAATTTGTATTATGACCTCTACAATTAATTGACAGTTACAAGAGAAAAGATATATGACAACATTTTTTATATTAATGTAAAACTACAAGCTTTGTTAATCAGCTTTATGTATTTTATGAATAAAATGAGAATGAATTTCAAATATATTTTTATTTACTTGTATAAATGATAATAAATTTAGTGTTTAGTTTCAAAGAAAAAAACGGTATTAAATTGAATATTTCAATGATTATTTTTGTGTATCTTAATGAAAACGTTTTGAGGTGCTACAAATTTCAAATCAATTCCAAATAAGGATGTGAAAAGTCTACAAACGTATATTTCAATTATCTTAAAAGCACTAAATATAGTAACATGCACATTAAAAAGGTGTTGAAATAATTACATACAACTATTTTAGAAAGATTAGAAACGATTTAGAATCTCATCATTTCTAAAATGTCTTAAAAGCATCTGACATAAGAGTTTTTTTAATGTTACGATCGTCCCATTTTAACTATAAAAAGAGACATGGAATTTGTTGAATGTCAGTAAGTTAGTTCTAAAAAATGGTAAAGTCACTTAATATCCAAAAATGAAAATATTTACGGTTTGTGGTAAACGTACTAATTTGTAGGGCGTAATCCGCTTACTACCTGTTCCCGCTTAGTGTAATAAATCGGAAGATGTCCACATTTTGAAGAATGGTATTTTAAGTTCTGGTCCTTTAACCTGACAAGTATAACGAACATCCAAAATTAGTGATGTGGTGGTATAAATTAATTTTTTGTTCTATTTTCTTTCTTGTAATCTTTCTCGTTCATTCTAATAATGCAAAAAAGTTCAAATTAAAATTTATTTGTATAATTTTTAAATTAAACATTATAACATTTCACGACGTGCAACATTTTTATTTTTACTGGCAAGAAATAGTTGGGTGGAAACTTCTAAATGTGAGTTTCAGTTCCGGTTGCAACGTGCTCGGTGGCACGTGATCAGATTTTATTACACTTCGTTTTCCCTATCATTTATTCTCAATGGTGTGTTTTGGTGCTAACGTGATAATTAAATATGTAACGACGCGATAGATTCGATTATTGCGACTTATTCAGTTCAGTGATTGACACGGCGTTCTTAACTCTTGAATGAATAAGAAAAAGTTGGAAATGATTATTGTTTATTGGCTACATTTTTGTATATTAGTATGTATCTAAAAAATAAGTTTAATTGTTTTTTCGATTTACTACTGATTTCTAACGAATCGTATTCTGGGTTATTAACCTTCTGGTACCAAATTTCATAAATGTACATTATATTTTTTGACATTTCTAAAACGCCATAAATTCAAGCTTCGCAAAGAAATAAATAATTTAGCTATTACTGTTAATTCGTGTTAATTATTAGTTTTCTGCCATACTCAAAGTATTATAAATGATCATAATTTGTCAAGGTTACTAAGTAATGTAGCTAAAAAAATTTGAATTATCTAAGTATATTTTTTGTATTACTTGTGAGCTGTTGTCCCTTAGCCATAGCTGTTAAAATTTAGGACTTTGTCCGGGTACTAAAAAATGGTTAATTTAGTTTTCCTATTTAGCTTTTTGGAGTTAAACCCCGATGAATCTTTCATATGACGTGCTAATTTTACTCCTTATAATCCTGATTGTATTATAGTAATACATTCTTTAGATTATTTATGAATGCCAATTCACTCGTTCGATTACGTAGCTCAATTTCCATCCTATAAATAGTTCATTTATACTCCAAAAAAAGTAAATTTGGAATTAATGAATATCTCCTAGGATTCGAGAGGGAGGTTAAAAATATATTATATCAGACTTCTACAGTAAAAATGACAACTGTAAAAATTAAATGACTCTCCACTTGTCACTGTGATGTCGGGGGTCGCAAATCCCCAAAGAAGATACCTTTTTGAAAACATCTTTTTGCTCATTTCGGCGATTTAGTAAAATTTTGTTTTCAAATAATACAGAACTATATTCACACTTTTCCGACACACTCTATTCGTGTATCATTGTATTTTCGTACGCACTAGATTTTTTAAATATATATCAGATTACAAGCTAAAATTAATTATGACGTAATCAACTGGAACGTGATCTTCTATAAACATGCATCTAGTACACTGTTTAAAAATGTATATGACATTTTTCATATTCAAGTGCTTATAGCATGGAATATAACATATTCTATTCCTTTCTAACATGTCAATATCAAAGTAATATGCTTCTGGTGTCTTTATGTCATTTTTATGTATAGTCTGAGAAGCTATTTATTTCTTTGTGACTCATATAAAAGATGGCTTGGCCTAAATTATTTTGTGGTATAACCCGACATATAACAGAAGCAGGCCCAATTTTCAATGGGACATTTGTCATGTTGTTTATGCCACTTTTTAAAATATGGGTGGTCGATTTGTAAAAACTCTTTTTGACTTGCATTATTAAATTTCGTTTCAATTTACAAGATGCATTTCTTTATTTTAACATCTTGTGTGCTGCTTCCTGTATTTAAATATATCTCCTTCTACGACTTTTGGTAGAAAGACATTTCTTTTCTTTTTTGTCTCCGCTAGTGATGCTGTTGAGAAAAAAACATTAGAATAGATAAAAGGGCTAAAATAATTTAAAATAAGGGAAAAAAATTTTATTAATACCAATATCAAAGTTTTAAAACATACCAAACAAAAAAATAACACCCATAAAACAAAAAATTCCAATATCGGTTCGAGACAATAATAATTATTATTTTTACGATATTAAGTTACATATTATACAAATTCTGATGATAGTAAAAAAAACACCATATTGTGAAAAAGTTTTCTGCGATATAAATTATTGGATTTGCGACTAAATTTATTTCAAAATAATGAAATGCTAATTATGTTCACGTATATTCATGTAAATATTTAATTCAATACAATCTAGTCAAAAATTTATTTAAATTTAATATTTAACTAACAATTCGCATTTCTAGTAAATTTATGTGACTGACGAAAGTGTGTTCCTGATTCATGAAACAACATCTTAATTTAACTATTGGTTTGCAAAATTCGCAGTCAGCTTACGAAATTTAATGATTATTTAATAGTTATTTCATACGTTCAAAATAAATATTTATGTTTACATATAACAATTCAAGAGTTGTTCATAAAATTAATTTTTTTGCACAGAATGAACTCTAATTAATGTCTGTAGAACCTATGGTTATGCAATAAATACCTGCTCATCTAATCAAGACAGGTAATTCGAATCATTATAATTGTAATCCATATTATGAATTTGTTAGTAATAGGGACAAGTGATTTTTAAAATTAGTGGTCAATGATAATTTTTAAACATCTATCAAGCTCAAAGTGAACGCTAAATATTTACGTTAAATGTACAAAAGCAGGTATAATCTCAAACATGCGAATTGTCATAAGATGGAATTTTGGGATAAGCGCACCTTTTTCAACAAAGAATTATTTGAGCGAAGGGCCGACTTAATACGCATCCAACCATTTCGAAATGAATAGCGTTCTTACACTTGTTTCTATGATAGAAAGTTCTCTATTCTATAACCATTAGTTAGTCAACCCCTCTTCAAATCATTATTAATTTCCTATAAGTATTTACTATTTTATGTATTGTGATTGAAATAATGACCAAATTTCGAATTTACACAATAAAACATTGGTTACTTAAAATATTCATTCAAATTTGAAACATTTTGAGAAAATGTATTTATTTCCATGCATTGAAATATTATTCTCAGTTTACGTGACTATACAATTTACGCAAAAAAGTTGTGCCAACAAGAGTTTCTTAGTTTTTCTGAAAAAAGGGTAGCATGCACGTGCGCCCCACGTGGAAAAATAAACCGGAGAAAAAAAAATAGCAACAAGAGGGAAAGGAACGGATTCTCTCCGTACTATTTTTGGTCGAAAATATTCATATTGTACTAAGAAACATATACATCATCGAAATTGTATATTTTTTGACGTTTAAATATAACAATGTCTTTTGTATAATTTGATGGAGATTCTATAAGTAATGGGCGTTTCTGTCATTCTCTGGGATTCTTTCAAGAATTATTTCTGAAATTGTTGCTGTAACGTCATGTTTGATATCATAATATCTTTATTTTCACTTCGTCATTTCAATGATTGATTATTGATTTTTTAATTAATGTGTCATTATGATTATATCGGACTATAGTTTTTGTTCTATAATTAAAAAATTCATTAGTTTGTGGTTATTTTATGCAAGAATATTTTTTGTGAGTTACATGCATTGTTATAATTTTGGTATTTTCATTGTTAGTTTTATACTTAATTATTATGTTTATTTCATTTTTTTTGCAATATTTATTGTTTATTATTTAGATTCACTAAAGATCCTCAATATTATTTAGGCTCATGGTGCTCGATCACCAACAATTCATATCTGCGATACCTTAAATTTAATAGTAACCATCTACACTTCCTGTATCAATTTCAATACTTGCGGAACGGAAGAAAGGAGACAAAGTTACAACCACGACTAGCGGCAGAATCAGTAACTTATCTCGCCGTGCTTTACAAATTCAAATCATTAAATTAACTTACTAACGAAATACTGGAGTTTTGTACTTGTCATGATAGAATTAAGGTGTACCAATGTTCTTCAGCTTTGCTAAAACTATTATTCACAAAAATGTGTCATAAATAGTTATGTTAAAAATGATTTTACTGGAAAGCTCTTAGCGCCATTTGATGCTACAGAAAAAGTACATTTTCCTTCGTTTTGTTTGTTTTGATTGTTTACGATGTATTCGATCTTTTCTGAAGAAATATGAGATTTGACGTCTTTGTAATTTTTCCTGTAGACTCGAATATCTTGGCTAGTTCTGACAGCGTTAATACTATTTTCACTGTAATTTTTAGTAACATAATGATAAACAATCAAAATCGGCAAATAGAACAAACATCGCCGTTTAATTTTTGGTTGAAATCCTACATTCACTAAGAAGTTTGAGGTTATTTCTGACACTGGACATGACTTCAATAGGTTTATTAGTCAAGCATTATCTCACAAAGTAGATAAATTTTATTCTAGATGGTGTTAGTCATCGAATTATCTTGCACATCTTCTTCACAATGCTTTATGCATACGAATTTTTTATTTAGTGTTTTTACTGCCGTCAATGTCAGATGAAAATCGTTTCGTTTCTAATTCGTATGCGACCCGTGCGTATGACATCGAACCCTTGTAATATTTTCGTTGCGTAACAATAGATGAGCCACATGGATCGGAATGGAAATCCATGATTAAATACGTATGTAGGATAGGAAAGTGTTTACTCAGCAATGCCCCTGTCATGGTCATAGACTATAGTACTATGTCGAGTTGACGTTTCCCGTCTTTCGTATTAAACACTCCAGGGTAATCGAGACTGCTGTTCATCTGCGTTCGGCTCGAGTCTGCTTTATCTCCGTCTGTCCCCTTCATTAAGGGCATTCTTGATCCCACGACCTTTGAGTGTGAGATGATTCCTTATCTTTTACTTAAAATCCTCGGGTCGTAGGGGTTTTTTTTTTCGGATATTGGCTGCACGTTGACGAAATAACGGTTCGTAGACCTCGTATCCTCCTAAGTGTTTGTTCACTCGCTTATTTCTGCCTCATCTGAACTCAGTCGTCCCGAGCATAGAAAGTATGAACCAGCCCTCTTTACCTGAACTGAGTGTAATTTAAGTACCCACTCGGTGCTTTACGTGAACTCGGAGTGCCCTCGATCTATGGAATTAAAGAACGACTATTTCATTGTGAACAAATTTTTATTTGTAATGCCCAGCTTCTTACACATCCATTCACTTTTTGTTTATTCAATGGTAACTATCTTAAATACAGGTTCATTGAAAATGTACATATTTTTATTTCACAAATTTCATATTTTGCCTCCTTAAATTTCTTTAGTGAAATTCCGGCACAATTAGCTGAAGTGTTACCTATTAACTGTTATTAGGAATTTCCGATCCGTGTTGTAATTTGCATTAACCTCTAGTGTTTACATATATTAACGGATTATAATTTATGTACTTGTTTACTAGAATAGATATACTATGCATTAGGATGGATCCAAAAAAGTATTTACCATTTTGTATTCAACAGAAAAAGTGCTTTCCATGACCTCTTAATCGTAAAAAGAAGAGGAACTCAGGAAACAAGAAGGCGATGTATTAAAGTAATTTTTGGCACCTCTTATCATCTCCAGTTTTTATGCAAGCCAACTTCAATATCTAAAATGTGCTAATTTGGCGAATCAAATTTTTTTTTACAAATAAGTAAGCAAATAAATACGGAAGATGATAAACTATTTTTTTAAAGTTCGAGTTTTCGTCAAAACCTTTTGTTTCAATTAAAAACAGTTTTCAATTAAATGGTATTGACCATTTTTCGTACATTTTTCCGTGCGGAAAATGAGAACTTTCTGCACAGTATATGAAAACATCTTTTTTATCAAATGGGGAAAAAATGTACAAAGAGACCATAACTCAGCTCTGATTGATCTCGACTAGTTGTTTATAAGTATAAAACAACTTCGTCTTACTCCCTTTTTCGACCCTACAACATTACACAAAGTCACACTCATTTAAATCGTTCTGTCACAGTCGGAAATTTTCATTTACTTTATCTAACAAGATAGACTGCTTCTATCAAAAGAAAATTACTAAGGTTCGGACGTTTTCATATCTTGGTTTTCTCATGTAAAAATAATGTTTAATTTAATGCTTCTTCCGCGGTATTTTTCTAGAGACCAACAAATCTTCGAAAAAATAATTTGAACTCCTGTTTTGGCCATGAATCACAATTAAAAAAAAAGTGGTTAACACGGAAAAATGAAATAGACTCGTATATATGTATTAAATACTCCTTAGAGTGAAAAGTCGCTTATGAATTCTGGAGACAATAGCAACTCACTTTTTATTGAAAATTCATGAAAACAAAAATTAATTCTTTTGAGGTATAAAAATGAAGGAGTTTTAAAAATATATTTCCCAACTCTTAATTTTGATGACGAATTTATACACATGTCTGAAACCATTTGAAATTCTACAAAGGTGTAAATACACCTCATGGAAGTCACGAATATAGTGATTCCTGAGTCTGGCCTCATTTGATAATTGTAAGTCGCTTAACGTTCTGGTATCGTTCTCATCGATTATGAGGGGGACATTTGCGACATTTCACGCGTTGTGGTAGTGCAGGGAATAAACATTATTTACTATAATAAATCGTTCATTTTTAACTAATATGAAAATAATTGTTTAATAAATACTTGTGGCAAACATGTTTATATATCGATAATCTGTTCGATGCCTTATTTTTGTAGACGCTTTTAGGTTACCGTGAAAATATTATGATATAAAATAGAAGCCGAAGTTGGATTATACAATTTAAGTCACAATAAACCGGAATTATTATTTTCTCAAAGTGACGAATATATATGATTATATATTTATTGTATATAAAATACTGCTTGACATTTAAGATTTACATAGTTCAAATTCCACGAATTTTAGAGAAACAAACTTTGTCAATATTTTGTAGTAAATATGTATTATGTACAAAATTAATAACATTGATAAATTTAATGCATTCATTTTAAAATAGTTTACAATTTTATTTGATTTGTTGCCAATTTGATTTCGAATTCAGCTTATTCATTGAATGAAATAGTGTGAAGTAGTACTATATTTATTGTTGCTACTATTGCAATTTCTTTCTGTAATATATTTAACTGTGATATCGTTCGATTTAATTATTCAAAATATCAAATTTCAATTCTCCTATATATAGTCAGGTTTAGTGTTTCCAATTTTTGTAAGTTTCTAATTTATAGAATTCTTTTTCACGTAGGGTACATAAATATTCAATATTAAATAAACCTTACGATTTCATTCATTCAAATAAAATATATTAATGTTTGTAAAGTTTCGTTTCTAATACGGTTTAATATAATAACAGATACAGTAAGTGAAGAAAAAAAATACATATCTCATATTTTCTTGAAATTAATGTCAATATTAATGGCGAAATAGTAACTTTCGTTTAGAATAATTGCGAAAGAGATAAGATTGATTGATCCTTGTTGAACATTTCACTTTCGATATTTATCAGTATGTTCTCGGTGTTGTTGAATTGCGTACCCTTCAGGCACCCAGAAACATGAATTAAGTCATTAAATACGGAGAAAGTTACAATTCCATAAACTAGGCATTTGTATAATATTTGCATAAATATAGGAATCGATTTTGCAATAAATATCTATAGTAAAGAGCTAGTTTTCGAGATATTTTATTATTATTTTTCTAAAAAATGATATATCTTTCATAATAACATGTTGAGAAGTATCTGCGATGCACATTTCAAACTCACCGATTTACAGCCCAAGCACTTATAATAAATGAAAACTACATTATAGCCCTCTATCGGATAATAATAACTGTGTATAATCCGCAGTATTTTAAAATCCGCAAATTATAATCTGATAAATCATAAAATGATGTATTTCAGAATTTACATTAATTTAATACGTTACAATTAGCCAATTATAAATGATAATATTCGATAACCTAATCTCACAATAATAGGCACAAATTTAAAAATATTTTGTTTTAAAAATTTAGTGTTTTTATTTTTAATAATACACGTTATATTGCATCCATCATGTCTTGAATAATTCTCTTATACTTTTGTCAGCAGTGTCCTTAAAATATGCCACCAACAATTTCAGTGCAGACTTCTTTATTTCAAATTTTATATTAATAATAAAAATATTTATTTTAGTAAACATAACAAAAAAATACAGCCAATATGTACCCTAATACTTAATTAATTAAATGTTACTTAATTTGCAGTTTTGTTAGTTAATAATAGAGTTGTTAACAATAGAATTTAAAGATTTATAAATAGTTGCTGTACCTATACAATTTCAAAGATGAGTCAAATTGTTGTAAAATTTATTATTTTTGTGTTTAATAGCTTATTTGTACTTAACTGTATTTAAGAACTTATGTAAAATACTTCAAAACTGCGGTTGTTTTGTTACTTTTTATTACATTTTTAAATAAAAATTTTGAATGATATCATACCATATTATTTTCATGGTAACATAAAAGTGTCTTCAAAAAAGAGGCAAAGAAACAAATTTATTATATATAAATATGTTTGCCATATGTACTTATTAAATAATTATTCCCATATCAACAAAGATTTATTACAGGCCCTAAGGTATTATTAGGAAACCTGATCAAGGTGGTAACATTCAGAAGGCACAACCCGAATCATACTTTGTTCTTAAAGCAACCTGATCAGGTTATGCCCAAAATCGGTTTAAAATGTTTACTCGAAAAGTCTCCCGACATTTCAATGAGAATAATAATAAGTCTGTAAATAATACGGTATTTAGAGTCCGTGTAAACAAACGATGAATGAACATAAGAATAAAATATTAGGAAGCTTTATGAATAGTTCACGTAACTGTTTAATTAATTTGCATTATTATATGGCCAATAAATGTGTTTTTGATACAGTAGTCGCAAAATGGTCATTTTACGCCCGCAGATGGAAGCAAAAAATATTTTGCGCCTGCTTCAAAAACCAATGTTTGAATCTCAGGGGTAGAATTTTCACCCTCATGAACATCGAGCCGGCTTTGCCGTCTCTGTGGTTCTATTATCGAGGTGTAAAACTCCATTTTACACCCTTGATACAAAAAGAACTATTTATGTATAAGGAAATTCCATAACGTATACGGACAAAACTATTTTATAAATGTATTTCTTACTAGGGGTTCCATGAGTACTCTTCAGCAGGATCATGACATCATTAGCCTAGACGACATTATGTATCATTTTTATAATTTTAATTTGTTTTCTTTGACACCAGACGAAAGCTGATGAAACCATTGAATTTTATAAAATTCTCAAATTCAAATTCTATAAAAGTCTCAACGTTGGATTATTACCTGGTAATAAATGTTGTTTACTTTTATCTATCTTGACGGTTGTAACAATCATTAAGAGGATTGAAATTTAAGGTTTTTGATGTTGCATAATCCAATACGGAAGTAAGAACTATTTCTCGTACTTGCAATAAACAAACGCGAAAGTACGTTTAGATAATTTAGTAAGAGTTGACTAAAGTAACGTTATCGAGATTGGATTAAATTATGATAATTTTGAATTTGCACCAATGTGTCGCGGCAGATGCAGGCCGTCAGGCTGCCGGGCCGACCGGCGCTGGAATGAAACAAGATTAAAACGGAATATATAGTAGAGTCAAGTTGCATGCCGCCCGCAGGTATATTTATCCGTTAAATCGGCCGCGTTTACGCATGCGCACACACCGACGAGTCACACGCGTGTGTCACGGGCGATATTGCATACCGACGACGTTGATTAAAGAGAGCGTGCATTTCAGAAATCTAAGTTCTCCTGCGTATGATGCCAATTTATTGAAAACGCTCCTGGGGAATTCGCTGTTTAGAGATGGCGAAACTTTGATTAGCTTCCACCCCAAGAAAAACTCCACACTTTTGAATTATGTATTAGTTAGACAGGTCATTAAGAGGGTTCTAAATTTTGCCTGGCTCTGAGATTTTTTCGTGTAATTTATTTCCGGCTTTCCTTCGCCATTTCTAAAACCAAATGGATGAAATTTGGGCAGAGAAAGAATTTCGAAAAAATTGTGAACATTATTTAGTTAATTTTGCACAATTAGATTTTACAATTTTACTGCAACCTGGCGCGCGCTATAATGCTTGTCTTTCCGCCCTAGACCTACAAAATACTATTCGCTGTATTTCTAGCTGTAGCGGTTTATTTTCGGCTCTGTTATTCGTTATTTCGATAGAACGGTACTTTAGATACGTGTTGAAATAGCTAAAAGAAATAAGAATAATAGTAGTTCGAGGCACGAGTATGTTGTAATCAGGGACAAGTGCGTATTTTATCTATGAACGTGAGCCGTGTCCAACGAGTAGTTCGCTTGCACATTCGTACAATAAAAAATCATTTTCACTCATGCATCACACAATATTAAATGCGAAAATGCTTTTAAAAAATCTCAAATTTGCGTAATGTTTCACTTCATTAAAAGGGTCGTTTCACTTGTGCGCTAATCACCTACTTCGCTCCCATGTTACATAATATTCTATTTATTCCGCATTCTTATCAGGCACTGTTATGAGTCTAATGTCATTTCTGGGCGACCAAAAATATGACTATCCTTTTAAAACATCAAAAAGTTCGATTTTATAAGTTTACCGATCTCCACTTGGTTGGAAAGGAAGAAATCTAGCAAATCCGGGTGGTCCTCAAAAACCCGACAAATCACAAAACAGACATTTCAAAAATTAGGCATTGAAAATCCAGACATTTCAAAAAATCAGAAATTTCAAATGCCAGACATTTCTAAATGCATACATATTTTCAAAGTTTGTTTTTTTAAATGTCTGGTTTTTAGAGTCTGTCGTTAGTGACTTGTCGAGTTATTCAGGTGTATCCGCAAATCCGATTTGTGATTTGGACTACTTTAATCCAAGCTTCGATATAAAAATATTTATGGTAGTTTCTGTAGTGGGAGTTATTAAGTTGTCTTGATCTTACTGTGCACCGTGACAAACAAATTTGTCCAAACTACATTGTATATAAGGGAAAATAAAAACTGGTGCTTAAGAAGGTTAAATAATTATAGAAAATGTTTCAAACGGCCTTATGTTCGTTAATAAAGTACGCATTAAATACGGAGAAATAATCTTCGTTCTAAATTAGAAACACTATATTCTGTGTTACATTCGAGATTCGTATAGGAATTTTATCTCCGCCAGTTTTCAGATTACGGCTGAAGTTCCAAGTTCATTGTCTCTGCGATGGGCCTTACGTAGCTACGTGAAAACAAACCAACATAATCTGCATATTGAATTATCAACGTCACTATAATCTTCTGTGTGGATGAACGACGTAAATAGATCTAAATTCAGTAAAGAATCTAACACGAATTTTAAACTTGAAAATCCATCTGTTGGAATTTTTCTCGGTATGTTAAAAGACAAAAGCATATATTGAGGTCAATATCGCATTCGATTTGAGGTAAATTATTTCCCTGCTTCCGTCGATAAGTTACCGATGGTTGCTTTTCCGTCGATATGAGGTACCGCTTTTTTTTGCGGCTACAAAAGTTGCCCACAAGTCCAAATTTCTTAAGCGTCTTATCGACATGTTCGATTAACGTTCTATCATGGCCCATGTGCCTTCTTCATGCATATAGAAAAGTTCTATTTTTTTAAATTTATAAAATATATTAGTACCATTGTATGAAAATATGTCTAGAAATGCTAAATGAAGTGTATTCTAGAAATGTTCTAGTACATTGTATAAAAGTGCAAGCATATTACTCTAGTACTATCAACAATAATAATATTTCCAACAAAAAATTGGAGGAAAAATATTGTGCGGAAAACTTTGAACAAGCTCTGATTGTTTCACAGAGAGAAATCTTTCTTAATTTAAATTACAACCATTGTTTCATAGAATAATTGACAAATAACGATACAAAAGACAATATAAAAAATACAATAAGAGTCAATGGAATTTACAATCCAGTGTATACTTTGCTCTAAAGTAATCCGCAAACTCAAAAAGTATTAAAATAATTTGTATACTTAAGGTCAAAACCGAACTATATAATGTTTCCAAACAAAAACGGTTTTACTTATTGCAATATAGTTCAGTCAGGTTTGGTTCGTAGAACGTGGTTATTGGTTGCTGGAACCAAACAGTTCAGGTTTTGTTCGGATAACCGTACCGTATTGTTCCGAAAACCGAATTCAGTCAGTACGTGCAACTAAACCGGTTTGGTTTTCATAATCAACCTGTCTATTACGTGAACCAAACTAGGTCTAAACGAATCTGTTTAGGCGGAATGCGAGCACTTGACACCATTCATTCGAAACAAACGTTTTCTTTAAATATTACCAAAAGTTGCAGTAACTTTTCAAAGAAGGTTCTATACTTCTTTGCGGCAGTTCTTAAAAAACGTTAAATTTTTAGGTTAGTCGGCTTAATAACAAAAATTCCATGTAGTCAATTTAACCACTTTTGCCAGTCGCATTTTTTACTTATCTTCTTCACATCAACTATTTTTCTCTCAGTGTATTCTGTTATATCATATTTATCCATTTTATATTTTATTATAATTCTGATCTCGAAATATTTAAAATTATTCCTTATTCTCTATGTCGCGTTATTTATGAATGATAGTCGACATCTCAATTTAGAGTCGGATTGCCAAGAGCATTTGACATTTATATAGGCTATCGATCTCATATGATGTCACGCTTTTTACATGAAACGAGATAAGCTTGACTGCATTTATATTTATATGTGTCCACTGCAGTCGGAATTCAGGCATTTCTTAGGATCTACGTAATGGCGCCTTTGTATATATCTATGTGGCATTGATTACAAGAAACCCATATGAATTCCAGTAGTACTCCAAAGGGAAACATTTTTATGGAATGCAGTTCATTGGCGTAGAAATAAGTTTGATATCTTTATGAATGAAGTTCTCCAGTATGACTTAGTGCTATTAAACATACGATTTCAATTTCAGTTTTGTTAATGTTTTACTTCGTATTTAATGACAATACAAATAATTTGCTAACATAATAAAATATTCATAATAATTGATAAAGACGACCCATAATCATTATGTCCTTAACATTGAAACGTAGGCTCCATTAGTAAGAATGCCTTATGGTAAATGAAGTTACTGGTTCTAGTGACAGTTCTTTTTCGACATAATTGAAAGTAACTCTGAATCATGAAGAAGTTTGTTACTTAATCAGATATTCGTATATCCTATGTGACCGTATAAAGTATGAACTTTAGAAACCACTTTGAGGCCTTGCAATGGAAATTTAGGAATTGGTGTACGTATCTTTCATTATTCTCTTTAAACATTTGTATATTTTCTTGGGTTACTTTACATAAATATAAAATATTTCTTACGTGATATAAATTTAGTTTTATATGTAACAAAACACTTTTTTGTATGTATTTGTGTCTTGATGGTTCATTGGATGTGCTTAGTCTCGTTCTCATATGCGCACCTGTTGCGCATTCACAAATAATATTAATGCAATATTCAGATATTAGTATGCACGTATGACGCGATAGATGCGTATTTCACGGACATGATTCTAAAACTACTATTGTCATAATAATATTCACTTCTTTTTATTTAAAGACATAAGAAAAATGTCAGGGTTACTCAAAAAACTCTTTCAAAAATGGTTAGACTGTTTTAAAAAAATTACCAACATTATTTTTATTATTAATTGTTTCTGTGCATATTTTGATAATATTTGAAGAATTATTCCATATTTCTTTTGGAATAAAACATTGATACACTGAACTACAAAATAGTTTGGCACTTTTTGTCGGAACTTTCCGTTTGCATCAACTAAATGGGTATATTTTAATTTGATTAAATAAGCTACAGTGCGGCATTAGTAAGTTGGTGAATCATCGTTTAAAACGGATGAGTGTCCACTCTATATCTCATTGTAAATCAGAAAACGTGTTTCTTTGGAAAAACTTTAGTAAGTCACATGTTTGTTGCAAAAGTCGCGCATTGCAGTTGTGCATTCCAGGGTTCGGCCTAGCGATTAGTACACCTACATGCAGTTTCGAATTCGCTATCAAGTTGGAATTTGCGGGTAGCACCGCATGGTATGTCACGTAACTCCGTCATAATGTTTATTATTCGTCGTCTTTAATCGTATTATCGGCATTGCGCCAAACAAGAATTACATAGATTCAGGTCCTAAGTTGTTTCTTAAACGATCAGGCGGTGAACGTAATTATGCGCCATACAGACGTTAAATAAGGTCGTGTAAGTAATGGTTCTCACGATTGGACTTTGTACTGTACGAAGCAGGAAATATTAAGTCATTAACGTTTCTTGCCTTTTAAGTATGCGTACGTTATATCACTTTGTTTAAAGATTTCTGGTTGAAAGGTCATCTTTAACGGTATACGTATCAGATACATTAGTCACCGTTCTGGGGGGTTCCAGATTCAATGTAAATGAAAAATTCTCTTCAGTTAAAAATTACCGAACTGAAGTTAAGGACATCAAAAAAGTTGTAAGTTTTGTTACTACATTTTAATCATTAATAATTATTTCTTGAAAGTAGTTTTTAAAATTAAACATCATTTGTTTACTTCAATAATTTGTTGTGAAACACCTAGTAATGTTTTCTGACAGATCAGTGAAACCGTGACAATGTTCTGATATGCCGTCGATTTCACAAAAGTTAATTTTGTTTATAAATTATGTCGTTGAACAAAAAATAAAGATCTAAACATCAATGGTAGATAGCGAGCTAAAATTATTGGTTATTGCTTCAACTATTTATGTAGTATACACATGAAAACAAATTTTATTTACTAATCAAGTTAAAATAAAAATGTTCGGTTTCGATAACCAAATCGTTTGGTTGGGAAAGTGGAGAAATACATCGTTTGTGATGTTTGTTATAGATATAGTATGGTATTAATTATTATTAGAATTCGAATGTCTATTGGTATCATTAATTGCGCACAAAGTAAATAAATTATAATTAAGACGATCTGCCATTTCGTTGGCCAGCCATTTTAAGTTAACTTTTACAACCAAACTCGTTTAGTAGCCACAATCAAACTGTTTGGTTAAGGCAACAACATTGAAATTGTTTATAGTTGTAACAAAAATTCCAGTTATAGGAAATGCACCCTTTTTAAGTCCAGATAATGTATAATTTACATTCATTTATTTTATATTAGTTCCTTGTACGACATTAATCAATTAATAGTCGAGTTCTTCATTTTATTATCAAGATCATTTTCAGTTGGAAACAACTGATATTTATGAAACTCTTGACAAATAACTCTCACTTTTGTCCTTTAATTCATTTAGGCAATCTAATTTTTCTTTCAGTATTTCCAAAGCCTTACAAACTGTGTAGATAAGTTTATCGCTATAAGAAAAACGCGAATGGTTTTGGTAATTAGATCAGCTTATTAAATCTTCAGGAAAAAAGGAAATTTACTTATTTGCGAGAATCATTTTTTATTAGGAGCACATAAAGAGTCAAGGTGAAAACTGAAATTTAGGTTAAGGTCAAAATAGTTTTAAAAGTTCTCACTTGTGCAAATTACCATTTAAACTTAACGAGCGTGACAAACAATTAATTTCGATTGACTTATAATTTTAGCTTAGCACGTAATAAGGTGAACCGTTTTCCTATCTTACGTCTGCGTTCGTAACTTCTGTGATTAGGTACAACTATTTGCAGGTCGTAAATATGACAGCGTAGCAGCTGCAGATAAGCCGATATTTAAACGCTAATGCAAACGAACAGGCGCAGTACTTCGCACGCGCTTATTAAAAAATCTGTGCACAAAATCTCTCCATCATAAAAATAATCCAACAATACAATTTTTAAAATAGATGTTGTGTCTAATTATTTTCAATTTTTTTTAATTATACCATTAATTAAAGGTCAAGGTTTATGCCAGAATAGCTTTCGTCGCAGGTTTTAAGTTTACTTGAATCGTGCTTATTTAATTTGCGACATCTATCTATGCCACCTACTGCCTAAAAATGTCGCGCACGGAAAAAATTTATATCCAGGAGATATATCCTGAAATATACATTGGAAATATGCGGGGTATATTTTGGATATTGCATTTTGGCCGAATTTATATATCTTAGTATATATTTACGCGTATATCCGAAGGCATATCCCAGATATTTTCCAGATATAACTGACAAAAAATCGATTTTGACAAATTTGCGAAGATATATACATATATATAAGAAATAAATATGGATATATTTCAAAATATATATTTTAAATATCTCTAGATATTTACAGTGGATATATATATATATATCTGGCATACTCTCTAAATTCTTTGGAGTGAAAATTGAGCCACTCTTTCACTCTATTAAGAGTACTATTGCACTCTTTTAGGAGTGATTTTTTTTCGCTCTTACTGGAGTTAAATGTCATCCTTAATAGAATGAAATTATCACTTTTACTAAAAGTGTTGCTCAATTTCAATCCAGGGAATTTAAAGAGTAAATCGCGGGTACGTAACTTTTGGCCGAATCATATCCAATATAATTTACATATATGCAGGATATATCTCGAGATACATATTTTTCCGCACGGGATATTGCAAAAATAAAAATTTTTGTTCCATTGAACCTCACAATTAAACAAAATAGAATTGCGGATTCAAGATGGCCGAGCAAAGTCAATTTTCAAGTATACATTTTCTGTTTTTTTTTCTACGGAAAGAGAATGTAATTTAAAAAAAAGTATTTGAAAATTATTTTTATTTCCAATTTGACTAATAATAAATCCAATGTCAATTCAGTGTCTAATCCAATAAAATTACAGTAAATCGAGTTGTCATATCGAATGCTCAATTTGAATTTTGTTTCTAAACCTACTGTTTTATTCTTCTCGTAGTGCCCCCTAGTGTTTTTATATACATCCGAATAATGTATTCAAAAAAAAGTTGAGGAATAAATTTCGACGTCGGTCAGTGATCGAAGGTGTGTCCATTTATTGTTTTTGCGCGATTTCTTGGTATTTTTATGTATTTAATATGCACACGACGTTAAATCAGAGAGTTCGTGTATTTTATCGACTTTGAAAGTTCCTTCTTGTTGCATCTAGATGCAACCATCGCATCCGAAAACTGACAAAAAATGTTGGAAATATTTTTTCAATTAATTAATTCAGATTAGATAATTAAGATTTAACCTTGCTCACAATAATGCTAGGACTTTGCCCATTACGGAATTCGAATTCCCAATAAATTGACAAATGCATAACAATTTTAAAAATAGAATTGAGAATAATTAGATATAGTATTAAAAATTATCTCTTTAAAAAAAAACATCAAATAGTTTAAAATGTTTTTCTAATTTTTTCAAGTAATTTCTTGACACCTTTATACTTCTCTGTAAACACGTAATCTTGTAATTGCATATTGCAATTACATACGCCAGTTTTTAGTTATCAATTTAGAGTTACCAATATTTTTTTATAATTATTTTAAACTCATTGAAGTTTAAGGTGTTTCAATTATTCTGTTTCTTTTTTAGAAAATGTTTGTATCGAAATTGTTAAAAATGTTACTAATAAATTTAATTTATAATCAATGAGGAAGAATGATCTATATCGAGCTTTGACTACCAAAATAAAATTAATTCTGAAATATATTTAAAAAAAAACATTTTATCAACCAGCACTAACTAATAATAAAATATTAAAATATAACTAAATATATCGTACGCGAAACGAATGATAAACGAATGATAACTCAGCATATACATGATATGTCAATGAATTAAATGAGGGAATGACGTTGATGATAAAATCGGAATTTTACTATATTTTATAAATTATCGTTTATTTATACTAATACAGCCCTTTAAACATAATATATATTCCAGATCTCTAGCGGCTGTTATTATTAGTATGGTTTTAATAATATTACAACTAGAAATATCAGCGTTTGAAACGAAGTAACGAGTAAAGCTAGTTAGAAAAAACTTGTTAATAACCTTGAATTTATTAGATACAGCGCATTAATAAATGTCGATAAAAGCATGTCCTCTTCAACCGTCGTCTTCTTTCAATCATGACGATCATCTTTAAAGGTGCATTTATATCCCAAGTGCTAAAAAACTTCGATAACGAGTGGCGATTGAACTACCTTGATAAGAATTTATCGCGCGCTAAACAACTGTTATACAGAGGTATCGAAGGTCTTCATACTTCCTCCTTGCAACAGTTTATCTATTGCATTGTTCATGTATGGAACGTTGACAGCTGAAGCGTAAAATGACTACAAAAACTGCGGTTCTAATACAAAAATGTTACCTACATTAATGGAAAATGACACTTTCATGCCTACAGTATCACGAAATAGGCACTCATGGGGGTGAGTTCAAGATTTTCTTTTTTTTAAATGGTTTTGAATTAGTAGATGAATGGTCAAAAATGCAATATGCTGAAAATAGTAAAATAATAGCAAACAAAGTAAGTGTAAACTAATGACTATTACCGGCATACTTCAACGCTACCTTTTAATTACTTTTTCAAAATCACGAGTTGGTAAGTAAGCTCATTTATGTTTACTTTTATACAAACAAAGTTTTTAAAAAACATTGTAATTTGTTAAGGGGGTTCTAAAGTGTTCGGCCGACAAGGTAGACATTTTCACTATAAACCGTAAATAAAGAGTGAATGAATCGATTTTTCAAAATTCGGGCTCTGTAAGTGTAATTTTCATTACTATAGACGATATCCAAGAAAATTCCAAGGAAATTAATTGAGAACTGCCCGAGAATTTTCGGAAATATATAAAAATCACTTATTTCCGAAAATTCTCCGTCAGTTCTCAATTAATATCTTTGGTATTTTCTAGAAAACTGCTTATGGTGTTTAGAATTGCCCTTACAGAGACCAAATTTTAAAAATGTTATTCAGTCATCTTTAAATTACGTTTTTTAGTGAAATTTCCTACCTTACCGGCGGAACACTTTAGAACCCCCTTAAGACCTTTCAAAAGTGCCAACATACACTACTAATACCAACCATTTGAATTTTCACTTTTAAACATGAGTTATAAGAAATGACAATAATCATTTCCAATAAATGCATTATTCCTATGTCAAGAGTTTAAATATTTTGAAAAATTGAGTTACATTACGAGGTTAAGTTAACAATTAGCAAAAGTCATTATTACTTCAGTTATACACAAACAGATTATTGTACCGACATAGCAGGGTTGATCACGTGCTAGTGAACACCATATCCGACAGAGGTCTCTGTTACCAATGTTTCGCAAATCACGTGGCTTATTGTAAATATTATTTCAAGTTCTCACGTTTATGGTAAAGGGAAGCTGTTGCACAATAATTAGTTCCTGTAAGATTTATTTGCGGGAAACTGCTTCGCTACTTGGTAATTTTTTGTTAAGTAAATTTATTAGATTTATTCTTTTCCTCACAATGAACTTAGTTTTGTATTTGAAGCACACTTATCCTATTTTTTGTTTTTAATTCAGGTATGATGTTTTATGGTTTTATGTTTTCTATTTTTCATATTCTTTTAGTTGAGCATTTTATTAGATAAGTTCTCTCTAGACTACTTATTTACGTATAAATTAAAAGAGTATTGAATTAAATTTAGGGGTGTTAAAATTCACTATTCTAGGAGTGAAAATTGCCAATATTCGAGTGAGATTTAACGAGCAAGACTCGACTCGTTAACCGGGGTATTCATTAGTACCTTCCAGTGGCCCTATTTTTCAGTCCCTAAAAAGCGAATTCTCATTCCAAGAAATTTCAAGGCTAGACTTTACTTCAAAAACATAGAGTCTTATATAAATATTTGCGTGGTTATTTACATCTTTTAAATCGATAAAATGTAGGAGTCTGGAGGTTTCAGCCTCGTTTTCTCGAACATCTTGAACGATACATTGATCGATCTTTCCTAAGGCTACTTCACTTTCCACTTCTTAGAACGATTGAGAATTGAGAGCGATCAAATGTCGCAACAAATCAATCTATCGCACTGACTTATAAATTGGCATTATTGTGGTGCTCTTGGTATTTAATACATTTAAGTGGTTTTATGAATATCCGTCGAAGTGAACTTTGTTGATAATTAGTATGAATCGTCTCTTAATATGAAGGGTCTATCAAGCTATGTCGATAATTTTCTTGTATATTACTTATCAGCGAAATAGTAAACTCTTGTTACAAATCGCAGAACTTGCATATATTTTAACCTATATATTTATCGCATATATTTTATAATCGTACAATGGAAATTTATGTACATTGCAAAGGAATCAAGGAATTTAAAAGAGTATTTTAGTTTTGTATTTTCGGACTATTTTTCGTCTATATATTTTTGTAGTATAATTCTATAGAAGAATTTGTTACTACGAAGATTTTCTGAGATTGGGTATATTATTGTACATGTAGTACAAAAACGATCAAAGAGATGGCGTTGATGCTACATCATATTTTAGCTCTTTAATGGCTGCTGCAACTTCATGGTGGCTCTTTTACAACCAAATTATGCAGTTATATTTCACCTTTTTAATGACTACCGAAAGTCGTAGTGTCTTTTCGGTAGTCCAATTTGAGGGTTATATTTTAGCTTTTTAATGACCACTGCAACGTCTCCGAAACTACTATAGTTGTTTCATTTTAAAGTTAGCCTTTTCAGTAGTTACCGACGCATCATCGTGTATATTTTACATATCATATGATCATTTATAATTAACAATTTTTATAGAACTTAGACAACATTTTAACTACTTACTTCTGTATTTCACAACCAAAATGGCTGCAATATGTTATCTTGGTTACTGCACATTGAGGTTCGGCATAGCCATTCACAAAAAGAAATAGATGTTACCGAATAACATACTGATGGTACCAGATAACATCTGATGGTATCCAGTACCATCAATATGTTATCCGGTAACATCAGTATGTTATATATTTCTCTCTCACTCTGTAATTTACCGTACACTCTCTAAATTTCTTGGAGTGAGAATTCATTTTTTAGTTAGTGAAAATGGAGCAACTTTCGTGAAAGGGTGAATATTCAACTCGTTAAGAGTGGAAATTCACTCTTTCCTCCAGAGTTATCAACTCCACGACTCGGAGGGAAAGAGTGAATTTTCACTCTCTTGGATTGAAATTTCACTCTTAACGAGTTGAATATTCACTGTTTCACGAGAATTTCACTAACTAAAGAGTGAATTTTCACTGCAAGAAATTTAGACAACAAGACATTTGTTTTCATTAAAAAATCATTCGAATTCTTGTTAACGGAATCGATCAGAAATCTTTCCGATCATATATACCGATCATGATTTAACAAGGTATTTCTTATTAAGTATTCGCATAGTTGATGTCTGATGAAGATTTAATGAGTTTGACTTATCAAGGGTTCGTGGTTAGTGTCGGGTCACTAAACCGACATTTGCATACAGTTATTGCCTACCGATGATGATATAATCCGAGAGTAAAATCCGTAAAATGTATATTATACATATATACGACGTGAATTGTAAAAAAGTAATTACGTATTTATAATATACTAAGAATGAATAATTACACAGAAAAAAAGTCTTAGAATTGTTACATCTCAAATAAAAGGCTTAATTTCAGTCCAAAATTGTGCTAATTTTCTTAAATTAAGTCAATATTTGCGATTAAAGTCTTACTTTCAGACAACAAAGTTTAATTTTAGTCAAGATTTATGCTTAAAGAAATACTTCTAGCTTGTCGCACCTAAGTTAGAGAATTCTTATTTCGAACCTGAATATTGACTAAAAGTAAGTTTCTAAAACTAAAAACAAGGTTTGAAGCGCAAATATTGACTTGATTTAAGAAAATTAGCTCAATTTTAGACCGAAATTAAGCCTTTTACAGTGCTTAATTTGAGATGTAACAATTTTAAGACTTTTTTTCTGCGTACATATGTATTGCCGCTTAAAAATTCAGAACACTTTTGTTCAGATATAATACCTGGGTATACCAAAAATGCAATTATGGACTTTAAATAATCCAGTTTCACTGTTGCACTCGAATTCTTTATTTTTAATAAATTAGCTGCAATTAATTAATTAATTTTTCAGTAAAAGGACCGTTTTACCAAATATTTTTTTAATTAATTACATAGAAGCGGTCAAGAAAATTAAACACGTTTTTCAATAACGTATTCGAACCTTTAAAATTAGCTGTAACTATTTTACAAATTGGCCATACACGTATATGTTGTCTTAAATATTAAATTGCATTTTTATTAAGAAATTTCAGAATTTTTGTTGCTAATTAGAGTCCCAATGTTTTCTACGTAATTTAATATTCAAAACATTTGATATGAGCATGAAAAATAGTTACAAAAAGTTGACCACAGTTAATTTTTGAAGATTTGCTCTAAAAAATAGTTACAGATGATAACTGAATGCAAATTCAAAATGGCAGATTCAATGTGCCATTTTGAATTTCCAAAAATTTAAAAAGAATTGGAAATCATTGACCTCAAAAATATTTATACGGATATATTGATCAAAATATATGCCAAGATACAAGAAATATTTTAATAGAAATTAAATAACCAAAAAATTCCGTATTAATATTTTGATTTTGATTTATTTAATTCAAAAGCCCTGGGACGTACCCAAAGGACGGGTATTAACAATTATCCAAATATGGATGTTATAGTTATAAATAAGTAGTCATCGGAAACGGAAAAGAACAACAAAAGATAAATGAAAATGTAACAGAAAAAAAATTGATTCAGTCATTTAGCAGTAGGTGAGATCGTAAGGCAGACTTTAAACTAGACAATACTTGGTGAACTTAGGTCAATAAAGAATTACGAATGCCTTGTAATAATTCGAGACAAAAGCAGCGACAAATGTGCGACCGTTTGCCAGGTTGAGGATGCTATTTTGTGATTTAAATTATAGTATTGACCAAATTTTAGGAAAACTTATTCTGCGGCCTGATATGATCCGGGAACTCCTTCGCAAATAAAATGTTGGTATACCGCCAAAGTTGTTGTTTACGTTTTTTTTTTATTACATAGTCACGATTTAAAAAATGGGAAGTGATATCGAAAAACGGATAAATTAAACGGAGCTTACCCAAATACTATAGAAAACTTATCGTCCGTAAAAATGTCTCAAAGATATCTTAAAAGAATGATATCCGGTGATAATTTTTGACGTTTCGGGGCCAAACGAGTTAAGTCATTGGATTCATACGCTGAGGTCTCGGGATCGAATCCGCCTTCCAGCCGTTTTTTTTTCTGGAAAATATAACATTTATCTGCAGATATCGAATACGAACGATTATATGTTTCGAGTATTATATATAAGAAAAACATTTCCTTTAAAAAAAAAGATAATTAAAACTTAATTTTTAATAATACAGATTTTTGGTTTTGGTAAGGCTCGCATTGAAATTTTTACATGGAGGGTCATTTTATATAATATTAACTTCAAATTATTTATTAATTGGATTTCTCATTTTGGATTTAGCAATCCCTCAATATTTTTGAGGTTACGTGCAATTTTTCCGTAATGGATGAAATCGATGAAATGATTAATACAAGAAATCGGACGAAACTTTCATGAATTTTTTTTGTTATTCTGTGTAATAGATGTTACCATCACATGCCATTTTAGACGTATTTGGAATGAAAATATTTGTATAACGCGTGGTGTCGCCATCTATCCGAGCATGACGAACTACCTGCTTTCGGCCCTACTTTACAAATGTCGATACTTTGATATTAAGTAAAATATTTTTTTTTTAATATAGGGTGGTAATTTAAGTTTAGTTTAGTTTGCTGACCATTTCAACTTTCAATTCCTCTTCACACACAGCACTTAATGGTCATTTTTTAAAACACTTTGGAAAGCTAACTAACAATGCATTTTATATTACGCCGTTCAGTAAAAAATATTATTTATATAATGTTTTTTACAAAGTTTATCTTCATATAACAAAAGACTGGGAACTTCATCCCAACCCTATTTTGGTTTTAAGACACAAAGTTTTGCATGATACAAAATTACAAGATTTTTGTTGTGCTGCATATCTTGATATAATTTTTATCCTATATAATTAAAATGTTGGTGTGTGGATGTACTAATGATTTTGTTGATAAAAAAGAATGCTTAAAAAAGCAGATAGAATAAGAATATCGACTGTTGATAAAAGCTCAATAGATAACCTAACAAGTTTGGTTCTTGCAGTACAAACGGGAGGCCGCCAGTGTGGTGCAAGCCACCCCTGCCACCACAACCGCCCCGCGTAGGGGTGTTAGGTAACCGAACAGGGTCGGCAGTGACGGCGTCGACGGGGTCGTCGACGTCGCGCAGACGCGCCGCGACAGACCTTGGAAATCCGGCGGCCATCGAGATGGCGAAGGCCCGTGCGATGCAGGCCTCCCAAGACCGGCCCGTCGGCCTTCTCGAGACCGATCTCGACGCCGCGGAGGACGCCGTCGTCCCAGCCGGCGCCTCCACGGCCGGCAAGACCCGGAGCCTACTCAACCTGAACCACACGACGCGGCCACGAGGAGGACCCGGCGACCTGGCCAACGAGCACGCCCTCCGCGTGCCTCAGTCCCACGGCGGCTCCAGCCACAGGACCGCCAACGACGTCTCCTGCGTCGCCGGCATCAACCAGAGGCCCCACAAATCCATGGAGTTCCTCCTCGACAAGGAGAACCTGCACTTCGTAAAGGTCAGTATCCCAAGCATTCTCTTAAAAATCCATCATCTCATCCCATGGTGTTGGATATGGTGCTCCATCACACCATACTCTGAATAAAAGGCCCTATTTATGTTGAAACATTTCTTTCATATGATTTTTAGTCAGGATGGGTGTTTCGGAAGTAATTGTTTAAAAAGAAGTTTTTGGATCGGGATTGTTGGGCGTGGGTGGTAAAAGTGGTCAGTGTGCGTCTTGTATTCTGGTGAGATGACACGTACAGTTTAAGTCGCAGCATCTCCATCGATTCACGCGAGTGTCAACTTTCCAGGTGAATTTCCAAGATTTCGGTATTTTTTTCGAGTGCTTTGCAATATTTTCTTTTGCTAAATTGTCGTTGAACGCGATGGTAATGTTTTGTTGACACTCAACTCCGAAATATTATACGATCCAAACAATTGGTACATGATTGACAGTTTTTAGATAAATCCAAAGCAAACTACAAACTGACTTGTGGTTTGATATTTTTTGGCTACTGAGTAAAAAATTAACAGTAGTTACATAATTTTGATTAAATTTTGATTACTTATGTTAATTTACTCATTTTATGGTATAAATTAAAACGTAATACTAAATTCCTCATTTATGAAGTCCATGAACTACATTTTCCGCCCCTTTTCGGGTCATATATGAAATTTTAATTACTTTTTTTGAAGTTCGGAAGTTTCTTCGATAATTCGGAAGAGTCAATTATTGGGTTACGGTAATTTGTAATTGAAAAATAATCAATTGTCATTCATGTCTTAATGAAAAAATTGTACCAAATTTTAACCAATTGTACAATGTTATAAAACGGTTTTAAAAATACTATTTGGAACTGGAAATCGAAATATTTTAACCCCACGACTAAGATTCGACTATTCCAACTAAAATTACACTTGTAAAGTTCCAGAAGTAGAAAGGAATCCTTGGATTCCATCATTTACGAAAGTGGAATTCGAAGATATTAAATTAACATTGGCAAGAATTGAAATGAATTTCATCAAATCCAATTCTTTTATCGAATTAATAGCTAGTTTAGTGAAATAATCCTTGATAACAATGTATTTTTGTGTATTCAGAAAAATTGCGACTCGAGAATTGCTCGATCTTATCGCATGTTCGTGAAAAGTGAGTTTAAATGTGTAAAAAATTTGTGACCATATTTCGTACTTTTTTTTGTAACAAAGTGGAATTTTCTTTTGACAATCGCAATACCATTTATGAAATATTTTTTAATGATGACAACAATGTCACACTTAGAATTCCTCTGTCATGTTGCATTTTTTAGAAAAATTAAGTTAAATATGTCAAATTTACATTTTTGGACAAACATTATTTATCAAAAATAATAGAAAAATTCGGAGAATGTTAACATTTTTAGCACTAAAAAGTACTTCCGACATGATATTGAGATTGTTAAAAAAAATTTCTTCAACGTTTTGAAATTTGTGCTATTTCATCTCATTTTTCTGGTTAACATAACGTAACAGGAACATTCTGAGAATGCCATTGCTTTTATTATGAAAAAAATACTATGGGAAAGAGATGGCGATTATTAACAACACAATTTCTTTTATCACAAAAAGCTGATAAATGGCAAAAACGCCAAGCTTTAACATATTCAACCTTACTTTTCTCGAAAATGTGATATGGTACGATAATTCTAACAGCTCCATCGTTTTTAGAATAGGCAAATATTTCGCTTATCAAAGGCGAGAATAGATATCTAAGTAATAACTTTTTCATATTTTGCAGCATTTTCCGAATAAAACTAAAAAAAGTTAATAGATAAAAAATACATGACGAAAATAAAAATAAAAGCTTCTCAGATTTCACGTTTTATGTATATCAGACCTTCCAATTTGCCCCCATTTTATTCATAATAACTTGATATACTTACTAACACTAGATAAACTTGAATAGCATAATAACATTTTTGAATTTTCCTAATATTTTATATTTTCATAAACATAAACTTATAAAGCACTGAATTTATTTACTATTCCTGTGTTATAAATATAGTTTGTTTAGGATCACATATGCTTTCCTCTCTTATGTACTAAAAATCTTCCTATTCCTATTTTTAACTGTGATTAAGGTATTAAAAATTGAAAATTTAAATGCTAAAGGCAGTAATATTATTGTACTTTCTAAAACTGAATTCGTTAAAAACTACCAATAAAGGAGTGAAAAGTCGTCGTTCAATTGAATTTTTAGTAATAAAAGGTAATAAATATTAATTTGTCAAATCATACTAATCTGAAAATAGTAATTTTATTTTTGAATAACTTATTAGTAAACTGAATTAGTTAATTTTGAAAAATGAACTAGTAGGTTTTGATTCCTTATTGGTAGATATTATTATTAATTCAATTAGTGGCCGACGTGCTGTTCATTATAAAATAACCAACAGTGTGTTCATTATAAATTAATTATCCAATATCAAAAGATTCAGTTTTCTAATTGAAATATGTTTTCATATAGGTACAGATGATTATTCAGCCAATGTTAGTGGATAGTACTCGGCAGAAAATAGGAAAGTAATTTAGTGTCGAACAAATTCAATGAAGTGGTTGGACAAATGGTTTAACATTATTTTAAAAAATGACTGCTTTTCTAAGCTAAATCCTATTAAGGTAGACAGTTTTACCGTTTATATTCGAGTGAATTAGTAAAAGTTTAATAAAAAAAAATATATGTCAAACTTATTATATATATTTTTTAATTTTGTCAAATTAACTTCTTTAATCAAATCGAAATTCATATTTATATTCACTTCTTTTGTTAGTTACTGCAACTAATCAAATACAGTTGCGGATCCATTGAACTATACAAAGTAGTTGCAATGTAAAAAGTATTGTCAAGTTTATTAAGAATTTTGTTCAGTGTACCACCACTCATTCAATTTTGTAGATTATAAACTGATAAATTTATCAGTAATGAAAAATTGTGTATTTATCCCATTTATAGTAGGTATATTTTACAAATATTAAAATTAGTTAACCGAGCAATAAATAATAACCATTCATTTTATTGTCCACATCCTGAAAGTGGCACGAGTACACGTCATCTATTTTTGAAAAATAAGCTGCATGTAAAAAATAAAGGTTCGATTTTTATTAGGAAAGAGATTTTTATTAGGATATTTAATAGGAATATTAATTTGACAAGAACTATTATTTTCTTTGTTTGGATTAGTTATTGAGTCACAAGATTTATGGTTTTAACTTTATTACGTTGTATTTAACAATTTTGTGTTTATTTCAGTAACGCGTAGAGAAACTTACTGAACACATATCAATGTAAAGTTATGAATAATTTATATTTCAGAAAACCAGCAATAAACTAAACATATTATTTATGTTGTATAATACAGTAAAATATTTGCCTTCGCTACAATTTGAGTGATTCTTTTTCTGGTTTGAAATAAATAATTATATTAAAAATTCGAAGAAGTTTAATATTTTAGTCTATAATAACATGGGACGAATAATAGAATAACATTCATTCAACATTCAAGTTACTACTTCAGACTAATTAAAAGAGGAACGTTTGCTAAACAAAGCATTAGTACCATATTCTAATACTTCGTTTGTAATTTGATATGTAATGCATTAGATTAAAAGTGACTGATTATCATTTTTAGGGAATATAACTTTTAATATTGTAGTTCTTGATTATATCGGTCAAGATTTTTGTGTACGATAAATATTGAATATATCGAATTTAGTCTACGTTTCGACCCCTGTCATGATTCGTTTCTTATTTTAATTATAACCGTTCTTTCCCACTCAAAAGAAGTATACGAAACAAAATGTAATTTATTTAAATAAATATTTAATTCCTTAGTTTTATTGCCCAGTGGGAATTATATTATGCACAATGGGGAACGAATAAAGCGCCCCGCCCCGTTAAAAATTTGATTAGTCCTAAAGGACGCCCAAATGACCTAAATATCGATTAAATTCACTATATTTAATTTGTTTCGAAAAACTTATTTCAAAAAATTCTGACGGACATAACAAAGAATTATAACATCAATACTACAATCAGTGGTAAAAAAACTATATCTACGATTTTAATAAATGCATTGGTTGACATTAATTTTAAAATTAATAAACTATATCAACTTTAATTTTCATAGACTTTATTCCATCTTCTCAACAATATTAATTTTTAACATGAATTTTTAGTTTTTGTTGAATGTGAATTTTGGAGTTCAGTCTTGTTTTCTTGTTCTAATTTGATAGAGGGGTTGGAATTTTCGGAAAATTTTTCGGGCTTCTGACCCACTTCCCTACTATTGATTTCATTGTGTTTTCCGCCCGATATCGTAGTTTCGGATGTTTCTACGGGAAATGGAAGCATTTAATTTTTTGTATTTTTTATAAATCAGTGGGGGCGTTAAAACCCGTAGTGCTGATTGCTTAGCTTATTTTTAATCGTTTCGAACAGGAATCGCGTTACTATGAACGGGAATCTGACCTAGAATTGAAAAAGACGAGATGTTTGTGTATCGTTTTTCCTTTGATTACATAATGAGAATCGATTTTTTGTGTGATGGATATTTTCAAATTGACTGCTTTAGTTTATATAATGCATTTCAAAAGAGTAAATTAGTAATAATAAAAATTATTCAATGAGCATTAACATAAAAATCGTAATCCACTATTGATTAGTATATTACTTTTTGACATGATAATGCAAAGATAGCTTCTTGTAAAATTGTGGATATTTTTATTACTTACAAAGGCAAAACAAAACATTCTGAAGATAAACTTCATAACTTGCTATGATTCAGTTATTTTTACAGAGTAATTTGTTAGTCTACACAGAGAGAAAAAAAGGTTAGTGGAGAGAAGGTAGAAATAATTATAACATTTCATAATAGTACAATTAACATCGTGAAAACTTGTAGTTGATAGTATTTTATTTTTATAACTCACAATATTGTAAAATATAACATACAATACTTACATTTTATGATGATTAGTAGTTATTTTCGTTTAATCACTTTTGCTAAGTCTATTTTTCTAGTCAAGAATATTTCGAGTGACTATTTAACTGTAAAGCTACGGTACATTTGAGGTTATGTGCTATGCTGCATATTTAAGTATCGGGAAATAGTAAACGGAACAATGTTTTTGTTTTGTTTTACTATGGAAATGGTTAATTTAACCATTTTTTATAATCACGTATTTTACTTTTCTAAAATGGTTCCGTTAACCTTTTTCCTTCTCTCTGCCTGTGTATAGCCCGAGTAGAAATTTATTAGGGCGCTGATAAGGGCCTGACCAAAAGTGTTACACCCTGGTCAGGGCCTGAACAAATTTCTGCTCGGGAGGCAACATGGTCACATTCAGATATAGATGGTCAATATTTTGTTGATAAGATTTTAAGCTTGAAACAACCAATAGTCTGTTTTTTTGTTTTATATTTTTTATAGAATTTTTTTAAGGTATATAAATTAAACCGGAAGGGTTAAAATTTGGATTTACATTTTCTTGAAGATAAGGCATGTTTTGTTCTCTGCATTTTAGTATTTTACTGTTTGAAAGTTTCCAAAAAAGGCTTGAAAATTTTCTGATTTCCTATAATCGTTGGTACTTATTATAAAAAATAATCTTTTGGAGATTTACGTCAAATTTAAATTGATTTTGGTGGGTTTCTAGACCGCGCGTAATTAAATTTTGGTCCTATTGCAGAAATCTTTTGAATTTCAAATCACTTCTGTTTTCTTAGCTTTTACTATAATTTACTGCAAAAATGTAAGGATTTTTTATGACACATGTTCTAATTTAATTCAGGACAAAATGTAACTGTAACATATACTTCGTTCGATATCAAATGGTTTCTTTACAACCCTAGGTTGTAAACTTCCGGAAAATCTAAATACATACGTTAATAACTTATTCAATGAATTCGCATGAAACTCTTGGGGCGGGTCGAAAAACCGACAAAACAAAAAACCGACGTTCGAAAAGCCGACAATCAAAATACCGACACGTCAAAAAAGGATAGTCCGCTTGTCGATGTGTCTATTTTTTTATGTGTCGGCTTTTCGACTGTCGGTTTTTTAATTGTCGGCTTTTTGATTTATCGGTTTTTTTACCTGTCGGCTTTTTGATTTGTCGGTTTTTCGACCCGCACCCAAACTCGTTACCCGAAAGGTTCGTGGGGTCGCTGATTATGAATCTGTCATCAGTTTTTGAAAATTCAAAATGGTGGGTCGAGTATGGTGGACATTTCATTATTCGGTGGTATTATTTACATTCAATCGTACTGAACTTAAACACGTAATCGTATTTATGTATAAAGACGGTTCAGTACAATACAATAAAGTGGTTTTAGAAGATGTCCCACAATATCTTTTACAGATATTTTTATTTCAAACATTTTAGACCACTTTTATTTGGTCCATTTAGAACAGATAAAGTTGACAATATTATTCAACTGATAATATATTCAAGTCGTCAACGAATTTCTGATTGTTCTGAACCCGAGAGGATGGATAGGTGCTGCAAGTAGGAAGCTTGCAGCATTACCGTTTGTGGCAGTCGAGCGTGATCATCCTGAATAGACGTGCTGAAGGTGAATGCAGCGTGGAGCTTGGTTAATAAGGTGAATAATCTGGAAAGCTCCGTGCTCATCTCCGTCGAGTCGGACGAATCGATAAAGACTACCTTTGCTTGGTGCGATCCCCGCAAAATCTTCGAACCTGGGGTGTGCGCGAAACTTCTTTCCCGTCTTGAAAGCTCGTCCCGAAACGAATATCACCAACAGCGCTAACTAGGACATCGTCTTTTAATATTTTACCAGCAAAATTTGTTCGCCTTTGACGTCGTCACATAAAAAAAAACGTTCACGAGTTCAAGATGTCAGCCTTTCGGCCACTCGTCTTTAAAAATACCCAGAAAAATGATGCAAAAATAATGTAACGACAATTACCACTGTTTTACTTATTCATCTTGTCAGTTCAAATTTAGTATGGATGTATGTACTGGCCTACGAGCTTTTATCACCTGAGGGTAACGCTGAGGTTTCCTAAGAGCGTTTTGATGTTAAGTATCTCAGATGATCAAAAGTTTGTCTCAGGTGTGTTTCATAGTTGTACAAAAATTTATTGTGACTAAAGGATTTTTATTGTTATTGGATAAAGAAATTTTGTTACAATTTTTTATTATTGTTTGCAATGTACGATGAAGGGTCTTATAGTATTTTCAGGGTATTCAAATTTTACACACTTTTAACCTTCGCCGGTCACAGCTCCTAAAAATACTAAGAATGACACACGGGGTCTACCGGACTCCAATGCTTAAAATTGTTCCTGTATTAGAAGAGTAAGTCGTAGCAAGTTAAAAAAATTGTGACACGTTATTCAACCATCCAAAATTATGACCACATTGTTCAATTTGCATAAGTTTGCATCTACCATAGTAAAGAAAATTGCAACTAAAAAAAAGTGAAGAAAATGACTTAAAAAATCATAACTTATTATATTTTCAATATTTTTTAATGAAATTTTCTGGACGTACTTTGCACATTGCGGTCTTGTAGAAAAAAATAGTATATTGATGTAAAATTTAAAAAGGTATTTATTTAGACGAATGAAGTGCATAATCTTTAAAAAATAAAATACATAATTTTTACCTACATACTTTGTTTATTTATACATAATTTTCAAATATAAGATATACAACTGAACAACTATTTATACTACATGAATCATGAAATAAAAGCTTTTTTACTTTCTTCAAAGTATACACCGTAGTCACACTGGGGTCCGCTGGACCGCGCCACGAAATCGACTAACTTTTGTAACGTACCACGAGTATACTGACGTTTGTCAGACAACGACATTACCAGAAATTCATTGGTAGTACTTTAAATTTCCGATAAGTGTTCCAATATTTCCAAACTAAATCTAATAAAGCAAATTATTTACCTTTAAATTCATCCTGGGGTCTGCTGGACCCCTAGTGACCGTCGAAGGTTAAACTCATTTTTTGTTGCAACAATAACGTTAAATAATTATTTTTTGCTTGCTCTTATCAACGCATATTCTTCATAAATGAAAAAGAAAGTTTTTAAAAAAATGTTAAAGCCAAATTGTCGATTTTAAATTTAAAAAATTCATATATTTAATCGTAATTAATTACAAATTTAGATGTTAACATTGATCTTGACGGTACTGAATCAGCACATTGTAACGTTAATTAAGTACCATATAATCAATTCACGAACTACCAGCAAGCGTCGGCCACCCATCAGTCAGTCTAACCGTAAATTGCGACGCGATTGCCGGATTGTTGCTGCGCAAATCATTGCAACACAAGCAGAATATATAAAAGGGAAAGCGACGGATTTTTGAAAAATTGACGACTCACTGACAGGTCGGCGATTGCTACTCGATGAAATGCTACTAACGCCATACGGTACGAAAAAATCGCGATTCTTTCAGTCCAACTTGGTTTATTTTGCCGTCAGTATCCACGACAACCATGCAAATGCCGCCCGGCAAACTTTCGCGTAAAGTCGTCGTCAGCGTTACCGTCCTTAACGACAAATATTTCAAAGCATTTTCGATTAATCTGGACGGAATTTGCAAATTTTCCTGGCATATGTCGTACGGGACCTGAAATACGTCCGGGAAATACGTGTCGTATACGAAGAAATACATGACTTCGAAAAAGAAGTGGAAAACGTTAAATGTTGGGTCGAAGTCGGCAAGATCTGCACGACGAGGTAATTCCAAATTCATTTTTCTTTAGGAAATCTGCATAAATGTGCCAGAAATAATTTTTGAGAATTGTGTGAACACGAATAGTTTTGGAAAAATAATCGTTTATAGCATTTTTTTACAGCTATCATCATTTTTGAAGGGCATAAATATCGATTTGTTACCCGGTTCGTTTACAATAAGGCGACTTAGTTACGTGCAGAAGACGCCATAAAATAAACAAAGAGATTCATGTTACGGGTTTTATTTGTATTTCAACAAAATTGACGAACTATTAAAAATGTTTTTTATTATCATTTGTTTGTTCATATTTCTATTGTAAAGTTGAAAAACATGAACAGTTTTCAAATTTGTGTAATCTAGTGTAGTGATTTTTACTAGTGTTTTGTAGCCTAAAATATAATAAATTTAAAAACATGAATTTCTATTTTACGTTTGGGAATATACATATGAGGTATTATATGTACCATCCACCATTTTTATTTTTATTCCTTTATTGTATATGCATCAAGACCGTGAAAATTGAAATACCTGCTTTTCTTAATACAGTGCCCCCCCCCCCAATATTTGCGTCGTCCGTCTTGTCTGTCCTTTTCCTAACCCTCCCAATATTTCCCTAGTGAGGGGAAAAAATTTTCCCCCACTCCGCCGACATACAGTTACAGAAGGCGCATGCGTGATGTCGTCACATAATTACCGCTCCGTGAGAAGTGGTGGGGTACAGCAATCGAGGGGTAAGGCAAATATTGGGATGGACCTAGTGGAAAATATTAGGGGTTAGCAAATACTGGGAATGCAAATATTGAGGGGACTACTCTAAATACAATTATATATAAATTTTCGTGTTTTTATATTTTACAACACTTTATTCAACGTTCAAATGATTTTTCTAATTGTCAGTTGAAGGACGAACATTTTTATCGAACTAGTTTTAGTGCAACATTCGAAATCGTTAACATTTGAATAATATATTTACGAATCTGAATATTGAAATGTTTTTGTGTTAGCTGAAACCTCTTAAAATGAATACAGAGATTTATTGTAAGCACAAAATACCACGTTCCCATTTTTCTTCCCGTCATCTGTCATTGAAGTAATATTTAAAGTAAACTTGAAAGTAACGTAGTGTGCATTATTAATATTTCTGAGACATCCTCTTCAGTGAGCTGCATTCAGTTTCGCCGTTAAGCTTTTTTTTTAAGTGCGTACTTAAAGGACTGAAGAACCATTATACTCAATTTCCCGTTCAGCAATAGTCAACGTGCTTTCGACTTCTGATTTCTTCGAACGTTTCTGTTTCTGTCAAATCTAAACCATTCAATCTCGTTGTGAATTTTCTATGTAAAAGAAGAAATTTATGAAAATATATTTTGTTGCTGCGTTAACGTACAGTTACGTACAACAGAAAAGTTATGATTGTTTGCACCGAGTGACTCTGACAACGTTAAAATCAATGTTAAAATTCGAAATCGTAAAATAACATTGTTTTTTAATAGATTCACGTTTGTTATATCACTACAAATACTTGTGTGAAACTATCTAGTTATTTGTATGACTTTTAATGATCGGTAAAAATGCAGTTTTTCCGGAAATTTGAAAAAATTAGTTCTGCTTCAGTTTAAGGCTACCATATCGCAAACAGTGCAAGGTATGAAAAATACACTAAATTCGAAATTTCCTACAAATAATTGGGTGTTAGTTTATTGGTCTAAAGTTAATATTTTAGTCACGAATAACGCTAGAATTTCATCTTACAAGTTCAAATTGGATGTGCTATAAGTTCCGATGACTTATACTCGTGACTAAACTGTTAACTTTAGACCAGTTCTCTCGCTGATATTTTTGAAGGGAATTTTTGTGCTCTATAAAAAAAGGTTTATTTTACTTTTTGCATATCTTTCAGTTTTCGTTAGGGAGGCCTTGAAATGAATCGGTACAAATTTTACAAATTTCCCAAAGGCTCCTGCTCTTTTATTGGGGTTTACAAATAATATAAATTACCAAAGAGTCTAATACTTATGCACCAATATTTATAGTGATATAACGAACATGAATTTATTAAAAAAATTGTTATTAATGATTTTGTGCTTTAATCTTGGTTTTATATTCGTTTTTCTCCAGCTGAAACAAGTAATCATTTGTCATCCAAATTTTGTTTTGTTTCAGTATTAATGGAAAAAAGATTGTATCTCATTTTATACTATAAAATTAAATATTACACCTTAATATGTTCTTGCTCTCTTGTTGGATATTTCAATGTTCCTGGAATATTTCCAAAGTTGGACATTTCAATGTTCCTGGAATGTGGATGGAATATTACTTTGGAATGTTCCCAATGTTCCAAAGGAATATTCCATGAATATGGATGGAATAAAGTGTGCTATTAGGGTGTATCTAATTAATCTCGTAACGGACGTTCCTTCACTTTTCGACGAATATGAACTTCCAAAAATACAATGATCACATTTTTTCATACATACGAGGAAGTCCATTTAGATCTATTAGGACTGTATTTCTTACAAGTACTTGAATGCTCATGACTTCTAATATAAAACGGATGACTTCTTTATGTCCAAACAGAATTTTCCTTTCAATTCTAATATCAGATATACCTAACCAAGTTTTCTTGAATATGACTTCTTTACACAGAAAAAAATAAGTCTTAAATTTGTTACATTTTAAATTAATCATCAGGTGAGGCTTAATTTTAGCCCAAAATTGCGTTAATTTTCTTAAATTCAGTCAGAGTTTTGGCTTAAAGTCTTACTTTCAGTGAGCAAAACTGACTTTTAGACGATATTTTGGCTTAAAACAAGATTTATCGAGCTTATGGCATCTAAGTTAGACGAATCTTATTGCAAACCAAAATATCAGCTCGAAAAGTCAGTTTTGTTGTCTGAAAGTAAGACTTTAAGCTTAAATATTGACTGAATTTAAGATGTAACAATTTTAAGGCTTATTTTTTTCTGTGTACGAAATGCTTATAAAAAGAAAAATAGGAGAAACTAAATTGTTTAGATTACGCTATAATAGATATATATGGTCATAACTAGACTCGACGGTATAGACTTTGTATAATATGCACCATTATATGTCAGATACATTTTAAATTACATGTAATAAGTTTCATTATACGTTAACGATGTGAAATAATATTACGCAAATGATTAAACCCAGCTCTTTTCAGTTATTTCATGCGCAAAATACTAAAATATTAATTTTTTTAGTACTATTGGAAAATGCATGCAAACTCTGTTGATGAATCGCTAAAAGAGATTATACTGTCGCGTCGCTCTAAATCGAATTATTTCTGAAGGTTTAACTCGAGACAAGTTGGGCTTGATTTAAAAACTCGTTTAATACATTCATACCTAATGAAGGTAATATACATTCAGAGTGTAATTAGCAACTAAATTTCCTTGATTATTTACTTTTTAATTTCTGTGTCAAAATTTATCTCTAAATTTATTTGTAAAAAATTGAAAAAAAACGTGCATAGACCTGTTTGAACATTTCTAAGCTTTGCTACTCATTTTTCCATCTTACCTGTCAGCATCATTTCGACTGTCCAATTAAGGAGATTATGAAATTTATTTTTAAAGAAACTTAAAAATTGTCGATCAAAACTTATAAATGTATGAGAAATTTTCCCCCCCCCCCCCCCGATGTCCCTGGATTATTCTTCTGATCCCCGATATGTTTTCTGAATTTTTTAAAGATTTCTTACAATCTTATAAGATCTATAATCTTGAAAAGGCATTTTTTACGTTTCTTTCAAAAATTACTTCTGTAATGTTCCTGATAACGGTAGCTAAACAGTGTATCTGGAAATATGGAAAATGGGAAGTTAATTAGAAAACTAAAAAATGGACAACTCCTATTGATGTCAAACCTTTAAAATTTCACAATTAATTTTTAATTAAAATAGTAGAGGAATTAGGAAACGAAATATTTAAGTAAATTATTCAACTACTGTGAAAACTATTTCCCTTCGTAATAAATAAATTTCAACTATGTAATTACTAAAAGTTACTTGACAAAAATAAAATTTATAAGATTAATCAATTAATTTTGCAGATTCGCGTGAATATCTATTTAAATAAATGTTTACTTTTGATGAAGTATCATTTTTTGTATTAGTTAATTTTGAATACTAATGACAATAAATCTTCTGAACGTTCAAATATTTGTTGAAACACTTGCTGAAAAGAAATACTTGAAAATCGCATTTTTATTCTTGTACTGTAGCTTAAGCCCTTAAATTATGTTAATCTATTAACCTTGATCCCTTAACTTAATTAAATCATTTTAATTAAACAACTTTAGCTTTGATAAATGGTGCTATAATGTGTAGTCCACTAAACCATTTTAATACAGATTAATGACACCAACCCTTAAAATCTAAAAATAGCTTAGTCAGGCCTAAAACTGACTACCAAATGTACGAAAGTAACCTGTATATTTCAAAAGTCTCAACAAGCATTCTGCAACTTGTATCGCTTTTACTTTTTGCAAAACTAGATTGATGATTGATCAACGTGTTGCCATTTAAAGTAAAGCACCGGGTATTATGTAGGACGACCGTTTCACACGAACGCAAAGTCGTCTAGACTCTAGACAGTAGGCAATATCCATAATACGATGAAACATATTAGGTATATCGAGCGCTACTTTGTAGATTGACGTCGAGGTAACACTGGCAATTTTCCGCGTAGGTGGATTATTAAAACAAAATTTTAAATTAATTGCTTGAAAGCGGTTTTTTTTATAACAGGTTCTATTTTATTTATGTCGTGAATGTTGCAAATAATAAATTAAATAAAATTTTCTTTTCATATTTATCAGTATCAATATAATAAAAATAAATAAAGAACAAATACATTTATATTATTTATTAAGAATCGATTTTTTGGGAACACCTCAAAAACCCGAATTTCAAAAATCCGAAACATTGAAAAATCGACATTTAAAAAGCTGACATTGTTGTTTTCATGAATATTACAGCTTTATGACTCATTGGCTTTTTGACTGTCATCGTTTTTTGAGTGTCGGCATTTTGAATGTCGATTTTTGAATATTTCGGATTTTTGAGGTGTTCCCGATTTTTTTATTTTTAATAAAAAATGAGGACCGATTTTTAATAGAAAATGAGACTGAACACTACATTACTGGTCCAATAATCGCCGAACTGTGCATGATCATCATCAATCAACAATTTTTGCCACTTTAAAAACAATTAAGGGCATTAAAACTTGCTAGTGTCTGGAACGGGTCTAGTTAAACTAGTCTCATTTTCATAGTTATATCTTTTTATTAAACTTGTTACCAAAAAATGGGATGAATAAAAAATTTAATTAAAATACAAATTTCACGATAAAAAATATTCTCACGGCACATATTTTTCAACCTCGAATATTACTTTCTTACATACTCTCAAATCACACCCTTCCACTTGACCTCATTGTTATGATTTACGTTATTCGTTTTTCTACAAATTTTTAGAGCTTTTCTCCAGTAAAATACTTTAAAAGCTCGTATGTGTACCCTGACAATTAAACATATAAATTTTCTTTTTTCTTACAACGGATGGTCTAGTCTGATCTTTCATAACTTTCAACAGATGTGCCTAGCGTTGCGTAACTTAGCAATTTCATCCACAGCATTAACTCCCAAAACATTTTAGTTTCAACCAAAGACGATGTCAATAAGTGTTAAAACTTGGGGAGCTTTAAAAACTTTCGACGAACTTGACCGAGTTAACCAGCTGACGTTTATGAGGGAATTTTCTGCCGCCATTCGTCGTGGTGACGTATATATACATGTGTGCCGTGATTTTATTCGTGAACGAGGATTACACGAGGGTATGCGGGATTGTGCGAAGCTTTTTCGAAATTGGGTCAACGCGGAAAAGGAGGAATATAACAATCGATACGAGCGGTAAAACCGGATAGGGCACTTGATGCAATTCGGACGTATTGCGGGTTTCCTACGTCGTTTATGGGATGATTATAAAGTTTATCCGTGTACATTCAAAGAATGTAATCCAAAAACATCCAACATTTATTTAGAGCTATAAACACAATTAATTTAAAAAATGTGTGAAAATGTGGTGAAAATTCGTTATGCTTTATTAAGGATCCCTTATCAAAATTGAAAAAATATACTTAACTCCTAATCAGCATGAACTACACGATAGAAAATATGGGTGCACCTCAAAAACCCGAAAAATAATAAAACAGACACTTCAAAAACCCAACATTCAAAAACCAGACATTTAAAAATTCAGACGTTCAAACAATTTCAAAGTACAGAGACACCTCCGATTGGTGCGTTCACTACATAAAAAAATCATCTTGGTTCGCCGCCCTTGAGGTCTTACTGAAAGGTTATTTCAAGGTCAAAAATGTTTGACCAAGGGATTAATTTTGTAGGTTACTTGAAGGTCAACCTCGGTTTATTTATAAGGCACAGTTAGTAGTCAATCATTAATTACATTTTCAGAATGTGTACAGTTTGAAATGTCTGGGTTTTTAATGTTGGGTTTTTGATGTGTCTGTTTTGTGATTTGTCGGGTTTTTGAGGTGCACCAAAAAATATTTACGCAGCAGAATTGGTCTGGAAAATGTATTATCTTAGGGCGTAGTTTCCCGACAGACTTCAAACAAAAACGTATTCTTACTTACCTTGGAAAAATGTTCATTGATCGCAATTTAATATCTTAAAACATGAAATTATAACATTTTAAATTTTAGCTGAATTCAAGCCGTTCAGGAATTCAAGATTCAAAATGACAGATCCATGGTGCATATAAATATAAAATTATAAACGAAATTAATTGCGGTTTTCAAAGTTCAGACGTTAACCACAAATCACTCTGCTTATTATAATTTATTAAATATTTAAAAAATTTTGATGCGAATTTTGAATTTCCGAAATTATATTTGAAATTGAGTAAGTTTGTCAAAAACACCTAAGTAGGCCGCATAGTAAGGTATTTGCCAAAAAGTACAGCGTTTTTATTCCAAAAATGTTATTATTGAAAATGATAAAGGAAAATTTTGCTTATTATCTTACTGATTTTAAACATTTTAATTCAAGGGAATAGGAAAAAATGTTGAAATTTAGTAAGTGTTAAAAGTTATTGACAGTAATTAAAATCCCGTTTACAATTGAATTGTCAATTTCATAAATTTGACATTAATCCTCGCCTATAGGAGTTGTTTACGGACGTATAGAACAAACAATTTAATATACGGTTTACAAACGAAAGAATCGATAATATTAACAATATAGTGGTAGGTAGTTATAAGCCACGTGTTGTTTTAAGATAATGTAGTCGAAAGTCAAAGAATTATATTAGCAGTGAAATTCAAACGATATCGAAGAGCGTACTTTATAAACTGTTTTTTTTTTTAAATTAAATGTGAAAAATGTTATGTAATAACTCAGTATAGATACTTTTTGTACTCTGCCGTACAGAAGAGCAATAAATTGTTGAATGTCAGTTCGTTACTGTAGTAGCAATTATTCAGTTACATTCAATGAATCATAAAAAGAGCAAAAAAAATATTTGAATAAAATGATATGTTTACGCGTTGGTGATTTATTTTCATACAGAGAGGTAGTAGTCGGCAGATGGTCAAATAAATATAACTCATTGAATTTGTACAAAATTATATAATTTTTAAAAAATACATCATTTTAGTATGTACGATAAAATTTGTTCAATGAAATTTTGAATATCAATATAAATTAAAAGTAATAACTACATTAATAAATCAATAAAGTAAAAAAATGAATTTTGACTAATACATTGACCGTTCTCCTTGGAGAGAAGTTAATATAATCGATATGATATTCCCCTCAATATTTGAGAATCATTGATTCTTCTGATTAATTTCAATATTTGGCATGAGGTCACAGACTTCCATTTTTTGCATACCTTATATTTGTATTTTGTCTATTCCGAAAATATGGACAAAAACGTAGTATTTTTATACTAACATTGTATTGATACTATTTTACAGTATTTTAGTTATTATTGACACTAGAATGATACATTTCAACACAATGCAAATTTTACTCAAATTTAATTTATTCAAAAATGACAATTATTCATGGCATCCATAATTGTTAACAGCCACGATGTAGCGGATGTCTTCTCGAGTTTCATTTTCTCATCCGTTAATTGGGGCGGGAAAAATCGTTAATATCCCAGCAGTGACCTGGGATGGCTGGCATTTTGTATTATTTTACAACGTATAAAGTACGCAAACTAATTGTGACCTTAATATTATAAATACATCGACGATGAAAATAGTCGTTAAAAGACACGCAAATATGAAGTGAGGTATTTTCAGGTCACAGTGAGATTTGTATTTTTATTGTGTGTTGGAGAGTATTTCCGGATTACAGTAAGACACTCGATGGCAGATTTGAAAGCTTTGTAGCGTCCATCACTGAAAACATGAGGAACGCTGACTTGGGCTGACCTCATTTTTCAGACCAAGTTGCTCGCGCTCTCAGCAAACGGTTCTGAGGACTTTATAAACACCCGGTGATATATGCCTTTAGTAAACGGGGTTTCATGGCATCGTTTAGTTTATGATTTAAAGCTGCATGTAAATTTCCACATTCGATTTAAATACCGTTTCGATGTTAAAAGGCGTATTACTTGTACGAATGTTTTATGGTGGCTTTTTATGATTAAAACGAGGTAAAGATCGTTTCAAACGCACTGAAGACCAAGTAGTGTGCTGATGATTCTAATTCTGTATAAGACCTTGGCTACAACAACAACATTATGTAGATAATTTAAAGTTAATACTCCATTCAGGATCTTATTCATAAAAAGAACCAGACTGATGTCTGAATTAAGAAACATCTAAGCTCGCATCGACCATTTTAAAAATAACTAAACAACAATCTTCCAAATCATCCTTTTCTATAATACTAAGTTTCATTTTATAAAAGATTTTTTTACATGTCATAGCATTTTTCAAATTAATTAAATCGTTATGTAAATTGTGATGATCATCATGAATGCATCTATATCTTCGGGAATTTAATTTGTGTTAACGACTATACAAGAGATTATTTCAATATAAATTCAATGAATTATCCCTGACTTGATTCGACTTGTTTTAGGAAAATTTAAGTCAGCTTCAAGTGGAACAAAACCTTAAATGCTCTTTAATTTTGACGTAATTAATTGACAGCTAAATAAGTTAAGCCTTCTATTGAATTCAATTTCACTACAAGGTCACACTGGTCCAAAAGTAAACCGTTTCAATAGCGTATTAACTGCTACTAACGAGCAGGTAATAGCATCTGATAATTCTGTTTTAACGAAACTAACAGTTTAAACACAATTTCAATTAATTAACCTTAACAAATTTTATTTAACAAATGTTTGGTCATTATTGAACCTAGTTTTCATGGACATTTATGTCTTTAAGAAAGGATTTAACTACCTACGGGTACTTGAGGCTCTCATTTCCAATAAACAATTTCTGATCATTTGAATTGTTTGCCACGATGCAAGGTCAATTAACTTTTAAAAATCCAATGTGGGCTTTGTGCCAACTACTTTTACGTTAAATTTTAGATTATCTGGCATCATTAAGCTTTTCCCGTTCCAGCGGTGTGCATGATTGAATGGACGTGTTTCCGTTCTGTCTACCGGAGAAACGAAGTGTTGAAGCCCGACAATGCATTACGCAAAGAGCTAAATGATGTTAGTTTCTTTAAGGATAAATTTGGTGCACAGTTCATTTTGCCAAAACGATTACAATAATTAACCTGAAAATATGATTCTTATGAATTGAGTTAACTTTTGTTATCTAGAAATATATATTTTCAACAACTTATATGTCCAATTATGCAAAATTATCATTCATTTTTAATAGTGCGATTTTTCCAACTTTCATAAATCTTCTTAGTATTTTATTTCGGCTAATTTATTGATAAGAACAATGATGTATCTGCGTAAGAACGAAACTTACGAAAGATGTGTCCATATCATACTATTCAAATAGTAGCGACAACTATCGTTTTATAGTCTATTAAAATTTACGTGACGGCATGAATAGTCAGTTCCTTACCAATCAAATACATCAGAAAGTTGAGAGCATTAGCTAACATCTTCAATTTATACATTAGAATTTTTATTTTTCTTCGTTGGATCATCTAGTTCGGTTGTACTCGAAATTAGTTTTTGCTAAATGGATTCTGCGCTTAATTTAGCTGCAACTCTAAACGTGTGTCGCATCAATGATATTCTCACCGAATAATAGAACCACAACTCATGAATAAAGATTTTGATTAATTTCTGCATTAATATTAATGTCGTGGAAGATTGTTTTTCGATGCAAACGATATTTCATACTCGATTAAGCATCGAAAACAATTGGAAATATCATTGTAGTTATTAAACAGAACCTCGTGTTTATTGAGAAATTTATATGGACTCTCTATGTAGGAATTAGTTAATAACTCATGAATAAGAGAAAGATATTAATTAAATTAGTAATTCTTCTATATTTAAAGTGTTAAACTAGTCTATAGGTATGCGATGTTACACTTATAAATTGAATATCCGAATATTACAAATACTGTGGGAAATTGAATTTCACACATGGAACTTAAATTCCTTTTCGTTAGTTAACTTCAATTTTTAATTAAAGGCAGTAAAAATACCCTTTCTGACATACTGTACAGTGGTCATACATAATTTATATTACCCTATTCGAATTGATGTACTGTTGTTACAACAGCAATAATACTAGATCTATCTAGATCGCAAGTTTCGGAGAAAAATCGAACATACGTGCGATCCAGGCCATTATGTCGCTTATCACAGCTATTTTTCTTCCAATAGATTACTTTCTTTGATACTTCAAAACTGCATTATGCGTCTTTGTACCAAGATTCGAAAAATACGAGTAAGTCATAAATCACATATCGTGAATCCATAACCCCAAGAATAGCTTCTAAAATTTATTTTTTGGAGGAAATAACCAGCATAACGATAAAAATGGTGAAATTGCGAAAACTGGGGAAACAGCTGTTTTATGGTTACGTGCTAGCGGAATGAGGCTATTGGTTTTCTGTATGTCCTCAAATATCATGAACCCCGCGTAAAACAGATAACTGAGCTTTCATACCTTAGAGTGTATATGTTCTCATATTACGGGTCAGGAAATTGCTGTTATTGTTATATCACTAGTTTCATATTTTTTTTGTTTAATCTCGTTTCCAAAAGGTAAGAATTAATAAATATCACCCTAGGTTGAAGGTTTCAGACAATCCAATAAAGGAACTAATAATACTCTTAGATATCATCACGAATCCTATACTTGGATTTAGAGATTTCTCAAATGGCGGTGTCAACCTGGCGGTTATCTGGATGATAATTTCAATTTGTGCCAGTGATAATAATATCTTATTTTGAGTGAGATTTTGAGTGTGTCTCTTGTAACTAATATTTTCAATGTATTGACCGCGTCAATTTAAAAAAAAACGAAAGAAATTTTCATTTCGATAAGTACTGCTCATTGGATATTAGAATATCAGGAGGATTATCTTATTAGCATATGTATTTCATAAATCTAAATTAAGCACCGAATTGTAATTAAGAATTTCGAATCTCTCCAAGTTTTTATTCATTTTTCTGTTGGATTGCCCAGAATCTTCAACATGACAAATCCTTAAATAAACTCAAGTAACGCTTCTTAGTACCAAAATGCTGTTTCATTGCTATCAATTGAACTCGAATTAACTATAGTTGTGTATTGTTTTGTGTTCCCTATGGAACATAACCAATAAGCAACATTTCAGGGACTCACATGTGTATATTGTCGATTAACCGAACGGTTGGCTTATAGAAACCGAATGCTTTTATTCTGAAAACTGATATCATTCTTTACTTACAACTGAAATTAGGTTCAACTACATTCGATTAGTCAGAAAATATTAGATTGCTTCTATTTACTTTCAAGCAAGATTTGATTGACGTTCCTGGTTTTAACTATTTATTTCTGTGTATAAGGAAATTACTTATACTCCCACTATTATGATGCCATAAGCTATCTAATGATAACCCTTTTATATGAAATATTCGTCAATGCAATAACCTGATACCTTCTCCTAAGTTACATAAAGACTACTACAATATATCACGTCACTTTAACAAGCCTTAATTCATTGATCAGGGTAGCCATAGTATAACAAGACCTACAGTCTGTAATATCAAGGATTAAATAAATTGTGCAAAACTTGGTATTACAAACAAGCTGCGCGTACAATCCACTTATTATCGTACACTATCGGGAGGTACATAATCAAGGTATTGTAATTGGATCGTTCATTAATTCCTAGTAAGGTATAATCGATACGATACTCTTGTCCACCGCAGCAAAATTTCTACGCTTTGTCTTTCCGGGTCGTACGCTCTGAAATCGAGTCGATATCAAACGGAATAATAATTAGGAGCTTTATCAGTTTCATATTTGCATCCGCGAAAACGGCGCTTTTTAATTAATGCAAGGCATACTTGACCTTCGACCTTGACATGAAAAATACAAAAGAATTAGCGCATGCGGGGAAGTAGAGCGAAAGCTGCCTTAAATCGGGCAGCGCCTACGCAAATGCCACGGCGGCGCTTTTCGTATGTGTCGCGTCTCGGGTAAGCTTTTTTCCGAGCTTTTCCGCCGATTTCGTCAGAGAAAGCTTCGAATTGAGTTGCCAGCTAGATGCTGGCTTACAGGTCGCTGCTGCGGAAACTGCTGCAGGGGGGACATTTCGTCCGGGGCCGTAGGGGGCTATATGCGTTCTGAATACAATGCGGGATGTACGACAATGAGCTCGTCAGCCAAACGCGCACAATCGACCCGCGAGTTTCCCATTATCTCTCGCTCTCTTTCCAACAGTCCGTTTTCCTCCGCCTCGATTGCGATCCTTAGGGATCTACGTGGAGTTCGCCCTACATCCAGGTATCTAATAACTGTATAACCTAATTTACCTCATTCGCTTACCATTCTCAAGCTTCCGTGCGGTGCCTATTGATGAGGATTTTTTACGTTCTTCATTTAGTCTGATAATATTAATTTTGGAAATCGTTTGTTTGCAGGCTATTTTTGCATTTTTTGAAGTCGTAATAAATATCATGTAGTCATTCTAAATTTGGCTGTAGGACACAGTGCCAATCTGACCAATTTCGTTTCTTGGTGAGATCTCCAATTGTTATAAAGTGATGTTAAAAACCCTAGTAGAAATCCATCTTAAAATATCCAGGCGCGAGGTTGGCCCTATCTGGCGTCCCGATGTATAAACAGGCGCGAGACAGGGCCTTTATAGAATCTGTATATTGTGAGACAGATTTCTACTAGGGAAGTAGCAGTGAAAATATCATCAAAAGAAACTGTCAATTTTTAACTATTTTTATTTCTAAATTGGTCATTGTTTACAAAGCGAAATTTCAATGGAAGACCAAATGAATTTTAACACATAACTTTATTTAAAATTTGTCAAAAATCAAGTTCTTGGTATTACGGTTCTTTTACTACAATAAAATAACATTATAAAGCTAAATTAAAATATTGGGTTGTTTAAAACATAAATTAAATTAAATTATGTCAACCACTAAATATGAAAAAAATGTGTGTAAATAACCGACAGGTCTTCTATGGGGCTCTGTGGTCTTACTGATGAGTCCACATAGGAGAACCGGGATGAAACGTGTATTTTAGCAATAAACATATAGTTCTACATATTATCGCTAGAGGGATGCAGAATCTGATAGTGGTCGAGTTATTACTTTTTCATATATGCAGTCCGAAGAAATGAAAAGTTCTGTTTGCGATAATAATACACAAACCGGTTATTTACCCACACTTTTTTCATATTTAGCGGTTGACATCAACAACCCAATAATTTAATTTATCTTTATAATGTTATTTTATTGTAGTAAAAGAACCGTAAAACCAAGAACTTGATTTTTTACAAATTTTAATTTCAAGCGGTTAATATATATAACTTTATTTACTTATTCATTAATCACTTTTACACAAAATTTCCTGTAGGCAATCGCACACCCTATCAACATATGACACTACATTACCGATGGTAGAGAACGTCGTTCGGTATAATCGATTCAGAACGCGCATCCACTTGCGGGAATAATTGGGTATGCTATTCCATACAACGCACGTGTCCAACGTGGCACGTGCGCCACTGCTCGGTGGGTGTTGAATAAGTTAGTTTTTCAAGACCGTACATCTGAACTTCTTCCTGACGACGCTGCAATTTGTTCGAAATTGCCTCCCTCGCATACTGTGCCATACACAAAGTTACATTATTACTAATTTTACTCATTCAATACGGTGAAAATTTAACTGCTTCAATAGTGACTAGTTTAAATAAATTCATTTTTAACACACCGGGAGTAGAACTTGATTTTGCGCCCTGCAGTGAAATATTCGGGCGTAAATTATCGAGCCCTACGCCCATGGCATTAAAAAAATATCGTATGCAACATGGGCGAAATATCGATCTCCGACGAGTGTGATCGTCACTCTCGCTTCGCTCGCGCTACAAATTTCGCACTCGTTGAAGATCGTTATTTATGCCCTTGTTACATAATATACTATTCTTACATCTAAATCTACAGAAAAAATAGTGAGGTATAAAACGAGTGTCATATTTAGAAACGTTGAATGAAAATAAACTATAGTCTTTCCTACAAGTAAAATTTCATGAGAATATTTTTTGTTTGGATTTTGTACGTGCAGTCCCGAAAATAACGAAATTTACCAGAATTATATTTTGTTTCAAAACAATCCAGACATTATATTAGAACTTGAAAGTAGCAGTTAGAATGGAAGTGAATAAATCATTCATATTCGTACTTTGCAGGAACTACAAAAATAATTCACATTTTTTATTTGAGCATTGTATTCCAGATCGTTGTTTATTGAGATTATATCAAATTCATTCAGAAGCTTAGATTACACGAGGATACCATATTTTGAATTGTCATCGTTTTTCATACAAACAGATTAAGTTCACAGAATGACGTAATGCTCTAAAGCTTTCAATGACTTCATTATCATTTGATTCATAGCAAAGAGAAGAACATGGTAATCCGAATTCGGTAGGTAAGCGTGTATTCAAATATTTGAAGGATAACTTTAAATGATTAACGTACTATAATAGGTACAAGAAACATTGAAAATAAATTTAAATCGCATATTTCTATTTTATAAACATTATTTGCGTATTCTTCAGCGTAAAGATCATTCTAACTTTTTATTTCGGATTCTCACCAAGAAAGATTAAGTTAAGTGGTAAAATTTAAATTGGACATATAATAGTTAAATTTTATTCAGATATTTTTCCATTTGTTACACTTTTATATTGTTATTTTTATTAATGTCTTAATGTCTCTTAAATTTCATTCAATTTAAAATACTACTTGGAATGCAGCTTACGCATTAATGAAAAGGAAATTTGTAATCGTCTAATGATGTCATTGTTCACAAGTGTGAATTAAATCTGAATTATGTAATCAATAATATAATCAATCAAGCAATAAATGCGTTATTATATTAATCAATTAGTTCAATTTTTAATTAGAAAATAGGATACGAATATTTTTTCAATATTAAAATTCGTATAATTTAAAATTAGCCGCGGATTCTTTAAGTTATTAACGCCTAAATATTCCATTTTTATCTGTTTCAAATGTGTTGTTGTGTTGGATTTTATCGCATACTTTTAAAACAGTGCTCGTGAGTCTCCTTGCCGCAAGCGGATTCCCCTTGCGGAAAGAGGAAATAAGCTTACCGCAAGTGGAATAATCCGCTTGATGATACAACAAGAGGAATTTCGCTTGCGGCAAGAGCATTCCGCTTGAGGCAAAAGAACGTTTTAAGAGTGCAACTATACGGTTTAGAGTGTGCTCTTTTAATTCATCTGCCAAAGTTCAACTATTTATTATGAAATTAAACATGGCCATATAAATATAAAGCGAAGGGCAAACACATTTTGTAGAGTACAAATAGTTGTACTATTAATATAAATTTAACAAATTTGTCAAAACTGACATACATCAAATAGCCGCCAGAACAGTAGATAGATAGATAAAATCCCGAGATTTATTCATAAGATTTACAATTTGGACAACAAAATTTAAATGGTAGGTCCAATGTGACAGTTAAAAAAGTGATTGGATTTTTATAAACTACAATATTCAGGTGTTTTAGAAGTCTCTAAGAATGAATCTGATATCCAAATCGAATAATAAATAAAATTTAAAATGAAGATTAAAATATGCATGACGAAAATTATAAATTTATTTCATTTTTTTGAAATTCAGTATGCTGCTCTTTTTGGTGTTGCTAATACAATTTTACCTAATATTGCCGATACTTTTTTCGCGATGCATTTCTTGTCTCTTTCAATTCTAAAACCTTATATCTCATTGAAGCACTCATTAATCGCAGTTCAAACGTGACACCCAGACATGTCTTCGTATTGTCTTAAGTTACTTAATCTTTGAATTACCTATTTTTTAAATTTCTTTAATTTCGACTGTCTCAAATTTCCACTAGCATAATTATCAGGGCTCGAGGAGGTCGAAGGCCTCGATTTACATTGGGAGCAATAGTGCTGGATTACGTTGCACAAGAGCGAAAGAGAAGACGTGAAGGAAAATGTGTCCAAGCGTGGGTGGAGCGTGTGGTCGTTGTCGCTCCGTTCTGTCTTTGGTTGCTTCGCGTGCACCAACTGAAATGAGAGAAGGGAATTGGAACTTTAACACAATCTCTTCATTTTCCTAAGGCGTTGTACTTTTATATAGAATCGTATAAGAATTAATACTATTTTTAATTAGTTGTCTATTAATTTATCTGATCAGTTTGCCTTAATCCATTAAGTTTCAAATTGCTTCAATTTTCTATGAACAATTTTTTTTTGTATATTATATTATACTTATTTTCCAAAAGAAAGTCGGACATATGATATCCGACCTAAAATTTCATGTTTTTCAGAATGTCAACCCAAAATTTATCTAGTTAAATTATATTAAAAAAAGTTAGTAGTAATAGTATAATATTTATTAATACCTTGGACGAAAAGTCCTTAGATATACATTCGACATATAATGCAATAATTTACAATAGAAATATAAAACTAGATGCCTTCGACCCGGGTGCCTACAATTTTGGCTAAATTCGTATTGCAGTTCCCTGACGAAAGGCTGATGCTTCCGGGAATATTCCCATTTTAACACTGCCAGGAAAGAAGGCGGCAGAGGGTAGTTTTAGCATCGTTAGGTTCGAGTAGTTTCTATACATATATTGTAACAATATCTTGTTCCTTAAATAGGGTGAATATGCCAAAGAATGGACGGTTAAGCATTTTTCACACTTTCATCGATTGTAACTTTTGAATTCTTTTATGAAAATTTAATTATGATACCACCATTAGAATTGTTATACTCTGCTCTTTATGACTGTGTAGTTCAATCTTTGATTTTATTTCATTATTAACCTCGTCTTCATACGTTTGTAAAACAATCCGCTAAACCTCAATGAATAAACGGGTTAAATCAAATGGGACGTTTACAGTACCAGTTTTGGATGGCTTTAAAACTTTGCTTTGATTTTACAAAATAATAAACACTGGAAGATCAATAGTACTGTAAATATTGTTTTGAATGTTCAAAGAACATAAAAATATGTATTTTGTTGCATGTTGTGTATCATACATTCATAAGAAATAGAAATATGTAGAAAATCGTCCATTCATTGGTAGTCGTCCATTCATTGGCATATTCACCCTATATTAAAATTGAAAATGAGCATTTTCAAAACTTCGACCCCGACCGCAGATCAGCCGAAGCACTGATAAATGAGCACGTCTTGTTCACACTGATGCTTAAAAAACGCGGTTTAGTCGAGTATTTGACAGGTCGGGTTGCAGGAAATAAATTTTTTTATATGTGGGATACTTCGGTTTCCGTTTTTTACGGCATTATCGTTGATTTTACGAAGAAATGAATACAACCTTTTTTTGTCGAGAATTCGATGTTATTTGTATAAAAGCCTTTGTATAAAATGTGCAAAAGAAATTAATTCCTGCTGTTTAATTTATTCATAATTGTTCTGTCATACATTCAGTTAGTGTTTGTGAATTGCATATATCATTATCTGGTTCTTTAAATACAATGAAAATTGTTCAAAACACATTAAATTGGAGTAATTAATAAAACTGCAAATTTTAACCATCTTAAATAATAAATCAGACAACAATTAGTAGTGCCAATGTGTATTTAAGGGAAATCTGTCCATTAAATAAAAAAACCTAAAACGATCTTTACATTTTTCGAAATATAACTCTTCAGTGGCACAGAATCACGTATGACATGTCTTCATCTACTTTTTGCAGTCATTAGAAGAATTTATCAAAAAGCCCCTGGTATGCAGAAAGAAAAGAATTGAATCGTTCGATTGTAAATGTTTCTTTTCAAAAGGATGCGCGAATGTTTGGTTTGAATAATTCATGATGTAATACTGAACATCCGCTTTACGAAACCTTTCAAACGCGATTTTACCGATGCATTTCTAGAATGCACATTTTTCTTCGTTCAACGTTTCGTACGTAACTTTTTATTGTATTATATGCCCTTTTTGTACAAAGAAGGATAATCTTTCAATTATAACACTGTATTAACGGTATTTTACCAGAATATATAATTATATTTCGGGAATTAAATCAATTTTATTTGAGTAGTGTCAATAAATAATTATTTATTGGTTTTCTTAATATCTATATTTCCTGAATAATTATGTAATAAAAGACGACAGTGAAATTTTGTTATTATTCCCGAAATTATCAAAATTGTTTAAACATGACTCATCGATTTGCGACCAAAAAAAGTCAAGTTTTGGGTAGAACAGGAATTACGTCCTTAATTTGTTAACCGGAGGCTAAAACTTTTGTTCACGCTCTCTGCGAACAATTGTAACTTTCCCAACTTAGCAAGCAAATTTATGATTATTAACTTCCAGAAAGACTTAACCTCTAGGAAAATGTAAAAACGTCGTAAAAGTTTGATCGACCGGCATTCGAGAGAAATACAATTCGAAAATTTAGATAATAATGCCTTCTAGAGACTGATGGACTTACTTTATTATAGCGCAGTAGTAATGTGAATTTTAATACCTAATTTGCATTATCAACTTTATTACATTTAAGACTTTTTAACGTCGATGAGGTCTATTAAAATTGTTCGTTTAATATACTGATGATTTATCCTAGATTAACATTTATTGTAATTGCAAAGATGTACAATCTATGTCGATGGCGCAGAATTACAGTATTTGAAATTTTTACTGATTAAAGCTTACAAATATTAACGATTTCTTAATTATTAATTGCTAAGAAAAGTTTCTCATTGCTAAAACAAAGAAGTACATGTTGGGATTCTAACAGAAAACTTATTTAAAGAATAATATGATTAAGTGAATTTCATATAGTGTGGTAATAATATAGTTAGTAGTTAGTTTATAAACATAAATTTAATTTATGAATAAGTTATCATGTCGTAATTATGTAATTATATTAATTTTTCTTTTCTTTTATGTTTCAGGTAAGTTTCACACGACAAGATCTTAATAGATTGACAAGAAATAATGGGACTAAACGATAAAGATAAGAATTCAACTTTACATTTTTAACGGAACAGGTAAAACTGTTATGAATATTTTAAAGATAATATCTGGAATTTATTTTCCAGTTATTTGATGTTTCATTTTATATGTTTGACTCAAACCGTTCGAGTGTAATCACTTCAATATTGACTGCACCGAAAATATTGTTTCTAAAGTAGTTTTGGCTTTGAAACGGCTGCATATTTCAAAAGAACTTATGACCCTTTTTTTAGAAATTTGCGTTGGTAGGAATTGTAAATAAAATATTATATAACTTTTCAAAAATGGGAAAATTGGAATGATGCCTCAGAAAGCTGCAAATCGACTTATACCCAGTCGTTTAGATGATGTACTTTCTACCTTCATATGAGCATGACCTAAAATGCTAAAGTTCATCTTATGTCGTTACGTAACATTTTGGCTTGAAATGTTATATCATCTTTCATCCCCTTTATGTGGCAGATGATCTCGTATAATCCACATTTTGAAGAAAAATAGTTTTCTTGACAATATTTTTAATATGAGATTGAACTAATATCACTCTCACCTGTATATAGTTTATCGTGATAACTGAATAAAGGAGATTGTAGTACAATGCTTTTAAAATTATTAATATGTTGTAATTACGTGGAACAATTTTGAAACTATACAAAAGAGGCATGATTTATGGTTTAATTGACAGAGTCACTAAATTATTATCCATTGAGTTTCATAAAAAACATTTTAACATCATTAAAAATATTCTATCTCAAAATGGCTACCCCTTAGCATTAATTAATCGGTGTATTAAAAGAAGGTTATAACATCTACGTTCGTATAATATTAACGTAACGAACACTGTGGCGTACTTAATAATATAGTAAGTTCCTTTTATGTAAAGGGGCTTACTGAGAATTTAACTAAAATGTTCAAAACTCTAAACATTCGAGTAGTTGCAACACCTTTCAAAACTAACATCGCCGAAATTAAACCAGCAAAAGATATGTTACCTTTTGGTAAACAAAGTGGGTTGTAATAAATTGTATATAGGACAGACCTAAAGACCCCTCGAGACTAGGCTAAAAGAACACAAAAACAATATTTTTTCCAAAAAAGTGAACAACATTACGGTTTAACAACACACCGATTAGAAACAAGTCACAATTTTGATTACAGTAATACAATAATTCTCGCAAAGGAAAAAAATTGGAAAAAAAGATCGAATCTGGAAAACTTTTTTATCAAAAAAGAGAAAAATACTGTGAATATAAGATTTGAAATATCACAGCTTCCAGAAGTTTATCAGCATTTCGTTAATTAAACGCTTAACCTCATATTATCAAAATTCAAAATGGCAGATCCAATATGGCCGACGGAATTCCAAAAATTTACTTGATGGAAGTGAAATTGGGTACTTGGGGGTTTTCGGGATCACTGATTACGAATCTGACTTCAGATTTTCAAAATTCAAAATGGCGGATCCAAAATGGCCGACGGAATTGAAAAAATTTACTTGATGGAAGTGAAATTGGGTACTTGGGGGTTTTCGGGATCACTGATTACGAATCTGACTTCAGATTTTCAAAATTCAAAATGGCGGATCCAAAATGGCCGACGGAATTGAAAAAATTTACTTGATCGAGGTGAAATTGGGTACTTGGGGGTTTTCGGGATCACTTATTACGAATCTAACCTCAGATATATCTATACTCGGGAGTTTTCGAGATCGTTGATTACGAATCCGGTCGCAGATTTTCAAAATTCAAAATGGCGGATCCAATGTGGCCAACTGAAATGTAGGGTGAATCTGACTTCTTTTTAATTTCGGTCGGCCATTTTGGATCCGCCATTTTGAATTTTGAAAATCTGAGGTCAAATTCGTAATTAACGACCCCGAAAACTCTCGTAACAAATTTCAGCTATTTTCAGCGTAAAGAAAAATGTATGCTTCAAAGGGTTAATAAGTGCAGCTAAAGAACAGATTAATTCTTAAAAATGTTCGAAATGTATTTTAGACGGTCACAACATCTAAGACACATCTTTGATCAGAAAAGTAGGATAAGTTTGATAGGAAAACATTTGTTCACATACAATGCAATATACCCTTGATGTTAGTGACCAAACGAGACCAATAAAAGTATCTCACCGTCGATAAGCAGTCTTGGCAATTTCGTTCTTTGACTGCCTGCTTCATCCTAAATCAAATACCAATTCTGCCATAAAATGCAATAGAAAAATATCGAGAATTCGGTCGACAAAGAGTAACGACAAATTGGATTAGCCGAAAGGTTGGTCTTTTGTATGGATTGGGTAAAGGTCAAGCTCATGGACCAGAGCGTCACGCAGTGCGCCGTTCTATTGGCAGTTGGAGATTCGAAACGGCACTCGGGTCGTAAACACGTCCGAAGCGTGTGCAGGGTCCCTTGTTCGCAGTGAAAATGTCACTGCAGTGAGGACACTCTTCATTAACGAGTGTTGCTCGATCGTTGTAGTGCACATATAGGCGGGTGAGCAGCTGCACGATGCTGCACTCCACCACGTGCTGTATTGATCGGCTCGAGCGTGCACCTCCAGAGCCAAGCCCAAGACCTGTCCCTCCGCCTCTGCGCCTCTCCTGTGCAGATATAAATGCGGCACCGTAAACATCGCCGCATTCTTTGACCGCGACAGAAATCGCGCATGCGATTCTAATCGCAAGTTCTCTAATCGCCACTAACTTATGGCAGGTTACGCTATTCATTCATATAGACCTTTACAGGTAGTCTAATCCTGATGTCATAAATAAATATTTTTTTTTTATTGCCTTAACTTCGCTCCCCATTGTATAGATAAAAAGTAACGGTGATGACGTTTTTTATTGATTTTGTTCCGATCGTATTGTTGAACTCTTTAAAGCCAACATTTATGTTTTGAAAGAAAATAACTAAAATTGCACAATCGACGGTTTTCTTGTTCGATACATATGAATTTGACCTCAGATTTTTGAAATTCAAAATGGAGGATAAAAATGTCAAAAATTATTTGATTGTGACAAAAATGGGTACTCGGAAAGTTTTCTTGATTGCTGATGGAGAGTATGATTTCTATATATTTTCAAAATGCAAAATGGCCGATCCAAAATGACTGCTAAAAATGTAAAAATTATTTCGATTATTTGAAATTTAGTATAATTTTCATTCGCACACATATATGTAGCATTAATAACGTAGAAATTGCAAACGAGGATCCAAAAACAAACAAGAAAATGTTTAAAAAATAAAAAAAAAAAAACATTTTAACCTTTGCCGGTCACACCTCCTAAAAATGCTAAGAACGACACACGGGGTCTACCGGACCCCAATGCTTAAAATCGTTCTTGTATTAAAAGAGTAAACCGTAGCAAGTTACAAAAATTCTGAGACGTTGTTCAACCATCCCAAATTATTGTTCACCATTGTTCAAATTGCATAATTTTGCATCTAGTACAGTAAAGAAAATTACAAATTAAAAAAGGACAGGAAATTACTTTATTTACTTAAAAAATCATAACTTATTATATTTTTAATATTTTTTAATTAAATTTTCTGGACGTACTTTGCAGATTGCGGTCTTGTAGAAAAAAACTTAATTGGTTAATATACCGTAATACAGGGTGCTTCATTTTAATTCGACCACGCAGGTACCCGCAGTAAAAACGAGTGATATAAAAAATGGCTTGTACAATATGACCTTGACCTTGAACTCACTTTTCAAGGTCATTTTAAGGTTGAAGTGGTTTTTTTAAATCAGAACTCCTATTTTTAACCCCGGGATCGTGTAGAGTGGGGAAATTTACATTACATTTCAAGTTCGCTCTAGTGACCTTGGTTGAAGGTCAAATGCTTAAAAAATAGCATAAGAATTTAAAAAAAAAATTTTTTGTTAAAATTATGACCAAATGGCGTGCTATAGGTCTAACCAGAATGACGAATTTACCATGGAGAATTACTTAGTATTTCCACCAAGTATGCTTACTCCGATAACCTTACATTAAAGGGCGTCATTTACACAAATTTTCTCGAAATTTTCTCGCAGACATTTTTTTCTGAAAATACTAGCGATGATGTGTGAAATGAACTAGAGAAAGAAGATTTAATACATGCAGAAAAAAACTCACAAATTCTGTTGCAAATTTTGATAAGTTGTATTACGAAATGTTGCCGTGAAACTTTTGCTACCGCTGAATATATTTCTAAATTCAGGAACATAAATCTGTAAATTCACTGATTTTCCCAAAATAGATAATATTGTCTGAGGTTACGAGTCAAGGCTGCTGTCACATTAAGAGATAAAATCTCTTAAATTTATAATTTTTTTCTTTGAGTTCAAAGTATTTTTTCCGCATGTACATGAAAAAGTATCGCTTGTCGCCGACTTTTACACCAGCAGTATTTATCATTACTAAATTATGTTTTAGTAATAATAAGTCAAAAATACAAGATGCTAACTTCAAGTATATAAATGTAAAAATTTAGCGTTATTAAATCTTTTGATCATTTTTTTGCAATTCCAATTGTTAATTTTCGAATCGCTGGGTACTAATTTGAAATTCTTTATCCAATTCGTCATATAATGGTGTAGTACATTTTTTGCTGGTAAATATTCGGATCATCTGGTCATGATGCAGTCTTGAAACTAACGTGCGCAGCAAACTGCTGATTTAATCTAGAGTTTCCTTCATTCAGAATTCATGAAAATCAGAGACTGCAAATAATTCCTGTACACTCGCGCTGGAGTCTTGCGGAAATGTTCTTCCATACAAAATCAATATATTTTTATATTATGGCGCAATATTGAAATTGATACTGACTTTGAAACTCATAGGTGTTACGTTTTCAAATTATTTCGAGGCCAACTTTAATGAAAATTTAGAGCACGTGTTGAGACGTCCATAATGACAATTTATTTTTGAAAACATATTCGGAGACTATTTCATGTGCATTATTTAACTGAAAGAGAGAAGAATCTATAAATGGCTTTCGTAGTTTTATCAGTCACTTTCGTATTTCAAAATATCAAGAAAAATTCGTTAGTTAAAAAACTGCTGTTCATGGAATCATGGATTTTTTAGTCAACCCATCTGAAAACATAACCAATGAAAATGCAGAATATGATAGTTAAAGCATCACGAGATAAAAGTGACATCCATGCCCAGAAATGTATCTATTTCAATATTTCTCTAAGAATGTTTATTTTGGTTCTGTATCGATTCGATAATTTCTAAATAGTTTCTAAATAAATATAATATATTTTATAACAAAAAAAAAAACATTTTCTGAGACTTTCTGTGTATAATAAAATAAATGACCCTAATTTTATTCATTTTAATCATATTTGAAATGCTTATTAATGAAATACGTATAAAATTGTGAGAAGATACATAAAGCGTGTTGCACAGATCAGTGTATTTTTCGCCGATTTTCCTTGGATTGAATTAATGGATGAAGTCTTATTGTAATCAACCCCTCAATGATAGCTCCATTTTAGGACCGCATTTAGTAATAGATGAGGTAACTGAGCATTAATGGTGATTGGTTTGCTTGTAGACCGGGGTTAAATTGCATTAATATTTGTACAGGGACAGGATCGTTACGGGGACGAAAAGACCCTTGCTACAACATTTGTCACTGTCTACGAAAACAATATTTTAGTTACATCATTTATAAGTAAGCACATCGAATTGTATTTATCCATCAAAATTATCGAGCTTTTGTAAAATCATCTGATACATTTTCTGTTTATATTGCGTTATCACAATAACTTGCTGAAACTTTGTAAAAAAAATGACCAGAATCATTCTTGAAATAGCACTGCAACTCTTATCTTCTAAACGTGTAATTTTAAGATAGTTCACACTTCGAAAATCTGTTTAGAAAATTAATATAAATTCCTGAATATGTCGGCCTTCTATGTAAAGTGCCTCAAAATTTGCGACATTTTTTTTACTAAGTAAGAGATTTTCTGTATTTAAGACGATTTGAGCATCTCTGAAAAATATTCAGCAATTCTCGTCCATTACATGTACACTATACAGCCATTCATTTTTTTCAAATTCGCAACGCTTGGAAATAAATAATAGAAAAAAAGTTTCGAACCCGTCGGAGATTCGAACTCTGGACCTCTCAGTATCCGCTAAATGGCCACGCCTTAACATGCGCGGTCACTACCAATTTACTATCTTATGACAAATAAGGTGAATATTTCATGAGTGTTACCGTAAATATCTGCATTATTTAAAAAATTCTGCAATCGCTGGACTATAATTTTAAAACTTCCAAAGGAAAATCTCCATTACCATAAATGCAAAGTCGTTTTATTATACTTTTAACATTGACCGAATAACATTTATTCATTTTTACATAATCGATAAATTTATAAGTTATGTATCGAATAATATAAATATCCATTCAAGCACTTCTGTCAAGTCCAATAAAGTCATGGATAACGTTTTCTTGTGAGACATTGTACACATGAACAAAGTCATGACTTTAAAGTATAATTTAAAAAATTCTTAATAATGGAACAAAAGTGTCTCCAATTGAGACATCCGCTGCAGTGACAGCCTTTATTTATTTGTAGATTGTTTTAAAAAATGCTGGTAATTTGTTGTGACCTTTTACTAATTTGTTGATATTGCCGAATTTATAAAGTTATCAGCATATAATAAATACCTTTGTGCTTTAACTGATAATCTGTATGCATGAATAACACCACACTACGAAAAAGTATTTTCTGTTACCCTAATTCGGAGTTAATTGGATCCTCTCAGATCTGGGGCAAGGTCGAGCCAAGGTTACAATTAGAGAAAAATATTGATCGGCATGAATGACGATTCTAAGACGTTAGTTTGGCTGCTAAATTCAAGTTCCGTATTAGATTTACCCCATAAGTTCAGAATAAAGGTTAAATCAAGGTCATCATTAGACAAAACTATTCAATCGCTTGAACCACTGATCTAACTTTTGGGGTTGTGGACTCCGTATCTGATGTCAATTTGATCCCATCGGGACATGATCGAGGTCAAGTTAAGATCATCATTTTATGATAATATACGGTATTTAATCTTTTCATTTTCAATAGGAGCATTTGCATTATTTCGTCCACGATATCATGTATTAGTGGTCCATCAAATACACTTTGTTTCATTTTCGCATTGCTACGTCGAGAACATTGCTTTTTCAGATATTCAAATTACTTTTCTTCTTTCTTAAAATAATTGAAGAACTGCTTCATTCAGTCGAGTTTGGTGTGAAGAGGTGGCAGCATATTCTTACTATAAATAAACACTTGTAATTAGTGTTGATTTACGTATTTAATTCGGATATTAGTATTGAAAGTTAATAGTCGTTAATATTACCTTTTCAATGAGCATCAGGTACAAAATTGTATAATTTACATTTAACGGACTAAGGGACGCGTACAAATATTCTTGATGCGATAGTCATAGCAGCATGGAGATTCTTTTTTGTAATTTTAGTATTATTACTATTTAATAACAGTAGCGCCCATATTTTAGTATTTAGTATATTTTTATTGGCTTATATTTTCAGGTCTTTTATTATATATTTGTCATTGTTTTCTCATATTTACTATACCTATGTTCGATTGACACTTACTTGATTACAGCGCGTTCTAATTAATAACAACAGTAAATAACAAAATTCGATAAAATAGCCTTTGAATATCCTATCAGACTAGATAGAATGACACAAAGGCAGTCATTCTAGGACTTGTCGAAGGAAACTATCGTAAATTCCGAACTTTCTGGACAACGAGAGAAGTTCTCGTGGAGATTCCGCGGTAAATATACTTGTGCCGTTTCTCACCCGTAATCAAGTGCATATTTTCCAATGCCGTTCGCGAGGTGAGTTAAGAACATTTTATTTAAAGTTAGTAGGTCATGTATCGATGACCGATTTGGATTCCAATCGCTCCCGATTTGGATTCCGATGGCTGCCGATCGATGAGTGAAGGAAACTCGTCCACCTATTGGTACGGATAAAATCTCGGGAATCCGTTGTATGCCCGAAACATCTCCTCTACTATAGGTTTGGATGTTGATTGGTGGATGGTCCGTGCAATACCCACCAAGCTGACTTTAGGATCGATTCTCAGATGCAGAAAGAGATAGTCGTCACAGGCGCAAACCGAGTGACATAAATGGGTCGTTGCATGTTTTTAAATAATAAGTTACTGTCCTCTTCTATAGTCACACAATCGCCATTTAATTCCAGTAATAGTGTCTTTGTCGAGGACTTCATTTGAATTTACGATCGCCTGGAACTATGACGAACTTGATGGCAGTTATTTATCGTGATAATTGGATAACGTTAGGATGTTTTACTTGGCACCGATTTTAATTGTTCGTTTTTGCATGACTTTGTTTTCATTATGAGAATATACAAGGTATGCTAAAAATAAAGAGTAGAATGGCATCGTTAAGTACAAATGCAATACCCAAATAATAATGGCCTTCAATTGAAGTATTCACTCGATGCAATGTTAAAATCACTGAAAAATAAATTGGAAAAACATGTTCATCTACCGGGAATATTACCATCAGCGACCAATAAAAAAAATTAAACCCCTTAAATCTTTGAAAAAGTTTTTATTGGCAGTAGGCATACGAGATGATGGCCACTATTGGGCGGGGGATGTGAAAAGGGCGTTGTAGATCTACAATTCGTCGAAGAAAAGGCGATTTATTCGCGAGAAAAGTTTGAAAGGCTGACCTCGATCTAGGGCTTATAACAAATCGCTTCTCTTAGATCGAAACAGCCATACCAAAGTGGTATACAACGGCGAGTGATAAAATTTCCGGAAATAGAAAGCACTAGCGGCTGCTTTGTTCAGCATTATTAGCTGTTGCACGACTCGCGCGATTCGTCATTTGTCTTTTTCCGATAAAGAATGGCTGAATAATCTATAGAGAAATAGTAGCTTGGTAATTGAGGATATTTATCGACGATACGGTCAGTCACAACACATCGGTTGGGAACGATTTATTAATTTGTGTATCGAAGGTTGATTGCGAGTGGAACAATAGCTGTTTAAGCACAAAGGTTGAAAAATGATTTAATTTCATTTCTGGAGCCCTATCGGAGAATAGTAATTCTTCCTATTTTTTTTTAAAGATATCTTTCTATAAAATTTCTCTCAATGTAGTAAGGCATGTACATTGATGTTACAATATTGAGAGTATGTAATTGACAACTGATTGTAATAAACGTAACTTTTGCAAACAATAGAAAATCAATATAAAATAATGACACTGACTTTGATTGCAAAACAACTGTTACTATTGGCTGTAACATTTACATTGAAGCAAAAATAGCACGGCAATAATAAGCTATGTCCTAGATTTCGTTCCAAAGGAAACTGCAGTTTTTCTTTGGTCTTCAACTGTTTGAATAGATCCAGTGAAGATGGAAAAGCATAACCGGAAAAATGTCCGTATACATTTCCCTGAACTACTAACTTTATCTGGTTTTTACACAATTCAGTACATAAAGCGTCTGGTCACTTTGATAGCTAACATTTCGGTTTTCGGTTTAGTATAATTTAGTACTGTTTAAAAATATTGGAGTTGATAATTCTTGAATTTAGATTCTATATTCCTATTATTATTTTCAGTTACACGTTCCAAGAGTAATTTGTGGACATGTCGTTTAAATTAGTTTGAAATAGTGAAAATGCTAATATCTGTTACGTCGTGTTTTTGAAGCATATTAATAAAAACAGTGGTAACCACCGCTTTCTTCAATATCAACTAACAATTCTTTAATTGCTGCAGATTATTTCACTATATGTATCGAGCTTTAATTAGATTTTAGTTTAACGACTAATGAATGGTTGATACCGTAAAAATGAATCTTTTCTTTAACTACACTATTGTTTTATTTTGGAATATTTTGAAATCAAATAACAGTTAATATATCTAACATTAGTTCAAGGTGTTTTCAATGAAAATACATCATATCGACAATGTTATAATAATTAGAATTTAAAATATCCATAATGTACAATATAATTAAAAATTCACCAACTTTATCCACTTGTTATAATTATAGTTAAAAAACCACATAGTCGTTCTAAAAGGAAGAGTGTACAATTAAGTTCTTTTAGTGAGACTGTACAACCCAAGTTCTTTTAATATACTAAAGATAATGCCACTTGGATTTGATTCAAATCTATTCCTTATACCAGGTCTCTTACCAATTGCTGAATAATCTCATAATCTGCCACTGAATTTCTAGCATCTGAATTGGTTTGATTTATTTGATCACCACAGTGACCTAATAATCAGGACCCAACTAAGCGTTCTGATCTGTCAGACATTGTTACAGCGTGGCTCATTAAATTTGGTAAATAATCGATAAAATAATATGGGCAACAGACTAGATGAGAAAGTTATACAAAAACTCATTAGCAATACTATTTCAAATCATTAAATGGGCAATGATTCACTTTTAGATCTGAATCTTGAAATCGAAATGTGCTTGCTTCTAAAAAAGTATGAAGTTAGATCATTATTATCAGCCGAAATGTTTGGCTGAAAACGTGTATAGAGGGTTCGGTAGGAGTTGTACCAGACTGTAATATCCGTTTCCATTCGTTGGAAGATGCAGCGATACCTGTTTCGCTACACATGTGTAAATATACTGACAAACGAATAATGCCAGTCATAGATGTAGTTCCATTGTATACATACATCTACACTTCGAAACTTTTCCTACCAATATCTGTAAATTTGCAATGATAGTCCAAAAAATATTTTCATTTCAGAGCACATACTACCACACAACAAATTGAAATGATATAAAACATGTTACATTGAGAAACGTATTATATAAATAGAAATCGAATACAAATAGAAATGGGAATATCTATAGTATTCAGTAATACTGTAGGAATATAACATTTTATTACAGATTTTTTATGCCTGGCAATGTTATTCAATATAAATCAATGTATAACGAGCAAATGCAGAGATTAATGTTGTAATATACTTTTAATTCTTCTAACTTTAATTTTCTCTAATCACCGAAACTTGTCTACTTGATTGGATGTGTCGCAAATTTAGTTAAAAACACTCATCATGTTTAAGATGGTACAGAAGGAAACTATTGAATTGTTTTTTCGATTTTCGAAAAAGTTACTTGAAAGAGCAATCGACCAGCAATCGAAAGGTTCCTGTTTTAATTCTCGGCGCATCAAATGTTTAAAGGAATCTTAAAAACAGTCCAACAATTTCCATTTTTACTATATTAAAAAATAAAGAATGTTGCACGCTAAATTCGCAATACCTCAAATCGTTCAAAACTTTGTTACAAAAATATTATAATCCATTTGTTTTTTAGCTATGATCTAGTTAGGAGACATAAACGGTTTTTGAGTCGGCTTTATTGGTCCTTAAGTACACTTTGAAAACATTCCCTGTCCGCGTAATATAGGTACGTAATATATTTCTAAGTTAGTGTGTACGTATAAAATAGAGTGAGCACAAATCTCCCAGATGTCAAGTAGCTTGCGCGAAAGAAAAACGAAATCAGAGACCTCTGCCATATACAAATTTTAGAAACCATCATGTGAACAAGATAAAAAAAATGAAATTTCTTCCACTTTTATCCTACTTAACATGGCCATGTTTTCAAATTTTGTTCCACCTTTTCTATTCAACAAATTAATTATTGCATGTAAAATATAAAAGTTAACATAAAATAAGCATCAAGTATTTATGGAAATATGTCTCCATTTTTAACTGTTTAAGAATAATTTCTTTTCCAATGTTACCCGAATAAAAACAAAGGCAAATGCGTTAGAAAAATAAAAAAAAATATTATTCCTCTTTTCTGGGACAACTTGACACATTTAATGTATCCCAAGAACTACACAGAGAAAAAAGGTTAAAGGAACCATGAAGAAAAGATAGAAATGATTATATCATTTGATAATAGTAGAATCGTGAAAAGTTGTAGTTGACAGTATCCTATTTTTATAATTCATAATATGGTAAAATAAAACATACTATAATTACTTTTCATGATGATAAGTAGTTATTTTTCTTTAGTCACTTTTACAAAATCTATTTTCCTAGCCGAGAATAATTCGAGTGACGATTTAAGTATCGGGAAATAGTAAACGGAACAATGTTTTTGTTTTGTTTTACTATGGAAATGGTTAATCACGTATTTCACTTTTGTAAAATGGTTCTATTAACCTTTCGTTTTCTCTGTGTAGTAAAGTATTCCCGGATTAGAATTTTATAAAATATTTCGTACCGAAGGTAGTGTAGCATTTTTACGACAAATTTTATGTATTTTTCAACATTATTGGCAATATTTTCTATAATTTATACTTTGCCCTACCGTTTTTTGGAAATTTTCTTTTAATATCTTCAGTTATTAATAATTCTAACTTTAAAGCGTTTCTTTCTATGTTTCATGAATTACATAATGTGTTCCGGATAACTAAATAGAAATTTCGGATTTGTCTAAATTGGAAAAAATGTTTGAAATTGTTGTATTTATTTTGAAACATGGTGGAATAAAAGTCGCTAACGCTAAACGCGTTCGCTAACCTCCTTCCTTGTTTTTCGAAAACCCGAAAATTGGCTCAACTCGAATAACTGTGCTGAAAACTAGGTTGTCAAATCCAGCATTTTTGGGTGCATTACTATTCAAGTCATTCTGTCTACAGAATCTGTATGCATGAAACATGTTGACCATTTTAGGCACTATATTTTTCAAATAAATTTTTAGAAGAGATGTAAAGTATAAAAATTGCATTTTAGTTATTGTATTCTTATGCTAATCCTATATTTGTTATTTCTGTTTTAGGTAAGTTTCGAGTTTGTACATTTATGTTTGGTCGAGATTTGGTGTCAGTAATGAGAAAGGGTCGAACCTGTGAATAAGTATAAATTGTTATTCTCTATATTAAATTGACTTGTTAAGTTTATAAATTTAATATGTCCAAAGTACACACTCAGAAAAAAAGTATTTGAAATGACAATTTCTTTACTATGAATCATAGTGCGAAATGAGGACTAGGCATGGTAATAATTAAAATAACTATTCTGAAATAGTAAAGTTTATCTATTGTTTCATTATTCAAAATGCTACTTACCATAATGGACAAATAGACTCCACTATTTTGAAATAGTCATTTCAGAAAATTACTACCTTCACTGAGAGAACTTGTATAAGAAATTGTCATAGAAAATATGGAAAGGAGTCAATATTTACTTATTAAAAATATTTGTAAACTATATATATCATAGTATGCGAAAAGTCCACTTTTCTCCCTTCGTTCTTTATTTAAGATAAACAAGGAATCAAAGATAAAAACAAAAAATCAATACTACGCTAAGTTTGTGAATGTCACACTCTAGCCAGTTGAAAAATGTATTATACAATGTCATTATGCACACAAATTTCAATGTCGTGTAACTAGTCTATAGATACACGTGAGTATACGACTTCCATTATGTATTATCATATCTTGACGCCCGACGGTTTTTCTTATGACCAAATGAAAATTCACTTCAATAACGGGCCACGTGCTCGAAGAAAAAAAGTTGCGAACGCCGCGTCGCCACCTGGCGGTATCAAAACACACGGGGTGCGGTCTTTACTATGGATTTACAGCAAATATAAACATTAACTACGAATAATAGAAAATATAAAGATTTACTACGAGATATAGTGTGAAATGAGGATTACACTAAATTGTAGTTATTTTAACTATATTTGTCATATTTATTTATCATTCTTCATAGTTGATTTTTTAATTATGAGGAGATAGTTGGTATAACAAAATTATAGTAACATCGACTATGAAAGTGGTAAATTTAACTATTTTTCATAGTAGTTTTAACTATATTTTTCCAACTATGTGGTATAGGCAATTCAACTATGGATTTTTTTCTCAGTGCATGTCGGTCATTCCCACGAATTCAGAACTATTCTTTTATAATTTCTCTGGACGTAATGCATAGTCTTGTCAAATATGTCCGGCATGGTAGTATATCACTCGTGGATTCGAACCCGTTAAAAATTTGTTAAGTTTAACTTCGTCCACGTTCCATTTCAGGCGTTCGATAGTCGACAACAGGCATTTTCCCGCGCGTGGGCGAATTTTTTCGCCAACGGCATTTTGCCCACGCGCATTATGTACCCGCGAATATAAGCCACCCATTCCGGTAGAAAGTCGCGCAACAAAGCCGAGCGATTTAGGATGACCCGTAATCGTGGCCGACGGTGAGAATCCTCGTTTTCTCGAGCAAAGCACCCCGTGATTTATCATAGGAGCGGGTGCACCGGGATCCGACGCCGGACAAATTCGCGTTAGTCTCTCCATTATACCGGCACACGTTTGCCGTATATATGCAAATCACCGGCAGACCAATCGCGTCGATCTTAACCGTGGGTTTTCTGCGCCTATTATATGAGCGTTGTCCTGTTTACTCGATCCGTCACTTCCATGACCACGAAGCTATGTGCCGCCATTGTGGAAATGATTGAGATTATTTTTCGGAATTACGGTGCTTGTGATGTGCTAAAATTGCACTCACTTTGAGGTTTTTCCTCGTGGGAATCATGTGCTGCAATAACTCGTGTCTTCTAAACGTCTTATTTGTAGTCATCAGATACTTCAAACATGTCTTTTCAGAATAAATGCCATGATATGTCGAATCTTTGATGAACAGTGTCTCAAAATTTTTAAACCTTATTTCCATTTACCGCCCGCGAAAACTCACTCTTTCAGACATAAATGGTTGGGTGCATCTAAAAAACTAGACAAATCACAAAACCCGGCATTCAAAAACTAGACATTTCAAATTGCAGACATTCAAAAACCCGATATTTCAAAATACAGACACCTCCCATTGGTGCGTTCACTACATAAAAAAATGATTTCGGGTTACCGTCCTTGAGACCTCGGTGGAGGATATTTCATGATCAAAAACGTTTGACGAAGGGATAAATGTAGGTTACTTGAAGGTCAAATCAATTTGATCCCGGGTTATTTATCAAGTACTAAATCAATCATTAACCCCTTAACGGCCGCCGATTACGAAGATTTTGACCCCGAAATATTAATTACTCTAAGGAATTCAAGAATTTATACAAATTTAAAATAAAATTATTTCTAGAAAGTCTGGGATATACTACATAAAATGCCGGTGTCCGTTTTCGAAATTATTGTTTAAAATAGAAGATTTAAAATATTTAGAACTACAATTTTGACGAATTTTTCAAAATCTTCGTCATCGGCAGTTAAGGGGTTAATTATATTTTCAGAATATATACATTTTGAAATGTCTGATTTTTTAATGTCTGGATTTTGACTCAGAATATCGCGTAGAATATGGTAATATTTTTTATGTTTCAAAAAATTGAAATTTTTAGTTCGACGGTCGCCATATTGAAGCCGCCATTTTGAATTTTTCAAATCTGACCTCGGATTTGTAATCAGCGACCCCGAGAATGCTTAAAAGTACTGTGACTTTTTCTGGTGGATTGCCCAGAACCTTCGGCCTGTAAAAGGGTTAAAAGGGGCATCAGCCAGACCATTTGTTTGTTGAAATAAAAATTACATGGAGTAATCTGGAGAATTCGCCGGTTAGATAGAAAGTCTTATTTCAAGGTTTATAAGTATACGTTTTGTCGGGTTTTGTGATATACATATAATCGAGGATTGTCATGTTGCAAAATCACTTTATTAAGCCTAAAGTTGTTTTGTAGCTAGATCTTTTGCTTTGGTAGAATATTGCCCAAATATATGCCAATTCTCCTATTCGTTGAATATGAAATATTAGTGCATTGGATAGAAATTGGGCTTATTGTTAGTTTCGACTAAGGAAGTTGGTCCTACCAAAGAACATGCCCTTGAAAAGAAACTCTGACGATTTTCTGCATTTGGAGTTTCATATTGGACTTATGTGGTGTCATTCACTAATATGTTGCAGAAATTCCTCCAGTTTTGGTTTGAAATGTCTGTCTATGAAGAAATAGCGTTAACTGTCTCTGGACTTCCATTACTTTAACTTTCAGAAACATTGAACACTTTAATTTCTCAATTCCTTAATCAATTCTTCTTGTATCAACCACGAGGTATGAAGTAATGTTATCCATCGTATACTATTTTTCCTATTAAGTGCGCAAAGTTCGACACCTGTATACAACATTTAAAGTGGCGGTGCAAGGTCGGTGTAGAAGGGGGGGGGGGCAGAGCCCCCCGACCGAAAACAGTATTTGTAAATGCTTTTGTAATAAATAGACTAAATTTATAAATATCTATGTAATACATTATTTATTATCGTTATTACTGTTAATTGTTATTAATATTTTATATAAATTTTAGTGAATATAAATATTCATTCGCATTCGCGTTTTCGGGTACATTTTCAATTACATTACTATTTTAGATAGAATTAACCTATACCTATCGTTTTCCGTACTGAAGAACAGCGATTGAAAATAAAACAAATGAAAGTTTTGACAGGTCTATTCTACATGTCTGTATACCTATAGCGCTACTTTACCGCACGCAAAACTTCATTACCGCACGCTAAATTATAAGATCAGTAAAGTGTGGAAAAGTGGCACTTTGCACACGCAAATATGTGCGCAAAATCGAACTTTGCGCACTATAATTGGAAAATATTATTTACGACCACATAGCAGTCTTCAACAAAAAGTTACCTTATAGCACTGAAACCATGTTTGGTACATTATGTTACCAACAGAGGTCTTACTGTACGTATTTAGTAGCATTCGTTAAAAGTCCGGAAACATTTTGTGCACACTGAAACATAGAATTAAAAATCCTGTTATATTAGTTACCAATTTTAATTCAGAATAAAGCTATGATATGGTCACGATTACACCGATGGCTCTCGATCACCTATTTCTATCCATCATCACAAAAATTCAGCACTTTTGGCAATTCACTCACTGAATGTTGGCAATACAACAACTGTTGATACTATCAAGAATCGTTAATTCCTATCATTAAAAATTATCCTGATATATTATATAGTTGCCATACTTCCATAAATCAACCATATTGCAAGTTCTTATAAGAACTAACAGTGAATTAACTGTGAAATATGCCACACACTGGTCGATTCCATTATTGAAACTCTTCTTCTATTATGAAGTCAGTCACTACGGATTAATAACATCGTTTAAAAAGTTTATTCGGCTATATATTCAAATAATTTTACGTCATATTTTAAAGCTATAGTGAAATGCGACGCAATGCCGTTAACGTCCATTTATACTTCGCTCAGTGACCCACAATGTGCCTGACACTGACATAGAATCTGTGGGAGCTATTTGTAGATAACATACGAGATTACGTAAATTACGTCAATGCAAGACGGGGATGTGTTGATTATGATTCAACATTATCGATAGTCGTGGGATAACGTTCAGTTTACATCTTGTCGCAAATTAAGTGCAATTAGGACGCCTCTCCGTCACAAAGCCGTTTCTAACGTGGGATGGTAATTGCTAAATTTGTAACGCATTGTTGTAATTGGCCTACGGATGTTCGAGGGTACTGTCCTCGGAACATTAACTGATTAAGGCTGTTTAGACTCACTCTTTCAATTCGAGGTGTCTCTTGAAATTTATTTCGGTGCCTTGGGCAATTCGAATATTCCCAATGTATTTTCACAGCATTTAATTCTGTATCTTCTGTGTTTAGGTACTTTCCTGAGGTTTCCTTAGGTGATTTCCTGACCGAGTTTGTTAAGAATATAAAATATGATAAACATTCTGATTATATGACCTCATTTTCAGCTGACGTAATGTCTCAGAATATCTCCAGAATTGTTCAATTATTCCTGTTAAACAAATTCTGTAGTTCCAGGTTGCATTACAATTTTAAGAAAATTAATCTGGTATACATTGAATTTCCATTTTCAGATTTGTATAATCTTACATTGAATTGTTGAATGTATCTCTTTAATATGATTTCACAATATGATCTACCCCAAATTACGAAAATACGAAACGAAATAGGAAAACAACTTTATAAGTTAAAATAAATATTTAAGTGTGAATATGATTTTAGTTTACTCATTTTTAGACTATAAAAAGTTATATTCTATATATATATTTATAACAAAATTATATATATATTTTACATACAAAATTTTTACCTGGAAAACATTTTCCGTATATCGTTTTTCTTTGCTTTACTTTCTTAATATTGCTTTTGATGTAAGCTTTAAAGTGTAAGCCTCTTTCATTTGACCGCAAGCTGCAATGTGACGTTTAGTTACTAAAATATCAAGGCAAACGTGATCCCTAGGATAGTCGGGTTAAGCTGCCAGAAGATTAATTTGTAACTTTCAAAAAAATACTTTATATAGGTTACATCGAATTTATTTACCAGATATTGTACATTTAAGGTAATTAATGCTGCAAATGTAAATAATGATAACTACAAATTTTCTCTCGTTAATATATAAAATACAAATATTTAAAGAATTGTAATGATCCAAATATTAACATTGGACAAATATGAACAGAGACAATATAGCCTCTTCAAAATTATCGAACTACATCCTGAAATTTCGAATTGATAGGAAATTCGATTTATGATTTGACACATACTACTTCAATTATCTGCTTTCCATTACTCAGACGTCATTGTCAAACGATATGCGATGTAAAAGGATACTTCGATTTTACCTGTCGTCAAAATGATACGCGCAGATCTTTCGATTTGCAGCGATAACGAAATGTTCTTTTTCTGCTGAATCGATTTAATGGAAATCTAATCTTTTTTCGATTACATTCAATCTCAAAATTGGCGTGATCCATTTTACGAAAAGTTTGTTGGGGATGTTCTACAAGACATGATATATTTCGGAGGAATTATTCAGATTTTGAAGGCGCTATTTATTTCTTATCGTAATACATGTACTAATATAATTCAGCATGTAGAACGATTGTTCTGGCCCAAAATGAAACATAAGAAACTTTGCTCTCATTTAAGTGAAGATGACAAAATACGTTTTCCCATTTCATATAAAGAAAATAAGAATACTAAAGACTGGAAGAGATGGAGAACTACATAATTTTTCCAAAATATCTTAACATCTTTTCAGGGATGTTTCATTTCGCTTAATGTAGTCACAACGGTATTTGTGTACATGGCATATTTAATTCTTTTATTAATATCGAGACACGATAAAGAATTTATTATCGAGTTTCATTTGTACAACTGCTCGTGATGTTTAATTTTGGTTCTTAACGTTCTGAATTAATCATATTCAAACTCTTCGAAACCTGAAGCGTTGATATCACTTCCGTAGTTAATTGGGTTATCCAAAAATATCGGTTCTCCGCTGAGAAGTGCATTCGTAGTGTACAGTGACATTATTCCTTTACTACTCATATCATATTTTAGTCTAATGTTTTGTGTTTATGTTTAATAATCATATTTTGAGTTTTACGTTTCATTTATTAATTAATGTTTTTTAGCTTCTGAACCAATTGACTGCTCTAAATATGATGAATATTTACGGTGGTAAATATTATTTGTTACTTGCTAAAATTCCTCATGGAAGTTATCAGCCCAGAATATTGGTTCTAACATCCATACAAGTATAGTTGTATTGGTTTTGACTTATTTTATCAAGTCGATTTAAAGACATCTAAGTTTTATTTGGTTGATTTTCACTTTCCCTTTTATCAACAAAACTTTGAGCAGGGGGAATATTTAACTACAGATTAGGATTCTGGTAAATCGGTAAGAAGTTGTCATTCATATGAGTAGTCTACTGGGCCAAAAAGCCGGGATGTCCTCTGTAGGAACTTCACGGGAAATGATTGTGATTTGTTATCTCGTGAATATCAATTCATGCTTGCTTTTTCACAATTTGCGGCAAAGGATCTCAGAAAACAAATGGGGGTTATCTTTGTTGACTCCAGAAGTTCTCCACTCCACAAGAATTCTCGTCTAATTTGCCGAGTACAAATTGGCGCTCATGATCGCTTCAATAGTTCAGCAACTCGACCAAAAATGTTTTCATTTTAGGTACATTTAAAAAGATGTTAAAATTTCACGGGTGGCTTTCTAAACTCTGCAGGTTGAACATTACGCGTGGAAAGCAGTGGCAGGTTTACAACTATTTTAGACCGATTAACTTTTTAGCACGTGGGGGTTGCACGTTTATGCACTCAAGAGGAGCTTTTGAGCAAACTGCCGTCATTCCGGGTGGCGGCCCTAGACAATAGGCATCCCCTTAGTTGTCTCACTCACGAGCATGGAAAAAGAACTCTTTCAGACGGCCCTCGTGGGTCTTTCCAGAACCCTCTGTGCCGTCTTTCATTTCACGACGCTTTCTTCCGAGACGGGCAGCCCGTTCTTTTTTGTTTTATCTGGTAAGGGCCAAACGTTTACGTCTTGCTTACACCGAGGAGGCCCCTGTGGAATATGGCTTTAGGGCGTCTAAGTCTTTTAATAATAATGCAGCCCGATGCACTGAGCGTCTTTCACGCGAACTGCATGTCCTCCAATTTTCGTCAATTGGTGCATCGCGAATAGTGCAACTCGCAAAAAAGAAAACGAGACAACACACGACGAGGGAATGACTAATTAAAATGAACTCGGAGAATACGCACATGCGAGTTGGATTCTGACGTCATACTCCATTATGCAATGTGCGCGGGAAACCCACACTCGACCCGTGTATATGTACCAATGCATTTATGTATGAGCACGTGTGCTGTGTCCATGTGTTGACCTGTAGGTGTGAGTCTGTACATGTATCAGAGGGGAAATGTCATCTTTTATTTCTCTTGAGGGACTTTAGAGGTCCGGCAGTATATTCACGACGTTGAAATCGAATGACGTATATACGATAATGAAATAACTGCATTTGAAAAATGTACAGTTTTATCATTTGTCCCTGGAATTCAACTCATAAAAATTGAATATATCGTAAAATAGATAGCGTCACATAATGTGGTCAATTAATATGTTTTTTTTTTAAACATAAGATGGGAGTATTCTCTCTGGAGCACCGGATATCTTGAGTGTGATTGTACCATGTTCAAAGAAAGTGGATGATATGAAAAGGATGAAACCTTAAAGTAGGAATAAGTTTGTAATCAGCCTTCTGAATGCGAATTTTCGATTTCTTGTATGATGGCAATTTGTCTGATAATTAGTTTAATATGATTTAACACTGGCTTTGTTACAGTTAACGGATTTGACGGTTGGTTACAAATAATTATATATTTTGTAATGTATAGTTCAAAAAAATTTCATTCCTATAAATAATAATCCAATGCAGTAAATGTTCAAACTTTGCAACATTAAAAGAATATTTTTATATTCTTAAAACGTTGTTTATTTTAATGAGATAATAAAAACCTTTCGTCTTTAAATCTATAAAATTTAAGCTCTGAAAATGGCTTTAGTGTGCAAGTATTGTTAAGAACAAATTATGCAATTATACAAAAAGTGATGTTTAAATTGAATATTGGATAATATCAAAGTACGTGTGATATAGATGATATCCAATCACTTGTTATAATACATAATATCCGGGATGGAATTGGAATCAAGATAGCTTTAATAAAATTGATCGGTCATTTGTACATTTTGTCCAGCCCATATGCGTGTAATTTCATTTCACTTCATATGGAAATATATAAAAGCATTCCATAATTGAAATTCGTATTTACAAAAGAAAACTTTAGGTTGAATAGTTCAATTGTGAATATACGGAAATTATTTTTAAAAAATAAATTTAATACTGCACTATATTTGATAACTTCTATTTATATACTTACAATTTTAAACATTTTTACGTTACAAATAAAAGATCATTTTCAGAATGATAAAATTTCAAATTATTTTCTTCTTGAACCTTTTTGTCAGTTAAAAATAATTTTCTTTCCTTTTTCCTGATTGAATAACGAATAATAGAGAAGCCGTTTCTAGATTAAATGATTGTTCTTTTATGTAAGCGGTTTATTCTTATAAAATCTAAAGCCCTCAAAAACCAGTCTATTAAAAATTGATAATAAATTCCATTTTACTATTAAAATATTCAATACTTCTCAGTTTTGAAATTCACATATTCTCGAAAGTTTCACTTTTACGTTAGACTAATTGGAATTTATAAAGCATACTATAGTATAATTTTTGACGAAAAGGATTATATTAATAAGTACTAAAAAATGAATAACACTTTAAAAATTCATCATTTTGTTTAATAGTAATGTGCAGTTATTAAAAAAAAAATATATTAACTTTGTTCTAAAAATGCTGCATTTAGATAATTTTATTTATTTGCGAGCATATAACGGTAAATCTTCAAATTAATGGTCCACTATATTAAAATTTTGTATTTTTTTTAACATGTTATTAATACGCATACACATGTCCGCTAGTGGTTGCACGTTAAAATGATATGTGCGAATACAGGCATTCGCATAATTCTACGGTTTTGGCATGTGTGTGTCTCACGCATAAATACGCACACTTTCTCACATACGGTCGAGTGTTACATTTTATGCGCGCATAATACCGCACGTAATCATAAACTGCACCTTCACTTCCCTAACCTAATGAGGCGCGCATAATCCGCTGCCTGAGTGGATGGAAAAATGACGAGGAAGAAAATAAAATTAAACGAGTATATTTTTACATGACTAGAGATTACTAAATTTATTCTTCACATGAAGAGAGTGTATTAAAAAAAATTGTTCCGGAGTCAGTGACACGCGTTTTAAAACCGGAAAACCGAGACAAAATTATTGAAGGACATCAATTACAAAATATAGGACCATGTTTTTTTTTGGAAGTGTGCACCATTTCCGAAGTAATTTGTTTGTAAAATACGAACTCAGAATTCGCACATGTACATAAATAGTTTCAATTATTTGTGTGTACTGCATATTGTTCCCTAAAGATTTTGTTTTAGCTGCTTGTGAGGTTATGTTCAGGGGCATAACGCATTATTAGTATTTCATGGTTCCGACATTTAGTAATACTCTTTCCCTCATGAGCCACACTTGTGTGTTCATATGTTTGCTGAATATGAATACATATGCAGAAAAATTGGTTCCAATTCCAAAATGGTGGATAACAACAAGTGATTACATCTTGAATTCAGACAATGTATGTCGTATAAGTTTGTCCTTTTCTAACCGGTCTTATTTACATTACATCTAATTTTGAGTCTTAATTCTGATTGAATTTAACTATTATTTTTTTTGTGAATAGACAGTGGGATTTTTCATGCCATTGATGAGATAATTACCTCAAAATAGCTGTTAATTTGCAAGATTAATACCAAATGAAGACATTGGTAAAAAAGATGAAAACTATTTTTTGCACTCTGTACAGAACCTGTGAGGTAGAAAAAACTTATATTAATGGATAGATTCTGACCTAGTAATAGAATTCTTCGCAAACAATCACATCACACAATTATAATAAAATCTTGTTGACATGGGCTTTAATTGCATATAATGAACTATGACATTATGTTTCTCACTTTACTTCGAAAATTGAATTTTTCTTTTATATATTTCCTTCTGTTTCGGAGTGACATAACGAAATATTCTGCAGTTGCCTTACGCAGTGAAAATACTTATGAACCCAGTAATTATCTCATTCTAATTACTAATAATCTATATAGGATTATCCCATAAAAAGATATTTTTTCAGGACAGCAATAGCTGCATTAACTAATGTACTATACGTAACTTGGTACAAGTCTGCGCACTCTCTAAATTTGAATTAGCGAAAAATGGATTACCATTTGAAACTAGTAACAAAATTTACCAATCATTAGTCAATTTTAACTAATTGAAAGAGTTAATTAAATTAGTTACGGATTCAATTAGTAGAAATTGACCAATATTTAGTCAATTTTGTTATTAATTTCAAACAGTAATCCGTTTTTCATTCATTCAGATTTAGAGAGCATAATTGTACATACTTTAACATAGTAATTTGCTCATTGAATATATTTTATTACACTGAAATATTTCATTTATCGATAAAATACTAAATAAATATTTTTTTTATAAGATTATTTAGAAATAAAAACGCGTTTATAGTATTCAGAAATAGATGCAGTTTTTTTTGGAAATTGGATACAAAAAGGATATTTTTTATCGTAATGAGAGGGCTGTAATTTGAGAGATGCTGGAAGCGGTATACCACGGAATTGAATTGCAGTCAGTTGTCTATGAGCATCGAGTGTCTCTCAATAGCGGCTCACGCACAAAGGTTCTCATATGTATGTGTTAACAGGAGGTACTCGTGACAGCGTAGAGAAAGGGATGTTCCGCGGTTTCCGTTCGAATTATAACTCGGACTCGAAAGTAACCAAAGTTTGTAGTGTTTCTCTATTATATTTTGATGCCTCAATTAGGAATTCAAGAATACTGCTTAAATGCATTTTTCCTGTATCTAACAATGACTGATTGTTTAAGAAAATATAAAATCCTAATTCGATGAACATTCGATAATTTCGCTCCTAAATTTAGAAATGAAAATAATCGACATCCTCGTCGTATTATAAAATATCTTATGAAATTGATCTTCAGCCAGAGAAAGTGTAAACAAACGTTTTCCGTAATCAGTCATGTATTATTATTCACTATTGAAGCGGGCGCAAAGTCTGCTCTTTAGAACCAATAGGTAGTTTTTGAGCCTAGACAGTCTGTTGCTTTTGACGTTAGGCGCCAATAGTTTTCAACTATGATCGGCATACTACTACAGTGTTCCATTTATTAAACATGTTTTTTTGAGTCTTGAAAATGCTTTTTTATATTTCCTTAAAATTTAGCTGCCCCTGAGATAATTATTATTATTATTAATTAAATATAACGATTTAAACATGACAATTACATGAAGGGTCGGGTATATTTTTCAAAGTTTTTGTGCTTAAGAAACATACGTATAAATATTTATAAATTAATATGGTGACTATAAAATGGCTTCCCTTGCGTTAAACAATTTGAATATATGAATCCTGTAGTATACTTGCGTACACAGAAAGAAATATATGTTACCGGATAACATACTGATGGTACCGGTTAACATCTGGTGGTACCACTGTGTACGTGAACATTTTTAGGGTCATTGAATTGGAATCTTCGCCTAGACTATGACATTCAAAATAGTGGATCCGATATGGCCGTTAAAAACTAAAAAAGGTCCTTGGATTTTTGCGAAATTCAATAAATTCCGAATTACGATTACGGCAAGAACAGAGTTACGGTCGTATTAATATAAATGAAATTGATTGAACAGGTAAAAGAGTACATTAAATATTGAAATGAACTTTATATTTTAAATAAAATCACGTTCAATTTAGGCAATCAACAGCTCATACAAAACAGTGAAAACACTATGGACATAATATATAAATAGGTTAAAATAATGATCTAATTCACATAATAATTTTTGTTATAATCCGCCTACTAAATCAAATAACGTTATTAAATTTATCCAATTTAATTTGAATCCTTGAACATTCAAATTAAGCATTTTAGTATTTTACACGTCTTATAAATATTAAACTTAAAATCCTCATTTGATTTTGTTATTAAAATCGTTAAATTTATCAAATAATATCCTATTGAATATATTGTATAGACGCGTTATTTATTTTTAAAACAAAGGACCTTATAAATAAAGTTAGTTATTATTAAATATTGAAAATCAATACTTAGTCGCCCGAGAGTAGCAGTTTATTCATGTTTACTAGTTAATTCGCAGTTATGTTCGATGCCCCTTTATCCCCATAATTACTTTGGGTGAGTTTGCAAAAAAAAGTTTTCTTTTGAAATTTTGTATGTCCAATACAAAGCCAACATCCGTTTCGTTTCACTCGGTGGAAACGACGTTTAAAATTAGAAAGCGATATTGCTGCGTAGAACAGAGGGATGCGAATCAGCAACAGTAGTATCAGCGGTAACGAAACAGTTTTTTTAGTAAAATGTATATTCCTAATTATTTACGTAAACTTTACAGAAAATGATAATCGAAAATTACCGTCGATTCTCTATCAAAGGAAATATATTTTCTATTATAAATTTCGGTGTCAAATTTGTCGTCATGAAAGTGATTATGTAGCCCAACAAAAAATTAAGAATTTCATGTTACCCTATAAGTAAAAGTCGAATCTCGTAGGGTTTTTACTCCAGAATCCAAATATGACCGCTAAATTATCCTATTGGCTCCAGTTTTTAAGATATTGAAGGTCAAATGGGTCAAAAATTCGATTCTAGGCATTTTTGGGCATATATTCACACCTCCAAAACAATATGTTGTCCCACCAGTAAGAGTCACTTCTGATAGGATTTTTCCAGCAGAATCCAAATATGTACATTAAAATGGTCAATTAAACCTAGTTTTTGATCAAATTTAAGGTCAAACGGGTCAAAAACCATTTTTTGGACATATTTTACATCTTTACTCTAGGATACGCAAAATGGCGTATCCAATGTGTCCAACGAACTTTTTGTAATTCGACTGACTTCAAACTCGTTATTGTTTTTTAATACTTTTCGAGAAAACTGAAAAAGTCCCTAAAACTCGATTTTTTAGTCCTTTGACCTTCAATATTTCAAAAACTAGAGCCAATTGGATATTTTGGTGATTATATTACGCTTCTGGGGTAAAAACCCTACCGGAATCGGTTGTTACTTATACGGCAACAACATTTTGTTGAACTGTGTTATAATACGAAAGTCAATTTTGGCACCTAATGATTTTCCCTATTTGTAGAACATAAAAAGAACTCAACAAAACCTGACTTTTACTCACGTAAGTAATGCAGTCAATGTAAAACACCGAACTATAATAGGAAATGTTTGTAAACTTTCGGGAGAATTCGTCGTGGGACGGTTTATAGCAGCTCCATCTCGTGGACTACCTCTTTGGCGACAAAATGTAACAACGAAACATTCAGCATACTTTTCAATCCATTATCAAGTCTTCATTTTTCAATCTACAAAGATGATATTCGATAATTTTGAATTGCTTTAAGTCATAATTTTTAGCATATGTTAATGCGATAAATTTTGAATTATTTTAAATTAGTGACATCATTGAAATTGGCGTAATTCGTAAAATGCTAAAAAAACGGTAATATGCCAAGAAACGAATAAAGGAAGATGAGGATTAATGGAAACCGTAGGCGCTGGCGATGACGTCAAAGTTTAATATTAAAGTCGTTTTTTTCGTTCCCGTTTTTCGGGAAGAGGTTTAACATATTTCTGTAATATATTTTAGAAATGTATATTTTAAAATCGAATTTCTGCAGTAGGAAGTAAATTCTATTATTTTGATTTTACGTAAAGACATTTTGCCGTCGTCTGGTCTCCACCACGTCGGATGCAATGTACGTATATATACATTGTCGGTCTGGTAAATGCAGTACCAGCGCCCTCGACGTGACCATGGCAACTGTTTCCGATACTATCTTCGGCTCTTTCTGGACCGTTGGCTTTATAAATTCTTTTAATTTCACAGCGTCGGGGGAACTCCAAAAAGGCCGCGGATGCCTGTTAACCTTTAAATTGACCTCAATGGATTCGATTGAAGTCGAGAATCGCAAAGGGACTATCGGCGCGAAATGCTCTTAAAGGAATTCGTCACGCAGGTGAAATATTCAATGGAATCAGTCACTCGAGAAATTCGTTTTTTGCGCAGTGATTTTAACCTTAAAGCCCAATCGTTTAGTGGCTTCTCCGTTCACGTTCGGAATAAGGGACATGTTTCATCGAGATGAAAATGGTAATGTTTAGGGTATGTTTTAAATAAATTCAGGGGATTAATTTCAAATTAATTGCTGTATAAGTTTCAAATCAAATGTTTAAAATTTTTGAGGTTATATTTTTAAATGGAAGTGTAATGAGGTACGATATTTTACGAAGGGAGGTCAAAACAAGGAACGTAATGTTAAATAAATTGATTTCAGAACTTTAATTTTAAAAATATTTAAATTTTATTTGGATATTCCATTACTTATAATTCTATACTAAACAAGAATTATTTATTATTATTATGTTCCATTAGTTTTTAACAGATTTATTTAAAATAGAAATATTTGGAAAAGGGTAGTGTTTAGGTTATCTTTTAAGTTAGTGTACATTTGCAATAGTGAATTGCATAGTTATATTTAAAATAACCGACCACATTCTACTGAAATTCTTACAAGTAAGGAGTTTATAGTGACTCAATACATCTCAAGCAAAATTCAAAAGAACTTTTTAAAAACATTTAGAGTGAGGCAGTAAACATAATTTAAAATAGTATGCAATATTTTTAATTGATAATTGAATAAAGATAATTTAAAATTTAAATTCTCTTTTTCTAGATTTTCTTTCATTGCAATTCTACATGAGGTATATTCTTATTGTTGAGATTATACCTATAACATTTCAATTTAAATTATATAAAAATAAGAACCATTTTTTAAAAATATTTTTCTTATTTTTGGATATTATCTTATTCTAAATAATTATTATTTATTTTAAATAAATATTGGAGAACAATTCTCAAATAACTGGTTAATATTACCTATAACAATGTTTTAATTTGTGGCCCACACATTTATAGATTTTTATTTTTTTATGGGATTCGATTTCTCAGGTGTAAGTTATTTCCAAATGCGATTTTTGGAATAGAAAACCAATCCGGAGTCGTGCTCCCCATGTATGCTTTCTGCTTCCTAAAATTTATTTTCTCTTACCAAGTGCTTTTAAAGTAACAAAATTAAAACTTTTTAATAGGTAAAATAATAATATCTATGGAAATTTTTAATACTTTGAATTTCTTAAGATGTGTGTTTTTTTATCTTTGGCTGTTCTCCATTTTCACCAAAATGTGTTTTTAATGTTTGTAATCAATTTAGTTTTAATTTAAAAGTGACTATTGTTATTTTAAGATTCCAATTCTTAAGCATATTATCCTGGAATTTTTAGTTCAAATATTACAAAAATATGACAAAATTTCCTCATAATAATGACCAAATGTTATTGACAAATAATATATCAAAATTTTAGAAGTGTTCTACTGAAATTTCATTAAAAGTAACTATATATTTCCCTTAAAACAACTGATTTTGTTTGTTTTTCAACTGACTTGTTTCCTAAAAACTTATCAAGTTTTCAATTTATATGTCCATCTTGGTAATATTTAGAAAATAGTTAAATAACTATTTTATACGAGAAAATTCAGTATACTTTCTGAACTCCTGTAATAAATTACTGAACTTCTGTAATTGTTAATATTGACCAAAACGGTATCAGATTTTAAAAGGTTTCTCTGACTCGACTTAAAAAAGCAATATTTATTCGCATATCGGCGTTTAAAACTAATTTAAAATGTTAAAAATGGACGATAGTTTTCTGTGCTACTTCCGGAGTAATAGTGTCTATATAGTTGATCTCATTTGAAATTAATTTAATGCGATTTTGCGCGTAATGCACAAATTCTATCAAGTTATCATTTTGGCGTTCGTGTTCCTCCAATTTCACGGGTTTAACCCTACTGTAACGCTGCTTTTAAGCACTTATGGAATTTAACGTTTACTTTAATCCTCTTCGAATCTTAAAGTGTTTCAAAATACGGTAGCAAATATCATTTTTAGATATTTGCAATTTTATGTACAGGTTTAGAACGAATGTGATTTTCTAACATTTCTATTCGTTTATCTCATCGTCTGCTGTCGTTTTATTAAATTTATTTACAATAACTATTTTCAATAATGTTTAATTTTGTTAATATATATGTTAGCTTCACAGTAAAAAAAAGTCTTAAAATTGTTACATATTCAATTCAGCGCCGTAAAAGGTTTAATTTCAATCTAAAATTGCGCTAATTTTCTTAAATTAAGTCAATATTTGCGCTCCAAACCTTGTTTTTAGTTTTCGAAACTTATTTTTAGTCAATATTCAGGTTTGAAATAAGAATTCTCTAACTTAGGTGTGACAAGCCCGAAAAATTTTATTTTAAGCATAAATCTCGACTAAAATTAAACTTTGCTAACTAAAAGTAAGACATTAAGCGCAAATATTGACTTAATTGAATAAAATTAGCTCAATTTTAGACTGAAATTAAACCTTTTACCGTGCTTAATTTGAGATCTATCGAATTTAAGACGTTTTTTTACTGTGTTATATATGCTGGTTAAAAGTGTTTTGAGGATATGAACAAACTTATCAAAATCGAATTCGTTATTTTTTTAAAATTTGTTTTCACATTTAAATTTATTTTTTCTTTCATCTAATGACACACGTAGATGATCTGAACTAATGCTAAAAGAAATATCATAATTGTTGCCTTTTTCAATTCAGATCCCCAATAAAGAAGATCACATTCTATAAAAAAAAATTTAAGTAGCATTTTCCTGATCGTAGGGACCAAAATCCGGTCCGTAAAATTTAATCTTTGATTGGCTATTACTATAGTGTTTTAAATATCGACGTGCTATTACATAAAAATCTATTTCTTCAACGTCGAATATTTTAATATTTATTAAATAACCAACTGAGGAATTTCACTAATAGTTGAGATAAAAATGAATTTTTCCGATACTTTACGTTTAGAAAAAGTCCGTCTAGTTTTTATGAAGGGAATGGATGAGGGTTCCCTATTGAAACTAAAATTTTTATTTAGTTCATAGCAGGTATTTAAAAAAAGATTATAAGATTTTGAGAAATATTACTTCATGTGTTGCTCATTTTGAAATCATTCATAGTTGAGGCACACCGTTAATGCAATTTGAACATCCACAATTACTCTGCATTGTTTTGTATGTTACTATTCCAAAGTCATTGATTTCCCAATTAATTTGAAAAAAGGAAACGCTGTTCTTTTATGTCGATATTTTTGCAGCAGAAATTTGTGACCCTGAAATCAACTGTATAAAAATACCAATCTATTTATTTCACTTTTTAAGTAGTTTTCTCTTTTCCTGTCTACATTGGGGATCTAGAGTATTTTTTCATTGTTTTCTTTCGTGCTCTCTCATACTCCTTTCATTTTTCCTTGCACCGTTTTGAAATAAAGTCAGCACTGTTTTCGCAGCTGCCGTCTTAATTCGGATCACCAGTGCGAATATAGGCCCCCGGTTTCGTCGAAACTTTAAGCATCTTCTGCTAAAATCGGATATGCTCCGTAAAATGGAAAGTGAGATATGGTAGTGCGAACCATTTAACTCTCCCTTCAGTGCCCATAATATGTGCAACTTCCTTTGCATCAGTGAACCGAATTCCTTTTCAGATCGCCATCGGTTTTCGCCTTTCAACTACTGTTGATGCTGGGTGCACTCTGAATCGCGATAAGTTCCTTGATGTCCATCTGATTCGACAGGTTTGGTTTGGTTTATACAAAAAAAATCTTTTTTAACGTTTTTTGGGAAATATTTCGATTTTTAGATTCCTGGCTAATATTTACAAAAATTAATCTCTTGGTACAGCATTCGATAAGTAGTCGAAAAGTACCACGTTCAAGTCCAGGCTGATCCAATCTTTAGGTTCGGTTCTCGTTTTTGAAAATATTTGAAAATATTATTATTATTATTATTATTATTATTACGACTTTATTGGCCTTATTAAAATAGTTACAAACAATAAAATATACATATAAACAGATATGCCAAAAGGCGAGCCACAGCTGATGCTATTTTACAGACTGACCTCATATTTTCTAACAAATTTGCAAAAAGTGAAACGTAACAATTATAATATTAGTGTGGATTCCATCTTGTCTCAACATGGGAGTAATAATATATCATGTAACAATGGCGCAATTACCGATCTATCTATATTATCTATATTCTTCTTATATTCGTCTTATCTATATTTCGATATATTTACGTACATTTAGACAGAAATTTAGTTATTGTATGTTCCTATTATGTAAACACTCTGACTATATTCTGATATCGCTCGACATCAGTAAAGTTCAGTCAAATTTACAGAAAATTATTTTCCCCAGCAGTAGTTTAACATTTTTTAAAGAATTAACCAAAATAGAGCCGTCTATTTTAAAATGTTTCATTCCAAATCCCAAATAACACATATAAAAGTTGTATGCAGTCAGAGAAAGAAATATGTGTGCCAGTAAAAGTGGAACTCTACCCTATTTTAAAAGCCAATAATGGTAACGCCGAAAATTAAAATATACGCGAAAAGAAATCCAGTAGATTTAAGTAATTATTTTTCATATAAATATTTATTGGTTATCAAAACCAATCATAATGGAATTTTTAGCACCATGCATAATTTTAAATCTGAAAATGAAAACAGATATTTATAATCCACGAAATACGTCGTTTTTGATACTTTGATTGTTGCTCCAAATATTACATTAATTATTCATGTCAATATATAATTAATCAGTTATAATAATACTGTTGTAATAGATTTTATCGATTATTGTTAAGGATGATCCTCTGCTAACTCCCAATATTTTCTGTACTAAAATAACACCCAGGGAATTTAATTGGCGAGAAATTATTTTAAATGTAACATTATGAATTATGCGAGGCATATGTATTATTTATCCAACATGCATTAAATGTGGTAAAATGTAATGTAATTGTATAATTTATAGTTTTCGGGAGGAATCGAAGAGTGGGAATACCAGGTGAGACATCTGTCGATTGGTAATTGCTGATGGCTAGTTGCTTTTCACGTTAAAAGCTTCAAAGTCGCAGTTCTATATTGTTGTGATATTCGCTATTTTCAGTATACGCAAAGTAGAGATTGGACGTGCAGCTTTACATATTTACGCTGTAGAAATCGGCATACATCATCAACATTTGTACGAACATCACATTACATTACACTACATTATGATGCTATTAGAAGTAAACAACCATATGTGTTAATTTGATCTGTTGTATATATACATTATGCAATTAAGTAAACATATTTTGTGATCAATGTAATTCTATCAACACATCTAAATCCATGCATGAGATTATTTCCTATCTTTCAAAGTCATTCTCTATGCTTCAGAATATTGCTAATCAAAACATTTCTCTTCCGACACACCCACTGTATACATTTGTGCATCGCAGTGGGGGATTCTATTCAAGCCTGGATTTATCTGCTTTTGTCAATTTGCATAAATGTAATATGTATGAATATATATTTTGGATGTTAAAAATCTATTTCTGAATAACTTCGTTTGGTAACTTTCTATTCTTCTTGAAGGTTTGTGAACGTTCGAGTAATAAGTTACATTTTTTATCGAATTGATTTGACCAAGTATTTATATTTTTTGTTTAAACTTCTATTTGTTATATTCGTATACTATGATTATTGTTAAGATGTCAGTGTATTGTACGTTCCTAGGTTAAGATTTTAAATAAATACTAATTGCAGGATTTTCATAATAACATGTGACAAAATTTTGGAATTTTGTCATACCCGTCTGTATTTTATTTAGGTGAAGATGTAGTAAAATTTATTAATATATACCTATGTTTAATTAAAATTTACGTCCATTGTTGGAAATATCACGCTCCACTAGTTATGCAATATCTGCATTCTGCAACTTATTAACTACAACTAATTCTGGATTGTCGTTGGATCGCTATGAGTTCGATCAATTCTGATCTACAATATTTTTATCACTACTACAATATTTCAAAAATTGTATATTTAAGAACGGTACAAATCTAATATAAACGATACATCATTTACTCAAAAAAAGGCTTAAAATTGTTACATTTTAAAAGGTCTTAAAATAAGCCAATGTAAAAGGCATAAATATGTCTTTTTCTGGTTGGTCTTATTTTTGTTACATCTTAAATTAATCTTATATTCGGTCTTAATTTAAAACTTTTTTTTACACCGTTACACTCGAAAACGAGTTCCTAATCCACTGAGATGAATTCGAAATAATGAATTTTGAAATAAAAATAATTAAATTTAGATGTGGTAAAAATATTACAACATATCATGTGAAATTGAACTCAAGGTAGTCGAAACAAGAGCGGTGTTAGAAGTTACAGGAAAACCAATAATAATGTCAGTACTACAAGTCCGACGATTCAAGCAGCCACAACGTAAATTACTGCAACTCGAATTTCGAAACTAGAAACAGTGGTCAAAACTTCTATAGTCAAATCACGACAGACAAAATAATGATAGTCAGAATAACAATGGTATTACACACTGCTTAATAATTGCGTTACAAAATTAGTTAATGAAGATTATTTGACAGAAGAAATTGACAGTAGAAACAGACAGTAGAATGATATAATGATAAAAAACGAATTACGATAAACTGATCATGTCGACAACATCCTAATTAAAGGCACTTAAAGTAAACTAACGAAGCCAAACCAACGAAGTGACAAATGTACGCAGTCAAAAGAACATGTGTAGAACATGCCATTCCGATTACGAATGATCAACGTGGAAAATCACCACAATCATAACAATAATGGTAGAAAATTCACTTGCAAAATATTATTAACAGTTAAAACATGCTAAATGTCAATAACCATAGTCAAAATATCAACAATCGAAATAACGACAGTCAAAATAATCGAGAAATGTCTACGACAATAAAAATAAAGGCCAAGTGAATTCACCGACAATACGTCATTATTCTGATCGAGGAAGAAAGAGAGATTAAAAATAACTACAGTCAAAACAACTGAAACCAAATGAATAAATATAATTTTCACTGAATGTTATTCAAATGACCTAATGTCTATTTATCCACAAAGCTGAAAATCTAATTCCATTTTTGTCCATAAACAAAATAACAGAATTTGAGAGAAACAATTAGATTAGGTATTGATAAAAGTCAAGGACACAATCCCATGTCAGAATTATTATTATTTACAAGAGAATATTGTCGATGAGTTAAGTACTACGTAATTTTGACTACCGCTGGTATGTCTATTATAACGACACTATTCTAACTTTGTAGTTGTTTTGAATATCGGTTTGATTCTATCGTTGCAATAATTGGCGATAGTTCGATTTGCTGTCGATTTAGCATTGAAATAATGGTTGGGTTGTTAATATATCAACAAGCCTGTGTGCATCATGATAACAGAATTAAGTGAAGAGCGTGTCTGATTTGGAATTCTTCAGCATAATTCTATGAAATTATCAAAATTGTATATTTTCACAATCTCATAGTGTATCATACGTGGGTGTATGTTAACTCGGTAACAATATGCTATTCAATTATCATCTGAGTCATCTGTTTTGAATATACAATTATATCTTTAACGCTTCAACAATCGCTTTACTGGCGTTATTCTGAAACGCATTGTAGTCCAACTGGGAAGTTTGGCAATGCGGTAAAAAGGCATTAGGTCTCATTAAGCATGCAGCAAACGCAATTTCCGAAGGCGTCGGTCGAAACGTTGCTTATTTCATTATCTCTTTGAGCACATACGCATCAATTCACAATGGGTTTCGAAAATTAAAATATAGTTCATTTCGAACGAAACATTCCTCAGAAGTTCCGTGATCTCGTTCACAAACAATTTAGAAATGAATAGTATAATTATATTTCGTAATTGTGTCTGATGAATATAATAGTAGCATAATACGAGAATAATCAGTGCATTTATTTCAATGCAAATTAAAGATGAAAGAACTGGTTACGTATTTAGACTTTGTTTTTTTATTAACGAACGTTAAAAATTGTGATGAGTGATGAATATTATTATATAATTAAACGTTTCTGTGTATTTGAATGTCAGGTCTCATGTTATTGGACAGAACTCTGTCTAATCGACTTTTAAGTTTTATATTTTATTTCTTGAGACCTGTACTAATTTCATTTACTAGATTCAGTAAAAAATCGACTTTTCAGAATATTACTGAACATTTTTGAAAATCATATTAAATTGCGAGCGACACTTTGGATTAACATTTTTCTCCCATCTTCTATGAAAATATCATCGATTTAAATGCTGTATTCAATATTTCCGATATCATTTATAAAAAATTTGTCGCAGAAATCTACCCTATCTATTGCTTTTTTTGCTCATTCTGCAATCCCTATTTTTCATATAAAGCTCACTCATCCGGGATTATTGATTTAAAACGAACAAAAGGTTTTTTTTTACAAATACTTTTCAGTTCAATGATACTTCAGCTCAGATATTTCCTTGTTATATGAAAAATGCACTGATTTTGAAAATAATTTCGATGTGCATCATAAACATGTATATTCTTGATAAAATAGTTTCTCTGATCACAATCATACACTTTGTTTTTAAACTTCTGCATAAATACATTAAAAGTATCGACCGTTTCCATATACATGTGATTGATGTCATATACATGTCTGAAGAAGATTAGAATAATTTGTTGAAAAGTCAACATTTATGTTTCTTTTATTTCCGTATATATCCCTGTCGTTAGTTTTTATTTTAGGTAGAGCTTCCTCTCCTCGACGTTCTGTTAAATTTATGTTTTTGTTCTTTGGTACTTGAAAATTGTTGTATATTTTGAAACCATTTACAACAAAGTTACCTGACAGAAAAAGTAACACCTTCTGTTATTGAAAATTATCAACAGATTTAAAGGAAAAGTTTATTTGTTGTAAGAATACAATAAATATTTTCGAAATTAAAAATCAAAGATGTTATATATTACATTTTTATTTTTAAAAATTCGTTTATTAGTGCAACGTTTATAGTAGTCAAAACTTTAACTAAATTGTAAGGAGAGAGAGGGAGAATCTGTTTAATTATTTTGAAACATGTTGTGACGTGACCTCAAAATTCAAATTAATCTTCAAAGTTTACTTAATAATAGAGCATACACATGGCAATCATTATACAGCATTATTCCTAGACAAATATATCTTCTCTCCCTACTTGGCTCGAGCATTTATGTTTTGTAACTTACTAAAATGATAGGAACATAATCAGATATTTGCAGTCGAAGTTATATATGTGAAAAAATTTTAAGAATAAATTATTGATGACAAATATAACAATAATTAAAAAAAATTTTGTTATATATGAGAAACTAAATAGTTGTATTTACTTATGATGGCCAGAATAATACTCAGTATTACAATAATGACTCAGAAAACTGAAAAGAATTGTAATAGTAGTTTTCGATACAAGGGCGTGTGCGTAAAAATACTTTTTCATCACACTGGGACGCAAGCGGGAGGAAAGTTACTTCTTTTCCTCCCTGTCATGAAGAAAAATCGTATACTTCCCTCGGGAAGTAAAAAAGAATGCCTCTACATGTTTTTCACCCTCGGCTTCACCTCGGGTAAAAATTACACGCAGTCTGAGACATTCTTTATTTTACCTCCCTCGTTGAGTAATATACTATAACGTGTGTCGAAAAGTCTTTTGTGCACCACTTTCCGTGCGTAAAAGTAAAAGGGAGTGCGTAAAGTTTACTTTACGCACGAGTCAACTTTTACGCACGGAAAGTCGTCCATGAAACTATTTTTCCTATTGAATCCCACGACATAAAAGGTATACTTGTGTCAATACTTTCATTTGTATTTTTTATAGTTCAAATATTTGTGATAGAATTCTAAAAAAGATGTGGTTTAACTATTTAATGTGGAAATTATTGGATTTTAGTCATGATACTTTCAAATGCAATAGTTTCAAAACTTTATACGATTCGTTTGTTTATATGTATTTTATATATATTTTATACATTTGGTAACAAATGTCAATTGTAGGGAAATACTTAATTGTTTTCATGTTCGTCTTATTCATGTAGCTAATTTTGTAACTCTTCGGTTCTTTGTTAACTTATCTTTTTTTTTTAATTTTATTTTATCGTATTTTAACATGTCATTAATTGATAACAAATTAACATGGTTAAGATCGCATCTCATATAAATACATTAATTTAACCAAATCACTTATAAACGAATCATTGACAACTATTTTTCACAATTCTATAATATAACAAAATCTTGCGGGCGAAAGATAAAAAAAAAGGACGCGATGGTTTCTTGAAGGCGATATGAAGTAGGTAGAAAATCTTACTTGAACTAAATTTAATTTGTCAGGCGTCCCTCTGTGGGCTTCGTTGGTCCTGCTCAGGCAATTTCTTAATTTCCGGCAACCATGATTAATCGGGTCGTGTCGACGAAATTTTGGATGAAACTGGATTCGGCGTGGCGCAAGATGGTGGATTTCGGCAGTTGGAGATACGTGGCTAATCCATGAAAATCTTGCGGCGATTTGCTCGAGGCTTGATCACAGTGGTCCAGACATCCTCTTGATCAGTGGATTTGTTTTACTCCAACGTCGCACAACCTATAACCGGCTTCACATTGGCTCGGGTGCGGAAACTCGCTTTTTTATAAAGTAAAGATCAGACGCGTGAAATGGTGCGCCTAATCGCCTTTTGCCCTCAGGAACCAACTAACTAATAATCGTCGTGAAAAATGTAACTAACGCTACCGATGCCTCTACCTCTTTTCTCTCTCGACTCGCATAATTACATATCAATTGTTGCACGGAATTCGAAACAATTAAATGTATATTTACATATATACACGCACACACACACACATATACATATATATATATACAAATATTCGTTACAATTTCAACTATGAAATATTTCGCATATCATGAAATCCACCGAGTCCGCATATTACTGAAAGTTTGTGGGTTTTTTTTGTGCGACAAATTTTCTCAGCTACTTTTTTTTTACTGTCTCAAATAATTACAGACTTTTATCAAAATTTTATTATAGAATTGTAGAACAAATGTTTAATGTCGAAAACGATTTCGGTAATTTTGTATGGGGAATGCAGTAATAGTTTATTCTTAATCAAATATAGTTTAATTTCATCGAGTAATTAAATTTAACCAATTAGAATGTATCGAAGCTATTACTTGATGTGGTGGACGAATTCTCGATAACCAAGCATTGAATTCCGTGGCTTTGGGGCAATCTAATCTTCCAATTGGTTAAGCTTAATAGCCAATCATTTACATTCTAATAATTAGAAAATGTGTCGATGCGTGTCTTTGAATAACTGGTTTGTTATAGTTATCTTGTTAGTTCAGTTTAAAAAACTTTTGGTGCATTCTATTAGTGCCGTTTTTACGCACTGAGAAAAAAAATTAGTAACATTGATCAAATATGTGGTTGTCTGTTAGCCAAATATTAAGTAATTTCAACTACACTTTAGTGGAATTGACTAATTTATTATTGTTGAATCGGTATCATGATTTAGTTGGAAGCACTAAGGTGTAAAGTTGCATTGACTAAATATTTAGGTGCTAATCGGTAAACTCATATTTAGTCAATATTACTATTTTTTTTCAGTGTGCAGGATAATTCCAAATCACTATTATTGATTTTTTTCTATATCAAGTCACAAAATAGTCTGTTAATTTAACTCCATTTAACTTTCGTAGGCAGGGATAAATTCTTGTATTATTAAAGTTTGCTATAAACGGATGGTAAATACTTCGCAGGCTTGGTATTAAATATTAAAATGTATTTGTTACAAATCAACAGTTGAAATTTAATTGATATGGAAGCTGGTATATTCAAAGACATTTTCTTTCCTGAAATTTCAAATTCTTTTTATTCCTCAAAGAAACAGCTAATACTTAGTCGGCCAGAGAACAAAGTTCCGAAAATCAAAACTCCGAAAGGCTAAAATTTCGATATTGTGTGAGTCCAAGGTATTTTAATTTGCTTTCTTTTTGCCAAATTTTCAAAGACAATGTGAAGAAAATCATGCTAGAGCCATGCCAAATCGAATTTTTGGAACTTTGTTCCCCGGCCACTTAGTCAATTCTTTTATTTAAAAAATACGTTTCGTATTTCGTAAATCAAACAAGGTGCTAATAACAGTTGATCAGTTTCGTACCGAGTGTTTTTGATTGGTAACGGACGATTACAAATTTGTACTTTTGCAAATAATAAGAGACAAATATCATCGCTAGTTTTAGAGACTTAGTTATAAACGCTCAAATAGACGTATTAATTCAATATATTGCCGGTCGGGCTTTCACTGAACATATTAGGTCACATATTTAACAGAATTTATAATTATTATCTACATTATCTACCGGTTAATTAATTTTTTATTTAAATAATTTAAAACATAATATTTATACGATGAATCCTTCTTTATAGCCGAGAAATTGATTTTTAATGCAGGATAATTAATAAGACAGGAGCACACACAAAATTTGTTTCGAGATATTACTTGAATAAGAAATAGTGGATGTTATAATTTTTGGCAGATGAAAACGAACCCGTACTCCGAACCGAACCCGATTCGATTATTCCACCACGTCAGGATTTTAAGATATCCATTTTTGGCAATTTAAGGTTAGGATATGTGAAAAATCTGAAACGATGAGTTAACGCGGACAAAAAATTCGTTTTCGGCGACAAAAAATTTATATCATCCTCCACTTCTGATTCAAGTTGTGTAAAAATAAAATTTCGCGGTCTTGTGTTACACAGAACCACACAAATTTTATTTTTTTTTGCCATAACTAGAATCAGAGGTAGTGGATCCTATAGATTTGTTGCCGTTGACAACGAATTTGTTACTCAAATTGACCCATCACGTCATGATTTCAAGATATCTATTTTAAAAAGTATATTTTTGACTATTTTTCAGATATCTTAAAATTCTGACGTGATGGAACAAATCGAATGACGGGTTCGTTTTCAGCGGTTAAAAATCTATAAAATCCACTATTTCTGATTCAAGTCATCTCGAAACACATTTTTTTGTGGTCCTGTGTAATTGATCCTACGACCATTTTCAGGAGTTCCTGAGCATGTCCAAATGTTCCCTTGTTTCGTCCTAATTACTTCTTCAGGCAAGCTTTATGACTGTAATAAGATGATGAAAGTGAACATTTAGACATCCTTAGGAACCCCTTTGGACGTCATAAGACATATGTACAATGTGAGGATTGACTGTCACGAAAAAATGTCATGATACAGCTTTTATGTTTGAAAGTTAAGGGAAGCACGTTTTGTGTATTTTAATATCCAGCATGGATCTTCATCTCCTGTCTTAAGTGACAGGTCTCCATTGTGGAGCAGTGAAACCTACACGGTACCACGTTACAACTCTCTAATGTAATATTGAGAGCAGTGGGATACCATGCGGTGGAGTTGACAACCCTCCAGAAAGAAAACATCGAATTGTATTTTTTAACTTGTCGCTATTATATTTACGTAGCTATAAAAGTTATTATGTGTTAGCAAAACTACAAATAAGGTTGTTATTTCATGAATTATTTAGGAAGCATGGCTTTTAGATGTTTTTCATGTTACTCAAAAGTCACTGGCAATTCATTAATTGCTATTTCAAAAAAATATTCAAATTACGAGTAATTTTGATATATACATATTTTTTTGTATACAATATTGTAGCAAGAATTGAAGTTTTTTCTACTTTTTTAGCCTCCGGAGAACGAGCTACAGAAGGTTGGAGAGCGAGTTCCCAGCGAGCACGAGTTAAGGGTGCAGAGATCCCTTCAGCGACTGAACGTTCCCGACTGGTACAAGAATTCCCCCGCTGCTCGAGACGGCTTCCGCTTGAAAAGGCACTCGGACGCTTCGCAGCATGGTGGATGGCGCGCCCTCGGATCGAAAACCACCTCCCTGTCCTCACTATCGTCGTCTTCCAATAGGCAGCCACCGACAGGTAATTTTATTACACCTCCACTAATCTCATTATTGATGGACGAGATAACCAAGTTAATCTAATCTTTTGAAATGTTGTTGAAACATTCAATACAAAAACGCCCTTCAAACGCGCTTTTACATTGTTGCTAATCAAAAACTAAAATTTATTGCTCTTATTGTTTCTATAAAACGGCTGTTCATATCGAAATATTTTCACTACACAGGACCACAAAAAAAATTTGTTCCGAGACAACTTGAATCAGGAATAGTGGATCGTTATTCGATTTGGCCCATCACGTCAGGATTTCAAGATATGTGATCCGAAAAATACTAAAAATTATACTTTTTGGCAATTGAAGGTTATAATATGTGAAAACTCTGACACGATGAGTTAACTTGGATGAAGAATTCGTTTTCAGCGACCAAAAATATATAAGATCCTCCACTTCTGATTCAAGTTGTGTCAAAAAAACGTGTTCTTGTGTTATTTTCTTCGTGAAGTATAACTTGAATTAGGGCACATAACTTGAATCAGAGATACTGGATCTTATAGATTTTTAGTCGCTGACAATAAATTAGGTATTCAATTTGACCTGGGCGGTCAGATATTTCAAAAAGGAGATTTTTGGATATTTTTCGGAACAGATATCTTGAAATCCTGACGTGATGGGTCAATTTGGGTAATAAGTTCGTTGTCAGCGGCCAAAAATCTATAGGATCCACTACTTCTGATTTATTTCACCATAAAAAAATGTTGTGGTCTGTGTGAAATATTTATAGAAATATAAATATTTATCTGTGTAATGATAAGCAAAACAAATTCAAAACCATATTTTCTGACGTACTTTTGTCCGTACTTTTCAAATATGCTATTAGTTTTGTTCTATGACGTTTGATTTTTTTCAAAATGGCGGCTAATTTACAACAAAAATTGTTTTTTAACATTTTTTTATTTGTTTAACTTACTGGCTAATAATGTTCCCGTTGTCGGATCGATACAAGTGTCTGAATCCTGTGGAATAATCACCATAACTAAAATTTAAGCGATCCAGAATGTTTAGTGCCAGTCCATTTGTGTCACGGTAATTTTCTACCAGGAATACATATACTTTTTTTTAATCATTTAGACATTAAAAATGAAGTAATATAGCACACAATAAACCAAAAAGACTACTTTCTTGATTGGTTGCAAGCAATACTCCGTAAATGGTAGTCTATTTACTTAGTCAAATTTGCTATACTGTCTAAAGAGAGTAAATCTAACTAATTATTTAACTATTTAAGATAGTATAAATATTTCCCTCGTTCCACTCCAGCACTAAATCTTCCGCGTACTTTTGAGACTGTAGAAGAAAACAGCAAACAATTTCACGATAGGATGGTTGGTCAAGATAATACAAGATAGTAAAGTAGCTCACTCTTTCCATTCTCGACAACTGTCCTTACGTTTCATTTGAAAAAAGGACTTGTCCTTGAAATGACATTGACAGTTATTCGCAAGGTGAAATCATTGTTCGAAAGTCCTGCAGCTGTATAAGTATATCTTTATTAAAGTTGAAGTGAACTTTTATGAAAACAAACTTTCAGTGTACGTTATCTTATTGAAGTGAAACTAAATTCTATCCTGGTTTTGAAAGATAGCAATGCCACGTATCAGCCTGACTATCTACCAAGTACTATAAGTGTATAGAAGGGGCAACTAATTTTCATTTTGGTTAAAGCAGTAATTGGTATTCTTAGGATTTTATTAATGCGTGAAATAAGAAATTTTATACTTTTCAAACTAGACCATAAATCATGTAATTTTTTGCCTGTTTATCGTCCCTTAATTTTTGTATCAAAACTTATGCAACCGCTTGCAACTTGTGGAATTGATCACACAAAAGTTAGGAATTGAGTATAAAAGTTCTTAATGTCCTGTTAGTTATTCATTGTATCCTCATAAAAAGATATGGAGATGTTTTTACTGTTGGTACGTATATTAATTAATTAGTCTAAAATTTGCAGATTTCATTTGTAGGTCTGTAATTTGTCATAAATCATGTCGTTTGTGTACACAATATTATGGTAATTTGTAGGTTTCCGTCTAAAATTGAATACTGTTCTCACTTGTGGTTAATGGTTGTCCACGCAGTAAATTTTTAATTTGATATTATGACCTATCCCAAATGACATAAAATTATTTGCTTACAATAATTATGGACAATTAATTCGTTGACATCTTGATATCAGTAAGGTTCTTAATTAGGATGTCTATCTGCTCTGGAGTAGGCAGTTAATCTGGAATAATTTTCAAGAATATATCGTTCGTTCAGCAGTTCTTTTAGAAAATCTTATGGCAATTTTGTAATATCTGTATAGAACAACAAATATAGATGTGTGCTCAATTCTTAACGTTTTTGATAATTATCATATTATAAGATTGTGTTTTGCATAGTTTTAGCTACGGAAATCCAGAGCAGAACAACAGGAATTTCGGCCATTTTCAATTTCTAATTTTTTAAATTATTTTAAACATTCGTTATCAACGACTCCGTAAACGCATGAGCGATCAATTTAATTTCGATTCATTCTATATAATTTTGTGTGCCATGTTGCACTGATTGTTTTAAATTTTCAAATTTTGAGTTCAGATTCATAACACAGGACCACAAAACATAATTTTCTTTGTTAGATTGGAGATTACTTTGACACTCGTGTATTTTCACTGTAGTTTAGGTAACAAAATACGTTGGATTAATACCGTAATATTCTGAGTCATATTTTTCATCTCCGAGCCTTTATCGCTACAAAAGTATTTTCTTACGGGTTTTCTTAGGTTGTCTCTGAAACTCACGGGGAGACCGTCAGTTGTGATTGCAGATAGATCAAAATATATAGGATTAATGTGGTTTCAACGCGAAGCAAGCCACATTCTCCCTTCTTTTATGTATAAAAATATATAAAAACGTATACTTTTATGGTTTTTTTGACATAATGTTTGAAATTCATAGCGACACTTTTTTATTATTCATTCGTACTGTGGGGTCAATTACATATTTCTTGTAGTCTGGAACCTAGCACAAAAAATTATTTCCTGGTGCCTGTGTAATGTAGATTAATAGAAAACTACAAGAATGAAAGATATATAAATAAACGGTTCGGTAAAATAATGTACCCTCGAATGGGTTAAGTGAATCTTAATGATTTTCATTTTTTATGAATTGAGTACGATCAGTGTTGGTACTAATGTAAATGTTCATAAAGCAACAAATCTGTTGGTAAACGAGCACGTTTTGAGCGTTCGTGGATCGAAGGGACTTAATGATTTACGGTTTCTTGTCGTAGATCGTTATCGGTCGTTAGTCGCATGGGTACCAGACTAGCATACAAGCCAAAGTGGTAATTATCGGATTCTTTCATTTCAGGTACTCTCTTAAGTCCGAGTCCCACGCCTCCGGTGTTTTCGAGATGGAGTACGAGTTTGCTGAACAGTGCCGGAAGTTCGCCAGCGAGTTCCGCGCGATCGTCGTTCAATCATCGACAACCTTACCTTGGCTGGAGGTCTCAGGAGCGACTTGCGAATCCACGAACACCAGCCGAACGACTCGCCCAAGGCATTCTACCTCAGCTGCAATCAGCGAATAAGGTTAGCACATCTCTCTTGATACCAAATGTGTTTATTGGAAAAGACGACAATTTTCCAGTATTTATATTACTGAAATACTGAAGTAACAGTAATTAAGTTTCATTCACTGATTAATCTTCGCAGGCTGTCAAAATCATCAATAAATATTCAAAACGTACACGAAAAAACATTTCTTGTGATATGACGCGAAAAGTCATTCAGAACTCACCGATTGTGGGAAATTCACATGTCTAAACATTTGGAAAAAACAAAACAGAATGTGATTTTAATCATTGGAATGTGGAATTCATATTCGTTTTCGTGTATTCCATAGGATGTGGTTTGTGAATTATCCATGCTCGGGAGATTCTACGTAACAATACCTAAAAGGTGGTTTAAGAAATGTTTTGTCATGTATCTTTTTATATTGGCCCTCTTAGCATTCGAAATGCGTATGAAGAAAGAGATGACGCGAGGTTACAATCTTTTTCAAACAAAGAGTGACCGACTGTCATAGCGACTAAAGTTTTAATTTTTCAAGTCCGGCTATAGATGAAAAGATCTATACAGAATCTGGACATCCAAATGTGTGCTTTCATTGTTCAGCTGACTTGGTCCTGTGTCCTAAGGATCGCCTAAGGGTAGTAAGATAACGATAAAAGCTGACATTTGAACCTAAATTAGATTGATTTTTAATTTTTACATAATCCATCATGAAGATTAAAAATTTGACGTTATTTCCAATATCATCAATCCCGAAAATATCCGAGAGATAATTTAATGAACATTTCTCTTGTGATTCAGATTTATTTTATTTTTCTAAATCGATAAAGGGTGTTCATCTAACTTTCAAGGAATGTGCTTTTCACAATTTTGTTTGATGTTCTAGGGGGATTACAAAAAACGGTGAATGATCAATAGTATTTTTAAATACAAATTGTGATTTTACTAGAAACATTGGAAATTATAAAGAAACAATTTTATCGAATCTCTTCGTTTAAATTTAAAAGAAATAAAGTAATTGATTTAGTAAGCAATTTCGAAAGCAATCAATTGTAAGCTTTGACACGTACACTTGTAACTGAAGAAAAGTAACGAAACTACTTGCCATCCCGTACGACCCCGCAAATTTTTCGTTATTTTCTGCAGTTTTTTTGTGCATGTAGTGAAAAAAATTAAAAATGGCCCATTTGCAAAAATCTTAAATTTATTACTTATAACACAAAAAAACATATATGCCAGCAAGTAGCAACAAAATGTTCATTACACCTGTATAAGAGTACATTTCAAGATGAACAATTCCATTTTTTATTTGTTACTGTACGATAAGTAGAAACCGAGTTATGGACATTTCAAAATTTTCAGTTTTTTAAAAATCCAAAATTTTGAAAAATAATCACTCGTTACCGAGTTATTTTAAAAATCTGAAAAATATTAACAATATTTATTTAACCGAGACGTATCTGTAAAAAAATTACGAACAAAGTTGACAGTGGTCGATTCCAAAAGTGGCGAAGTTTATGCGGAATGACCCTAATGTACTTTGCAATAACTTTTATATGCTCGCATTTGCATTTATGGAATGCAAGGAATGGTTGTAATTATTTAATTAAAAAAAGTACAAACTACAGAAAAAATTCACAGATTTTACAAATTTCTTTTCTTCTATTTATACCAGGCGGCTGGATGAATTTACATTTTTTATGTTGCCTAAATTAATTACAAACCTTGAATAATTTTGCGAATTGAATATAATTTATAAAGGAATAATAATTGAAATACTTGGTAGCAAACATTACTCGGCAACTTTTCAGATTTACAAATTAAGAAATAAGTAAATCCGCTGTCTAAATTGAACTCGTTTTATGCATAAAAAAGTTTACTTTATCGCGTTTTGTTAGCTAACGCATATTTGGCTTAAAACATATTATTGTTTCCCTCAAGTTCAAATTCAAAATTACTGAGTGCCATTGAACTTGAAGTACTGAAATCTATTTATTCCAATAGTAATTGTCCAAAGTAGGAAAACATAATTGTAGAATACCACATTTTAAACAGGTTATTTTGAGTGGCACTCAAAGTTTCAAACTTTTCTCGTCTGTTATCACCTGTTGCTCAGTCCTCACAATTTGAATACACTGTCTATGAGGAATAGAAGTGCATTTAAATGAATCGATTTAAATTGAAAGTAGTGAACAGGTGCAATCTGATGTATTCAAAAGCATGTTAGGAAAGTATTTATCTTAAATTGCATATTTCATATACGAGTTTTTCTTTCAACAGATTTGTCTATATTGGCATTTTTATAAATAATTGATGACGAATATTTCAAAATATTGTATACGTACAAAAATAGTAAAATGATTTAACATTTGTACTTTTGTAAAACAGAACTTTTGAAAAGCTATTTAGTTACTTATTAAGATATGTACATTTTTTCGGTTAGTACTCGAAGTATAAAACTGCAAACTAGTAAATTTTCGTGTAAAATCCGACCATTATAATTACCATTGTTATTCCCCGAAAAACTACCGAACTTTTACAAATGACATCAGAAATTAGAAGAATTTTTCTTGAAGCCCCATTACAAATTCCTGATATTTTCTTGAAGTATTTCCGAAAGATATAAAAATTCTTTTTTAAAGAATTAATGTTCTACTTTGTTTAGAAAAGTTAAATCATTTTTTAAAAAGAGTTTATAAAAAGCCGGAATTTTGTCTGAGATATACTGATATGGTTGGACAATTCTTATGAGGTAATATTTTTCGATGTTGTTTTCGAAAGCAAAACTCATTTTAAATACTAAACATGCATTAGTTGGTCTGAATTTTTATAACAAATATTGCAAAATAATTTTTAATACTGTCAAAAATATTTTCATGACATCAGAATGTTCCTTTTCACTACTTGGAATGGTTTCAAGTGATATTTCTGGTATTTTTGTGACTTTATCTTTTATAAACCATATTTTAATTCTTTCGCTGCATTATTTTTTTTTGTATTTGGAATTTACGAGAAGAAGGCAGTCACCAAATTCATAGATTCAATGTGAATATGAAAACTTTTTATCACTGATCATTAAAATTTGTATTAAAAATATTGTTCAAAATCTGAATTTTCTATATTTGTTCTAATATCGTACATCTTGCTATAATTCATTTAGAGGTACACTAAAACACAACCATATAATGGAATAATTTCATAAATACATCATTAAGAAGAAAGAATATCAAGTTTGCAAAACAACCACTCTACATAAAAACAAAACACCGAAGACACTCTAGAAAGATACATCCACGCAGTTCGTTTTAATGTTTGCAAAAGCACTTGCGAATGTTATTTTCGGTATCTAGAAGCTCTTAAAATCTTAAAACTGTAATCCATTTGTAAGTTTTAAAAGCAATTCAGCTTTCTCCAATGCATGAATATTTTATTCGAGACTCACCGAGAAAAAGGGAACAAACGACAATTTAGTGCCTGGTATTCTGTTAAATGTCTGGAATACCGGAAGAATAAACTAGTACCATTATGCATAATGTTAACAAGATTTTAAACATAAGTAAAATGCTTTTTCTGACATATCCTACATTATCTTAAATATAATAATATAAATTTTGCGGGTGCAAATTGTTCTGATTTTATATTTTAATAATATAATGTGTTGAGTTTCTGTAAATCATAGGCGGATATAATAACAATTATTTTTATAAATCTAATTTTAAAATAAGTTATACAGTATTGTAACGTTATCTTTTAATGTAATAAATTAAAAAATGTAATCCTAGAAGAGACCGTTCTTATATAACAACCAGATCACGTTTCGTGTAATTTTGCCTTTGTTGAATGGCGAACGGTGATGAAAATTTTATTCCATTAGAATTTTCAGTAAACTAGTATTGCAATTCTTAAAGACTGATTTTACGATTAAGAATATTTATGAATAAAGGATTTTCATAATTTTCATCTCGTTTTCTAAAAATCTGAACGTGTTCTAAATATCTATAAAATCGAATCTAAAAAACAAGCTGCGAAAAATCTGTAAAAATACGTATGTTTTACCTGTAAAACGCTAATTGCTACCGCCAGTTCTTAAAAAAAAAACAAGAAAGCCTTTTCTCATTGAAATACTTCGTGACTTCTAGTTCAGGAAAATAAAAAAAGTTGCTCATGAAATAACGTTTTTTTTGTACTCTAATATACAAGAAAAAGTTTGTCACAAAATTTTCCAAAGGTCAAACATTTCGAACTGATTTTTTCAAAATGAATAATCTTTTTATAAAAGTTTAACTAATGAAATCTTGAATTAAATCATTTTAGCTTTAAACATTTCGAAATGTCTATATATTAATAAAACTTTTAAATTATTTAGGAATGTTTTTATGACGAAGATTCATCTAGTGTGCTTCCTTATTTCGTTTAATTTTTTTTTCTTTTTTTTGACGTTATATTTATTTTTTATTTCTAAGTAATCTATTATTAAGTTCTGGTTATTTAAACATTCTTGTGTTTATTTAATCATTACGCGAACGAGTTTAAAAGGATTCATATGGTCCTTATCATTCAAATCAGGGTTCAAAAATTCAATTTTTACTAGTTTTTCAGCTATTTTGTAAAGAAAATGTTTGATGTTTTCACATTTCTAGTAGACCGTTATGGACAGCTAAAATTTTCAGGTTTCGTTTCAGAATCAAAAGGTTCCTGTTACTAGGGATGGAACTCAGCTTATCAAACTATTTTATCCTAATTCAAATTAGAGTTGCGGATTCACAATAAGAAATGAATTACGAAAATAAAAATTTCGAAACCGATATCAAAATCTAACTCCAGATTTGTAATCAGCAACCTTGAAAAAGAAGTATTTCATCAAGTTCTCTTAATCCTATCTATTTTTAGTACTATAAAATAGTTTGTAAAATGAAGTCCTCTCTATTTTGAAGTACAGTGAAATTTCAGTTCTGAATCGTAAAGATCAAGTTTTAAGCTGTAGTTTATGCTCGCCTTCAACTTTTTGGTGTTTTAAGCCTGATACGTGTCAAACTTAGTAGAAAAGCTCAGCAAAATAAATGTTATTATCTTGTTTACTGGGGTCTAAAGATTCAATAAATATAAAATTAAAAATCGTTTTGTAACCCAGTGTGGTTAGCGGATTTTGTGAAAATTTATTTTGGTAAATTTTGTTACGCGACTTATCCCTATGTCCCTGAGGGGACCGCCCACGTGTTTACCGACACTATCTTTGTCGGGTATATTTTTATAATAATCGCAGACACAGTCTCACAAGTGCTAGGAACGCTTCTATTATTAGCGATGGAACGCAAGTCTGCACAAGTCTAGACCAGAATGTTGGGTTTCGTCCACCAATCAGCTTTCGCAAATTTCCACATTCCATAACGCTCAGATAGTGATTAATTAATGAATCAATGAATGAGTACGCTTGGGGACGACAGTCGTTGACAGCCGTAATTGATATTATCGCATCGCAATTAGTTGCAGGGAGACATATATTGAAGAAGAGAAATGTAAATACAAAAGTAATTTTGAGATCGAGCTTAGTTATACCGGGATTTAACGCCCTGATACTAAAATAACCTAGCCTATTATGTTCTACAAAGGGTTTAATTATTCATGTTTAGTCCATTATAATATAGTAATGGACGTTAGCTAACTACGGTAATTGAGGATAGCTATCAGGTTAATTGATTTATTTACTGCTCGTTACTTGCTTATAATGCTCATAATAAGTTTGGGTAGTGTTTTTGGGACCGTCACTTTTTTTATGGTTTAGTCATCCTAAAAAATACTTTCAATTTCACTTCGAAGACGTGTTTCTTATATATCAATATTGTATTGTAGAAGTGGTTAAAAAATTGCAAAATTAGTTTAGTTATGATAATTAATATGCTTAGGTTGTGCTATTTTATTGATAATATAATGAAAAATTCTGACTGACAATTTCGGACATCGTCTGATAGTATAATTGACGACTCTTCTTCTGATCGTTATACGTTTACTCATCCTGCAGTAAATGGATTAATTTATTATTAAGTCATCCCCCTAAATTAAGGTTTTACCGATAATTGACTTCTGTTTGTGCGCTCTAAATTTTGTATCTAAAATATATTAAAATCAATTCTTATTTTTCTGATACGATCATCTTATGATTCTGTAGGTTCGGAGACCGAAACGTAAATCTAAAAAAATTCCTGTAAGTTAATTTTAACGAATAATGTTCGCTATGGCACTAATACAGTTACATTTTTGATAAATTGATGTAGTGGCGACAGAAGTAGCATATATAACAAAGCGTATATTAATTGCAATTCATGTAGCCTTATTGCTAGAATGCTTCAGTGCAACATTAAGATTGAAAAGTGATTTATACTTTAAAAAGTGCAAATTGTTGCTTTATTTGGAATAACTATGCAGAATAATACAAATATTCATGAATAAATTATTTACGTACAATTACTCATGTGTAATTTGGTCAATTTCAATATTGTCTTAAGAATTCATTTGATTTTCTGGAATTTTCTTATTTATATATGATTTTTCTTGGGATATAATTATTATATTTAGTAACGTTAAAAAAAAATGATGATATTTATGTAAAATACACATACAAAATCCTCAAGAACATTGAAATTGACTAATGATTACAAAGTTATATCTCACAAGCAACGACGTACTTCATTTAATACAGCATTAAGAGTTTTACGCCACTTATTGACATTAACAATTATACAATTTTCGTAGAAGAAAAAGTTATTGTCATTGTCAAAAACATTTTTGCTTTTCCGCATTTTGGAAAATCTAAAAATTAGCAAACAAACTTGCGCGTACAACCGTACCAGATTCCCTTCCTGGTGCAGGAGTTCGAAAACGTTACTTATCGCAAACATCTTTTGACTACAGCAGCAGACAACGAATCAGCAGCAGGAGGTGAGGAACTCGATAAAGGAAGTGACCTCGGCAATTGTACACTACGTGCAAAGCGGCCAGGAGGTGGTAGGTGGACAGCACTCTCCTCGACCTCGACCTGACGACTGGGAAGACAGGGGTGGAGCGAGGTCAACCAGTCCCAGAGGTGAGCACTAAACCATCCCCTGCAAAAAAAAGCCATCCCACCACCACCACAACAACCACAACCACCACTATTTTACTCAGCGTCGCAGGTAATTTTGAGTTGGTTTTGTTCAGTTTGCGCTTTTGACTTTATTATTTGCACTTGATTTTCAATCCATGTGGTTTTATGCATGTATTAACTGTGTTTGGCTCTACGTCAAACGTGTGAATATTCGAAGTTTCGAAATACGTGTTTCCTTTTCATTATAACACATTTCGTGCTTGTGTTAATTATTAATTACGTGTAATTTTTGTCAGTTGATATTTTAATGTGATTCATGAAGATTTCAATTCAGAATATTTTTGAACAATTTATTTTCAAATATAAAAAAAAAAATAAAAAAAATCAAACTGCAATATACCTATTAGGTAATAATGGTTCGAATAATTAAAATTCTAGTAGTTTATATTAGTACAAATACGTTATTGAAAGATTCAAAACACAGTTATTACGTGCTTACCGCATGTGTTAAAAATTGACTTCTTTTTCAACTTTATACTTTTCGTTTTCAATAAATGCTTACTTTGGGGTTTTGATCCTTTACGACTTTAATTTTACTTTAATCTGTCTGCAAGGGTACTTGTTTGATTTGCGTTTTAATTTGATTTCGATTAACTTTTACTTTCTGCTTCTCTTTTTTGGTTACTAACCCAAGATTGTTACAAGCCCAGACCACTTGAAGGGACGCTATTGAGGTAGTAACGTCGCACTTGCACACTGACACTCGAAAAAAAAAACATTTTTCCATATATGTATATACTACACTTACGCTTTCATTTACTCACGCTCACATTATATACTTTGTCGGGTGTTTCCTGCAATTCATGAAATGCCATTAACGCAAGGCCTGGGGCTTTCGGAAGGAGAGACTGTAGAAGTCACAGCGAACACAATAGCGGAATTGTTAGTCTATTAAACGGACGTTTTTTGTAGTTTATTAACAATTTTGTAAATCCGACATTTTTAATCTATCTGAAAGAACCTCGATGAGAGTGTGTTTATTCATTTGGCGTGTTATGTGTTGCATTTTGTGTAGACATTCTGTGGGTTTTTTTTCACTTTTTATTGTAAATATATATAAAATTTATATTTACGTACAATTTTACCCCGTGTTTAGGATTTATATAATCAACTTTCAATTATTTATAAAGTTTGTACATTGGTGATATTGGAAAAGTCGAATTTAACGAATTAATTCTCGAAAGTACTCGAAAGTATATCAATATACACTTGACAATCTTGTTTAAGCCTAAAAATGTCGGGATTCTAGTTCATTTTTCATTTGATAATATTAAATTGAACTACATAGTATTTTTATACGATTTTATAAATGTGATTGAACTCCAATAGTTATTACTGAAGTAAAATATCTTTCTGTATATACTGAACACATTTCTCCATTATTCTTAGTGTACATAGATAACGTTACCATGGAATTAAGTATTTATGTTTTACTTTAGAATAGTAAAATATTTTAGAATTTGGTAATCGTATTATGTATTCTATCACTTGTATTTTGTTACTTAAATTACTTATGGCAAGAGACGTTTTATATTAGAGTAAATCGTGTAAATATTTTTGTTCTAGTTTTCTATATGATACCACATTGATAATAAATCACAAAAATATAAAAGTAAAGTCGACAACTGTTATTATTGTAAGAATATTGATGAGAGCACAGTTAGTCGCTGTATAGTAGTTACAACTTAGATAAAGAAATGTTATAGCCTTATAACTGCATATCATATACTTCCAGGTACGTTTTCCAGGCTGTAAAGTAAAGTAAATTTTAGGAGGCTGAATAAAACTATATTTTTTAATAATTTTGTTTATTTTGTGGGATATTGACTATTGTATAATGTAGGCTGCTTTAAACGAAATCACTAGTATTATAGCTAAAAACATGTAAAGAAATCCGAAATACTAATGCATATCAATATATTTCTCTTGAAATAAGTACTATGGGATGTATTTAAAATTGAAAACTATAACAATAACAAACATTTAATAAAAGTGTATAAGACAAATTAAATTTTACGTTTTACAGTAGATTTAAAATTACGATATGTTATTTTAGTTTAACTTCTACAAAAACAAATAATGAAAGGATCAAATTTAATTTACTTGTATACAATGTTTATATAGTTAATAACTTCGCTCATGAGTTTTAATACGAGTGCATTACGTTTGAGCAAGGCAAACACTAGAAAATTCTCACTGAATAAACGTAGCTTTCAACCCGGTAGTTTTTTTCTGTAGTAGTTTTTCTTAAAATATATTAGTACAATATTTAAGGCATCAAAAATATCTTAGCTTTATTGATACGGAGTTTTGGAATTAGACATGTACCTAATTAGTCAAGGACTACATTATTTAGCAATGTATTTCAACAAAAGTTACTGACATGTTTGAACGAGCAATAAAAGTATGCTTCTGAATTGTAAATATATACGTACTGTAAAGAAAAAGTAAGTCAAATGTTTCCTTCGTTTGAATTAGTAATTTATAATACGAATCAAATAACAGTAAAATTAGACTAGTTTTGTCAACTTAAATAAAATATACCCGAATAGTACCTGTAAGTACGCCCAGCAAATGAGCTTACTTTGTGATCTTAAAAAATGCTAAAGCAGTGAATATTTTGCAAGCATAATCCCTTTATCTAAAGGTAAACATTCGAGACTTTACATTCATATATCAATAAATGAAAACACAACAGTTCAGAAAATCTATTCTTTCATGATAATAGGTATAATTGTGATAAAAATCACATCAGTGCCTTTACTTTTTGCTATCAAACTGCTTTTTACGTCGAATTTAGAATTAAAATAATGCTGCTCAAAAACGAGTCTCGGCTTCCGTGGCCCTTTGATGTTGGCCCTATTTCCCGTGACACGGGGTCACATCTAAAAAAAGAAGCTAGGAAAAAAAAATAAAAATAGGAAGTAAGCAGTAAAACATGCGGCTCACTTTTTTTCAGGTGTTTTTCTCTCATGTCGACGCTTCTGCGTAATACGCGAGCTTTCGGAAAATGTGCATGCACTTCTATCTCGTTTTGCGACTTTCGCGGTCTCGCCATTCATTCGGACTCTAGTGCTGTTGAATTTTTACGTCTCTCAAAAGCACTTCGCATTAATGCAAGTCGTACCGCGATAATGTGATTTTCAAGATTTCGCGCGCTTAAAAAATGTAAGAATTATAAAAAATAAAATTATTGTTTTTCTCATGTCAGTATTATAGGTTTTTAAAATAATTTGTTATTTAAAATTAATTTCATGAAGCAACGATTGACAAACCCTCTTATTTCTTTTAGAACGTTCGCGGCGCATATTTTTCAAGGAGCATTAAATTTCAAGAGCGACGTTCTTTTTTATATGAGGTGCTCTCATCAATAATAATGGATCTTTATAAATCAACAATTGGACTTTTATATTTTTAGAACGATTTCTCATTGCAGAAAGTCTTTAAATAATTGTTAATTTGTTACATTTTTAAAATCGTACTACATGTTTGTTTTCATAGGCATTTCTTATAATCTTTATGATAATGTACGTTTTGATTATTTTTCTAGTAGTTTAATTCAGTAAATAATTAAATTCTTTATGGCGATTCATATTTGAACATAATTACTTTTTTAAAACGGTTGAACGAGACATATTCTGAAGCAAAATATACCAAAAATATTTATTAGGCAACTTATTTAAACAGAAATAAGATTTTACATTCGATATCAACGCAGATAATTAATTTAATCAAATAGATTGCTCAATGCTAACTACAAAATTTATAAAGTTTAGTCTTGTCGAAGTAACCTATGCAGAAAATTGTTTCGAAATACGTCTCTTCCAACCTTTTGATTGGCTAATTCGAAACGAGTCTCCCGCCAATTATCAGCTAGTTACTATGAATAAAGGAATAATGAATAGACATCGAAGATCATTTTTTTAAAGTATACTTCGGAAAATCGTAGAATAGACTTTTCTTCATCATCGTCGCATTAGTGTTCATCTTTCAACCAACGGATCTCTCATCATCCTTTAACTGCTGGGGACTAATAATTTAAAAATTAACATCTTTTTACATCACTAATGATTCATTAACTCCTCATAGAAAAGAACGCCTACTAACTCGCAATTTCCTGGAAAAACTATATCGCTTGCGTAGTATATATCTCACTCTCTCTAGACTAGTTCCTCGTCATTATTCACTAGTTGTAGAGAAGCCATCGATTTAAAAAAGTGGCATAAACGGGCTTTCGCTTCGCCCGCTTATGTGCTGTTCGTAAAACAAAAACCAAAAAAAAATCTCTAATTTGGACAAATGGTCTCGTCGAAGGGAGCGTCAAGGTGGTCTGGATGGAGAGTTCGTTCGTGGGTTTGAGGCCTGTCGATCCACCAGAAATCCCAGCAAGTTGTACCACGGAGTCCGGTTGGTGTGCGACGTGCAAATCTGGCGTGGAACACTGCAGCTGCGCGAGTTCGCTGACGTCAACGTCATCCACGGGATTGCATCTCCAACTAGCCCCCACCAAGCAGAAAGTCGACGCTTCGCCACCGTCGCACTCCGGCCATCGGCATCAACACAGACATCACCATCACCACCATCACCACCACCATCACCACCATCATCATCAGAAGGAACATCAACATCCGCAGGAGCAACACATCGGTGAGTTGCTGCTCGCCTAGCGGAAACTCCCGTCCGTCCTCCAAGGCAATCGAAAATCCTCGACGCCATTCCACGTGTTCTCTTAGAGACATCCTACTTGACGCGGAAAGATTTCTTGGATTGCGTTTTCGCTTCTTGCCGTTGTTGAGTTTTTAAATATAGCGTCCTTGTCATTTGGATTCTGTAGATAATTTGGATAAGAATAAGGTGGGAGGTGCTTTTCTCGTAGCTGTAGGATTCAACGGTTTTAACCGATTTAGGCATCACCGAAATCTACGTATCTTGGAAATTTTTCGAATAGTGTGCCTAAGTGTTAGCATCGTGATAAGTTTTAAAGAAATCAAAAAATTCGAATGAGCGCTATTTCAAAATATATTACTGACGTTAGAGTTACCGAAATTTACAATCCAGATATTAAATATTTTCTCTTTCAGAGGAGACATGATGTTTAGAAATTACGGTATTTTAAAATGTCGGGTTGGTAAACGCGATATAAGGGAGATACGTTGCGGTTGGTGCAAAAATTGGGGAAGTAGCGTGTATATATTAGAGAAACGCCGGTTTTTATGTAACTCAGTAAGTTCAAACGTGCGATTTTAAGCGAGATCTTTCGAGAATCGGTGAATGAAATGGAATTCTTGGCTGTAAGAATGGGTGCTGAAAGTCGTAGGCGAGTGATTTTCTTCTTGTCTTGTATATATGTTTCTTTGCGCATCCTAGGAGGCAAAATTCAACTCCTTGATTGAATTCATAGAAGGATAAATCCACTTCGTCTTTCACATTTCGAATGCTCTCTATCCTTCGAATTTTATTAAGTCGTGCAGATTCGATAGTGTGGTGAAATATATGGCGTAATTCGGCTTTGATCCGGTGCAATATTTTTGTAATCCGAGTAGCAAAATATCGATCGAACAATCACGATAATTGTATATTCGAATTTTGTCAACTTTTATTCACGCTTTACCGTGTCGGAATAACGGGCCATTTTTAAAAGAAATTCTGCAGAAATGTGGGGGAAATGCGCTAGATTTGGAACTCTTTTTCCGTTTCGCTGGGCGAATTCGGCAGCGTCGTGATCTTGCTTTTTTTTAAAGATGCAACGTCGAGTTCTATTTTCACCGCGGTAAATTTTTATATCGACGTTTTCGTCCCAGTCTGCTGGCTTTTTTGCTCTTTATATTTTAATATGCATCTTCGGGTGATTCGATTCTAATTTTGGCCGGACCGTCGTGACGCCACGACCAGAACTGATACATATATTATCTTGGATTTCTATGCACCCCGTTAATCGAAAATTATGAGAAGCAAAATAATTACCAAGCAATGTAGCTTTTACCGTAGTTTTAGCGCTTTATGTACGTTTATTGTAAAGTTATGTTTGTCCGCTGTTTCATTTATTGTATGTATTATCTATATACTGCTACTAAGTATAGATAGAGATCGTATTTCATATAGATACATGTACATACATACGTCATGCGTGTATGGATGCATGTATGTATATGTACGTATATTCGCACGCATATAGAGGTATACTGTCCATTGCCACACCATGTTGGAAGCGCGTTGAATGATGATATATTATTATAGTTACGATTATATTTATTATTATTATCATTAATATTATAATATTATTATATTATTATCGTTTTATTATGTCATGATTTCGCGGAGAACCGTTTGGTTGTCAGCATGATTTCTTTCTTTATTACGTAATCACAATCGCTATTTCTGTTTTCACTTTCAATGGGCTCTCGACACTTATATCAGCATTTGTTATCTGCGTCTGATCATTTTCTGTACGACAAGTAGAGAAGACAAAAAGAACAGAAAAAAAAACGAAAGATCCGTCCGGGCTCTTCAGCACTTGTGCGAAAGCGTCTCCGGAAGATCTGCGTACTTATTGTCGGGGCACATTATCAGTTATCATTTTATCTGTAGCTATCTTTATCCTTGACAAAAATAAATTATTGTTTGTACTTTTGCGTTGTTTTGTATTTTCTCTTTCTCTCATTCTGTTTTTTCTTCCTATATGTACATTAAACTTCTATCGCTATTTTCATCCAATTCTTGTCGGCTCTCATCTCTTAATTTGTCCTTTTACTTCTCATTCTTCCATTCTCTATTGCTCTTTTTTATGTATGAAGTTATTCCCCTTTCCCTACTATAAATTCTACTCTCTTTTAATTGCTTCCCCCTTTCTTTCCCCCTTACTTTTCATTCCGACATTCTTCATATCTTTAGTTTATTTATTTGCAACAATGTTTGTGTCAGTTTTTCCCATATTTTTTGCGTGCATCTACAGATACTGGCCTTTGTATGATTGCCTTGTTTTATGGTATTCATTTTGTACGGTAAGTGAATATTTTGTTACCTTCATAGATGTAGTAGCTTTTATCGAGTGTCTGAATTATCGCTTTCTTCTTTCTGATATGATTTCGACTGGTAGACTGCATTTGTGTTCGTTTTAAAATAAATTTTAAAATAGGCGCGAGGATTGTGTATGCTAAAGGAAATGAATGCACAATATTTATCTTATTTTTATAACTTATATGACACTGTCTCTCCTATCTTTTTTCCTCTTGAATTAGAGAAGAATGCCGTAAAATAATAGTTAATGCATTCAATGGACGAACACGTCGAAGCATTTACAGCCAAAACGAAAAGCGTAAAGAAATTGCTAAATGTTCAAAAGAACAAAATGACATTGACTTAATACGTAACTTTAACAGTCGGATCGGTTCCGGTTGTTAGTTTACATTGTTGGACTGCTGAACGCTACCATATGGATTTTTTGTTTACCATTCACATTACTTTAATAACCTTTCAGTTTCCAATGTATTTCCTACCCCTCTCCTATTTCTATTTAGCATTATCGGTTTGTGCGGCAAACGAAAGTTGTTTAGTCGAGGAAAGGATTTCCAAAAGTGGATTAACCGAGCAAGTATTATTGAATCAATCATCAATATTTTACATAACTAAATTATTAAATATTAACGCAGTTCGATCGAGTTCGGTCAAGATACATGTTTTGAATCCAGAAATTTATTTTGTAATAAGCTGTTGAATTGTACATTACGATTGTTAAAGTGGTCAATTGTTTTTGAACTCGATCATACTGCGTATAGCGAAATCGGCTCGAGAACTCTGGACTCTCTATGGAGAGCCAGGGTCTGCAAAGTCCTCGAAGTCGAACGATGAGGATGACGGCTCTGAAAATCGTTAGGATCGTACCAGAGCAATACCGACGAGGCCATGGCCATGGCGACGGCAGCTCTTCTTTGGAACAAGCCCAGCCCCGGTTCAACTACCCTGGAGGATGTACTAGACTCCCTCCTCGGTCTGCCCTCTGCCTCGCGAACCCCAAGCCCTGGACCTGGATCCATTTCCGGTTCCACGTCCGTTCGACACTGATCCGACGCGCCGCCAATCGTCGGGCGAATGCAAAATCTAGAAGAGCTGTAGCGATCCACGCCAAGACCTCCAAGGTAGGAGGACTACGTAAGTTTTCGTTCTGTCGACTGCTTTTTGCATTTTTATCCCTTTTATTTAGTTCATCATTCACTTTTGCGTTCGCTTTTTTTATTGCTTCTTCAACTTACTATTTTATCTCAACCTTATCGGTTCAATTCATCGATTCCTACCATTATCCCTCAACGACGACGATAATCGATAGAATCCAGTACGCTTTTGCTGACGATTGCTATTAAGCAGTGCGAGAGGAAAAACGAAATGGCAGACGAGACTGTGACTGACTAATAAAACGATACGGTCGAAATAAACTTGTGTGACTCTTACGCCAAACCAGTAAATGGACAACTATCATCATGTGCAAATTGATTTCGAAACCTTAGAATAAATTTAATATCATTTTGTGTAAATGAATTTTAGTGAAAGGATAGTTTTTTCATTTACTGGAAAATGACGTTAGAATGTTTAACTTTGATCGTATCAATAACTATCTTAGTGCTTTTGATGGTATGCACGAGCTTGACAATGTGCAATCTGTGCAGTTGCGTAAATATAAAGATCTTATACGAACGACTGAGAAAGTGTAACATCAAGTTTCTCCAGACGGAATGTCATTTAATGTCCGATACTATGAAGATACCCATCAACAAATTTCAACTCGAACATAACATCTCACATCTTCATTCCACGTACATTGTCTCACGCGAGTATGTTGTAGCTGACATATGCTTTAAATTACTTTTTGCGTTACAGCAACATTCATATAGAAAGGTTGTTTTTTAAATATAATTGATCTGATGTTTTTCGTAAAACTGAACATTTTAAGTTTTGGGAAATAAGTTTGGACCAGTTGTACCGCAAAACGTTTCAAGCAGCACGTATTGAGCAAATGCATGTTTTTGTAAAAAATTCCATTCTGTTTTCTTCGGCAGACTCCGCAAGGAGCATCCACGGAATGGGGGCCCAGGAGGAAAGTGCGCATTATCGTGAAATAACGCGCCGAAAAAGCGAGGGGAGCGACTCGATCACGTCCAGGACGTCATCGCGCAATGACAGTGCTCAACTGCGTCAGCGGCGTGTTTCATTTGACAACATGCAAGAAAACGGTGGTCCATCTGCACCTCCTGAAAAGATAATACGCTGCCGAAATAACAAGTGCATCAACTCGGCTCCATTGTCCGAAGCTCGGAAGACGTTTAAAAGTTGCCACAACTGCACGTGTCTGTACTGTTCCAGAGAATGTCGTCGTGCTCATTGGCAGCGTCATCGCCGCACATGTCAGTATTCACGGGCAAGTTCCCTGTGTATTCAGGTATTCTCTTCGGTCAAGAAAGATCCTGCAACGTTGAAGCACGTGTCGTTGATGGCTAAACGCGGCCATCTGGCCCATGGTCGCGGAGCGGTAAAATGTTTCTTTCCTAGCCCAGAGTCAGCTGAGAAATTCATCAATAATGGTTTCGCTAATTTGGGCGAACCAACTTTCGTACGTTGGTCCGACATCTTGCCAAGCGAGATGGGTGCTGAACTATACGCCGAATCGATGCGTCTCTGCGAGACCTACAACCCGGAATCTCGCTTGGTGCTTTACGTGGCAGTTTGCATCGTTCGCGAGGTCCCGACAGCCGGTACAACCAGATGGGAAAGACAACCGGTTTCCCGATGTGCCAAAATAAGGCTGGATGCCTCCTGCCGACAACCTTCATCCTCAGCCGTGGTATCACCTCAGGGAAGACAGCTGAAAACTGCTTCGCCGTGCAATATTACCAGGGAAATGGACTCGCCGGAAACTTTGGTACTAACATCCATGCCGGATAGCAACGGACAAAATACTCCCAGACGAGCAAGGGAGATCAGTTTCGGCAACATTCAGCGACAGTTGAGACTTCGCGGAGTTTCTCTTCGAAGACATTTTCCTCAAGTATATAACAAGCTGTGCTCGTACGTGGATGGGTCGGTGGAAAAGTTTGCTCCAGTGACGATTTATCCGCGGGACCATTCATCAGGCAGGAGCTTTATGTGCATCATCATGTTAGACGCCGAACCGGAAAGATTGCAGTTATTACCGACGGATTCATCCAGGGTCCGGACTGTTGACATCAGTATCGAGCAAGAGTAGACGTTCTTCAAAATCTTTATTTTAACACAGTACATATTCATTTAGCAAGTACGTTATAAAGAAGCGGTAGTGTTGTAAGATCTTTTGGTACATCGTTATAAACTTAGTGAAGGTATATTCGAAGAGTGAGAAACAGTGCAGTACTTTGAACATCTTCGCGGGTACTTGCTTAAAAAGCACTGGCAGAAAGATAAATTTCGTAAAACTTCTTCGGGTGTTACAGTAGTTTTATCTTTTATTTTTAGAATATCCAATGAAAAAGTTGGCACGATTGTACGTAACGTAACGTGTATTTACCGCTTGGAAGTGTTGCGGACAGATCATTGGTGATCCAACGTTTCACGTAGCTTTTACGTATTTCCAGTTAAGTTTTTTAAATTCTATCGTGAACTAGATAATGGCATTATTACAGTCGGAGCGCGAAATCAATCTGTCGGGAGATCAAAGGAGAAGGAGCCGCCTTTTGTTAGGTGCGACCGATTAGGAGACATCGCACTCCATAGCGAAGTTTCAACTAGTCTTATCATCGCGAACATGCGTTTGCGAGCTTGGATCGATTCGAGTTTCGCGCAAGGTAGTGACCCGCGCCACATGTACATACGTAGGTGGCGCGATGTAAATGCGTCGTTCCATTGTGGGTGTGGTACGCGTCTTTTTCCCAATTTCCCCTTTTTGAAAGTAGAATCTCGCACCGAATTAGGGTGATCGGGCTCTATCCCCTCGAATGAAGGACGATGTGCCAAAGTCCTTATACCTAAAGCCAAAGATACCGAAGGCGCGAGATATCGCATTTTGTAAATCGTTCGAAGTCGGCAGGTGTGCCAATGCGCAACGATCGGCGAGATTTGCAGCGCGAGATTTCGACAGTCTGAACGATTCATTTATATACGAGCGTGTAGTAGAAAGCGAGCGTTATTCTTATATGATATTAAGTATAAATTAGGAGTAAAAAGAATCGAGAAGAGACGATGAGAAGGGGCTTTTTTCATTCGAGGAAGATTGTGGGACGTGCTCTTCGATTTCTCGTGGATTGATCACGTCGCAGCTGCGTTGCAACATAGTGACGGTGCAGCCAATCTAGATCATAACCTCGATCGTCGTTTTGAAATTTTGTTAACGTCGAATGTTTAAGAAAATATATGCGCCAACAACTCTCTGGACATAGTCGACGGCCGGCCGAGATATAGTCAAAATATTGTTGAATTCTGAATAGTTCCTTTACCTGTATTTAACAGAAAGAAGAAAAAAGTTGGTCGCTTTTATTCAAGATTATGAATTATATTATGTATTTGAATATGCTATATAGTATTGCGCCGCGTAATGTAATCGCAGAAATAAATTATTCGTGTTATTCGTGACGCCTTGCATGGCGACACAATGTCGCAGGACTGCTCTGTCGTCGCATCTGAACGTCTGCAAGTGACGAATAGAATCAAACGAAAGTAGAATCGAAGAGTAATGAAATACTGGATATATTATGGTACTGTGGAAGAGAATCGTTCGTAATCCGAAGATTTACGGAATGTCGTATTCGGTGCGTATTGTATTTAATATCCCCTTCATAAATAGATATTGTAACGACCGTAATCGAGCATGCAATACAAAATTCACAACATTGGTCCCTTTCAAGCGCCAAAATATTTGATTTACGTTGGACCCTTCACGGCATTGAAAGGAGCGGCAGCTATGTGAATGAAAAGTATGGATCTTTTACATTTGTTTGTATTAATTGCGGACATTTTTATCCAACTGATGTTTTCATCGCGCAATGTTACAGTTTCATGCTGCCACTCGATCTTACACATCTCGAACGTCCTTTTTAAAAAACTTATCATATTACATATTTTGTCGGTGCTATCGTATTCTATTGTTCTTTTTGCGTCTGATGTGTACGTCTCAATTTTTTTCAAATAAAATGTTAATTTTATTATTACACGATGTCACCTTTTTCCGATCCTGTCTTTATTACTATATGTAACCCAATTCATTGAATTTAAGGTGAACTGTTCTGTTTTAAAATGTATTAATTTTAATTTACTGAATTACAGCGTTGCGTTGTTATTGCGATCTATTTGTAAGTAATGAAATGCATTTGATTCTGCGATTTTACCAAGTTCTTACCACCTTGTCTGTTCGTTACACATGATTGCACAAGAACATCAGATATCTCCCAGTAAAATATAATTATTGTTATGATTTGGTAAGGAAATCAGTCTATTTAAATTTTGGAACAAAAAGGTTTGCATTTACTTCTCCTGTGCAAACAATAAGAAAGGTATGTATTTAGTAAAATGCGACTTATAATTTAAAGAGTTATCAATTTGACCGAAATTATAAGAATAATAAATGTTCATTATCGTTATTTTATATTTAGCTAATATATTGGCGGCATGGAGTATAATTTTAACTTTTCTACAATTTATTTCATGTAGCATGTTTCAAAAAATGACTGTACTTCGTTATTTTTTGATTGATAATTATGTGAACCTTTGATCAACGGGTAGTACATATATTACTACCGAGTTTACTCTTATTATGTTTGTGAACGTTGTTATACTTTTATATTTGATGAATTACAAACTAGTTTGGCATAATGTTCGTGATTGTCCTTGTATATGAAAAAGAATTCACCAGGGCATTATGTTTAATAAAAGAATATATCCTGATTTATGAGCGTGTATAGAAAATTTGAAGAGAATCCCTACGAAACCCTACGAAACCATCCTACGAAACAAACAGAAGGAAGAAGCTCATTATAATAAGGTATATGACTTGTATTTTACTATATATATATATATATATATATATATATATATATATATATATATATATATATATATATATAAAACTATTCACACGGCAAAAAATATTATGATTAGTAAATAAAAACACGCCGTATCGAGTTAAATGAGTTTTTTATGTCGCATACTACGAATAATGCAAAGGAAAGAAAATTTTGTTTTGATAAACTTATTTTGGAGTTTTATTAGTCACATTTTACGTAAGGTACGTATTAAACACTTTTTAGAACTTACCAAAAAATATATATAATGGTAAACCTAATTTTATCGGAATTATGGATAATGCAGTGGAAGCTAGCGACAAGTAGTAAGGCTTGTTTTTATATTTTATAAGATGTATTGATTTCTTTGTTCTTAAACTGTTTTTATGCACAAAAGTACCATTTTCAGCAAATTATAGTCTATTTGAGCGAATTCTCAGATGTGAGAGAGTATACTGTTAATGAGATCATAAAATTTCCATCGTAATGAAACTTAGATCTGGCATATTAAAACAGTTGCCGTTTACAACAGTTAATGTACTTTGATGCTACTATTACATAGTATCTTATTATATCCCTTAACCCTTTGAAGCATACATTTTTCTTTAAGTTGAATTGACTTGAAATTTGCTACAAGGGGGTTTTCGGAGTCGCTGATTACGAATCCGGAAACAGATTTTCAAAATGGCAGATCCAATATGGCGGAAAAAAATAGGAAAATCTATTGAAATATCCTGTATTTTATTACTTGGGGCGTTTTCAGGGTTGCTGATTACGAATCAGGTGTCACATTTTTAAAATTCAAAATGGCAGATTCAATACGGCGGGCAAAAATATGAAAATTCATTAAATTGTTGCGGTTTCACACCATGATGGACGCCATTTTGAATTTCGTAAAACCAATATCGGTATCGTCATCAGCGATATGTAAAATTCTATTAAACCAAATTTCTAGGGATTATTTTAAAAACAACGTCAATAATGAATTCTTTCGAAAAAATCGTGTTTTTTCATATTTCTTTATTTATAAATCATAAATAATAAACAATAATATCATAATAACTGTTTTTATACATTCTTCTATCACTATAGTAATAGAAAATAGGAAAAAGACCGATCTAAATGCGTTAACTGGAATTTAAATTAGCAAATATCAAAGAAATCGAGGTGGTAACGTGGGTTACCACCATGCTTCTAAGGGTTAAAAGACCGAATGTACAAAAATAAAAATGAAGTGTGGTAGTACTTTGTAGTATGAATGCTTAATAAAATATTGGGTACAAACATTTATAATATTACTATTATTATTTATTAATACACAGGCTAAACGTCCTTAACTAGTTTGAATAGTTCAGACCCTGTCATCTCGCGAGTTACAGCGTATAAAAAGTCCTGCATTTTTATCAGATTCATTAGACTTTTACTACGTTACCGTTGATATAACGAAGAAAATGTACATTTTTTGCAGAAAATAATATGCTCTGTCGCGTTCTCGGAAACGTTTTTTTTCTGCGAATTGTCGTTTTGAAAATAAATGCATAAAAACGTGTTTTTTCAGTATTTTTTAACCGTTCTCTCCTTAATCAATTTCGATCAACCCCAGGAACTAATCAGATCTAAGTTAGACCATGTCAAACAAGCAAGACCGACTTTCTTTTTAACTTGTCTTTCCGTTTTTGAGGATTCGCGGATATAAAAATGTGCCACATACTGTTGGACGGACGGATGGATGACATCATGGATATTTTTTGTATGTTTTGGCCTATTGGGCCTGACATTTGATTAAAAATAGGGTATCTTTGTTTGGCAATGCGACCAAATTTATTACTTCATCCAACACATGGTCAGGGTCGAAGTAATAAAATATGCATAATTAATGTCTAAAGTACCGGATATTTCAAGGATTTACAAATAAAGATGGCGGTGTTAAAATGGCCACTGTATTGATTCCATAAATATATAAATCCATACTCACCAAAAAAGGCTAAAAGGGTAACTGGACATGAATATGGCGTTTAGTTTCGAACAATTAAATGAGAGCCATTATGATGGCTGATTTCTTAAAAATGGAATAAATTCTTGCATTGAAAATAATTTGTCACACTTGCATAAATTCGCGGTCTTTAGATGCCGACAAAGTCAATATAAAAAAATTAGGAAAGCCGCCGGGCACCTAAGCTATGCTTCTGAGCATGTGCAAAGGGCAATCGAGCATTTTTGGCCATCCGCCGGGCTTTTTCTTTGCGCGGTATGAATTGCAAATAAAGGCCTAATATAAAGTCCTGTACATACCAGGGGCGGAGACGCATTGCATACACTATACAATCTACTTTTTCCAGCTGATCCTGATACAACGAAAGACTTTTTCTGTCTCATATCTCAAACTTCAACTCATTGCACTATGATCTCAGAAAATGAGGTTGGGAGCATTGTACACAGGTAATGCGTGGCCAAAGCCACAAAACTTCTGTATGAATTTGTATTGTCAATGATTAGACAACACAAATTGAGGTTAGGAATATTGACATCTTGCAGCATATAGTCAGTGTATTGTCGCAAAGTAAGTCTGTTTCTAAAAGAGTTTGAATGCTTCGGCATTGCAGTAATTTTAGTACAGGGTCGCTGATTAAGCAGTGCGATATGGAATAGCTTCCGGGTAAGGTCAGTTTTACATCTAGTAAACCCGGATACAAGTTTCTATACATTTTCTTCCGGTTTTAGCATTATGAATGATTAATATATCTACATTCTTTATGGTATTATTAGTCGACATTTTGACTCTATCTCGACCGATATTTTGGTACGGGAAATAATAACAAATAAAGAAACGTTAATGAAAAAGAACTTGAAATGTTTTGTATTTTATTAAATAAATATTGATACACCTCCGGAATATCTGTAAATTTAAAAAAAAATAAATTAAGTGTTATCATTAAAAAACTGACGACAAACTCTAAAATGATAAAAATATTGATATTCGTGCATTTATAGATGCAAAATAACATAAAAGTCAATTTTATGTGATATTTTTCGATAACAGTAGTATGCAATGCCAAAATCAACATCTTTACAATATTTTTATAATTTTTACAAAATTTACATATTGAAATGAGATAATCCAACGTCGAATGACATAAAGTTTTGCTACTAATTGTCTGATTAAAACGTTACAACTGTATTCAATGTCATGTAACCTTTCAAGTCTATTGTAAATACACGGAAAGATATAGATGTTACCCGATACAATATTTTTCTCTCTGTGTAAAAAATTTCGGTATTAATGCGTAGCATACTATATTTTAATCATTAGAAATATGAATTTTTTAATGTTGCGGCAATGATAGCGGGTTATAATATTAATATTTTTCTTCTTGAAATATTTGGTCAAGGCTTTTTTAAAATAACTGCTTCTCAAAACAGTTCCCGTATAAAGCTTGTGTTTCATATTTGAGACATAAATTCTGTTGCAAAAATGTAGAGATTTTCTTTTCCCACTCTTCAGAATCTTATTAATTCGTGACAGGAACATTAGAAGTTATTAAATCTTTATACTAAAGAAAAATTATTAAATATTTTCATTTTACAGATATCGCCTTACGAATTAAACGAAACATATTCTTTATAACGGTGTTCGTGAAGTTCGGCTTCTGTTCCATGAAATAAGTGGGTGAATTTTTTACCGCCTACTTACTGATACGTTTCTTGTTTTACGGTAATTTATCTGCGATCGGTTAAGTTTATTAATCTTAATTAATCAGCCGAAGTTAATGTACAAAATTACAAAAACTATTATTAATCAACTGAACTTTACGCAACTCGTCACAGAAATAATTTGACTCTATACTGTTTTAGTATAGAGATTAAAGAACACCCTAACAGCATCAAACCTTATGACAAGGTTAATTAAGTTTGCAGTAAGATTATCAACCTTAAGTCAAGCTTATTTAACCTTACTGCAAGGTTTGGTGCTGTTATGGTAAATATTTAAAAATCTATAATAAAAGTTTTCTTACGATCTGCATTTATTTTTGAACACGTTTGATTTTTCATTAGTATTAGATTTCAGTTATAAGTAAACTTTAATTATATACTTATATAATTATATAATTACATATCATAATCTTTTCATTTTCGAGTTTTACTTTTAATAGAAACATGGATTAATATTGACTTGAAAGTCGCATTGTCTTCTTGTAGGTGTAGCATTGGTGTAGGCAAACTTGTATGAAAATACCTTCTAAATGTTGGCTTCGAATAAAATATGAAAAAATTTCCTGTTAAAAAGATTTCAGATAGAAATATCGAATGTGCTATTAGAATTTAACAATCGCCATTTTGGTTTTGGGAGACAACAATCCAAAATCTACTGAAAATACACGGAGAGACCATTTACAATTTAGGGATAACTGCGGTTTTATCGTCCGGCTTTTATACCTCATGCTATTGCACAGACAGAACAAAAAAGGTTAATAGAACCATTTTAGAAAAGTAAAATACATTATTATAAAAAATTATTAAATTAACCATTTCCATAGTAGAACAAAACAAAATATTGTTCCGTTATACTTAAATCTGCAGCATAGCACATAATAGTGATTAAACAAAAAAATAACTACTTATCAGAAAAAGTAATTATTGTGTGTTATATTTTGCCATATTATGAATTATAAAAATAAGATACTGCCAACTGCAACTTTTTACGATGTCAATCGTACTATTATCATATGTTTTAATCATTTCTATCTTTTCTTCATGGTTCTATTAACCTTTTTTTTCTCTCTGCGTGTGGTTTGTAAAATTTGATATGTTTGGGTGTATATTTTACAAAAATCAATTGTAAAAAATTACATAAACCTTTCGATAAACCTCCGGGTATTCCTAAATTGAAAATGCATTTAGAATTTTCGTAAATTCAAATCTCTCAGTGAACAATTGCAAAATAAGTCACTTTCACCAGGAAATATCTCTGAATTTATTGATTGATTTGATTTGATACCATTTATTATTGTCCTGGACATTAGGTCCGTGGATTTAAAGGGTTACTAAATATCAGGATATGTAGGAATGAGTTGAAATTAAAAATAATGTATTACTCGCTGTATAGTTGGAAAACATTTTTTTTCAACAAGTTTTATTTCATATATAAGAATTAAAAAACTCGAATTCATAAAAATCGAAAACCGCGTAAAAATATTTTTGTGTCGTAAGAATGTTCATTAAAATTATCACTTTCAAACTGAAACCGATTATGTTGTACTCAAAAAAGAACCATAATTTACAATGTATAGACGAAAAATCATGTTGACTTTTATTATCAAAAAACAAGAGAAGGTAAAATAGGTTATAAATGAGAATGTTTAATACAAGCATTGTATACAGAATAATTTAAGTACAGTTTACTTAGTATCGTTTATTTTCATAAATTTATTACAGATCCTACATATACACTTTGTTGTTTATGTGTAAAACGTGATTGCATGTATTCGAATTTTAGCACTGTGACGCAGGAACTATCTGAAACAAACGAAAACTTTATCCATAACTAAATTATTGGGCAAAATAGACTAGAATTGTTACCTTGGCTCATCATTTTGATCAGAATCTGTAGTTCGCTCAATATTATAAATTCCATAAATAATAATAAATTGTATACGAACAAAAATCTCTTATATATTATTAATATAAAAGTCTGGATGTTATTTAATACTTTATTTATTGTTTCCTTAAAAAAAGAATGGATTGAAATCGGTCGTCGGGTTCGGAATTTGCGAGTAATGATTGGGTATTTCGAAGCGACGATACACACTAAGTTTGCAAATTGAACTAACTAGGTTTATATATAATATTTATCATTACAGCGTAGTACATAGGTAATAATGCAGTTTTTTGTTAAAGTAGTATCGCATTAACAATACAATCTTCACTCGCGTATTTGAAACAACGTCTTGACATTATTTCCTGCACTCTCGCACGAGTTCCAATTGGCTCCAGTGGATGATTTATCGGTCGTCCAAGTTACGTATTTTTCGCGATTGGGATGACAACAATGCATAAATTTATCTAACGTTTTAAGAATGTAAACATTTTTAGATTTCACTTACAACCAGTTACATACCCTTATTCTACTTATGTCTAAATTTCAAGTAAAATAAATACGTGTCTTAAATCAAACGTAAAACTATTTCTTTTTGAGAAAATTAGATGATATTTTTTTACATAGATTTATTTACCACATTGTTGCCAACGCACGTGTTCGAATGTCGTTTTTTACGCTGGCGCCAATTTCGAATTCGCTTAAAGCGTGCCTGAGAGGCGAACGCCAAAAGTCGACTTTTTGACGATTGTTCAAGTACTTACGACGCGTTCGTTTCACAATTCGAATATTCAAGTCAATGATTAAAAGTGAATTTTCCGAATTCTCAAAGCTACTCGGTGAAAAAGACGACTCGCCCCTTTCGGCGCCGCTCCGCACGATCGTTTTCCGCGCGTACTAGCGTACACCTACTATACACTCTGTCTTTAGTCATATATATCATATATTTATATATTTATATTTATATATAAAGGTACAATCTTTCTCTCGAGACAAAGGAAGTCGAATCTTCTGATATTTATATACATACAGTAAGTAATATACAATAAGTTTACAGTGATGCGAAGCCAAGCGGAAAACTGCTCGGATAGGAAGTTTACTACTAGATTAGCGCAGTTTCGAAGACAAAAATAAATATTCATTAAATATAACATAAACATCTATAATTCGAATAAACTATACAATTGTCGTTTATCTTTAACATCAAATGTCGACCTATTCGAACACTTTCTTGCGTCAGTCGAACGTTTCTCTTTAGTACGAGCGATATAAAAGCTGCTGGTAATAATCGATTGAAGCTCATTGCAGTATGTTGTAAGGTCTCTTTAAAGAGAAACATTAGGTCATCGCTTCGACGTCGACTAGGGACAAACTAATTCAGAATTTTAAAAAATTCCGAGCAGCATACAGCTCTGGCCCCTTATTTACGCACAATTCTTAAATTGCCGGATTCGTATATTTTATAGGCGCTATAATTAGTTTATTCAAAGTTAAAGCTTTCAATGGTTTATTTCATGTAAGGTTTTGTAACAATGGACTGCGGCCGCTAGTCTTCGCCTTCATCACGCACACATGCATACACGAACGCACTATTCAGTCACTCCCAATCGATCATTCGCTCCATTTCATACATCGGAAAATTGCAGACGATGATGCACACAAAATACAATTACACGGGACACAGGTAGCTTTTAGCCGATCGATTTTAGTTTTATTTTTTTTCGATTCATTTTTAATAACTCACTAGGGATTTTTAATTTTTCATTGAGGAGCGCAAAAATTATTGATCAAATTACGGAAATTGAAATTTGTTTTAAAAGACGTGAAGGATTTAAAATTGTTGAATTTATACGCGATTGCGATAGTCTTGTAACAATAACTTATCGGAAAAAATAGTTTTGATAAATACCATGACCCTAGTTTAAAAAAATAAATTCTTATCGGTGTGAAAGAATAGTAGAATTATTTACAGAAAAGAACGATTTATATACAGAAGATGCGAGCACTCTTAATGTATATTTACTTTCGAAGACTGGTGGTTTCTATTACATTCGAATGATAATTCGTTATTTAAAAAAACGTTTTTTGTTCACATCAAAAAATGGGCTTTGGAATCAAATGCAATAGGATCCATCCACGGTGCGTTACACAGTCGCCTGTATTCAACAAATTGCTTTCGATAAATTACAATTTAATGAAATTGTATTTTCATGGTAAATTCATCCGTTTCGTTCATAGTTGAAAAGTTTACTCTGAGGATTTTGACTAACTGTTCTTGCGGAAAAGATTTTTAAAAATGCGTAGACCTCATAGGACGGATTGGACCATACTCAAAAGTTGTTAAAAAGAAACTAAATTATTCTTGTTCATTCAAATAAATATTTGACCAATGAAATCAATATTTTAAATTTCGGATTGGTTTCTATTATAAGCACAAATCTTAAATGAAAATAAAAGTTGACATTCTATATAAAAATATATTCATGGAAAGTGAATGTTAGAAGAATTTTAGAAGAGTTTCATGGTGAAATTGCAAAACCAGAAGTGATAACGATGTAATGTAAGTTATAATACACTAGAAAAAAAAGTTGATATAAGAATTTTTGTGTCAACACCAAAAAAAGATGCCAGGACTTTCAAATTTTCAAGCATGTCATTGTGGATGGCACTAATGATCTTAAGATATTTGAGATTATGTATTCGAAGTTTTATACAGAATATAAAAATGTTGTTGGGCTTTTTTACTATATGATTCATTTTGTGCTGCCCTTCAAACTGAGCTGTTAGTTCACCGACGATTTTTTCTCTCAAAGTTACGTCTATTAAACAAAAAAAATTATTGATTTAATTGTTTACGTGTATTTTATATTATGACATTTATTCCACCAACGTATTAATAATTGTACTTGCAAATTTAAGTCGACATTGATATTGTCAAATTCTTTGGAATTCACTCAATTTGGAAGATTTAAAATGTAGAGTAACTCGAATACTCATTACTTCTCATTACTTTGACATGTGTCCTTGAAAATGGTTATATTCCAAAGGTGTTATATTAATGGGATGACATTTTTCGTCGATTGAACTTTTTAGGAAATATATTTATTTTTCGAGAAAAAAGGAACCAGAAATTATAAAAAGCAATAGTAAGTCTATGGAATAAAAATTATTTTCCATAAGAACAATGTAGTCGAAATTATATGAAGCCTTTTAACTTTATAAGCAAATAACACATTTAGGAGACATACGTTCAAAAAGATGTTGCCAGGTACTAATTCACTCAATGTCAGACTTATGATGTTCTCAAACAATTCACTCCGACAAAGTTTACGACATGCCATGAGTGATTTTGTCGAATAATTGTTCGCAAGACATCAAGATTCCAGAAATATTTCACATTGTATGCCAATAACTTATCAAACTTGACAAAGATCCGTTATTAAAGCAATGATTGCTACGAATCTGTACGAAGAAACTTTCCGTTTAATATTTTCAACCCCTCTGTTCCCGCATGCGAATAAAAAAAATCTGTTTCAGACTCATTGGCTACTGCGATTGTACATCTATTTATGTATATTTATCATATACTCGCGATCAATTTTACGAAACTGTCTTTATCTCTTTTTCGCACGCGCGTCGAAAATGAACACCGATTAAAAAATATGAATTTCATTCGGGTAATAATTATATTTAGAGATAAGTGTTGACGGGTTCGATTATTTGCAAAAGTACGAAACACCACCGATCCGCATGCCGGTCTGAGAAGTCTAGTGACGAAGTGGGGATATATTAATTGTCCATTACATATTAAATAGATTCATTATTATCAACGGGATTATTTTTTGTCATCATTGAAATTACGGTATAAGTAACACACATTCGATTCCGCAATAATTCGCCTACGTACCATTTAGTAATTATGCATACGAACATGTATGTGCTCCGAAATTGGTATATAGTGGCACCAGTATTCTGTTAAAAGTGTGTAATTCGATATATCTACATAGATAAGTAGAAAAAACGTTTTTAATGGCCTTGTATATTAACACGTCCGACTGTTTTCGGCATTTAGTCGATAAAATTTCTGCGGCAATATTAACGTAAATAATTTTGTCATATTAGGTATGCAAGTCGAGAAATCGTCTGTGAGAACTACCCTTTTCTACATTCGCGATTGATCGATTTTTGCACGCTCTTAATAATTAAATGTCGTTATACATATATTACAATCGCTGGCGCGTTTCGTTTATATATCTTTTTTTTACGAATGAGTTGAGAAAAGTCACTAATACGAATACGCCAAGTACGTCGACGAGAATAACGCCGTCTTCGATCCGAGAGCGCCTTGTCGACATTTTTCGGACGTTCCAGAGACCAAGGATTGACAATATGATTGCACACAATTTGAATATTCTAATTACGTCAAGGTTCGCGGCGTGAAGGATAATATTAACTGACGAATCCTGCGGACATTCGTTGCACTGACATTTTGTCTTTCCTACGAGAAAATCGACATGCCGTTCTTATCACGTTGAATAAATTTCAATTTTTAGATGCATTGAGAAACTCGGATTTAAACAAATGGAAAGAAATATTTTCTTAATATTGATAATTCATTTTCAAGTTAATCTCAGGTATGAACGACGCGTCGTTTTTACTTCTTTATTTTCATGCTTTCCTTGTCCCTGTCATTTTCTCTCACAATCATTCTTTCACACACTCTTTGTTCTTCTCTCACTGGCATATGCAACTGTTAATTACAGGTATATTGATTCAACGTCATTATCACTCAAATACATCGGGGCGGCTAAATTATTTATATAAACGTTTGTCCGGACGCTTGATGACCGGAGACGCGGTAAAATTTTTCTTCATGATCGGATTTATCACAGAAAACATTATAGTAATACATTTAATCCTACGACGTATTTCTTGTCTTCATAAACTTCGCTTTCACCATGAGATTGTGTGCGCAATACACTATCTATTGAATCATTAAAATAATTTAGTTAAAATTTATTAATATTTAGCATGGATTGGAATTTTGATAGTTTCAATCAACATGACAAAATAAATTATAAGTAAAGTATATTGGTGGCGTTCAATAATAATGTTTCATCACATTAATCATCACTTTTCTGTAACCTCGAATTTGACGTAAATAAAAACCTGTAAATTTTACCGACACGACTGAATAATAGTACATTATGATACAAGTGTGGGAAGTAGGTGGTTTGCACAGCAGTGAAACAAGTGCAAAAGTCCTCTACTTCGCAGGTGTATTGTATGTTTTTTTTTATTTTGCAGTGTTTACTTTAACAGTGTGCGAAATTGAATTTCTCGTACGGAGTTGAAAAAAATATTCAATGTAACTGGTGTACAAAATTGCATTTTACACACTCGTAGCTTAATGTATTTGACTCGCATGGTGCAAACGGAGTTTATTCAATTCGTATTTTTCTTCGCATGTATTTAAATCTCCTCGCTGTTCCCGCAAGTGGCGGTCGTTACTTTAGTGTCTTGGTTGAAAACGACACGCGATTGGATTTCAAGTTCTTGTATCCTGTTCGTTTCCGGAAACCACTTAGTCGAACGTGGTATGGTGTTAGGAATGTATTTAGAAAAAGTAATGGACTATTCCGATTCTAGGGGGCGAATCGATGTTACGAACAAAAAAGACTACTGGTGTTCAAAAGTGACAAATTTGTGAGTGTTCATTTATTCGAAAAAAAGTTTGCTCAACAATGAACATGGACATCGTGAATTAAAAAAGGAAAATCTTAAATAAAGAAAAATTAATGAAAAAAAAACTTGAATAGTATCTTACAGAAGTTCAAATATATTGTTAGAATATAATAATATTTGATGTTGTTGAATTGTGATACTGTAACTTCAAGTTTCAATAAAAAAATTAAACTGATCGAATCCGAACACAGTTTTTTCAAATAAAGATACATAATAAAGGAAATCAATAAAAAGTCGAAAGGTAATGGAGGAAAATACAAAAATGTAATTGAGCAAACTGTTTTGGGAATATGATATTTCGACAGGTACTCACTGCAATCCAAATTTGTCACTAATGAATAATGGTAGTGCTTTTCTTACTAGGGTATTGATATAATAATACGAAGACATCGAAAACGCTCACCCTTGAAAGCTACAAATGCGTCTCACTGTTGCGGCCGCTATTTACGAATTATTATACTTTTATATCGCCGAATATCGCGGAAAGTCTTGATTCTTAAGAATGTGTCAAAGCGCTGAAAAACTAATATTTTTATTCTCGATCCAACCTGTTATAATTTTGCTATCCATTGTTTATTTCAGTTATTGTAAACAATTTAGTCGGTAACCAATGACGTAAAATTCATTTTTTCACAAATGGACTTGAGCGAAATATTTTAAAAATAGCAAATACTTTCTAAGAAACTAAAAAATTAGTATTTGTGAAATTAGATTTTTAGTGCGTACGTTTCGAAGAAAATTTATAACAATTCGCTTTTGTTATTTCCGATTACAGTCCTCAGTTCAATTTGGCAGTATAACGAGTATATGGAGATATACTTCGATTTAGGCAAACGAGACATCGTCTGTTTCCTAACGGCCAGTCTTGAATAGTTTTTGTTAGTTTTTTCACGTTGCCCATCGAGTAGTGGTTTAAATTGTCTACACGCCTGACTTCGAGAGATAAGTAAATACCAACAGATTCTTATCGGTTAATTTTCGCGGAGGTAACAAGGAATTCACGGACAGTGTTCATTCTTCAAATTAAAAACTACATTTCATATTTGCACTGTTTCATTCCTTCGTATTCTGAACTTGTTACGATAATGGGTTATACCACTGTGACCGATTGTATGCTGTTTTATTTTTTCACAATAAATGTTATGGCAATAATGATTCAAAGTATTAAAGATTATGTATGCATTCCATCTTTATCAACATATAGAAAATATCAAAAGTGGGAAGGCACATTAAATAACAAAGACAGATGTGACGAAATTACGTGCTGAAAATGATAAAGAGCAAAATAAAAAAAATTTATAAAAGAAATATGCAAAATCAGATCTATGTATAAAAAAAGTGATTAATGAATTAATATCTGAAAAATAACAAAAAAATATAAAAATGGTGAGAATTATAATGAATAAAATATGATATCATGTCCAAATGTTTGAAGAAATATGTTGAGATAAATGAAGAGGGGAAACATTATGTTTTTAAAGAGACATACAAATATATCACTACTCTATAATCGCAAGTAAAGATAAAGAGAAGAACGGATTTCGGATGAAGAAGTAAAAGTATTAGAGAAAATAAGAAAAACATTTGAAGAAACTGTACGGAATTTTAGCGAATAAAAAAGTGGACGTTCATCAATTGAAACAACAGTTTAATTGGTAACGATTAGAATAAGAAGTACATATAAAGGCATAGAAATAAGTAAACATATGCATAAAAGTCCACAAGAAAAAATAAAGAAGTCAATAAAGAATTCGAACACTTTAAAGTAGAAGGAGAAGATTACTCGCAAGGAGTAGAAAAACATACCAAAAAGTAGATGAAGAATAAATTGAAGAAAACTATGGCCAAGGAAAAGTTGATAATTAAGAAGTAAAGAAAATGAAAGAGAGATAAAGAACAAGAAATGAAGTTAAATATAAGTAAAAATGAGAGAATCGATCGGCGTTGATTGAGAGAGTGCATAACTAAAAAATAAAACTGTACGACTGACAAAATATCAAGTGCAAGTAACAATTAAAGCGAAAGAATGAAAATAAGAACGTACACAAAAAAATAAAGAAAAAGATTACTAAGCATGGTACACAAATGCCAAGGTGAAAAAATTAATATAAAAATAATAAAAATAATAAAAATTAATCAACAAAGAACATAAACAAGAAAACGGATTTATTACATGTAGGAAATTAGACAGAAGTGGAAAATTAGAAAGAAGAAAAAAGAAATGGAAAATTGTAAATATGTAAATAAATTGAAAGTTATTTTAAAGAACAAACATGGAAAACGAAAATTACGGATTTTTTTTTATATAATAAGTGATTAAAAAATAGCTTCCAATGTAAAAAAAAAACAAAAGGAAAAGTTACATAGACACTTAAATAACAGGAGTTTAAAAAAGAAAACATTACAATGTTTAAAACCATTGAAAATAATAATAATAAAGAAACAAGAGAGAAACATTAAAATGTTAAACATATTCATTCGATAAACAATTCAAATTTCGTTTAAATAGTCAGTATTTGTGGATTATTTTTTTTTTGTAAAATAAACATTTTAAAAAAGTAATTTGAGTATGCAATTTGAAAAATGTATATTTTCCACGAGTAAAAGTGATGAAAGTTAATATCCAGTAGTAAATTTAATTGTTTCATCATTTTGGAAAGTTTAAAAAATCGCGATTGAATTCGTATAAACTAAGTAGTAACAGTCCGCCGGTTGCTTGGTATAATTTAAGTAGTAATAGTCAGCGTTTAATCTGAACAGAACTCGGGGTTGTCTGTTACTACTTATTTACTGGATATTACTAGAGATGCGCGACTTTGTCAATGATTTTTTAAACTTTCCCACTTGGTAAAATAGTTAAATATGCTATTAGTGATTAGTGATTAGCATTCATCATACTCCAACCGAATATATCAGTTATGAATATATCATGTTGCGGCTGGAAATCATTGATGTTGGTAAGCATTATCTTTTTAAGAAAACCCTGATTTGTGAATTTTAATATAATTTTCTGAATAAAATATTAAAAGTACATTGTGAAAGTCGAGGATTATTCGTCTGATTTCATGCAGAACATTTGTAAGCTTCAAAGGACGTTACAGTGGTATAACACCGTAACTACTTAATGAAAGAGAAATGATGATTTATAAAACCTATTGAATCATTTTTAAAAAATGTTTATTGAATTTTTAATAATTTTTTTAATGTAAACATTTCCATTTCTGAACATTCATAGGTGTCGGTACTTTAAACCTTACATATATCAATATTTAAACTTATATATTTAATATATATGTTGATTTTAAAATTATCAAGCATTTAAAAATAACCAGAATTTAATAATTGCATTATTAATGGATCTCAAGTAGATAACTAAATTTCTAATTGCAGTTGCGAAAGTAGAAAAGTTCACTTTGCTCAACTCGTTGCGTGATAATTTTTAATTCAACAGTAGAGTATAACGTTAACTACATTGTAAGAACCAATCCTTTGACCTTGTTTTCGCGTATAAAAGTAGTTTTAAAAAAGATCTACCATAATACTTTTTTAAAGAATTTTTTTTTTGTTTGATTACGAGCTAATTTAATACTGGAAGTTGCGTAACGACCTACCTATTTACAAATTGACGCGATACAATTGTTTTTCTTTCGGGAAAACGTACTTTCCAACCAAATTGATTGCAAAACAGAAAGTAAGAATGAAGAGAGAATGATTCCGCGTTACCTTCGCGGAAAACCGAATGGTATACTTTACAGTTCGAATAACTTTAGCGACGGTGATCGAATAACAATCGTAGATTATTCGTAGTTAGCAGCGGTAAAAGTAGTAGCAGTGGTAGTTACTTTTTTGCATACATATAAAGTATTTCTCTCCACGAGCAGAGCGCCGTGGCCAATTCTCGCCTTTGCTTCCGTTTATAAACTTTACATAGTTTACAGATAACAAATATTCTTATTAAACAGGCTCGTAAAATTCCGCGGGTCGCTTATACGCATTATTAAATCTTCCTATTCGTGGTCCAGCCATGATATCAACGTAAACTGTTCACTCGACGAAAAAGTTAACATAGCAAACTAGCAATAAATACGTTCGGTATCGCGCATCGAGACACATGCATGATCCTTGGAGGCGGGAACTCGCCGCGGTTCTCACTGGAGATTTAGGAAACTTTCAGAATCGTGAAATCCACTAGCTCAGGTCGATGAGTACTCTGGTACGAGATTAATTTCTTAGCGGGAGGACTCCAACCATCGATTCTCGCGTAACCCGGGTACTAGGTCCAGGTAAGTATCGGCTCTTACACGATCGTCCAGTAGTCGGCAGTTCGGAAAGGTTGGCAGGTGGTAGCACTCGTCCTGGTCTCTGCGACGGTGCCGAAAATTGGTTGAGTACTTTTCGATTCTCCACACTTTCAGGGCGAAGGTCTCGCGAGAAAATCGTATAAAAAGCAACATCTCCTCACGCACGGAAGCGGAAGAGCCGAAAATCACTCGACTCGTAGAAAAAGGAAAATGAATCGGCATCTCCTTGGTCAGAGGATAATCGAGCCAATCTTCTTTCGACCTAATAATGAACAATGGACGCGATCGCGATTACGACCCGGAACTACGAGAGGAGGAAGCGTATCGATAAGAACTCGAAGAATACGACGATTCGCGTCACGCGCAAACCGAGAGATCCCTCGGCGCGTTCGCGTCACCGAACCAGCGTCCAAGGTCCCACTTTGGCTAGCACCAGTCATCTTCGTCGCTGTCGGAATGTCTGGTGCGGGAAATCTTTTGTTTCGGCCCGGCCGGTTTGTACCCGTTGGGTACAGGGCTGGGTAGGAGGCGGCCACCCCGGCCCATCGCAACCGCCTGCTCAAAACTGAGGGGAGTGACGTTCGGTACCGAATTCATCATCGGTGCTGGACCGTACGGCGTGGTCGCTGGATGGCTGATGAGATGACCGTGCGTCGGCGAAGCGTTCAACTTTGGGAAGTTGATACTCGGATGCTTCAACTGCAGGGTCGACGGTTTGTTCGGGGTCGGTGGCAGTCTGCGACCGGGGCCACTACGTCGCGTTACCAGTACCGGGTAGCTGTGCTGATGCGGCTGGTGGTAGTGATGATGATAGTGATGCGAGTGACCAAGTTGTCCCCCGGGGCTTGGACTGCGCGACCGTTGCTCCAGGCTGGTGGTGCAGTATCGACGATCGTGCTCCATCCGGTGAACCGGGCTCGGCGACCGAGCTGGACTCGTCGACGCGCTCCAGGGACCTAAAGGTGTATTGTATTTATTAATCTTTCGTTTCACTCATGGCGGGTGCTGGAAAGTGACAAGTCGGGAAAGCAGGTGTGTCATTTGGGAGGATCTAAGTGACGATGTTTTCAGAGTGATACATTAATACCAAGAGTGAGTTGGATCTCAAATGATTCTATGCAAATCATTGTGCATTGCAGACTCCTTTTTCGTTACAAATGCTTTAGATAATAATTATTGTTATATTGTGGGAGGTAACAAATGAATGCTACCTCCAAATAAACATTTCAATTGTTTAATAGTTATTTATCAGTTCTAAAATAATAGACATAGTTGTGCTATTTGGAAACTTAAGGTTGAAGAACGAGTTATTGCGCTATTTCCAGAAAGCATCATAACTCCAGAATTTAATGTTCAGTCATTTATAAATTCATTAATTAAAAAATACAGAGAATTTATTAAGATTAATAACATATTTTCCGTGTAAGAACTCAGTGCAGATTGCATTTTCTATTATTTCGCATCATATTTATTATGAAATAAAATATTTAACTATGTAACTTTTGTGTGTAGATAAAGGAGGATGCCCACGAGGATAGGTGGTTTGTGCCCTGGAGATGGAACCTCCCTAATTGGCATATTCGCTTAGGGTATGATGGGAGGTAACACCCCATACCACATTCTACGGCCCAATCATAGCAGAAGGTCGAGAAAATCGCTGTAGAAGTCGTGGGTTCTACATAGAAAGTGCAGAAACGTAAGTAGTAATATGCCGCACCGTGTATTGTTCGTATTTTTACTACTTAGATTCCTGCATTTTTCGATGTATAATCCGCGAATTTACAGCGATTTTCTCGAGCTTCTGCTATGATTGGGCCATCGAATTTGGTATGGAGTACGATGACAATGCACTTTTACTTTCTTTCATGAAGAATATTATTTTTGAGATTTATTTTATGTTATCAATTTATATTACGAAAACTAGTTTGTTTTCACTTATTGCCGTGTACCCTTGAAATAAAATATAACCATATTTGTGATACATTATAGTGAAAATGACAAATTGTTTTATTCTACAGATTTAAAAAAATATATTAAATTTTATTATTGTTATTATTATATTTTTTCATTTTCGATTTCAAATATTATATTATCAGTTTCACTCAATATCATGAGATATTAGTTTAATATTTATAAATATACTGGGTATATCTGTATTGTAATAGTCTCATTAATAGTTTCATCGTTGGTCTCCTCCGGACGAGGGATCCTGGAGTTCCGAAACATCGAGAATATTCTAATATTGTCATTATGGAAACATATACCGAGAAAACTGTTAAATATTATAATTTTCTTTCGAATTTACCGTGCATGAGATAATGACATACTACACTCGCCAGTAGGTATAAATGAAATATTCTTCTAGGGAATATTGGGAATAAAATATCTCGCGGAAACATTTGGCATAGATTTCGTGGATTAAAATAAAAATGCCATAATAATATTCGTAAGAAGCTTCAATACATTTTAAATAGGCATTGTATTAAAAATCACATTTATAGGAAAATTTGTCATTGGAATATTTATTACGACCATTTTCTATCAAATAATTTCCTTTTTTGTATCTCCGTTGTTCAGAATACGTTCAAGTGTTAACTATGAATAAGTTTCTCTTAGCTAGCATACTTCTAGTTGTACGTAAATGCACAAAGGAACTTAGTGTATGATATATATTTACTTACTTTCTGAATAGTTTAATAAATTAATTGTATTCAAATACAAATTTTTAAACATGTGAGAACTATATACATATTATTTGTTAGAATTATATCATTTACTGCGGTTTGGTTGGAATTGAGTCAACAATTTTTTACAGTCGTAATCATTGAGCTAAATATCAGAGGAAAGTCGTGTAAATGTCAAAAATGGCGGTTGAAAATAATATAAACTAATGAACACTGCATAGTGTTTTAATAACACTGAGCAACAAAATTGTACTTTTTGTCTGCCTTTGTCAAGCGAAGTATCATTTCCGACGTATTTTATCATGCTGAAAACGATGGCGCTGGCAGAATTTTGCTATCACGTCACACTTTGAAAAAAAACGTGGTTGAATGTTTTAAAATTTAATCAGAGTTTTTCGCCATATTTCGGTTTATATTGTATAACAAAAGGGAATTTAATTTTGACAAACAATGTATCATTTCCGAAGTATTTTTTCATACCGAAAACTATGGTGCGACCAGAAATTTGTTATCACTTCACATTTTGGAGAAAAATGAGATTAAATGTGTTAAAAATAGAGTTATTGGCCGTATTTCGGTTTACTTTGTAGCAGAAGAGAATTTATTTGGTACAGGTGAAGTATCATTTCCGACTTATTTTTTCCTACCGAAAATGATGACGCTAGCGGTATTTTGCTATCACGTCACACTTTGGAAAAAAATGAGGTTAAATTCTGCTATCATCACTATTTTCAGCACAAAAAAATACTTAAAAAATGATACTAAACTTGTCAAAGGCAAAATCAGTGTCGGACAGTGTGAGTAACAAAGACTCTGTTCATTTAGTAGATTTTTGAATTCAACAATTTTGTTTAACAACTAAGAATTATGATTCTATTTTAATCGCCACTACATGCGTAATATTGAATAAGAAAAATCATACATTCCCAATCAGTGCAATTGTTTATAACTGTTGAGTTTGTGCTAGAATTTCGGGGTTTCTAAATTTTTAAATTTAACCTGCCTTTTTTGTGAAATAATTTTGTAACTTGTGGAATATTTTTTAGCTATATAATATTGTTTTACTGTAAGTTATCTATTTAATTAAATTTAATTTTTATATTAAATACGACTATGACCTGCGAGGGTAAATTTGACGATTTGCATATATATATTTGTTCATAAAGTATAAGTCAATAAACAACTAGTTTATAATCAAGAATATTGTAGGTACCCTGGTAGAAATCGAAATTAGCCACGCTGGCACTAGAAAGGAGCCAGCACTAAATCATCACGTTTTGTCCAGGTTTGATGTAATGCGCATGCGTGTCTGGACAAAATGTAATAATTTACTACCAACTCCTGTCTAGTACTAGCGTGGCTGATTTCGATTTCTACCAGGGCTAATAAAGAAATATTGCCATTTTATGAAAAGATATTTCTTAATGATTACTTAGCGATATGCACATCATCATAATTATGCCTAAATTGCTTCGTTGAGTTATGGCATCTTATCAATAAATTAAGGTGTAATATCAATATGTGAATGTTTACATCTGTACGGATTCATTGTTTTAATTCTACCTGAGAACATGCATAATAATTTGCATAAAATGGAGTTATTCTGAAAACGAGGAACATTGTAACTCGTTAGAATGATAAGATAGATAAATGCATTTCCATGCATTACTATATTCGTTGTGCTTTTAAAAACTCACTTTCTTAGTGTTTTAATGATGATTTTGTAGACATTGTACTAGTTTAACTACGTGAAGTAATTAGCTAATCTAAAGTATTGAATTTAAATGTATACAGTCCCTAAGAACCTCCCTTTTGAATGTTAAGTGTATATGTATTGAATTGAAGGAATACGTTTTCATGTGACATTCAAAAGTTTTATAAAAGTTTCAGAAGTTAGAACATACCTATGTTTATTATGTCTACTTTGCTTTAGCGAAGCTAACAAAAATTAGGATTACAATTGTTTATATTATTTCAATATTCTTCGTTCACACTGAAAATTGGGTCAAACCGTTCTAAATTTACAATTTAAAATACTAATGTATTATATCCTATGGGATGGAAGAAACAAGTCCAGGAGAAACAGTGTAAAAAGATTCTCAAACAGTTGGTGAAATTTTGTTATTGTTAAATACAAATCTATATATTATTATCTATTTATAAAGAGCCCATTTATTCACCAAAGTTTATTGAATACATAGGATTAATTTAAATGTATTTAATGAATTTGTAAAGACATTTCGATGGTTAAGTGGGAGTAAAACTTGTTTATATCAAATTATTAATGGATATCTTTTATTTGTACCTAAAAATGAATTAATTGCATTTAAATATCTCACAAAAGTTCACCACATTGGATAAAGAATGTTTGAACGACTATGGGAAATTTATTAGAACCAAAAAGAAAATACAGTACTTAAAGGTCACTGTTCTACTAAAATTATCTACTTTCAAGATTAAAGACTTATTAAATTTAGGAAAGCTGACTACGTCTAAGAAAATGTTATTACTTATTTCAGCATTCGTGACTAAAATTATTTTATAAAATACGTGCATATCATGTGCATTTTGCTAAGAATGTCTAAGAAAAATGTTAATTCTTAAACAGGTATTGTAGAGAACCCTTGATTATTTTCAATTAACTATCTAAATATAATTGATATTAAACAGTATTACATTTGATTAAAGCTGTCGACGCCATTATCAGTTCACTACAATTACCTTTTCAAGACAGATTAAGCTTTTGTTAGTATTATTGCTGTTTTTCGTTTGAACTTCAAATACAAGCTTTAAATAAGCATTTGCACGTAAAGAAATGGATTCTTTGTTCCAAGGAGCGTCTGCTAGTGCAAATTTGTACAGCATTCTGCAGTGGAATAATTTTATGGGTCGAAAATATGTGTAGTGTGTAAACGAGCCATTGCGAATAGTTGTGGAAGCTTAGATTCGAAATAAATTACAACAGACGGGGTATGAAACGTTTTGGTGAAAAGAATTACCATCGTCGTAATAGTCGCAGTGGTCGTAATAGTCTGTGAAGCGCATAACAGAACAAAATGAAGAAAACATATTACATCGAGTTACATTTAGCAATGTATTTGTCTTGTAAAATAACTGTTAACAGCAATTTAAATGATTCATCGATCCTGTTAATCGATTTAATAACCATTTTACTTTTAAACATATTACTTTAAAAAAACTATTTCTGCTATTAAAACTTTATTATTTAATAATATTAATATAGAAATGAAGATTTTTAATTAAAATTATGTTAATAACGACATGCATTTCGCAATATTTTTAATATACATGTGTTTTTCTTTTGGATCATAATATACCCTTACGTACCTTTCATTTTTCGTCTATAAGTATATTGTGGCGGATGTGGTTGCACCCGCCTCTGAATTTCAACGACGTCAGTCACAGTGTCGCTGAATCCAAGTCCGTCGTGATAGTGATTATTCCTATGATCGTAATGATGCCTCGGCGAAGGTGATCTGTGAGAATCCGCTAAGATCGGAGAATGCCTCCTGGTCCGACAGTCATACAAAATATTTATATAGTATAAAATATTTACAGTTAATCAGTTCCAACAATTATATTCTTTGGAAACAATTTTCAACCGTTAGGTAGTATATTGTCAAAATCAATTTCAATTAAATTGCCATATTTTTCAATAATAAGGAATATAGTAAATCTACCTCGAAGTTGGAGACCTCGAATGCCGCCTTTGATGCTGATGATGCCTATCACCGGTATGAGTGAGGCTCTCCGAACTACCCACGCGCGAATCACTAACTATGACGCCCTGCAGCTCCATCTACATGAAAAGAAACATAAAAGAGAAACGTTAAGTAAAACCACAATAAATGATGCGAAAATGCGATAATTTTGGGCAAATCTGGGCTCAGCTTCGTCATCAACAAACGCAACACGATAGCTGCGCTTCCCGCTCGTATCAAAATCTTGTGGCTTCATTATAAGGGCGCCTTTTGCCTCTATTCGCCTGATGATTGACAGTCATCTCACGCGCGTCATTCTGAACGAATCAAGAAAAAATGCGAAAAAATTTCATAGAAAAAGAAAAATTCGGTGCGTTCCACGTAGCGTGTGTTACTACTTGAGATTAAAGAAAAGCTTAGTTGATAGCGAAAGCTTCATCAATTCAAAAAACAGCAGGAAATTGTCGCATGCTAAAAAACTTTGCTCTTTTGGCCATGCACGTGCATCTTTCTGGCATTGTGACGATATTTGCATCGAAAATGAATTTCCGGTAACATTTCTGTACTTACCACGTGCAAAAAGTGGCACGACTAAATATTGATTGAAAATTTGGAAACTCCCGCGCGTCGTTAAATATACGTATACCTACATCGACGGTTACACAATATGGCCGAAATGTTAATCTAAACGATTTCAGGGCATGAAAGCAGCTAGGGAAGGGTGGGGCACTTCTAGTCTCATATTTTTGTGTCCCAACGTTTCGAGTCTAATAGTGTAGGCTATTTCTAAGCTGGTATAACTAGTGGCTATAGAATTATTCTAATGTTGTTTTCCTAATTTTTTTTTTTGCTGCACTTTTTGAAATAAAAATCGCGCCTTTTTCTGAGGTTAGATATACGAATTCTATTAAGAATATGCAATATTATAAATTTGATTTACATAATTATAGATTTGCAATGTTGTAGTAGTTTAAAAACTAAGCTTTGCTAATCTTATTAAAAATGTTCCAGTTTCAAACAGAGAGATTTAGACCAAAAATACTGTATTTTGAATAAATGTTAGAAGCAGTTAATTGTTTGATTTTAATGCTGAAATTTTTATACAAAAGCTGAAGTTTGCGCCTCATTTCTTATTCGAGAAATAGAATTATGATAAATAAATTATAATAAAATAAATTAAATTTCTTTTAAACTAATTCAATTCTATTAACTATGATTGGACTTAATAAATTGATCTTGCGCTTAATAAACCTGTGGCTGAGATACATAGCAGCGTAACTGATTCTTTTATCAAATTTGAGATAATATCAGATTTCTGTACAAAGAGCAATGTCTTGCAAATCTTGTTTAGTCGTTAATTTGAATGGTTATTTCTATAGAAAAAGATGCTGAACCTAATCACTGGATTTTTATGACAGAAGACAAGCATATCTGCATAACCACATTCAAATAGGAATATTTTATATGCTCCGAAAATCAGATATATTTAATATGGAATCTTAAAGCTGACGAAATGTCACTACTATAGGTAAGTAATCATTGCTAGTATCCATAAATAGTAGCAACAATGTAAGCAATTGCGAATACTATGGATATCGTTGTCACAACTAATAATTATCGTTGGCTATAATTATCTTATCGTTGCAACTGCAGTAATTTATATGCGATCGTCTTGTGTTTTTAGCGAGTGTATATAAATTTTCTTTCTAATGCAGCATAATTAGATCACAAACATTAATATGCTAAATTTGCATTTTGAAAACTCAATTATCATGAAAAGTGATGTTATGCTGTTATGTCTTTCAGCTACAGAAAGGTTTATTCTTGTGTAAAAGAAATAAAGAACAAAAGTTTTACTACTATAAATCAAAAAGTACCAGCAAAAGTTTCTAAAATGTGACTACGTGTCTTTCACTAAAATTGTATAAATCCCTAAACATTATGACATTGCCCTCTAAAAGGAACATGTGTAATGTGTAATATTGTTTTGTAAATAAGACACCAATAGGAAGGTTTTATGCACTATGGAATTATCGTTCTTTAAATACTGATCGCTAATTAGGTTTCGGTTTCCATTGAATTTTTCTAGTTTTCTAAACACGCTTTGTGGTTAATTTTAAAATTTCTAATCGGCTCTAGGAAATTGACACGTTCAGTAAATCAAGGGCTGTACAGAAATGTGCTGAGAATTAATAAAAACGTTTTGTTCATTTAAATGCTCTCAATGTAAATAAAATCTTAAGATTAAATAAATTAAGTAATAACCATTTAAAATAATTTTCATGGGAATAGTGTATTAAAAAATACTAGGAAGCTGAATTTTTAATTTATGATGGTATCGAAAAATTTCGATTTAACAATACCACGAATTTAACCTCAAAACTGAAAATAACTTATAGATTGGAATAGTCTCTTTTAGTGATAGTAAACCTTAGCGCATTTCTGTACAACTTTGGTTACTTTTATAAAGATTTACGCACAACATTTATGAACATATCACAATAAAATAAAAAAATTTAAAAAAAAATGAATGACGATATAAAAACCGTGAAATGTTAAAGGCCCGTATTTAGGGGCTTGGACCGAGCAGACACCTTGCGGTAACGAATGGAGGAACGAGGTGCGTAGGTGTTCTGGTGTCGATTATACGAGGATGGTCGGTGATGATGATGGTGGTGGTGGTGGTCGTGATAGTATTGATCATTGTCGGTGTCGTAATATTGGTGATGATAGTTGTGGTCCTGGGAGGACTCTGTCAGCAATGGCTCTAGCTCGGGGCCGCGTTCCACGCCTTTTATGTTTACGTGTACGACCCCAGACCCACCCCCTCCCTGGCTACTCTCTCCGCTGCTTCCTAGTATATCGTACTGGTGAGACATCTTCCAGTTCACCTTTTTGTTCCTGCAATGCATACAAAACAAAACAAATCTTTAGTGTTTTACAGCTGAAAGTATAAGGCTAAAGATAAAAAATAAAGAGAAGTCGCCATACGAAATCTATCACAATGTGTCATAGCATCTCAGATTCTGTTAAAAATTAACTTACATATGAAAGTTGTAAAGTTTTCGAACATTTTCACAAACTTTGATTTTGAAAAATTATATTTTTTTTTGTATCTTTCCAGACGGCGTACATGATAATCAAAAGTCGGAGTTTTTTAGAAAAAAATATATAAATATAATGATAATCATGTTTCTCGTAAGACATACCCGAATAAAAAAGTTAGTGTGGCACAAGGGTGGCAAAAGTGTGGCTGCTGTTATGTGGTGAATGTGTGGCGCAGTAGACGGAGCCACACATATGCCACACTTGTGCCACACTAACTTTTTTTATTCGGGTATTTATTACAGATGACAAATATTGGGCACCATTTTTTCCAATACCAAAAGCGGTTATAAATAATTAAGTTAAAACTTTAAACAATCGAGTTTCCACGATTCTTTTTGCTAAAAGTTTTAGTATCCCATTTTAAAACTTGTACTCATCTTAGTCAACGTCGTCAATATTAAAAATATGGATTTCGTACCTCCACAACAGGCTTAGATTTAACGCATCACTTTGACTCTAAAAAATGTCGATTGCCTAGCAAATTTTGTATAAAATAAGGAACCTAGTAATCTTCATGGTACTTTCTCTCTCTCTCAATTTGACATCATTCTCCGTGCATATTTCTTTTTTTTATTTGTGAATAATGAAACTACTTTAAAAGGATTTTTCTTACATGAAATTTGATTTTGATTTATTGGACTGAAATAAAAAAAATGTCTCATCCAGATAATTTTTTTTTTCAAAAGCTCAGTGAGATTACGTGCTCTGTAATAGTACTGTAAACACAGCAAATTGTCTTTCTATTCAATTGACAGGAAAGAAATACATAAATGGATACGTATCAGCAAAAAAACGAGAACAACCAAGTGCTTGACTTTTTACGACCAGGTCAAATTTTAAAATGAATGATACATAAAGAATACCACTATTTTTAACGCCGGAAAATAAGAATCGTATAAAATTGTCTATGAAATAAAAATTTAAAAAAGATCTATTAAAGAATTATTCGTAGAAAATTCTTTTTGATCGTGATATGGTTTTATTGAAAATTCGTGGAAAGCCTTTTTTATCGTTTACTCTGTGACTCAGACTCGATGGATAGTTGAAATACTGTAAAATGTTGGCAAACAAATTAGTTAAAGGAACACTTTGTCTTTTATCGTCGAAAACAACAAATAAATAACTTTTTTGGTATAAAAAATTATGACTTTTTCATTAAATGACGAAAAATACCAACAAAATATAATTCATCAAACTCAGTTTGTGAAAGTTTCAAACCATTTCTTTTTTGAAAAAGTTCAGAATATCAGAAAATCATTTCCCCACATGATATGAGCATCAAATTCTAACCTTTTTTTATTCATTGAACAACACTGGAGATATCATGATACATCATAATTTATGTCACACGGAATTTGGGATACATTTTAAGTAATTTTTTATTTATTTACAAAATTTGGACGTATTTTACTGAATGTTTCCTGTATCAAATGGCACAGAATTTGTTGATGAGCAACAATTATTTTTTGTTATAATTAGAATTCTGCTTCGGAACTGTTGAAAGTCTTAGGACAATTTATAATTCAATTACAAGAACTGATTTTTTAATTTTTAGCATAATGCTTCCACATTGAGCTTAAAATATTCAAAATCAAAGAAAAGAATAACTAGCAACTGTAAAATATCGTCATGAAAGGAAAACCTAAAATTGCTACTTGCAATTGCTTAACAGCTCTGAAACTAGGTTTATAACTGTTATTATAGAAAACTTACTAAATGATGGAACGATTTAAACCTCATTACTGGTCAGCCACTAATATTATGCAATATTTTTATGTAAACTGAACAAAAATTACCATTTAGCTTTTGTGAAGTTCTGTCAATTTTAAAGTATATATGTATGTAGAACTTCACATCCTAAATTTCAGTTGTGATATACTCCTCGATATCAAAATATTATATTTTTGTTAACGCGCAAAGGTAACATTTTTTTAACCTAATAAAAAATCTTTTACATATTATTTACAATAATTATTCTATAAGTCTGCAAAACTTTCTAATAATAAGTAAAAATATTATATTTTTGAAATATTGAAAACTATACAATATATCGAATATTGCAGATTACTAACTAATCGAATCATGTTTATTATTATTAAATTCTTTGTCATTTCATATTTATTAATTTGATTAAAGTTTAATTATCAGATTAATCTGTTTTTAGCAATGGTAATAAATAAATATTCGTTTGATAAATACTATGATTTATTATATTGAATAGTGTCATTTTAAAGTTTAACAAAACAATGAATACCAAAAAAAATATTAAAGAAATTTGTCTTCACTTCAAGAATTTCTGAAGTATGTTGAGAAACAAATTTTTTAAACCAGACATTAAAAATTGCATTGCAATTGCAGATCGAAAGAAATGTTCAGAGGGTCAGAAATATGATTAGTTCAATAAAAAATACGGCTGATTTTACAATAATATGGGTGGAGTAGCCATATTTCTGGCTCCTCTGAACGTCGCTTTCCGTGTAAGCATGTCCGACTAAAACGCCAGTTACTACTGAATATCGAAAAGTATTGAGTTCGTCTAATAAAGGGACAAATTATCCTGTATCTATTGTATTTGAATAAAATTTAATTATTTTTTCACATTTTAATGTTTAAAAAATATGATCAATGACAGATGTCATTACAATGAAACACTGCAGTACCAATAAGAATCTTTTCTGAAACATATTTGATCATATAAAAAAGTATTGTTTACGTATGTTCATTAGGGTGGTCCAGAAAATCTCAAGGTTAAAAAGGTCATCCGGACCGCGCGGATTTCGACGAAAAAAAAGTAATGAAAAACTTTTCTATTTGGCCCTTTTCGATTGAATGCCATTTAGAGGTGGAGGTTTTGAGTTGAAGTTCTCCATTTAAATAACGCGAGAAAACGATATATTGTCAGTTCTTATGGTTTTTCGAGGAAACAACTAAGTGACCAAATTCGAACGCATTCAATAGAAAAGTTGTTGATTATTTTTTTCACCATCGAAATTCGCTCGATCCGGATAACCTTTTTGACCTTGACATTTTCTGGACCCCCCTAATGTTCATGTATGTGTAACATAAGATTTCAATATTTAAATCCGAATTTGAAACACGATAAGGAGTTTAGCATTCATGTTTCAGTATGGTTGTGCCATCATTTCAAGTAGATACAGACATTTCAGTCAGACTCGCCTGTATCGCTGGTTAAGCTATGCGATATAAATTCCATAAAATACTCAATAGGAATGTCAAATTAAAAGCAATTGAGGCTTTGTATATTATTTTCAAAAATCTATTCAAATAGCTTTGTTTTGCAATATTAACGTATGAATCGTCTTTTGTTTTCTTTCTATTTGATAACTATAAAAGTATGACTTGACTATAGAAAATTGGATTATATTTTGATATGGAGGAAATATAATACCAGTTACTTGCTGAGTGAACCCTGTTATACTATATAATGTATTAAACTAAAATTAATGTAAGTTAGTGAGAAATTAAACCTGAAGCTGCGCTGGCGTCGATGCTCGGCTGCAGTGAGAACTCCGATGGCTCCGTCCTCTTTGAGGTCATGATGGTCATCTTTGTCCTCGGCATTGGGAGGTTCGAGGCTGTTCGTCCGGCTACCATTGGGATGGTGGTTATTCCCAGTATGGTTGACAGCGGCCATGTCCAACAGGCAGTTGAGTAATGTCGATCGCTATTCGAAAGTTGCGAAAGCCGTGTCAGACACGGTGATCATTTTCGTTCCAATTGTTTCAGAAATACATGACGGCAGAATCCACTATGTATGTACAGGCACATACAGGCTTTTTCCTCGTCCGACACGAACCTTCTTTCCTACTGTCTCATTCTATCCGTCACTCTCTCATTTATTTTAAACAAATATTTTACGAACTGTGCAATATTTCACACTGTAATGAGCGTTGCAATTTATCTGATTGATAAGCACAAGAGAGCGATTAAGAAAAGAGACTAAAATTGTTAGAAAAATGCTTGAAAGCATGCCAGAAAAAAGTGTCGTGGTGGATTAGTGCAAAGTGTTCGTTGTAAAAGAGAATTAAAAAATCACATGCACGAGTCCTCGAGTCTGTGCTAGTTTAGACAAGTATAATATTTTTACTAAGCGATTTTACCTGAGAAATATCATTAATATTTATTTTTGAACTGTCACGTTAAAAACTTTATAAAATTCAAAGAGTTTCTGTTTCAGACTCGGGATATCGTATTTCTCATTTACTTCCATTGTTAATTTTATCTTTGTACCTTGCCGAAACAATCGTTCATAATTTTCGCAACCAAATATTTTTGTAGCGAAATAATTGTTTCCCAAATTGGTACGGCATTCATCGTTACATTCTTCAAGCCTGTATATGTATGTTTATTACCGTTAATTATACTGTTACTTATTATATCTGAGTATATGAAGCATTCTTAAGAGCAGTTATCTTTCATTACGTAGTTAGTATATTAGTCACTTGGTAATTGTTAGTAGTGAATACATTGTTATTGGTAAGCATGCACAAACGAACGAGAAAGTAATATTCTTCAAGCTTAAGAAATACAATAAATAATCGTAAAACGACACCTAGAACTGTAAGTAAATTATTTGACATTCAAAATAAATTGAACTACACGAAACAAGAAGAAGTATTAATAAATCGTTCGTAACAAAAATAAATATGTTAGTATTGTTATATACGACGCAACTCGAAAATTCAGAGCAAGTATACGCACCAACCACGAAGATTAAGTAAAACACAAGCTATTAAATTTTCAAGACGAAATAAAAAGAAAAAGAATTGCTGCGAAGACTCGAGCAACGACGTCTAATATCGTTTTTAATCTCAGCAATCTACAATTCTTTATCAAAATATTTGTACTCAAAGACAATCACAAGCATGCCTAAGGTTTTTTCTTCTTCACAAATTACCGAATCAATTTATATCATTTTTCAGCAATTTGTTCTATAATATTTTACTTTAAAAATGCAGTTATTAAAATAGATTCTTTGGGATCAGCGAAAGGGTGAAAGATCTATGGTCACTCCAAGGCATTATCAATTCAAGCGAAAGATAAATTCTACTGTAATTGTTATTAAACTTCGAGAAACTTCGATAAAACAACACCATTCTTTTATTTCATATACAAGATGAACTATGCACGTTTTTGATTACATAAAAATTGAACACTCCTTCTCACGTTGAAAGAACATTCTTTAAGAATATATTATATTCATTTACTGGGACTATTAAAACACTTGTGTTGAATTTGGAGACATGCACAGTACATTGGCCTTGCTGGTAATGCGATAATTAAATGATATAGTTAATCCAGCATGTCAGATAGTGGGGATAAGAATTCGTTTATTAATTTTCGGGGAGTCGGGAACACACCGTAGAACGAACAACACCTCGCGAAACACACATTTGTAGCACTGTAATTATACTTCATTAAGAACAATATTGATCGTGCTATTCTTATTTGAACGCCTCATGATATGTCCATTAAAACCTAAAAACTTGTATTATATATTTAGTCTTCGTTATGAAAAAAACTATTTTCTGAATATTATTACTTTCAGCAATTAGTTAATAAAATAGCATAATTTTTAAATTCAGTAGTAAAAGTTTTCAACGTGTCGAGCATCATTAGTTTCATCTTGTATATACATGAATTTCGAGAAATTTGATGGTCATTAATCCTGGTAGTCGAGGAATGTTGTTTTAATTTTTCTGCACTCAATAAAAATAAATTTTCGATCTTTAGCAAAGAAATGAAATTCCTCGAATGCGAATTTTTAATAGTACTTTGCGACGTGTAAAGAAATGTGCCTTAGTGAAAAGAAAGATAGTAATAAAAACACTCTAAAAGTTCGATCTAAGACCGACTAAGTTCATAATCTAGCTAAGTGAAGTAATGATTAAAAAGATACTCGTATAAGGCGATGCGACTAATGATCGATGGGGTCGTGATCTCGAGGCAAAAGGCGGACTAGCTGAAGGTACTAAAAACCAAACGGACCTCTAAGAAGAACGAAAACTCGAGGGAAGCTCGAGTGAAAATGTTTTACTTACATTACGCTATTAAGTTGACGAAAAGAGCCGAAATTGGGAATAATTTTGCGCTAAAACCTAACGCTCAGCGCTGCTCCTTATCTATACTACTAAGATATTACGATTTATTACGTTACGATTTTATACACCTATTTTATTTAATAAGTATCGCCCGTTTTCAAATATGAACAATACAAAAATTTAGAAATTGATAGTTAACATAATCCATGCAGTACGTTTACTTTAAATGTCTTTAGAGGACGTAAACTTCTTAATTCAATATTATCCGAAAAAATTGAATTTATATCTAAAGATATATAAAACGTAACGTAGGCATTTGTATCATATCTAGTCTTATTTTCTATGCTACCCTTATAATCTACGTGCTCGTGTTTGAAAAATTTGCCATTATCAGGTACTAATCATCTAATGTTCTAAGAACTAGTTGTAATTATAGAAAGTGTTGTTTCGATGAAAATTATACTGCTTTATGTGATATTATTAAAAAGTACGGTCATCCACATTTTAGAATTTTTAATTCAACTATCGTAATTTACCTTTCAATTGTGAAATTTTTAATATAGACAACCGTACTGTTTTAATTGGTTCAGAAGCGTGAAAAGAATGAAAGAAACTTAAAAATATAAACGAAACGAAACAGGACGATACAGAGTGCAAGTTAGAAAAAACGAAACAAGTCTAATAATATTCAACTAAAAATAATGAGTTATATTAAAAGTAATATGTTTAAAGAGAGTCAAGCGATTAGTGCAACCAGGTAAGTAACGAAACAAAACAAAAAAGTGTTAATGGAAGTTAGTATAAGTTAATATAAGAGAAAAATGTTATTACTACCGCCTGGGCTGGAGGACTTTGCCCAGCACTATCTTTAAGATCGTTATCGTTCTGGAAAATAAAAAAATCAAGAGAGATGATTCAGAGTTGCAGAAGTCCTATATTGGAAATAGGAAAAATTGATAAAAGTATAGTAAATAGTTCAACTAAAACCTGTTTCAATAGATTAGTACTTTGTTCACGAAATCAATTACAGTTTTATTTTTTCTAGGGATTAGTTAATAATACAGTAGGTGAAAATCAAACACGGTCAACACACAGTCCTCTATGAGGTTCTATATATATCATTCAATACTCACAAGTCCCTAAACTAGTGTAAGAAGATAAAGCAAATTTCTTGTGTATTTTTACGTTGCCGAAGAAGAAACGACTATCGCATACAATTTTGAATGGGTTTGAAATCTCTAAAAAATTGATAATGTTCTCTTCTATCATCTACGTTAAATAAATACAACTATAATATTAATTTACCAACTATTAAATGAGAGTACTACAGTATTGGAATTAAACATATGTAATTTTAAGTTCCTTCTGTAAATTACACAAAAATTTGCAATATCGCCTATTCTATTCCTATTAATGTGATTTCAAATATATGATAAACATAAAACTGGTACTACACAATATCGAACCTGACTAATTGTCTTTCCTAAATGTTCGAATTTCTATAACGGAATAAGTTTTACAGATTCGCGTTCTCATTACTGTATTTGGGAATAAGATGATTCAAATGAGAATACGAATCAAACTAAGCTAGAATTAATTTATTAACTCAAATAAAAGTATAATTTAAAAAGTAAACGTTTCTACTTCAAATAAATAATAACATTGAAATATCTGAAATAATGGTCTCTTTTCAAAAGTTTTCAAAGGACCCTTTTACTTTATTTAAGATTGATAAAATTTAAAAAGAGACCAGGTGACTGACGAACTAATGCTGACGTTTATTATTTTAATTTCCTAAACGTAATTCAAAACTCACACTGACCGTCAACGCTTACAGCGAAGAAGCCAATGGTAAACACTCATTCCAGCTTCTAACTTTCATTCAGGTATCTTTGTCTTCGATCTGCGAATCTTTTTCTCTTTGATAACTTTACTAAGGAAATTATGAACTTTAAGTTTTTATGGAGTTTAACATTTACATGATTCCTTATTATCACAAAGAAAAATATTTGTGGATCGACGAGACAAAGAGAGGATACGTTTATTGGGATCGTTAATTGATTTTTCCTAATGACATCATTATTTTGAAATTTCGCGTAAAATATGAATTACTAACCTGGGGTTTCCTAAACCTCGTCGTCCGCCAGTTCTCGAGAATAAGCAGTGCGGCGTATATCTTACCCACACTGAGCTTTTTCTTATTTAATTCTGGAAATTAAAAAAATTATGGTATTGTACTTGTTAGTTTGATCAATTAATGATGTTAAGATTTGTGAAAATAGTTACCTCTCCTAGGTATCAAAAGATCTAATAACTTTTTGGCTTGCAAGGGCCATATATTTCGTACAGTTTCCCGAAGCTCATTGTCCGCTTGGTCCATTTCGTTAGCTGTAAAATAAATGATTTTGAATAAATGATTATGAAATATATACATCGGAAATATATTCAGTAGTGTACTGTGGAATATAAGTTGTCATTGAAATTTTTAAAAATATAATATAATAACTTGTACTATTCTAGGAGATAGAAACCAGCTGCTCAATCCGGAACCTTAAGCACTCAAAGTAAATTTCATAATTTGTGACTAAGTCAGGAAGTACATAAAATACTAGTCTAGTAGTTTTTCTTAATAAAATACTCCATGGAGAGATGTCAACCTTGATGAGCACCCGATGATACAAGTGGTAAATAGAATTTTACTCATATTATTGGACTTATGTCTTTACTTCCACCGTTTTTTTCGGAACTTGGAAGCTGAGAGCTTTTATTTGATATCGTTGATGCTCAATATAAATGAAAAGCAAATTTCTGCGATTTATAGATTGTAATAATAAAAAAATGTATAGATTCTATTTTTGTACTGTAATTATTAATTTACATTATTTTTAACTGATTTTATTTTACCGTTTTCAACTCTATGGACCATTTTACCAAAATCGATATGGTTAAAAAAAATAGATTTATGATAATTAAGACCTTTTCAGAAGATCTGTTTGGGTATATGTTTGGAATGAGCTCTGTATGATCTCTTTAAGAGATATGTGCTGTTTGGGTTTGTATGTTATTGCATTTGACTCGAACCTTTTTGCATTATCAAATAATTTAATTGATGTTTTCATTCCTTCACAATTTAATATTATCCTACGCCATTAGAATCACGATTATCGAAGTTAAAATTATTTTTGGCATGTTCTTGCATTCTGAACAGCCTCATTGTATTTGATAACGTTTAGTACAGTAGACCCTATCATAGTGTCACTGCTCGGGACCAAAGGGGAAACAAATCCTCTATCTATGTCGCACCCCTACTCTCCGCATTCCTTACACTCTAAACCCCTCTCGTGCTTTATATCTAGAACGTGATTGGTTGACACATACTGTATAGAGATAATGTAGATATTGCCGGTCAAATGATGGGGAGCTTACTGCGACACTATCAGAGGATTTCTAGAGAGCGACACTATGAGAGGGTCTACTATATTTTAATTTCTTCATTTGAAGCAGACAATTAAAATGTCCTACAAATGCAAAGAATGTGGTTCGTAAAGTGATGTATTCAATAAAAATGCTATAATCTACTCCACCCCATCTATCGATTAGAAAATGTCAGAAACAAAGTTTTCAACTTAACAGTCATTTTGCAAAATGCAGACGGCTCTAGATACTTACCGATTCTCATTTTGATGCTGAGATTTTCGCGGATCAAGGCAAAGAGCGTCGTTGTAAACTGCACCTTGCCGTCGTCATCCACAGGCATATTCATCCTGATGAGCTTCTTATACGCCAGTCTGTTCGGACATTTGTTGCCGAAGCCCAAAGGGGGATCCATATTTTTGAGCATGTCGTACATCTCGGTGTAGTGAATCTTCCCCGTCGCGTTGGGGTCATATTCCGCCCAGATCCTAACAAACTCGTCGAGGTGATGCGCTCCGAGAATAGATGAGTCGCGCGTGAGATAGTCGAAATTGTCCATGATAACGGCCACGAACAGATTCAACATGAGAAATGAGCAGAAGAAAATGAAGGATACAAAATATGCGTAGGCGATATTCGAGCCGCAATCCTCGTTCCCCTTGCCGGTCACATGGGGGTCACACGCCTGACCCTTTATACACGAAAGCATGATGTTCGGCCACGATTCTCCTGTGGCACACCTGTGGAACGATTGCAACAAAACAACGATTTAGAATGGAAGAAGTTTGGAATGGATCGTTAGGAAGTTGTGCTACAGAAATAGTCGCTATTGCTAAGGTGGATTATGAATGCAAAAGAAAATTGACAAGTACTGGATTTCTATAAAGCCGCATGACAATCACAAGCTACGGTGTTATCGGAATGTTATCCCATTACCAACACGTTTATTTCTTCAAGCATTTTCAATTCAAACATCTATTTATAATTAATTACATCACACATGACACGAAATATCCATATACCACGAGTTTATAAAAATACAAGAAATGCACACACGATGATAATGTCTGCATTATCAAGTTACATATTTTCACAATACAAAACAAAACGAGACAAATAACAAATAAAAATCGCTTTTATGTTAACATGTTAATATTCAATTTAATATCCTATTTGAAACTTTTAATATGTTCATAGAAATCTTAAGTTTAAGATACTTAACTACGTTTTTAAACGTCTTATTCGCCATACCGAATACGCTGCAGCTTGTGCGATCGACTATCAGCTACTCTACATGCCAATGTGTAAATGGTTGTGTTCATTTTTTCATTCGGATATCGCACGCAATCTCACTTGTCATTGGAAAAGCACTACTTTCTCCACTGACGAGTGAGAGCTTCCAGCCGGACTTACAAATTTGTGATTTCGCGTCGCGTGTGCACTGGACGTTATCTTCTGGTAGCAGCACTTACCGAAATAGCAACATCAGACCTTGAATAAAGCTCTGAAAATTATTGTGCTTGTTGATTGAGTCTTTCTCCACCAAGGCGATGTTACCGAACACCTGTGCGGTGGTAAGCAGATGGCCGCAGCGAAAACAGAGCGAAAGCACCATTAGAACGAGAAGTCGTTTACACGTGATTTTTTTTTTTTTTTCAGATGGAATACGAATGATTTCGTCATTATTACGCGTTCACACTTTCGTGCCTTTCCTTTCTTTCATAAGGCGAAAAAAATCCGCCTCATGCGCTCCCTTTTGTTGGGCCAGTTACTACTTTCGTTGTATGTTTACTAGCGGTAACACTATCAGCTCTATATGATATACTTGGTACTGAAAAAACTCTGTTCTACAAATAACGAAAGAAAAAAGGGAAGAGGGAACGTATTACATTACGAATAGATTGTTAAGTACCTAAATTCGTCGAGCAGCTTACTTCTAATAATTCTACTCCCACATACTAAAACTAAATCCACACTAGATGTACCGATTAGTGATAAATCGATATTGTATCAATTACCCACTGTTTAAGAATTAATGTCAACTTTTCATGCAGAAAGCATGAATTTTATACTATTTATTACCTAATTCTACCTTAAGAACAATTTCATAGTGAAAATGCCTACGCGTCACGATAAATCGGTTTACGATCTTGTTTCATAAAATTTTGTTATATTATATAAATTCGTTAGTACTGTCAATTTTCAAATTAAATGCAAAATATATCGCTGAAGGCTGTAATATGAAAGTCATAAAACTAATATTGTATTGAGATTTTCGTTAATTTATTGATAATGGATAGTTGAGTAAAAAATGTTGCTTTCTAAATAACTTGTCTAAACAATACAAAAATAAACATTTTGTACATGTTTTAATTGGATCTTATTGCATAGTTATATAAAAATTTAAAAAAAATAGTATGTACAAGACTAACTTACGAGGAAGTAAACTATTTTAAAATCGTGTTTTTCCATAATCTTTGATATTTTCTGTAGCCTGTCTCTTCTAATTTTATGTTCGTTATTCATACTATGTTTGTATACTTCTTGTAATCTGCTTTTATAACATGTTTTTTCTTCACTTTTCGACTTGATCTGAGACCTAATTTTGTTTACAATAAATACTCTTATTCAGTCGGCGGATACACACTATTTTATCACAAAATGGTCAAGTTCATCAATTGAAACCTGAATTTAAAGCAACGATTCGTTTTTAATTTTTGGGACTGCTATTTATGGAAATTTTAAAAGTGGGGGGTGATTTCAAAAGTATCGACTGCAATTATCGTTTTATATACTGAGTTTTCCAACCTCAGAAATTTTTCAGATGAAATTCCGAACACAGTATACCATATTATAGTAGAAAATGTCGTCGTCTAATTTTGAACCGAAGCATGCAATAGTGTGGGAAAAAGTATGGTTTTTTTCTTAAAATATATATAAATATTTCAGGTAGAATCATTGTGACGTTAAAAACTTATTTCTAAATTTTTTTACTTTGCCAGTAAGGACAGTAAGGAAAATAAAAATTACATTTAACCCATTAACGCCGGGAAGGACACTTTTTGCAATTTCCATTAAGTATTTCGTAATCGAACATCAACAAAATTGAAAGGTATGTATCGTACTAATTTTAAGGTTTCTCTTTTCAAGGGCGTTATAAAATTGAGCTATCGCAATTAGAAAATTGAACATAGCGATTTAAATGTAACAAAAAAACGCAAAAAATCGGTCCTACTTTTGAATAAAACATTTTTTTCTCGTCGAGATTTTTTCGGAAAAACGAAATTTTTAAAAAAGTCGTTTAAAAAATCTGAAAAAATGTAGTAAAAAATTTCGTCTAAAGTCTACAGTTTTCGACAAAAGAAATTATTATTCTTGAAATCTGGAAATGATTAATAATTTTGTTTCTCAAAAACTATAAACTTTCGAGAAAATCTTCTTAGAACAAAATTATTTTAAAATTAGTCAAAGATTAACTCTAAATTTTTTTTCAAATTTTTTAAATGACTTTTTTTATTTTGATTTTCTTAATTTTCGAAAAATAACAAATTGTATTAACACATTCTAAAAAAATTGAGAATATTCTATTACATACTCTAAGAAACGTTTGTTGTCACAACATTTTTTTTTAGAGTTTGCAGTTTTCATGACAAAGATTTAAGTATTAAAAAGAAAATTCTCACTGCGGTCGCCATTTTGTGATCATGATGTTAGTTTTCTAATATTTAAAAAATATATCTTAATACTACAACTATTTTCTTCACCTTTAGCGGAAGAATTTTGTGTCGGCAATTACTCTTTCTATGAGAAAAAAATGTTTTACAAAAAGTATGCCCGATTTTTTTCGTTTTTTTAACATTTAAATCGTTATATTTAATTTTTTAATTAAGATAGCCCAATTTTGACAATTCCATTGAAATGGAAAATTGATCTCAAAAATAACCAGACACATACATTTAAATTTTTTTTAACTTTGATTTTCATATGAAATACTTGATTGAAATTGAAGTAGGAAATGTATCCTTCACGGCGTTAATGGATTAATTAAAATTAAATTTAAAAGCAGTTTTTAGTATTATTGTAGTCATCGCATAATGACATCACAAAAAGGTCTTACACTGCAGGGTTCAAAAACTAACTACAGAATGTCAATTTATGTAAGATTAAAAACTGTTAGCTTAGTCTGTTGTTTGTAATCCCAATTATCACTCTATAGCTCTTTAATATTTTTATTAACGCGTATGGAACATTACGAATATTTCAAGATAATATTACATTCGTATTCGAGGAATTTAATGGAAAAAAGTATTATTTATTGCAAGATTTTAATATTAAAAAAATGTTCCCCGAGTAGGAATTGAATATTAAAAGATAATTTATGAATTTAAACAATCGGCTACAGTCTGTATCTAGATTTATCAGAAATTCTTCTTCATTTGTATTTGTATTTAATAGGATCAGCGGCCATAGGCCTTTTACAATAATTATATACAGATGGCGTAATGTACATTAAAATAAAATAATTACAATAAATAAAAAATATGTTAACATAAAATAAAAATATTTAGACATAGAAGCTATCTGAGATTCGCAGAGGAAATACAAAGTAATAGAGTTTTAAAAACATTTGACATAGGTCATCACTCTTGATTTAAACATATAAAAGGACTCAGAGTTCTTGACAGCGACCGGGAGACTATTCCACTCGCGTTTAAACCTAGCCAGCCCTGAGTAGAAACAGAAATTAGTTTTATGTATACCTTCATGTATAGGTCTCACAAAGCGCAGCAAATAGGTAACAGTTCGTGACGCAAACAAATTCTGCAGTGAGACACTGTTAATGTAACCGTTCCCAATTTTATACCCAAAAGCCAAATCACAACTCCGGTGAATAGATTTAACAGTGGGAAGCTCAAGTGACACAGCAAGGGCAGAATAGTCATGCTCGAAATAAGACATCGGGTTACCCACCTTAAAAGACATAAAACGGATAAACCGATGTTGAACAGATTCTAGCCTTGCAATGCCACAATGAGGATAAGGCGAGCAGACTGGAGAGTAATATAATAAAATTGGTAAAACTAGAGTTCTGTATAGGGTCAAAAACGAGCGTTTACATTTAAAATTTAACGTGGTCCGTCTTAGAAATCCTAACATCGCATAGGCTTTACAGTCAACGTAATTAAGATGACTAGAAAATCTTAAAGAGCTATCAAGGACAACCCCAAGATCCTTGACCGAAGAAGAAAAAGCTAAATAAGAGTTCAACATTTTATACCTTGAAATAACTTAACGATTTCCCCTAAAAAAGGAGATAAAAAAACATTTTTGGACGTTTAGACATAAATTATTCTGAACAGACCATTGAATCAGCGCATCAAGATCACTTTGAAGTTTCAGACAATCGGATTCAGATTTGACAATAGCATATATTTTTATATCATCGGCAAACAAAGACAGTTTCGCAAATTTGATCGAGTGCACTATATCATTAACAAACATAATAAATAAGACAGGTCCCAAATGAGAACCCTGGGGAACATCAGAGGTTGACATATAGCACCTGGAATTAGATCCCTTAATTCTCACTATATTTTGCCGAAAACAAACAAATGAGGAAAGCCAATCAATAGCTTTACCCCGAATTCCAAGGTTGCTAAGTTTATTAAACAAAGCACCATGGTCGACAGAGTCGAAGGCCTTAGAAAAATCTAAATAAAGTTGATGGTACTCCACAACGGCATGATTGATAAAGTCAGTATATAATAAAAGATTTGTAAGGGTAGATTTCCCTTGGATAAAACCGTGTTGTTCATCGACAACGAAAGATAGAAGTTTCTGAGATAAAAATTTAGCTAAAAATTTGTCTATTATTTTGGCGAAAACACAAATAATGGAAATAGGTCGATAATTTATAATATTGCTTTTATCACCATTCTTATAAATAGGGGTAACAATTCATTGAAAATTTATTATCAATTCTCAGACAAATTATATGTTAATAACAATTATTATAATATTAACTATTTATTAATTTTACACTAATAATAGGAACATGAACTACAGTCGAGTAACACAGTTCTTGGATTGTGGATTAGTATAGGTCTACTCAAAGAAAACTTTAAAATCTTGTGTTAGTTAATATTTTTGTGAATGTTTCTATATAATATTCTAAAAGATTGTTCCGAACATTATACATTTGATAGTTCTTAAAGCATATATGCAATATTATTTGAAAATATTCTCAATGTTCTACAGGAATATTTTTTAAATACCAGGGGAATAATGTGTGCTTTTGGGCTTCCTAATTACTTGGAATGTATCAAATTAATAAAAATTTCCCTGTCATTAAGAACTTAAAGCTTTATATAATTACTTAGTAGATTTTTTAATGACATCAAAAATAAGTGAATTGTATATTGAATGCCAACATGTCGTTATTGCGATATAATCGTTAGTACAAGATATAAAACCGTAATTCTTTGTAACATCTCTATAACATAATTTAATCATCATATATTATTCTATTATACACTTTAAATTAACACCAACTAATACATTTTCACTCAAAAACAATTACACATTCAAAATCATATTTAAAACAACAGTTACAGATTGAAACAAACATTTTCTCAGTTATATCAAACCTTTATTTTCGATATAGTCAGACTAATATCGCCTAATTTCAATGTAAGGAATTTGTTTTCGGTGTTTAGTAAATATTGAATAATATTATTAATTTACAAACAACATTTTTTACTCATTTCATCAAATAAACAAAATAAAATCTTAATACATTTGTGATAATGTTAGAGTTAAACAAAATCCAAAATTTTCATTTAACCAACTGGACATACTTTTATTTAACCAGAAGTTTCATTCTCGTGGCATGGCAGTGACTTACGTTTAGTCACACATGCTTCTTAGTAAGTTTCAAGTTATTCATTTTGGTTTAACTTGGAGAACTAATAATTCTTTTATGTGTTATATTTCTGCCCCTAAGACACACTAGTGTAACAGAAATTCATTGACGCAAAATAATTTCGTCTGAAATTCAGTCAATATATATTATAAGTCTGTCTTTACATAACCGGGTTATTTTTAAATGTCGTGTTAACGATCAATTTAAGCATCTTGTATCACTGCTTAAACGGTAGTGATCACTTTATTTATTCATAATTTCGTGGATGCGTATTTAAAGTAAATTATTTTGGGAAGAAAAAGTGTCAATAATTATTTATTCAACATTAATTATCTAAGGGTCGTAAAACCCTAGAATATTACAAAGATCAGTGGACTTTTAAAATGCAACTGTTTTTCATTCGCTGATTCGATGTAATACGAGAAAATAACGATTTTTTTTGGAAATGGTTCTGAAAAATCATTGTATTAAAATAGTATGATTTTGAAATTTATTAATGTGGAAATTTATCGTAAAATATTGATATTGATTTCTATATCAGGTCATGATTGCTCGACATGTCGCTTTATATTGTCTAAAAGACCCTTTCAAATATGTAACCCTTTTATCCGAGATGAAGGGCTATTGTACCAGATTAATAAATGAACGTAATTATGAAAAATCAATACCTTATTTATGTTCACCGTACATAATTGAAACGGAATAATCTAGAACCAGTTATGAAATTACTGTTTATATTAGAACAAATCTTTCACAGATTAATACTTTATTTTATAAATTGTTCTTCTATATTTTATACAATTGTACTATAATAGCTTATTGGTAAATAATAAATTATTTATTAGAAACTTTATCATTTAAAAATTGAACATTAAGTATAATAAAATTTATCTTATAAGTATAATTAAACTAATAGATGTAATTTTATTTCGTGATTATGCAAATTAACATAAAACTGCACGATGAATAATTTTAATTATCTGAGTAATTCTAAAACTAAATAATCTGAATGAAATTTGAAATAAATTTAATTAATATACCCAAAAGCTTCATGATCAATTTGATCAGTGCAACAAACATAATCCAATTTATATATTTGTATATTAGTCAGAAATATACTATAATTAAAATATAAAATAATTGATACAACAAACAATAAAGACAGAAACTAAATTCAATGAATTAACGAAAACTCTGAAGCAAGAATACCTTTCATAAATGAATATTTTTAATATTTTATATGTTATTCAGGTCTCGTGTACATTAAACGGTACAGCTTCTTACTATATTTTTAAAAATTGCAGTTGTTTATGTTATAATCATCAATAAATGCTTCTGAGAATTTTAAAGAATTTTAAAATAAAAAAATAATTTATCAGGATAGCAAGAAAACGCTCTGTTTAGTAGAACTTAAAAATCACTACATAAATGTAGATGGTCAATGAATAATACAAATCTAAGTGTCTTCATATCATTTAACTATTTTATATGAAAAATATTCAGGTATTTGTATATGGGAAAATAATTCTGGATTTCATTAGTCAAGAAAATTGTTTATAGATTAATTCCCTAAATTACGATTAGAAACTTTGAATACAGTGAAAACGAACGAATATTAAAAAATTTCAAAATCATTTTGTCTCGACTCCACAACTTACACACTTCCAATTGTTATTTATATTTTTATTAAAATTTTGAGATCAGGTAATACTCAATTTTAGTTTAATCTTTACTTATTTAGATGTTTCTTTTAATTTTACATATAATACTAAACATGCAAAATACCTTCGAGAACGAAAACACAAGATGCATTCAACTGGACAATTTATCCCCAACCACTGTTTAAAAACTGAAGCTATTCCACATAACTCACACTATCATTCTTTAATAAAAAACAATGTTATATACGACTCCGATTTACCGTCAAGCACAGATAATATCTACTGTAAAATCGTTCTCATTCAATATAAAACAAACGATATTTTTGTTTTTTTTTCAAACGGATGATACCGATAACTCTTTTAAACATGAACATTTTAACGAATTATGTAAAAAGGACTTTTTTTTTAACGGACTGAGCAACTCATTGCTTTTTAGCAATCGAACTTTTTCAGTTCAGCTGCTCGACTCACCGAAAGAGCAACATAAGGGCACCCAAAAAAGATTGAAAGTTGTTGTGTGATTCGATCGCCGCCGTCGGATCGTTCGCCAAGTTTCCAAAGACCTGATGATAAAGATTAAGAATCACTATTGTCCTTTTTTTAGATAATCCCAAGGATTACAACCGAAAGTGACAGATGTTATCACTTTCAACGGAACCTCAACAATTGAAAACTCAACTGCCTTTTTTTTTTAAGGCGAGTTTCATGATTCTGTCAGATAATTATCGACCTATTTGTCTACTATTATCAACGATAAAATGAATTAAGAAATTGATATGATATTATTAAGCACTACCGAATTTAAACATCCTTACCTGCATACCGATGATGGCGTAAATGAAGAAAAGCATGGCTATGAGCAAACATACGTAAGGCAGTGCCTGGAAAAAACAAAGATGATATTAATGACATCCTACATGAAAACATTTTGAAAACAGTATATAAAGCAATTCCAGTTTAGTTCTTGTTTTATAATTATTTCTTTTATGTTACAATTGTTGTTATTAAAAATTAAAAGTTACCTTAAAGGATTGTACGAAGGTCCAAAGTAATATTCGTATGGTGTCTCCCTGCCTTAGTAACTTGATGAGCCTCGCAGCACGAAAGAGCCGAAGGAAGCCGACGTTGATGAAGTTTTCCTGTAGAGGACAGAGGAAATTGCACTTAACACACAAATTGGTGATTCCTTCTAGAGCGAAAAGCCTGGGGCTCCGAGCGCACATCGGTTCAACTCTGTAAACTCGACGAATGACTTTTTGGAACATACGTCGAATTACTTGGCGGTCAATCTTCTGCGCGATCGAAGCTATGAAAAATCAATTGTTTCCAGTTTGTCCAGTCGCGGTGTTAAAAAGCCCCAGAAAAATATGATTACAAAGTTTTTTTATCCAATGAGAAATGCATTTGAAAAATAAAAGTAACGTTTTTGTATGTACATTTAGTGGTCTCGTTTATTTACATTTTGCAACTGAGCGGTTCAACAGATCTCCTACCCAACCGCAAAAAAAATAAAACGTATTGCTTCCTAAACGTTAATGTACACAGTGACTGGACGGTTTATATTTTTCTGATCGAATTATTCTACAAACTACGATATTCTATTCCACTTGCGGGTGCATCCTTCAGTCGTTGAATATTTTATTCACATTAGCGAGGCTAATAGACAAATGTTATGTCTATAAAAATGCACATTTATTAAAATAAGAATCTTTCAAATTTCGATCGAAGGATGAAGATGTCGTAAGCTCAACCCTTAAGTGGTAACTACAAAACATGAATATAGTACAGGTACAGTGTTCTAATTACTAAGTATGTATCATGTTATTATATACGTATTGTCAATTATGTATATTTTGTTGGAATGGCCACTGCCGGGTTTGACATCTGTCAGCTGATCTGAGTTCTTTACACCTCACGTTTAAGCGTAGAAAGAAAACACGTCGATCCATAGCGTTAAGCAACATTTCTTTAAGCTTTTAGCATTTTTGTTATTGGTAGCCTTATTTTTATTTCTCAACTTATTATTCGACGAACTTTATTTTAATCATAAGAATAAAATCTATGTTATTTATTTTATTCGATAATTCTCCCATATTTCAGTGACAGAAATTACAGCATAATTTTAATAGAACGGCACAATAAAAAGCAGCGCTTAACGAAATAATAATTGGCACGAAAAAATACATTGATAAAGCAATTTTGATTGAGTTTTAATTTTTTTCTGCTGCCGGCCAAATGTATAAAAACATTGTTTAATAAATGATTCATAATAAATTCTAATAAAATACATAAATGAGCGTTACTCAAGATCAATGCGTAGCATAGTTAATGTAAACCCAACTTTTGGCGAATAGCGAGCCCTACTAAGAAAATAAAATTATATTTAGTCGCAGTACTGGGCGAAGAAGGGAAGCGAATTTAGACACATAGGACTGATAGATTAAGTCATATCGTCAGCTTTGAAATTGAAGTTGAATTCTGGCTATAATATTATTCTAAAGATACTACATTCTATAACATCTAGGAATCATGAGCCATTTTCTTACAGCAATTTGGCACATGACCGAATTCAGCAGAAATTTCAAACGAAGACGAAGAAACCAAATCGTTCTACTAACTACGATAGTCATTAGAAACTGCAGGAATCAGACAAATTTCATTCCTCGGGTATTGAATATTCACTGTCAAATTCACTTTAAGATATAGTTCAATTTATGGAAATTAAAAACATATTGGCTGTAAGCGAAATGAAACGTTTATTGATTAAACTGACAAAAAATATTGCAAATTAATAAATTGCTAAAAACACGACTCGCTGAATCTGCTATGTCGATGGTTGCAGATTTGGAAAGTGGCTGCTCAGAAAATTCACAGATAGTGGTATTGAGCAACTGTGTAAAATAAATATTAATCATGCTATGAGTATGTTGAATCATCGTGACTGTGAATACAAGATCCTGCCTGACCAGTGTTGCCAACGTAATTATCGTATATTATCGTCACCATTTGTTTTTTTAAAAGAATTTTATATCGTCCAAAAGTCAGAAGGAAAAACACAATTGCCTGGATCTGTGAATTTGTAAAGACGTGGATTTGTAACCTGAACTGTTATTTGTAGCATGTTTTGAAAAAAATATTAAAATAAAGCAGGCCTCTCACATTTCTTAATGTCCATTGAATGCACATTGAACAATGATCAAGCCCAATGATAAAGATGTATGCAATAAGCTGAAAATAAATTTGTCGGTAAAACATAATAAGCATAGAGCTTCGAATCGCGGTCACATTTTTGTCCAACAATATAACGTAATGAAATGTGTGATTGGAATACCAACTATTATAACACGTAGTATGTATATGTGGCTGAATCGTTTGAGAAGATCCTTCTGAAAATTAAATTAACTGAAGTCGTATTCAAATTATGTATGTGCTTTATATTTTGTAGTACACCGACGTTTTTGTTTCATATTAAGTTAGTAGCCTTAAACATAAATAATCATGTATAGGAATAAAATGTTCCACAGAAATTTCATCGTTGATGCGTGTGAGTATGATTGTCTATAGACAGTTTCCTTTACATGTATTTTGATTATAGTTGAACGGTATACCTAGTGTTCATGAAGTGTATAAACATATTTTTGTCTCATTAAATCATAAATATCAATGTATTTTCTACTATAAAGTTTCTAATACGAAAAATCTATAACCTATATACACCAAAAATTACTACTGTATACTTGTTCTACTTTCTTAGGGTAACATTGATCTTTCAAATTTAATTGTATGTGTTCTGCACACCCTATGTGCTCTTTAGATGCTCTGCGGACAGTTGGCAACACTGCTCCGGAAAGTCATTCTATACATGTATATGGGCAGTATTACAAAAGACATTATTTGCAATTTAAAGTCCGGGGTAACTTGTAAGTTTTCCGTGCACCTCGAACCTCGAAAATTTGTATGTAGGAAATATGCGTAAAACACGAACAAATGTCTAACAACTGATAGTTCGAGCTTTGCTAGTAACTTTCTATCTATTCCTTAACTAATATGGGAGAAATTCAGATATTGAGTAAAATCTGTTTAAGGCGAAGATTCTATCTGAAGAGAAGTCATTGATAGGCGAACGAACTAGAATATAAGTTTTTAACGCACGCTTTTCACATGCGAATAAATATTTAAGCTTAAAATATACTAAAAATGCTAATAATTTTTTTTTTAATTTTCAGTAAACGATGGTACTATTAGTTATATAGACTAAAATCAGTTTGAAATCATCTTGTTTTTCGACATTTCAGAAAATGCTACGTACTTGTTTCAAATTCAATACTTATTTTTTAAGAATTTACTGTTCGTTCGCCAACGCAAAACTACGATTTCACACTGACAATGATTGGAGCTAACTAAGTACACTTGGATCTAACTAGTTACGTAAATGGAATCGAAAGAATCTCTTTGAGCGCCAACGAGGAGCAGCTTCCTCTAAAGCTTAAATTGACTTCAACGTTCAAAATCTACAATGATATCTGCACGTGTCTCCAATAACTTACCCGTCGCACGTTCTCTTTCTCGGTTAGAAAAATACTCTGTATTTTATCCTAGTTGAAAAAAGAAAGTTTTCAATAATACGATTCTGGGCTTAGCAAGAGTATGAAGCGAATCGAAATAATAAGTTTTTGAAGACAATTTGTTACAATTGTGTCGTAATGCATTTTATTTCAGAAGAGTAAATTCATAACTCTTATTATGATGTCTAAGGTGTGACGTCTTTGTATTGAATAAAAATATTGGGGTTTTCCTTGTAAAATAATAAATAAATAATATAAACTAAGAACCCCTGATATGAATTGACATATAAATAATACCAAATATTATGAAAGCTTCTGACATGTTGCCTTCAATTACAAATAAAAAATAGTTTAGTTCATATATCCATTTAACATTTTTATTTATGAATTATTTTTTGTATCGAAATAAAAGTTAGTACATTCCGATTCGTTTGATACTTTGCTATAAGACGACACTAGTCAGTAAAATTCAAGGTCGGTTGAATGCTTCTAATCAGGTGTCCTTGAATATTTTACGGAAGAGTGTCACGTTCCCGAAACGGACCCTCGCGAAACTTCCGTGTGTATTTCATTGTGTAATGTGTGAAAAACACTTTTGTGGCTATACGTACCCCGAATTCAATGACTAAAGCGTCCACGATGCTACCGATGACCGTGATGAAGTCGAATATGTTCCATGGATCCTTGAAGAAGTTCTGCCCCCAAAACAAAACAAAATATTATTAACTTTCCTTAGTATTCTTCAAGTCGTCAAGAATAGTTGCGAAGGATCTAGCTTAGTTAAAACCAAACCGGCGTCTCTACTTTAGTTTGATATATTTCGGTTTTAAATCCAGACATCAAATTATCTTCTTTAAGTAGCTTTACAAAAATCAGGATAATAAATCTACACAATATAAATAATTACATGAGTTCCTTCACAAATATTCTTTCGGACAGTGTAACACGCCATCAAATTCTATCTAGCAATACAATTGTTCATGTCTACATATAGCCCTTTGTGGCACGCTTTTACCAAATTGCGCGTAGAGCTGTAAATTAAACTATATGATGTAGTGTATTTGTTTTTATTGTGTATTTGTACGTGTAAATGTAAGTTATGTACGCGCGTGCACAATGTATAGAGCGAACGGAGTAACAGACACCATTTATCAATCTCTGGAGGTGCTTAATGAAAAAAAAATTAATATAGACTTGGTGACCGCGCGCGAGGCAGTGTTGGCAGGTGCTACTTTCCTACTAAAACGTGTGTAGCCAAAAGTCATAAACAGGCGTTTCGGAAGGTAAACACTGCTAATATTCTTATACTTCGATGTCTTGGTTACGTATAAGGTGATATCGATGAATGTTTGAGTACAAAGTGAAGGATATTCTCTAAAAAAGATAACTACAGGAACATGCCGGTCTTCGCAAGCAGCTATAATAGTAAAGAGGCCCCAGAGGGCTTGAAAACTTAAACTTGTCTAAAAGACGGAAAATGTACGTTTATATATTTATATACCAGCTTCTAAACCGTAACTACACGATCGGCACTAACGATTGAATACTCTAAAATTATATGTATATGTATATCGTTTTATGTCTTTAGCCAAAAAGTTATGTATTCGGTAACCTCAGCATTTCTTCAGGTTTCTCCGTTCTTTAATTTTTTGCTGCGTTATTACATAAAATTGATATATTTTCATAATCCCATCACCGAAAGTTCTATTAGTAAGTTATTAGTAGCCCGATAAACATTGCAATTATTCGTGTGTGATTGAGTGGAATGGTGAGTAAAGGCTTTTTATACCTTGCATCCGAAGGCGATGAGTTTAAGGATGCACTCAATGAAGAAAAGTAGGGTGACGACCAAGTTCACGTAGGTCAAGCTGTCCAATAGAACCGCCGGCGCGTCGTGATACTACAAAATACACCCAACACACAGACGTAACACACTCAACTCTATAAGTATGTGCTAGGTCGCCTAATCAGCGACTGTAGCTGCTAGACCTGTGTGCTTTCTTATGATTATGCTTTTGGAATTTTAACAGTTAATTAGGTTAAGTTGTTGATGGTCTTTCACCAAATTGTTCCAAATCATCATAGAAAGACAAAAATCGATAAATTCTTATTAAATTGAATTAAAATAGTTCGATCTCTTCTTTTGAATTGACAATTGACCAAGTTATAGTCACTTTTGCATACAATAATAAATCTAAGACACGTTTACTACATTATTAGAACGATATGGATTTATGCACCATTGCTCAATATTAATACTTTGACCAAATAAAGTCTGATATATATCGAAATAATCTGATGAAATAATAAGAACCAATCGATTTCTCTCTACTGAAAGTAATTTTTGACAACCAACGATAAGTGATGGCTTTAATCTTTGAAATTAGTTATATAAATATGAATTTTACATGATACACCGTATTCCCTTAAAATCGTTTCCGGTTTTGTTTTAAGCATTTATTCATAATTTTTAATTTGTTTAATAACGGCAAGTTTTGGAAGTTAACAACGATTTTATTGAATTACGGACGCAAACACTTATTGTTATTATTTGTTTGTGGAGTGCAAGACAATGTTGCGATGTTGTGACTAATTCGAAACTAGCAAAACAAAACGAATGAATTTACAATGAGGATGCAATGTGAACGGGGAGCGTTTTTCGATGACGAACATACACGAACGATTCACTTGTACGATTCAGTGGCATGCGGGGAAATCATCAAAAGATATAATAATCATAATCACAATCCATATTTATCATTGTCATTCCATTATCATCATAAAATCAAACTCATCACGTGTACGTGACCAAAATCGACGAATTCATGCATGAAGTAGAAACATATGACATGCAGTGACCGCGTGCAAAATGCAAGAGGCAGAATATTCTTTTCGCATGCGGGGCCTTTTTAAACGAACTATTTAAAACTTGTTTTTCTTCTCTTCTTCTCACTTGCTGTTGCGACACAGCGTTGCGATTTCTTACATTACCTAAATAATGTCGAAATTATAATAAAAGACTAAACAAACAGAGAAAATGGGAATGTTTAGACGTCAACAGACTGACAGCAATTAAAGAAAAATAGACAGGATTAAAAAGAAATAAATAGAGCAGACTTGTGAAATGATTATACCTACTTACTATTGAAGCTCGGATATCTTACAGGTTTAGTTTCATTTTGAGTGTAAGTGTGTTTGACATGTTGCGTGTGAGTGTATATCGATGTATCATGTATAATTGTGCTTCGATATTCACTTTTACTTCAATCAAACGTGTACAGTCTTTTTCAGTGTATTACACTTATCAAATTGTTCTTTTACCTACTTATTAATCTTTGTATACAAAATACTCTTCGATGATAACTTCGCGATTTTTTAGCGATGATATCAGTTATATTGTTGTGTTAAACTAACGATCTAGATTTCTCTACTAAGCGAAACTTACCAGATTCGTCATGACGAGTTTCATAGTGTTTCTTGTCAAAGGTTTGACGATTGATAACTTGTATATAATTTAAATGCATTTTTCTTAATTTTTCAGAATCTGAACTTTTTTAAATGGATGGATCTTCCTCAGACACGTAGAAACACTATGGAAAAATTCTCGTACTTTATGCTTTCGGGCACGCGAGCTCGGGATAGGGATTTTTTTTTGTTGGGTGGTGGAAAACTCTTACCCTTACGCCGAACGCGACGATCTTCAGAGTGCACTCGACGGTGAACATCCCCGTGAAGCACATGTTCATGTACTTCAGTGTGTTCTTGTACAGGTCGCTCTGCCGGTGGTACTGCAATGCACACACTGACAAACACACGGCCGACAGACATACGTACAAACGTACGAGACATACAAGCCTACGAGTCAATGAGTTGGGGACATCGGGTTGGCCAATAAATAATTATGTAATAAATCAGTAAAAAATTGATTTTGATCATGACAGGCATGACCTGAAATAATTTCTCAAAGTTGTGTATTAATTCAGTAGTGTCTCATCCATTCGTAATTACTCGATTGCCAACTTATGTAACGCATGTTTAATAAAATAGAAAATATTCCTTTCATAATATCATATTACTCCAATACAAACTAAGAACTGAAAGCAAAATGAATCAAATTGTCTCGTTAAAGCATGTAATTGTAGCAAAGGCATTTCCGAAAAGAATAATTTATTTATACTACATTTATTTAAAAAAATAGTTTATTGCAATTGGCAGTGTTCGGTTAGTAATTGCAAATTATATAATTCGCGATTCGACAATGAACTTATAGATCTGTTCGCAGTTGGATATTACCTATTAGGCTATAAAGACCCTATTTACTACTGATGCTGTATACTAACTCCAATTCTAAAGTATATAGTAAGGATCATTCTAAAGTGGAGCATCTAGGAAGAAAGATACGAGAATGTGCTAATTTACTAGAAACTGGGAACGGTGTATCATCCAATGGCGAACATCTCGTGACAGTCATACAATATCGTCTATACGTGTGGTTCGTACTGTTTCACTTATTAAGCTCATCTAAGTACTAATATGTGGTGCGAGGTAGCAAAAAAATTACTCTCTGAAGCGTTTCTCCGTATTAAAATACGTTTTTGAGACATTGTCAGACAGTTTTGCTACTACCTTTCACGCAAAATACCGCGACGACTATACGAGTCAGTGTCTGGAAAATCAAGGGCGAGAGTACTGCAAAACAATCAATTAACCAAAGGTAAGAATCAACACAAAGGAATGCATTTGCTTCTTCGTAAGAGCTGGCAAGTAACATCGAAGAGAACGGGAACTATAGTGTTTAGGATTAGATAGGGACCAGCGTGTTACATCATAGAGGAAGAAGAGAACTGCGTTAGTTTTTTTTTTGTTTTCTTTCGTAGAGGGAAATTCTGTCATTCATGTGTTTTGGGTCGTATCGTGCAATACGCCCTGTGCAAACAAGAATACTGCGTCTCTGGTACATTCCGTGATGAGATTTTGTTGTGACTTTTAGTTTCTGTGCAACAGCCAACATGCTACACGCAATCCGTGTCGTATTGTGTGGATGCGTATGTGACTTTGGCAAATTCGATCCAGAGTACCGATGATATTTCATCCTTGTGGAAAGGAGAAAAGGAAGTACCATCGTCCTCCGTGGTACGAATTTCAGTGAATATTTGTATATTGTGGTGCGTGGGCCATTTTAATAAACCGTGCGGTGCAAGTGCTGCAAAGACAGGAATGAGCATTCTCCGTCCATCAAGCAATAAAAACGACGTCACGAACAAGCTGTGAACTTTTGTTGTGTTATCAAAAGGAATTAACTGTCATCGAGTAAACAAAATTTTAAAAAAGACTCGCGACATGTGACCGAAAAATTTTTATTTCATTACGTTGAAAAAAAGCACGTGCCTGAATACATGTTGGTTTTGGAGTGTTTTAAGAATGTGCTCTTTCATACGTCTTGCTCGTGAAAGAGAGCGACTCATATTCCCCCGCATATCATGTGTCCAGAAAACAACGGGCCAGTGTTGGTGCAAAGCTGAACGTTCACGTGCGAGGTAATGTTATGAGTGTGTTCTTGGGAAAAGACTGCCAAGAAACTAGGGCAAAATGCTGGCCATGCATTCTCAATTGAGATAAGAACATATTTATAAACAGAGGAATTATTTTGAAGTTAAGGGGACGTAACTTAGGGAATCAGAAAACTAGAACGAAACTGTAACAAGTAGAAAGTCATCTGCACAACAGTCACTTTACCACCGGAAGGAATTTTGTCACTAGCTTGTAATTAATAACGGAATATGCAAACGAAAAGATTGGACAGATTTAACGTAAAAAAGCAAGTCTAATAATGCCGAAACATAGGACAAACGTAGAAATCAGAAAAAACAGTTAGTACAATATTGAGCAAACGAAATCAAGGCATAACTAAAATAAAAGTACATAGCAATTTATGTAGAAAAGGAAGAAAGAATAAAATTGTAAATACAGGGAAATAAAATAAGTTGAAATAAAGCAGAAAATTAAAAAATAAATATAAAGGTACGTCAGAGAAAGTCGTCATTTAGTAATAAAGGAGTCATTCTCTCAATTCTCAAAGAAAAATAGGACATATGCAAAGACTAAGATTTATAATAGGTAATATGCATGTATATAATCTGACGGAGATAAATAACACGATCTACGTGTTTTACCAGAAACAGATAGGGACCACAGACATACGTATATAACAAATACGTTGACAAGCAAATACAACGATCTTCTCTTTTCAAACAATACTTAGTTATTGACAAACGTCTGCAAGTTCACTGCGTAACATATGAATAAGTCTTTAATAATCTTTCGATTTTACGAGACTGTTTTATGCTGAAAACTTGACTTCGAACTCTATGAACTGACAAATCAAGCAATAAAAAGGGACCAAAATAAATAAAAAAATGCCGAGAACAGGATATTTAAACACGAAAAACGGATCGAGAATGAGAGAAAATACAGTGTGAGTTTCTGCACGAATCGATAATGCAATATCTATACATTGGAAATGTTGATCAATGAAAGTAAATGTTAACGCGGGTGCAAAAGCTCACATTCTATTATACAAGTATTTTACAACTCCTATTCTCCTTCTTTCGATGCCAAATGCTTAACGTCAACCGATTACCGGGAGACAATAATGTTGGTCGTGAATGAATGATGCTGATTTCTCGAAAATGTCGAATGATTGCGATACTATGGCGGAGAGTGCTTACCTTCATCATAAGTAACAGTGTATTAAGAACAATAAGTATCATGATGAAATACTCGAATGGCGTTGACATCACTATCTTCCAAATTCTGTACTTGACACTATTTCGCTCCTTTGGCATATACCTCTCGAGCGGCCGAGCTTGTATCGTAAAATCTATACATGATTTCTACAACGGAAATAGTTAGTTATCGCAACCGTAAGTTGGAAGGTAATTACAGTTAGGATATCTTCATGAAAATAGAGGTTACCTGATTCTTATCAATTTCTCCGCCTTGCAATTCTGCCTCACCTTGCTCCTGGAAGGTGATAATAATCAAGGCCACGAAGATGTTGACGAAGAAGAAAGGAAAGACAATGAAATAGACGATGTAGAATAAAGACATTTCGATACGAAAATTTTGAATGGGCCCCTTATTTTCATAAGTAGCAGCCATTGAGTTTTGTAGGATTTGAGGCCAACCCTCTCCTGTCTGTACAGCGAACAACGTCAACATCGCAACCATGACGTTATCGTAATGAAAGCTCTGGGGTTCCCATTCCCTTTTTCTTGCCTCGGGAAGCAGTTCGTTATCTTCGAAGACGAAGTAAAAACCCCTGTAACAAAAAGACAATGCCTTCGTAATTGCGCACACGGTAAATCGATAGTTTTTTAAACAATCGATAAAATGATGAAATATCTGAAAGAACATATTTTTGTATTATGCTGATTGATTTCACATGCACTTTTCCTTTGTGCTTTTGAATTACTCACTGGCACTCTTCCTTCGTGTACTTGCTTAGGTCTGTACAGTAGAAGAACTTTCCGTTGAAGAGCTGCACCGCGATTACAGCGAAGATGAATTGAAACAATATGTACACTATGAGAATGTTAATGACGTTCTTCAAACTGTTCACTACACAGTCAAACACTGCTTTAAGTTTCGGCACTCGTTTTATAGTTTTTAGGGGCCTGAGCACTCGAAGCACACGCAAGGACTTTATAGTCGAAAGATTCTGACCCGCGGAGCTGCCAGATATGTCGAAACCGATCGACACCGCGGCACACACCACTACCACTGCGTCCATGATGTTCCATATCTCGCGCAGATACGAGCCTGAATGGAGGATCACCCCAAGATCGACGATTTTTAGTAACATCTCTATGGTGAAGACGCCGGTGAATGCATAATCGAAGTACTCTAGGATTTCGTTACGAGGACAATGTTCGATCACAGGATCTTCCGCGGCTAATGAGATACTTGACAACGAGATAATAACCATAATGAAAACGTCGAAGTACTTCAGGTTTACGACCCAATGGGCACCTCTCCTTATACTGAAAAAGTAACATAAATTTTCAGTAACTCATTATTTTTCAGTAAATCATTATTCTATTCATATTCAAGTGTTTCAGTGTTAACTTACGGGTTTGTAGGGGATAATATAAACATAGACGAATATGGCAGCATTGGTTTTGGTCCCGCGTCATCCTCATCTTGCTTCTTTTCTTCAGACAACTTTTCCCCTTTTCCATCCTTTCTGTAATTTAGAGGAATAAAATGGTGATTAACTGATGTAAATAAAAACTGTTGGGAATAATTATTCAACTTACAAAGCTTGAGATGGACTCGAAGAACCTATGTCCATCTTAGTTGCATTGCCCTCGGCAGCCTTATGTAAAGATTCCATTTCCTTTTCAAGTTCTTGCAGCTGCTTCTCCTTGTCTTCTTCTTCCTGTTCCTCTTCGGCAGCAGTGAGCTCTTGGGCGTTTGCTAAATTATCAACGGCGATAGCCAAGAAGACGTTCAGCAAAGTGTAGTTACCAAAGAGCACCAGGACAATAAAGTAAAGGGAATAGATCATTCCTTTCTTGTGACCACCCTGTGACTGGATACCTTGATACATGACTTCGTTCCAGTCTTCGCCCGTTAATATCTAGCACACACAAAAAAGTGTTGAATTTATAACTGGATAAAAAAAGGTTTCATTTTATTCTTTTTTATAAGATTCACAATGTAAGTTTAGGAAAAGGACTAAAAATATATCGCTTTTCCTTAAAATGTTTTTTTTTGCATGCATTTAAATCCTATGTATTTTCTAATATGTATTTCATTTTGACATACTTGGAAGACAGTGAGCAGTGCGATGGGAAAGGTGTTGAAGTTTGTAGGCGGTGTGCCAGATTCGAAATTGAACTGACCGCCGAACAGCTGCATCCCTAATAGCGCGAATATGAGGATAAAGAGGAAGAGCAGGAAGAGGAGAGAAATGATACTGCGCATTGAATTTAGAAGTGAAATAACGAGATTCCTCAAACTGGCCCAGTATTTGGTCACTTTGAAGATTCTCAGGAGTCGAAGGGCACGAAGGACGGAGAGGCCAAATGAGCCTGACTTCACCGCGGACCAGATCACTTCGAAGATCGATCCGGTAATGACCACGCAATCGAATCGATTGAAGCTCGATTCGAAATAGATGCGTGGTCCTAGAGCATATAGTTTTATCACCATTTCCATCATGAATAGCCCTAGGAACACGAACTCGGTGTAAACTGTAAACATGGTAAAATACAATTAGTCATGATAAGTAGCAAACTAGAATATGATGAGAATCGTGTGACACTTACAAAGAAAATCTGACAACCATTGCGGTTGCCCGTAGTGCTCAACGGCTACTGTGACGGTGTTGAAAAACACAAGCACGATGACGAACCAGTAAAACCACTGAGTTTTGACGGTATGTCTAACCCAAAACCTAAATCTCTTCTCTGTTCTCCAAAACTCCGCACAGGCACCTTTGTTGTTCACTTTTGACTTGAGGTAAGACGCTCTCGAGAAACCTATAAAAGAAAATGTCAGGTTTAGAAAAAATACTACTTCACGATAGATCTCTACTATTTTGTACTTTCTGCCAATATCTTTTTTATAATCTGGCCGATTTTGAAAGTATGAACTAATTCAGATATCTCAACATCTGCATTATCAACATCTGCAGCCGCTGATCATTTTACTAAGCGAATCGAGAATCCAGCCTGAGGATCTACGTAGCATTGGATTCACCACTTTGACAGCATTAGGAATTTAAACTAGATGATCGATTCTTCTAAAATAGCAAACTGTACAATCTAATTCTAAATGTATTGCATGGCTTTACATCTTTTATAATTCAAATAATCGGAGTCACGTTTTTCCATTGCACATTTTTTTCAAATGTGAAAAAGATATAAAATATATAAAATAGAGTTTTTAAATCATCACCTGTTATTAAAATTATATGCAAAAAATTTAAGCACTAATACGTGACTGCGAAATGTTAACAATTCTGACATCTCGAAGCTTCCGTTCTAATGTAAACTTCTGTACCGAGGCGTGGAGTTTGTCGATCTCAGAAGTTTTCTCTCTTCAAAGATGACGTAACCACGAATACACTCGGCAAAGAGGTCACAACTATTTTCTATGTTACTCTCTACTAAAAGCGGATTAAAACTATGTATTCTACCAACTCGAACTCTAATATCAAGTAGTAAAACTACGCGAGAAACTAGATGTTCGAAGGCTGTAAACTCGCGATCAACAATTAGTTGCATCTGAGGTATACATAAACATGTTTATATATATAGTTAATTAGCGCGTGACTAAAGGATTTTTGTAGCTACGTTTTCATCTAATCAATCGTTCGTATGACAGCACTGCTACAGGTTTCTACATCGTAACCACATTTGCACTAGAACTGACTCAGCGGCTTTCATCTAAAAAGTTGCCTTTTATGGCACGTCAAATACCGACACGTGGAAGTTGCAGTCCCGTGAAACGATGAATACACTATTGTTTACTTCCTGTATTTTGGGGGTAGATAGTCAATAAATAATCATGAAAATAAATATAATTATTTAGTAAGTCTTCAAATGTTACTAATGAATACATGTTGAAGGTATTCCGTATGTTTCGAATTGTAAAACTAGAAGGAATATTCATTAAACATTATTCTACAAAATGTCCTCAACTAGAATGTTCAGGTTATGTCTCTACTTTAGTGGCAGCCCATATGTGTAATAAACTCGACAATTAATTTAATTTACGACGTGGAATCCTATCTGAAGAGACCTGTTGGTATATGTTTTTAGTATAAATAAAATAAAAAAATTTAGAAGCGTATTTTACTTGATTTGTGGGCGTTGTTAGGACAGCGTTAGTTCAGTATTTGTATGTATATAAGCAGAGTTTGTTTGCTAATTAAAGAATTTTTGTTATTTCTTAATCGCCTCATGGGACTAGATAAAATAGGCACGATATTAAGCCAGCTAATACACATATGTATACTTATTATATAGAAAAGCAATATCTAGAAAAATCAGACAATTAATCAATTTAACATTGACTGGTAGTCGACCTGGACATTCGAACGAGTAATGTATCGACGGCGAAACTTCGGAACGGAAAGAGCCCGTGTGGGATTTTCACATCGATTTATTAAAGGTATTAGACCTAAGACGTGTATTATCGTTTAACTATATTCAATTAAGTTTTCCATTGCTCAAAGCTCCATTTATAAACTTATAAATATGTATAAACGGTTCAAACATAACTTTTAATCTTGTATGTAAAAAAGGATTGTTTAAACAAGATATTATTAAAAACAATCTGATGTCTTATTATAGCTTCTTTATAAGAGTATTATAAATTTAGATTATAAATGATATTACCAAATATACAGTTTTATTAAAATTTGCTGTACCATAACGAAATTTAGCTCAGAAAAACGTTTGCTTGAATGGATGAATTTAATTTATATTTTAGTAGAAGTCAAGAAACAGTATTTTGATGTTTTTCAAATGACACTAAATTTGTAGTAATTGTTATATATATAGTATATTAATATTTCTTGATGCCTTTTTTAATAATTCATTACAAGTTTTGTGATAATTCTTCAAATTAGATATTGACATTAAAACTAGTCCAGTTTTTGTGGCAAATAAAAAATCTTACTTTACTACACTTTATTTTATTGTTAGCAGCCACTGGCAACTATTAACAAATAAAGTACCAAGAAACCTCAAATAGTTATTGCTTGATACCTAAGGGTATTGGTAAGAATATTGGTATTTGTACCTACTAATATTATTAACTGTAACCAAAACTGTTTCTCTTATCCGACTGAAACTTGCACTGAAAATGGTGGCTCCCGTACGACAGATCAGAAGATAAAATACGTAGGAAAATCGATACCAGATGGGTTTTTGAACTAAATACGAATCTGGTATCAGATTCTTAAAACTGATAGCGGAAATCAAATTGGACTCAAATCAAATAAAACAGTAGAGAATACACATGAAATTCGCTTCTCGAAGAATTATGTAATGGTACCTATTCCTATAGACATGTGTGTTTCTTTTGTTTCTAAGTTTTATTGTCGAGAGTAATTTTTGTGAATTTTATTACATGACTATGTTACTGCACCGATTATATCACGTTTTGAAATTTTAAAAACTCTATGCACAGCGATTCTAGAAGAAGTATTATGAAATATATTTGTAATTTTTTATAGTATAATATTACGTTTTTTTAAATTTAATTAATTAATCTGATCCTGCGACTTAATCGCGATTCAAGTAGTTAATATCATTCGAAAAAAACTAGCAGCGTACTTCATTTTTGTCAATAATACTGAGTACCATGAACCAGATTCACCTGAGGATCAGATTTTCAAAATTCAAATTCTCTCCCTCTCTAATGTGATGGATAAAACTTCAAAAACGTAGCAAATAATGACCCCAAAAATAAACAAATGCTGTCCAGTTTGCAATCATAAAAATCCTCAGTGGCGTCTTTGATAGAGGCAATAAATAATTATGTAAGTTTCAATAGGATCAGAAAGGCACACTTGAGTAGGTTTACTTGCAAGTAATTAAACAGTAAACTGTTGGTACCATTTAATATTTATTAATTATTAGTAAGAGTTCTTAATAGTAGCTATAGTAGTAATAAATTTTATTAATCATCGTTATTATGAAGTAAAGATAGCATAAATGAAGATATACGTATAAGACTCTAATTTCATAATTTATTAATTTAGATAATCAATAGTTCTTGTCTGCAATCATTGCTATATACTTACTATTGATGTACGGAAAAGCTATAACTCGCGTTTGAGAATTATTAATAAATAGAAGATTCATTTACAAACGAATGAACTTCACTCGCAACTGCTTGAAAAGTAAATGATTAATATTAAAGTAATAGTTATCTATGCTATTTGCCAATCCGCAATCAATGTCAGTAGTGACAATTATGGGTGCACCTCAAAAACCCGAGAAATAGAAAAAAAAACAGACATTCAAAAACCAGACATTCAAAATACAGACATTCAAAATCCGGACATTTCAAAAAAATAAAACACTAAAAAATTTTTTAAATGTCTGGCTTTTGAATGTTTTTTTTTCAAATACCGGGTTTTTTAGAAACTATTTTTTTGAATGTCTGTATTTTTAAATGGCTGGTTTTTGAATGTCGGGTTTTTGAAGTGTCTGCTTTGTGATTTGACGGGTTTTTGAGGTGCACCCATTTTTTTTATGTCTTGAACGCATCAATCGGAGGTGTCGAAACGTGGGGTTATTGTTCTTGAATGTCTGTTTATTGAAATGTATTGTATTTGAATGTCTGTATTTTGAAATGTCTGTTTTTTGAATGTCTGTTTTTTAAATGTCCGTTTTTTGAATGTCTGTATTTTGAAATGTCTGGTTTTTTAATGTCTGTTTTTTGAAGTGTCTGTTTTTTTATTTGTCGAGATTATAAGGTGCACCCACGATTATGAATTAGTCATAGTTTGCAATATTTACAAATGTACAATATTTTAAACTATTCATGAATAGTTGTCAAAATAAATGAATTGTTATTAATTTACATGAGAAGATTTTGCATGGTTGTGTTTATTTACGACATTCTTCCATGGCCAATTATATATGCGACATAAAAATGTCCAATTGGTTAACCTCTACGTAGCATTTCACAGCATGCAGCTTTGTTTAACTGACGTCGAAAGCAAGACTGCATACAACTTATGTTCGCACATTGAGGAATGAACCAATGGTCTTATTCTAAAATCCGATATCTTTACTAAAGAAGAAGCGATCTTAATTTCCAGTCACGCCATCATCTATCAACTTATGCGCAATGTGTGGTCTTTATGGATCATTTGGATACATAAACAATATCTCACACCAGCACAACAGCCAGGAATAGTAATATGAAATTAGTATTATCATCATAATAGAAGGGCACCTCCAAATTTACCAAACGGTAACTTTCGAATACTTTGAAAGTTTGCCAATACTTTCTTCTCTTAGTGTTTAATATTGGAAATAAGCTCTGAAATTTGAACCAAAGAAAGCAAGCTATTGTCGATTGATGTACGCAGAAATATCGCATCAAGTGGTGCAGAGTAATGGAAAACTTGTATAGTAATACAGCCAGGCTTAAATGTGGAACTACAGTTGATGTACTGCAGCTCCAGAGCGCATTGATGTGCGTCAGAATAAATTTTCACCGGATGCAGCCCCCCATATCGTACTCTTTGTTCGTCGGTCCACGCGCGCTCCTTCAGCCAGGAATATAATGAAAGAAGAAACTATCTTCTACCTACTGCGCATTGCCAACTTGAGAAAAGTATACTTCTCAGCAAAGTCGACACCCGCCGTTTTAAACGGCATACTATGACAGTCGTTGCAACAAAGATTGTACTGCTTTTGAGAGTGTTTATGCACCTGAGCGTGTGTATGTGTGTAAGTCATCATTGAGTAAAAATAATACGAAAATCTATTATAATTTGATTTTTTATTATTTAAAAATTAAAAATTCGATTTTGTGAGTAAAAGCGAATTAATTGTGATTCTTCAGACCCAAAGAATAATTTCGCATTCTGGTGGCAATGAATAGATAATGTTTACTTTAGGGAGCTAAACATCGCCTAGAACTCTGTCGTAGATAGTTTCGAAAGATCTTGAAAGTAATCTGGCAGAGATCTTATGCTCGAAGTCCCAAATTTTTTTAGAAAGCGATTAACTGCTTTTCGATTCGAAAATTTATTTTATTTTATAGCGAAATGCTAATTCATCAAATAAGAGCTGCTTCTTGAGATTTCTTATTCGAAAGATCATGCGCACGTCTTAAAATCGATGCATAAATATTCTTATAGATCACTTGATAAGCTCTTTTTGAACAATATTTAAGACACCTAACATTTGTAAGACAACTTAGAGAGCTCTTAATGATATTATCTGGTGCTTTACAAAGGGATATTTTTATGTTTTATTTAAGTTTTTATAGCATCATACTATTTTCTTTAAAACGGATATTAAAATTATAAAAAGATAAATATAATAATTATAAAATATAAAGAAATATTTTCAGTAGATTCATTGATTGTACAAAACTAACATAATTTGTGACAATCGTAAAATAAAAGTGATTAAAGTTTTATAATAGTATTAATTATTAAACTATTAACATATGCTTATAATTAATTATCATCTGAACAATAGTAAGTAATATATCTGTACAAGAAATATATTAATGTGTATAATATACAAAATAAAAGAAATGAGTATATCGTTTAGTAGTTTTAACTGCATTTCCGGTAGTATAACCTCTAATTGAATTATCGTTTTTATCCCGTTGATGTATTACAGCAAATAGTCTTTCTAATAGATTAAAAATAAGTCATTACTAATTGTTATAAAAAAAAAAACTAAGAAACTATAAACAATTAAAATAAAAATCAGTAATTCAGGTATGATTAATCACTAATTATTAGACATGTATTTTAACTTTATTAAGGTATTATTACGAATGTTCAAATAACAGATTATATTGTATAATTTGTCATATGAATAAATCATACAAACTATCTCATTTTCTGTTGATTTGTCTGTTTCCCCTATATTGGCTTAAATTAGCATAGAGCAGCCGTTGTTCCGCCAGCATTTCACGAATACTTCGAGATAAAAAATTCGGACGAAATTTACCGAGCGCGACAACAAAAAAGATGTATGTAATGTAATTATATTTTGGGTCGTTTTCAAATTATATGACTTTACCATTCTCTTGAATTGCTACGCATACAGTTTTGTTTTTAATTTATAATACGGAATTTAGTAGACTACAACAGTAATTATATCCATAAATTATTGGAAAAAGCAGTCGCATTAGATTACAAGAAAAACCAAAACAAACATATAAAATTGTCTTTGAATTCTACACTTTATTTTAAATAATGTTTTGTAACTGATGCCACTTTTTCAGGATTGAAATATTAAGTTATGATTGATAATTGAACCAAAATGTCTACAATTTTTTCTGCTTTTCATTTCATATTAGTTTATTATTTTGTTATTTATTTAAATTACATTATCACTTAAATATCATAGTATTCCCTGGGTTTTCGATATTTTATCGATTGCTTTGATTTTTCGTTTAAGCATTTTTAAGTTACTTATGCCACAAAGTCGAATTATAATTTCATGACAAATAAATTATAAATTAATTTATGAATAAAAAAACAGATATCTTTGGTTGTGTACTTTTACTCAGTGAATTTGGCTGTGTCGTTTTAGCATATTTGTTTGCGTATGCAATGTTTAAGTCGCATGGCAGATACTGTACAGTACTTATTACACAAACAGATAAATAATAAGACATTGTAGCTGTTACTTGTTACAATAATAAAATACAAAATACATATTGCTGAATGACCTGGTTTGTAGTTACCTTTCAGTTTTTTCTTAGGCTCTGAAACAAGAGGAGCATCTGATAGCGTGTGTTTAGAATGTTCATCGACAAAATTGAAAGGGTATGAATGTCAGTATGTGTCCGTTGTGTTTAAGGGATTTGTGAAACTGTAAATTTATCGTGTAATTGGCGAAATATGAGAACTGAAGAAGAACATTTTATCAGTTTCATGTATTGACATAGACGTGAATGTATTATGTTATTCATACGAGATATATTCTTTTCAGTACACAATTATTCAAGCTAGGAACAGAAGTTCTAGAAAAATGTAAAGGGCAAAGATAGTGTGAGTTTGGTAATATACTCTACAAAACTTAGTTTTAAGAGAATCACAAACCACGTGAACATTGGACAAATCACTGGAAGGAGTTAAAAATCTCAAAAAACTTTTCAATAAGATACAAGAGAAAAATAATCCTCGATGAAGTGGAAAAATACAACTCACCATCATCTGGATCGTCGTCAGCGTCTTCTTCTTCAGTGTCTGTGCTTTTACTTTTCCCCAAATTGTTAAGCTTTTTTCTCTTCGCCTCTGCTTTCCTCCTCGCTGAACAATTAAGCACAAAAACTGTATTAATTCATGAACGATTTTCTATTTTTAATATTACTCTTAAAATATTGATGTATATTAAATACATAACAATTATAACTTAGATGCTAAATTACGTTTTAGAATTATTTTTTATATCAAATCAACACTGATTAGCGTCATGTATCAGAAATTCAATCACTATAAATGGTTTAACGTAGAAATAATACATTGAAGCTTTTGACTCATTTAATAAATAATTTTTGTTATAAATACTAAAGAAGTAGGAAAAATATACTTTTTAATCACACAGAACCCTGAAAATTAAATACTGCTAAAATTAGATTGCTGCGGCTGACTATTTTCGTATGTTACCACTTAAAAGCTACCGTGATCTCTATTTTTAAAATTTGTTTTACTTTTTTCTATACTTATTAATTGTACATAATTAATATACTGAAATAAAAATATTTTCACACGAATAAACAGTGTTCACAGTTTTACTGGTTACATTGGTAGTTACAAGAAATACTTTTACTTTTTTTCTACAAATAGATGTAAAGTGACTCAACTATGAACATTTTTATTGATCGTTATTTACTTTCACTTTTAACGAATATTGAGTTTATATTTAATGTTTACTATTATTACATTTTGAAAAAAATATCTTCTCAACTTCCGTACTATATTTACGTTTTCATATAAAAACATCTGATGAGTACTACAATAGGGAATATAACGAGACAACTTTAGAATAGACCATAATATGTCGTATACACTTTTAAAAGAAAATGTATGTTTGAAAATACTTTTTTGTTTTAACAAATGCTAGGAAAAAACCAGCTGACAAAAGGAAAAAGAACGTTTAATTTACGGCGAAAATCACGGCACATATAAACGTGCACAGTAAGGCAAACACTGCATGGTAAAAAGTTAATTCCGCATGCGACTACAGTGTGGCTTTCCAAGTTGCAAAACTTTTAAACTGCTCTTTAATTATTGAATATCTCACCTTTCTGAAATATTTAATTTTCGTAATTTTTTCCATCGCTTTGAGAGTGACAGTTTATTTTTCAGCTTTTGAATTTGTTCTTCAGTATCGTTATTTTTCATTTAAGTTAGGAAATGTTATGTATTTAAATTACTCTCGTAAATTTTAACCAGGGGATTCAGGAAGAGTTTCTGCTATCGCAGTAATTGGTGAATCCTTATAAATTGTACTGATATTATATTTCAATAAATTCTTATTATGTTCAGGTAAATTTTAATTTTTCTAGGGACGTTTAATTAGTACAGGACAGAAAATATGACGATAACATTTTGTAAAATGTTCGTTCAATAACATATAATATTATTAGATAGTTGGAATAAGATAGTATACACCTAGTAGAATATAACATTTTTAGGAAATATTCAATAAAATATTGAGATGGAGAATGAAGAACATTAAGTGGCTCATTCTTAATGCTCAAATTGAGATGTTCAGAGGTTGAAATACGAATATAGATATATTTATTTGAAATTAATAAAATTTACCGTAAGATGAATAATTTGCTTTTAAAAATGCAATTATAAAGTACAGAACACATCTTTAAATGGATTCTTCATTGGGATACTTATTTTTGGGTATTTTTGTTTATATAATTTATCCTTATTTTTTGTACATCTAACGGAATTAAATTTACTGTATTTTAAAAACGTCAATTAAATTATTTATATAACCTATTGTTTATGTTTTTATAACAGTTTTCATTTCATTGAATATGACAATGGACTCAGAGTTAAGAAAGCAAAAATGATGTATCTTGTATGCAGAAACTTATATGTAGAAATTACCATTGTTAAATATATCATAGAGAATCAATTTAATAAATAAAAGTGGAACCAACAATCCAAATGATATGTATAAGTTTGCATCTGTTTTCAGTGAATAAGACGATTTTTATATGCAATATTCCAAAAGGTTGAAGTTTCATAGGTTTTAAAATCACGAGCTCCATGTACTTCTGACTTTTGTGAAAAACTTAACGACTTCAATTGTTTGTAGGGAACCCCGAGGGGATTTATTCGATTGAATTTAGAGCTCGAGATTATTTTCCAATTTTTTAGAAAGGATTTCGATTCCAAAATTCAGTTGTTTGCCCTCGCAATCAGATTACCGAGACGAATCACTAAATAAATTATTTGTTCGCATCGTGCAAAATTACCGGTGGAATAATAAGTAAAAAAAATATATACTAGCATTATTCAGAAGAAGACAAAATTTGGAAATTTCAATCACAGATTTGTTTTATCATTTAATTTTGCTGAACAATTATACAAAATTGTACGATTGCGCAATAACTGAATTATGCTTGGATACATTACTTTATGTTTACTGTCATTTACTGTCATATACAATTTTCTTTTAATGTTGGTTGCACTTTTCCAGACACCACACATGCCCGAAGACATCCTAAGGTGCTGCTCAGGACTCCAAATTTCAGCTTTTATCATCTTATTACTGTTTTGGGGAGATCTTCACGATACAAATAATCTAAATGTGCTTGATTCTGTTTTGTACGTATAATTTGATAATATTAATTTGATACTGTTAAAACGAAAAAATAACATCAATTTTTTATAAGTTCGGGCAAACTGTACATGTCTGTGAAAGGCAAAATTAATAAATTTGAAGGAATAAATCACTCTCTACGGAGTGACAAGGGAGTTACTCTTCTGAACTGTTTCTGTAAGAAGAAATTGTAAACTTCGGAGGAGCAGTCTCATTTGAAATGATTGACCCTCATTTATTTTTACAAGTAGTAGATTTTCAATCCAAGACATAATTTAAAGTTATATTTATCTACTATAATGCCAATCCATTATTGTTTATATTTCGTTTGACTAGTCCAAAGAGTAAACATAGATGTCATCCATAAACTACTTCCACAACACAGGTCTAAAAAAGGAGGGTCTTGGATTTTGTTGGGAAGTTGTGGGTCATTTCCGACATAACTGTATACCTGGAATCCAAACTCGAAGTCAGAATTGGTCCATCACGTCAGGTTTTTGAGATATTTGAGGTCATGTACTCGCAAAATGCTTTATTTTGCTATGTTTGAGGTTACGTTCAGGATGCAACAATTTTTTTTTGCCTTCTGTACTATTTGCATCTTTTAGTACTACCTTTACCCTTGAAAATGAGGTTTTATTCGATCACCTATGATTTTTTCTTACAAAGTTACTGCCATTTTGAAATTATGAGATATATTCCATTAACGTCATCAAATAAAAACAGTCACAGTACTGAAACGTGATTTTAGTTATTAGTATCCATATTTTATATAGTTATTTATATTCATATCGGTTTCATGATATTGAATTTGACCTTGAGCTTGTTCTCCAAGAGCATTTCAAGGTAAATTTGTTTACATGTATATCGTAATTTCAAATGGGCGTATCTTGGTGAACAAAAGTCGTAACGGAATTCTGCGCCTCTCATATTAAAGAAAGAGAGTATAGTATCATATGATCCAACGAAAGGAAAAACTCCTAAAAATGTTGTGTGTTCTGTACATGATCTCAAAAATAGAAAAAAAAACTCATTTTTCGAGTAAATAACCTCAAATATCTCAAAATGCTGACGTGATGGGCCACTTCTGACTTCGAATTCTGGTTCTACGCACAAAATTACATCGGAAATGACCCCCAGCTTCCCAATAAGAAAACCATGTTGACCTGTGTAATTAGTCTCCCGTTTTTAATAACAAACACTTAATTATGAATATTAATCAAGACTCACGTGGAAATGTATAAATAAACTGATAAATTAATGATATACACACCTTCAATTATGTGCAGTTTCTCCTCCTCCGTCGTCCTCTCCTCGGCCAGAATGACTTCCTCTGAAAGAGAAACGAGTCAGTTTCTATCGGTAAGACCGTGGAGATTTTTCAACCGGGTCAGCTAGCGTGCAAGCAGTTACCCGCAGTACGAAAGTACAGGAAATATACTGGTACCGTAGGAATATAAATAAGGAAAAAAGACAAAAGTAAACTCTGGCGGTTTCTTCTAACCTGCTTTACAGATCCACTCGACGTAGCCGTTCAACTCACGCTCCAGCTGTTGGTGTCTTCGCATTTTCAGAAAAGTTTGCCGGTTTTCCACCTTCTCCCTCTCCTTCGCAAATTCTCTACAAGCGTTACAAAAAATGTGATAGGGATGGTCGAGGAACGAGCGACATCCAAGAGTTTTCCGAAAGCGTCGCTTTACTTTCGAGCTTACTCTTTACAACAATTCTTCTAGCATATATAATTTACTACATGTAAATACTTTTTTGCCTAATTCAAAAATATGTAGTAGGGTCTAGCAAAAGGTGATTATTTCAAATAGTTGAGGCGAGTTTTCAAAATTGTTGGATGCCTTCGATAAATGTTTTTCCTACAAATTTCATATCATTTGAAATTGAACATTTGAATATTTATGAATGGGATTGTATATTTGAATAATTTATTATGAAGACCTATCTTATCTTTATGATGTAATGACACAGTAAAATTGATTTCTTGTTTGAAGTAATTTTTTAACCCCTTGACTGCCACTGACTAAGATCTTTGTCATTTTGGACTTTTCCCAAGCTGCCAGAAAAAGGCAAATCTTTGTGATGACATAAAGTAGACTAACAAAGTAAGGAATTTATGTAAAATAAAACCAAATTCATTTTTATACAGTCTAAGGTGTACTGAATATAATGACGTTGTCCATTTTCATAATCGCTGTGTAAAAAAAAATATATAAATCCACAAAGATGGTAGTTTTCACAATTTTTGAAAATTTTTACTCTTGAAGTATGACATTATGTTCAATATCAATTTATGCATAAAAAGTTCATAAAATCATTTGAAATTTGTTACTTGGAAGTTTTCGGGGTCGCTGATTACCAATCTGAGGTTAGATTTTGGAAATTCAAAATGGCGCATCCAATATGGCGGACACTTTTTTAAAAAGTCTAACCATTCTGCTTGAAACTTGTTACTGGGGGGTTTTCGAGGTTGCTGATTACAAATCTGATGATATATTTTGAACATTTAAAATGACGGCTACAATATGACAGAGAAATTTTCTAAAAATGGAATCATTTTTATTGAAAAATTTTCAGAATCAAGCTTCAAATTCGTAATCAGCGGTCCCGAAAACCCCAGATCAACAAATATCAAGCGATATGGTTGGAATTTGGAAAATTTGTCCGCCATATTGAATCCTCCATTTGGAATTTTCAAAATCTGACTTCAGATTCGTAATCAGCGTCCCAAAATACGCCAAGTTAAAGTAAAATATAACAATTTTTTTTTTTGCATTTTGGGCATTCTTTGTGAAATTCTCGTGGCAGTCAAGGGGTTAATAATAGTGAATTATTTCTTGGCCACAACCATTCAAATGTAAAAAATATTAGATTACTTTTAGGTATTGACCAACTGTTGGCCCTCTGCAAATAAATATTTATACTTTTTAAATGAACAATTATAATGTTAACTACATTGTCTATATAAAAATGATTTTTTTCATGTTTTTAAAATATATTTTTAAATTCAATTTTGAGTACTATAAAGGATTGCAATTTACATTATGAATTTCATTTTGTAGCTTGCTATTCAATTACGTTTTCATTTTAAATTGTTTGTCTTAAACTATAATTGACAATTTATCAATACCTCAGTCTTTGTAAAGTAAACAAATATTTCGATATACTGGCAATATCAATAAATATATGGAATATGAAATATTCATTTTTATAAATTTCAATAAAATAAGAAAAACAATGATAGTATTTTCTATTCTAAAAAAGCCATATATAAAGAAATTAAATCATGGAAATTGACTTGACTTGAATGAAAGTACAAATATTGTTTCATAGCATGAAAGTGTACATGTAGTTAGTAAATGAGTAATTACTGATTTATTTAATGAAGTGATAATCGGGATAAATATTTCTTGGATTAGATCAACATTTTTCCATTCGAAATGTGACGAAATTTGACATTCTGTCTTAGTGGTTGATGACCAAGAATTAACGCTATACTCCGCATTTTAACATTGCAATATATGTTAATCTTTGGATCAACTATACATTTAATATATTCTAACACAATTTTAGAAAAATTGTATTTAATTATTTCCAACAGTTCTCTCCAAATCATTCTGATCTGGAATCATCCATTAACATTGTACTGAGCCACAAAGTCTGTTTATTCAAATTACTTTCAATACTTCATAGGGGTCAGCTAAATGTAATCCGCACTAATTAACTTAAAGAGAAGATCAAAATAATGCTGAAGACATTTTATGGGAAATAAGGTAGAATCTTATGTTAAAGATTGGCATCGTACTTTTAACCACTGTTATAATAAATAATAAAATATAAAGAGTTCTGTCACGCTTTTAATGCAATCATAATAAATTAAACGTTTTCTTAGTTTATTTATACGATTTAAAAAGATTCGAGATTTCAAAACTATTATTTATGGTATGGTATATATTTTTGTTGATTTCTTGCATGGGAATAACATATTTATAAATTGAATTGAACGAAAATTGAACATCATTCATTATATATTCTTCATGTAATTGCATTATTTATAAACATGACATTAAAATGATTAACTGTTGGTAGGTTTAGTAGATGAAAAGTAATTTAAAAATTACGATATGTAATAACAATTCTGTTGCAAATATAAAAGTAGTTACTTCCTGAAAATTGACGATGTTCTATTATCGCATTCAAATCAGTTCGTATCACGTAAAATCAATTTGGACATGAATTTTACCTTACGTATCCTAACTACCCTAATGTACATAATCAATTGAAATAGGGCAGGATCAGATATAATCTTATCTGATACGGTACATTTATCTTAACATAATAGATGAATTTTCATATTCTAATTTGTGATATTTTTTAAATTAAATCTTGTTGGTATTTTGAATATCAATTATTTTATAAATTAGAAGATTTTATAGATATTAGCAAAATGTCTACATTTAAGTATTTAATTCAGTGTTTTTTTTCACTGCGTATACTGATACAAAAGCATGTCCTATATATCTACTTTGCACAGACATTGATTTTTTTCAAACTACTATTGTCATACAGCAGGGGGAAGAGACAATCGATAAAATTTGAACCTGCTTGAGTGATCCAGTCTAAATAAGAACAGAAGGCAGTAGTGAAGAGACGTTTCATTTTGGCCGACTGGTAAGCAGCTCGCCTTTCAACGCGAGTTCTTTCATTCGAAAACTCACTGAGAAGAACATTTTCCACAAAGGAAAAGTCCCGATTAATTTATATTATTAACGAATGAGTTGCTATCAATCGAAACAAAATATTAAAGCAGAAATCAATTGATATCAAATTGCTGTATTCTATAACTGACATGAGTTACTTTTTGCGCTTTGTTTTACTAACGTCCTCTAATTTATTATGTCACCCTTTATTGAGGAAGCAATAATTCTGGAATTTGTCATTATTAATTAATTTGAACTCTTCGTTTACCATTCCTATTGATACAAAATGTAAACATGGCTTGCTCGAAGGAATTTTAAAAGAAATATCCACCAAAATGAGTCCGGCTGAATTACCTTTACATTATCATTAATTGTTACTTTTATGGACATAAAAAAAAGCAAAAAATTAACTTTCAGATTCGGACGTTATAAAAAGTCGTAAAAAGACTTTTCAGTTTCTTATAATTCATTGAAAACATTTTTTTTCTTACATTCCAAAAAATCAATAAAATATTTAAATATTGCAAGAAAATCATAAAAATTCTATCTCCGATTATTTTTAAATTAATCTATTTTTCAGAGTTATTAAGTTTTTTATTGAAAAGCGATATTTCCCGCATAATTCATGTAGCTTCGAGTATACGAATATATATCAGTAAATGTCAATTTCCAACGTTTCCGGGTATGTCAGGATGTTTCAGCTTGTATTTTATTACATCTCTTTAAAATGTTCGACAGCTATTCCTATCAAGGATTTTGCTGCAGAAAATTCTTGAATTTTGTAAAGTTCTATTATTTTTGCATTGCGTAAAAATTCAAAAACAATTTGTTTTATATTTAAATTAATTTTAGAGGAATTCAAATTTATTTAAACTGGTAATTGAACAATTAAATTTGCGAATTTGTGAAAAAACCTGATATGGTTTCATTAACATTTAACGGATATATAATACAATAACATGAAATATGATTTTGCAAATGGTAACAAGTTAATACTTTCATATTTTGACAACCATTTTGAGTTTTTAAATTTAAAATTCCTCCTTTTTAAAGTGCAAAGCGACGAAAAAAATTTAATATATGTGAATACGTTAAGTTTAAAAAATTCGTTTCTTTTTCCGTTACATTCATGTAATTAAAAAGCTAAAAATGGGCAATTGAATATATAATAAATGAACTCACCCGCTCAACACACCGAGAACTAGATTCAGCATAAAGAAAGATCCAATTACGATCAAAGGTATAAAGTAAATCCAGTTGAAAGTGCTGCCTAGAGCGTCATTCGTCTGCAAAATTCATCAGGTCAACATGAAATATAATATTATATTAATACAAATACCAACAGAGGCCACACAGATGCAAATTTATCGAAGACAGATAGAACACATGATTATGTTGCTGTCAAACAATTTTATCTCATAATTCATATCCTTTATCATTTATATTATATTCGTTAAACAAAAATAAAAAAATTACGCAGAAAATTCTTTCGTAATAAAGAGTTTATTTCGTAATAAAGAAATAATTTATTGGACCTTTTGGAGGGCTTAGGGGGAATAGGGATCAATCAATTTTGGAAAAATACGATGTCTTCAAAATTGTAAGATTAATATGTTGACATTTAAACAAATTCACCGAACCAAGTGATAACTCGCATATAGTGCAGTTTATCTCTTACAAATCGATGTTAAATTTCTAATTAAGAATACATTTATTTCATGATTTCAATTTCGAAGTATTTGTTAGATAAAATTGTTTAGTGACGTTGTGGCTTGCAACGAACAATAATTCTACAGGTGCTCCAATCTTAAATTTTCCAAGTTAAACATTATAATTGAATTAGGCATTCACTAAATTGCCAAAAACATCTGATTTTGAAAATTTATCATTTTACGTCATTACCACACAGGCTGCAGTTGCAACGGGATAATGAGATATCACTTTTATAAATGGTTATTCCGGTCAATGGTATATCGATTTTTCTGACTGCATGCACTGCTGACTAACTAAACCACTGCGCTGCTTTAACGCATACACGATGACTTTTATCGAAAAAAATAGATTGTAATCGTTAATTAACATAATTGGCCTAATTTAGAAATATCATTAATTCTCTATGATTATTATTCATAATATTATTATACTCTACATCACCTTCAATCATTTTTATTTTAAAAGATTGAAAAGAATTAATATCATTTGTTGTAATGTTAAGTATACAATGAATCTAAGTTTTTAGGAAATTTAAGATAAAAAGATCATCATGAATGTTTGAAATTTTGTAAGGAAATGAAACCATTTTAAAACAGTGTAGCAACATAATTTCAAAAAAGCGTTAATTTTAAGGCAACAGTGTTTAACTTTCTATGAAAATTCAATTTGGAATCCCGAGTAGAAGGAGCATAAGAGTAAATAAGACAGAGTAGGATTGAAACTGACAGTGTCATACTGAGCAAGGTGAATATATACGTCAGTGTTAGCATTTATCGATAGATTTTATCTTTTTTAGGTCTCGAAATAACCCGACACACGCATCATGCGTTTGCGGATATCAGGTTCGGTTAAAGAAAAAAATTACACATAAAAATAACATTTAAAATGTACACAAGTCCAACCCTGGCACACAATACAAATAGTAAACTTTATAGTGGTAGAAAATTAGCGCAGCCTTATGTGGAAGAGAAAATCGTACAGTAAAGATAATGGAGAAAAATTTCACACACAATAGTATACAAAGGCCAGGGAATTCATGCCTGTGATATTTTTTAATAATGGTACTTATGATTACATTCATTTCTAAGCTCAGGATAATCTCTCGAGTGATGAATTTTTGTTTTATACCTGATGTAGTTTCAGCGAAGTTCAAAGGTGAACCGTAATCGATTTGACATTCTTGTTAAAATTGTATGTGTCTTTAATATTTTAGTTATACTGAGTAATATTAATATTCTTGATTCAATGTAAAATATGAGAGTTAATATAAAATTATTGATTGAATAATATTGCAATATAAGAAAGCTATTCGTATTCATCAAATCGTTCGATATAACATTTAAGGTGTTCCTTACATTGGGTATTACATTTAAGTTTTTCTTCGAAAGTAAAGATAAACTAAATTGTGGACATAGTATAGGTTAATGTATTACAAAACTTGAGGATGTTTGTACATCCATTTGTAATAACTTTAACATAGCCATATTTAGTTATGCATATCTTAAGTATGATTTGTTGGTGTCTTTGTATAGGTATATTACTGTAGCTTTTCTAATTGTTTTTAACCCTAAAACGCCCTAGGGGTACTGGGAGACCCCACACATAAATATTACTTTTTTCCCTTCTAAAACTGCACTTTTACAGCATTTTTTATCTTGAAGAGCTACATTTCAAGAGATACAAATTAAATTTAAAAAAAAAAATATTGAAAAATGATTGAGTTATGATTTTTTTGTCATAGATCAGTTCATACAAATCGTGAAAGTATATATTAGAAAACTAACACGAGATGATCCGTGTATGTTGCCAAGGTGAAGCAAAGTCTCCTTTTTCAGTAAAGGGCAATGTTAGCTTGAAATTTTACACGTATTGTTATTGTGTCATCTAAATCAAGACTCTTTGAGAAAGATAATGTTCTTAATTTATAAGATATCCATTTTTTGCATTACATGGTTACGTTTGATAAACATTATTATCATCACTCGAGTGATTGCATAAGATCCGAGGCGGGAATTCCCATAACAAGTATTTACAACACTTTTTAACGCCATCCAAGAAAACAATGCGAGAAAGTAAGAATAGGCAAAGTTCATTGATCGGGCCATCGATTAAGGATAACAAAAGAGGTCGATACATCGAATGCATAACATGAATGTCAGCCGCGGGTCACGCGACGTCGACGGGTAACGTCGTTGACGTTTTAACACTGATGAACATATTGCTCGCATTACCCAGTACAATATGGCAGTCCATCCCTCCATGGTGATGCACTGGAAGACGGTGAGCATGGCGAAGCCGATGTTGTCGAAACTGGTGATGCCGAAATTTGGTCCCTCCCAGCGATCAGCGCACTTCGAGACATTGGAATCGCACACGTGGGCACCCAGGGGCGCCTCCGATAGGTTGTCCGAATTGCATGGATTTGGCGCATCGCCCTCCTTGACGATCACTTCTGCGAACAATTTCCAGTAACCGTAGGAATTTTTAAAACATTGAAGAAACAACTCATTCGTTTCAATATTCTGAGTAAGATCTATAGCAGTTACAATTCAGCAATGGGCTAAGTCCAGAACATAACTTAGCTTTCGTATGGAGTTTCCATGAGACATTGGTTAAATATATGTTAGTAGTAAACAATAACTATAGTAGACACCTTACATAATACATTTCTAATCTAATTTTACATTAGTCGTGCAACAAACCAACACGTAACACGTACCGGAATTTTCTATGCTGTAACATGTCTTGTGCAAGGTACCCGAATAAAACTCCAGGCCGATGATAGCGAATATTACGATGGCGAAGAGGACGAGCAAACCGATCTGCAGCAGCGGTGCCATAGCCTTGATAATAGACTTGAGCACCACTTGGAGACCTGTTGAAAATAATTGTGTTCTGTACTAAACCTAAGCGATCCAAAAGAAATATCGATCTTTCTTTCTCAATCGAGTATTTCCTTATGCCCATCTAATATCATCCGAAAAATTGAACTCAGAAAAATCAGTTTTACATATTTCCAGTAGAGAATCCACGCCAACATATTTTGGATATTTTATGTTCACCATGACCGCTTGAATAAGCCGCTCTTTGGTCAGGCCCTGAAGAAATTGAAGCTGCAATTTGTCCAGAAGTAGATTTCATTACTTGCTCTCAAAATGTTGATTTAGGGTTCAACTGGTATCTGGGTTCATTTTTTCGGAAATTTGAAGATTAATAAAAAAAAAATAGTGCATCGTCCCAGGTACGTGCGCTATCTACACTAGTTTTTTGATTGCTACAAGCGTTTTCTTGTATCGTTATTTTTCTCTAGTGACCCTCGTCTTTCTCTCCATGTATTAATTATATTCTGGCGGGACTTTTGCAGTGCCAATAACAAAAGCGCTACTTACTCGGTATGCCGGAGACTAGTTTGAGCGGTCGCAACACGCGTATCGCACGCAACGTGCGCAGATCCATATCCAGGTTTATGCCTTGCGTGACCGCCGGGATGAACCTGCCCCAAACACACACCCCGCCATACTTTACTACCTACTACTCTATTACGCTAATATACTACTTAATTACTTAGACTACACTAAACACTAGCATGACTAGCCTAAGTTTGCGAAATTCAGTAATATCGCTAGAGGAATTAACCGCTCTAACAGACTTAGCTTTGCAGAACTTAAAGTCCTGCATATGTTTACACAGACATGTAATACCATATAAACATCGACAAATAATTATGTATTTATGTTTTTCATATAATTAAGCCTGTCCAATTTAGGGATAAACTTTTTCGTGATACTATACTAAATAAGTTTATCGCTAGAAAGAACTTGGAAATAGCTTACTTTTATATAGTATAATGAAATAGCACCATTCTAATATCCATCAATTTTATCTAAAAAAACACACGTTGTTCTAAATTGCTAAATTTATTAATTAAACTATTTTATGCTATAGTTACTTATTCTGGAGAACTATGCTTTATCTAACGTAGGAAAGCCGGCTTGAAAAAAACTATTTTTTAAATGGTGACTATGGTGAAAACTTTGCCCAAGTTTGTTGATAAAACTTTGGACTTCTAGTTTAAAAAAATAGTTTAACAGCATAAACTACTGCTTTTAAAAAACACTCTAGACGCCTTGGAAGAACGTTGCAACCTCTTATATAGATACGTCAATGAAATGCAATAAATCGATTATCTGAACCATAAGTAACTTAAGGAAAGAATTAGGAGACAATTAGTAAAAAATGTATTCCTGCAGTACAGATGTCGGTCGAATTTCAAGTACAAAAATTGTTATCATGCGGAATAAATTACACCGTTCTGCATCGAGCATTTTCGAGTCCTTATCGCGATCTTTGGAGCCCCTGTCCGCAATACCGGGTGGGGTAATAAATTTTCCTCGAAGGATCTCCGGTGACCTTGTCAGTTACGAAATAGCGAGAAAGCACGCATGGAGTGCGATGCACTGATCTTGGTGTAAGTAAGATTCTGTCTTCAATTAAATCTAACCAGCGAGACAGGATTAATTTCCCGCCAGACTCGTAAAAAATGAAAAATGTCAAAAAACTGAACGTAACCAGAGAATTATTGAAAGTGACAGATGTTCCATCGATGTTACTTTCTATTTTTAACGAGAAGGACATTTTTCACATTTCGTCAATGTAAAATTTTATAATGAAATATTGAATAATTATTCCATGATCCATGGAAAATGTGTTTACTTCACTTTTTTATAGGTTTCGTTATCTGAATACAAATAACGTTTGGTGGCTTAGCTTAGCAATTTGAAAAATCGATAGGAACGGTAATTAAAGGTTTTGGCGAACCTTCATGTCGCAAGATCATCAGTGAGAAGTTATTCATTTCTTAATTATTTTCAAGGATGATCAAGTCCTATGTGGGTTGGATTGGCGAAGGGCAAAACTAATTCCTACAAATTTAAGGTCAGCCAACCTGCAAGTAATTGTGGACTGGGATGGACCGAGCAAAGAGCTGAACTAGCTGACGTGATTTCTCATCTGTGAGATGCATGGAGCTGACACCCGATTTCGAGGTAAGGCCTACGTATGATTTCTAGCAATCGTAGAAGCTCGCGGAATATATGTTATAGCGCTAGGACGTGTATTCATCAATGTATAGCCGACTCTATTATTCACTGGCCGTACCTAAATATAGAAATTGCTAAATATAGAGGCGCCTCCAGGCTAGTATAACGATAGGTTGATTTAACCGGGCGCACATACGTCTGACTGGTTGCGAATTGTGTGATTGGTACTCGTGTTTTCAATTTTCATCTACATACAGCAAACGTATTAGCGAACATAGGGTTATTAACCTTCTCGAATCTTCTATAATGAAATTTAGAAGCAAATACGTAACAATACAATTTACAAGATCTATTACAAGATCTATTACAATTCTATTCTTTGAGTATAATTTGGTTATTAAAAATGGTAGTTTGGATCGATACTTGGACAATGAGAAATAGCGATGTGGAAAAGGCACACGCTTGGTTTCTAACACATTTTGATAGGTTCATGTTTGATTTTGTAATCGATGAAGCTTTTCATCGAAGAGATTGGCATCAAACCGCAAATGTGAACAACAGTGACTAACAGAATTAAAACTGTTCATCTCTATATATATTGTTGAAGATTTCTGATGCTTTAGGTCATTTCATGCATATTTTTTTTCACCAAATCTTTAGTAGATTGAATTTTGAAAATAATAAAGTACTAAAAATGTAATATCGAAAATTCTAAACATTATCTAAAATAAATTATTGATCCTACATGAAGCGGAAAATTTAGAATGTCTAGACATATATACGAACATGATTTGGAAACATCATAAATGATGCAGAATTGCATTGCGCAGAATCATCGATTAAAATTAATCTTTAATAAAATTTCAATAGTAGAATCATAGGAGAGAAAGTTGAAGTTTGTAATTATTCAACGATCTTAATAAATCGCTTGTTGTCAACTATTGGCATTAATTATTGTCTAAAACAACGATTCTAAAATAGATAATCATACTTAGAGATACCTAGTGTAACTAACAAATTTATATCAAAATACCTTATCCATTTCCACACATTAAATGTTATGCCTATGTATTACCTAAAATTAGTATAAATTTAAAGCTAGATATCGTTAAAACAGAAACAATACAAACAATGGACTCGTACATCTGCCTCTAGTACAGTTAATGTTATTAGAATTTCACGATAAACACTTAGCAATAAGTTAGGCAATGTATAATTCCACTAATCCTCTAACAGGACATAAGTATTGACATATTTGCCATTTGAAATTTTAATTTTAAACTGAATTTATTGTATTCTCACGAAAATTGAAATAAAAACTGCAATGATGTATTAGTAGTATCAAATTTTCAAATTTTTCTAAAAAATAAAAATCATTTTAAATAATATTATGATATTCAATTTCGAACCTTATATGAATACTTTTCTTGTAAATGGCAAATATGTAGTTGAATTTTCTAATCTGTTAAGACTATTAATCCACAACCGCTAGGTAATACCGTTAGAAAGACGAGAATACATTATAACAAAAACAAGGATCTCCTTACGAAGATTAGTTTGGAAATAGGAAACAACTTAAGCATACCACATGAATAATAACCTTCTCCTATCTATGCGCCCATATAAATATTCCTAAAATATCACTTTTGAACGAGTAGACTAAAAGACTATGGATTAAACGCACTAACACTGTGGTCTAGATTATTTGACTAGCTAAACAAGGATTAAAAGTAAGATTTATTTGTAAAGACATATATATGTAAGTTGTATCAAATACAGGGG